>OV281352.1:17500000-20000000 GCA_923062675.1 Marasmarcha lunaedactyla | reverse complement strand
CAATTCTACAAGCGTTACAATACATTCAACACCCTTTATAGATAGCTAAAAAACAAGTTTGACCTACGCACACGCGTGCAAATACACAGAAACTCGATCACAATTGCACAAAACCAGTTTTTGACTTGTATAAAAATATTTAGTAAGACTCGTGAACTTGTTTGTTCAAGATATTAAGTATGTTTTTTATAAAACAATTATCTACCGACGATGTTCGTTTATAAGTGATGTACGATAAAACTTTATTAAGTTTATGTTACATTGTTTTTTAAGCATAGAAATAAGTATTTGTTATAATAAATTGATTAAAGATTAAAGATATGTCCCTGGTGTATCCTACCTAACTGATGTAAGAGCTGATTTTATTATAACATGCTGCTGTTTATTAACTAACTAAGAAATTTGTGTTTAATATTTTGTCTAAACATTTTATTTATTTAATAAATAAATAAAATTGAAACATATCCACATCTTTTCAACAAATGACCAGTAAGGTCCATTAGATATAGACGATATTGGAATAGAATTACCTTCAGAAACCAGGGTATAATCAAAACAATCCAAACAGTGAACAACAATAGTCAGATATATTGTGCTGTAAATCTGAAGCCAGGACAATACCTGTCATGACATTCAAAAGGACCAAATTTGGTCAAGTTCCGTGGAACTAATATCGCGAATAAATATTTTTTTAATTGATGTTTGAAATACTGTCCAAAATTAGAAACAAATAATAATTTCATTTATGAAATAACATTTTTATAAATTGCTTAAAATTTTTTTGCCTCATATATTTGATATATATAAGGCAAAAAATCTATATCAAACGAATTTAGATTAATCTAATCTTTTCAAATATAATAAACTAGGGGGATGGTGGCCGGGAGGTGCAGTTGAACCCGCATACCTCCTAGTATTCAGGTGAAACCTCGCTTCTGGATAAATATACATTTCTAATGGTGATTTCAAAATTGGTTCGGTAGTCTTGGATAAACGAAACAAAAATAGCCTTTCCTCTCTCGCCAAATGGTTAATGGTATAGAATCATTAAACTTTAATAAAGTGAAAGGTTATTGAATTTGCCAACATTTGGGATGGAGCCGACTTAAAACTTCAATTAAATTAGCACGGTATTCTAATTATTACACTACTTTTTTGCAAAACTACACATATTAGTGCGTTATTTTGTTGGTCAAAATAAGATAGTACCCAGGTTGATTCATTAGTTAATTAAATTGCTACAAATAAATTCCCACTTTAATAAAACTAAAATATATTTTCCTGCAGGTTGTTCGGAAAATACAAACAAAATTAGCAATGGTCTGATTGAAAGCGACTATACTGACGTAGACTTCAGTATAACCCATCGGGGACCATATTTTAACGTACCATATTCGAAGAACGTCACTGCGCTAGTGGGTAAAACAGCGCAGCTGAACTGCCGAGTACACGAACTGGGCAACCGAACGGTAAGCCATGACTTAACTGGTCAACTTTAGAAGTCTTTTTATTTTTAAGAACTCCATATTATTTTATTAAATTGAAAAAACAAGCAATCAGTAAGTATCAAATTAGATATTTTATTTGAAATATATATATATATATATATATATTTTGAATATAAATTTTGAAATATATATAAATTTTATTATGTTTATGTATTGTTTTTTCATAAAAGAACAGAATCATAGAGATGTATTTTGTTTTTAAAAGAAAGTGCTACGTAGCAAACCTGCGGCCACCATACCCTTTTATTAATTATTAAATGAACTGTTTTGCTGACTTCTACCACAAATTTAAACGTTTAACGAATTTAAACGTTTAGGTATACGTTCATATTTCGTTTCAACTCGCATTTAATGTAGCTCGTAGTAAATCTTCCAAAATTATTCCTATGTTTGTCAGGTATCATGGATAAGGCACCGCGACCTGCACCTGCTGACCTCAGGTCGCATGACTTACACTTCGGACCAGAGATTTGTCAGTCTCCACAATCCGCAGACGGAGGAATGGGTATTACAGGTAAGTGCAGTAATATTTCAGGATTTTCTGTTAGTACTTATGTTATTATAAAGTAACTGTGTTTGTTTACTTGAAGTCGATATACTCTTAAACTTCTTATTTTTATAAATTTGCTCCTACGTTATCCGAATGCAACAAGCTATAATGTATGAAAATCTTCGAAACCAGGAGCTATAATGGAGTGGACAGTTTCGAAGAAGAAAAATTGGGACTTATGAAACACGGAATTTTCACTATCAGAATTGTGAACCATTGAGTGTTATGAAATTCGGAATTTTGAAATTCGTGATTATGACTATTGGAATTAAGTTTTTCGTATTTATGTAGTGTACCCAATGGAAGAATTTGTTTCCTTGATTATAATTGACAAATTTTGAAACAATTGAATTATAGTTTAAATTTAGATAACTTTGTTTTACAATAACTGCACAATGCCTTTTAAAATCAAGGAGCTACATATGAGGTGATAAAAGAGCTAGGTAATTTCATTATTTATGCAGTTTTTAATTAAGGTCTTTAGTGTTATCCAATTTTATGAATTTACATGATACATGTTACAATTACATGACTTTATCTTCAAATTAAATTATATTCTCAGATTAAATTTGTTGTCCTTACTTTAACACTATTATTAACTTTAAAGTATTTATTCAACACTGCAAAAATATCAAAAGTTTTATTAGCCTAAGATTTAAATAAGGCAGACGACAGCTTACCTATTATTCCCGATTCGTATGCTGGCAATATTTTGGTATTCATGCTGAAGTCTTACGTCGTGTTTCACTTAGATAACGGTTGTAATGTGAATTCGCCAACGATAGCTACTGATGTCAGCCAAGTTCAACACTCGTAAAAGATCGTGCCCATCTTATTATTTGGGACTGACGTTAAAATTCTGGCTGTACACCATTCGAAATTAAATAAAGTAATTTTTTGTGAGGTTTTAAAGCAAAGCTTATCCATCTTGTTCCATTTTCAGCTTTGAAGAATCAACAAGAAGCAGAACGTGGGTGAACATGAATTGAAATAAACCACGGTGTTAACATGACTTTATATTACAGATAAGATTCCCGCAACGCCGCGACTCGGGCGTCTATGAATGCCAAGTGGGTGCGACGCCGCCTATCGGACACAAGATATATCTCTCTGTGGTAGGTATGTAATGCTTGTACAAAATGGCAGTTTAATACTTTTTATTTTGAGCAAAACAATATATTCTAAGAACCATAACAAATGTTCAGATTAAAAAGATTACATAAAAAGTCAAATTTAACGTAGACTTACGATTAGAAACGCATAGCTTGTATTTATTGAAAACTCACCTTCATATACTTAATCCGAGCATCTCATCACCCCACCCTCTCAAGTAAAATTCAAATTTTTTTTTTCGAATCTCTATTTATTTAGTGACTTTTATTACAATTTAATATGTTAGTCCCAATGTGCCTTATTCTAACTTATAAACTATTTAAATATATTTAACATCGAATGAAACTAGTTAATAATCAATTTATACACATTTAATGCGGCTTTTTAATTGGGAAGAATCTATACAAACCGTATATTATAAATTTAGATGGTACCGCTAAACAAACGCCTCTCGCTGACTTTGGTATTTGGCATAATCCACCAATAGGCGTAGGACATCATCGATTTTTCCACAAAATTCGTAATTTGGTGATTCTAACTTTTCCAACGTTTTGGAAATTGTTTTCTGTACAAACCAGGGCTTACGAGAGGGCTGACACTGGATAACTTTCTACCAAATACTTTTTTCTTTACTTCACTCATCAAAGTACTCTTTTAATTTTTCATAGCTACTGTTTTTTATTTGACTTAGAAATTCTGAAAAATCAGGTGTATTTAATAGAATTATGTGCTTAAAAATGTCATAAGCTAAAATTTCCTAATACACCTTTCCAATCTCATACCATTTAAATGTAGCCAGTAATCTAAAAGTCAGGTTTGTGCTGCCATATTTCATTTCCCTATCTCCTGATTGTTGGCTGACCACATAATAAAATTGCAGTTTGGTAATGAACAATTTATTTTTTGTGTGAAATATATTTATTCAATAGAAGTATCATTGTTTATACATTTCTGTCCACAAATAGGGTACTCAAACCTTTCCGGTTAAACTCTGTGGACCTGGACTTCAAAACCTCCAAATCCAGCATTTTGTACTGTTTACTGGAAAACAATTTCTTCTCTGTTTCAATTGCTCAAATCGCGAAAAAATAGTTTCAGCTAGAACAAGGACTGGCAGGTATGGAGGACGGATAATTTCTTACTAAAGTTCTTCTAGAGTTAAAATTGTTTCACGAGCAGTGTGAGCTCTGGCGTTGCCACGAAGCAGTAATGTTAAAAACTGTTTTGCGGGTTTCGCCATCATTGTCCATAGTTCTGCATCTGCATACTACGCATCTCCCTTTAATACTAATTGGATGTGACAAGCAGTAGAGTAAAGCGCTTTTAAGTGCCTAGCAAACAGTCACAGTAAGTTTTCTGCAAGCTAGTTTAACTTTCGAGGATTGTTGTGGTGTTTCACCAGGAGTCAGCCATCACGTTGTTGCTTTTCATTATCATAAAGGGTTCACATTTTGGCATACATCACAGTTCGATCCAAAATCCCTTTATGCTGTACCAACTTAATAAGGAAAAGTTTGACGCCAGCTGCTTTTTTCATTTTAGTCCTATTTGAGTCATCTATTTTTCAAGTTTTTTTTTTTTACGGTTTTCGATTTTCAGCAATGTAAATAAGCCGATATTGTGGGAATGCTAACGTTAAAACATGCCGCTAATTGTTTGGTAGATTGACACGGATCGGCATTCACCATCACCTTCAATTCATCGTTATTTACTTTAGTGGTGGTCTTCCACGTGTTTCGTTCTTTAGGTCGAAGTGTCCATTACGAAAGTAGTCAAACCGGTGTAGCATGGCGCATTCGTGAGCCATATCCGAACAGAGAAAATTGTCACTACGAGCTGTTTCTACAAAACCATATATATAGATTCTGTTAATGTGTTTATAAATTGATAATGAATCAATAACATTATTCGAGTAATTAATCAATAACACCTTTCACTAATGACGCCAATAAGACACAGTTATGAAATAATAAAATAAAAATAAGAGACTTTAAAAACACAGTTAACATCATTACTTTTAATAACGTAACAAATTACAGACTGCCATATTGTGAATTCATGCTTTGACTGATTATTCTGTACCTTCCTAAAGTTTTGATATCAATTTCAATATATTTTGCGGGCTATTTTGCATACTTGGAGGACGTTTCAAAGTGCCTCTGAGGTTATCTGCGGATTCCTTAATTCAATTTGTTCACCAACAGATTGTACACTATGAAATAACATACGCATGCTATTTACAATTATGATTTACAACGTATTACAGTGCATATATTGGATTATTTAGCTAAAAAAAAACAAAAAAAGGTTAATAATAATAATAATTTTAAAAAAACTTTATTTTCAGACAGTTAGTATGGACTGTATTAGTAACAATGATCTTAATAACTACGAGTTAATAAACTTAAAAACTAATACAATACGATTATAAAAACATTAGCCTTAGGAGGATTTAGCGTCACGGTTTAACCGCGTGCAGCTGCATCCATCAGCGCAACATTGGCGAGTCCCACCATGCAGCGAACACACTGAGAATCGTATTTTTTTTATTTTCTTCAGGAATTGATTGTCCTCGGTTATAATTGTTTGAATTTGTTGTATTTCTTCCTTGTGTAACAAAAATATTTTTCATAAAAATCATCCCAGTATTTTCATATTACAAAGTTGTATTTTTAGAAAAAAATCAAGAGTTGTTTTATATGAATATTGTTATTTTGTAAGTCTTTTAATATAGCTTTTACTTACCCAGAGCCTGTAACAACGATCCTGGGTGGTCCAGAGGTGTTCATTAATAGAGGAAGCACTCTAAACTTGACCTGCGTGGTGCAGCACTCTCCAGAACCTCCGCCCACCATCAGCTGGATTCACAATGATGAGGTGAATTGGAATTAATTACATAATAGTTAAATTAAAATTAAATTACTATTTTGCTGCATCTGTGCTAGGTGGTCAACTACGATTCACCTCGTGGTGGCGTCTCCGTGATCACTGAGAAGGGAGAGACGACGTCGTCCCGCCTGTTGGTGCAGCGCGCACGGAAGCCGGACTCCGGTAGATACACCTGCTCACCTGCTCATGCCAACCCGACATCCGTGTTTGTGCATGTACTTAGCGGTGAGTATTACAAAGAGTTTTCTTATATTTAATTGGCGAGCCAAGAGATCAAGAGCCGCAGATTTAAGATACAAAGAACAGAACGAATTATTTCGCTTTGCAAAGATATGGAATCAACTCTCAGCAAATCAAATTAAAAATCATTCCGATCAATGCAGATTCCTATACATAAATAATTTACATTGAAGTACCAATAAAATAATATTGCATAAATTAAGTCATATATAATTAATCATAATATAATTGTCTTTAAGGTGAGCATCCAGCAGCAATGCAACACGGCGGGCAACTACGACTCCAATATCCAATGTCTGCTGCTCTCCTCAGCGTCGTCATAGCTCTCACCGGCTGCTAGCATCCTGTAACTTTGGGACTGGAGATAATTTACTTTGTAATTTAAAATGTACAAATAACTTGAAGAATTGACAATTTACTCATAGGCCAGTTTATCAAAATGTTAGTATATTGTTACCCGTTCAATATGTTATAAGTTATTAGAGTAACCTTGTATAAAACGTATTCTGTTGTATGAAGTGTGAAAAAAAACGACATAAATATATTGATATAGTTAGTGAAACATTGCCGTCAGGAAGGTGATTCGCTTCCTGGACTCGATTGGAGTAAGCGGCGAGCTCTAGAAAGGTGGACTCACACAATAGATCTGTTAGGTCGCAGTGTGACAGGGCGCAGTTTATGTGACCACATAGTCCCGTGAAACCAATAAATAATAGTTAGTGAAAGAGAATAAGACGTAACATGTTTAACCAGATACATCGATCATTTCGTAAACTACAATTATATTGTCTAAATATGTAAGAAACTTAATTAAGAATTTAATTATGGAACATTACATGACGGTTAACATCGGTTTTTTCTTTTTGTAGAAGTAAGTTATTTGTTATGTAATAAAGTTATTCGCCATTAATAAAATAATCGTTCTCTACAGGTAAATTACTTTAGAGACGTTTTTGCATTTGTAGTTGTGTACGGTCAATCAATAAATAAACATATATTGCTTTGATATTTTTTTATAATTTTTATAGCCAGGTACTCCATATGAATCTAATAATATTCGTAACACTTACGTTTTTACGTATGATCCTTTCTTTTTTTAATTGTAATTATATTGTTCATTTCTTCATTTTTGCTAAATATATATATTTTATGTTTTACTTTCATTGACAAGTATGTCAACGCATTTTTTTATGACAGCCATGGAAGTTGCTTAACAGTCTAAGCCTGCTACGCACAATTCCCTCAACTATATTTTATGAAGATATGATTCCTGGCTGGCAAGTCTAATTTGGAAACTTCCAATGGCGGTTCCAATAGAATGCGAGCCCGGCTATATAAGCTGAGGGCTGATCTTAGAGTCTATAACAAACAAGTCTACTGAAAACATCTGAGTCGATTGCAAGCGAGGATCTAATCAAGAAAGAAAGTCTACTACAAGAGTCAAGAAACAACATTAGTCTACTACAAGCCAGTGCAAGCAAGCCATTGCAAGCAAGTCTACTGAAAACATCTAAAGTCTACTACAAGCCCATCTACTGCAAGAAGTTCTCATACTGATGCTGCCTGGTTCTGAAACTGTCTGGTTCTGAAGCTGCCTGATATTAAAGTTGCCTGCAACTGATAGAGCCTGCAACTAATGGCTCCTGCAACTGATGGAGCCCACAACTGATGGAGCCTGCAACTGATGGAGCCTGCAACTAAAGGAGCCTGCAACAGATGTTGCCTACTACCGACGTAGCCTGCTACCGATGCTGCCTACTCTCGAAGCTGCCTGTGCCAGAGTGCCAGCCGGTGCCTGAGCGATGCCGGGGCCTTCGCGGCGACTTGTAAAAGTCCTTCATTAAACTATTATGTGACATATTAAACTATATTAAAATAGTGAATGTCAACATTAAACATAATTTTTAAATCTAAATTTCTTCAACTCCAGACATTTTGCACTCAACCTCATCCTCACTTTCATCCGATGAATAATTTGTGTTAACTATAATTAGTTCTGATATAATAGCCTTATCCGTGCCTTGAAAAATCTCGCCTTATTGTTTAGAATCAGTTCATATAACGGAGGCTTAAGCATGTTCGTTGAATATTTAATATTTCTAAACGTCAGCCAGTTAATCATTTGCTGCTTTTAAAAATTAGAATTCGATGCATGATTTTGAATTGTATTATGATAGGGTGCACAAAAACACTATTAGTTTTAAAGTTGAGTATTAATTACGTTTGGATCCACTTTGAATAATTATCATTATTCACATTATCATGATAATCACCACTTTTTTGGTTGCCTTATACATGTACAAGGCATCCGGTACAAAACTATCCATTCCGCTGGCATGGAGGATTAAAAAACCCTTTGATAAATGTTGCTTTAAACCAGAAGTGCTTTCATCTGACCAAGGCTTTGAGAGGGTATGTGATGTATGTATATAAGTTTCGTCGGTAAAAATAATCGGTCGATTTTGTTCATGATATTCTGCAATTGTAATAAGATAGTTAATTTGTGTTTTTCCATTAGCAGTTTGCGGATATCTTCCACTGGTTTCCATTTAAAATCTAATGAGATGACGTGTTTTCGTAATGTGCTGACACGATGATGCTGTATAATCTATTTCTTCTTTAAATTTTGCGTGTAGTATTTTCATCGTTGAATTTTCTTTATTTGTAATGTTGTGAATCGTTCTCCGAAGTACTTGTTGATCAAAATCATCTATTATAACTGTAGGGTTCCGATTACGTTTTTTAGGTGATTTAAAGGTTGGTCCCTGTTATGAAGAATGACATTTGCTTTCTGATAGGGTCTTTCTGACGGAAGTCAATGATATTCCAGTTGATATAGCAACTAAATGAGTGGGAGTCACAATACTGCTCGTATCGCCATTGCATTCATTTTCGAAATATTTGTACAAATTATACAAAACGTCTTAAGTTTGGAAAGTCAAAGGCGTACCTCAACCATGTTTCAACATTGGATTCTTTTTAAATTCACAACTCTACAATAATAACACTGAACAATAAATAGTTTAAACCATAAGAATAAACCACAAATAAAATCAGTTCATTGATTTATTAACTAAAGATCAGAAGATGAAGAGAATCAGACCTTACAAAATTAGCAATGTTTATAAATATAATAATTATTTATTTGACATTCACCACTGACTTTTGATTGTCAATACATTTTCTTCTTCAAAATGTAACGAACCTCTTTTTTCTGAATGTACGAGGAAATTTAAATTAGAAGTTTAGAATTCCTGTAAGTATACAAATAATACTACAAATGCAAAAACGTCTCGAAAGTGATTTACCTGTACTTGCCTCTTCTTACATCCTTGCAAGTCTTTTCATTGAATGAAAACACGTATTTTATTACTCAAACAAACAAAAGTAAGTATAAGTGTTTAATTGTGTTTGTGACACAAATTACCCTCATTATTCGTAATGAAATTTTATACGATTTTAAACAGTACTTTGATTTAATAGTATTTGATATATAATATTTAATAATAAATCCATAATAAATCCATACATCATGTTTAAATTAACATTCAGCAAATTTTTTAAACCTGACCACGGTTATGTAAATATGTAATAGAAAAAAAAAATGTTTAAACTTCTATATCCATAAATAAAAATTAATTTTCTTAATACAATACTTGTTTATTTTTAATTAGAGACCCATTATATTATCAAAGGCTGCTAGAGCAAACACCATCTTTAAACTGTGTTTACACTAAAGTGTGGGATAAGCTCACCAAGGGGTTTTCACACCAAAGGTAAAATTTACCAATTTGGTTTTTTTTTTTCTGTGGGGGAAAATGCTTTACGCATACCACCCGGGCGCAGGGGGCCTCTGATTGGTGATGTGGGACTCCCGTATAGGCTAATGAGACCCATGGTACCTATACCCAATAAAAACCCCCCCATCTTTCGCCTCGCCACCTTGTGACGGGGTTACGTGAACGCTTTCGCACACATCCGCGACCCCGCTGGCGGCAGCCGCCAACAAGCGGCTGCATCACGAAAGCCCGAAGGCCCTCCACGATGGGCACACCAGATGGTAAGGCCCTCCCTCCTCGGCATCCACCAGTACTGTAGCAGACTCCCCCCGAGTCCATCAGAGGCCATGGATACCAGATAACTGGTACCCGGTGGCAGATCAGGTCTGTAATTCTGCCACCGACCACACCTCGGCCGCAGAGGATAGGACAAGCGGCGCACCGCAATACCGACATGCCTGACATGTTGAACTATGAATGCTTTTTTATAAATTACTAATAAATACCAAAAATGTTTAATATGTAACCTATAATTTCTAGTTAATATCTTTTGTATCTTCCATATCTTTTGCAGAGCTTTGACTTTATCCTCTGAAGCAATCTTCTTCTTTCTTATCCATATTATACTAATAATTTCGCAATAATGTTATAAAATAACTATTGACACAACTAAAGACAAATAAATAATTATTTAAGTACCTACAACATACTTTCTAAATCTCTGAATAAAACCTGAACATCTTAAGGTTTATGTAGTGAAAAATTCACACTATTAATGATAAGTTACGCCAACAACGAGAAAATATCAAAGTAAGCTTTTACCTCAGAAAGGTCGGTACTAAAATAAAACAGCGTTCCGCAAAATTAGTAACATTTAGGGCACGGTTATTGATGATACCCTGAAATGTACTGTAGCGAAAAGACCTGAAGGGTTAAATGGTTCAATTTACTTGAAAAGGGGTCGTATTGTTTCCACACATCTCATCTAATTTATTTTATGTTTTGGTATCATTTATTTGAGTTGTGCATTTCTATCGTTTTTCGATACTACTTTTGGAGTTTTTATTAATTTCAATGTTGTTCTAAACTGTACAAATATTGTTTTATAGCAACTTCAAAAACATTATACATAGCTTTAAACTATTCGGCAAAATTCGTTTTATTTACAGTTATTGATTTTAAGATACCTTGAGCACACAAATAAATCTGTGAAAATGATACTATAAGAAAAAAAAATGTACAACTCAAATAAATGATACCAAAACATAAAATAAATCTGGTGAGATGTGTGGAAACAATACGACCCCTTTTCAAGTAAATTGAAACATTTAACCCTTCAGGTCTTTTCGCTACAGTACATTTCAGGGTATCATCAATAACCGTGCCCTAAATGTTACTAATTTTGCGGAACGCTGTTTTATTTTAGTACCGACCTTTCTGAGGAAAAAGCTTACTTTGATATTTTCTCGTGGTTGGCGTAACTTATCATTAATAGTGTGAATTTTTCACTACATAAACCTTAAGATGTTCAGGTTTTATTCAGAGATTTAGAAAGTATGTTGTAGGTACTTAAATAATTATTTATTTGTCTTTAGTTGTGTCAGTAGTTTTTTTTAACATTATTGCGAAATTATTAGTATAATATGGATACTAAAAATTATTTGGTTTGTATTTTAATTTATATTCCAAACAATAACTATACGTACCCAGCTCAACCCTTCTAAAGCTTCACTTTAGGAGCCGCACCTAATGGGAAACCTTTCTCTCGCATACTTTTTCGTGTACAGAATAAGGTCAAAACCTTCATTCACCATCCCTCGAGTACAAAATGTGCATGTAATCCAAGACTCATAAATATTAAAGCGGTGTTTTAATTTTTTCACCAAAGCATGTAGAGTTTGCGAAGTGTTCATGAAAAATAAATCTGACTGTAAAAATTACGCTCTAATCTGACATTGGTATAAAATACTAATGACTGTTACTCATATTTTACAGAAACAGTTATTCTAAGTGCCTAATCGTGAGACATATGTATATCAACCACGTGAGATTACCTATTTTAAATTTGATAAGCCTTTAAAATGAACAAATTCACCATTTCAGGGTAATGTTCAAATGTCAACGTAGGAAGATAGTGTAAGAAGGACTGGAATGATAAAAAGCCAATGCCAGTAAATATTCTTTTTTATTTATAGAATTAGGATATTTATTTACTAATTAATGGAAGACTAACAGCCAAAATAACAATAATACACATCTATGATAGCAATAGTGGGCCAATTATAAGTCTTCACCAATATAAAATACTACAAATTTACCACACAATTATGTTATTTAAATCAAACTTAAATCTTCTCCTTAAAAACTATTTACAATTACTATGATAACCTAACATTTTTTTCACTATATAAACCTATTTATTGTTTGAAAAAAAAAAACATTGCTCAATATACGACTCGCTGATGCAACGTTGGTATTAAATAAATCAAAGCCAAATTTCAAGTTTCAAAAGTCAATTGATTAAAATTATTGCTCGTTCACCAAATAAAGGTGTTTTGGCCTATAACTCGTAGATAAAAAATACGAAGGCCCGTAAACAATGATTACCAAATAAATATAAACAATAAGAACATAGTGAAATAGATTTTTTATAAGCGTCTTCTCTGTCCATACCAAAAGTCGATTCCATGCATGCAAATTGAACAAATGCATGCAACAAAATATAATCAATCAAATCAAAACCTTTGCCTTAAAAATTAAGTCTTACAGGTTTCGCAGTTGAATAAAGACTCACAATTTATAGCATTATTGCCACCAAATAAATCTCACTTCCAACGTTACCTGCATTTAATGAACAAAGTTTATTTATTCGTCCCAAATTAACGGGTAATGGCGAGGACAATGCAAACCAATTAAAATAAATAGCTTCGAATGGGTTTAGAATATTCAAACATTCATTTTATATTGGTTTCCCGATGCTAATTTGTTTTTCTTTATTGATATACATTTGTGGCACATTCACACGAGAGACCTAACATGTGGGCCGAATTAATTGTATGGGATGATTATGAAATTCCACTTAAAAAGAGACAAAAAGGGTTGGGCCCCAGATTTTTTCATAGAATAAACACTTGACCTTAATACAGTTTGTAACGGTACGCATTGGCCTTCTGCCGACGTAAACCTTTTCGGGAAAATACTTCATGAAAACTCAGAAATGAAAAATCATGAAATATCAGTCACCGGTTAAAGTTTTTTAGGCGTATTTTTATTTATTTATTTAAAATTTGCTCCCATGATATTGTACTGGGTGGTTCAAAGCCACCAGGTAATCTCTAGCAGCCAAGCTTTAGGTAGTAGAAATTGCGATAAATAAGGTTTCAAAGAAAGGGAGTCATAACATAGAACATAGGTAAGGTGTGTTAAGTAAAAAGAATAACCAATATTTATTTATTTATTTATTTATTTATTTATTTATTTATTTATTTATTTATTTATTTATTTATTTATTTATTTATTTATTTATTTATTTATTTATTTATTTATTTATTTATTTATTTATTTATTTATTTATTTATTTATTTATTTATTTATTTATTTATTTATTTATTTATTTATTTATTTATTTATTTATTTATTTATTTATTTATTTATTTATTTATTTATTTATTTATTTATTTATTTATTTATTTATTTATTTATTTATTTATTTATTTATTTATTTATTTATTTATTTATTTATTTATTTATTTATTTATTTATTTATTTATTTATTTATTTATTTATTTATTTATTTATTTATTTATTTATTTATTTATTTATTTATTTATTTATTTATTTATTTATTTATTTATTTATTTATTTATTTATTTATTTATTTATTTATTTATTTATTTATTTATTTATTTATTTATTTATTTATTTATTTATTTATTTATTTATTTATTTATTTATTTATTTATTTATTTATTTATTTATTTATTTATTTATTTATTTATTTATTTATTTATTTATTTATTTATTTATTTATTTATTTATTTATTTATTTATTTATTTATTTATTTATTTATTTATTTATTTATTTATTTATTTATTTATTTATTTATTTATTTATTTATTTATTTATTTATTTATTTATTTATTTATTTATTTATTTATTTATTTATTTATTTATTTATTTATTTATTTATTTATTTATTTATTTATTTATTTATTTATTTATTTATTTATTTATTTATTTATTTATTTATTTATTTATTTATTTATTTATTTATTTATTTATTTATTTATTTATTTATTTATTTATTTATTAAGATACACCAACAGTGAACATATTAAACTTACATTACATAACATTTTATTTCTTAAGTCTATATATGTGCACAATTCATAGGTGTACACAGCATTCACTGTTACAGTGGTTCATGTTAGATATAAATAAAACTACAATTTTATAAAACAGAAAGACAAGGAATAAAAATAAAATTTAAACAATTTTTAAATTAACTTAATTTGGTAGTTACAACATTTAAAAAAAAAGAAATCAATTAGGTTTTGTTACGTGTAGAAGTTAAGAAAAACTACAACTTAAAGACTACCATAGGTTACATAACAGAACATCAGATAGTCAAATACTTGAATAATTTACTTTTGAAAATATTCATGGAGTCATTGAAAATGTCCAGATCGCTTAAACAGGCATTAAAGTAATTATATGTACTACACATTCTTATTAAAGGCGAGTTAAGACCAAGGTTAGTTGTAGCTGACTGTCTGCCAAAAATTTTGGAAATGCCTTGTCGAGGATAGTTGTATGGAACGTTCAGCGAGATAATTTCCAAAATCGAGGAGCAATCCGCGGAGCCTTGCTGAATTTTATGGAGGAACAAAAGTTCCCTTATCTGTCTGCGGTTTCGCAAGGTATGCATTTTAAAGAAGTTCAATCGATTTTCATAAAGACTTCTGTGTGATTTTCCAGAACAAGCAAAAGCTAACATTCTAGTGAGTGAGCGTTGAGCACGTTCAATACGCTGAGAATGAACAGCATAAAAAGGGTTCCATGCGACACTACCATATTTGAGGCAGTTGCGAATTATCGAATTATAAATAATTATTATAGTTTTAGGACACTTAAATGTTTTTGTGCTGCGTCTTACAAAACCCAGCAACATGTATGACAAAAGAGAGAAAACATATAAGTATACATAAATATAACCATTCATAATTATTTTGAATATAACAGAAATATACATAAATAAATAAAGTTGAAATTAACGGATTTCATAATAACGTATAAGCTTTATAAAATTCATTTTAGGGATAATAAAAAAGCTAATTGTTTGTTTCGTACCTCTTTTAGAAAAGCTTTTTAATTGTATTGGCAGC
Source organism: Marasmarcha lunaedactyla (assembly GCA_923062675.1). Taxonomy (NCBI): domain Eukaryota; kingdom Metazoa; phylum Arthropoda; class Insecta; order Lepidoptera; family Pterophoridae; genus Marasmarcha; species Marasmarcha lunaedactyla. The sequence goes on along the minus strand of OV281352.1, from coordinate 19,984,536 downwards.
TTATGAAGCTACGCCACTCAGCCGTCAAATTGTGCTGTTTGAAAGCATTCTTATACTAAATTACATCCATTTCTCTAAACAATAAAGTAAGCATAAAAAAGTAAAGACTCAAAAGGTATACAGAGTCCACGATGTGCATCGCCTCTAGTCCATGGTTTGATCCTGACTCTTTGCAGGTAGATTATTTAATTAAGTACATTTATTAATATTTCCATTTATTACGACCATAATAATATTTTGAATGTAGCTGAAATATAGTCTTTATTGTATCTAGCAAGGCTCAAAGGAACCGTTCGTCTAATATTACGCGCACCATACTATTGTGCTAGTACACACTGTATGGTGCTAATACAACGCTTTTAATTTTAGTTTTTTATTATAGCAGAAGTTTACATTACATTATGCCCAAGTTGCATACCTTCAGATAGTTTTTGCTAGGACATTGTAGTTCAAAATCACTACTGCATAATGACTGAAAGAAGAAAACTGTTTTCGTCTATCTTATAATGAATAAATAATAAATTTTTAATAAATATTTCTAACAATCACACCACATTATCTAGCCCATATTCAGTATCATTAAGAACTTGTGTTATGGATACTAGATAACGGATAAATAAACTCTAGAAATATATAAACACACATAGATTTCTTTTTATATATAATAAAATAAACTTAAATAAACATACATACACATCCATGACTAGAAAGCAAATATGATAAAATATCTGCCCCTAATAGGATTCGAACCCGGGACCTCTGGCATGGAAGGCAAGGCTACTTACCTCCACACCAAACAGGCCTGCAATAATCCATCTCCTTTGGTGCAATGACGTGATGTTTAATAATACCCAAGGTTGAATCTGTATCCATATTATTACTGCGAATCTTATGTGTTTGCATTGCAAACTTTTACAGCTGATATCAAATATCTAAATTGAAAAAGGAGGTATTTTATTTTCATGTGTCCATTTATTTAAGCTGCTTTTCTTTTCATTATAGTTAAGTTGAGATGTATTATAATTTATTAATATATTTATTCAAAGAAACAGTCATCCTGTTTTTACGTTCTGATTCTACATTATAGGAGAATCAGACTTTTCAGGACTTTTTGAGCCTGCTACAGTTGCCTCTTGTATAAATCGATTAAGATTAAGATTCATAACCAACAAAGATTCCTAACCTTGACATTTTTAATGATGCACCTCTACTATACCAAAGGAAAATTAAAATGTACCTCAAAGCAAATTAATCCATTGGTTTTATTTCTGTTTTGTGTAGTTATTTTTTTTCCAAGTTTCAAAATTTTATTTTGTCAAAATTAATTGATTGCGGTGTTTTTTTATAACTATCATTATGTAAGATATGAAATATAAAATTGCTACAGAATAATTACTAGGACATGGTTTAATGTTTTATTTTTTTTACTTTACAATTTTCTTTATATATGTTTTAATATTTAAAATTTGTTCCACTTGCACCCGGACACTTATCTCAAACCCTTTTGATATCTTGACATTGACTTCTTGACTTTTATGAATCTTGACATTGTATTCTTGTAATGTTATAATTTTACTAATTTTTAATTTCATTATTTGTAATAATTTAATTGTAATTTTTATTTTATTTCCATTTTTGTAGTGTGAACGCTGTATGTGCCTATAATTGACATTATATTATACTAGAAATAAGGTTTTTTTAAATGTTATTATGCTTTTTTTGTATATGTTGTTGGCGTGTCTTTTTTAAACAAATAAATAAGATTACGTTACGTCTAAACCACATATAAAATAACACGCCATAATTTATCTATTAGTCTACGATAGACAGATTGCTCCTGAAATGTTACAAATAATAAAATCATAGCCATATTCGTCAGTCAAATATTAAATTAACGGAAATTGTTTTGTTGTAACTTATAAAACTTGATAAAACTTTTGTCCTAATTCGTTGGTCCCGCCCACGTGTTCTCCATGGTCGTCCCCTTCTGTTTCATAGTCACGTTTCATTGCAAAGGCTATGAAATTAGTTAACGTGTATTTAAATTGTTAATGTAAAGTTTTAAGAACGTGCTTTAATTATTTGAACGAAAACCTACAAATTGTTGTTTATGTTATTTGATAACTTATTTCTACATATTTAAGGTAAATTCTAATGATTTCAATCTCAAATACAGTCGCTGGTGACAAGAAGACCTCTAAAAGTTCTAGCATAAACAGTTCTGGTGACTTCAGTACCCAAACTACTTCCTTCGGTTTTCCATTTAACATAGAAAAAAGGTCTTTTTGATCTACAAGAAGTACCTAGGTTCACATAGAGATGGTAGTTTATTTTAAAATAATAACTAATATGTTTAAATCATACTGTGATTACAAGAATTTAAGTACCCTGAATTTAGTTAAATGTGGTGAGTGCTTTATTTTTATTACAAATGTTTTTCCATTGAAATTCACACTTTTATATGAAAATATTTGTATAATTTTTATTTGATATAAAACAATATATTAGTTTAGTTTAGTAGTCTTTGAGTAAAACTCAATCATTAAAAAATAAATGACTTTTTATTAGGTCTGTTAATTTTATGCCATTATTTCCCACACATAAAACAAATATTTAAATTCACATACTAATCACATTTTTCGTATCCACTAATAAAACAAAAAAAAAAGCAAAATCAACTTATACTTCGTAAGAGTATAAGTTTAGAGTCAGCCAGCACTTTACACCACTTTAATATCAATTCAATACCAGTAGATCTAGCAAAACACCTCTAGCAAAACACCGCTAGCAAAAAATATACAATTACCAAGAATTTGTCGAGAATATCTTTGTGCCCGAAAATAACGGTAAATGTGCTACATAATTATCAAACACAATTTATTTTAACTTCAAAGCATAAAAGTTTGAAATTAAACCAATTACCTTCTATTTAACTTCCCCAAATCGAATTTCTTTTCTAAAAAAAAAGAAAAAAAAAACAAATTAGTCAAGATGAAAGAAAATCCTTATGCTAAAGAGTCTCTTTCTAATTAAGAACTAATGATGTTATATTCTAAAAAACATTCGGATAAGATTTGCGCCCGTGGGTGAGAAATTCGGGACTTTCCACCGGGGAATGACAGTAGTATATAATTGGGATCTCTGGCTCACAGGAGATCCAGCTCGCCCAATTACATCTATTCAGTCTATTCAAATACTCATTTTGTTCTATTCGATCACCACATCCATATCATTTCGGTCTATAACTAACTTTTACGATTTAATAACTTATTCTTTTAAATTTTTGATGCAGATAGATAATTTTACTTTTCGAAAACCTTTCGTCTCTAAGTAACTTGTTCTATTAATTTCTGTCTTCTTGAAATCTAATTTTACGTTTCCTTAATAACTTATTATTTTCAATTTCATTTAGCTCAATTTTACTTTTCGAAAACCGATTTTTTGTTCATCTATCAAATAATATTTTTTCTAAATCGTTTTTATATTTTCTATTTTAAATAATCAATAATAGTGAAGTAATAAAGTATAGTTACTTAATCTATTCAAAAACTTTTCTATTTTGATAGAGTAATTATTTGAAAGCATTCATTATCAGTATTAGAAAGAAACCTTATGATACCTTTTCAGTTGTATAAATTACAACAGGTAACGATGTAACAAATCACAGCAGGTAAAATTATAACATAAATTAGGATGATACTGATTATATATAACAATAATGAACCGGATACTAGGAGGCAAGTGAAGGGGGGGTCTGCGCGTTTGCATCTTATTACATCCTCTAAATAAGGTTGTGCCACACATTCCATGCGTTGTTTCTGCATGTTCTAAGACTTTTTTATTTTAATTATATAATTAATTGATAAATGTTTTAGATTTGCTTGGTAATGTACAGCCGGTGCCAGATACATCTATCCCACCCAGTCGTCGGCCGAATACCCCCCGCTCGCACCGCGCGGTCGCCCGAACTCACACTACTAAAGACACGAACAAGTAACACAACCGGTATAGAGTGACTATGTTGTTTGCAAAATAAATTTTAACTAGCAGTGATCGAATCTGTTCGAACGAAAAGGTTGCTAAGCAAGGCAAACCCACGCTTCCCTTAGCCGTTAGCAATCTAATTAAAGCTAAAACCGTGGCTCTCCGGTGAGCCAAAAAATATCCCACGCCCGCCTATAGAACAGCTGCGAATCAGCTTCAACTTAAAGTTAGGTCTTGCCTCGCGGAACTGCACGACGCTCAGATGAACGATCTCATTGCGAATATCTCCCCGTCCTACCAAGCGTATTAAAGTATGGCCCGAACCTTACTCGTAGACGCCGCCTCTCACATCCCTCCTCTCACTCGTCCAAGTGGCTTCGCCTTCGAAGCCGAAGAAAAAGCCGAATGCTTCGCTGACAGCGTTGCCTCTCAATGCTCGCCCAGCACGCAACCCGCGAATTCCTTTCACATCCAGGCGGTGGATGACGAAGTCCTCCGCAAAGACTCTCTCCCCATCACCGCGACCCCGTCACTGTTTCTAATGATGAAATCTCGCTTCTCATTAGAAGCCAAAAGTCCAAAAAGGCTCCGGGTGCGGATGGTATTTCCAACCACGCACTTAAAGCACCTGCCTCAACAGGTGCTTACCTTGTTAGCTGTTTTATTTAATGCCTGCTTCGACCTTAGCTACTTTCCAAAAGCTTGGAAAGAAGCGACAAGGCATTCCCAAGCCGGGTAAACCTCTGAATGTCCCGGCTAATTATCGACCCATCAGCATCCTCAAGGCAATGTCTAAACTCCTCGAGAGAGTCATACTCTCTCGAATGCGGAACCATCTGTTTCTAACGTATGGCGATGCTCTCGTTATTCCCCATCAGTTTGGCTTTCGCGCAAAATAGTCCTGCCCTCAGCAAGTCCATCGAGTCGTCGGGTACACACCCGACGACTTCTACCCGCGGCGTTTTAAAACGGTCACAGTTTTCTTTGACGTAGCCAAGGCTTAAAGTCTATATAAAGTCTGGCACAGCGGTCTCGTCTATAAACTCGATAAAATAGGCTTACTGGATTGCCTAGTTAGAATAATCGCGTCGTTTCTCAAAGACCGTACGTTTCGATTTAAACATGAAGGCACGCTTTACTCGCTCCGTCTCATAAAGGCTGGAGTCCCTCAAGGCTCAGTCCTCGTCCCTCTATTGTACACCATGTTCACTAACGACATTTTATTTTTTCTACCGAGCATACTATAAAGGCGGCCTAAGTAAAAACGTGCGAGTTTCGTTACTCTATCGACGTAAGGTTTCAAAAGAAAGCGTCTGGTCTAAGGTGACGCCTAAATATTTGGTAGTGCGCTTCCAGGGGATGGGAATGCCTTGCATTTTAACGTGAAGATTGTCGGCGATACGACGGCGTTTGCAGTCGAAGTAAACCGCAGAGCTCTTCTCTGGGTTCACATCGATACGCCATTTTTGAAACCATGCACCGAAGGCATTTACAGCCTTTTTGAGTCTTTGGTGTAGAGGGCAGTGTCATCGGCAAAGAGGGCGAGTTCGACGCCTTTCGGCGGGATGTGAATATCGTTAGTGAACACGGTGTACAATAGAGGGACGAGGACTGAGCCTTGAGGGACCCCAGCCTTTATAAGACGGGGCGAGTAAAGCGTGCCGTCATGTTTAAATCGAAACGTACGGTTTTTGAGAAACGACGCGATTATTCTAACTAGGCGATCCAGTAAGCCTATTTTATAGAGTTTATAGATGAGACCGCTGTGCTAGACTGTATCGAAAGCCTTGGCTACGTCAAAGAAAACTGCGACCGTTTTAAAACGCCGCGCGTAGACGCCGTCGGGTATGTACTCGAAGATTCGATGGACTTGCTGAGGGCAGGAGTGCTTAGCGCGAAAGCCAAACTGATGGGGAATAATGAGAGGATCGCCATCCGTTGGAAACAGATGGTTCCGCATTCGAGAGAGTATGACTCTCTCGAGAAGTTTAGACGTTGCCTTAAGGCGGCTGATGGGTCTCTGATTAGCCGGGACATTCAGAGGTTTACCCGGCTTGGGAATGCCTTGTCGCTTCTTTACAAGCTTTTGGAAAGTAGCTAAGGTCGAAGCAGGCATTGAATAAAACAGCTAACAAGGTAAGCACCTGTTGAGGCAGGTGCTTTAAGTGCGTGGTTGGAAATACCATCCGCACCCGGAGCCTTTTTGGACTTTTGGCTTCTAATGAGAAGCGAGATTTCATTATTAGAAACAGTGACGGGGTCGGCGGTGATGGGGAGAGAGTCTCTGCGGAGGACTTCGTCCTCCACCGCCTGGATGTGAAAGGGATTCGCGGGTTGCGTGCTGGGCGAGTATTGAGAGGCAACGCTGTCAGGGAAGCATTTGGCTTTCTCTTCGACTTCAGAGGCGATAGAGCCATCGGGACGAGTGAGAGGAGGGACGTGAGAGATAATGACGGGGAGATATTCACTATTAGATCGTTCATTTGAGTGTCTCGGAGTTCTGCGAGGCAAGATCTGACTTTACGTTGTAGCTGATTCGCAGCTGTTCTTTAGGCGGCCGTAGGGTATTTCTTCGCTCTCCGGAGAGCCGCGTTCTTAGCTTTATTAAGATTGCTAACGACTAGGGGAAGCGTGGGTCTGCCTTGCTTAGCAACCTTTTCGTTATCGCTGATGGCTGAGTTGATAGCATCAGTGAGAGAATTGACTAATGAATATATTTTATCCGGGCTGTCTAATTGATCGGGTGAGATCGCGAGCGGAGAGTTCAGGGCCTCTAAGGCTGAAACTAACGTATTTTTAAAGCCTTTCCAGTTGATAAACGTCTTAGGAGAGGTGACGTTATCGTTAGGCGGTCCTAGCATGAGGGAGACGGGGCGGTGGTCAGAACCTAGGTCATCGACTGCTGCCAACACCGATACTATATTTATTCAGCAGAAAAGGGCCGTTCCTGCAATCTATCAGCTCGGTCCGAGGGTGTCGCTTAGAAGTAAATTAAAGGAAATTAATATTCTTACTTTCCTTTCAGAATATATTTTTGAAAATTTATTATATGTACAAATGAACATAACCTTGTTTAAATGAAAAAAAGATCTGCGTTATGTTAACACCTGAGGAAGAAATATGCTGGCTGCAATAGTAGGCTTCATAAAGTCATTCATAACTCATTCATGGGTTAATATATACGCTTTTATAATAAGGTTCCTGAGGATATCCAAGGTCTTCCTGTTGACCAATTCAAAAAAAAAACTATACAGCAAAACTTGTGTGCTAAAGCATATTATGTGTAATGTGTCTTTTTGTTCGTTGAATTCTTCGTCCCGATGAATATCTAAACCGTCATTGTCACTAAAGTACGTCTTCTTATGGTAGCGTCGTGTGACGGGTCGCTCACTTCCATCAAATATAGTTGAGGAGGGCGATGCCTGGATTCCGCGTTAACTCATGAACGGGTGCTGTTTGAGGGTGTTCATCGCTTGGATACTTAGGGAAGAGAGACTTGCCGAGCTAACAGATGCAGATAAGATTAATTTTGTTCAGACATAAACAGACACTGTAAATTTATTTTGAAAAAAAATATAGCCGTGAAGTTTCTTGCCATTTCTTCTTTACAAAGGCTTTTTCGAACTGGTGGTAGAGTCATGTTTTATTTGATGTCAATAAGAACAACTAATTGTCAATGTTGAGAAATAAATATTTGAATTGATGAGTGCAGTTTTAAGTTTTTCAAAACTGTATTTGATTAAAGATTACCCTATTCAAAAATACCCTTTTCGAAAACTATTCTGAGTCAATTCTATGAATTATTCTATTTAACATAAACGTATTCAGGTAAAGTAAAAAAACTATTTATATGAGCAATATCGATACCTACCGAGCTCTATATCAACTTTTTTACTTGCATTAAATATGCCATTTATTGAGTTAGGTAAAGTCGATATCACAACACGCTACTACGATACATTTAAATTCCAAAAACTTTGGTAAGCAGCTAGTTTCAAAATAAAAAACTGTTAATTACTTGCTGTCTTTCATAGATTAAGAAAGTTCTCACGAAGATTACAACTCTTTCGAAATAGCTTTGGTTAGTGTGTTGTGTGTTTAACTTAATTATATTGTACTTTTACTAAAAAGTCACTCTTATATTATGCTGATGGTAAAATATCATCAGATAATGAGGTGAGGAGCGACGACGCGGGCAAGCATTGAATATCTTAGACGGAATTTTGTAAATATGGAGTATGGAGTTTTTTTTTGTTATTTAACTATTTTATTTTTGTATTTCAATATTTACCTCATGTACTTTGTATATGAATTTGTGTATTAATAAATAAAACAAGCATATTGGAATGAGTAAATTGTATTTTTATTTCATTATTTAATCACAATACCTTTTTATAAATACTTATTCATCCCATTAATATTATACAGTTTAATTAACATTCGTTACTTAACTTTTTAGAATTTTTGCAACTAAATGTTCAGTTGATTTCACTATTTCATCAATATATCTGATCTGAGCAATCTATTGAACACTAAGATTTGGTGCTTCAGTTTCACAACCCCCACTTGTCAAATTTTATCATGTTTATGTAAAGTTTATTTTTTTCATGCATTCACCTCTTTCGGCTCTTTATGAAATATATGATGTGAATGTGCTGCTTTTCTGCTGAGGGCTATTTTTAGTCATGAAGACCTTTTTCTTTGTGTTCCATTTTATTGCATTTTAATGCCGTCAATGCACTCTTTGGAAACTCTATGGCTATTAAATGCTCCGGTTCCGGAGTGCGACGATTACAGTATTTTTCTAAATAACCATCAACATCCTGGGAATAGTAAAAAGGAATCTTCGTTAAAGTTTACTTGCACTTGGGAAGCCTCTGCTGACATTTCTGCAATAAAAAAATAGAAAATATTATATAAACTATCCTGAGTTGTTTTAAAAAAAAGTCACTTTAGCTAGTGCACACAAATATTTTTTTTCACTTACTTTTTTAAATTACTGATTATAGTATGTCTGTATTAATGTGTATTTGTTAAGGAGGATACAGTAGAACTAAACTCCACGGAGTGCCGTTAAATACAAATCAAGACTTGTTAATTACATGTGAGACTGAAAAATGACACCTAGGAATTTCATAAATCGTACCGATAAAAAAAAACACTACAGTTACTCCTTAAATGACAAACTTACTGCGCAAACCGCTATTACTTAACTTCATCCGATAATGATTGATTATGTTAGTTTTTAACAAACTCAGGCAATACGTTTAGATTCTGTATACAGACTTGCACAATAAGGTTGCAATTCACAATGATCTCAATCGTTGGAGATCAAAAATATACAATTTGAAAATCCAGCAAATAAAATAAATTATAGTTCACTACTGCCTGAAATCCATTCGTTGACTAATACTAAAAACCTTCAAATTATGGCAAAACTAATAGGTATTATGATAAATGTTTTATTACATGAAAATGGTTCGAAAAATATTTATTTATATTCAAAGAGATGTTTCCAACCTAAGTATCGCTTTCTTCAGCAAGTTATGCAAAGAATTTAGGAGCGAATTTTTTTAAAATCTATTTTCGTAAAGTAAAAATGAGCTATATGAAATTGAAAAGAATAAGTTATTTATGAAACGTAAAATTAGATTTCGAGAAGACCAAAATGAATAGAACAAGTTACTTAGAAGACGAAATTCGGTATTAGAAAAGTAAAATTGGGGGTATCTGGATCAGAAAATATAAAAGAATAAGTTATTAATAAATCAAATAGATCAACATGAGTAGTCGAATAGATTGATTAGATGTAATTGGGCGAGCTGGATCTCCTGTGATCGGGCTGTGATAGTGATTTATAAAATTAGATTTCGAGAGAAGATAGAGAAGACCAAAATGAGGAGAACAAGTTACTTAGAAGATAAAATTTGGCTTTACAAAAGTAAAATTATCTATCTGCATCAAAAATTTAAAAGAATAAATTATTAATAAATAGTAAAAGTTAGTTTTCGAAATGACTGAAATGAGTATTTGAATAGATGTAATTGGGCGAGCTGGATTTCCGCTGTCCAATCAGCTGAGAAACTTTGTTAATATCTTGCAAAAAAATACGCAGGGATTGACTAGTTTAGGCTTCCCAGTTAAAGAATTGTCTCTCTTGTTGTTACATATATTTACCCGGCGGCTCGATAATGATTTACGGTCTAGATTTGAACTAATCTACCAACACCTCCACATACCTACTTTTGATATTTTACTTACATTTTTAGATACTCATTGTAAGACATTGGAAACCATGTGCATCTACTAGTGGTAAACAAATCAATGTTTCCCCTACTTCCAAGCTTAGTAAGGTGTCGCATACGTCCAGTATACATCAGCAAAGTTGCTACGATTCTAAAGCAACGGCCAAATTTAGCAGAAGTCTAACTACGTGTCCTAAACGCCGCAGTGAATGGCATTATCTGTATAAGTGTGACAAATTTATAGCTATGGGTCGGTAATTCGTGAAATCAAACAACTTGTGTTTCATTTGTTTTCGATCTCATAGAGTTATGAATTGCAATTCACGGTCAAGTTGTAATATTTGTCATAGAAAACATCATACATTACTCCACTTACCTACAGGTAACGACACGCAGGTGAATCCGCAACAATCTAATACGAATCAATCAATTAGTAATTATGCAGATAAAGGTTCATTGACATCCACGCCGGTCTAGCGAATTCCGGCTGCAAATCAGACGCAGCAATCGCAACATTCTTCCGGAAGGTCCGCCATTATATCTCCATCTCTGTCTAACACAGTCAGTGCTTCGGCTGGTAAGGAGGAATCAATCACACGTCATTCATTGCTAGCTACAGCTATGATAGATGTCGCTTTTGGTAGAAATGGTAGATTCATCTTGTGCGTGCATTACTTGACCGGAAGTTTGTCTAACTTTGTCTCTAGTTCTTGAGCACGCCGCTCGGGAGCGCGCTACTCCAAAACAAATGTTTCGATTTTGGGAATCGGTGGTTCGAATTATAGTTAAAACAAATGATTCATCGGATGAAAGTGAGGGGGAGGAGGACTGCGAAATATCTGGAGTTGTAGAAATTTAGGATGAAAAATTATGTTTAATATTCATATTCACTATTTTAATATCGTTTAATATTATAAGTTCCATATGAAGTACCTGGCTAAAACATTATTAAAAATATAAAAGTATTGGATTATTTATGTGCTGACCGTACACAAATACAAATGCAAAAACTTCTCTGACACTTTGCTAGACAAGTTCCTGTTGGATTGCATTTTTTACGGTTTACATATTCATTGAATACATATTGTAAATTATAAATGTAAACGAAGATATTATAACCTGAAAAGCAGATTTTAAATATCGTTAAGCTTATCATAAATTTATCACTTTGATAAGCTTAACAATAATAAATATAGTTTAAAAGTTACCACTAGACGGTTAATATTATTTTTACATCTTAATATTATTATAATAACTGAGTTCTGTACTAACTTTAATGAATTTGGTTGAGACAAAATCTACTCGGAAGTGTTATTTTTCTCTGAAAAAAGAGCCAAAATTCAAATTTCAGGGATATCAACTAAAAGGATACCTTGTAATTTCCTTAATTTAAAGCAATACTGGGGCATTGTCATTTTTGTAACACGTTAAATATTAGTTATTTTCTTTGAACTACATGTTTTGGTTCCTATTTAATAATAATTTAGTTAAAGATTGCCTGTTTTATAAAATTTAAGTAAATTTTTTTCTCTGTATGGTCATCCATAACACAAGCTCTGCTTACTTTGGGGCCATACAGTTGGTGTGTTTGTTTGGGGATTTATTATTATTATTATGAGGTAAACGAATTAAAAACCGTATCTTACTCTAAAGACTGATTGCGTAACAGATAAGTAATAGTTTAAAAAAATAACAATGTGTAGTTTCTTGTTACTTGAATTTTTATTAATAGACAGCGGCAACCACAGTCTTGTTACATAGCATCAAAATGTCAAATATGTGTTTGACTTTGCCGCACTCGTCACAGATTGGAGTGTTATTTTTTTAAATAATAAATTGTGTGATGTACAACACTGATCTTAAAAGCTACTTTAATTCCAGCAATCCACCAAATATTCTTAATTCTCGAAATTTTTTATTGTCGTTGCGTAGTAATCGTGCAGCCGATCATACAGGCGGTGCACCAAAGAGACTGTATTTTAATCACATTTTAATCTATCTCGAACCATGACCGAGGTCTATGCAACAGGATCACAACGGGCTGACGATGTTTCTGATTTAAATATATTCCAAAGCAATATCTGTCGTTCGATTTATTGAAAATTTATGAAGATAATTGTATACTTTAAGGTCTTGCTTTTTCATAAAGTTCAAATGATTAATATTAATAAAGACAGAAGATTTTGGAAATATATATATAAATATAAAACAATAACATTCTCTTTTAATTTGTGTCTTTGCAAGAGTACTATGACGAGTGGCGTAGTGGGTAGTAGTCCTGCTTCATACGCCTGAGGGCCCAGGTTCGAGCCCTGGTTGGAGCATTCGTTTATGTCATGAACGCAGATGTTGATCCCAAGGCCAAGGCTGTTTATGTATTTTTTGCAAAAAAAAAGCGGTTTTTTTTTAAAAGCATTCCTCAATGGCGTGGGTCACTAATAAACAATGTATATGACTGGACACCACATAGATTGAAAAGTATAAAAAAATTAACAAATAATCCAATTACGTTTAATTGGTTGTTTGTTTATTTATTTGTTTATTAGGTACACCAACAGCATATATACAAAATAACTCATAAGTACTTTACATTTAAAAAAAAATTAAAAAAAAATTACGCCTATTGTAGGTATACCCAGCTTTTATAGTTTTTTATACTATATAATTAATTAGTTAATTAAATTGGTCGTTCACACTTCTATCGTGTAGAGTGTAGTTGCAGTTAAAAACGCAGACGATTACGTTAGAAAAACTTTTTAAGCCTTGATAGTTGCAGTGATTAAAGACTAATTAGAGTGTACAGTTTCTTATAATAAGTCCTCATCTGGGGCGGAATGACAGTCAATCCTATCTTAAATGCCACAATGACCACGTTTACGTGGTTAGGAAAGGAAAGAAACAGCCAATGGATAATCAATAAATATTAATAACATCTAAGATTATTGGTAAGTATTGTAATATTCAATCACCTGTGGCTCATGTCATTGGGATGTATGTAATCATATCTAATTTATACTGTTAAAAAGTTATGTACATTACTGTTTGTGATTATCTTATGTTTAATTAAAAAAAAATGGGTGCCACCTACCGTCGAGTGGCTCACATGCTCGATTGCCCGCTATGACATAATTAAAAAATAGTAAGTATTGTAGCTGCTTTCTGAATATTATTGTCGAAGAACACGAAAATGTTTGTATAATAATACAATAATATTTTAATTGAATAATCTACCTGTAAAGAGTCAGGATCGCACCATAAACGAGAGAAGATGCACATCGTAAACAGTGGAAATTTTTGATCCTCTTACTGTACTTATTTTAATTATAAATAGGAAAGGTTTGTTTTGAGAAACGGTTTCGTTTTAGTATGATAATTCTTACAAAAAGTATAATTTAAACAAAAGCTCCTGAAATGATGATTCTTTTTTATCAAATATACCATTTGACAAATGACTGCGTCATGAATAAATGTGAGTAATTTGTTTTATTTATTTAAATTTCGCAAATATTTATATGTGTTGTTTTTTAAACATGTTCAAATATAAGTGTAAATACAACTAGCCCCAAAAGTTTGTACAGTCGTCCCCCGGACATGTAGGATATAGCTACTATTACTGAATAGTTTCTTTCCAAAACATAATAGTTACCTTATTTATAGTTACTATGTTTGCCATATTTATTATCTGGGGTTATTCATATTATAAATAAAAATAATGAATATCCTAGTGCATCTGGTTTAAGTTTTTGAATACTAAAATGAAAAGAATTTAACAACAACACAACCCACTTACAACCATAAAAAATTACTGAATATCTGTGCAGCAGAGTGCATTATTTAATTCTCAAAGTTTTTGCACCATCTAGCGTTAGTGATATAAAGGCACTAATTACCAGAAGTGCAGCCTGGTGGAAACCGGCGATAACCAGGCGAAATGGCAAGGTTGGGTAACCAGAAAATTCTGTAGTAAATGTTAATAGTAATTAGTTAAGTTTCCTATCAGTATAAAATGAGTTTAAGAGAAATGGGTTTTTAATGACCTAACCAAAATGACGTAATACGTTTTACACGTTTTTATCTTAACCTGTTTTTGGTTACTATGGCGTCCCCAGACGTGTCCTACAAAGAATGAGTTTATCTATTCAGTAAACATGCGTGCTAAAAGTACAATCATGATATGATTAAATATTACTGTAGGTCACACCTTTATTATAGTATATAAGCTCATTATTTTAACAAATAAATTGTCAATCAACATGTAATCGTGTCTTGATTTACAAGCCCTTGCGACATTTGGTTACTTACGCTACATTAGGAAAGTAAATTATCGAAGTGGACTGAATTTCTCTGAGTTCCTTTGAGAATAAGGTATCGTTCCTGAACTATTAACCTGCAAAATTTGTAGTATTACAGAATAAATATATACGTAAGGTATCAGTAGCTTCGAAGGTAAGGTTAAGGCATAGTATAATAATGAGTACTGCGTACAGTATGGCCACTCCCTGCCTTCCGCTGAATGCGTTCCCACCCGCGCTCAGTTACCTCACAGTTACCGACTACCAAGGAAGCGGCGCGCAGTGAATGACATCGAGAATATTTTCCAAAAATTGTTGTATGGGCATATGCTGTGCTATTCAAATTTTTTTCAACCATTCCCATTTTGTTACACTTTGTTGTACATTTCGTTCGAAAAAAATAAACAATAAAATTACAAGCATGAAATTTAATTTTCCTTCGATTCTTCTTTTAGAATTTTAGGCTATTTGCAAATATTCAGCTTTCCGTTGGCTATACTACTCCTTAAAACTGAGTTATGTTTTTTTCTTTCTAACTACTATTATAATAATAATGTCAGAAAACGTTTTTGTTCATAATAAATAATTGTAAGCACTCAAAATTAACTCGATACCGCTGTAACTAGGTTATCTCATATTGCCGTCTCATGCGTTCCCGAACACTCTACGATTAAAACTAAATGGCACCAACCCTAGCATGTCTTTTCTCACTCACACAAACATGGCACGCGTTCACCTGCACGAACTTATGACTGTACGAATAAGTTATTAGAACGCGTTTGTTTCATGCATTTTGCCGCGAGTGTCGAGGTGTGGTTAAGGTTAAGGTACAAACGTAGACTTACTACTTGACAAGTTCCTGTGGCGAGGACCTCAAAAATCTTGTTCTCAGTTGTCTGATTCTACTTGTCCGATGATTTAGTCACTAAGCAAACTGAACCGACAATATAAACATAAATATGAACGGAATCATAAGAACACGAAATAGTTGGTTCTGCTTGCGAGCCTTTTTGCATCATTCTTTCTCGGGAGCAATACAGGGAAATGAGTTTGTGTGAGTTAAAGTGGGTACCAGAAGTACGAGAGCCATTTTTCCGGTAGGTAATATAAGAATGTCTCCTATCCTCCCCTATTTTACATAGATTTCAATAAAAATTTATTTTGAAATTTGATCCGTATAAGTTAAGTGTCTTATAGAGCTTGAAATGCTTTGTTCATGATTTTTTACTTTGGTGGTTTTCAGATAGAGCCTATTTTAAAAACAAAAAAACCTTAGATCACCTCCAAAAATTTTTACAGTTCCAGCATTTCTTACAATATAACTTGGCATGCAAATATTGCGAAGAAATATATACCCGATGATGCTCCACTTGGTATGCTGATAACATATCTGGGCTGCATAGTTCTGCTTGCAAAATGCTTAAGTAATCGTCAAGAAACCTCATTAGCCAAATTAGCATCTTGTTTGGCCAGTGGTTTTAAGATAATGGGTAAGGTATGTAACTTCCATAGCCTCATGACATATGGCCATTCTGTTATGGGGGACTGATGCTGTTTTTGCACCCCCTGAATGACTCGTGCAATTTTTGCCACACAGCCGTCATCTAAAAAAAAAGTAATTAGAAGTATATATGAATAAATACAACTACTGTACAGCGTCACATTTATGACGAAACACATGCAAAAAATCATAATTTTACTCACCGCGGTACTTTCGTTTTATACCCAAACATTCATAAATGTGTAAATTCAAAATCATAATTACTAACACAGAAATGTTACGAACCAACTTACTGCGTATAATTTCATATTAAAATAAGTTTAATAGGTATTAAAATAAATTTCATAATAAAAAAATCATAACCCTACAAGTTACTTGGCATTTTAGAAATGACCAAAGTGCATATAAAGTTCAGTACAATTTAGGCATTGAATGTTGAATTCAATGGGAAATCTTTATTTAGTAGGTGTAATATTTCTTGCAATGAAATATTTTGTTTTTGTGTGAATAAAATTTAAGTCTATTAATAAAAATATTCTAACCAATATTTGACGACGCCAAAATTTCTATACAATTAGGCTTTGCAAAATTTAGAATTTTTTATTGATGAATCAACACAGATTTTTTCTAATAAAGGAAGGACTACTGAATGTAAACAAAAAAAAAACCAAGCACCTATATATTGATATAAATCACTAGAAAATGCAAATACACGGAATTCTTAAGCCATATAAATCGTTTTGTCACTCCCAGTAGTTAATTCAAATGAATAAAGACAAATCGTTTGAAACTTGAAACTTCGGAATGGTATTAATTATATTTATGCAGATAGCAGCATTAAAAATTTTTTTATATTTTTATTTAGCTTTTAAAATACGTGTTATTTTTATTCAAAGTTTCTTGGAAAAAAAGTAGAAATTAATTCTAAATGTATTCCCATTGAATTCAACATTCAATGCCTAAATTGTACTGAACTTTATATGCACTTTGGTCATTTCTAAAATGCCAAGTAACTTGTAGGGTTATGATTTTTTTATTATGAAATTTATTTTAATACCTATTAAACTTATTTTAATATGAAATTATACGCAGTAAGTTGGTTCGTAACATTTCTGTGTTAGTAATTATGATTTTGAATTTACACATTTATGAATGTTTGGGTATAAAACGAAAGTACCGCGGTGAGTAAAATTATGATTTTTTGCATGTGTTTCGTCATAAATGTGACGCTGTACAGTAGTTGTATTTATTCATATATACTTCTAATTACTTTTTTTTTAGATGACGGCTGTGTGGCAAAAATTGCACGAGTCATTCAGGGGGTGCAAAAACAGCATCAGTCCCCCATAACAGAATGGCCATATGTCATGAGGCTATGGAAGTTACATACCTTACCCATTATCTTAAAACCACTGGCCAAACAAGATGCTAATTTGGCTAATGAGGTTTCTTGACGATTACTTAAGCATTTTGCAAGCAGAACTATGCAGCCCAGATATGTTATCAGCATACCAAGTGGAGCATCATCGGGTATATATTTCTTCGCAATATTTGCATGCCAAGTTATATTGTAAGAAATGCTGGAACTGTAAAAATTTTTGGAGGTGATCTAAGGTTTTTTTGTTTTTAAAATAGGCTCTATCTGAAAACCACCAAAGTAAAAAATCATGAACAAAGCATTTCAAGCTCTATAAGACACTTAACTTATACGGATCAAATTTCAAAATAAATTTTTATTGAAATCTATGTAAAATAGGGGAGGATAGGAGACATTCTTATATTACCTACCGGAAAAATGGCTCTCGTACTTCTGGTACCCACTTTAACTCACACAAACTCATTTCCCTGTATTGCTCCCGAGAAAGAATGATGCAAAAAGGCTCGCAAGCAGAACCAACTATTTCGTGTTCTTATGATTCCGTTCATATTTATGTTTATATTGTCGGTTCAGTTTGCTTAGTGACTAAATCATCGGACAAGTAGAATCAGACAACTGAGAACAAGATTTTTGAGGTCCTCGCCACAGGAACTTGTCAAGTAGTAAGTCTACGTTTGTACCTTAACTTTAACCACACCTCGACACTCGCGGCAAAATGCATGAAACAAACGCGTTCTAATAACTTATTCGTACAGTCATAAGTTCGTGCAGGTGAACGCGTGCCATGTTTGTGTGAGTGAGAAAAGACATGCTAGGGTTGGTGCCATTTAGTTTTAATCGTAGAGTGTTCGGGAACGCATGAGACGGCAATATGAGATAACCTAGTTACAGCGGTATCGAGTTAATTTTGAGTGCTTACAATTATTTATTATGAACAAAAACGTTTTCTGACATTATTATTATAATAGTAGTTAGAAAGAAAAAAACATAACTCAGTTTTAAGGAGTAGTATAGCCAACGGAAAGCTGAATATTTGCAAATAGCCTAAAATTCTAAAAGAAGAATCGAAGGAAAATTAAATTTCATGCTTGTAATTTTATTGTTTATTTTTTTCGAACGAAATGTACAACAAAGTGTAACAAAATGGGAATGGTTGAAAAAAATTTGAATAGCACAGCATATGCCCATACAACAATTTTTGGAAAATATTCTCGATGTCATTCACTGCGCGCCGCTTCCTTGGTAGTCGGTAACTGTGAGGTAACTGAGCGCGGGTGGGAACGCATTCAGCGGAAGGCAGGGAGTGGCCATACTGTACGCAGTACTCATTATTATACTATGCCTTAACCTTACCTTCGAAGCTACTGATACCTTACGTATATATTTATTCTGTAATACTACAAATTTTGCAGGTTAATAGTTCAGGAACGATACCTTATTCTCAAAGGAACTCAGAGAAATTCAGTCCACTTCGATAATTTACTTTCCTAATGTAGCGTAAGTAACCAAATGTCGCAAGGGCTTGTAAATCAAGACACGATTACATGTTGATTGACAATTTATTTGTTAAAATAATGAGCTAAT
Source organism: Marasmarcha lunaedactyla (assembly GCA_923062675.1). Classification (NCBI taxonomy): domain Eukaryota; kingdom Metazoa; phylum Arthropoda; class Insecta; order Lepidoptera; family Pterophoridae; genus Marasmarcha; species Marasmarcha lunaedactyla. The sequence continues at coordinate 19,965,552 of OV281352.1, read as the reverse complement.
ATACTATAATAAAGGTGTGACCTACAGTAATATTTAATCATATCATGATTGTACTTTTAGCACGCATGTTTACTGAATAGATAAACTCATTCTTTGTAGGACACGTCTGGGGACGCCATAGTAACCAAAAACAGGTTAAGATAAAAACGTGTAAAACGTATTACGTCATTTTGGTTAGGTCATTAAAAACCCATTTCTCTTAAACTCATTTTATACTGATAGGAAACTTAACTAATTACTATTAACATTTACTACAGAATTTTCTGGTTACCCAACCTTGCCATTTCGCCTGGTTATCGCCGGTTTCCACCAGGCTGCACTTCTGGTAATTAGTGCCTTTATATCACTAACGCTAGATGGTGCAAAAACTTTGAGAATTAAATAATGCACTCTGCTGCACAGATATTCAGTAATTTTTTATGGTTGTAAGTGGGTTGTGTTGTTGTTAAATTCTTTTCATTTTAGTATTCAAAAACTTAAACCAGATGCACTAGGATATTCATTATTTTTATTTATAATATGAATAACCCCAGATAATAAATATGGCAAACATAGTAACTATAAATAAGGTAACTATTATGTTTTGGAAAGAAACTATTCAGTAATAGTAGCTATATCCTACATGTCCGGGGGACGACTGTACAAACTTTTGGGGCTAGTTGTATTTACACTTATATTTGAACATGTTTAAAAAACAACACATATAAATATTTGCGAAATTTAAATAAATAAAACAAATTACTCACATTTATTCATGACGCAGTCATTTGTCAAATGGTATATTTGATAAAAAAGAATCATCATTTCAGGAGCTTTTGTTTAAATTATACTTTTTGTAAGAATTATCATACTAAAACGAAACCGTTTCTCAAAACAAACCTTTCCTATTTATAATTAAAATAAGTACAGTAAGAGGATCAAAAATTTCCACTGTTTACGATGTGCATCTTCTCTCGTTTATGGTGCGATCCTGACTCTTTACAGGTAGATTATTCAATTAAAATATTATTGTATTATTATACAAACATTTTCGTGTTCTTCGACAATAATATTCAGAAAGCAGCTACAATACTTACTATTTTTTAATTATGTCATAGCGGGCAATCGAGCATGTGAGCCACTCGACGGTAGGTGGCACCCATTTTTTTTTAATTAAACATAAGATAATCACAAACAGTAATGTACATAACTTTTTAACAGTATAAATTAGATATGATTACATACATCCCAATGACATGAGCCACAGGTGATTGAATATTACAATACTTACCAATAATCTTAGATGTTATTAATATTTATTGATTATCCATTGGCTGTTTCTTTCCTTTCCTAACCACGTAAACGTGGTCATTGTGGCATTTAAGATAGGATTGACTGTCATTCCGCCCCAGATGAGGACTTATTATAAGAAACTGTACACTCTAATTAGTCTTTAATCACTGCAACTATCAAGGCTTAAAAAGTTTTTCTAACGTAATCGTCTGCGTTTTTAACTGCAACTACACTCTACACGATAGAAGTGTGAACGACCAATTTAATTAACTAATTAATTATATAGTATAAAAAACTATAAAAGCTGGGTATACCTACAATAGGCGTAATTTTTTTTTAATTTTTTTTTAAATGTAAAGTACTTATGAGTTATTTTGTATATATGCTGTTGGTGTACCTAATAAACAAATAAATAAACAAACAACCAATTAAACGTAATTGGATTATTTGTTAATTTTTTTATACTTTTCAATCTATGTGGTGTCCAGTCATATACATTGTTTATTAGTGACCCACGCCATTGAGGAATGCTTTTAAAAAAAAACCGCTTTTTTTTTGCAAAAAATACATAAACAGCCTTGGCCTTGGGATCAACATCTGCGTTCATGACATAAACGAATGCTCCAACCAGGGCTCGAACCTGGGCCCTCAGGCGTATGAAGCAGGACTACTACCCACTACGCCACTCGTCATAGTACTCTTGCAAAGACACAAATTAAAAGAGAATGTTATTGTTTTATATTTATATATATATTTCCAAAATCTTCTGTCTTTATTAATATTAATCATTTGAACTTTATGAAAAAGCAAGACCTTAAAGTATACAATTATCTTCATAAATTTTCAATAAATCGAACGACAGATATTGCTTTGGAATATATTTAAAACATCGTCAGCCCGTTGTGATCCTGTTGCATAGACCTCGGTCATGGTTCGAGATAGATTAAAATGTGATTAAAATACAGTCTCTTTGGTGCACCGCCTGTATGATCGGCTGCACGATTACTACGCAACGACAATAAGAAATTTCGAGAATTAAGAATATTTGGTGGATTGCTGGAATTAAAGTAGCTTTTAAGATCAGTGTTGTACATCACACAATTTATTATTTAAAAAAAAAACACTCCAATCTGTGATGAGTGCGGCAAAGTCAAACACATATTTGACATTTTGATGCTATGTAACAAGACTGTGGTTGCCGCTGTCACGAAGTCGGCATCTAGACGTCACTTTGACAACCAACCCACTGGTCAATAAGTCAGCTACGCAGCCGACCGGCTAAGTATAAACAGTTGCTATTAAGCATGCAACTGCTTATTCAATATGACATACTTTATGTTACACATTACAGAAGCTCAGTGCTGAATTTGGCGCCATATAGTTGGTTTGTTTGTTTGGGATATGTAATTATTATAATAATCATTATAATTTCGAATAATTTTTTTGATTCAATTGTTTTTGTAACAAAATTTAACAGCTTACACTATTTTACCCCTTTGCACAATAAATTATAAAAACGCTGAAAAATATAAAAATTTCAGCAAAAAACAAGATCTTTATTTTTGAATCAGTAAAAAATAAGTCAAATGTCTATAAAATATTCTTATGAATCACATTGAAACTTTTTTAAGGGTTAGATGAGTTTTAACTTAACACCATTATAAAAAAGACTTTTAGAGTTAAAAAATTATTTTGATCAGTCATGAAAGATTACACTGCAATACGCTTAAACTAATAACTATTAAATTGTACATTTGGTAAATCAGCTGATACGGCTATTAAATAAATACTATCACAACACAACTAACAAACAAATGATATAAACAGACAGAAAGACAGTAAATGAGACTATTGCAAGTTTTGAGCCTGCCAAAAGGTTGGCACTCATCATAATGTTGTGACTTAGTTATCCACAATACCAACTCTATTATGACAAATATATTATCAACATCTTCAAGCCACAGTATTTTTTTATTACTGATCTGGTGGTAAGACAAATGTTTTGTTTTGTATTCAGAATTAAGTTTTTTTAAAAATTCAAATCTTGATGCCTGGTGACAATAGCGCATCTGCGGAAATGTTCCTTTTGCATTGCGCACATGATATTTCTTATTTTGTTACTAGAAGGCAATTGTTTCGGAACAACTTGTTTGATATCTAGGAGTGCACTGATGGTGACATCTACGAGGGCCCTTTGAGCTATTTCAAGCTCAAATAAATGAGTCGTAACGGCCGAGCCCCACGAGCATATACATTATGTAATCCTTATTTGTCTTTCGGCCTTATATGTTTGGATCAACAATTTTCTGTCTGACCACGATTTTTTTAAAGACATATAAACATTTTCTTAGCATTTGACATCTAGCTGCATTATGTTTTTTCCACTTTAATTTATTAACATCTGAAGTCATGATCATAATTTGAGTTGGAAAATTACCTAGAATGTTTCCATTTCAAAGAAGAGATTCCTGAATTTCAAAAACATTTTTGTACTTACTACACTTACAATGAATTTGTAAATGCGCCTGCACCTAAAAACCTGATGTCACTCAGTATTCTGAGAATCATGCGTAATTAAATTAAATAATTAGCATTTAAATAACTTTATGGTATTAATTACACTTACATTTTAAAAATATTAATTATTAATAAATTATTAATAGTAGTACTTAGAAGTAGGTACTAGGAAATGCAAAACCAACCGTAATTATAACCCGATATTTTTAGGTTTTCATAGAAAAATAAAGCTTTTTGTAATAAAATAAAATAAGCAGCCGTTGCATATTTCTGAGTAGAATTGTCATTTTTGAAAACTTCCCAAATTCCTTAATTGGATATTTTCCGCCAAGAACGTTTTTTCTTAGGGAAGTTAGAAATGTCAATAGTTAGAATTCTTAGCTTACATATAGTCATCGTTTTCTTAAATTAAAAATTGGTCGAAATTATTTTTTGTGCATTATTTAACTGTGAAACAAAATTTAAAAATTCAAGCCCCAATAATGACTTTTCTCAGCTTTAATTTTTATTTTGTCATTATTTGTTCATGATTATGAGTGTTAGTTTTTTCGGAAACAAGATATTTTACTTCATTAGTTCACATTCTGTTAATTCCTCATTTTACGTAAATACGATTATCATGTTTCACATACATTGAATTAATATCAAAACAAGAGCATTGCAACGGACATAATAACGGGAGTGAAACAATCAAGCTTAGAAATATTACGCGGTTTACCCGCCTATAACTTGTTCTGAGAGCTCGTTCATAATAGTAGAACTTGTTTCGTACTAAATAACATGCAAGCACAGGATGAGAATTGTATTGTATCTTACGCGAAACGAGAACGTGGTTATGCTATACAGTGCCAAATTTGCGTAGTTATCTGGCATTAGCTACGTCCCAGCTATTACAGAAGAAGATAAACCAGAATTATTACAACGTTGAATATTAATAATTTGTGCTTTCTATTCATGTAAGGTTTGTAATGTATGTTAGTAGTTTTGTATTCTTTACTATTAATATGAATAAAACAGATTTATTTATTTATAAATAATCGATAAACTCTGTAGCTACTGAATAGATTTTACAATTTTTTCACTACAAGAAGGGTATATTATGTAGAAGTAACATTAGGCTAAAGAAAAAAGAGAGCTCAAGCGTGAACTGATACTAATTAAACTATTCTTGAATTACCGCAGCAGTCAAAATAACGTTTGTGTGCTCGGAATCAAATGTGCTCCTCTTTGATATTAGAAAAAGTTAGGCCGCCTCGTTAATAAACCTTAGATCTGAGATTGTATATTACACAAATAAAAAATATTATTTAAAAGCTGTTAATGCAATAGTTTGTTACAAAATCAAATTATTTCTCTACTCCATTGTATCTTTACAGATTCATGTCTCAGTTGCGGGATATTTAAAACACTACGGCAATCCCGACGATTCCAGACTAAGATGATTGCTGGTAATATAAAATATTTATCTTACGTTCTGAACATAAAACCTAAAAATATAAACTAGGACGTTTGAATACTTACTAAATTCTTATATTTTCTACAAAGATTAGTTTCTTGCATGAAGTTCTTCACACACATAAGCACTGTTTAAACCATAAAACGAGCTTTTTAAAAGTACTCTAGTACTCTACTATAAAAAAAATATCAGTTATCGAAAACTATTGAAGTAAAGAGCCTTTAAATTTGAAAGGCACTAAGTTCTCTGTTATTCATAATATTATTAATAACAGTTATAAATAACATAAAATACAGGAAGGAATAACAAAAATTTGGATGATCTTTACACTTTAATAAAAGCTTCTACAAGACAACCCTGTAATTTATAAATGATAATTAAAATCTATAGTTACAAAACAAGAACATTTGGGTTTCAAATTAGGGCTACTACTATCTCTCTGCACTGTTGTGTTTAGATGTAGATACACCCAGGTGGTTGGAAGTGTACTTAAGTGGAAAATGAAAGCAAATAATAGCAAATCAGCGTGGGAGCTACGGTGTCGTGTTAAACCTGACAGATGGTGACGTGGGTTCGAGTGCCGGGAAATTCGTGACGACAGGTTTCTGTTACAGTTTGTTAAAGTTGTAAGCAATTTTACTTAAAATGATGTCTTGTCTTGTCTTATTATGAGCTGGACTTTATCGTTACATTTTTCGTTAAACAAAAATTTTTGATTTTATGAACTTGCAGTAAATTATGTCCACGCGTTCTTCACGTATAAATTTCGTATCCGTATAAACAAAAGTTAAAGAATTCAATTGTTATTCCAGTTGCACAGTCCTTCACACTATGTCAGTGACCATTTATGATTTAATGTCGCTGGAAATGTCCGATCAAGGGTCTTGCACTGTTAAGCAAAGCCCCTTTTAAATCCACAATGTTATGTCGCGATTTTAAAACTTAGGACTTTTATAAGACTTTTATTACAACTTAAATTGACTCATACAACTAAGCAAATATAGTATTTATTTCCTTTTTTTAAGATGTTTCGTAGCAGACGATAATTAAGTTAAATTGTTGTAACTAACACGAATTTTGTTTATATATTTTACACCACAAATTATAAATAAATTTGCAACAAGATAATTTGTTTACGTAATAATTTAAAGACCGGAACAGTTTTAAGGAACTGGTAACAGCTAGCCATCAGCCATTACAGCTACATCAAAGGATGCTTTCCATTTTTAAGTTAAATCTTTTTTTAAATTTTATCAATAGAAAAACCATGCACAAAATAACAAAAAAGGAAAAACTATGAAGTCGAAATGACTCACCACTTCCGAAAATTCTTACAGATTTATACTAATACAAACATTTAAGAAACAAAGAAATATTGGTCTATCTGTAGTCTAGAATAAACAAATATCGCTTTTGACAGTTAAGATGGCCGAAAGGCCAGAAATTATGTTTACACCGCCCCGTTTTAACGAAGTTCTACAACCTAGCGTAAATCGATCACTTACAAGTGGTGTAAGTAAATAAATATTTTATAATAATAATAATAATAATAAATCCCCAGACAAACACACCATCTGTTTGGCCCCAAAGTAAGCAGAGCTTGTGTTATGGATGACCATACAGCGAACTGGGGGGGAACCCAGAATAAACATACATATATAAATACATACAACCATGACCCGAGAACAAACATCTGTGTTCATCACACAAATTTATGCCCCGGCCAGGACTCGAACCTGGGACCTCCGGCGTATGAAGCAAGGCTACTTACCACTACACCACTCGTTCATTAACACTTTTAGAATATCTTGGTAGTCCCAAGCGTACTAACATACGCGTTAAAAGTACTATTTTTAAACTTATTAATGACTTGTTTTAGAAAGATTTAGTTATTATTATATTTATCTTTATTTTTATCTTCATATTTTAATCTTCAAGCATCTAGCGTGAATAAACTTATACATTTTTCAATAAATTAATTTTATGCAATATTTTAGTTAAAAGAAAGATTTGTTTGATTCTGTCTTATTTTAGCGAAGATATAAAAACTGTTCAATCACAAATTAACTAGTTTCACTCGAAGGAATTTTTATCATGCTTGACACCTGTTTTGAAGACAACGAGCACCTTTGGAACTAAAGGATCTTGGAAGAATGTTATCAAAAATAACATGACAAGGAATATTCTTATGTTTGACTTTCTAAATCTGGTTTATACAATTCTATCTATCTTATATGTATATTTTAATTTGAAAACTCTTTTGAACTTTTCAAACAAAACTATTTAAACTGCTTCTCTAAATTGTATGGGGAACTTTGTCTAAAAGTATATGATCGAGTAATTAGACACAAGGGTTTAGAATGTGCGTTGATGCATTAGTCATTCAGCCCATGATTTTATGGTGACATACACTTTACATAAATAGTAAAGTAAGTTATTTAGGCGTTGTATTCTATATTTTATTCTTTTTTTTCCTCGTTTTCTTTTTCCTATTGTTAATTTGTAATATTCTTGTTTGTAAATAAAAAAATGGAACCTTTTTAGAAAATATATCAAAAAGTAATCTAAATGTCGAAAAAACAATTTAAAAGTTTTTCTACCACGATTCGTGTAAAATATTTGTTGCTCGATACAAATCAATCAATTCAAAGTTTGAATCAAACTCAATTTGTAGGGCCTACTCTATTTGATTGGCATGACTTTAGTGGTTTTGCTGAAGTTGTGTCGAATGAATGATGTCATCACGTATGAGCAATTAGTTCGGACCCTCGTAGGTATTCGGCATGCGTGCAATAGCCGGCGTCGGGGGAAATAACTATTGAGAGGTAAGCTCCACTTTCAGCTTTTGCAAACACATTTGTTAGTGCGATAATTGGAAAAAGATTTAAAAATTCATAGAATGTTAATTACCATATGTTTTCTTTTATTTTAAAGGAACAATTTATTGGACAGCATAGAAATTCTTTTTGTAGAACTTTCTTCTTGAATATTGCAAATGAAGGCCCAATCATAAGGCTTTTTTTTTAGATTAAGCCAATCACACCATCAGAGTGCCTAATGGTAATATTTCTGAAGAAATACAATTTTAATAAACTATAAAACGTTTCATTTAATTTGCATAAAAAAATACAACAAACTTTCTAGGCCATCTTTAAAATAGAAAATAATATTCATTCTAAATTTTAGAAATTTTCCCTATTCAACAATGCAAAAAACCCCTTCCCTCCTATTAAGACCTTTCTCGTATTAAAGAGCAACCGTCTTTAAAAAAATTCTTTAGTCCCCGAGGTCTCGAACCCAGAGTCAACACTCTGAAGTAATATTATATCTCTGTTTTTTTTGCTTCCACTTACAATGGACACTACGTATTCTTCATATTATTCCAAACATATAAACTGTATTTATTTTATTTATTTATCATTCACAATAGTTAATCTATGTTCACTTCCTTAAACCATTGCTTAGATTTTAAGTAACTTAAGCCTAGATTTTATTAACTAGACAGTAATTAAGGCAGTTTACGTATTCAAATTAATTTCAATACATATAATCAAATAGGAAATAAACAAATTATCTGATACTTACCTAGTTTTACTTTTATATGAATTTTCTATGAGATTTTTATATGAATTTATTGACTGACACACTTGCTAACTAATTATTAAGCGTTAAAATAGTACAATACCTAGGCATAACCATGTATTATTAAAACAAAATTTGGTGCAGTATTTTATATATTTGATATAAATGAGCGCACGAGCGAAGGGTATGTAACATTCCGAACTATTCCGTACGTAAATACAGACAATTTGTTGGATTGTACAGATAAAAGCTAATATTTGTCGTTAACTTTAAAATTTTCGATTTAACTTAGCATTCAAGTTTATTAATATTATTAATATTTATTCGTTATCAACAACATTTTTTTATAACGATGATTCATATGTTATAGATTATATATAGCTCATATTTATCATTAATGTACTTAATTTTTTTGTATGTAGAAATCTGAACTCAACTTGCGAGCTCAATTTCTTTGACTTGATGTCAAGAATTTTAGTTTATTATAGCCAGTTTTGTGGTGGAGGAATAATGTGCTCAGACCTAAATTCGCACGAAGTGAGCAAAATATTTTTTTCACATGAAAATGTTTACGTGGTACTATAACTTAATTGTTCTCTCGAGGTTATCTTACAGTTACAGTTCGCCGCTCACTAGAAAAAAAAACTTAACTAAGTTTGGAATCAGTATTTTTTTAAATTATTAAATCAAATTCGTTTCGTCCAAAAAAAGTTAAAGGAATGTAACAAAAATAAAGAAAATTCCTTTTTTTGAATATTCTGTTCTAATTGAGAGTTGAGTATTTAATAGTTTATTACTTCGCTGATGATAATCAGTGTTATTAAAACTAATATTAAAAACTAAGATGTTACTTACTGGTTTATTTGAAATCAATACACACTGTAACTAACAATTCTTATTCTAGAAAGGGTTGTCTATTTTGATTAATAATGTTTTTCCATCTAATGATAATAAATCTTCAGACATACACAACAACCGTATGGCCCCAAAGTAAGCAGAGCTTGTGTTATGGATGCCTATACATTCATGTAAGGATGAAGGCAGTCATCCATTCTGTAGCAATTATAACATAATTATAACAATTTGCTTTAGTTTCCACTTAATTAATGCCTCCTGTGTTTAGTATTTATTTAATTTTTACGATTGTCAAAGCTAAAAATAATATGATTGCCTTCATCTTTACATGAATGTAAGGTCATCCATAACACAGCTCTGCCTACTTTGGAGCCACACGGTTGGTGTTGTAGCGGTGAAGCACTACCCAACCGACCAATCACAATGCATGTTCTACATCGGAATATCAACTTTATTTAAGCGATTAGAATATATATGACTTTCCGACAATGATGGTTGGGCCGTGGGCCGCGGCCTGATCACCACAATTACATCTGTAGGAACGTGTTGTTTAGTTCCCTAAAGTGGTGACCCCGAGCAGAAAACACGGGAGCAGTTCATCATCATCATCGTTGTCATCATCACTCTCCACACCATCAGCAAAGAATCCACGCCAGAGCCAGCTTCCAGAGGACAACACGGGCATAAGCGACCACGACCTTGCAGAGCCTTGCAAGACTGGTCGTCACCCCTCATTCTCCACCTGCGACATGGCACAGCACCTGCACTTTCGGCCCGTCCTTAACAGAGCACCTCTCTCCTGGTCGACACGCAAAGCTGCAACTTCGGCCGGTCAACAAACAGACCACTTCTCTCGTGGCCGACGCAGCTGCTAGCCACTACGCACCGACACTGCACCGCCCCGACGCACTGGGTAAATCTGCACCTCTGCATCCTGGGGCAGCCTCCGACTTACTGGAGCAACTTGTTCCGTACTCCACGGGACCCGGCCCCAGACCGAGTGTCGTCGGACATGCACCTTCTTAGTACCGACTCACCCTGGACTACTACGCGGCACCTGGTTCCGACTTACTGGAACCATCAGCTGAGACACTGGCAAGCTTCACCTTACGCAAATACCGAAAATGACCACAACTTTACGACCTTCGGTCTCGGAGGGGAGTGATGTAGCGGTGACGCGCTACTCAACCGACCAATCACAACGCATGTTCTACATAGCAATATCAACTTTACTTAAGCGATTGGAATATTTATTGGCATAAATATTCCAATCGCTTGCCAGCTTTACAACCACGCAGCGACAAACTGCTCTGCCCTTCCCAGGTGCGTAAAGTGCCTTGATCCCCACATTACGAAGAAGTGCACTCCCCCTCTGCATGTGTGCTGTGTGGCCAGTCTGGACACACAGCAAACTACAGTGGTTGTCCGCGTGCTCCGCGCTCCTCCGCTAAGAGGGCCGCGCCTAAACAGGCGCCGCCGCTCACTCCTGCCACTTCCAGCCGCTGCGCAACCGCGGTCCCCCGGAAGCAAAGCCCGTGCAGCCGACGCCTACTCCGGCTCTGTCCTGGAGACAGCGTCCGGCCGCTCCACCTGCAACTTCCCGTCCTATCCAAGCTCCCGTAGCTCCCGTAGGCCCGCGTCCCACTCCAACGTCTTCAGCTCAGTCGTCATTGGCTGAGAACATGAAGACCGTGTTCAACGTCATCCAAAACGTCGACGTAAACGAAATCGTCTTACTCGCACGCAAACTGCGAGCCGCCCGCTCTCCTCAAGAGCGTCTATTTGCGTTAGCCGAGCATCACTCGCTACTTAGCTCTTTATAAATTAATTTTTTTGTATATATTCGTTAAATAAAAAAATATAATGTCTATACCCGCAAATCCCGCGTCCTGTCGTATCAAACCCAAGGGCTTATCCCTAGTTTAATTTAACGCCCGTAGCCTTAGTTCTAACCTTCCTGAGCTCAAACTGTTCCTTCAGAACAACGAGCCAGACTTATTGCTTCTCCAAGAGACGTGACTCACTCCAAACCGCACCAGGGGATTCGCTATTCCCAAATAAGCGTTCACTCGTAACGATAGGCCCAACTCCGACGGATTTGGCGGCACAGCTATTTATTACAAAAGAGGTATCCATTGCACTCCTCTCCCTAACCCTCCTCTCCCTACCCCTCCTCTCCTCAACATGGAGGCCACTGTGTGTAGATTGGCTATGACTAGTCATCCGACCGTCATCATAGCTTCAATCTACATACCATGTGGCTCCAGACCAACCCGCAGCGACTTTGAGGCCATTCTCGCCCTCGGCCATTCAGTCATTATGTTCGGAGACTTTAACTCCAAACATACTGACTGGACGTGCCTATCGACAAACACCAGCGGTATCGCTCTCCTTGACATCACTAACTCACTTGACTTAGACGTCATATCCCCCATCACTCCCACTCACTATCACAACAACCCGACCTACTCTCCTGACATCCTTGACTTTGCAATTATCAAGCGAATCAATCTCTATCTCAGGTCCATTGAACCGCTCGATGACCTAGGCTCCGACCATCGCCCCGTCTCCTTCGTGCAAGGTGCGCCTAACGATAACGTCACATCTCCTAAGACCTTTACCAACTGGAAAGGCTTTAAAAATACGTTATTTTCAGCCTTTTAAAAGAAAAGAAAAAGCACAAGCAAAGCTGCACAATGCTCGCCACGCACGCAACCTGCGGATCCCTCTCACGTTCAGGCGGTGGAGAACGAAGTCCTTCGCAGAGACTCTCTCCTCATCACCGCCGACCCCGTCACAGTCTCTCATGACGAAATCTAGCTTCTCATTAGAAACCAAAAGTCCAAAAAGGCTCCAGGTGCGGATGGAATTTCCAACCACGCACTTAAGCACCTGCCTCAACAGGTGCTTACCTTGTTAGCTATCATTTTCAATGCCTGCTTCGACCATAGCTACTTTGCAAAAACTTGGAAAGAAGCGACAGTCATAGGTATTCCCAAGCCGGGTAAACCTCTGAATATCCCGGCTTATCACAGACCCATCAGCCTCCTCAAAACTTCTCGAGAGAGTCATACTCTCTCGAATGCGGAACCATCTGTTTCCAACGGATGGCGATCCCCTCATTATTCCCCATCAGTTCGGCTTTCACGCTAAGCACTGCTGCCCACAGCAAGTCCATCGAATCGTCGAGTACATACTTGATGGCTTCTATCTGCGTCGTTATAAAACAGTCGCGGTTTTCTTTGACGTAGCCAAATCTTTCGATACAGCCTGCCACAGCGGTCTCGTTTATAAACTTTACAAAATAGGCTTACCGGATCGCCTAGTCAGGTTAATCGCGTCGTTTCTCAAAGACCGTACGTTTCGATTTAAACATGAAGGCACGCTTCCTGTGCCTCGTCCCATAAAGGCTGGAGTCCCTCAAGGCTCAGTCTTCGCCCCTCTGTTGTACACCTTGTACACCAACGACATTCCCATCCCGTCGAAAGGCGTCGAACTTGCCCTCTTTGCCGATGACACTGCACTCTACACCAAAGGTCACAGTGTTCCGCAGCTTGTAACCAGACTCCAAAAGCCCGTAAACACCCTCGGTGTATGTTTTCAAAAATGGCGCATCGATGTGCATCCAGACACATCCTTGGCCGTCGTTCAGATGTTTGATGTTAGACTTTGAGCTAGTTTCACGGCGGGTATCTAGGGAATGTATGTGAGACGTTAAAAGTCTCTTTAGGTAGTAGAATATTTAAATCCCGTTAACAAGAATATTTTACGTCTGATTTTGTGTTATAAATTTGAGGTTTCATGGATAAAGTAGAACATTGTACGAGCATTTGTTTTTTTTTTCTTTTCATGATACATTTTTAAAGACTGTACTTAAATCTGAAGTATTTTTATAGTAAGGCAGTTTAGTCAAATAACCTTATATATATAATTTACTATTATTATAGAAATAATTTACTAAGGGGAAAATAATGGGTTTCTCACTAAATCGTTGTTTTACATAATTCAGTTCAATAATGATGTTCGATTTTTTATTTTTATTTTTTGTTACATTATTTTTAATAACATAGGGCAATGAAGCAGTCATTACCGTATGTTACTAGAAATGATGTATTGCGCTGTAAGTCGATGGTAAAGGAGATTCATATGACATTATTTTGAGGAGATAATTAAAAATTGTAACATAAAACTATTCGCGAAGGATATCGATCATTTTTTTTTTATGTATTCATAGTTTAAGCGAAGGCGAGAAGCGAAGCGAACATTGAATTAGTTTCAATCGCGTAAAATTTTACCATTTCGAAATTCTACATGGCATGCTCTTGAATATATTTGCAAAGTGCAATTAATTATGCAACAAAAAAGTCAAATATCAAACTCGATAAAAGTAGAACTTTGGAGCTTCTTGTACATAACATTCATATATATATTTGTAAGTTACTTACAAATATAAATATGTTTTTAAAACATCTTTGATTTTTTGAATGGAAATATTGAAGAATAAAATAATGCAAACATGAATGCGCTCTCAACGAAAAAAACACAAAACAATAATTGTTCAGATTCTGCAGTTTGTAAATACAGATTAATAGTGAATTGTACGAGTGAGTACGTGAGCTGGAAACATAACAATACCTACACCCTGCATCCCTGCTGCTTGTTTGTACAACCAAAACTCGTTTAAATAAAATGAAATATGCTAGTATATGAGAATTAGATTCAACAAACCAGGTATTTGAATAGCTCTTTTATTAAAAACGAAATATTGAACATTTAGTACATTTAGAACAAGTACTTATTAATCCCTGTTACGGAAGTCGGTTACACGATTGGAAGGAAACTGTTAGACGAAATTGCTTATTGCTCTATACTCATACTCCAATCCAATTCTGTTACGTCGTCGCGATGACACTACTAGTATTTATTACATTTAGTACTTTCTGTTTGATCTGTCTACTCTAAACTTAGTAAAGTTGAGATCAGCATGCGAGATTCCCACGGCACGCTTGACCTTGCATAATTTGAAAACATCCCAGAGCCCAGATGCTACTAATTTCTAGGAGGATTCAGTTTATTTCATCATTTCAAAGTAAACTTGTAAAACACGAGACGCTATTTACCAACCACTGTTCTTTTTTTAAAATGCAGGTATTCAGATAAAATATATTAAGGATTATATGACACAGACTCTAAAATGAGCTTCAGTATTCTCTGGATATTATTCGATGGCCAAATAAGGTCATATAATATCTATACCTCTATATATCTAAAACACATCAGTGGTGTATAATATTTTGGGATCTTCCAGACTGGACATCACAGCTTTTCAAGTATGGAATATACAACAACTATCAAAAGATATAAGCTTATAAGAACTGCAGTCTCGTTTTCAAAGACTCTTTTCATGCTTGCAGTCAGGCTATTGTGTGCTGCAGTTCAAAGGGAGAAAGGGGACTTATCGAATAATTTTATGTCATAATGCCATACATTTTTAGTTTATGACATTTTAGCTACTGATTTGGTTCGAACCGTGTGACTTGTCTTTCAACGATTGTCTATTTATCCGTTTGTTTGTTAAAGCTTCACGTAAAAAATGTTAAACGTATTAAAATATAGTACTCAGTATTCGATAGCCCTTAACTTAAAAACTCCGGTAAGTTTCATTATACTCAATTTAGAAGGGATTTGTAAGAGGCTAGGGTTGTGTGAAAATTGTATTTGCATTTTTGCTGCGTCAGACGTTTTAGGTTCTAATCTAAAAATATCTTAATGAATATCTATCATATTAGTTAATAAACGTTAGAAATTCATTGTCAACGTAAGCAGGTATTGTTGGGAATGCAGACCGATCTATTTCAATAAGTTGCATGCATATGTAAATATGTTTCATATTAAAGGCACGTGGTGCATATGCTATTGGCACTGGAATAATGATTTCGTATCCGGATTCAGGTAGGGATAGACATTTGGGTCGCTGGTGTAATGGTAAGAGTAGCACTGGAGACTTATTTAGTCCACAAGTGGTTCTTTCATGACTAAACTACGGAGATGTTGTTTATGGAAGTTCTCTTCTTTCGGTTCATCAGCGCATGGTGCAGCGGGTGCAAAATGCTTGCTGTAGATTCTGTTCACTGTTACTCCGCGTCACGCAACTCTTGAATAAAACATCCATAATGATCATGAAAAATCGTAGGTACTTGCATCTGGCATTTTTAATGTTTGACATAATAAAGTTCGATCAAGCGGAATATCTCAGCCAGAAGTTAAGGTTCTTATCCTCCCGTGGTATGTCTGGTATAAGAAGTACACTTTTGCCACTTGAGTGCCGACAACATAGATCGGTAGCTTTTGAGGGCAGTTACCGCTTCTTGATGCCGAGATGACGATGACGAGATGCTGGAATAATATCCCTCCACCTATAAGACATCTCACCTCAAAATTTACATTAACATATGAAAGAGCATCTTTTGGATAAACAAAGTCTCTTATAATTTTCCTTAACTGGCTTGACTGACGTTGGCTGACTGTCTCCATTGATGGACTATATTTAATTTATCATAATTTTCTATTGTATATTCTTATACGTATATTGTATATAAGCAGTTGTTTTTTAAGTTATCTACTTAAAGTTGTATTTACATAAATTTTAAAATATGATTAATGTGGTATTAACGGTAATTAGATTTTTATTATAATAAATATTTTTTTAATGGATTTAATTCATTTGCGTCTTTAATTTTTTATATATTATACAAATTTATTTAAATTACTGTTTTTTTACTATCCATTAATATGATACTGTGTCGGATCTTGTTATTCAAATGTTTATTGCACCACCGAAACTCGCAATAGGCTTTATCTTATTATCAATGATTTGCTCCAAGTAGATGTATATTCATTGGCTACAACCTTTTTGCACAATATTTGACAAGTCTCTATCTTCAAGCTATGGTTCCCTTTATTCATTTGCATATTTTTTTAGTCATTATCTATGTAATTAAAAATGTCATGTAATTTTTACAATTTTTTATTATTTTGTGCGAAAGAACATATTCTTTTTTCCTTGAATCATTGTTCGTTTTATCTCAGCAGACAGAACTGAATATCTGGTATTTTCCAAGACAAATTTTGAACTGAAAAAGCAATTAATGTAGTTACTTGTAAAATAACTTTTAACGGACGATGTCCATGGGCACAGATACCACTTGCCATTACCAATATCTACGATATTAAAAAAAAACAATGTAATTGAGAATTAACAAGTAAGTAGCAAAAAAGAGAACTTAGTTCCATGAGAAATATGATTTAATGAATGTATTCTTTCAGTAGTGACAAAATTATGCAACACGCCCAAAGTGGACTAAGGTTATACAACAAGTTTCGCCTCTATTGTTGTAAGAATTATGATTAGATCAAACGTGACAAATATTTTTTATGCACGCTACTCGTGTCTAAAACGGTTTAGAAGTCATAGGTGCAAGACCCATTTTTTATATTTTGTTATTCTAACAATAAAAGTTCGCGTTTATACTAGCGTAAAACATTTACAGTTTTGGTAAAAAAAAGACTGTTGCTCAGCCTACCTAGCAGTTATAAGCCGTTAAGTAGATAACAAAATATTTTTCAAATAAGATCAAATCTTTCTTGCAAGAATTACACACAAACCAGCGCAAATGTTATTTTTACTCTCAACGAATTTGAAGATAAAGAAACAAAAATACATAGACCCGCATTTTTGTCCGATTATATTATAATGCAAGTAAACGTTGTGTAAGCACGTAACGCCTAGTTCTGTTTTCGGGATGTTAATTCACCGAGTCCCAGTTTTGTAACAACACCCGTTAATGTTAATATTTACTTTGTGAATTATTTTTCTGTTCCACAACTAAAAACGGATTTTGGTAAAAAAATACAATTTTTCTTAATAAAAAATTACCAAAATTTTTTAAATGTGTTTAATGATTTTATATTTTGTGTCAGTATAATGACAACGTCAAAGTAAATTTTCACAATATCCTATTCGCTTATCGAACATTTTCAGTTTTCAATTCGCTAGAAAATAGTTTCTGAATTTTAAATGATTTCAGTCGAAATATACATGTTTGCTGTTAACTGTATGCAGAATATTACTAAAAGGAATGTTAGAAATCGAAGAAACTAAGTATGTTTTTAGATACAAACTAGTTTGTGTCATGACTTTAAATTCAAATATTTATTTCTCACATTGAAAATTACTTGTTCTTATTGAAGTCAAATCCATTAGTTTTGAAAAACCGGTATTCCAGATGCCTTTACATTATTTTTATAGGTTCAGCTTTGTAGTAACCAAAGTACCACTGTTAAGAAGTTTACTGCTAAATGGCCGTTAGAGTAAAATTTGAAACAAATGAAATCGACAAAGAGCAGTAGGCTATATAGACTTAAGCTGTTAATCTAAAACTATAACTACTTTCCATAGCGTGACAATTTGTAATGACTAGTAAGATTCGACAAGCACAGGTTGTATATTTGATAAGAACGTACCTTATTTCTATTTATTTCTATTGTTGAGTAGGTACTAGTCACTGGTAGCTAAATGCTTAAAAGGGATACTTATCGGGAAATTTACTAGTATTTTATATTAAGGTAAGGCTTTCTTTCGGTTTGGTAGGAAGCTTGCACAGAAATGTCTGTTTATAAGATTTGTTGTACCTTGAATTATTAAGAGTGTTGTTAATTATAATTTACATGAGATAAGGTTACTAAGATACCAACCAACTCTACAATATAACTTAACGTGGACTGGTTTGTGAGGTGTTTTTATATATAATATTGCTTCTGTAAAAATACAAATTAAGGTTAAGTTTATTTTTTGATGAAATATTATATTTGAATATAAAATGCATTAAAATTAGTCTTCCCAAGCTTGTCTTTATTATTGATCTACGACAGTGTATGTAACGAATTGCCGTAGAAATAAAAATTAAAAGAATAAAATAACAGAAACTATTAGTACATTCTTGACAGTTATACTCGTAGTAAGTTTAACATTCCTCATCCTCTGGATGATTATAGCACTTCAAAAGGAAAAATATGGGGGCAATTAGCAAGCATTTTATATCCAAAAATAAAATATCTTTCAAATTCAATAAAGGTTACTTCGTTAATATAGACCCCCAGCCATAAATACAGAGGAACAAGTACAATAACCAACTACCACACTTCCAGTCGGAAAAAGTAGCAAACCTTTTTCTTGAAATTCTCCTTTCTTAGTAAACATAACGAGGTGTTTCCTGACGATTTTGCAGTATCTGAAAGAGATGAAATTCAAAGAATCTATGCAAGTAACATTACTCCGTAACTGCTCCTCAGAGTTTCATTGCTTTTAAATACAAACTTTGATTGAAGCTGAAATTCGTGAATTATTTATTTTAAAATAATTGTAATCTTGTACTGATCGGTTACACCAAATTTTATTTGATGGTATATAATTTTTATATACTCAGTTTTATATAGATTTTGTTACAAAGGTTGTTAAAAAATGCAAACTAATCTTCCACTACACTTATTGTTTTAAATGTTACACTTTTATAAAATAATTTTGAGCTGACAACTAAAATTTAAACCCCTCACTTTCAAGTTATGTGATAACGGATTTCATGATAGAAATTTTTGGATGATTTTAATTTTGGGTAACGTATTTTTAGGACCCAAATTCAAGTCTTTTATTTTAATATTTGATTATAAAACTATGAATTCGTAAGTTAGTTAACGTTTCCGATAGCACTAAATTACGTTATTTTCTGAAGCCCCTAAGATTCGTTTAAGGTACAATGTTTAGAACAGTGAAAATAGTGTGGGGCACGTTCAGGAAATATCCATAATTTTCAAAAGTGATTTGTCCCTTGTATAACTGATACATTTCTACTAATACCGATCTCAATATAAACTCCTGTATTAGTAAAATGATTCCATAATTTATTTTCAAGTGGTCACTGTTACACTTTTAATTGCCTGAGATACTTATTTCAAAAATAATTTCATACATTATATATGAACTACATTGAAGAGTTGAATTGTATGTATACAAAAAACAGTAATTTCAATATTTTCAAACTCCGTTTAACAATATGCTAGCTAAAGTTTGTCAGCGTTGTTAAAACTGTTTGCTTTCCCGGGAAATTCTAGTTTGTTTTATTAACGTCGTAGAAACTGTGGCGGGAATCCGAGATGAATAATAATCTGGGCAGTAAAATTGCGTATTGTTGTTAAAAATGGTTCAGCATACCATAATTAAAACTATGTGTTACATAGCAGATTCAGCAGACAAATATGAGTCGTAATTTTTAAACACTATTTTACTTTAACTTATAACTAAAAGTCGTTTTTGAAATTAATATCAATTGTTTTGCGTCTTGAAGTTGTACATGTAACTTTAACACGTGTGTCTACTATATTCTAATAGTATGTATAACCTTAAAAAATATGATCTATTTTACAGTGTCACCATCATTGTGAAATATGAATTGTCGTTGGATGATACTAGAAGTATAAGTCATAAAAAATTTCAAATAAATGAGCTTCAATAAATAAGTAGGTGCATAAATTACTGCACCTTTAGAAGTCAAAGACTGTTATCTATTTGTGGGTTGAAACTTTAGATTCAAAACAAAAAAATAAGCACCATGTTTTTACAATACGACGGGAATTTATACGCAACATTTACTAAATGACTAGTATTTCAACTAAGCCTCTAACTTTTATGCATCACAGAGTATAAAAAAAAGTTTGAACTTTCATTAACTGTTCTTACCTTTGCTATGAAAAAAAAGGTTTATAAACAAGAAATCTATACAAACGTTGACTTATAAACAATGCGCCTGCGTTTAATATCGTCCAAGACAAAATGGTATGATTTGCTCAGTCGACCGACAACACGTCCAAAATGACATACACACATCAAAAAAAGTTTGAGATCACTAGCTAAAGATGGATATTTTTTAAATTTTACATTTTAAATGAATGTTGCTTACTTAACATTTTTAAAAATAATTTTTAATAAACAGATACACTTTTTTAATTTAAAAGTCCTTATGCAATTTTGACTACAAAATAATTGAAAGAAAAAGAGAATTTTACTAAATATTATCAACATTTATTATGAAACTGTTTTTATTTAGTACCAAAAAGATAAGTCCTCCCCTGGCTCGAACACATGCGGCAATCCTTCTGGGCGTGCTGAGAATTAAGTTATCCAGCTTTTCTTGCGGTAACTTGTCCCATTCTTGAATAACGGCTTCCCTGATCTCTGGCGCCGTCTGGTGAGGTGGCTGACGGTTTCAAACAGCTCGCTTGACAGCATCCCACGCATGCTCTATCGGGTTTAAGTCAGGCCAGCCGGCAGACCAGCCTAACCTGGTAATGTCATATTCACACAGAGCAGCGTTGATTCGTTGAGTATCGTCAACCAATATGAATCGAGATGCCATGGTTTATTCTAAATGACCTGATTTTCCATCAAAAGCAATGGTTTGGTACACAGCTGCAGTCATCCAGCCACGATACGGGACCAATGGCCTTCTAGCACCAATCATTATACCGCCCCAAAAGATAGCAATTTCCCGCCTTGTTGAACGGTTCCGGTGGCAGTTCTATGTCTTTCAGCGTTTCAACGTCTTCTCAAAACACGGAGATGTCGGTTTTCCGGATGAGTGCTAATTCTGGACTCGTCAACGAAGAGGCAATTCCGCCAAACGATTTCCTCGTGGTCTTCTTCATTTTGGTGTAGTCTAGCCCACGGGAATCTGCGTCGCTGTCGTTGCTTTGAGTTCAGGGATGCTTGCCAGGATCTTCTCGCTCGTAATCCAACCTGGTGTAAGCAATTCTTGATGGCCTGAATGCTGATTTCTAGTTTAGTAGCAGCCCGCAACTCAGCTTTTATTTTAGGTGCATTGATTGTTGGGTCTCGAGCAGTCTGCAATCTGATGTAACGCTTTTGAGCAACAGTAAGAACAGTTGGCCGACCTCTGCGAAGTCGATCCGCGCCGCGGTACCTCCGTAACGTGTTCACGACATGGGATTGGGATACAGCCACTCTGCGTGCTATTTCTCTAGTAGAATGTCTTTGTCCCCCGAAGTAACAATTCTTGCTCGTAAAACTTCTCATAATCCCCTCGGCATCTTTTTGAATGAACTCCTTGTTCAAAAAGTAAAAAAAAAGCTTAAATCAAGTTGGTCAGATTTCGG
Organism: Marasmarcha lunaedactyla; assembly: GCA_923062675.1. Taxonomy (NCBI): domain Eukaryota; kingdom Metazoa; phylum Arthropoda; class Insecta; order Lepidoptera; family Pterophoridae; genus Marasmarcha; species Marasmarcha lunaedactyla. The sequence continues at coordinate 19,943,645 of OV281352.1, read as the reverse complement.
AATGAGCGTAAACAAGGATTTAATCTCTTTTTATACAGAAAAACAATTATTATTTTAAAATCTTTTGTTATTAAAAGATTTGATTTTTAAATGACGAATCTTAGAAGAAAGAGAAAAAACGTTTTAAACTACTGTAACAAAAAAGATTTCGTATTTTCAAAGGGATCTCAAACTATTTTTGATGTGGGTATTGCTTGGAGCAAACTGTTGGTCTCAATTTCCTTTATACAAAATAAGGTGAACAATTGTGGCAAGCATACACGACTTTAATTTCATGAGATTTAATTTATAATAATGTGTGGATTACTCGGGACACTTTTTACGAGAATTTTGTATTAGACCCAACGTTCATTTGTTTAAACGCCAATGTTTACAAAACATCGATTTCAAGCGAAACCTAAAAGTATGAGAAATGGTTGTAGATATAATAAAAGCAATTCAGATGAACTAATGTCTGTTAATAAAGTAATACTAAATTGAAATCAAGTGCAAGCGTCGATTATCAAATTATCTTATATTTCTTAGGTTACACATATTATTTATTCAAAAAAAAATCATAAGAACTGTTATTTGGTACTCTGTGGCTTAACTAGCAACACACAGTTTGTTGAAATGGGATACCTTATTAGAAGTATTACTAACAGGTGGTTCCTTGTTATAATTTTATTCTAAGAAAGATGGAAAGTAATGTTTTGACATAATTACTTATTTTTAGGCTAATTACGCACTGTCCATGAAATATATTGTTAAAATAATTTGTCTTACACATTTAAATTTATGTCAGTGTTTTAAAATTCATACAGTCGCGCGTAATAGAGTTACAAACAAAGTTATGAGTCGACAACGTCAAAAAAATTTTTTTTATATCTATATATTCAAAAAAAAAATCATAAGAACTGTTATTTGGTACTCTGTGGCTTAACTAACGACACACAGTTTGTTGAAATGGGATACCTTATTAGAAGTATTACTAACAGGTGGTTCCTTGTTATAATTTTATTCTGAGAAAGATGGAAAGTAATGTTTTGACATAATTACTTATTTTTAGGCTAATTACGCACTGTCCATGAAGTATATTGTTAAAATAATTTGTCTTACATATTTAAATTTATGTCAGTGTTTTAAAATTCATACAGTCGCGCGTAATAGAGTTACAAACAAAGTTATGAGTCGACAACGTCAAAAAAAATTTTTTTTATATCTATACCTATATATATATTTTTTTTATATCTATATCTATACCTGACCAACCGACACGTGGTTGTGTTCTTTGAAATCACTGCCATTAAGATTAAGTTGCGCTTAAGTTATTGATTATTCATTTCTGTATTTTAGTTCTTTTGTCGCATAGCAAAAAATACAGCTAAATGTAAAAATAAAGTAAAAGTTTTACATGGTGTAAATATATTTTGATTTTCATAGACTCACGAAAATCCTATAACACCAAAGAGATCTTTCAAACCTGGATAAAAACAACCAAGAGCTGTTAAAAAGAACTTAAAGTAATGGTTTTACCTCTGAAGGTGTTGTTTTAGGAAGGATATACCGATTTGGCAAGAATGAGATTGAAAGCTTCGAATTTCTTAAAACTTTATTTGTTGTCGTATATGAAAAGCTTCATTTACACGAAATTCCTTCGAAAAAGATTTTTTGAAGAAATTAAATGTATTAGTTAGCTAGATCAAGAAGAACTGGGCCTACTAAACTTTAAATCAGGTATCGATTTTAGACCTAGAATATCCTTCTTACGTTAGTATAATATAAATAACTACAACTCGCAATATAAAATACACCCGGTGTTTAGTACATAGTAATAAAAAAATACAAGGTTTCTTTCTACCCACACAAAGTTCTAGTTGCCTTTTGACAATTTGCTCTATACTTATCGCAGGCGCGAACATATCTTCCCCCTCTTGAAAGGCTTGGGCTTTCAAACTTGAAGCACAGCAGGTGATGGTAGCGGACAAAGTCGAACAAGTGGACGTCGTATGCAGCCCCGTATAGTTTTCACTTCTGCTACGCGATTTATTCCATCTTTGCCAGGGAACAGACGAGTGACACGGCCAAGGCGCCAATTTAGGGGTGGAATGTTGTCTTCCTGCAGCAAGACCAGATCTCCCACATTTAGTTGTGTTGTGTCAGATCTCCATTTTGTACGACTCTGCAACTCGGATAGGTACTCTGCTTGCCACCTCTTCCAAAAGTGCTGGTGAATTTGCTCAAGACGGGCATATCTTTGAAGGCTGGTTTCTTTGTAGTCACTCAAATTATTTGAAGGCAGTGAATTTAGAGGTCTTCCAATCAAGAAATGCCCCGGGGTTAAAGTTAGGAAATCATTTGGAGAAGAGGACATGGGGCATAAAGGGCGACTATTCAAAATAGCCTCAACCTGTGCAAAAAGAGTGCTTATTTCTTCTAGGGTGAGATGGGCATTTCCCAGAACACGTTTTATGTGATGTTTAGCGGATTTAACGCCAGCTTCCCACAGTCCGCCGAAATGAGGGGCGTAAGCTGGTATGAATTTAAATTTTATCCCTTCTTGTGACGCAAACTCAGATAGAGACTCGTGATTTTGTTTTAAAAAGTTACTAATGTCTTTAGCTGCCGCCAAAAAGTTTCCACCGTTGTCGGACCAAATCTCCGCTGGCCGACCGCGGCGTGCTACAAACTTACGAAGTGTCATGATGAATGATTCTTTCGTTAAATCAGTGACAGCTTCCAAATGAACACATTTATAACGTAAACATATAAATAAACATAAATAGCATTTCGTTAATCTTGCGCCACGTCCCTTTCTATTTAAAATAAAAAATGGGCCGGCATAGTCGACACCGACAGCTTTAAATGGAAAATCAACTGATACACGCGAGGCTGGCAGTTGTCCCATTTTTGGGTTGAGAGTTTGACCACGAAAGCGAGCACAAGTTGTACATTGCTTGACCACTTGCCTGGCTAGTTTCCTACCATTGATAGGCCAAATGGTGTCTCTAGCAGAGGACAATAGCAGCTGAGGGCCGGCATGTAAGTTTGAAACGTGTAAGCGTTCAAAAAAGATTCTAACTATGTGTTGAGAAGAGTCTAAAAGTATCGGGTGTCTCTTTTCATATGGGTAGTTAGAAGAATCCAACCTTCCACCTACACGAATTAAATTAGTATTTTGGTCATAAATTGGAGATAAACACAATATTTTAGATTTAGGTTCCAATTCATCATTATTTAAGAGTTTTTTGTATTCAGATTTAAAAGATTGTTTTTGTGATACTCGACAAATGAAATAGAAAGCTTCGTTTAATTCATCAGTAGACAAAACTCCTGTTATTTTTTTGTTTTTGTTAGCGGATTTAGCATTGTGTAAAAATCTAAGAATGTAAGCAAAAACCCTTTGTAATTTTGTGAAGCTCGAAAATCGTTTGAAGTCATACATTGGTTCCTGTAACACAACGGTGTTAACCCTGATGTCAGGTAAGTCTAATTCTTTATTATTAGAATGATTTAATTTTGGCCATTTATTTTCTTCTTCTTTCAGGTACGACGGACCCGTCCACCACATCGTGTTGCCCAATAGCGAGCTCCCGTTCACACCTCTAGAGATCAAATCGGCCGGGTTTGAGTTAGTAGGTACGTATCTCCACGAGCTGCGATCGGTGAGTTCTAGTATTTCACCTATTCTATTTGCAACAAAGGTTTTTAGTTTTACAGGATCCGTGCTTATCCAGCACAAAACGATGCTGGAGTCACACCAATGAACTACTCGCGAGGGGCTATATCTTATAGAGGTAAGTACAGATTTTGAAAGTTTAGCTGCTAATAATGCAGCGCAGAGTTCTAGGCGCGGTATGGTGGTGGGTTTTAGTGGAGCAACTTTAGATTTAGAACACAAGAGTTTGACTGTGACCTCATTATTTTCGTTCAGGGATCTCATATAGATACAAGCACCATATGCATTTTTCGAGGCATCACTGAACGAATGAAGTTCTATTGTGCTCGGAGAATCGCAGATAACTCTGCGAGGGACCCTGAGGTCTGAAATCGCAGGTAAGTTATTTTGAATTTCATTCCACACTTGTCTTATATCTTCAGAAACAGGTTGATCCCAATCAAATCCTTTTAACCATAGTTTCTGAAGCAGTATTTTAGGCTGAACAACGCAAGGACTGAGAAGGCCTAGAGGGTCGAAGATTTTAAAACAATTAGACATAATATTTCTTTTAGTAACCTCTTTGTTGTTTTCTATCATATTAACAGGAAAGTTAAAGTTATCATGAACAGGATCCCAGCCAAGACCGAGAGTGCTGGCTGACTCACTGATTGTTAGTTTTTCTTTAGTATTGAAATCTGGGTTATTGAAAGCGAAAGTGAATTAGATTTGTATTTACGAAGATGAAAACATGCTGAATTTAGTGCATTAGCTACTGATTTTTGTATATATTGTAATTGTGCCTCATCATTACTACCTGAAATTAAATCGTCGCAGTAAATATCATTTTGTATTATGTTTTTAATTAAATCATCTTCGCATTCTGCTCCCACTTGCCACAGACATCTTGTACTAAGGTAACTGGCACTTGCAGTCCCGTAAGTGACAGTACCTAGTTTCAGAGTTTTGATAGGCTGGAACTCTTCATTTCTCCATAGGATTAGCTGCAGATTGCAATCTGGTTCATCGACAAACACCTGACGATAAAATTTATTTATATCACCCGTCAGAATGAAATTGTACTGTCGTGCTCTTATTAGTATGGAGAAAAGAGAACTCTGCATGTTTGGTCCTACCAAAAGTATGTCATTTAGGGAGTACCCTGAGGTAGTGGGAGCTGAACCGTCAAAAACTACTCTAATTTTAGTTGATTCACTTTCTTTAAAAACTGGGTGATGAGAAAGAAAGTATGATGTATTTGGAATGGCAACAGATGACTCCGATAAATGTCCTAAATCTGCGTATTCACGAATAAATGCTGTGTATTCCTTCTTTAGTTCAGGATTTTTTCTAAATCGTCTCTCTAGACTAAATAATCGTTTTTTTGCTTGGTTGTATGAATCGCCTAGACAGTCCGGAACGTCCTTTAGAGGAAGCTTGACACAGAATCTGCCAGAACTTAGACGAACAGTTGTATTTAGAAAATGTTTTTCGCATTCTATATCATTGGGGCTGATAATCTTCTTTTGTGGAAGATCTTCCAGCTCCCAGAATTTTGTGAGCATTTCGTTTATATTAGGTTGAGATATTTTTGCATGATTGCATTGAATAGTAGACTGATTTGAATTATTCAATAACCTTTGGGAAGTTATGGGTCCAGCTATTATCCAACCAAATTTAGAACTCTGTAGTTTAGGATTGTTGGGGCCCAGTGATCGTTGTTCATTTCCTAGGATATCCCAAAAGAAATCTGCACCAATAAGAACCACAACTGGAGCAGGATGACTGAACCTTGGATCAGCTAATTTTATGTTTTTAGGTACTTTCAAATTTTGAATATCGATGGGAAACTTTGGAAGATTTCCTGTCAAATCATCGAGTACATAGCAAGATAATGTAAACTGGTAAGTATCATTAATTGATTTAATTTTTATGAAACAGCTTTCAGAAATTTTGCTTGAATAATTATTTCCTATTCCTATAACATTTAATGAAGTATGTGAATTGCATTTTAGATTTAATTTTCGTTGCAAGGATTGTTTGATAAATGACGACTGGCTGCCACTGTCTAATAGTGCACGTACTGTTTCTACTTTATTGCTTTGTGGATTATAAACTTCTATCATCGCAGTAGAAAGTAACACTTGATTTGATTTTTGTTGAGAAAATGCTACAACAGCTTCACTTTGATTTTTTGTAACAGTACAATTAACTGAAATATTTGGGTCATGCAGCAATGTGTTATGATATTCATTGCAATGGCGACAGGGCCCCAACCGACATTCACCAACAGGGTGGCCTTGCCTTAAACAATTTTTGCATAATTTATACTTTGACACAAGTGATAATCTTTCTTTCACGCTCTTTGACCTAAACGTAGGACAATCATATATCTTATGATCTCCGTTACAAACGATACAAAGAAATGCACTTAGTTTATGTTGTGTTTGGCTTGTCCCTGTAAATGTTTTTTGAAAGCGTTCTGTTTTATTAAATGGTTTATTTTGCATGGAATTAAATTGATTTGCAGTATGAAAGGGGCGCGGCGCAAAGTGTGATTTTTGAGAACTATTATTATTGTTATTAATGAATTTGTTTCTGTTTAAAGATTCTAAAACATCTGCTCGATCTATGAGAAACTTATTAAATTGTTCTAAGCTAGGGATATCATCCAAAGTGTTACGGTATTCTTCCCATTTTATTAAAGTTCGACTATCTAACTTAGAAGATAACGTAAATATTATTAATAAATCCCAGTGGTCGGTGGGTTGCCCTAAACTTGCTAAAGCACGCAGGTTCTTTGTCACGTGATCAACTAAGAAACGTAAAGACTTATCGGACTCCCTAGTCATAGTTTGTATATTAAATAATGCGTCTAAATGGTGGTTTATTAATATTCTTTTATTGTCGAAGCGTTCACAGAGCAGGCTCCATGCTTCTTTATAGTTAGCGGAGGACACTTCAAGATTTGAAATAACACGAGCCGCGTCACCCTCGAGATATGATAACAAATAATGAAACTTGTGTATGTCTTGAATGCGTTCATTTTTGTGCACTAAACTGACAAACGTGTCACGAAACTCAAGCCAGCGAAAATGTGACCCGTCAAATTTAGAAACTTGAATTTGAGGTAATTTAAAACTTACGTCTTGATGAGCAGAGCATGCAATGGGCATGGACATACGACGTTTCTCGTCTTCACTGCAATTCTGAATTTCATAGCTTTGAATTAAACCTTTCGTTGTCGCTATAGCTTGGATAAATTCATGCTCAATGCGTTCCCGCTCGTCAAGTTCTAAATGTATACTTTGAGAGTTTAAAACCTCGATCTCAGTTTGTAAGTCGTCAAACCTTGTTGACAAGCTCTCAATTCTAGACAATTTTAATGTTAATTCTGCTATTTCAATGTTAGAAACTTCCAACTGAGAAGATATCTTTTCTATATAATTTTTAAATTTAGTGATTTGGCCCTTTATGGAACTACGCTTAACTAATAATGCCTTTAAAGTTTTTTCGTCGTGCGACATTATAAACTAATAGTTATTATATGATTTTATTTTACTAAGATAACGTTCTAACGCGGGGGCTCCGCTGGCGGCAACTGGGCGCGCGCGGATGCTCGGGTGTCGTGGTAACACGACTAAGTTATATACAACCTGGAACTGGTCGGCGTAAACGATCACTTTTATTGCACTTAACTTTTAATGTCGATAGTCTTTCTTTAATTTAGTATTAAAATGACTAAGTTTGGTAGGTATTAATCATTAATAAAACCATAAAATGGTAATAAAATTGGCCAATAGGTATTTACTATTTGCAGAAATTTAAAGATATAATGCACAGGTTAACGGCTAGAATTTGGAATGGATGAAACTTTTTTCAAATAATTTGCTATAATGAACTATGGATGACTTGTAGGATTGAACAAAGGAAGGGCAACTTAACTTGTGAAAATATCGTAGCAGCAGGTTTTTTCGGCTCGAACTTTAGTAATATCGCTGTCCACACACTGCACATAAAGTATTTTCCTCGGTTTAGTTCTCCTTGTCCACAAAATTCATCCTTTTCTTGATATTGCGTCGTTTCCTTTGTCTCGTACCAGTGATTGCACCGGGCGATTTTTTATCAAACTTCGTCGTAATTTTGCAGGATACGATGTCACGGTCGCCAAAAACTCTTATGTTTAGTACATAAGTTGAAGAAAATTAGCTATTTACTGTATTTTCGTATTATTTTGTAGATATTATCAAATAAAACTGCAGCTTGAGTTCAATGACAAAATGTAATGAATTAATAAAAAAATACAAGGTTTCTTTCTACCCACACAAAGTTCTAGTTGCCTTTTGACAATTTGCTCTATACTTATCGCAGGCGCGAACACCCGGTCTGTACTGTCCAATCGGAGCAAAACTTGTGTTCTGGATGAACTACAACTTATTATACAAAATGTTTAAAAATTTCACGAAAAACAACAAAGTTTGACAGCTTATAGCTCGAAAAGTAACGTTTTACGAGATTTTTATAAATTGATGTAAACATTGCTCTATTGTTATCATAATAAAAGACCACACCCTGCCAGTTGCTAAACGCCAGCCTTTTTTTTTATTTCTTCTAAAGAAGAATCGAATCCGAATCGATGGTTTTATTCGGAGTCAAAAGCTCGTAATAAACGATATCTGTGGTGTTTGATCGCTCTTTGGCCATCACCTTTTTTGCACGATTTTCGTAGGTGATCTACTTTTTATCAACAGTGATCTTCCAGTGGCCCTTTTGACATTAACTGACTCGTTGTGACAAATGTAAAGGTTAGGGTAACTAATCTTTTTAAGTGTACCCTTTTTTATATTTTCGAAATCATCCAAAAACAAACAAAACAACTAAACAGATATAATAACAAAATATTACAAATAAAATATGAAAACAGTATTTCCCTGATCAAATCCTTTTTTTGATATAGATAGCTATAATAATAAAATATCGATATAATTACCAGTCGATCAATCTATTTAATTAGCACACACAGTTATTATAATATCAATTTAACCAATATATACAAAGGAATAATTTATGGATTAATTTCTTTAATTGAGTGCTATGATTGTATGCAATGCTTGCTTTAAAGAGACATTTTTTAAATAAAATTAGCTTGGCGTATGGATAAGGCATTAAGACCATGGCCGCTACCGCTGGTGAGAAAAATCCTGACCTCGTATCGTCTATTTTCTTACTCAAGAAACTTACGTTTCTGATAGAAGTAGATCCCTAGTCGATAAAAGAGATATATATATATATCAATAGTTTCAGTAACCTTTCAGTGCAGCCAGCGAGAACACTCTCTCTACAAGTTTTGTTGCAACAACAACGGCTATCAGACATAAAATTCGCAGAGCGAGGTGGGGCAAGTGCCTGCGACGTTTATCTTTAATGGCGTACAATCATCCCAATAGTCACTCACTTGTTTCCGCGCGAGACTAGGTAACGTGGCACAGAGGGAACCAAACGTGTGAGCGGCCAATAGGGATTTAGTGACATGGCGTCGTTCACCTGAGTGCAACGTGCGCATTGCGTATGCGAGTACTATCGGAATAAGGATTCTGCGACCAAAGCTAGACAAACATTCTGCCTTCAAATTGTATCTGCAATATACGTAATGAAGCAAGCTCCAACTATTCAAACAATAGAGGATTGGGTACGGAAGTTCCAGAGAACGGGTTCAACATTAACTCAACCATATTCCGGTCGACCTATGACATCAATAGAGTCAGAGAACATAGAGCGTGTACGAGAGTCTGTTTGAGAGTACTGGATCGTCAATTTAAAGAATCTAGTAATAAGTCAATCTAGTGTAGTCAATGTGCCTATTAAATTATTGAGTTGCTTTTCCACAATAACCTACATCTACTCCATTATAACATTCAAGTGATACAGACATTGCAGCATAGTGACCATGTTCATAGGCTACAACTAAAATTTGCTAAAGAAATGCTGGAGCTGTCGGCAGCGCTGTAGTTCAGGCTCTGGCCCCTTAAGTACATAAAACTGACTGCAGCTCTAACGGTGAAGGAAAACACCGTGAGGAACCTATGAAATGATGTTGAAGGTTTGTGCAAAAAAACTGCAAACCCGCAGTATGCAAGCGCGGTAGACTACAAATTTCATAATACCACCCCTCAGTTGGGTGAGCTTGATGTCCCTGCAGTGAGATTATTAAAGCTTTCTACCTTTCAATACACTAAGTCGTCGGTCATTTACCATGTCGATGAGAGGTCGTACGAAAAATCAATCGATCATCGTGTACTTGTGCATGTGTAAATGACAAACTCGTCAAAATTTCTTCAAAACGGTGCTTGCTCATACCGAATCTTGTTCCAAATGCAGGAGGTTTAAAAACTCCACCTCCATTAGTACGATTATACTAATAGTCTCGTTTTTCTGGTAAAATATTAACACATTTAGCGTATAATATTCCAAATAACTTTAAAAGCTCTTGGGGTCTTAAAATGTGAGGTGAGCTTGATGACCCTGCTGTGAGGTTATTAAGGCTGTCGTGACGAGACCATAATTATTTACTGACTATCTTAGGCCCACGATAAAATTTGCGTCAATTCCCGTTCCAATAAAAATTTCACATTTTAAGACATTCCCGAATTTTCCAATATAATTTTTATCCGTTCAGCCACATTTGCACAAATTGAAACACAAATGTCTAAACATACAAAGCACGTACTATTAGTAGAATAAAGTACTAGACACGTGTAGCTAAAGTTTTTTTGGAGTCTGTTTCAAAAACAACTATCTGTGTAAAAAAAATTTCCTACTTAAAAAAAGTAAGAAATGTCTAGAAAACAAAAAGACTATTAAATATATATAAGGAAAATTCGTCGCCAAATTTATGGCCGTCCTGTCAATTTCGGTTAAGGACACAAAGATTCTTTTTATATGGATTCAACGGAACGACCCACAATAAAAAGATGGTGGACCAAACTGATTTGAAATTTTGTGAATCAATATCTATTATTCTACTTGATTTTAGTGGCAGGTTTTTGAGTTTTGCTTAACTCTAAGTATTATAAAAATTAACTTTTATAAATAAAATGTAATGGGTATGTGCATATATTTTTTTAAATTGATTATTTCTGATACTGTAAGTAATCATAATATAATCCAACGCTATTTCTATGTAATGTTTATTTTGGATGGTTATTGAAATAGATACAAAATAAAATTATTAAAGTATCTATTATTTAACTATCCTTTTTTCACGCCAATAATTCAATAACACAAAAATCCAAATTTATTTCAAGTCACCAGTTCGAAATTGTGTTTAGTTGGTCTACAAGTCTACCAAGTAAACACAACTTCAAACCTAATACAACGCGACATAACATTGGATATAAACCTAAGTTCACAACGACTACGGAATTAATAATAATAAATAAATCCCCAGACAAACACACCAACTGTATGGCCTTAAAGTAAGCAGAGCTTGTGTTATGGATGACCATACATAAACATACATATATAAATATAAACAACCATGACCCGTTCAGGACTCGAAGCTAGTTCCTCCGGCGTATGAGAAAGGGCTACGGGCTACTACGCTACTCGACCGTCATAATACATAAATACAAACTTAATCTAATAAAACAAAGAGCTAATTATGGAACATAGTATAACACACATATTTAAAATAACAAATGTTTGTATTCATACATCATTATACGAATTGCATTTTTGGATTCTTAGGAGAATAAAGTCCTTAAAATGTAACAATAATTTTTCATTATAATAATAGTAGCGGTCTCCTCGAACCGGTGAGGTCGCTCTGGATTACAAGTCCATTTTCCTATTAACCTAAAGTCCAGTTTCGTATCCTGAAAATCAAATTAACAAATCAAACAAAACGCGAAAGCAAAACCGTTTTTTTATTCTAGGTTTTATTATCATCCGAAGTTGAAATCCTAGTTCAATCTCCCATATAAATAAGCATTTCTGTATTCCTTTATATACACTCGGCGTCACAAAAATCGCACCTTTCGAAAAAGCAACTTTAAAATACTTTTACTCAAACTTTGTCCATAGTAAGGGTATGATTGTAGGATATCATTGGAAAGGTTATTTAATTGCCTATTAGAAATTATAAACATGTGTATATGTTTTAAAGCTTTTAATAAAAAAATCTTAAAAAGGATAAAAGTTACAAAAACTAAATTTAAAAAAACATAAAATCATCTCAAATCAGTCCTTAAAATCTAGTGTTTCCTCCCCTTGCTTTGATGACAGCTTCCATCCGATCCTTCATGGACCTCACGAGGGTCACCACTCTCTCTTGGGGTATGTTCTCCCATTCTTCCTTCACGGCATCCTGAAGCTCTTGGAGAGTGGTGGGAGCAGGATCACGTGCTCGTAGGTGTCTCTTTACATCGTCTCAGAGATGCTCGATCGGGTTTAGGTCTGGGCTTCGTGCTGGCCACTGCATAACAGGAATCTCAACCTCTTCCAAGTAGTCCCGCACAGAAAACGCAGTGTGGCAGCGGGCGTTATCGTGCATTAACATGAAACCATCGCCAACAAAACCGGCATACGGGACCACATGGTCTTGTAAGATTTCTGTTATGTACCGCCCAGCATTCAGCGACCCTTGCCCGCGACCACCGCCAGTCCGAGAGACGCACACAAGTTCCGTTTTCCCTTCAACGGATATGCCACCCCAGAACATACAGGAACCACCTCCGTATTCGACGGATTCCTCTATACACGCTTGGGTAAAACGTTCCCCTCTTCTTCGGTATACCATTCTGCGTCTATCGTTGCAGAAAAGACATACTCGTATCTCATCGGTAAAGAGAACGGCCCTCCAATGGTCAAGCGTCCAGTTGACATGCTCCTGAGCAAATTGTAACCGCTCTCTCCGATGTCACATGGTCAATTTTGGGCCTCTAGCAGGTCTGTGAGCTCTTAATTCCTTTTCTTTCAATCTTCTTCTAATCGTAGAGACACTCACAGACGTTCGACGAGCTGACCGGAGCTCTTGTTGCACCTCAACAGCATTGCTGAAGCGGTGGCGCAACGACGTAGACACAATGAATTGGTCGTCTCTTTCTGATGTACAACGTTTTCTTCCGGATCCACGTCTTCGGGTATAGCCACTAGTCTCACGGAACCGTTGGTATACTCGTCGTACTGCAAATCGGCTAAGGTTCAACTGTCGAGCAACGTCAACCTGTCGCAGTCCTGTTTGCAATAGAGCAACGATTTGAGCGGCTTCTTCAGGGGTTGTATCCATCTTCAGGTACAGTTCTTTTGCGTATGTTGTTCCAGTGTGTTCACTCTAAAGTCTGAGTAGCGACTGACCCATTTCTTATTTATTTTATTTTTTTTTTGCTGCCGAGGCACTCTCGCGGGAGTGAGGTGGAAGATGCGTCATGCATACCGCCCGCAGGTAAAGTCCTCTGCGGGGGGTTATGTGGGACTCACCAGAATGGCACCTACCACTAAAAACCACCTGTTGGCTGTAGTTATTACCGTTAGCCTTCATCGGAAGCGACACCCGTCGGGAAGTTGGGTGCGCTGGCGGAGAGGAATAATGAGAGGATCGCCATCCGTTGGAAACAGATGGTTCCGCATTCGAGAAAGTATGACTCTCTCGAGAAGTTTTGACATTGCCTTGAGGAGGCTGATGGGTCTGTGATTAGCCGGAACGTTCAGAGGTTTGCCCGGCTTGGGAATGCCTATGACTGTCGCTTCTTTCCAAGCTTTTGGAAAGTAGCTATGGTCGAAGCAGGCATTGAAAATGATAGCTAACAAGGTAAGCATCTGTTGAGGTAGGTGCTAAAGTGCGTGGTTGGAAATTCCATCCGCACCCGGAGCCTTTTTGGACTTTTGATTTCTAATGAGAAGCAAGATTTCGTCATTAGAGACTGTGACAGGGTCGGCGGTGATGGGGAAAGAGTCTCTGCGAAGGACTTCGTCCTCCACCGCCTGGATGTGTGAGGGATCAGCAGGTTGCGTGCTGGGCGAGCATTGTGCGGCAATGCTGTCAGCGAAGCATTCGGCTTTCTCTTCGACTTCAAAGGCTGTAGTGCCATCGGGACGAGTGAGAGGAGGAACGTGAGAGGCGGTGTCTACGCGTAAGGCTCGGGCCATGCTATAGTACGCTTGCTATAACGTGGGACGGAGAGATATTCGCCATGAGATCGTTCATCTGAGCGTCTCGGAGTTCCGCGAGGCGAGACCTAACTTTACGTTGAAGCTGATTCGCAGCTGTTTTATAGGCGGGCGTGGGATATTTCTTGGCTCTCCGGAGAGCCGCGTTCTTAGCTTTAATAAGAATGTTAACGGCTAAGGGAAGCGTGGGTTTGCCTTGCTTAGCAACCTTTTCGTTGTCACTGATGGCTGAGTTGATAGCATCAGTGAGAGAATTTACTAATGAATCAATTTTATCCGGACTATCTAATTGTTCGGGAGAGATCGCGAGTGGAGAGTTCGGGGCCTCTAAGGCTGAAACTAACGTATTTTTAAAGCTTTTCCAGTTGGTAAAGGTCTTAGGAGAGGTAGCGTTATCGTTCGGCGGTCCTAGCACGAGGGAGACGGGGCGGTGGTCAGAACCTAGGTCATCGAGAGGTTCGATAGACCTGAGGTCGAGGTTGATTCGCTTGACTATTGCAAAATCGAGGATATCAGTGGTTCGGGTTGTCGGGATAGTGGGTGGGAGTGATGGGGGAGATGACATCTAAGTCAAGTGAATTTGTGATGGCGAGGAGAGCGATACCGCTGGTGTTGATTGATAGGCACGTCCAGTCAGTATGTTTGGAGTTAAAGTCTCCGAACATAATGACTGAATGGCCGAGGGCGAGAATGGCCTCAAAGTCGCTGCGGATTGGTCTGGTACCACTAGGTATGTAGACTGAAGCTATGATGATGGTCGGATGACCAGTCATAGCCAATCTACACACAGTGGCTTCCATGTTGAGGAGAGGAGGGTTAGGGAGAGGGCAGCAATGGAATCCTCTTTTGTAATATTTATCAGTGCCACCGAAACCGTCGGAGTTGGGCCTGTCGTTACAAATTAACGCGTATTTAGGTATAGCGAATCCCCTGGAGCGATTTGGAGTTAGCCACGTCTCTTGAAGAAGCAATAAGTCTGGCTCGTTGTTCTGAAGGAACAGTTTGAGCTCAGGAAGGTTAGTATTAAGGCTACGAACGTTAAAAGAAACTAGGGATAAGCCCTTTGGTTTGATACGACCGGACGCGAGATTTGCGGGTCTAGACATTATATTGCTTATTTACGAATTTATACAAAATAAAAATAAAATTTATAACGAACTTAGAAGCGAGTGATGTTCGGCTAACGCAAATAAACGCTCTTGAGGAGAGCGGGCGGCTCGCAGTTTGCGTGCGAGAACAGAAATTTCCGTAATGTCGACGTTTTGAATGACGTCGAACACGGTCTTCATGTCCTCAGCCAGCGACGACTGAGGTGAAGATGACAAAGCAGGACGCGGCCCTACGGAAGCTACGGGAGCTGGGATGGGTTGGGAAGGTGCAGGCGGGACAGCCGGACGCTGCCTCCAAGACAGAGCCGGAGTAGGCGTCGGCTGAACGGGCTTTGCTTCCGGGGGACCCCGGTTGCGCAGCGGCGGGAAGTTGGAGAGTGAGCGGTGGCGCCGGTTTAGGCGCGACCCTCTTGGCGGTGGAGCGCGGAGCGCGCGGGCAACCCCTGTAGTTAGCTGTGTGACCGGACTGGCCGCACAGCACACAGACAGGGGGAAGTGGATTCGGGAGTGCGAGTGCACTCCTTCGTAAAATGTGGATCCAGGCAATTAACGCACCTTGGGGGAGCTGAGTAGTTAGCCGCTGCGTGGCCGTAAAGCTGGCAGCGGTGGCACTGCCTAGGGTGACCGCGGGGGTTGGGACGCACGACAGAGATATTTGAGAGTCCGCAAATTGTGCGAGCCTCTCTAAAGATCTCCCTCGAGTTGGGAGTATTAGACAAGATAACTAAAGCTAACGGAAAGCGCCTACCGCGGTAAGAGTGCATCTTGTGCACTGCTTCGACCGGGAAACCCTGGGACTTTAGGTCCTCGAGGATTTCTTCATTCGCGAGCTCGAACGGGACGCCCCATAGTACTGCGCGGATCTTACGCTCCTCCGGGAGGGCGTAGGTGTGATACGCGATTTGTTTTAAAGAAAGTAACCTGGTGAACGCGCGGAAGTCGTCGACGGTCGCGACTTGAATTTTAATTGTATCGCCAGCGTTGGCGGCTTTTAAGTAATAATTTTGTGCTCTTTGCACAAGTTAGAAACCGCGGTCCAGCGCGCTTTTTAACGCAGGAAAACGGGCGGAGGGAGCTGAGGTTTCGGCGGGACGGGAGCGCAGCGCGTCGCTGGCTTCGATGGGACCGACGGAGACGCGGTCACTTCGAGTGACATGAGCGGCGCGGGGGCGGGTGTAGAAGACGCCGGGGTTGGCTCGGGTGTTGAAGACACCGCGGCTTTTTTCGAACGCTTCTTAGAGCGTTTGGTAACTAATTGGAACGCGGGCTCAGGAGAGCCGGTGAAGGTGGCGGCGACCGACGAAGCTTCGGACGCGGCGGAGTCTGAATCGCTCCCGGGAGCGGTACGCTTCCTACGAGATGATCGCGAGGATGAGACCTACGCGCAGTCCATATTGGATGGAACGGGAGACGCGGGAGAGCTATAGACCTGTAACGTAGTACCAGTAAAACACCAAAACTCTCTTCTATGTTTATTTTTTCGGTAAAATTAAAAATAAACAAAAATGCCAAAAATTTTGGCTATGCACACTCGTGAACGTAAAAATAAATTATAGGTTTCTTAAAAAAAACTTTGATTGTAGATAATAAAATATCTTAACTATGTAATTTTGAATAATAAACTCGGAAACAATAATAAATAAATAGATTCTAGTTGTTATGATGGATAATTTTTCGTGACTGGCTTGTCAAATCAAAACATTGCCGTTCTCCGACACTACGTAATTCGTAGTTTAAAATTACGTCGGGAACGACAAAAAAATAAAATTTACTGACAAAAAGAGGTCGAAATAGACAACCGTCACAATACCCCGGGGGCCGCGAAAAAAAATCTGAAAGATTTTTTCAGTATAGTTTTTTAAAAAAAATATTCAAACCAAATCAAAATAAACCGCATATACATATCGAATTTTAATATTTAATCTGCCAAATGAAAGAACGATCAAAAAAAAAAAATAATAATTAAAAGCAAAATGAAAATTAATATTAACATCCTATAGAAGAATTTTTCTGAAAAAACATCCTGTATATATGAGAAAAAAAAATAATACTGATATATTGCATATCAACAAGTTATTTAATAGAAAAAGAAAACAAAACAGACGAGAGAGAGAAAAAAAAAATCCTAAATAATTATCTTAAATTACATGGTTCATGAATGATAAAATTTTAAACATGTTCCTGGAATATACAATGTTAATATAAATCGTTCAACTCCATCAACGTACATTATAATTACAACATACATTCTCTTTCATACTAGTCTTATTCCAACTACTGGAAATAAAACATCATGCAGTTAGAGTTGCTTATGAGGAATCGTATCCTAAATAAGTCAACTCAACAGAGTTGAACGCAACGGCAAAAGGCTTTAATAGTTGCCATCCGCTGAAAATATTAATAGCTTATGGCTTCTTTAACGTGTCGCTAACTCCCGCACGGTGATTACTATAAACAAGTTTCAGTTAAAGACTGAAATAAATATGCCGGAAAGAAAAGAAAATCATAGCCAGTCGTGAAATATTGACTTTTAAATAAAATCCAAGGGTCTTTTGTGAAGTAATTAAAATATTTATGTAATAAACATATGAAAATAATTCTCACAGGAAAGTGATTCAAGCGTATAAATAATACACATAGGTATGGTTTAGTTTAACGAGTTACCTTAATAAACGCTCGTGCAGAAGGCTTAATTTTACAAGTTGCAAACCGCTTGAAAAAAAATTGAGAAAAAAAATTGATAACATTAAACAAATTATACTATAAAGTATAATACAGATATTGAAAATAAGAGTTTACACTCCTAGAATTGCAAATATTAAATAAATTACACAATAAGTTAACCTAATACTACGATGATGATAATTAATTATAAGTTTTGACCAACGTCAATGTTAATGGTATAGCCAAACGATAATGAGGTGCATAGAAAAAAAAATAAGACAAAAAGAATCGGCTTATGCTCGCCGTATAATATATAATATATATTTAAAATATTAAATATTTATAATATTTAATAATAATGATCGTAGTTCGTCTACAGATTGCGTCGAAGAAAAATTTATATTTCTGATTTTTAATTCATAAATTATTTCAGGTTTATTTAGTTGTGAAAAATTCATTGCAAAATCCAAAAAAAAAAAAATGTTAAAGTGAAATAAATTTGTTAATAGTCGTTATGCAGAAAAGAGCCTTAAAAATATACGTATTTTCAAGTGATGAAAATGAATAGAAAATGTTATTTAAATAGTGAAATTACTGGGTTATAGAATAAATGTTGTGCCTTCAGAAAATTTCTTCAAAGATATTATAACGAAAGAAACTAAAGAAACTTAAATGTCTGAATAATTTAGCAGTAATTTGATATATTATAGTAGATATATAACCTAACTAGTGAATGTTAATGGTTGAAAATGGTAACAAATAAAGTTTTATGCCTGACCTCAATAATAATTATAAAAAATTATTTTTAATGTTGCTATTCTTCTGTTGATATAGTTCCTCCTCTCTTCTCCATAAACTACGTTTGAATATTCGGGCGCCAGTATGTAACGTAGTACCAGTAAAACACCAAAACTCTCTTCTATGTTTATTTTTTCGGTAAAATTAAAAATATACAAAAATGCCAAAAATTTTGGCTATGCACACTCGTGAACGTAAAAATAAATTATAGGTTTCTTAAAAAAAACTTTGATTGTAGATAATAAAATATCTTAACTATGTAATTTTGAATAATAAACTCGGAAACAATAATAAATAAATAGATTCTAGTTGTTATGATGGATAATTTTTCGTGACTGGCTTGTCAAATCAAAACATTGCCGTTCTCCGACACTACGTAATTCGTAGTTTAAAATTACGTCGGGAACGACAAAAAAATAAAATTTACTGACAAAAAGAGGTCGAAATAGACAACCGTCACAGACCTGAGGGGTCTGGGCGTTGGAGGCCTGAGGGGCTGGGGTTGGGGCCTGAGGGGCCGGGGACGCGATTGATGCCTGCAAGGCCTGCGTTAGGATGTCTTTCGGGATGGAGACGCCTGCCGCAGCAAGCGCCTGGGTGAACGCGTTCGCGAAGTTAATAACGCTTAGCGAATCCATTAGGGAGGGTTGGGACAAAAATAAGTATAAAATAAGTATTTCACAAGATGCCTAGTTCCTAAAAACCTAGCGAACCCTAGCGGCTAACCTCCCTACCAGCGGTAGGGGGGCTGCGGAGAATAACTTAAAACTAACCGTAGTACGCCGTAGGCCGCTACCTAGAAACTTAAAAAAGGGTACGCAGGTAAAGAGTTGACCGCGTTAGGGTCAACCTTTACTGACAGAAAGGACAAATACACACGAAAACACACAGATATGATAAAAATAAATATGAAGATAGGAGAAAAATGAATAAAATAGAGAAGAGAAATAAATAAAAATAAAAGGACTGGTTCAGTACAAATTCGTTGTCACCGTTAAGTATCCTTTGTACTGAGACCAGACTACTTACGCTGGGCACAACACTGCACTCAGCACAAGCACAACACAACTTAGCACACCACTTTGAAGACTAAGGGGCTTATTCGCAAAGAAAAATCGCACTTCGATAGCACTCAGAGGGAGTAGAAAAACCTTGAAAACCGTAGAACGGAACCAACACGCTAAACTGTGACGTCAGTAGACTGAGCGCCACGGAATATCGGGAAGGGACCGATAACGGAGAACTGGGTCTTGCACGTCCGCACCGCGTGGCAATCGGAGCGAGAATGCCCATTTCTTACCTGGGCATAACATTTTATACCCTTTTAAGGTAGCCCAATTTTTTCCAATATCTTATGGATTGGTCCCTAGTTAGAAATGGTAATTGATTTTTTAATGATACAGGTAGTGAATGTAAAGGTATTGAAGTGCACTTTACAATGATATTTCTTTTTCACGCGTGGTATTTATGGGTCAGATTCTAGGAGCAATTTACTGAAAAAAACATAATGGTGCGATAATCAGTGCATAATCAGACATTCACAGTGCGAGCAAAATGTCACTTTGAAAATCACTGCCACACGAAATTAAAAAATTCCAAATAATTCAGAACAGTTGCGTAAAACACTATCGTCTCTCTGTAACTTAAGATCCATCTGTAGGTGAGGTAAAAATAATGTTTACTGCATTATTAAAGTACTTCATGAAATTGTATATAAATAAACTTATGTTTGTTAATAATTGATTTAAAAATAATAACTGTGATCAGTTTTGATAGAATTGACTCGCTGAAATTTTGTTTTACTATATTTACTCGTTTTTTTTTTCTGTAATCATCCAATATCCTGTGTACAGACTGGGCAGTCTCTTAGAGTTAGCTGTTTAGCGATAACCCCTGGTTGTTTATTTTGACATTACTTTGTATCACTAACCTCGCATAAATGGTATGGAATTTATTTAAAATTTTATATTTTTATATAATGAATTCGTATTCCATCTCATCTGGTAGATAGTAATGATGACCATGGGAATGATACACGCACGTACCAAAAGTACTCTGCGCTTGATAACTCCAGGGTTACATTTATCTGAAAAAACAGTTGAAGGCAGATAGTTACACTCTTTGGGGACACGAACCAAAAAGCTGCTGTTTTCTTCGACTTTTCAGCGTGCCAATCAGAAATAGGTGGAACTTCTGTCTGCGCCTGGTTCATTCCAATAAGTTGAGTAATATAAATCTTTATATTGTCCTAGAAATAAAGGAAACATTATATAGCTAAGATCCATATGGATTGGTAACAAATGTACAGACAAACGGAAGGTCTCCGAGTTGGAGTAAATTAATCATGTTTACTGTGGGCCTGAATTAACGCATAGATGTGTGAGGTGAGGTACAATTTATAGACTAGAATAAAATGATTTTATAACAGATACGGTTAAAATAACTACATCTAATGAAGTAATTGTAAATAATTGTCTTTTTTTTTATTAATCAAATATCGAACTATTAAAAATAACATAAAGGCAAGAAAAAATACTTTTGAACACCCCTTTTTGCAACTAAGCAGCTGTTTTCCTGACCTACCCCTGATTATTTGACTAGAGCTTTCATTACGAGAACGTGCAAACTTTAAATTAAATAAACTTTCAAATTATGTTCGATTTTAACTTTTCTAGAGTTATTTTTGGTGTTAACTAACCAAAAATAACTCCAAAAATTAATCAATCTTACAAATGATAAAAAGAGGAATTTCTTTTATTCAAATTTTCACCTCGCTGTCTTTGATGGCTGATTACAGCCTATGAAGTATTACTTTAGTATTATTATGATGAAAGCTTAGAGTCTAATGCGTTCTCTGAAGCTACTTAGAAACGAAGAAACTACCAGTCTAGATTTTAAATTTTAAGTTGAAAATTTAAATGATAACTCACTTAATATGAATTCTCAACATAAGGTAATTTTGTTTGTAACTTTCATTAAAGTTATGAGGCTGTTTATTTTATGCATAAACACACAGTTCACAGAGATTTAGTAGCAAATATAGAAATCCGAAGAAACCTTAATTTTTTTTTTTTGAAATGTTTGAAACTGATTAGTTCGCAATTTTGCGAAAATTCGTAAAAAAAAATCGTTACTCGAAAATTATAAAATAATCTTATAAAATACATAGGGGTGATTCAGATACGTGTCAACACGAGGAACCTAAAAAAACTTTTTGGACGTCACTTTTCTGGCTACTCTGTATTTTCCACAGAGTAAGCAACATTTGCGCTTAGCTCATACCCAGTTGTAGGCTTAAATTTAAAACCGAACTCGGCGTGGTTTACGTATATTGTGTTGGTTACTCCGTTATAATATACTCTAATTAAGATTCGAACATTGATTGTAACCTCTACAAATATCCATATAAAGCCTATTTCGCAATATAAATCACTGCATGTGCTTAAGGGAGGGTACGTAACCGCGACTCTGTACATCGGAAGCGGAAAACTTTTGATTAGCATCTCAAATCGATGCATAATGTAAGAGATATCTCTATTCAGGGGGGCAGAATGGCTGAGTAGTTCTGGTTTATAGAGGGGTGTTATGAAAAATTTAAAAAAACTTAAATAATTTTGAAATGCATTCATTTTAAGACAGTAATTTATTATATTCAACTAGGTTTTCCTCGCGACTTCATGCACTACCGTTTTCCCTGCTCCACTTTTTCAAAAATGGCGTCGACTTTATCCGTAACAGGGCAACCAGGGCGAGCCTCTTTGACATGAAAATTTCCGGATTCAAATCGCTTGAATGAACTTTGTTCTACTCTTACTGACACTGCACTAGTCTATAAACGTCACAATTTGTCTTCGCAGCTTATTTCGCATTTTTCCTGTTTTGAAATAAAATTTCAGAACGTTCGCTCATTTTATTGAACAGAAAAACAATTGGAAAGTGAGGGAAACAGTAATATGCTTTTGTTTTTAAAGGTTACCTTTTTCATATTATGAAAAATTAGAAAGAAACAAAAATATCACTAAAATAATATCTGCTGTGTAAAAAATATGTTATACATAAGTTACGCATTCATGTATTTTTTTGTTAAAAAAAGCAATCCCAATATAAATGTTTTAAGTATATGTTATCACAGTTTACTTTTTTATGAGACGAATATTATACATTCAAAAATATATAGGTTTGGTTTTGCACAGTCATGTTTCTCTTCAGACTGCTAAAACCAGATCTGGTTTCCAAAAAATTACCAGTTCAAATTTGAATACAATATAATTTAATTTAAATAAAACACTTTTTACCGGATATTATCGCGTATATTTTAGTTAGTTTCACGATAGTCTATCGTGACCACGGCAACTGCAAAGATGCCGAAACGTCGAAATAATTTTAAAATTAACTAAAATATACGCGATAATATCCGGTAAAAAGTGTTTTATTTAAAGTATGTATCGTGAAAACTTAAGAAAAGATTTAATTTAATTTAATTGTACAACCACATTCCAAAGACAATCTAATCAAATCAGCGTTGTGGCATGCCCGCAGCACATGCTGAGATGTGTCCTGTTTGACAAATATACTACAGCGCAACATATTGTTCTATGTATTTTTAACAATTATTGTTTTATTACCGATCAGTTGTCATAATTGCTTTTAAATTCTTGTGTATTATTATTATTATTTTCTATCTCTTTTCTGTGTATTTATATTTTACATTGCATTGTTCCTTTTTTTTGTATTTCTGGTCTTGGTCATTGTTTTATGTAAAAAATCTGTACTTTACTGTGTGTTTGTTGCTGTAGTAATTTGTGAAATAAATGAGTTTGAGTTTGAGTTTAATCAAAAAGAAAGGTACACTATCTTTACCATATCAATTATTGACTACATTAGCCTCACTGGCAGTTACTTTTGCCACGAAAATTTAATCCCCTGGCGGTTTGCAGCAACTACTTAGTACTTACCGATACTATGTCGCAAGTACCCTCGACCAAGTGGTGAAGCGTAGAATTAAAGTTTTGAACTGTATGTTTCTGGTTTGATGCAAATTGTACCTAATAAAAAAACCCTGATAAGAAAAATTAAAGCCTCTGTAACATACCTATAACTAAGTAGCAATTTTACACGGTTTCATTAGTGTAGACCTTAGCCGCACATGAAGCTTTTGATGAAAATATAGCCTTTGTTAATTCGAATAATGCAGCTTACTTATGATAACCGGCGAATAGTTTCAAAGAACATTTATTAAAAAAACAAACAGGCAAATAATTTATTTTAGTACAGGTCTACTAGATACGGTGGGACTACGACACGAATATCATACCAGTCTTCATTTGATCGCCCACCCGACAACACGTCCAAAATTAACAAGCAAAATGGCTTGGTAAAAACTCTCAAAATTTTCCAAGTAGTCGAAGCTGCATAAGGTGAATTTAACTACGTAACGAGGCATATGCATATTTAAAAAAAATGGTGACTGACATGTATGCTCTCTGACAGGTTACGGGGGCTTTGACGAATACCTCAACTGAAATAAGCGAGAAAACTTGACATGCGTACGCCAATCAGGCGTAGAAAAGACAGTATAGCATGTATTATAAGATTGACCCACCACAGCGTCGTAACGATTTGATGAAGAACAAACTATAAGAAAAAGCATGACAGTAGAAGCCATAAGAGAATTTACTGTAAACTAGCGATATGCCGAATGCACTAACTCATAAAGGTAGGAAAGTCTGTAACTAGCTAGATAGCTAGATTATATAACTAGCAAATATAAATTAAATCTTATTTTTTTATAGATACAAAATAAGAATAGAATAAAAGAGTAAGAAATTCATATTAAGGGAAAATATATATGTATAGAACACATCAACATCGGAGCTCTTTTTGAACCACAAATAGAACAGAAATTCTCCGAGAAGAATTCAAAAATCAGACGATTTGTCTCTATTTGTCGCTAACGAATTATTGAGGTCGACCAATTGACCTAGCTTTTGTATTTCTTGGCTCGCTCTATTTGCATTTCCTAGAAATGCGCCGCGTTAAGTACGTTCTTGGGTTTGAAATAGGCAGCTCGTATTTACATAAAGTAAAGATTACTTATATTTTAAAAGCTTGAATACAATATACAAATGAATGTATTAAAATATTTATCAAAAATATAATTTCAAGTATTGCATATTATAAAGTTTTTTAAATTAATTATCTTCAATAATGACCAAGGTGTTAAAAGCATTAACTATTAAACTGTTAAGAATGTTTTAATTAGAATTTCGCAGCCATTGTTTTAATAAAGTCTGCGTGGGAGATGCTGCAGGTGATAATATTATATATCCATGCATTTAAAAAATTTTTATCACATTTTTATTCCAAATCAAATAATTGTTGCGCCTTGCAATATTTGCAGTTAATAATGAACAATATGTATATCTCTATTTTCACGGTACTTGTATTTTGTAACAGATTTTGATAAATTTAATATAGATAAGTATAGCTATGTGTAAACGCGAAAACCTAATATAAAGCTTTGACTATGACTATCTTCTTGTATTTTCATTTATTGCACCATCCGTCCATTAGGAACACAAATAATGGCGGCTAAACCGGAATAATAGCAGTGGTAGTATTAACTTACATTCTTATCTTTAAGAAACTTAACAATAATAAAATATGGTTAGCGCAGAAAATACTATCAAGTAAGTAAAACATAAACAGTTTCAGAATAACTTAAGTTGATTGCGACATTGAACACACAGCGGTAATTTCATTTCGATGGCTATAAACAGATTAAATACAAACATCTCAATTCTTTATAGCCATTCAAAAAATTAACTTATCAAAAACAAACAGAAGTCTGAGTCGACAGAACAACGTCGGTCAGCTAGTACACAATAACTGTATGGATTACCACTAGGAGGGCCTTTAAATTAAACACACGCGTCAAAAAAAGTCTGCGTTTACATGGAAAAGTCGAGATTTTTTTTTCTCGAGTCACAATAAAATGTACGAGTGGATTTTGTTATCGGATTGTAATGGATAAATATTATAAAACATCATGTTCTTGTGAAAAATCTCAATATCATTTTAATTTTCCTAAGAAAATTAGTTTATTCAATCTCTGAGAAATTGTGATTTAAAGAAATGCGAAGATTCAATTAACTAATAAAGGAAGCCCTGAGAAAGGTCATGAGCCAGATTTTTTTTTCGAGTACTAAAAAAAAATTTATGTCTGGTTTAAAAAATTTAAATCACATCAATTCGACAAAATCATTCTTGAATGGCGGCTTCCTTGATCTATGGCAGAGTTCTTGGAGGTGGCTGACGACTCCAAACAGCTCGCCTGTGAGCGTCCCATGCCTCAATTGGGTTTAAGTCCGGAAAGCCGGCAGGCCAGTCTAAGCGCGTGATGTCGTACTCCCGTAGAGCAGCGTTCACTCGTTCAGCTCGATGTGCCGGCGCATTATTATAATAATAATAATAATCTTTATTTGTTCTTCACATACAATGTACATAATAGGGTGGTAGATCTATTTACTTTCACAATTTATTCATGTACTAGTGAAGACCGGTGCCTGAGATTAGCCGAAGCATGTGTTTCAGGATCACCAGTGCCTGTTGTTTCGTCTTTATTATTATTATCGTCGACCAACACGAATTCGGATACCATAATTTATACGGAATGGTTTGATGATTCCATCAAAAACAGCTATCTTGTACAAATAGGCGGTCCAATCATTATTCTTCCCCAAAAAGATACCAATTTTCCGTCTTTTTGAACGGTTCATTGTTGGATCACGGGCAGCTAAAACTCATATGTAGCGCTTCTGAATATCACTAAGGCCAGCCAGGCGGCAGGGAACTAATGACGCAGATTTGAGAAACAGAGACTCTGGGTGCGATTTGCCGTGTAGAATATCCTTCACGCATTGACACTATGCTTGCTCGCAAGACTTCAAACATTCCAATTTTTTTAGCAAAAAATAAAATGATAAGTAGATGATATTATAATTTTTACATTTAAAAGTTGTATTCCTAAATAAAGAACATATACGTAATAATTTATTTTGAAATATTTAAAGCAATTAAAAAATATGACCTTTTGTCGTGAACATGGACTTTTTTTGATGTGTGTACGTTTACTCCACTCCTTAGTTAACGTGTGCATAGCTACGACCAAAGGCCAGTAGTTTTAAATATTTCATATATTTTCGAACGCCAGCGTTCCCTTTTGCGATTCTACTCTCAGTGCAGTATCCTCCAGGGCATTCCGTTATCAGCTGTCTACCTCTCCGCTACCGCGTTTTGCATGTTGCATCTATTCATAAACACATTTTTTTGAAAAGTCTTTTTATTGTTAAAATGTTTTGTATGTGGTGTTGGTTGTTTTTTGTCCATATTAGTTCATATATATATAATAAGTATCAAAGCTAGACTAACGAAAATCTACATTACCGATACAAATACACGTATTACTACTTACCATCACTATTGTAAAATCCATATTTTGAGTACCTACGCACCTAAACGCTTCATTTTTTTCTGTATTTGCAAGTAAATAAACCTCAAGTGTGCACATCTGTAATAATCTTAATATTTCAAAATGTTTTCTAGCTCTATGTTGTTATAAATAAATAATTATCTTCATTAGAGTGTTATTTAAATATTTTTATTAGACGATGTCATACTTTTGATTTTCAGTTCAAACCAATACAACTAAATTATCATTTACGATAATGAGATAAAAAAACAGATCTTTATTTGAACAGGATCATACAAAGGACTATACATAAGGCGAAAAAATCAACCAATGAAATAAAATCTAATTTAAATAACAAAGCTTTTTCTAGTGTGTTTGTAGAAGGCTTAAGCCACGTTACAAGACAAAAGAAAAAAACAAGCACTCTCGGCGGGGAGGGAGGCTTTCGCCGCAGGCAGGACGGGAGCTCTTGGGCAGCCTCTATAATTGGCTGTGTGACCAGCTTGGCCACACAGGACGCATGCCGGCAGAAGTCCATTCTAGAGTGCTTAGATTTCCTTGGTGGTATGGGGGTCAAGGCACTTGACGCGCCTGGTAGGGTGGACCGAGCAGTTGACCGTTTCTTTGAAATTAGGAATACGGTAACAAAACAATATGCGCCGTGAAAACGATGGTATGAAATTGGAGCTCGATCAGTATGGGGAATAAAGGACCGGGAAGGCAGACAGTGACATACGTGTGAATAAATCGGCGCGTAAGTCGAGTCTCGGACACGGAGCACACAAGATGCATTAAATATTGTGTTAACAGTTGGGAGCTTTTAGGTGCTGATACTTTACTCACACACGACTTACACCTACGACATATATCTATGAATTAGTAATGAATATAAATAAATATTGATTAGTATAAAACTGAAAAATAATTGAAAAGATGAAGTTACTCTCTGGGTTAATGCCGCATAATTTATCTATTTATTTTATTTATTAAGTTTACAATAAAAATAACATAACTGATTTGTTTACGACAAACCCGTAAAGTAAAACCGACTGTTTTAGGCTAGTCACCTTGAGACCACTTATTTTGTGGGCCTTTGTCAAAACACACCCTGTAGATAGAAAACCCACAGCCTATTCATAGAAAAAATATGAACAAGTTAAAAAGAGGTTGTATTTCAGTTATACTATTTATCTACATAATTATTATGTAGAATTCCTTTGTTCGTTTATTATCTTGGACACAAGTGCATTCTAATTATTTAGTATTGAATTGCGATTAACAAACGCCGGTTCTTACTCAGAAATTATGTGGAATAGAAAGTTAAAAAAGGATGGAACTGTACCACCTCGGCCTATCACTCCACCGTATATAAAGTTAATAAGAAAGCTTCTGATGCCTATTGGAGCTTGGACTGGAGAAATTTTGGGTGAAAGGGTCTCATTGGCTATAATCATTTATCGCCAAATTAATCCATATATAATGATCATAGTTATTTTCGGCGAAATTTATTACATCCACCATAATTACAAAACCATCACCTTTCTATTGTTGGGAGACATTTTGATAACAATTTTTTTAACATGGCAAACTATGGTACGATTAAAATTCAAGATATTAATACTTAATTCCATTATTACTAGTACGAAAATAAGAAGAGAACAATAACTTCATATAATATGCGATGCCTGAAACTATCATTTTGAGACGGAGACAGGTCCAACTTGACCCCATAATCCCATGAATCAAATTGAAAATTACTTATTTAGGACCAAGAAAAGGATCAAGAGTATTTGAATTAACCTTTTTAAGATTATTGGACTCAATAGTACCAAGAAGGGTGCGACTTTGTGCATAACACTGACGTCGTACATAGCATTGGTTCCCATGAACTAAAACTCTGTCACACATATTATAAGAATCTTCGTTCTTTCGAAAAGCATAAAAACCCTTGAATCTACCATTAATTATTATCGATATCCGAGTTATGGAAAATTCAGTGCATCCTTTTTCAGGTACGGGGGTTTTTACCACATTTTAAGAAATATACTTTGACTTTAGCATATTTCATAAACAATTTTCATTTGGTGAACTTCAAACACCGAGGAGGAAATTATGAAAAGGTAAGTATATCTAACAATATATTAATAAATTTGTAACAATACTAATTACATTATATACAAAATTAAAATTTATACGTTTTTAAAGTAAATAAATTG
This sequence comes from Marasmarcha lunaedactyla, assembly GCA_923062675.1. Lineage (NCBI taxonomy): Eukaryota > Metazoa > Arthropoda > Insecta > Lepidoptera > Pterophoridae > Marasmarcha > Marasmarcha lunaedactyla. Next base: position 19,914,584 of record OV281352.1, on the reverse strand, counting down.
GAGACACTATTTTTAAAAAAATTTAAGTTATTTTCGTTAATAGTTGCATATGGTTTCCACCAGTGCAGAAATAGGAATACTTTATTGAGATCTCATCTGAGGCACACATCAAATAGTTATTCCTTTTTTTAAGTGGCATAATATCCACGGGTACATGATTGTGTTTCGGTTCAATGCAAGGAGCAGCCAGCGCAAATAATAGGTCTTTATATATATATATATATAGGTCCTTATATAGGTAACGAATAATTACTAATAAAGCAATCAATTACTGTATGTATAATTACTCATGGGCATTGTATCATGGGCGCAGACGACATAACGCAGATGACATAAAAAAGTAAAAAAAAAGTGTATCTTTCAGAGCCAAAAAAATCTATTGGAAAGAAATGTTATACCGTTTTCATTAAGAATCTTATTTCTACGCTGTTGCTCCAGATGCGTCGAATCAGCGCTTAAGATGAATCCATGTTTGAACACTATTTAGCTTGAAAAATAATGTATAAAAAATCCCAGATACTCGTTATTTGTATACCCCCAAAAAGTTGTACTACTACTGTGTATAAGCTGTACAAGTGTTAAAAATGAACCAAAACAAATATAATATTAACAATAACAAAACAATTATTGGAAAACTTTACTCTACTTATTTAGCTGTTCTTCTTTCAGATATATTTGAAAATCGAGCTCTTCTCCAACCTATTCACAAAATATACTGTGTTTACCACGTTTTGCGGCATGTCTCTGTTCAACTTGATTCCAATATACAAAAGCATTCAAAACGGGGCTTTACGTAAACACGTTACGGACAACATCACTTTAGATTTCGCAGTGCATTTTTCTTATCCTGGATTTGATCCCGAAAATGCATTTAAATTTACAACTCTTTTTAGTTTCTACATATCGTACATTTGCTCAGTTTCAGTAATTATCATTGATCTACTTGTTTTTATCATGACATTTCAAATAGTTGGACATATGCTCATTTTAATTAAGAACTTGGAAAAGCTTAATGACACCTCTGAAGATTTTCTTCACGAAGACATAAATAAGAAACATGAATTGAATTGCGTTATGTATGGAGTGGAAAAAAATATTTGGGTGAAAAAACAACTTCAGCAGTGCGTCGAGCATCACTGTATGATTGTTGAGTAAGTATTTATTCAGTTTTCATCTAGTAATAGTTATATATTTTTTAAACTATAGCAGTTATTTAAATTATTATTGTACAAATCCACGTTCATTGATATTTTAGTAATATTTTCTTGGTGCTCAGTATGTTACTGTTGTGCTTTACTTGCGTCTTGAGAACAACTTCAATGAGCAAATAATTTAACGAATCAAACCAATAAGTAAACCTATACGAGGAGTATACCAGAAATAATAAGATACTAAATGTATACTGGCAAATTATAAACAATCGTAAACACTGGTTACGAAGTAATAAATTTAAAAATAGAACATATTTAAATATAATATTTTTTCTTTGAAATACATATTTTTCTGAAAATCTGGCATTCAACAATGGAACTCAGCTGACGTGATTCTCGTGCTACGATTTATTATGATTGTGAAAAAGGTCTAAACCCCAAGAATGTTTTTAACTTTTGGTAAGTCATTTTGGTGAGTCTGCTTGTTCACGAGCAACAGATTTTTATTGGTTTCTTGAGTAGAAAATAAGACGGGGAATCTTTAAAGTTGAAGCGAGGACAGATCGGCCGCCAAGGTTCAAAAAGTTGAAATAATTATCCAAAAGAACCAATGAAAAACATATGAAGAGCTTGAGCGAAAACTAGATAGTGGATCAGCAGCTATACAAACCATTATTAAAGATCATAACTGTTGTTCGAAATAGGTGCAAAGAAACTGATCGACGAGCAGAAGTACCGTCCGATAGATTTGTCTTATGACACTGAAAACCGACGAAAGCGAGAAAAAATCGTAAGCGATATACTCATTGGTGACCAAGCATCACCATAAAACCTCGAAACAAAACGACAGTCAAAAGTATGTTAATTAAACCAAGATCACGTTTTTTTGTTAGACAGGTCTTATTGATACTCTGCTGCTAGAGATTAACATTTTATTGTGTGTGGTTTGTACCCCATAGTTTGTGTTTTATTATTAAAAATCTACCTCACCCACCATACCGGACTAACGGATTTTTATTTGAATCTCAATATAAAAAAAATTTAAAGGCAAGAGATATGAGAGCCAGAAATAGAAAGGTGTGGTGCCATACCCAGGGTGAAAACTATAAAAAGAAAAAAAAAAGTAATAAATAGTAAATATTAAAATGTTTAAGTATCTCGTTTTTTAACACACCCCCGTATCGGAAAGACATTAAGTTTCAAAACTGAGTTCTTATAAAACATTTTAATTAAGTACATATCCAAACTAATGTTTAGATGATAGCCATGGTCGTATAAATATAGTCACCTATCTCTTAATCTTTATGGCAAGGTCGTGTTACATTTATAGAAAAAAGGTTAAAAACTAGAACTCGCAACACAAATGGTATGCACAAACTTTGCTCTTAGAAAGTCTTATTATGTCATTACAATCTGTGCAAATGAAAATAAGCAATTAAAAGTGATGCGATTCATGTGAAACCTTATTTGTTAAGTTATGATAAGTAGTTAATCCCGGTTAAATGTTAAAACAGGGGTCAATTGAAATACAGAATTGTGCTTCTCAGTTAATTAACCACACATCCTATTATGGTTTTACTCTGTACAATTCCGTCTTAAACTCGCATAAAAACACTCTGGATTTAATGTTCGCTAATTTTTCATTAGGTTTACATAGGTCAAACTTAGCTTTGGTCAAAGAGGATGCCTATCACCCTACAAAATACATATATGGTTGCAACTGATATATTAATACCACCATTAAAACAAGCACCACAAACTAAATTACTTTTCCATAAAGCTGATTACGCTTCAATAAATAATTACTTAGATATAACGCCTTGGAACGATCTGTTGTTGTCCTGTGACTTAGAGGCCGCGGTAAATAATTTTTATACACAAATTAACGCAGCTATAGACAAAAACGTCTCCAAAGTAACTAAGTCGAACAAATACAATTATCCAATTTGGTATAGTCGAAATTTGATTAAATTGATTAAAGAAAAAGCCAAAAATCATTCTAATTAGAAACTGTATGGGAATATACAAGATTATGAATTTTTTTCATTTTTACGTGCCCAAGTCAAAATACTGCAAAACAAATGTTACGACTCATATATAGAACGTTCCCAACAAAATATAAAGAAATGCCCCAAACTACTGTGGTCATACATTAAATCTAGGACGAAGAATAAAATTGACTTTTCTAATTTAATGACATACGAAAATAAGTCAATATCTGACCCGAAAGATGTATGTTTATCTTTTAACGAGTGCTTTTGCAAAAAATTTAGTAAACCCTCATCTTGTTCTTATCCTATAACTGACACAGTAAATTTCATAAGTTCGGACACTTCAAATTTAATCCAGGTCGAATAAGAATTCATTTTTAATCTACTTAAAACTGCTAATCCCCACAAAGGTGCTGGTAGCGATAAAATCCCACCTATCTTTAATATTAACTGCGCGAAATCCCTCACTAAACCTATAACTCTTTTATTCAATCGCTGTTTTCGCGAAGGGTACGTTCCTAAGATCTGGAAAACCGCACATATTATTCCAATACATAAAAAAGGGACAAAGTCGGCTATACAGAACTACCGTCCCATTTTGAGCCTTAACACGATCAGTAAATTTATAGAGAAAACAGTCAACCACCACGTAAACTCACATCTTACAAGGTATATCCCCAGTAACCAACACGGGTTCATCAAAGGACGTTCGACGAATACTAACCTCGCAGTTTTAACCAACGACGTTCTGCATGGTATGGACGGTGGTTCTCAAGTTGATGTGATTTACACAGATTTTGAAAAGGCCCGTGTAGATCACATCATCCTTATGCGCAAGCTACAAGAACTAGGCATAGGTGGCAGTCTACTGCGATGGATGGAATCCTACCTCCGAAATCGATGCCAGGCGGTAGTAGTGGGTGGGTACCGGTCAGACTACGTAGATGTTCCCTCAGGCGTGCCCCAAGGCTCTATGCTCTCGCCACTTCTATACGCTGCTTACTTATATGACGTAAGCTTATGTTTTAAATTTTCTAAACATTTAATGTACGCTGACGATACTAAAATATAAAACAAAATAAACTCAATATCAGATTGTATCAATCTCCAAAAAGATCTTGATAGTCTAAATCAGTACTACAAGGATAATAAAATAGACATTAATATTAGTAAATGTATGATTATGACTTTTACAAGGAAAAACAATCCAATTAACTTTGATTATAATACTGCAAAAACAAATTTAAAAAAGGTAAACAGAGTCAAAGACTAAGGTATCACTTTGGATGACAAACTGTCTTTTAATGACCAAGTAACACAGATTGTAAGTGCAGCATACAAAAACCTAGGGTTCATTTTGCGAGTTAGTAAGCCATTTACAGATATTAACTGCATTAAAATATTATACTTTGCCTGTGTAAGAAGTGTACTCGAGTTTTGCAGTAATATCTGGAATCCCCAATATCTAAATTATATTGAAAATTTAGAAAAGATTCAATTGAAAATTTTCAAGACTTTGAACTACCAAAGCCAGCATATAATTAAAGATTATAAAAAGTCTTGTCAATTTCATAATATTCTGTCCCTAAAAGATAGAAGAGTTTTAAATGATATGCTGTTTCTACACAGTGTAGTGCATGGAGCAATTGATTGCTCTGAGCTCACGGAGCAGTTTCTGCGGCTCCGAATTCCCTCACGTCGTACTAGACACACAACCTTGTTCGACCTCCCGCACGTACGTACTAATTATAATCAGAACTCAGTTGTCTGTCGAACGCAAAAAGCTTACAATAATCACTCTAGATCTATTGATGTCTTTAATTGTAAGAAACATACATTCAGGAGACAGTTCACAGATATATTAGTATCAGATTTGTCGGAAAAATAATAAAGAAAAGGAAAAAGGGAAAGAAAAAACAACATATGGTTTCATAGTAAAATTTGTAATTTGTAATTTAATAATCAAATACAAAGCCCTCACACACCCTTTCATAAATAACCTTCACATTAACTCTCACACTCACACACCACATTCAACGCATGCACACAATATCTATATATAGATAATTAAAATAATTTTTAATATTTAATATTTTTAGGTCATAATATTTATTATTAGTCTTATTAGGTTATGATGACTTTCATAAATTTTAGATAATATTTAAAACCCTGTTACGATACATTGTTACATGTTTTCATTTACTGATATTTGTAGCTCTCTTTGTAGTATTATTATATAAAATATAAATCCGTCATTAGATTTAAGATATTCATTTAATAAGTGCATTGTATTATTGTATAAGGTCTGTGGATTTTGTGAATGACAAATAAACAAATAAACAATATATTGACCCGCCTTTTTACTTCACCGAAGTCTGGTTTCACTACGGTGATGATATCATACTACTGTAACATATCTTCCTAAACTAACGATAACTAAACCACGTCTCATAATTTACTCGTCTCGAAGAATCAAGTACTCTGCAGTTAAATTTTGAAAGTACATTAAATTTAAAATATTTGTAATATCAAAGGAGTAAAATAGATCGATGAATGTCTTTCCAGATGATGGAAACAACGCGTATAGAGGTGCGGAGAGTAAGGAAATTGGACAAGTTACACGCGGTACCTTGAATATAAAATTTTATTATATGTCTTTTAGTATAGTGGAATCATCCAAGAAGAAGAACAACTTCTTTTTTTTTTTTTTTGCTGCCGAGGCACCCTCGCGGGAGGGAGGTGGAAGATGCGTCATGCATACCCGCCCGCAGGTAAATTCCTCTGCGGGGGGGTTATGTGGGACTCACCAGAATGGCACCTACCCACTAAAAACCACCTGTTGGCTGTAGTAAGCGTATACTGTTAGCCTTCATCGGAAGCGACACCCGTCGGGAAGTTGGGCGCGCTGGCGGTGACCCGCTAGCGGGTCTTCCATCTGTAGTGAAAGTTGCACTGAAGGTGCTCAAGGGGACATGAGTTGGTGGCCGTTCGGGGCAGCCTCCGGTGAAGCCGGGGCTGCGCGGAGGTCGGCCGAAGCATAATTTAGGGATCAATTCATTTAAATGAACCTATAATGAATTGAGAAGGGAACTATGTTCCGCCAGAGCTAGCAAACGCTCTGTCGGAGTACGTGAAGCCCTAAGTTTACGGGCTAAGACTGCAATCTCCCTAACATCGACACTTTTGATAGCGTCGCAGACGATACGCATATCGTCTGCTACGGAGGGTTGAGGAGTGATATTGGATGGGCGAGGAGCCAGGATGGGATTCGCTAGTGCAGCGGGGCGGTGCCTCCAGTTCTCTGGAGCAGGCTTGGGCTGGGTAGGCTTTGCAGCCGGAGGAACCCGGCTACGCAGCGGCGGAAAGTTTTCCTGAGAAAGGGGCGGGGCCTGTTTGGGTGCCGCCCTCTTAGAATTAGTACGCATACAACGGGGTGCACGGGGGCAGCCCCTGTAGTTTGCGGTGTGGCCGGACTGGCCACAAAGCACGCAATCGGGAGGAGTTGGAGTTTCAGGAGTGCGATTGCACTCCTTCGTGAAATGAGGGACCAGGCACTTGACGCACCTGGGCGGAGCGGCGCAGTTGGCCGCCGCGTGCCCGTACAACTGGCACCGGTGGCACTGGCCGGGATGACCGCGGCGATGAGGCACCTCGATCGAGATCCCAGAGAGGCCGCAAATGGTGCTAACCCCTTTGAGAATCTCCCTAGACTTGGGGACGTTGGTGAGAACCACCAAGGCGAGAGGGTGTTGCCTCCCGTACTTGCTGTGCATTTTATGCACCGCAAGTGCCGGGAAGCCTTGGGACTGCAGGTCTTCCAGGATAGCCTCGTTCGATATTTCGAACGGGACTCCCCTGAGTACCGCTCTGAACTTACGCTCTTCTGACAGAGCATAAGTGTGATAAGCATATTGCTTATCAGTGAGGAGCTTTATCAAAGCACGGAAATCGTCTATCGACGAGACGGTGATTTTAATAGATTCACCCGAGTTGGTCGCTCGGGTGTAGTGGATCTTGTGCTCTTTGCACAAAGACGAGACCTCGGACCATTTACCCTTTTCCCGAAGGAACACGGGTGGTGGGACCTTGGCCTTGACAGAAGAGGCCGGGGCGGGTGTTGTATGCACCGGGGTAGCTGGCGTTGAAGTCGCTGCGGTGGGTGTTGAAGACACCGGGACGGGCGTTGAGGACGCCGGGGCTTGTTTTGAGCGCTTCTTAGAGCGCTTCTTAACTAGGGTGAAGGAGGGTGGCTCAGGGCCAGATGGGGTGGCGTCCGAGGATGACTCGGTCGCGGGTGCGCGCTTGCGGCGCGGAGGGGCGTCTACTTCACACTCCATGTCACTGGAGGAAGGAGACGCGGGAGGGCCTAAGGGATAAGAGTATCTACGAAACGATACTTATCGGCATTTGCATAGAAGTTTTCAACACGGAAAAGTTCAAATACTATACGAAGACTCGAAGTTCTGGAACGCAGATCTTGCCGGAGCGGCGACGGCGACGCAGTCGGCGACGTCGGGCAGCAGGCGGCGAACGAAGATTAGTCGTGAAAACGACTTTTCTATGAAATTTAGGAAATATGGTACGAAGCCTGGGTCGTGAAAACGACCCCTGAAATTTGGGGTGCTCAACTAGTGCGGGGACTAGAGAGCGGAAAAAAGCGTCTGCGATCGACGTGCGAACGAACCCGCACGCAAACCGAGACTGTTGAAGAACAACTTTTTTTTTTTTTTTTTTTTTGCTGCCGAGGCACCCTCACGGGAGGGAGGTGGAAGATGCGTCATGCATACCCGCCCGCAGGTAAATTCCTCTGCGGGGGGGTTATGTGGGACTCACCAGAATGGCACCTACCCACTAAAAACCACCTGTTGGCTGTGGTAAGCGTATACCTTTAGCCTTCATCGGAAGCGACACCCGTCGGGAAGTTGGGCGCGCTGGCGGAGACCCGCTAGCGGGTCTTCCGCCTGTAGTGAAAGTTGCACTGAAGGTGCTCAAAGGGACATGAGTTGGTGGCCGTTCTGGGCAGCCTCCGGTGAAGCCGGGGCTGGGCAGAGGTCGGCCGAAGCATGATTTAGGGATCAATTCATTTAAATGAACCTACAATGAATTGAGAAGGGAACTATGCTCCGCCAGAGCTAGCAAACGCTCTGTCGGAGTACGTGAAGCCCTAAGTTTACGGGCTAAGACTGCGATTTCACTAACATCGACATTTTTTATAGCGTCGCAGACGATACGCATATCGTCTGCTACGGAGGATTGAGGAGTGGGTTTGTATGGGCGAGGAGCCGGGATGGGATTCGATGTGGGGCGCTGCCTCCAGTTTTCTGGGGCAGGCCTGGGCTGTGCAGGCTTAGAAGCCGGAGGAACCCGGCTACGCAGCGGCGGAAAGTTTTCTTGAGAAAGGCGCGGGGCCTGTTTGGGCGCCGTCCTTTTGAAATTGGAGCGCATACAACGGGGTGCACGAGGGCAGCCCTTGTAATTTGCGGTGTGGCCGGACTTGCCACAAAGCACGCAATCGGGAGGAGAGGGAGTTTCAGGAGTGCGATTGCACTCCTTAGTGAAGTGCGGGACCAGGCACTTGACGCACCTAGGCGGTGCGCGGCAGTTGGCTGCCGCGTGCCCGTACAATTGGCACCGATGGCACTGGCCGGGATGACCGCGGCGATGAGGCGCCTCGATTGAGATCCCAGAGAGGCCGCAAATAGAGCTAACCCCTTTCAGGATCTCTCTGGACTTGGGGACGTTGGCGAGAATCACCAAAGCGAGAGGGTGTTGCCTCCCGTACTTGCTGTGCATTTTATGCACCGCGAGTGCCGGGAAGCCTTGGGACTGTAGATCCTCCAGGATGGCCTCGTTCGATAATTCGAACGGGATTCCCCTGAGTACCGCTCTGATCTTACGCTCTTCTGACAGAGCATAAGTGTGATAAGCATATTGCTTATCGGTGAGGAGCTTAGTCAAAGCTCGGAAACCGTCTATCGACGAGACAGTGATTTTAATAGATTCACCCGAGTTTACCGCTCGGGTGTAAAGGATCTTGTGCTCATTGCACAATGTCGAGACCTCAGTCCATTTACCCTTTTCCCGAAGGAAAATGGGTGGTGGGACCTTGGCCTTGACAGAAGTCGGGGCCGGAGCGGGTGTTGAAGACACCGGGGCAGCTGGCGTTGAAGACGCCGCAGGGGGTGTAGGGACGGGCGCCGAGGGCGCCGGGTCTTGTTTCGAGCGCTTCTTAGAGCGCTTCTTAACAAGGTTGAAAGAGGGAGGCTCATCAGGGCCAGTTGGGGTGGCATCCGAGGATGACTCGGTATCGGGTGCGCGCTTACGGCGCGGAGGGGCGTTTTCTTCGCACTCCATGTCACTGGAGGAAGGGGACGCGGGAGGGCCTAAGACCTGAGGGGTCTGGGGGACTGGGGTGGCCTGAGGGGCCATTGGTGGAGTTAACGCCATGATATGCGGGATAAGAGAATCAAGGAAACGGAACTTGTCAGCATTTATATATATGCCTTCAGCACCGATACTATCAGCTAACTTCTTCCTAATCTCATCATAGCTTAGGGAAGCCATTGCGGAGGGGTTGGGGAGGGACAATATATGAACCTAACAACGATGACTAACTCCCTAAAACCACCCTACACGCAGTAGGGCGGTTGAGAACGACGCGGATAACTTACTCGAACACAGCACTTGAAGTCCTGGAACAACGAAACCCCGTCGACGAAGCTCACGTTCCACGAAGTACGGTTAACAAGCCACTATTCGCCGTGAAAACGGCGTTAGAAACTTAGAAGTACGGTTAACGAGCCACTGTCCGCCGTGAAAACGGCGTTAGAAACTTAGTACGGTAAACAACTATGAAATTTGGGTGCTCAATTAGCGCGGGGGCTAAAAGAGCGGGAAGGCGTCTGCGATCGACGTGCGCTCGAGAACGCACGCAGACCGAGACTGGAAGAACAACTCTTTTTCTTTATCACTTATAGTAAAAATGTGCATCCGGTAGCGTCGCGCACCCCCTTCCCTAATCGGGTGTCGCTCCGATGAAGGCTGTTAGCATTCCCATGCCACACCTTACCTACCTTAACCTTACCTACTTTTAGTGGGTAGGTGCCACTCTGGTAAGTCCCACATCACCCCGCAGAGCGGTGCCTGCGTAGGTTTGCTTGATGCATCTTCCACCTCCATACCCGCGGAGAGTCCTGCTTAGGCGTCTAAAAACGAAACCAGTAGCATTTTGGTGCTGTCGATACACAGAAATTACCTATGTGTGTGCACGGCGTTTCTCCTGATTGGTATATTCATCACAGTAAGCTATCTCGAACAAAACGTTGTAGGGCGCGTCTGTGTGGATGGCACTAGCTATATAATCTATCTTTTACGTAATTTTATATTCTTTATTTAAACATTTTTTTAAATAAATTAAAAGAAAACTTCTCTCTTGCCCTACTAAATTTCATTTCATTTTTTATTAGTTTTACAGCCACTTTATCAAATTTTTTCGGACTGATTCTCGGGATGAACTACTTTGTCCAGCTGATGTCAGGCTGTCTGCTACTTTTAGAATGTTGGGGCGGGGTAAATATTACTTTTACTTTATTATAGCCATTGAACATTTTTAAAACTTCTGTAATAAAAGCATTTTTTTGTAAAATAAGATTTGTTTAATAACCTTACCTACTAACTACTATGCGCCTAAATATTGCGCCTTTTGTTTTGACATCGTTTTCTCTCAACTTTTAAACAATTGCTTTATTAATGCTCTAAAAAACACAGTCAAACTACGCGCGATGATTGCAAATACACAGAAGATCAACATCATATATTTTTTCTCAGGGACGGGATGCAGTGCTAAGATTCGGAGTTTTGACAATACTTCTTTTTTGTCAACTTGGACAAGCATCCATTATCTTTGAGATTGTTAAAGCAGTGGTAAGTTTATATTAGAAATTTTTATTATATTTCTAGAGAAGAATGTTTGTCATTGTGTCACCATAAATCTTTACTACAATATATTAGACCAATAAGTGACTAATAGCACGTATATTTCTGGTCATGGCTTCTGAGTTTGATTATAAATTACAACGATCAAAAGTGATAAACATTTCAGTATTATTATCATTCCATTAAACTCTCTTTTAAGCAGCGAATTAGAGCTCATGCATTTTTTAAAGACACTCAGGGAATCATGAAAAATAATATATGTGTATTTATGATTAATGTGGTAAGTTATAATATAATGTCTGTTTACTTATCTATTTTATTATATATATCTATATATATATCTATATATATATATCTATATATATATATATATATATATATATATATATATTTATTTATTTATTTATTATAATTTTTTAAATATCGTTTATGACGTTTATATATTATTATATTAAAAGTCATTCTTATAGTATATAAGTATTAGTATATAAGTATGTACGCATACGTATTTTGTAGGCGCCCCTCATTTTAAAAACCTCTCCATTGCTGCGGTAGACTGGTAGAGAATGCCAAATGGCATTAAGTCCGCCGTTTGTACAATAAAAATAATTTTATTTTGTGCAATAAAATTTTTAATAAATAAATAGATAAATAAAATAATAGCTCCTATTTTGACCGGATTTGTGTAATCAATTTTTTACCATATTTTATCACGTTTCATTATACTTTACATTATAACTTGACTTTTCGGTACCTTTCGTACTGGCCTGTTTCGGACCTTAACAGATACCCTGGTCAGCAGTGACTAAAATGTCAGTCGTTTTGACAGTTGTGAGGGCATTCTACATCTCCATGAGTTTCTCAGTCTGCGAGCATAGCGATTAGGATTGAAACTGCTGACAGTGTTTTGAGGTCTTGCAGTTTGTTGGATGTTGGATTCTATGGTTTTTAGTATAAGATAATGTCCTAGTATACAGAAGAATCCTAGTTTCCAATCATCTTTTTTCTTAAAATTGGAGTGTTTCTTTATTTCAATAACTTCCCTGATAATTTAAGATATGAAGTAATTTTCCTTTGATAAATTTTATACAGTCAAGCCTTAAATAATGGTTTTGCTTGTCCATGGACTATTCACAGGCTGCAGACTTTGTTGCTCTTCTGTTATTAATATCAACTACGTATTCACTAACGCGGTTTGACATATTTCGCTTAGTTTTGCCAATGTAGGAAAACCCACAACTGCATTCAATTTTGTAAATATCTGGATCTTATAAAGGTATGCTTGATTTTACTGGACGATGATATTGACATGTACTGTTATTATCGAGAGGCGCTAAGATTTCCAATCTTGTAAGTAAAATTCTTTACATAAGGTAGAAAAGCAGGTCTACAATCGACTTTATAAGGCTTCACGCGGTCTTTGCGGCGGCGACAAGATGGTTTGAGGCCGTTCTCATGTAGTATTTTGACGACAAGCTTGAGCTCATCAAGAATGTGCTGGGGATCGCAGATTCCTCGTGCTCTGTGAAATAAGGAGGAGTCTACGGCTGATAATTGGCTAGGATGGTGGTGGAATTTCCTATTTAGGTATTGTCGGTGTGGGTGGGTTTTATTTAATATAATGAATCGAGAACATAAGAATATGTTAGGATACGTGTAAGATGTTTTCAGAATATGTATGTATATTTTTTTAATTTAAATCTTGAAGTTGTCTTTCTTCCATGTTGCCTGATAAAAGTAATTTGAATGAATGAATGAATACAGTATTTACAACCAGCTACCAAATTAAAAAATTACAAAACAATTAAAACTAAAAAGAAAAATGACAATTTTTGCGGCCATGTAACAAAAGAGTGATCTCTTCTAGGCAACCTAAACTAAAAAAGGTGGTTTGGGGTTGCTGCATTTTGGAATTAAAGCCAAAGTTATTTGAAAATGCATACTATACAGTATAATAGAAAATCGTAGCCAAGCTACCTTACAACTTATTTTTTGTACATATTTTACAATTTTGACAAAAGTGTGCCGAGAGTTTATTTTTCCGCCGGCTTTTTTTCCTCTCTGTCTATCTATAATACCTTTTTAAATCCCAAGGTTTTAGTGTATTTGATGACTAAAAAGAAGACATTCATCACGTGTATTATTTTAACCATAGATGAAATACATATTTGATTTTTTTGTTTCGCTAATTACTTTGTAGAGTCCGCCTGATAAGCAAACTGCACAGGATAATTTATGTGACAGGGGAAAGACCTGAACCCTGGTAAACCTAAATCCTACGGAGCCTAAGTCCTATCGGCCCTAGCCCTACCATATACATGTGAAATATATAAATAAGTACGGGATATCTGCGCTGTGAGACTTAAGGCAACAGATGGATGGGAGGAAGGATGTAAGGGTTGTGTACGTCGTGTAATGTACACAGGATAGGGTTTTCTCACTGCCGGTCAAGCAGACTCACAAGACCGATCAACTGATGGCTAAAGGTGTCTTGGCCACAGTGAGAGGACGCCACAGCAGGAGATAAGTAAGACTCGACTACAAGTGGAAGACAAATTTATTTACAATTTACATCATTATTTATACTAATTTTATCACGCTCACACTGTAACAATATTTACAAGAAAAATATTTGTATTACGTCCGTGTGTTTAGCGTCGTTGCACTATCTTGCGTTCTTCTTAGTGCATGTTTATTTGGTACGATCGAAGATTGCGGTTATTGAGGTTGCGCGTCAGCGTTTCTGTGGGTTGATCACATGTTCGTAGCAGAACAGCTTTTTATTTAGCTAAGGCAAGTCTTAGTAAGATTTAAATATTATGTCTCTATGAACTACTTCTACATACGAAACGCCTAAGGGCACCCGAGAGGGCACGGAGCTCGGCTTAGGACTTCGTATAATCAAACTACCACGGGATCAAATGGGTCATCTACTGCCCAAAAACCAACAAGAAGCTCAGAGGGAATGGGCACGATGCGTTAACCTGGTCCACCGGTGGATTAGGCGATTCCAAAGCCGTGTTGCCCTTTTTCTAACTGGAATGCCGCCGTTCTTGGTTGTAATAGCGTCGTCGGGATCTTTTAAGACATTCCGCGGACGCCTGTAAGGAACCACCGCATCTTAGAGGCGTTATCAACTGACTTATTGACCAGTGGATTGAGATGTTTAGGAAAAGTCGAAGTGGCGTCTAGACGCAAACTTTATTAACGCGGAAATGACGGGTAGCTCGAGATGTAACACACGTTTTACGTATGATCTTTCCTTTATAATTGTATTTTGTTAAATATTTCAACATTTTGCTAAATGTTTATATATTATTGTTTACCTTCGTTGACAATCATGTCAATCCATTTTTTTATGACAGCCGTAGAAGCTGCCGAACAGACTAAGCCGGCAAAACACGATTCTCTTACTTACTCATTGAAGATTCCTGGCTGGCAAGATGAATTCTGAAACTTGTAATTGCAGTTCGAATAGAATTCGAGGGCTGAAATAGCTGAGGGCTGGCCTTAGAAGGCCAGGTCTAGTAATAACAACAGTCTACTGCAAACGAGTTTACCGTGAACAAGTCTACTGCAAGTCTGTGATGCTGCCTGATACCGATGAAGCCTACTACTGATGCTGCCATCTACTGATGCTGGACGCTCGACAGAGATGTTCGAGAGCCCGCAGATTGTGCGAGCCTTCTATTTTCTAAATACAAATTTTTGATATGACGATTGACGCTGATTGGTTGCCATCTTATGTGGGATGTCTGATTGCTTGGCGGAGCTGCTTCTATCCAACAATTTTTTTGACATTAATGTTTAACCAGATCTACTTCGCTTACGAAGTTTTTTGCTAACTTGTCAGAGATATCCTTTACACTGCCCCGATTTTTCATATTACTTGTTATTATTTTACCTAATGATTGTTCGTCGTTACCTAGAAGGCTATTATGACCTTGTTTAAGGAAAGAGATCAGTTGGGATACCTAGCTACATGAGTACCGGTCGGTGATCCGAAGTGAACTGGTGGATGACTTTTACTGAGTGTACCGTTAAGGTTTTGTAGGATTGCTATATTGATATTATCAGGGTGATGATTTGTGTTATAAGGATAGTGATTCGGTTCCCGAGGACCCACTACATCACAGTTTAGCGAATCTAACATGTTATAAAGGTGACGGCCATTTGGGTTGGTAACTACGGTGTACCATATTTCGAGTTAAATTCACCAGCTAGTATTATTTTATTTTTATTTTTATTTTATTATTACGGAAGGACTTATTTCGAGTAGCAACTGAAGGCAAATGATATGCTTTGTCCCGTAAGTAGAGGTATTTTTTATTTGTGTATGTGTAACTTTCACGGATTTTATCGCGTTGAATTATATATCTACATTTTATCTCAACATTGAGTCCCCCGTTATCAACGTATCTCTAAAGGTACCGAAACATCGGGTTAAAATGTAATAATATAAAATCCGATTAAGAAAAATGTTTTATTCATCAGTGGAATTCTTCAAAAATTTGAAAACTTATTGTCTACACACAATATCTATACTTTACAAAAAGTTTGGTGTAAAGTATAGATATTTAAAAATTAAATATTTCACTAAGCCAAGAATTGCATTTGGGCTCCCGCTTTATATATCTTATACATGTATATACATTTGACCCGTCTTGGTCTTTAAGCTGCTAAGATCAAATTATTCTAATATCAAATATATTTGTGTCTAGCTTAAAGCGATAAGCTGAAAGAAACAAATCTAAAGAAAGCGTCGTTTTTGTATGTAAGTGAAATATTGTTGACGCGATTGTTTGAAAATAAACAAGCTATTTGAAAGTATCTTTGAAAATATGTGAATGTGGCATATTTTGTACCTATATATTTCAGAGCGAGCGTTTACCCTCGGCAGTATACGCTACATCGTGGGAACGCATGGACGTGTCGAACCAACGCAGTATATGCATAATGTTACAACGCATGCAGACGCCCATCAGCGTCACTGCTGTAGGCATGTGTGAGGTTGGATTACAAACTATGATCAAGGTTATTTATTATTTGACTTCTTAAGGTACAAGGGTAACTAGATGAGAGGACTTTGATAGCCTTCAAAAGCATAAGCAAGCAATTTGATTGATTATTCTTCCTTTTTATACCTCGAAAATTGCACCTTGTTTTGAAAATGTTTTACGCCGCTTGCATATTCGTCGCCTTTCGCCTTAAATTTAATCCTACCAAACATTAATTTAAACTTATTTGATATTAACTATTTTTCCTTAAATTTAATAGATAAATAATTTATTTGTTTCAGATATTGAAAGCAACTTTCAGCTACTTTGCATTTTTAAAATCAATAGATTCTTAATAAAAGATGCCTTATACACACATCAAAAAAAGTTACTACACTAGCTAAAGCTGATTTTTTTAAATTTTACTTTTTAAAAGAATGTTGCTTACGTAACATTCTTTTAAAACGTAAAACCTTGTAATACGGTTTAGAACTCATCCCCCGCAAATCACGTCATACGACTAGAACGAAAAGCAAGGATACAAAGCAGCAAACAATTTCAAGTCTAAACCCCGGAGTCATAACTCTCTTATGTTATCAGTTGCAAGATAATAAGAATACCTAACAAAGAATCTTGCTTTTAATTGAAGGCGCAAACGAAAAGTCATAGATAAAATGTTATCTGCAAAAGTAAAGCATAATTATTTATAAATTGATTAAAAAAGTAAAAAAAATAATATTTTTATTCATTTTTACAAAAATATTCATATAATTTTTGGAACTACGAATGTATAATTTACGCGGACCGGTCCGCGGTCCACCAGTCCGCGATCATGGTGCTTACAACAGCATCGAAATATCGGACGCGTGAAATAAAAATCGAAAATCGCGGACTTCCCAATCGTGAAGAATCTCGTAAATTAATTAAATTATAGTGAAAATAACCGCGATAGCTTAGAACAGTTACTACAATTTTTTTGTACATTAATACAATTTGATTGTAAATTCTCAATATTAATACCGCTTTACATTTTTTATCATAAAAATAAGAATGCAGCTTGGCCGTGAACTTTGTGACTTGCAGTTTTCATGAATGTTGTCGGCCATTTCGCTCAATTTATACATTGAAAATTTGAAGGTCCTTCAGTGTTTTTCTTTTTTGTTCCCCTCCACGAAGAGGGTAGGACGATTTAAAAACTGCTCTTAAGCATACTCCGCGCGTGCGATCGGAGTTATGTAGAACTCTTCACTCCGAGCCTACCAGAGCCTATATCCAATAAAAAAACCCCCTGAATGACTCGTGCAATTTTTTGCCACACACCCTTCATCTGAGCGACGACCAATAGGAGAAAGAGGCCGCGCTAGCGGGGCCCAGAAGGGGTCACCCGCTGGGAATTACATAGCACTGAAGGTGCTCAAAGCACTGAAGGTGAATTCATAGCACTGAAGGTGCTCAAAGCACTGAAGGTGAATTCATAGCACTGAAGGTGCTCAAAATGAGAAATAAAAATTGAATTAATTCGAATTTACATTAGAATTAGAAGATGCAGCCTGAAGGGCTTCGAGATCTAGCGTTAGCTGCGTCGCTACGTTCGTGTGCACATTTCTCGGTCTAGCTATTTTGAACTTCGAATCTAAGATAGGAGTAGTATATGAGACTGAATCTCGAACTAGAAGATTGGGATGGGTTTCGGAGCGTTTGAAGAACGCTTCAGAGAGTGTTTTGAGGTGTTGTTGCACCGTAGGCAGTTCGAGATCGCTGAGCCGGTCCACGTTACGCACGTACCAAGGTGCGTTTGTGGCCCTGCGGCAAAAGAGATTTTGAACTACCTGCAGTTTGTGTAGGACGGAGGGTTTGTGAGATGTTTGTAAGTAAAAAACTACTGGTAGTTAGCGCAGCTCGTTTATTACTGAATATAGATTCTATCGGTTGGCAAAAGACACATCAGTCCTCCTTACATATTTTGAAACCTGGTAACAATAGAAGCAAGTACTTAGCATAAATATTTACATAACAATAACTTACAGTTATAGGGGGAACAAAGAGGGAGAGGTAAGGACTGTTTTTATAAATTATTTAAATAGACTTTTATAGTCGACCTTTTTTCTTGGACGGAGCTGACGCGTGAGCGAGGGACCGTCACCCGCCGACGGTGACGGCGGCGGCGGCGGAGACGGCTGCGTGGCCGCTTCACTAACCACCGGCGACCCGCGGAACTCTGAATACGATGGTGGCTCGACTGTTCCTCGCTCACGTTCCTCTCCCAAGCAATCCTTCCATTCTTCCTCAACATCAGCATCTACCGTACTCAAACTTGCTTCTCCTGTCTCCTCCGGACCTGTCTCAATAGTTGGCAATGTATCTCTCATTTCATCGCAGGCTAACGTTATTGTAACTACAGAGGAAGCCAGGATAGGCATTTTATTTGTATTATTTTTAACATTTCCTTCAAACTTGAGCATCTGATCAACATATCTTATACAGTAGTTATTAAAATCAAAATATATTTAAAACATTCTACTTCCAATTTTATTTTCTACACGCCCCTTTACCCAACTCTCTTTTCGATTCAAGTACCAGCGAACCCAACAAAGATCTCCTATCGTAAAAACCCTACAATTCTTAACATTTTTTCACAGATTTTTAGTTTTATTCTCTTTTTGTGGGTTTATTAAATCAAGTCGAGTACGTAGTTTTCTACCAAACATTAACTTAGCCGGCGTTTCGCCAGTTACACAGTGCTTAGTGTTATGATAATCAAATAAAAACCCTAATAATTTTCAGCTTGACTAATACTGCAAGGATGGTAGATGGGTGAAGTAATATACTCAACGCCGTTATTAGAACAGAATTCTCTGAATTCCGCCGAATTAATTTTGGTATAATTATCTGAGACCAATGATTTAGGTAAGCCAAAAATAGAAAAAAACTTGTTTCAATTTTGTTATTAAAGATTGCGTTGTTGTTCCGTTGTGCATATGTAGGCATTCTATCCATTTGGAGAGTGAATCGACAATAACGAGGTACACGCACTGTCCTATAGTCATATAATCGCGGTTGGCGGGCGCAGAGCCAGGGCGCGGGGGCGGCAGGGGGCGCGGCACGTGCGCTGGCGCCGTGCTCACATGCGCCCGCTCGCCGCTCGATACCCGCGTCGATGCCCGGCCACCACATTCGACTCCACGCGTTACCTTTCATTTTTACTATACCTAAGTGTGTGCTATGTAACTTGTCTAACATGCGTTCTCGTTGGAATAATAACCTTATGGCCACGCATAAAGCATCCGTTTTCGACTTTTAAATCATCTTTACAATAAAAATAAGGATTAATTAACTTACAATTGATTTTACGCGGCCAGCCATGTTTCATATATTTTATAACCATTTGTAGGACCTTTTCGTTTTTTGTAGCAATTTGTAACTCATCGAGGGTGACTGCTGGACTACTTGGATCTAAAAAATTCAGCGCATATAGCCTATCAAATTCTGTGCTTGTTTTGTCCGACGTCACTGGTAAGGGCGAGCGCGAAAAGTAGTCTGCGACTAAATTATTCTTACTCGACGCATACTCGACCACATGCTGACAATATTATGGAGTAACGTTGTAATCGCAGGGCTTATCAGAGGGCAGTCGTTACGGAAATGCCAGCTTTATGATTAAAAATTGACACTAACGGCTTATGATCCGTATTCAAAATAAAAGGTTCACTACGTCCATACAAATACTGATGAAAATGTTTTACACCGAATATTATAGCCGTCGCCTCTTTGGATTTGACTATAATTACGCTCACTGGAATTCTGCGATCGAGATGCGAAGGCCAGAGGTCGCTCGCGCGCACCGTCGGAACCGCGTTGCGCCAGCACCGCGCCGAGCCCGTCAGGGCCCGCGTCCACCGCCAGCACCAGCTGCTGGCGCGGGTCGAAGTGAGCCAGCACGCACTCCGACGCCAGCTCGCGCTTCACACGGTGGCCACGGCGCGCTGCTGCCGCAGAGGGAGGCTCAGAACACTAGACGCATTAGTGTTCTAAAGAATAAAATTTCTATAATAATTTACGACACCCAGAAATCTTTTAACGCCACTTACGTCAATCGGATCGGGTGCATTAATTATTGCTTGAACTTTTTCTGTTGATGTTCGTAATCCGTCCTTATTTATAATGTAACCCAAATAAGTTACACTGGGCTTAAAAAACTCGCACTTATTTAATCGTAAACGTAATCATGCACTATTAAGCGTATTCAGTACCTCATGCAATGTTTAAATGTGAGCTTCCCTATTGTGCCCGGTAATACAGATATCGTCTAACCAGCAACTTACCCCGTCCAACCCAGATAAAAGTGAATCCATGGATTTTTGAAAATTGCGGGGGCGTTCGCTAGACCGTAAACTAATCGCGTATATTTAAATAAACCTTTTGTTGTATTGGTGGTAGTTAAAATCTGAGAGGAGTCGCTTAGCAAAAATTGGTAATAGGCATTTTTCAAATCAATCTTTGAATACTTTTCACCCCCACCTAATTTGGCAAATACCTCTTCTATCCTAGGTAACGGGTACTTTTCTACTAAAAAGTCTTTATTCAGTGTAACAGAAAAAATCGCCAGCTATTTTGACCTCGCCATTTTCTTTTAAAACCTTTACGATTGGTGTGGCATAGTCTGAATAACTAACTGGTACAAGAATACCTACATCTACTAAACGGTTCAACTCTTTTTTTACCTTATCTTTAAGGGCAAATGATACTGTTCGAGGTTTGAAAAATTTTGGCATTGCATTGGGTTTTAATTCTAAATTAACTTTAAACTTATTGAACAAACCTAACTCATCTTTCCATAGATTAGGAAACTGCTCTAATAAACTGTTAACCTCTTTATTTGCACATGTAACGTTATGGTTTATTTTCATAGTCAAGGTCAAACCAAATGCCGACATAAAACCACGGCCAAGTAATGGTGGCCCGCCATTACTTACAACAAATATATTAAGCGTTTTAACGGTATTTTTAAATCAAATCTCAGTCACAGAATAGCCCTTAGGCTCGATTTTATGTCCGTCATATAAGCACATTTTAACACTCGTTTGATATATTTTGTAACTTGAGAATAATTTTTTATACATTTTATCAGTAACGTAAGATTACAGTAACGTCGGAGCCTGAATCAAGTTCCATTAATAGTTTTACCGTACCTAAAATAACAGACAATTTAACAGGTTTATCTGAACCATACCTCAAGTTAAAATTCTGACATTCTTCACAATCTGATTCTTCACTTTCACCGCACTCGATGTTATAAACTCGCGAACGCTTTTTATTGCACATTTTTTTAAGATGACCTTTTTCGCCACATTTAAGAAATTTATAACTTTTGAATCTACACTTATTCGAGTCGTGGTTTTTCGTTCCACACACGCCGGGCGCAGGGTCCGGTGCCTCCTGTCGCCTGGCGCGCCGCTGCCACGCCCTGACCTGTTTTGGTATCCTCTCATTTTGTAAATGGGCTCTTCTTTAACTGCACCAGCTTCTCCACTGCCGAGTACCTTCGTGGCCTCCCGGGCACAAACGGCCTGCTCTGCAATTTCCAGAGCTTGAACCAGGTTCAATATCGCCGCGTTGCACTCAAACAGTTTGGAGCGCTCACCCAAGCCGAGAATGAAACGGTCTGTAAGGTTCGATTCCAAGGCGGCACCAAAGTCGCAATGGCTTGCTAACCCTCTTAATCTAGCCGCCCAGTCTCCCAATGATTCGCTAGGTTTGCAAAACTTGTAAAACTTTGCTTTGTCAGCAAATGAGCACTGCTTGGGCTTAAAATGCGTGTCCAATTTTTCTACCAGCATCTTGTACTGTAAAACTTCTACATCGTCTGGGTATGTCAGGTTGCCTAGCAGGCGGTATGAGTCATCACTCAAGAGTGTGAAGAGTACTGCTGCTTTATTCTCTTTAACCACGGTATTTACTTTAAGGAATTTAGTTAAACGACTTTTGAATATCACCCAATCACTATTATTGTAGCTAAAAGTAGATAAATTCCCTAAATACGACATTTTAAAGATAAAAACGCTGTATATATTTTTTATTTTTTTGTTTTTTTTTTTTGCGGGTAGTTATATCCCAACTCGTCGTCACTGAGATGTTTGTAAGTAAAACACGACTGGTAGTTAGCGCCGCTCGTTTATTACTGAATATAGATTCTGGCGGTTGGCAAAAGACACATCAGTTTGGCGTGGGCAAAGACATATGCCTCGCCAATCTTTGCCCACGGGTCTAACGCAGACCTTATAAAGCGTACGTTTGTTTCTGAGAGACATTTTACTTTTTCTACCTGGCATACTATATAGGCGGCCAAAGTAAAAACTGGCGAGTTTCGTTACTCTATCGACGTGTGGCTTGAAAGAAAGCGTCTGGTCTAAGGTGATGCTTTAGTATTTGGTAGTGCGCTTCCAGGGGATGGGAGTACCTGACATTCGAACGTGCAGATTGTCAACAACACGACGTTCGTTGTTTGCAGTCGTAGTAAACCGCAGAACTCTTGTCTGGGTTCACATCGATACGCCATTTTTAAAACCATGCACCGAGGGAGTTTACGGCCTTTTGGAGTCTGGTGGTGGGACCCGGGACACTGAGGCCTTTGATGTAAAGGGCGGAGTCGTCGGCAAAGCGGGCAAGTTCGACGTCTTTCAGTGGAATGGGAATATCGTTAGTGTACACGGTGTACAACAGAGCCTTGAGGGACTCCAGCCTTTATGGGACAAGGCACGGATAGCGTGCCTTCCTGTTCAAATTGAAACGTACGGTCTTTGAGAAACGACGCGATTAATCTGACTAGGCGAACCGGTAAGCCTATTTTGTAAAGTTTATAAACGAGACCGCTGTGCCAGACTGTATCGAAAGACTTGGCTACGTCAAAGAAAACCGCGACTGTTTTATAACGACGCGGATAGAAGACGACTCGAGAGTCATACTCTCTCGAAAAGTATAGACATGGCCTTGAGGAGGCTCATGTGTCTGTAATTAGCCGGGATATTCAGAGGTTTACCCAGCTTGGGAATGCCTATGACTGTCGCTTCTTTCCAAGCTTTTGGAAAGTAGCTATTGTAAGCACCTGTCGAGGCAGGTGCTTAAGTGCGTGGTTAGAATACCATCCGCACCCTGTGCCTTTTTGGATATGGGAAAGATCCACGGGTTGCGTGCTGGGCGAGCATTGTGAAGCAACGCTGTCAGCGAAGCATTCGGTTTTCTCTTCGACTTCGAAGGCAGTAGTGCCATCGGGCCGAGTGCGAGGAGGAACGTGAGAGATGACGTCTACGCGTAAGTCTCGAGGCATCCTATAATACGCTTAGTGGGACGGGGAGATATTCTCCATGAGATCGTTCATTTGAGCGTCACGGAGTTCTGCGAGGCAAGACCTAACTTTACGTTGTAGCTGATTCGCAGCTAATCTATAGGCGGGTGTGGGATATTTCTTGACTCTCCAGAGAGCCGCGTTCTTAGCTCTAATAAGATTGCTAACGGCTAGGGGAAGCCTTGCTTAGCAACCTTTTCGTTGTCACTGATGGCTGAATCAGTGAGGGAATTTACCAACGAATCTATTTTATCCGGGCTATCTAATTGGTCGGGCGAGATCGCAAGCGGAGAGTGTTGGGCCTCTAGGGCTGAAACTAGCATAATTTTAACACCTTTCCAGTTGGTAAAGATCTTAGGAGAAATGACGTTAACGTTAGGTGGACCTAGCACGAGGGAGACGGGGTGGTGATCAGAGCTTAGGTCATCGAGCGGTTCGATAGATCTGAGATCAAGGTTTATATGCTTTACTATTGCGAAATCGAGGATGTCAGGAGAATGGTTTGGGTGATCGGGATAATGAGTGGAAGTGACGGGAGAGAAGACGTCTAAGGCGAGTTGCTCAGTAATGTCGAGGAGAGCGATACCGCTGGTGTGGGTCGATAGGCACGTCATGTCAGAACGTTTAGAGTTAAAGTCTCCGAACATAATGACTGAACGGCCAAGGGCGAGAATGGCCTCAAAGTCGCTGCGGATAGGTCTGTTGCAACTAGGTATGTAGATTGAGGCTATGATGACGGTCGGATGACCAGTTATAGCTAATCTACACACAGTGGCTTCCATGTTGAGGAGAGGAGGGGTAGGGAGAGGAGAGCAGTGGAAACCTCTTTTATAGTAAATAGCTGTGCCGCTGTGACCGTCGGAATAGGTAAGGAAGGTGGAGCGGCCAGGCGCTGTCTCCAGAAGAGAGCCGGAGTAAGCGTAGGCTGCATAGGCTTTGCTTTCGGGGGACCCCGGTTGCGCAGCGGCGGGAAGTTGGTGGGATTGAGTGGCTGCACCGGTTTAGGCGCGGCCCTCTTAACGGAGACTGTTACTGTTGTAGCCAGACTGGCCGCACAGCACACATGCAGGAGGGGAAGTGGAGTTGGGAGTGCGAGTGCACTCCTTCGTTATATGAGGGTCCAGGCACTTAACGCACCTGGCGGGAGCTGAGCAGTTAGCCGCTCCGTGGCCGTAAAGCTGGCAACGGTGGCATTGCCCAGGGTGGCCGCGACGGTTGGGACGCTCGACAGAGATGTTCTAGAGTCCGCAGATTGTGCGAGCCTCTCTGAAAATCTCCCTCGAGTTGGGAGTGTTGGTAAGGATTACTAACGCTAACGGAAAACGTTTGCCGCGGTTGGAGTCTTGGGACTTAAGGTCCTCGAGGATATCATCATTCGCGAGCTCGAACGGGACACCCTGTAGTACTGCGCGGATCTTACGCTCCTCTGGGAGGGCGTAGGTGTGATAGGCGATTTGTCTGACTGATAAAAGCCTAGTAAACGCGCTGATAGTCGTCGATAGTCGCGACTTGGATTTTAATGGATTCGCCTGCGTTAGCTGCTTTAACATAATTGATTTTGTGCTCTTTGCACATGTTAGAGACCACGGTCCAACGCGCTTTTTTGCGGAGGAAGACAGGCGGAGCGAGCTGTGGCTCAGGTGGGACGGATGCGCAGCGCGTCGCTGGCTTCGACGGGACCGATGGAGACACGGTCACTTCGAGTGACATAAGCGGCGCGGGGGTGGGTTTTGAGGACACCCGGGAGGGCTCGGGTGTTGAAGACACCGCTGCTTTCTTCGAACGCTTCTTAGAGCGTTTTGCGACTAATTGGAATGGGGGCTCAGGAGAGCCAGCTAAAGTGGCGGCGACCGACGAAGCTTCGGACGCGGCGGAGTCTGAATCGCTCCCGGGAGCAGTACGCTTCCTAAGTGATGTACGCGAGGACGTGTCCGACACACAGTCTATATCAAAGGACGCGGGAGACGCGGGAGAGGAGCTAAAGACCTGATAGGTCTGGGCGTGGGTTGCTTGAGGGGCCGGGGTTAGAGCCGGGGACGCGATTGCTGCTTGTAAGGCCTGCGTTAGAACATCGTCAGATATGTTGGCGCCGGACGCTATGAGCGCCCGGGCGAAGGCTTTTGCAAAGTTTACTAAATTCTGCGAACTCATAATGGAGGGTTGGGACTATAAATATATAATTATATACAGTATGCCTAGAATTCCTAGTATCCTAGCGAACCCTAGCGGCTAACCTCCCTAGCGGCTAACCTCCCTACCAGTGGTAGGGGCTGCGGCCCCTGCGTTGGGGAAAATAACTTTAAATTAACCGTAGTTCGCCGAAGGCCGCTACCTAGAATCCTAAAAAGGGTACGCGTTAGGGTCAATCTTTACCGAAATAAAGGGCGAATGCACATGAAAACACACAGATATGATAAAAAATAAATATGGAAATATAGAAAAAATAAGTAAAATGGAAGAAAGGAATAAAATAAAAATAAAAGGACTGGATCAGTACAAATTTGTTGTCACCTTTAAGTATCCTTTGTACTGAAACCAGACTACTCACGCTGGGTACAACACAGCACTCAGCACAAGCACAACACAATTCAGCACAGCACTTTGAAGACTAAGCTACTTAGTCGCAAAGAAAAATAAGCACTTCGACAGCGCTCGGAGGGAGTAAGAAAACACAGAAAGTCACGTAACCAACACGCTATACTGTAACGTCAGGAAACTGAGCGCCACTGATAACGGGAAGAGAACGATCAATCGGAGTCATCTTGCACGTCCGTACCGGGCGCCGATCGGAGCGAGAATGTCCTTCAGTGACCGCAATAACTGTATTTACTGATGCTGATAGATATCACAGCCACATGAGCCAAATATTTTCGTCGTTTATATGACCTCAGCCCAACTCTTTCATTCCTTTTAACAGTTAGGATGGCTTTTGGTCGCCTAAATCTAACACAGTCTATCTTTTATTGCTTTATATGTCACTTCCCGGTGTCGATAACAAAATGTCTCATATGTTGGATTTCCTCTTCAGTGATCTTTAATATTATCAAATTATATTTGTACTCATCCCCTTGTTTTATGGTGCATCGACGGCTTCAAAGTGAAAAAATCAAAGACATTGCTATTCGCACCAAAAGCTGCCTATCTTCACTGTGACCATGATGCTAGCGACATCTAACGCTAATTCACTGGTATGGTATGAAAAGGGGTGTTCTTGTTTGTTTGTTATCTCTTAACTACTTACTAATTACGTTAATTTCTATGCCCGAAAAATGCATGGATATATGTAATTATTCCACACTCCTGCCTCATTAAGATTCTTATATCTATCTACATTTCGTGTCATAAAATGAACTATCTAACTAATCGTCAAAACATTTTACTATCTTTGTATAACTGAAGACCATATAGGCAATTCCAATACCATGTTGAATGAAAATAATTGAATACTTCTAAGCTTACTTGCTACTATAAACTAACGCAATTGAATCTCCTTTATTTCCATAATTGAAAGACATTCACCAATAAACTAAAGACCTCCACGACGCTGTGTTTGGGGCACCCCGCATCCATTATTTCATTCATTACTTACAGATTGCATTTGATTATACATCATTACTTGATCAGATTGTCGGTCTATCGCGGTCACCGCTCCAGAACTTTGCAGGCCCAATAGCCATCCTGAAATAACATGAAATGAATTATTTATTTCTCAAAATGGACAATTACTTGTTCTTATTGACGTCAAATAAAACATGACTACCACCAGTTCAAAAAACCTTCATGAAGAAGAACTGACAAGAAACTTCACGGGTATATTTTTTTCAAAATAAATTTACAGAGTCCATGTCTCTACAATATCATTCTGATCTGTATCTGTTAGCTCGGTTCCTACTGTTGGCGAGCTGTGTATCCTGAGTTCTGCTAGTCTAATTTTGCACAAACGTTGCAGGTTTGATGATTTGAATTGATTGGTCAATACCATTGTCTGTACACATTGGGTTTTTTTTAACACAAGAAGATATAAAGTAGCCTCCCGAAATTTATCTGGCTAAGTGAAATTCGACGATTGACAAGATAAAAATATAAGAGAAAAATAATTGAGCCTACAATCTTTTAAAAACCTTACGCACATTAAAAGCATTCGATATTATTTTGTTACCTGTTAACCCAGCAAGTGACAGCTTCGGTGGTATAACGTTGTCTGAATATAAATTGAGCGAAATGGCCGACAACGTTCATGAAAACTGCAAGTCACACAGTTCACGGCCAAGCTGCATTCTTATTTTTATGATAAAAAATGTAAAGCGGTATTAATATTGAGAATTTACAATAATATAAATTTAAAATTTTATTAATGTAAAAAAAAAAATTTTACTGTTCTAAACTATCGCAGTTATTTTCACTATAATGTATGAATTTACGGGATTCTTCACGATTGGGAAATCCACGATTTTCGATTTTTATTTCACGCGTCCGATTATTTTTTTTTATTTTATAAAATTATACATTCGTAATTCCAAAAATTATATTAATATTTTTGTAAAAATTTATAAAAATATTATTTTTTTACTTTTTTAATCAACTTTATAAATAATTATGCTTCACATTTGCAGATAACATTTTATCTATGACTTCTTTCGTTTGCGCCTTCAATTAAAAGCAAGATTCTTTGTTAGGTACTCTTATTATCTTGCAACTGATAATATAAGAGAGTTATGACTCGGGGGTTTAGACTTGAATTAATGATTTGTTTGCTGCTTTATATCCTTGCTTTTGGTTTTAGTCGTTTTTTGACTCGCTAAGGTCGTGTACCTTACCTATTGAGTATAATCACAAAAAAGATGAATTTTGTTATCTTTCACTATACTGCCGAGTCTAACAATTTTAATTTGCACTAACCACAACACACCGCATTTTAAGACGTGATATTAAGCCTTCATTGGCAGCATTCACTTTTATGACGTGATTTGCGGGGGATGAGTTCTAAACCGTATTACAAGGTTTTACGTGTTATTTAGACGCCAAGGCTATTAGAGAAATAAATGATTCTGTAATAATATCCACATGGTGTTTAGGTATTTTTTCAATAATAATGTATTAAATGACATTAACCACATTGTATAGTGCTTGGGCTTAGACATGAACAACAAAGTATTGTAGTTCTATTTATTGTTTTGAGATGTTTATAACAACGAAATCACATATCTTAAGGTGTTTTAGTACCAAGTTAGTTAAATAAAACAATATAAATAATTTTTGATTAATCATTTTTGTATATATGTCTTCTCCGATGCGTGATTGCAGTACGACAATTAACACACGGCACTGATTCTTGAGGCGAAATCGGTAAATCCATGTTCAAGCGCAGGTCATCATGTAAAGAAGATTCATTTTGCCGAGAAATGTCAGAGTCATTGAGTCCCGATGGCACTATTGCCTTCGAAGTCGAAGAGAAAGTCGAATGCTTCACTGACAGCATTGCCTCACAATGCTCGCCCAGCACCCAACCCGCGAATCCCTCCCACAGCCAGACGTTAGAGGACGAAGTCCTCCGCAGAGTCTCTCCCTATCACCGCCGACCCCGTCATAGTCTCTAATGATGAAATCTCACTTCTCATTAGAAGTCAAAAGTCCAGAAAGTCTCCGGCTGCGGGCGGAATTTCCAACCATGCACTTAAGCACCTGCCTCAACAATTGTTTGAAGAATTGTTTGAAGAAGGTCCGTCCGAGGGCATGCCGTGGTCGTTGGGTTGAGTTCTATCGGAGTCCATTTTCAATAGCAGAAGCTGTCGATAAAAACCCAAAATTAAAAAACCCTCAATTTAAAAATTAGTAAACGCACCAGCACCAACAAGTAAACACCACGCGAAATGCGAGCGAATGAGATTGAAATATTAGAACATTGACATTGACATAAACTATATTTTTGCCAGACTAAAACATTCCAGATAGGTTTTTCAACGTAAAGTAGGTAGGTTTTCAACCTATATAAGCATGTGCATACTGAAGTATTGATTATTTTAATAGCAAAATATTGTAAAATACATCAATACATTTTTGAAAGTTCTGAAATCACGATAAAAACACTTTTGATTCGTCTTTTTACAAAGCGCCATCTCTCTTCGCCTTTTGAAACTTTTGACTGTGCGATTGATGGTGTCGCTATACAAATCAAAAGCTTATTTAAACTGTTTTTTTTTTAATTATTAATGTTGGTACTTCATAACAATTATTAATAATCAAATAATTATTTTTTTAAATCTTTTTTTAAAATGTATTTTTTTCCGTATGCTTGTTCAAAGATATCAGCCGAGCCCATAATGGTTGTTGTTATTTAGCCTACATTAGTCACTATGCCATTCCTCAGCTGCATAGTTAAAAACAAAAGAATGTTTTTTGGGTATTCTGGAGGTTTTATCAAATAAAACTATTCAGTAATGGAAATTTGAATTATATTAATGTTAAAAAAAAAACTAGTTGACATACGTTGTCCTGCTCAATGCCTCTTAACACATTCACTGCTGGCTTACAAAAGTGCAAAATTACCCGCACACCGCCAAACTTTCGAAAACGGGACGCCAATTCATGTACTTAAATATACAATACACCACAAAAATGCATAATTTTAAACTTTTTTCAAAAAGTCAGAAGTCACCAACCTTTTTTGTAAACTTCGATTTTTTTATATAGATTTGAAGTATTTCAATATCACGTTTTATAAACAATCAAATTGTATGGCATGTATAAAAATCATACTTATATTATAAATCCAAAAGTCTGTTTGCTGGTTTGTTTGTCCTTGTTTCACGTCACACCGGAGCGATGTCATGATGTAATTTTTGTGTGTGGAGACAGTCAGTATTGAATTTACATAATAAATGTGATATTCAGACCTATTTATCAATATACTTGTTAGCCAAGCAAGACTGGACATAAAAATAACTATGTCAAATTTACTTTTATATAGCAACGGTTCTATGTCTTATTTGTTTATAAAGTCAGTTGATCATGAGTTTTTCATAAGTTAATAAATGTAATAAAGGACTATGGGCAAAAATGTATGGGCTCCGTCCCCACCTACCAACAGACATGGAACTGATACCGATGTGTCCCTAAAGTGAAGATGTGCCATTTCTTCTCTTAAAAATATCACGCAGAATTCTTGTTTAAATTATCAGGGAGAAAATAAAGTACTATCAAATGCCTGTCAATGATACCCATCCACACGTTTTACGAAAAACGCATTTGATGAGCTCTCCCTTTCTTTTTTTTCGGGTTATTGTCTTTTTCGAACCAATAATGGAGATTGTGATAGTTTGTGATACCATCGTGGTCGAATTTGGATTCATCAGTCCATAGTATTATATTCTATAAAAAATTATAATCCTCCATGTCGGCGTCGACCATAAACCTGCTGAATGGTAATTTTCTGACAGGGTCTCCTTCCTCAACGGCTTGCACAGGCATGATAGGGGTGCAAACGGGCTGTGTGCACAGTGAACCACACCTTCCACGACGCCTTCATTTTTTTTTTTTGGTTCCCCTCCACGGGAAGGGCAGGAGGATATAAAAAATGCTCTGTGCATACTCCGCGCGCGCGATCGGAGTTATGTGGGACTCGTCCCGACGCCTACCAGAACCATACCCACTAAAAAACCCCCTGTCGGCTCGTGCATTTTTGCCACTCAGCCTTCATCTGAGCGACGGCCAATCGGAGAAAGAGGCCGCGCTAGCGGGGCCCAGAAGGGGTCACCCGCTGGGATTTACATAGCACTGAAGGAGCTCAAAATGAAAAGTAAAAATTTAAAAATTTAAAATTGAAATATAAAATTGCATTAATTCGGATTTACGTTAGAATTAGAATTTACGTTAGAATTAGAATTTGCGGCCTGAAGGGCCTCGAGATCTTAAGTTAATTGCGTGCGTTCTGTTATCGGGTCCCCTTCGGTTGGGTTTTAAAAAAAAAGGAATTTATTTTCACTGAAAGAGTTTAATGAAAATGTAAGAACTTAATTACAAAAGGGGACCTTTTGACAACCGCGCCCGTGAGGAGTTAAGAACAGACTGACTACCAACCGAACTAAAGATCCTTGTGTCAGTATGATTAGTGATAATGCTGAGACGGCTCAGCTTCAGCCAGGGTTGCACTAAGGGTAACAATCCTGGTATATAACACCTCCCCCCATATTTAATAAACTTCGACACACAATTCGAAGTTTATGAAACAAGGATTAGATGTTCCTTCTAATGGAAGGCGATGGGACATTGGTAACCTTTTCGAGATCATCAGCGTCATCAATTTCCGTGGCTGGTAGGGTAGTTAGATTTTCGCGAGTTTTAAACGATACTATGAAGCGGTTACGGTTGTTGCCAGGTTTACATAATTTATAAATTCTAAATGAAAAATAAAGTATTAAAATTATAATAACAACTAAAAGTAAAGTTAAATAATGTGAGCCATATTTAACAATATGAAGATCGCGAGGATGTTCTAAATCCTTTAGGTTGTTAAGGATGCTTTTGATTTTGATTTTACTGTCGGAATTGAGGTCGTCAAGATCTATGTTTTGAAAATTATTGTGGGACACATTATTTATGATTATTTCGTTTAACTTGGCCACATTACAGCATGTGTCATTAATTAGGTCAGAATCCGGAACATGGTTGATTGGACAACATAACATTATATTAAAAACATTTAAAACATTATATTTAGGTATTAATGTAGTACTTCTACAGTAGGCAATACAATCATTAGGCACTGAAAGTATACCTGTGCCCACGACACTTGTTTCATATAACTTATAATTAAGACAATCAATTGAAACTTTGTGTGGTTTGGATTGTACATAAATCCACTTATTGTTTATTAACGGCTTCCAAATGTCTAGGTTCCCTAATATTATTTTTGTTTCACATGATAAAGGTTTTTCACTGATCACTTTAGCTAATAATTCACTTTCACATGTTAGTTTTGCGTCTGTAGAGTACACGTTGTCAATGTCACAAATATAGTTTCCTAGGCTTATTTGTTTACAAATGTCTAAACTGTTGAAGGTGCAAAAATGAGATTTGTCTTTGGTCATTGCTATGTATTTATTATCAGGCATAATAAGGCTAAAGGAATTTGGATCTTTGGTATTATATGGTGTTGGAAGTGCGATACTGTGGAATAATACATATTCTTTTATATTAACAAGTGGCACTTGTAACACGAAAATAATCTTACCATTAGTGTAAAAACAAATTAACTTAGAGATACTTAAAATTAGGTGAATAGTGCTTATATCTAAAGTTACAGGCAGTTCCAAGTCACTCGGTAGGTGTCGGTAATTATCGGCAAGCTCTCGATGTAGCTGACTTGGGGTCATTATCGCGGGGTGCAAGGTATTTTGGTAACTGAATAAAATGGCGTTTGTAATATCTTCCATTTGAAAAGATAGAGTTAAAATTGCTTCTTGTAGTGTATCCAAGATTTCGTTGACATTATTAAATATTATAAGCTTATTGGTCGTTTCAGTTACATTTCTTAACCTTACCGAGAGTTTGTCGATAGCATTGTTTAGATTGTTTTCGTTTTCTCTTATTTTCTCTAAAGTTTTATTATATCGTGTTAAAATTGAATTGGTTATTAAAATATTTTCCTTCATCAGCGAAGCTAACTGCTTTTCATCCTCCTGCAATATTTCTATAGCGTTATCATATCTAAGTCCATCGTCCTCATCTAAAGTACCGAAAATGTGCTTCAAAATCAAACCACCAGCTCCTACCCATGCACTGCGTTTGCTTCTATTGTCCATCAGATGGGAGATAGAGGAAAATTCTTTGTTCATATCTACATTTCGCGCTAATAATGGTTGTAATAAACTGCGGCATTCTGTATCTATTTCGGCAATATGAGTGTTGTTACAAAGTCGTTTTGTTTGTGATAATGGAATCTGAATGTTTTCTATATGTGAATTAAAATGTGAAATGTCTACAGGTATGATAACTTTAAGGTGTACACTATTAATCCTAAGTGTTCCTAAATAATCATAATAAAGGCCGGAACTTGAGGTGATTGGCTGGATGAAGTCTTGATAGGACTGACCTCGAACTGAACTGTAATGAATATAGCTAGTTATAGCTGCGGTAAAAAAAAGTCTAATTATACTAATCTATCAAAACATAACCTAAAGAATAAACAAAATTTTAGTGCTTAACCTAAGGCGAGAGGTTTAACCTTATCAAAGTAGATAAGACCATTAGTTTACAACTATTTTCTAGCGTCAACATCAGTAGGCTTGACCTCGTCATAGTGGTGCGTCACGTGGCGTCGACCGATCAACAGGGTAAGTGTATTGTTGCCGTTTATCTTCACAACCTTGTAAGGTCCTTTCCATAGTGGAGATAAGGCTTTACGCAATCTTAAATGATTTTTTAAGTAAACGTAATCCCCAACTTTATAGTTAACTGGACAGGAACGTGTATCATAATAGGATTTCGATATTCCTTTGGATTTATTTATGAAATCTAAAGCTTTTGTCGTGAATATCTTAAGCGGTTTTGTAACATGCGTACATAGTCAGGATAAGTAGCTTCCGAGGAGTCATTATAAATAGCGTTAGGAATAAGTGGTTTGGTTCCAAACATGAGTTCGTAAGGTGTGAAGTGGGTTGTACTATGAACAGAAGTGTTATAGGTAAGCATGGCCGTATACACATAACGAGGCCAGTTTGTCTGGTCTTCATTTACAAACGATTTGAGGTATTCCTTGAGTGTCGAATGACTGCGCTCTAGAGCACCTTGGGTTTGAGGATGGTAAGGAGAAGCCCATAGGTTTTTGATTTTAAGAAATTCACAAGTTTTCTTAAAGAGGTCTGAAGTGAAATTAGTACCCCGATCTGTTAATATCGTTTTAGGGATGCCAAAGATAGAAATATAGTGGATTAGGCATTCACTTGTTTCTTCCGCGGTTGTGCTGCGGATTGGGTAAGCGGAGGAGAACTTGGTGAGATCGTCTTGTATTGTGAGTATGTATTTTAATTTTGCAGGTCCCGCCTCCGGGAGGGGGCCTACAATATCAAGGGATATACGTTGGCAAGGTTTGGTTGATGTACTAGTAATCTGCATAGGAGCACGGTTTAATTTTCTGAGAGCTTTGTTTTCTTGGCAGGATTGACATTTTTTTACGTAGTCTTCTATATCGCCACGCATTCCTTTCCAATAATATACTTCTTTAATTCGATTATACATGCGCGTAGAGCCTAAGTGTCTTGCAGTTGGGATATCGTGGTTTTCAAAAAGAATTCTTTTTATTTCTGTAGGAACTGGATATATCACTTTATTATGGTATATATTAATCTTGATTTGCATATTGTGGAATAGATAATTTAGAATGTTATAAATTTTGAGGAATGAATGTTTTTCAAAAGGATTCCTAAAATCTGAAATGCCTATTTCCTGGACGTCTGTTAGGACGACTAGTTCATCTCTAATTTTTTGCACGGTTTTGAAGATGTCGGGATATGAACTAACATCAAAATGATGGACTTTAGTGAATAGTAAATAATATATCTTGTTGTTTGTTTCAATTTTATGAAACGAGAAGAGTTCCTTTTCAGAATTACATAACGATGTACTGACTTCTGGATTGCTTAGAATTTCTAGTATATATGGGTTGGATTCGTCTAAATCGATAGAAGTAGGGATAATAATAACCTTTGAAGAAGACTTCATTAGATTATCGTTGAATTCTTCTATGTTTGTATTGAAAGATTTATTACTGTCAGATGTTGTTTTCAGGAATGTGGGATAATCGTCAACGGTTAGTTCTGGACAAAGACTTGTGGATGGTTCTGCATTGTTTGCAGCTGTTGGTTGTTCAGGAATGGTTCCAGAAAGGTTGGAAGGAAGGTCATTTTCAGGTAGAATATCTTCAGAGGGATTTATGAGGTCTGGGATTGAAAGGTTGATTTCATCCGGGTTGAAAGATGGAGGTGATAAGAGTAAATCCATTAGATCCTTGTCTATATTTTGTAAAGGATTATTAGTAACGAAGTTTTGGTCCGTATTTTGTTCGGGTTGAATAGGATTCACCGGAAAACGAGAAAGGGCATCAGCATTGGCATTTATTTTGCCCTTCTTGTACTGTATGTTATATTCAAACTCTTCAAGTTTGAGACG
This sequence comes from Marasmarcha lunaedactyla, assembly GCA_923062675.1. NCBI lineage: Eukaryota > Metazoa > Arthropoda > Insecta > Lepidoptera > Pterophoridae > Marasmarcha > Marasmarcha lunaedactyla. The sequence goes on along the minus strand of OV281352.1, from coordinate 19,879,003 downwards.
CATTCGGATAAGTCGGGAGCCCGGATCTTTGCAGTTAAATAACCACTGAAGCGGTTTATGATCTGTTAGGATTTTAAAACGATGTCCGTACAAGTATGGTCTAAAAACCTTAGTTCCGAAGATGATGGCAAGGCATTCCTTCTCAGTAACGCTATAATTGCATTCTGCTTTATTTAGGGTGCGAGACGCGAAAGCGATTGGTCGGTCCTGTCCTACGGGACCCTGGGATAATATGGCAGAGATAGCGTAGTTAAAAGCATCGCAGGTAAGAAGGAATGGTTGACTAAAATCTGGGTAAGCAAGAATTGGAGCAGAAACGAGTTTAGCTTTGAGAGATTCAAAGGAAAGTTGCTGTTCATTCAACCATTTAAACGGAATGTCCTTTTTTAAGAGTGTTGTTTAAGGTTTGGCAAGTTTGGCGAAGTCAGGTATAAACCTTCTGTAATATGATACCAGACCCAAAAATGATTTTATGTCCTTTGGAGATTTAGGAATAGGAAACTCTGTGACTGCTTTTGTTTTGTTTGGATTTGGTTTCACGCCGTCTTCTCCAATAATGTGACCTAAGTAGGCTACTTCCTTTCTTAAAAACTCGCATTTCTCAGGTTGAAGTTACGGAGTCTATCAAAAACAGCTTTTAGGTTAGTGATTTGTGAATTAAGGTCTGGCGAATAAATGATGATATCATCTAAATAAACAAAGCATCGAGAACCCTGGAGTCCGGAAAGGCAGGTGTTCATTAATTTCTGGAATGTTGAAGGGGCATTTTTGAGCCCGAATGGCATTCGGTTGAATTGGAAGTGCCCTTGGGGCACAGAAAAGGCTGTTTTGGGTGCGTCTTCGGGAGAAATAAGGATTTGATGGAAACTGGAAGTAAGGTCGAGGGTCGAAAAGTATTTACTGTTACCTAATTGATCAACGATTTCGGAAATCTGAGGGATAGGATAAGTTTCTCCGATGGTCACGTTATTTAGTGAACGATAGTCGATAACTATTCGCCATTTACGTTGACCTTGAGAGTCTGCCTTTTTGGGTACTATCCAAATTGGCGAGCTCCACGGTGAGGATGATGGTTCTATAATGCCCTGATCAAGCATTTTACCAATTTGGGATTCAACTTCTATTTTGTGACACTCCGGGAATCTATAGGACTTAGTGTGGATGGGAATGTCAGTATTTGTTTTGACCTGATGTTTTAGAATAGGGGTATATGTTAATTGATCATCGGGAAGATAAAATATGTCTGAATATTGTGTAAGTTCTATGAGGGCGATTTTCTCCTCTGGATTTAGGTGATCTGTTCTTAATGAACCAATAACTTCGTGGGTGCGCTTCGATGTGTTTAACAATACTTCATTTACTGGGTAAGCTTCTGATTGCAAAGGGTCAAGGATTAGGTTCAGGTTAGCATTTAAGTTTACAGGGGATTCGGATATATTGGCGATAGTTAAATTAATTCGATTATTTTCCTTGACCTTGACAATGCAACTGGATATGAGTAATTGATCTGAAAGATGTTGGTCTACGATTATGCCTTCTTTCAGGCTAGGATTTCGGATTGAACATTCAATCACGGTTTCTGATCGAGGTGGAATAATATATAAAGGATCATAAAAATGTAAACTTACATTAAAATCTTGTAAATGGAGTACGTCGTTAGTATATTCGATTTTGCAACCGAAATTAGTCAAGTAATCTGTACCTATAATACCATCATAAGGTAATTTTATGTCCTGGATAATGTGGAAATTATGTTTAAGTCGTTTCTTTTCGGAAAGATTAAGGGTAAGATTGAAATGACCTAGCGTTGGAGTCGTTTCGTTGCCAGGGTCAATCCCTTTTAACTGGATAGGTTCCTTATGAATGGATGGCATTTTCGTAATGGAGGATTTTTTAATCAAACACACAGCGGAACCGGAATCTACTAGCAAAGTAATGGGAATATCTAAAACTTGTGTTTCAACAAGGATATGAGGTAACAATTTCTTTGAAGTGTCGATATTAACTTCATATATTTTAGCAGAATTCATTTGATCGTCGCAATAGCTTATTTTGGAAAAAATAGGATGAGTTTCTTTTTTTATGATTAGGGTTTTCTTTTGCGGGCTGGCTACCGAGTCGTGTAACCCTTTTAATACAGTATGTTTCATTGGTGTTTCCTTTTGAGGGCTGGTTACCTAGTCGTGTAACACCTTGGAAGTTTGTGGGACTTCCAGTTTGGGGCTGGTTACCCTGTCGTGTAGTTTCACAGGAGTTTAGAGGATTAATAGGAATGCTTCCATTTTGGGGCTGGTTACCCTGTTGTGTAGCATTTCGGATTTTGGAATTATTAATAGGGATGCTTCCGTTTTGGGGCTGGTTACCCTGTTGTGTAGCACTACGGATTTTGGAATAATTAATAGGGATGCTTCCGTTTTGGGGCTGGTTACACTGTTGTGTAGCATCGCGGATATTCAATAATTGACGGGTGCCGTCTTTTATCAAACGTCGCGTGCGGCACCATGACGTTTAAATTTTCCTCATCGTTAGGATAATCTTCCACCGTGTTTCCCGGCAGGTCTTGGATATGATTAACGGGTCTAAACGATTGATTGTTGGAATTGGGAGGTCTAGTCTGATTAGGTTGATTACGGAAACGGTTATTATAAAAATCGCGTCTTTTACAATCTTTGATATCATGACCGACAGATTTACAATAGCGGCAAAATAGCCCGGAAGTAACATTTTGTTGTGGTCGTTGGAAACTAGGACCCGGTTTTGGTTGATAAGTTTTATAATTTCGATTAGCGTTATTTTGTGACCTAAATTCATTTTGTAAAGTTGAGGCTTTGTGCTGGGATTGTTGAATTCTCTCATCGGATATTGCAAAATAAATCGCTTCATTGAGATTTTTGGGATTACGACACCCAACGATATTCGAGAGTTTGGGGTGAAGCTCCGTCACAAAATGATGTAATGCAAGGTCCTCCATTGCGGCTGTTCGGCCGACAATCTAGGACTTCTTGGTTGTGCATAAAGATATCTCTGTTAATAACTGTGAAAGACATGTTTCAATTTTAAAGGAAAATTGGCTAACGTTTTCGTGTGGGCCCTGTTTGCATTTCTGTAAATCTGTGATTAGGTGAGCATAATGCTTCCTTTCGGAGAATTGTGTTTTAAGAAATTCCCTAAGTTGTTCCCAGGATGAGAAATCTTTTATGGAACACGCGACTTCAGCTTTCCCTTGTAATTGACTTAGAATATATTTAAATAATATTGGTTTCTGGTTCTCAGACGCCAGTTCGTATGCGTTGTTGCAATTAGTTATAAATGAATTCACAGTTTCCCTGCTTCCATCATATGATTTAATAAATTTAAAGAGGGTGTTTAAATCCATTTCTAGGGAAATTAAGTTTGCAGCTGCTCTAGTAATTCTAGGAGAGAGGATTGGTGATTTAGCTTAGCTGGATCCAGTATTTATTTCAGGTAAATCGATGTTTAATTTATCTGGTTTAGGCATAACGAGAAAGAAAACGTAATATTGGACATAGAATATTACACAGTATACAATTGGGACACAAAAGAAAGTATAAAATCAAAACCAAAAAAAATATTAAATTATTCAATATTAAATGAGTCCGCAAGCGGAACGACCCTAAACTTAGTTCCCAAATTCTAAAAATAGACTAGTCTAAACAATGACCAAAGACTTACAGGTAAAGCGCGTGGGCGATCAGTATGATTCGCGTTGGCTGCATTCCGCAAGCTGATAAGACGGGACGATGGACACGGAGCTCGTCACGTAGACTTGGCCTATCGTTGATTCACTTTAATGAGGATTTTGCAAACCTTCCTTTGGATCTGAAGCCAACTCCAGTTGACTCGATTGGACTGGACGTATGGATGAGCAGGATACGTGTAGTAGATTGGTTGTTTCACTGGATATTTGAACTTTGACACTTAATACTTGCCGTAGGATATGATTATTGGCAAACCAAATATTAGATTTCACTGAACACTGTTTCACGCAGATTTTAACACTAAACACAGGACGCGGAACTGGATTTATCTTGAGGGATACTTCAGTTCGGAGTCTGTTTTAAGGCGAACTGGGGATTTTCGTATCCCACCGCTGCCACCAAATGTTATCCGGTCCCCTTCGGTTGGGTTTTTAAAAAAAAGGAATTTGTTTTCACTGAAATAGTTTAATGAAAATGTAAGAACTTAATTACAAAAGGGGACCTTTTGACAACCGCGCCCGTGAGGAGTTCAGAACAGACTGACTACCAACCGAACTAAAGATCCTTGTGTCAGTATGATTAGTGATAATGCTGAGACGGCTCAGCTTCAGCCAGGGTTGCACTAAGGGTAACAATCCTGGTATATAACAGTTCGCTCGTGTGCGCGTTTCTCGGTCTAGCGATTTTGTATATCGAATCTAACACAGGAGCAGTATATGAGACTGAATCTCGAACAAGATGATTGGGATGGGATTCGGCGCGTTTGAAGAACGATTCTGAGAGTGTTTTGAGGTGCTGTTGCACTGTAGGTAGTTCAAGATCTCTGTGCAGGTCCACGTTACGCACGTACCATGGTGCGTTTGTGGTTCTGCGGCAGAAGAGATTTTGAACTACCTGCAGTTTATACAGGACGGAGGGTTTGGCGTGGGCAAAGACTGGCGAAGCATATGGCATGACGGGTCTAAAAAGTAAAAACTTTTTCTTCCTATCATACGATATAGACGGCTTAAGTAAAAACGCGCGAGTTTTGTTACTCTATCGACGTGTGGCTTGAAAGAAAGCGTCTGATCTAAGGTGACGCCTAAGTATTTGATACTGCGCTTCCAGGGGATGGGAATACCTAACATACGAATGTGCGGATCGTTGTGGCAATTACGACGTTTGTGGTCGAATTGAATAGCAGAACTATTTTCTGGGTTGACATCAATACGCCATTTTTGAAACCAAACACCAAGGGCGTTTACGGCCTTTTGGAGTCTGGTGATGTTATACGGGATAGCTTGACTTTTAGTGTATAGGGCGGTATCGTCTGCAAAAAGGGCGAGTTCGACGCCTTTCGGCGGGATGGAGATGTCGTTAGTGTACACAGTGTACAGCAGAGGGGCGAGGACTGAGCCTTGCGGGACTCCAGCCTTTATGGGACGAGGCGTGGAGAGCGTGCCTTCATGTTTGAATCGAAAAGTACGGTCTTTAAGAAACGACGCTATTAATCTGACTAGGCGAGCCGGTAAGCCTATTTTATAGAGTTTAAAAACGAGCCCGTTGTGCCAGACTTTGTCGAAAGCCTTGGCTACGTCAAAGAGGACCGCGATTGTTTTTTTACGACGCTGAGAGAATCCTTCGAGTATGTACTCGACAATTCGATGGACTTGCTGAGGGCAGGAGTGCTTAGCGCGAAAGCCGAACTGATGGGGAATAATGAGAGGGTCGCCATCCGTTGGAAACAGATGGTTCCGCATTCGAGAGAGTATGACTCTTTCGAGAAGTTTAGACATTGCCTTGAGGAGGCTGATGGGTCTGTGATAAGCCGGGACATTGAGAAGTTTACCCGGCTTGGGAATGCCTATGACTGTCGCTTCTTTCCAGGCTTTTGGAAAGTAGCTATGGTCGAAGCAGGCATTGAAGATAATAGCTAACAAGGTAAGCACCTGCTGGGGCAAGTGCTTTAGTCCGTGGTTGGAAATTCCATCCGCACCCGGAGCCTTTTTGGACTATTGCTTTCTAATGAGAAGCAAGATTTCATCATTAGAGACTGTGACGGGGTCGTCGGTTATAGGGAGAGATTCTCTGCGGAGAACTTCGTCCTCCACCGCCTGGATGTGGGAGGGATCCGCGGGTTGCGTGCTGGGCGAACATTGTGCCGCTACGCTGTTGGCGAAGCATTCGGCTTTCTCTTCGACTTCAAAGGCAATAGTGCCGTCGGGACGAGTGAGAGGAGGAACGTGAGAGGCGGTGTCTACGCGTAAGGCTCGGGCCATTCGATAATACGCTTGGTGGGACGGGGAGATATTCTCCATGAGATCGTTAAACTGAGTGTCACGGAGTTCCGCGAGGCGAGACCTAACTTTACGTTGAAGCTGATTCGCAGCTGTTCTGTATGCTGGTGTGGGATATTTCTTGGCTCTCCGGAGAGCCGCGTTCTTGGCTTTAATGAGATTGCTAACGGCTAGGGGAAGCGCGGGTTTGCTTTGCTTAGCAACCTTTTTGTTGTCGCTGATGGCTGAGTTAATAGCATCAGAGTTTACTAATGAATATATTTTAACTGGGCTATCTAATTAGTCGGGCGAAATCGCGAGCGGAGAGTTTGGGGCCTCTAAGGCTGAAACTAACGTATTTTTAAAGCCTTTCCAGTTGGTAAAGGTCTTAGGAGATGTGACGTTAACGTTAGGCGTACCTAGCACGAGGGAGACGGGGTGATGGTCGGAGACTAGGTCATCGAGCGGTTCGATAGACCTTAGGTCAAGATTGATTCGCTTGATAATTGCAAAGTCGAGGATGTCAGGAGAGTAGGTCGGGTTGTTGGGATAGTGAGTGGGAGTGATGGGGGATATGACGTCTAAGTCAAGGGAGTTAATGATGTCGAGGAGAGCGATACCGCTGGTGTTGGTCGATAGGCACGTCCAGTTAGTATGTTTGGAGTTAAAGTCTCCGAACATAATGACTGAATGGCCGAGGGCGAGAATGGCCTCAAAGTCGCTGTGGATTGGTCTGGAGCCACATGGTATATAGGCTGAAGCTATGATGATGGTCGGATGACCAGTCATAGCCAATCTACACACAGTGGCTTCCATGTTGAGGAGAGGAGGGGTAGGGAGAGGACAGCAATGGAAGCCTCTTTTGTAATATATAGCGGTGCCGCCGTAACCGTCGGAGTTAGGCCTATCATTGCGAGTAAACGCGTACTTAGGAATAGCGTATCCCCTGGAGCGGTTTGGAGTAAGCCATGTCTCCTGGAGAAGGAAAAAGTCAGGTTCTTTGTTCTGAAGGAACAGTTTAATCTCGGGAAGGTTAGTGCTAAGGCTACGAGCGTTAAAAGGTACTAGGGATAAGCCCTTGGGTTTAATACGACTGGACGCGGGATTCGCGGGTCTAGACATTATAATTTACTTATTTACGATTTTATACAAAAATAAAAAATAAAAAATAAATTTACAACGAACTTAGGAGCGAGTGATGCTCGGCTAACGCGAATAAACGCTCTTGAGGAGAGCGGGCGGCTCGCAGTTTGCGTGCGAGTACGGAAATTTCCTTAATGTCGAAGTTTTGAATGACGTCGAACACGGTCTTCATGTCCTCAGCCAACGACGACTGAGGTGAAGATGACGGAGCAGGAAGCGGCCCTATGGAAGCTACGGGAGCTGGGATGGGTCGGAAAGGTGCAGGTGGAACGGCCGGATGCTGCCTCCAAGACAGAGCCTGAGTAGGCGTCGGTTGAACGGGCTTTGCTTCCGGGGGACCCCGGTTGCGCAGAGGCGGAAAGTTAGCGGGTGTGAGCGGCGGTGCCGGTTAAGGCGCGGCCCTCTTAGCGGTGGAGTGCGGAGCGCGCGGGCAACCCCTGTAGTTAGCTGTGTGGCCGGACTGGCCGCACAGCACACAAGCAGGGGGGGAAGTGGATACGGGAGTGCGAGTGCACTCCTTAGTGATGTGAGGATCCAGGCACTTTACGCACCTGGGGGGAGCTGAACAGTTAGCCGCTGCGTGGCCATATAGCTGGCAGCGGTGGCACTGCCCAGGGTGACCGCGGCGGTTGGGACGCTCGACGGAGATTTTCGAGAGTCCGCAAATTGTGCGAGCCTCTCTGAAAATCTCCTTCGAGTTGGGAATGTTGGTAAGGATTACTAGAGCTAAGGGAAAACGCCTACCGCGGTTGGAGTGCATCTTGTGCACTGCTTCGGCCGGGAAACCCTGAGACTTAAGGTCCTCGAGAAAGTCTTCATTACTGAGTTCAAACGGGACGCCCCGTAGTACTGCGCGGATCTTACGCTCCTCTGGGAGGGCGTAGGTGTGATACGCGATTTGATTGATCGACAGAAGCCTAGTGAAAGACCGGAAGTCGTCGATGGTCGCTACCTGAATTTTGATTGTATCGCCAGCGTTGGCGGCTTTTAAGTAATTAATTTTGTGCTCTTTGCACAAGTTAGAGACCGCGGTCCAGCGCGCTTTTTCACGAAGGAATATGGGCGGATGGAGCTGAGGCTTCGGCGGGACGGGAGCACAGCGCGTCGCTGGCTTCGATGGGACCGACGAAGACGCGGTTACTACGAGCGATTTTAACGGCGCGGGGGCTGGTGTTGAAGACACCGGGGAGGGCTCGGGTATTGATGATACCGAAGCTTTCTTCGAGCGCTTTTTGGAGCGCTTGGCGTCAAGTTGAAACGCGGGTTCAGGAGAGCCGGTTAAGGTGACGGCATCTGACGACGTATCAGACGCGGGTTCGGAGTCGCTCCCGGGAGCGGTACGCTTACGACGCGACGCGTGAGAGGATGCGACCGATTTGCAGTCCATCTCGGACAAGGTGGGAGACGCGGAAGAGCTGTAGACCTGAGGGGTCTGGACGTTGGAGGCCTGAGGGGCCAGGGTTGAGGCCTGAAGGGCCGGGGACGCGATAGTTGCCTGTAAGGCCTGCGTTATTAAGTCATCTGATATGCTGGCGCCGGACGCAACGAGCGCCTGGGCGAACGACCTAGCAAAATTTACCAAGCTTTGCTAGTCCATTGGAGGGCTTGGTCCTACAATATAAAATATATAAATATATAAGAATGCCTAGGTTCCCTAGCAAACCTAGCACCTAAACCTCCCTACCCGCAGTAGGGGGGCTGGGGACGACGCGAAGTGGTGCCCCTAATTCGGACAGCACTGTACCGTCACCCTGGGAAAGGCCCAAGTGCAATGGGATCGGGTCAGCCGGTTTCTCTTTGGCCTGAAGGGCCTTGGAAGCGCACCGGGGCAACGCTATCAGGCTTAGTTGTCACCGTTAAGTATCCACCTGATCGAACGCGAGTCTACTGTGTTGCCAATAAATTGACAACAAAAACCAGCCGTAGACCTGACGAAGTTGGGTTGCACTAAAAGTGCGGGATTGACTACGTTACGACCGGCCGGAGCCGGCCGCAGAGCGAGTCTCTGACTACGTACAGGCGCCAAGCGTCAAGTACGTAGCCAGAAAGACAGCCCGAGTCTTGCGAACCACTATCGAATTTAATCGACCGTGGTAAGCTCAACCCTGTTGTTGCTGCACTCACCGAGGTGAGGTTTTTAATGCGAGGGGTGCACAGAGTGCGGGATTGACTACACTACGACCGGCCGGGGCCGGCCGCAGAGCGCGTCTCTGACTACGTACAGGCACCAAGCGTCAAGTACGCAGCCAAAAAGACAGCCCGAGTCTTGCGAACCACTATCGAATTTAATCGACCGCGGTAAGCTCAACCCTGTTGTTGCTGCACTCACCGAGGTGAGGTTTTTATTGCGTAGGGTGCACAGAGTGCGGGATTGACTACGTTACGACCAGCCGGGGCCGGCCGCAGAGCGAGTCTCTGACTGCGTAACAGGCGCCAAGCGTCAAGTACGCAGCCAGAAAAACAGCCCGAGCCTTGCAAACCACTATCGAATTAAATCGACCGCAGTAAGCTCAGCTCTGTTGTTGCTGTGCAAGAGACCGACTTAGTTGCAGCCGATCGAAACCGGCCGCAGCGTAAGCCCTGAAGAGGCTAACAGCGTTTGAGTATTGCGAACGAGTTGTCGTCGTGAGACGACAATCGTGACTCAACTGCTGGAGCGACCAGGAACGCGTCCGAGCGGGGCCGGACGCAGAACGGATCTGAGAGTGGCGTTTGAGTATTGATACGAGAGAAGTCGTGAGACAACAATCGTGACTCGGCAGCCGGGAGCGACCGTCAACACGTCCGAACGGGTCCGGACGCAGATCGGGTCTGTCCGACGCCTTGCTGCAGCACATGTTGATATTTTTGGCTCAGCTTCAAATATCTGAAGAAAACGCTTCCGCCTGCCTGCACAACAGCATGGGTTCGGGGAGCGGGGGGAGGGCGTTATTTTGTAATCGGTTATCTTTATGTGCATGCGCCGCCCGCTGCTGTGCACTATTGAATACTTAAATGACTAGGTATTTTTCAACGACATATTTGTTTATACTATGAGAACCCCGCGCATTTGGGCAACGTCGCCATAGAAAAGAAATATCATCTTAGCAAGATATATCAATTAGGCTACATTTCATTTTTATTGATGGGTGGGGACGATTCCGCCCATAGTGCTTTCCTTTTACAAATATCCTGGGTTTATCTGCACTAGATTCTCTGCCTAATAGTATGATCCCGACCGTTAGGAGGCTGGAGAGTGTCATAGGCGTTTTATCATGAAAAAAAGGCCCACGTACTGGTTGAAATAAGAAATGTTAGTTTTAATGAAAGAATTCCTTAAATAAAAGACAATTACAAGCCTATTGCGTTTGTGAACTTTTCCACACGGATGGAGTCGCGGGCAAAAGCTTTCGTTAAAATTATGTACCGAGCATAAGTATCTATTTTATGGCACATACGTATGTAAACGTAGCACCATATCCTTTGTGATAATTTAAATTAGAGCAAAATTAATAACAAAAGCGAAAACAGAACTTATTACCTAAAATAAGATTGTTAACCCACTTTGAGGTCAGCTTTCTTTTATTAAAATTCCAAGCATAACATTTTATGGCACATACACTTAGCTTAAGTTTTATTTTTATTGACGCGATCATAAATTCTGAAGATAATTTACCTCAAAAGTATCGTTATTATACAAAATAAGCCAAAAACAAAAGAAATATGAATAACTACATGTTTGTTTGCTCACAATTATTCAAAAACTAATCGTATTACAACAATATATTTATATCTTAGTAAGATTAACTCCTTAATAATTATGCAATAACATTTTGCTAATAAGACAAACAACACAAACAATTAGCGGCCAGCAAATACGAAACCTAAAATTTTTCTTTTTTCTTCTGCATGCATAAAAAGTTTGTTAAACTCTGACTTTAAAATGAAGTCGCCCTTGGGCGGCTTCGGCGTGAGAGTTAAGAATCCGCATTTTCAATAACATAAGTATAGTTATTGGATCACTAGGCCGTTTAGGAGTTGGATAGATTATTATTGTACAGCGCTTTTACAAAAATGTCAGTGATTTTTACTGTAATTTGGCTGAGAAAATCAGTTTTGAAAACTGGACGCCCCAACCATTACTACTTTTGTTCTTAATACAGAGAAAGGTGAAGCATTCAATGAAAATGCGTGGTAATCCATTAAACATCGAAGTTTACCAAGACAATAAAAATGCGCTCAATAAAAAAGGTCTAGGACTAAGTTCTTGCCTTTTGCTATTTCGTATTTAATGAAAATATTCAAACGTTATGTAAGGTGCAGGTTGGGGCGAATTTTACTAGTTTAAAAAAAAGTAATTCAGCTTGAAATTTGTAGTTTGATTTTAATTTGGTAAAAGAGTGATGAAAAGCATAGCGGCATAAAGTAATATTTCCTTTCCTTGTAAAGAACATACGATAAGATACTGGACCGAAATTTACAGCTTTTACCTGAATTAACAGTCTTTGAGTTAAAAATAAATAGCAGTTTTGTGTGTCAGCAATACTTTATGTTATTCTACTAAATGCGCCAAAATTTTTCATTCGTGGTACGTTGGTAAGTTATCAAAATAGGTTTCACCTGTATGATTTGTTTGAACATTAGCACGTGTTTTATTTGTAAGAATATGAGAGCCACGCTCATGGATATAATTAAAAGTAGTTATATGAAGTTTATTTTATTTGAGTTATGACAAATGATGCCATAATGACCATGGATTGCATTGCTTGCGACCTATATACTTTTAGTTAGATTTATTTGTCACGAGTTTTTATATGGCTTTGTATTGGAACCCTGAAAAACAAAATAACTATGTTTGTAACTCCTAAAATCAAAATCCTTAAAATAAGAATAGAATGTAAGAAATTAATTTTAAAAAAAATTTATAATTGACTTAATACCGCAATTTAAAGTGCAAAAAATGATTATATGTATTGTCTAAATCCCTATAATTGGAATATCGAATGTTGGTTTAATTTCAAACCAACGCACCACGATAATTTCGTTCCTTTAGGTCGAGCAAATCACCGGATATTGGCCAGATTCTGCCAAAGTCGTCTTACCTAAATTCAAAATATCATTAGTCTAAATATGCAAAGTTGAACCGTAAGTCTTAATCAATTAATATACTTAATTTATATTATACTTTACTGTCACCAAAAATGGAAATCATTAAATTTTTTTGTCATTTGAGGTATTTTTGCCGTAAAGAATTAATGGTTTTTTCCATTTTCTAAAAATAATATAATGTTGGTTTTGTAAAAAAACTAGGCCTGATGTTAACGTGTCATATTTTTATAATTAAAAAATTTTGACGTGAATTGAGTTGTTTTTCATTTTTTTCTATTTTCTTTAAAATCTGATTAGATTATTTTATGTTTATGTTTTTTTTTATATTAATTCCCTCACAATCACACCAACTGTATGGCCCCAAAGTCAGCAGAGCTTGTGTTATGTATAACCATACAGCGAATTGGGGGGGACCCAGAATAGACATACATATATAAATATCAACAAGCATGATCCGGGAAGAAACATTTATGGTCATCACACAAATGAATGCCCCGACCAGGACTCGAACCTAGGACCTCCGGCGTATGACGACTACAGGTAGGGCTACTAACCACTACGCTACTCGGTCGTCATAACAAATTAATATTAACATAAAGTAAGCCGACATCTTATTGTCAGTTGTTTCTTGTGAATATTGATTTTCACACAATATAAATAAGAGTCAAAACATCAGGCCAAATAAGGGTCCAAACTGACCCACATATACCTTAATCGATCCTTGAAGTACGTATACTAGTTGACTGTTAAACTAGAACAGTTTAATATTAAATCAATTAGGCGGGAATCGCTACAAATGAAATATAACAATTTTAAGACATTTGTCAACATTTTAAGATTTAATGACATTTGGTTGTCGTTAGTGATTTCTATTGTTTGACGATGAATTAAATTGTATAATATCACAATATCGTTTATTCAAGACACAATAAATGATGGTAAAATTACCCCCAAAAATCCCCATCGCAATTAAATGGTTGCCAAAAGAAAATCAAATGAACGAGAAAACCACTAAAGGTTCCAAAAAGGTCAAATAGGCCTCTGAATAGCCAAAAATGGCCGACAATAACAATAATGCCGGAACACTGGGCGTTACTACGCCTTGACCGTTTTAGTGTTTCTATTAAACTTAGGTGAAAATTGTGAATTGCGTTTATTTGAAAGTAAGATTTAAAAATGCTTACCTCGTGTTTTAGGCATAATTAGCAAGAAACGAGTAAAACTTTAAGTTTAAGTTCTTAAAGTTTGGTCGCTATTACCGAAATTAGCATTACAAATTTTTGCATTATTAGTTTATGTCGTCGAAATAGAGGAGAGAGAGGATTGGCCGGCAGTGTGAACTAAGATGGTATAGGTAGTTTAAGTTTTATAATGCGAAAATAGTCGATAGCTGATCACTTTATCGTTTCGTTTTAAATGACAGTGGAGGTCATACGATTATACCGAAGAGTACCGTCGCCCTAAGTTACAATATATAAATCATGTCGGAGTGTAATGAGATATACAATTAAGCTTACAAAATATTATATTCATGAATATTGATATAATAAAACAAAAACAGGCGATACATTGGGAAAGAAAAGAATATAAGCTAAATATTGATAAGGTTAAAACAAAATGGTTCTAATTTCTTTTTTATTTATTTAGAGTTACTTTATTTTATTAAGAAGAGAAGCCGACCAAAAATTGCTTTTAATGACATGTTGATAAATACGTTATTATAAGTTCAATTTATATTACTATAATTCTTAATACCATATCCATCACACATTTTAAATAAACTCATAGGTAGAATGTTTAATTTAACATGTAAAAATTCGTTCAGACTATTAATTAATATTTGAACTGTTTCGATAAGTACATACGTTTATACGACGGGTTTAAATACCGACTATGTTCCAAGACCAGTAACAAACAAATAAAAAAGAAAATCAAGGGTTTTCAACCTATTCAGCTTCAGTATACTGAACATTGCGGTACATTTTGCGATTTAGTATTCGCATATTGTACAATTCACCGCGGTACGTGGCCACAATCACAATTTGGTGGTGAATAAACTTGTTATACAACTTTGTCATTTTAACTTCATTGCGCATGTTGTTAAACAAAGTTCTGATACTCAGTTAAGTTATATTTGTTTGGTTTGTGTGTAGATCAAAGCAATAGTGAACTTAATTTGGAATAAATGTCAAAGTTTATACAATTATATGTATAAATTATGAATTCCAAATTAAATTAAATACAATTCGAGAGTTACAAAAATCATGAATGATGAATTAACTAAAGCATAAGCAAGTTAGAATAGTAATAAAATATTGATGCCGTATTCACCACACAATTTTAAATTCAAGATATTGGGTTAATTATAGAATTAAAAATTACATCCCTTGACGTTCCAGCAACATAGATTGCAGCAATCCCTAATAACAGCCTCTTCACCAAAACCTATGTTTTCAGTCTCTAAATATCCACAACCCCACAGTTTCAGATCTTAGAGCTGCTTTAGGGCTTTTCTTATGGCTTCTAGCACCTTTTCAAAGGCACAGAAACTTTATAAGCTAAACAGTGCTGAAACGATTCTATTAAAAAAGAATTTTGGAAAAAAGGGTTTGGCTCTTTAAGGTGATGATCTTTTTTTGTCGAAGTTATAATTTTTTCTTTTTAGTTATCATTAAAACTGAATTTCAAATTAATATGTTAAGGTCAATTTAAGTTTTCTTTAATTTAAATTATAAAGAGCTAAGGAGGTCTAAACTTAAAATGGGTGATTTTGAAAAGTTCCTTCGTGTTTATTGGCACTATTTTGTGATCCAAATTTTCTGGTCCGCTGTAGTTTATGTGTTTTTGGCAAAGAGCTTACCTAGCACGGTACTTCCGTACTTCCGATTAAAACCAGCATTAAAACTAAGTTGACATGTTTGCGCATTCGCTAAAAAGGAAATAACTCATCAGCACATTATATTAATGTAAGCGCTATACAAACACACTGCAACTATTTATTTGGGTCCACAAACATGTTTCAAAGTCAAATAGTTACTCGTAACTTGTAACAGGATGGAAAAGTAAACAATGTTTTACTGTAACTCAATATTAGATGGGACAAGGTTGGGAATCTAAAATTTCACAAGATGTAAAGTAAGAACTTAATTTCTGTATAGTTTTCGTGTTGTTTGATTTTGATCCTTGTCTCTATATTGTTTGATTTAGGGACCCAGGCAGGCTGCGATTCTGGGCAGACAAATTTTAGGACATTGGTGATTACTCACGCCCCTGACAACAATATTTGTAAGTATTGATTAACACTCTATTTTTGACAACCACTAAACTGTACCTTAGCTAAATCCCAAGACTAGAAGACTATATATGTACTGGAAATATGCTTGTTATCACTAAATCAATTTTTAAGAAGTAATCTTATTTTTGACTCCGTTGAAAACATCATAAGTTACTCAAAGTGTATGTGTTTCAAACAGTCTTGGTAAAATGAAAGCATCAAGAAGCGAGCAATCTCACCTGCTTACCAATTTGTTTAGCACAGTGCATGTTGAACACATTACGTACCGAAAAATATTGTTGCGGCTTTCAAGGAAAAGGCTCACCAAAGTGGAAATATGAAAGAATATCATTGGTTAAAAATGGATATGATTACATTGTTTGAAGCAAATAGGTTGTTGTAAACATAAGTGGTTAACTAACTTATCTACGGTTTTAAATTCTTTACTATTTATCTTTTTAACCCAACTTTCAAAGAGTTAACTCTGTATTATTGAAATTTAGAATTTTTGGATTTTGAAAATTTGGATTTTTTTTTTAAAATATTCAGATTCAGATTTAAATTTTCTAGTCTTTCAAATATAAAATAATAATTTTGTTTATTCCTAGGTAAAGGTTCAAGTATTATAATAATCCATAAAGATAAGAATAAAAGACAAGTGTCAGTCAAATAAATTCAATGTACTTCAGGAATTGTGACATGAAACATTTATTTATTATTTAGTATGTAATCTGTAATAATAAACATGATAAGACAAACAGTAACAAAATAAAAAAAAATCTCCTGTGACACAAATTAAATTTAATAAGGCACATTTTAAAATTATACAAATTAGGTCGACGAGGAGTGAAGCGAGGAGGAGCAGTTAGTCTGTATGTAGGTAATGCAGCGCGAGCCGAGCGAGTGCAGCGAGCGTGCCGCGGCAGGCGAAGCGCCAGAAAGGGACTTGCATTTCAGTACATAACCTATATACTCAAGAAATAACTCGGTACAAAAAACGAAATAAACTTGTGCGAAATAATAATAAATGAAACAATACATCGATTTATTATAATTTCTTGATTATAAGAACCGAAAAAATTTTGAGAGACACATTTTGTAAAGAAAAATTTTGGGCATTGAAACATAATCGCAAACAATTTCACCGCACACTTTGTTTTTTTCTTAGGTAAATCCATCCAAAAACAATTTTATTCCTGCTTTGTTGTTTACGAATGTAGGACACAGTATATAGCTTTCTTCTTTTTCACTCACTGTTAAAACAAACACTACTAGCCAAATAAAAAACTATTACCATAAGGATAATCCAGCATGTAATTAATTACTATATTTATAACGAGAATAATATTGTAAACAATCCGACAACTATGATAAGATATGAACCGGAAATGCATCCGACATCCGTCACTTGTTTATTATTTCTACCTTCAGAATAGTTGATTTTGTTGTGTCTGTATACTAGCATCAATGTGGCGGTTAGCTGATTTGCGCTCAAATTATTCGGAATTTTGATATTCGGGATTCGTATAAATGATATTGCGGGTTATTATTAATTCGGATTTTTTATGGTTCGATATCTCCAAATTCGGCATATTGATTTTCTAATTATAAACGTTCGGAATTTCGAAGTTTCAAAGAAGAAAAATTAGGAATTATGAAACATGGAATTTTCATTATGAGAATTTTGAACCATTCGGTGTTATAAAATTTTGAATTTTCCGGAATTTCGTGAATTATGACTATCGGAATTAACATTTTCGTATTTATGTGGTGCACCCTTCCTAAATAGTGTGTTTTGGGCTTATACACTTTACTTGAACTTTTCTAAGGGTGGTATGATGAGAAATGGTGGTATGAAGTCTTAGACTAAATCCCCCTCCCACTTAAAGTCGGAGTTATTTTAAATTTACATTTTCTATTTTAATTTGTTAAAAAAACATTACATATTCAAACGCTCGATTTTAGGTTACGAAGATGAGATTTAGGAAGTTAAATTTAAAGGTCTCGTAAAAGCACGCATCTATTGTATGTAATACCTAATGGAAGAAAAGATTTCAACCAAAAAAGAGCTTTTCATCTCTTTTTATATGAGTGATATAAAACTATAGCTTCTTAGAAAACAAACAATTACATAGTTTAAAAATGTATATTTAATAGTAAAAGTGGGCTGCACCATGTAACTATAACCATAACAAAGTCTTCATGTTTCCGGTTAAGTAAAATAGGGGTTGCACGATTTAATCAATGTCACCATTTAATCAGTCTGTGTTTCAGCCTTTAATAGTTAACAATTTTATGAAATCTGCACAATATAAAAAAGAAAATTAGAAAATTAACTATGTCACACTAAAGCTGGAGCAAATACAAATTGCAAAAATATTCAAATCACAGAATGGTTATAAAAATACGCTAGTTTGACAAGGGTGCCCAACTTTCGGGTGGTGGTTTAGAAACTTGTTTGATTTATTGCCAGCGAATGTCTGTTGTACCGGAGTTTCTCACGTTTGAATAAACTTTTATTCATAACTCGACAATATTGGCCGAAAATATTCATGGCGTACATAAACTAGTGTCTTTTAAATATGTGCAATTGTGTTGATGTTTTTTTTTTCGTGTGTTTTCGTAAACAGTACAAATAAGACTTTTCTGAAATATCATTTTATGATCATTGGTTAAATTGTTAACTTGCTTTCGCATTTGTATATATATTATATTATATAGCATAACACAGGCCTACGAATAAGAATATTTATGGAGAGAAACATCAAAAGCCAAAGTCTACATAGATATAAAAAGTAAATTGAGTAGATGTAACAAGCAGAACCAATTTTATCTCTAAAGATATCTCTTTGGGGGATCCTGTCCATGAATTGAGCCAATGGCTTAAAATTTCACCCAAAAATAATAAAAATATAATAAAATAATTACTCTACATAATAAAAGATTATTTTATGAGAAGTTTCATAACGGCTTTTTACCCATGTTTAATTGTCGAAACCTCTCTGCAAGACACCATCAGTTCAGCATGCATCATAAATTTCCTGCTGTCTGCGCCTAGTCTACCCCTCCTGCACCCGATACCCTCCGTCACCCAACGGCACCCCGCACCCCAGGCGCACGCACGCCGCCGGGTGGTCACAGTGGGACGAAACTAGGATTTGACGGACTTAGGGGGCGACTTTCTTTTTTCGTTTTTTTCTTTGTACCAATGGAAAAAGCTAAATAAATCTTAACAATAGTTATTCTTTGCAATTTTTTAAACCGCATTTTTAGTTTGTGTTGGAAATGTATATGAATATTTGTATGAAGAATAAGAGGAATCCTAAATTTTAGCTCCGTGTTGTTACATCTCGCGTTGAAACCTTTATATTTAAATACTTGGTCGTATTGCTACCGCTATGCATTATTATCGTGCGCCTCAACCTGCAACTCTGCCAGAAAAAGGGGCCCAAAAAATAAAATAAAGAATGTATTCTTTATGTTATTGTAAGCATATTTGCATGCAGCATATTTATATACTCATTTGGCTAGCACCGGGGATCGAACCTAGGACCTTCAAACCTGTGAAGCCAGCGTCTTAACCACAGTGCCACCGATGCTTTAGGAATGTATAATGGTATTGCTGTATATTTTTTTGTAATAAAGGTATAAATAAGAAGTGAAAAAAAATGTTTATTAAGCAGTATTATTTAAGAAAATTTTTAAGAAATACACTGTACAAAAGTAACATTAGAAATATTTTCTTGTCTAGTATTGCAGCACTTTCACCCTCGGCTCTTCTTCGTGTAAACTGTGGATAAAACTTTTAATCGTCGTGCATAATATTAAATTAAAATATTAAAAAATATCTGGGTTGCACTCTTCTTCTTAAAGTGCTAAAAATATAAGAAAGAATTACTAAAACAATATTAGTTTTTCCACCCTTTGGACGCCATGAGTAATTGAATCATCTTTGTATATTGCAGTTATTAGTTTTACTTTAACGACAACATGCTATTTTGTGTAGTAGGTAACAACTCTACTATATTGTAAGACAGTGCGAGCAAAGTCTTGGCTTATGCAAATATTATAATTTTGTTGAGAGAGTTGGGAGATATACAAAAGTCAAATATTTAAGTATATTTTATTGTATTGAATAGATTACGTGTAAAGTGTTATTTCCTTAATAACATATAATAAGTATAAAAACTATACGATTAAATCAATGATAAACCTGTGCCAAATTTGCCATTATATTTATAATCCGTAAATCATACCGGTATACATTAATGGCCGCGGGTCAAATCAACCTGTTTCCGTATGATTAAGAGCTTCTGTTCATTTCATTTAAGCTTTGTCCGTTTGTATGTTGAATCGTTTGCATTATATTATTTGGCAACAGCTCTGAATAATTTACAACGACATATCAAAACTAATTTCAAATCAATTTGTTCATTTAGCCAGTAAAAATAAAGACATGACGCGATAGTTATGTCATTATTAAACCATTCTTTTTTTAAATATTATGTGGAAGATGCAAAATACGCCAGAGGTTTGGAGTTCAGAATAATTAAACAAAGTAGCTTTCATAATATTTGTGACCGCTGTATTATGAGTACCTACATAAAAATGACGTCTGAAGATAATTTACTCTTAAACCAAATAATAACGAATGCTTATTTTCATGCAAAAACAGTTTGTGGAATGGATAGCTGTCTATCCAAGCTAAGCAAATCATGTTAGCTAATTTGAGATATGTGAGGGTCAGTTTTTGAAGGATGGGAAATGTGTGCGATTGGGCATCAATAATATTATATCTGAGTGGACTCTTTGTGTAACAACACAGTGAACAAAATTTATTTCTACGGGATTTAGAAAGAACAATGGCAAGATTTTCGCTGGGTTTTAGATGCTGCTATATTCATATCAACAATATAATTTTATTTTGGATACTGTAGTGAACTATAGTGGGTAATGTTTAGGTTTAGAATATACCTTATTTAGTATGTTTGGAAATATGGATTAATTCAATATAATTGTGGAATAAATTAAAAATGGCCCTGAGATTCAGAATCCAAAGGATATTAATAAAACTATATGTTTATAAATTAAATCACTATGATATTAAAAGCATTACTTACTTAATTGAATATTCATTAATTATCCAGTACAGTGAACACGGTATACGTGAAACTAGAGTCGCCATTATACACTTGCGTGCAGCTAAATCGACTCGGTTTACAAAATGGAAAAAAAAGTGTGTTTATTTTATAATGACTTAAATTATTTAAGTATAAAATATATTTTTTGAAAGTCTATTTTATAAGCTTTAAAATAATATTTTAATTTTAAGAATCTGCTGTAGAATTTCAGAATAAATCTAATTTGAATGACAGTGCAACAAAAATGTAGTTAATGAAAATAATCATAGCCATAATTGAAATGAAATAAAAAGAAAATGTTATGAAATTAAACAAATTAATTTAATCAATATTTAGCGTTGCTTCCCCTGGCCCTTATAACAGCTCGAAGGTGATTTCTCATTGACCTGATAAGCTTCTTTATCAGATCTTGAGGAAAGGCTTCCCACTCATCTTCCAGCGCTGTCCTCAGCTCCGTGACGCTTTCAGGCGCTGGATTTCTTGCCCGTACCCTTCGTTCCAGCTCATCCCATACGTGTTCTATGGGATTAATATCCGGGCTGAGTGGTGGCCAGTCCATGGTCTGAATACCAACTTTGTCCAGGAACTGACTAGTGACTCGTGCTGTATGACACAGGGCATTGTCGTGCATTAGGAGGAAATCATGTTCTATAAAGCCCTCATAACGGATGTCATAATCTAGAAGAATGTCTTCCACGTATCGATCCGCAGTCAGACCGCCTCCACGGTCTCCGCCAAGGATGAAAACAAGCTCTGTTTTTCCTTCCATTGAAATGCCGGCCCACATCATACACGAACCACCACCACTGTTTCAGCAAATCGTGCTCGTGCTCTCCTTTCATTGCCATATAGACAAACTCAGGACTCGTCGGTAAACAAAACCGACCGCTCAGCGCTCCAACTGATGTGTTCACTTGCAAATGCCAGGCGAGTTTGACGGTGAGCTGTGGTCAATTTGGTACCTCTGGCAGGTCGTTTCGGAGTCTAGTTAGCCTCTCTTAGGCGTCTTCTAACCGTCCATTGACTAACAGCTACTTCTCGAACCTCTCTCAGCCGCTGCTGGACAGCAACACCGGTGAGGTGGTGATTTCTGCGGCTTTTAGAGACGATGAAATGATCGTCTGTCTCAGAAGTATGGTGGCGCCGACTGGTGATTGGTCTCCTGGAGTATGAACTAGTTCCTTGGAATCTTCTGTAGAACCTGGATACAGCAGATTGGCTCATATTTAACTGACGAGCGATTTCTCGCTGGCTAAAGCCCTATTACAGCAAAAGCACAACTTAAGCTGCTTCTTCTGGTCTTGTTTCCATTTTGTGATGTGTACAGGTCAACTTTTTACTTTATATATGGGTTCGCAAAGCGCAACTCGTGACAACATATTGAAATGAATTTAAAATATTGAATTATAAAATAGGCTTTCAAAAAAGTGTATGTTTCATGTAATTTTTGTAAGTAATTTTAAAAAAAACACACTTTTAGTCCATTTTGTAAACTGAGCTGCACGCAAGTGTAGTTTACATCTTAAAATAAGAATAAGCATATGTTGATCTGCCCTTGCACTTGGCCAAACATCTAAAAACTAAACTTTAGATTCCCTGTTTTGGTCTAAAGAAACACTATTTATAACTTCTTGTGCTATTTGGAGCTTTACCTAAAACTAATAATTTTAAATCATACTGCAAAAGCGACATCAGCCTATTCCACCTAATTACTTATCTTTAGGAAACTTACAAGAAAACACTTAGCTTGGACAAGCAATTACTAAAACAAGCCATTACTTGAGGCTAGAATTCTAAGACTCGTAATCGTAACAGCTTCAGAAAAAGCAATGAAAGCATGTATTGTATTTCTTAGTTTAGAAAACGGCTGAAATTAATCAGAAAAATTATTTCATAGACCAGTAATGCAATTTTAGTGATATTTTCTTTAAGTTCTCGTTTGGGGCGATATTACACTCTTTCCTATTATGACCGCTAAAATAATCACGTGGTTGTGTTCCAGTTAAATGGAAGAGCAGCCAGTGCTATTACTCAAATAACTGCTTTTTCAATTGAAGCTTGCGATCGGTAACGCGCCATTAGTTGAGATAATATCACATTCAATTTAAATAAATAGAACATCTACGCTTAAAGATGTCCATGGATGCAGATGCCGCTTACAGTCTTTTATCCCCGCTATTTTGTGATTAATAGATAGATTGGGGCTATAATAATTAAAACTACTTTTAATACTCTAAACGCTGCAAAACCTCCTTAGAAGTGCATACAAAGCTAAGTCTCTGCTGCAGATTCTATATTTGATGTAGATCTTACTATAGTTAGGGTCAGCTATGGAAAATATAATCAAGGTTAAGTATTGTTCTCAATAAAAGCAAAACACACCCGCCATATCTTTGGTTGGGATCTAACAGAAACAGATACATTAATAATTATAAACCGTAGAAGGTGCTTATCATCATTACAATATTTCGAATTTGCTTAATACTGCTTTCATTGCGTGGAGGCAAAAGAAAAACCCGCTTGATTTAAATAAAATTACTCTTAACTTTAATACCAACTCGCTTGTCAATTGAATCGATTCGCAGTCAGACAGTGATAAGTGATCTCATTCAAGGAATACACTTCCACATTTGAACATAAAACTGTAATAAATTGAGCCATAAATATGCACTTAATAAAGTGAGATGTCTAGACATTAATAAATTCAATAGTCTAGCATCGTCAAGGATTTTAAATGGACTAAAATTTAATGCATATAAAAGCACGCTTGTGAAAAAAATTAAAATGAAATACAAAATATTACTGTCAAGCATCAGCTCGTATCATAATTTAATAATAGGTCTGTGAATTTTAAAACGACATCTTTTACTCACGCCTTATATGGCGAGGCACAGCCGCGACTGTATTCGGCCCTGATGATGGACTCCATACGAGTCCGAAACTAGTCGGACCTTTCCGACAATAACGCGTAAAGCTGTAGTTTTAAAATTTATCAAAATGACTCACTTAACATTTTTAAAATTAAAAGGTGTGTAATTACCAAATACAGTATTCCTCGAGGTTTTTTTTTGTTCCCCTCCACGGAGAGGGCAGGAGGATCTAAAAAATGCTCTTATGCATACCTCGCGCGCGCGATCGAGGTTATGTGGGACTCGCTCCGAGCTTACCAGAGCCTCTACCCACTAAAAAACCCCCTGAATGACTCGTGCAATTTTTTGCCACACAGCCTATATTTGAGCGACAGTCAATTGGAGAAAGAGGCCATGCTAGCGGGGCCCAGAAGGGGTCACCTGCTGGGAATTACATAGCACTGAAGGTGCTCAAAGCATTGAAGGTGCTCAAAGCACTGAAGGTGCTCAAAGCACTGAAGGTGAATCCATAGCACTGTAGGTGCTCAAAATGAAAGGTAAAAAATAAAAAAAAATAAAAACTTTAAGAATAAAATTGAATTAATTCGAATTCACGTTAGAATTAGAATTTGCGGCCAGAAGGGCTTCGAGATCCGATGTCAGTCTGGTGGAACAGTACGCTTGCGCATTCCTAGGCCTATCGACTTTGAACTTCAAACTTCAGTCTCATTTACTAATATGAGACTGAATCTCGAACTAGAAGATTGGGATGGGTTTCGGAGCGTTTGAAAAATGCTTCAGAGAGTGTTTTGAGGTGTTGTTGTACTGTAGGCAGTTCAAGATCTCTGTGCAAGTCCGCGTTACCGTGCGCAACCACGTGCACCACGGTGCGTTTGTGGCCGTACGGCAAAAGAGATTTTGAACTACCTGCAGTTTGTGCAGGAGGGAGGGTTTGGCGTGGGCAAAGATTGGCGAGGCATATGTCATGACGGGTCTAACGTAGACCTTATAGAGTGTACGTTTGTTTCTGACTAACATGCTATTTAGGCGACCTAAGTAGTGACGGGCGAGTTTCGAAACTCTATCGACATGTGGCTTGAAAGAAAGCGTCGGATCTAAGGTTAGGTTAGTATACCCTAAGTATTTAGTACTGCGCTTCCAGGGGATGGAAATGCCTAACATTCGAACGTGGGGGCCGCCAGCGGGACAACGGCGTTTGGGGTCGAAGCGAATCGCAGAACTCTTGTCTGGATTCACATACATGCGCCATTTTTGAAACCATACACCGAGGGCATTTACGGCCTTTCGGAGTCTGGTTACAAGTGGTGTAGAGTGCGGTGTCATCGGCAAAGAGGGCGAGTTCGACGCCTTTCGACGGGATATCGTTAGTTACACGGTGTACAGCAGAGTGGCGAGGACTGAGCCTTGAGGGACTCCAGCCTTTATGGGACGAGGCGCGGAGAGCGTGCCTTCATGTTTGAATCGAAACGTACGGTCTTTAAGAAACGACGCTATTAATCTGACTAGGTGATCCGGTAAGTCTATTTTGTAGAGTTTATAAACGAGACCGCTGTGCCAGACTTTATCGATAGCCTTGGCTACGTCAAAGAAAACCGCAACTGTTTTATAATGACGCGGATAGAAGCCGTCAAGTATGGATTCGGACAAGTATGGACTTGCTGTGGGCAGGAGTGCTTAGCGCGAAAGCCGAAATGATGGGCAATAATGAGGGGATCGCCATCCGTTGGAAACAGATGGTTCCGCATTCAAGAGAGTATGACTCTCTCGAGAAGTTTAGAAATGTCTAAACTGCAATGGCCTTGAGGAGGCTGATGGGTCTGTGATTAGTCGGGATATTCAGAGGTTTACCCGGCTTGGGAATGCCTATTACTGTCGCTTCTTTCCAAGCTTTTGGAAAGTAGCTACGGTCGAAGCAGGCATTGAAAATGATAGCTAACAAGGTAGGCACCTGTTGAGGCAGGTGCTTAAGTGCGTTGTTGAAAATTCAATCCGCACCCGGAGCCTTTTTGGACTTTTGATTTCTAATGAGAAGCTAGATTTCGTCATTAGAGACTGTGTAGGGTCGGCGGTGATGGGGAGAGAGTCTCTGCGAACCGCCTGGATGTGTGAGGGATCAGCAGGTTGCGTGCTGGGCGAGCATTGTGCGGCAATGCTGTCAGCGAAGCATTCGGCTTTCTCTTCGACTTCGTAGGCAGTAGTGCCATCGGGACGTGTGAGAGGAGGAACGTGAGAGGCGGTGTCTACGCGTAAGGCTCGGGCCATACTATAGTACGCTCGGTGGGACGGAGAGATATTGGCCATGAGATCGTTCATCTGAGCGTCCCGGAGTTCTGCGAGGCAATACCTAACTTTACGTTGTAGCTGATTCGCAGCTAATCTATAGGCGGGCGTGGGATATTTCTTGGCTCTCCGGAGAGCCGCGTTCTTGGCTTTAATAAGATTGCTAACGGCTAAGGGAAGCGTGGGTTTACCTTGCTTAGCAACCTTTTCGTTTACACTGATGGCTGAGTTGATAGCATCAGTGAGAGAATTGACTAAAGAATCTATTTTATCCGGGATATCTAATTGGTCGGGTGAGATCGCGAGCGGAGAGTTTGGGGCCTCTAAGGCTGAAACTAACGTATTTTTAAAGCCTTTCCAATTGGTAATGGATATCAGGAGAGTGGTTTGGGTTGTCGGGATGAGGGAGTGACGGGAGAAATGACGTCTAAGTCGAGTTCCTCAGTGTTGTTAAGGAGAGTGATACCGCTGGTGTTAGGCACGTCCAGTCAGTATGTTTGGAGTTAAAGTCTCCAAACATAATGACTGAATGGCCGAGGGCGACAATGGCCTCGAAGTCGCTACGGATAGGTCTGGTGCCACTAGGTATGTAAATTGAAGCTATTATGACGGTCGGATGACCAGTCATAGCCAATCTACCCACAGTGGCTCCCATGTTGAGGAGAGGAGGGGTAGGGAGAGGAACGCAATGGAAACCTCTTTTGTAGTAAATAGCTGTGCCGCCGTATCCGCCGGAGTTGGGACTATCGTTACGAGTGAACGCGTATTTGGGAATAGCGAATCCCCTGGTGCGGTTTGGAGTGAGCCACGTCTTTTGGAGAAGCAATAAGTCTGGCTCATTGTTCTGGAGAAATAGTTTGAGCTCACGAAGGTTAGTATTAAGGCTACGAACGGTAAAAGAAACAAGGGATAAGCCCTTGGGTTTGATACGACAGGACGCGGGATTTGCGGGTCTAGACATTCTATTTAATTATTAACGAATTTATACGAAAAATAGAATTAATAAAGAGCTAAGTAGCGAGTGATGTTCGGCTAACGCAAATAGACGCTCTTGAGGAGAGCGGGCGGCTCGCAGTTTGCGTGCGAGTACGGCGATTTCGTTAATGTCGACGTTTTGGGTGACGTCGAAGACGGTCTTCATGTCCTCAGCCAACGATGACTGAGGCGAAGACGACGGAGCGGGACGCGGGCCTTTGGGAGCTACGGGAGCTGATATAGGACGGAAAGGTGGTACAGGAGCGGCCGGACGCTGTCTCCAGGAAAGAGCCGGAGTCGGCATCGGCTGCTCGGGCTTTGCTTCCGGGGGACCCCGGTTGCGCAGCGGCGGGAAGTTAGCAAAAGTGACCGGTGGCGCCGGTTTAGGCGCGGTCCTCTTTACGGAAGAGCGCGGACCACGCGGACAACCCCTCTAGTTTGCTGTGTGGCCGGACTGGCCGCACAGCACACATGCAGGGGGGGAGGTGTAGTCGGGAGTGCGAGTGCACTCCTTTGTGATATGCGGATCGAGGCACTTAACGCACCAACAATTAGCCGCTGCGTGGCCGTACAGCTGGTAACGATGGCATTGCCAGGGGTGTCCACGACGGTTAGGACGCTCGACGGAGATATTCGAGAGTCCGCAGATTGTGCAAGCCTCTCTGAAGATCTCCCTCGAGTTGGGAGTATTAGATAAAATAACTAATGCTAACGGAATACGTTTACCGCGGTTAGAGTGCATCTTGTGCACTGCTTCAGCCGGGAAGCCCTGGGACTTAAGGTCCTCGAGGATTTCCTCGTTCGCGAGCTCGAACGGGACGCCTCGTAATACTGAGCGTATCTTACGCTCTTCCGGTGTTATAAGCGATTAGTGATAGGAGCCTAGTGAACGCGCGGAAGTCGTTAGAAACCGCGCTCCAGCGCGCTTTTTCACGGAGGAAGACGGGCGGAGGGAACTGAGGCTTCGGTGGGACGGGAGCGCAGCGCGTCGCTGGCTTCGACGGGACCGACGGAGACGCGGTCACTTCGAGTTACATAAGCGGCGCGGGGACGGGTGCTAAAGGCACCGGGGTGGGATCGGGTGTTGATGACACCGCGATTTTCTTTGAGTGCTTCTTGGAGCGTTTAGAGACCAGTGTGAATGGGGGCTCAGGAGAGCCGGTAAAAGTAGCGGAGTCCGACGACGGTTCGGACCTGGAATCCCGGGAGCGGTACGCTTACGCCACGATGCGCGAGATGACGTGACCGACGCGCAGTCCATATCGGATGGAACGGGAGACGTGGGAGAGCTGGTAAAGAGCTGAGGGGTCTGGGAGTAGCTGGCCTGAGGGGCCGGGGACGCGTTAAGCGCAAATAAGGCCTGCGAGAAGACCTCATCTGATATCGGGTTGCCCGAAGCGGCGAGCGCCTGGGCGATCGCTTTCACGCTGTTTATTACGCTTTGCAAATCCATGGGAGGGGTTGGGACTAAGGTATGTATATATAAGTATATAAAAGATGCTAACAAACCAAGCGAACCCTAGCAGCTAACCTTCCTACCAACGGTAGGGGGGCTGGGGAGAATGACTTAAAACTAACCGTAGTTCGCCGAAGGCCGCTACCTAGAAACCTAAAAAACGGGTACGCAGGTAAGAGTTGACCGCGTTAGGGTCAACCTTTACCGACAGAAAGGGCGAATGCGCACGAAAACACACAGATATGATAAAAAAT
The DNA here is from genome assembly GCA_923062675.1 of Marasmarcha lunaedactyla. Taxonomy (NCBI): domain Eukaryota; kingdom Metazoa; phylum Arthropoda; class Insecta; order Lepidoptera; family Pterophoridae; genus Marasmarcha; species Marasmarcha lunaedactyla. Next base: position 19,850,548 of record OV281352.1, on the reverse strand, counting down.
AAATATGAAAATATAGGAAAAATAAATAAAAAATAGAAGAAGGAATAAAATAAAAATAAAAGGACTGGATCAGTACAAATTCGTTGTCACCGTTAAGTATCCTTTGTACTGAAACCAGACTACTCACGCTGGGCATAACACAGCACTCAGCACAAGCACAACACAACTCAGCACAGCACTTTGAAGACTAAGAGGCTTAATCGCAAAGAAAAATCACTACGATAGTGCTCGGAGGGAGTAAGAAAACCCAGAAAAACCGTATCACGGAACCAACACGCTAGACTGTGACGTCAGTAAACTGAGCGCCACGGAATATCGGGAAGGGACCGATCAATCGGAGTGGTCTTGGAACGTCCGTACCGGGCGGCGATCGGACCGAGAATCTCGATTGCTCCTCGAGGTTTATTTAATGAGGTATTATTAACCACATAACAGTATCGAGAAAGATAACATTTAGTAACGTTAGAATTACCTGTATGTAAGCAATTGCATACCTGGAACACAATGACGGAAACGTGGATAAAAATTACTGGTATACCGCCCCAGACGTGACATTTATAAAAGAAACTCTACTAGAAATACATTTTAAAATTGGTTTTAAAATTTAAAAGTTTGACGATGACGATACAAATAAAAAAAAAACTATTTTTTATTTTTTCTTTATAGCACAATAAAAACTAAATAAGTCTTTATCCGAATTGATAAGTGAAGACTGCGTTATTTGAGAATGTAAAAATAGTTTACGCTAACGAATACTTTGTATAATGCCAATTAAAGTTGACATATGCCAGTTACCCTGTTAATCCTGACATTTTATAAAATTATTTTCTTTTTGTTTCATTTCTCACGGCGGCCCAAAAAATTAATAAAATAACGTAAAGAAGTAGGAATAGCACTTAGCGCTTTGACGATTTAACCAACATTTAGTATGTTTTTAGTTATATTATTACGTTAAGATTTTAATATATCATGGCAATGTTAAAAGCTGTTTGTCTCAATGTCTTTAAAAATCGAACCTTGAAAAAGCATTTGTTTGGGATAAAACATGATTATTTATAATGTTAGCTCGGTAATATTTAATTTTACTCGGCGTTATAACAACGAACACTATTTTGAAACCAGGTCGAGCTAGGTGAACTACCTTCCTTCGTACGTGAATGATGCACTTGACACGGGCTTTAGATCAAGTGTGGGACCTAGGAGTTTAGCTTGTACGTATCTGGTATCAAAGATCCCATGCAACACAAATAAAATACACATTGTTCAGAAGTGAAGAATGACAAAAAGGTTCACGAATATTATTTATTTTCACAAAAAAATTAATATTTAGACTAAAATTTGTTCTGAATTAGTCTAAATGTCAAAACAAGAAGTAATGTTGCGGAAAAATTAATATAATTATTAGATAAACAGAATAGGTAGATTAAAAGGTCTTTTCGTAATTTTTATGAAGTATTTTGGAACTATATCTATTTATTCGTGCGTGATGTTTGTTTCTAGCTGATTTGATAATTTAAAAGAGTTATAAAATAGAAAAACGAAAATGAATAATTTTTAATCAATTTTTCTAAATGCGAAAAGAAAAGAGAAATCCGATACATTCTGAAATATTCTTTAAAAAAAACAGATTCGACACAAGCTACGAAAATTTGTGATGAACAAATCAGTATGAGAAGCACAAACTTGGCTCAAGAACTTTGAATCCGGAAACTTTTAAGTCAAAAATATCACTCTGGGCGGATAAAGTTGCCGCTATTATGAGCTTTTTCCGCCAGGTAAAACCGTCAATTTTAGTAAACAGCAGCCAGAATGATTCAGAAACACGAAGGCACACCCTTTGTGGTCTTTCTGAGTTTTGACTTGTTAAAGCATCTACAATATATCTCTTAGCACCTTTATTATCTTACTTCTTTGGGTCTGTGCAAATTCTCCAGGACATACAAGGTTCACAACAATGATATGACTGTCAAAATTACTTCTTTCAGTTTTTAACCAGAATTCTCAAATTTCTACCTAAACGGTATTACGTTTTAAATTATAAGATGCCAACTACATAGTTATTTAATAAAGATTCATATATATTACTCAAATTAAATACACTATAAAACCAATGTACATACACTATAAGACGACCGAGTAGCGTAGTGGTTTGTACCCTCATATGCCGGAGGTCCGGCTTTCGAGTCCTGGCTGGGGCATTAATTTGTGTGATGAATATTTGTTCTCGGGTCATGGTTGTTGACATTTACATATCTATGTTCATTCTGGGTTCCCCCCACTTCGCTGTATGGTCATCCATAACACAAGCTCTGCTTACTTTGGGGCCATACAGTTGGTGTGATTGTATGGGGATTAGTTATTATTTAATTATTTATTTAAAGTTCATCATTCCGCATGTAACATACGAAGAAAGTTTTTCAATGATCTAATATTAAACACCTACAACCTCCTATTTTTCAAGCATATTAATAAAGCTTTACGTGAAAGTAAGTGTTAAGAATCCTGTATATGTTTACTAGTAAATAGTAATAAAAGTATAAACTAAGAAACTCAGTGAAGTATTTTAGGCCGTAAACGCCCTCGGTGTTTGGTTTCAAAAATGGCGTATCGATGTCAACCCAGAAAAGAGTTCTGCTATTCAATTCGACCACAAACGTCGTAATCGCCACAACGATCCGCACATTCGTATGTTAGATATTCCCATCCCCTGGAAGCGCACTGTCAAATACTTAGGCGTCACCTTAGATCAGACGCTTTCTTTCAAGCCACACGTCGATAGAGTAACGAAACTCGCGCGTTTTTACTTAAGCCGTCTATATAGTATGATAGGAAGAAAAAGTAAAATGTCTTTTAGAAATAAACGTACGCTTTATAAGGTCTGCGTTAGACCCGTCATGTCATATGCTTCGCCAGTCTTTGCCCACGCCAAACCCTCCGTCCTGTATAAGCTGCAGGTAGTTCAAAATCTCTTCTGCCGCAGGGCCACAAACGCACCTTGGTACGTGCGTAACGCGGACCTGCACAGAGATCTTGAACTGCCTACAGTGCAACAGCACCTCAAAACACTCTCAGAATCGTTCTTCAAACGTGCCGAATCCCATCCCAATCATCTTGTTCGAGATTCAGTCTCATATACTGTTCCTGTGTTAGATTCGATTTACAAAATCGCTAGACCGAGAAACGCGCACACGAGCGAACGCACGCAGTTAACTTTAGATCTAGAGGCCCTTCAGGCCGCAAATTCTAATTCTAACGTAAATTCTAATTCTAACGTAAATCCGAATTAATGCAATTTTATTTGTCAATTTTTAATGTTTTTATTTATTTACTTTTCTTTTTTGAGCACCTTCAGTGCTATGTAAATCCCAGCGGGTGACCCCTTAAGGGCCCCGCTAGCGCGGCCTCTTTCTCCGATTGGCCGTCGCTCAGATGAAGGCTGAGTGGCAAAAATGCACGAGCCGACAGGAGGTTTTTTAGTGGGTATGGTTCTGGTAGGCGTCGGGACGAGTCCCACATAACTCCGATCGCGCGCGCGGAGTATGCGTCAGAGCATTTTTTATGTCCTCCTGCCCTTCCCGTGGAGGGGAACCAAAAAAAAAAAAAAAAAGAAGTATTTTATTTTCGATTTCTTAAAAGCTTTTAAGGCATGTGAAAACTTCAGATTTCCGCTCCAATGCACTCTATGCGGTTGGGGTTTTATGCCTCGAAGCTGACCGTGGTAAGGTCAAACTATGTAAGCTAAAAGCTATTTACTTATTAGTTTTGCATCGATAAGTTCTGAAAATATTTTTAAATTTCGATTTCGTACTGTTAATTTACTTTACTTCGCTTCATCCGCGCTACTTGAGTTTGCAGAACATCCATGTATTACCATGTATTTACACTAACATACCACGTAAATTCAGATTTCAGAATGCTTTTCGCAAAACTTTTAAGAATATTCAATATGATTATACCGTTTTACGACATTTCCTTTTATGTGTTTCTTGAATGCCATTTGATTTGTATTTATATAAGTTTGACCTAGAAACAAATGGTCGATGGGTCTAATACAAAATTCTCCAAATTTATAGTTAATTTAAAATTTAAACGTCCAAAATTAAGTGGAGTGATTTTTGAAATATTGATGATTTTAGCAGGCACACACGTAAATCCGATTTTAAACCGGATCAAATAGTCACGAGTGCAGGCGTGAAGTCAATTTTATCTTTATCAAATAAACATTAGAGCTGACTAAAAATAAATAAGTTCTGAAACCGTGCGTTGTATAAATAATTAGCGTATCTATTAATCTATTAGATAACGTAGTCACTCAGGACAATAAAATACTAATATTCAAATAGGTACTCCATGTAAGCAACAGAACTTCCAGCTGAATATACACTAACCACACATGACTGGTAGCGGTTCGAGTTGAGTCTACTACCAGCTAAATATTACTTAATGTTTGCTATAATATGAAGCAACAAGACTCTTTTGACAGTTAATACTTAATATGATGAGTTCAAAAAAAGATTTTTGCTCAATACAAACTGTACAATAGAGAATAATGTATTTGTATATGCTAATTTGAATCCTTTGTTCTCTAAGAAATGTTTTAATTGATTTAATAACACTAAAGAATATCCGTTTTAAATAACATTTTGTCTCCAACAAGTTATAACATACTGGATTTAAAATAAAACTCCAATATAGCACTTGTTAAATGATTTTATGATTCCCATATCCGATAAAAAAATAATCGTGGAATATGTGTAACGATCGTTTATCGGGCGATCTATGATGGCGATCGTAATGGTCGTGTTTTCACGTGATGATCCATACGTTAGCGATCATACATTGCAACTTGGCTAGCGCCCTAGATCGCCTACGGCACCTGGAATGAAATCAACCTTAATCATAATATCAACACATGAAAATTCTTATTACAGCTATCCAATGCAACAGTGAGTTAATATCTGTGAGGCAAAGCTCTTATTTAACATTTCAAAGTCTTTACGCCACACTAACGTAAGTGACATTCCAGCACTAATTGCAAGAAGTGCAGCCTGGTGAAAACCTTCGATAACAGGGCATAATGATAATAATCATGAGAGCAATGTTTCTGGTAATTATGTTTTTTTTGCTTAGATTATCGATTAATGATATGTTGCCGACGGCGAGCCTAAGTTGGGGTTGCTTTTGTTTCAATCATTACACTGGCAGTTCCTTTTCTTTATTTGAATCGCAACTACAGCATTGTAATTGTTAAAGCAGTACAAATAGAAAGGACCATGCCGCCGAAAGACGCCGCAGACGAAATCTTAACATAATAAACTCTAGTACTAAAAAAAAAACAATGTTGCATTCCTGGACAAAATAGTGAAAGAGATTTCCATTACCGAAAAATAATTTGTCCTCTAAAAGTGCTTGCGTTAAATGAATGGACGTGTGTGCTAATGTCATGCTGCAGCCTAGCTGTTTACACTGTATTTGTATTTTATTTTTCAGAAACACAGAAAAACAGAAACAAAAAGAGCCTCAATCCCACGCCCTTTTGTCCTTTAAATAATCTTTCATTTAAAAGTAAGCATTTTTTCCATAGCTTTTCCTTAATAGTTTTTTTGAACTTAAGCGGGGCAGGAAAACTGATTGAATTGATTTTTCATTATGATAACTCCAGATATCACACTTGGACTGGGAAGTGAAAATCTATAGTGTTAAAAAATAAATTAAGTGTCATCCACCATATAGCCCTGACATAGCACCTTTAGGTTTCCATTTTTTTAGGTACAGCTTTACAGAATCCGAGAACGCAGCGCCGTGACCATTGCACCATCGATGTGCACATACATACTATATTGAATAAATTATTTCATACTTACTCACCCACTACTCGTACTTTGTTCTCCTTTATAGTAGAGAATTTATTCTGTCGAATAAATTTTGTTTTACTTCCATACACTTTACAGACTCAAAAATATTTTCAAGCTTATTAAGTCCTAACAGTACTTATTTAAATAGGAATGACTAAGAAAACTTTATCGCGGACGAACATTTTATGAGTGAAATTTATGAAAGCAATTTAATAAGCACTGCGGAAAACTTTAATTATACTCTTTTACTGTTTATTCGATTCGTTTAGTCACGATCTTCAACATAAATTAAATAAAATAACTATAAAAACTTTAAGCATAAGCTCTTAAATTTAAACATAAGTTTAAAAATTTCCTTTTTTTCGTTGATTAGTGAAAACGATTGAAAAATAATTCATTTATAATTGAAAATACTGACACGGATCTTATACCTTTTTTATATGCAAATATTTTTCAACTTGAGTATCGCGTGGCTTGCACTAGATCCTTTTGGGTAATGTATCTTTCTGCCGGTGAAATAATTTTTAATTTAAGCTTTCGGTCAGCAGAGCAGCTCCTTTAAAGTATTATAAAATACAATGCACTATTGAGGAGTTGCTCGGATCAAGTGTAAATTCACAAATCGTCCCGTTAACATAAATGTAATATGATAATGTAAATGCAGAATCTATACCAAATATTATCATTTCTTAAATACGAGTAACACGAATAAAAGCTCGCACCTACAAAACTATTTACTACCACGACTCGCTGGTCGCCACCCATCGTAGACATTATAAACTACAGCAATTAAAAGTTTTATCAACAATAAATATCGCAAATCAAGACATAACGAAGTCATCTAAATGTTGTATAGATATGGAAATATTTATTTATTTTGATTTCACAGGAAAACTTTCAGCTAGGATTCATTATGAATACATTTTTGCTTATACGATAGCCAAATAAAGTTTTCTCTTAAAGATATTCACACAATCACATAAATAAAAAGAAAAAAAATAATCACGACCCGTGCCAATCGAAACCAATCGTATTAAAAAAATTATAATACAAGATAACATCAGAGACATCTCCTACAAGAGTTGTGTGGTTGTAAGATTTTTTATTTATTTATTTTATTTATTCTTCTACAAAAAACAATCTATTCATCGCCGCTCTACCACTTGAGATACTGGTACAAAATATATCGAAATTGTTTAATTTGCGATTTGCTTTGTTCACCTGATTGCTAGGTCGTGTAATAAATGAGTTCTATCTATAGTTGGTACTTGCGGTAGGGACGTGGAGTAAATACCAACCACATCCAAAAGCTCTGAAACATGAATTAATCTTATTATTCATAATAATATAACCCTGGAGCTTACAAGTGTAGAGTGAATAGGTACCTCTTGGACAGGCGTGTATGATGCTCATCTTCATCGTCACTTTCCATCAGGTGAGATGAAAGACAAACGCCTGCTAATTATTAATAAAAAAAATTTAAAAAAATTTCAATATATATCTGCTATTTCTCTCCGCATGCTCAGTGGTAGAATATGGTACCGTCTACAACGAGATAGGTAGTCTTTATCAAAAGTATATTACATTTGAACTGTAGAAATCTTAATTTTTTTTCTAAACGTGTATTGTTTGTGGCATATGTCACGTGTATTGTTTATATGCTTCTTCAAGGTGACTTCGGACACAGGCGCAGTAAAGGATTTTGAGGATTTTGAATATACGGTTTATATTTAATTGACTTTACATTAAGTTTATTCAAGTTCCTCTATTGAATTTGAAACTATATATTCATTAAAGAAAAATGTGAATACCCTTCCTATTTTACAAGACTATAAAAACGAGAAAAAATTCAATGAAAACTCTATTTTAATTTAAGGTAAAAGTTCGAGTCGAAAATACCCCGACGTAACTTAATTGCAAGTTAGTATGCAAACCGAAAACATTTAACTCAATATATAAACTTCGTTTAACAACACACTGGCAGAAGTTAAAAGTAAGTACAAGTTTGTTAGGTAAATTTGTTCATTTGCCACACAAGTTTTGTTAAACTCGTGAAACTGTAACTGGAAATTCCGGAAAATTTTGAACCGGAATTAAATTGAACCTATGCACGCCGTGGCTCAACCAGTGCAACGTGGGTTAAACCTAAGAGCCAACAAATTAAATTGTATATTTCGCTTAGTTTAGTTGCTCAGCATTAGTGCACTAAGGCAAAAGTTGTTTGCAGGAAGGTTTGTTAGTACAATTAGTATGACTGCGTATAGACTGTAGTACCAATGTATAAATGTTACAGCAAAGACATGACAAGCAATTTTTACTACATGATGTACTTAAAAGAAATTTTTTTTGGTCTCATTTAAATTTTCACAAGTTGACTTCACGAAGACTATTGGATATTTTAGTCAGTATACCCCAATTAAATAGAAAAATCAGAAAAATGGTAACACACCATTGTTAAAGTACTGACAAGTAAGTTTACTGATAGTTTGATCGGCCAAAGAGCACAATTAAATGTGCAAATAATGAAATTGTGTTTAAGTGGTCGAGGTTGTCAAGCTCTCAAAGGGTAAGAGATGTGACTATGATTTTGATATTTCAAGCGTTTCATTGCATATTTTATTTATTTGTCACATTGAATCCAAGTAAGTTTAATAATTAGAATACTTCATTAACTTTTTACCGTAGGAAACTCGGTAGATAAAATATTTCGTATTACTTCTACTAAGTCAACTGTCCACATTGAATGTTCAAAAAATTGTATCTATTCATTAAATTTAATGTAAATGCAGCGTTTTAATCTGACAACTTTTAATATTGCTTAATAGTTGTTTCCAAAAGACTCTTTAACCTCTAACTCTCTAACAGAAAATTTTCTATAAAATTCGTGTTTATTATCGCCCTGATATTGTTTCACTAATTACTTAATCACATAAATCATGTCACAATAAACAAAAATTTAAGCCTTTACATTTGTACAGTAATCCCTCGACAGATATAGGAGTATATTCTGGTTAAACTAAAAAGTTATAAATGATTTGTAAAAACAATCGATCATAAAAAAACTGCTTCATAATATATCAGTAAGTAAAAGAGACTGTCACGTAATAGTTTTACTTACGGACTTTAACAGGTCGCCGCGAAGGCTTCGACGGCGAGAACGCTCAGGCGCCGGCTGGCGCTCTGGCGCAGGCAGGGTTAACAACAGGCAGGGTCCGTAGTGAGCAGCATCGGTAGCAGGCAGCTTCAGTATCAGGCAGTTTCAGTATCAGACAGCATCAGTGTCAGGCAGCATCAGTATCAGGCAGCATCGGGAGGAGGCAACGTCAGTGGTACAGCATCGGTAGCAGGCAGCATCTGTAGAAGGCGGCATCTGCAGCAGGTGGCATCTGCAGCAGGCAGCATCTGTAGCAGGCAGCATCTGTAGCAGGCAGCATCTGCAGCAGGCAGCATCTGTAGCAGGCAGTTTCAGTATCAAGCAGCATCGGGAGGAGGCAACGTCGGTGGTACAGCATCGGTAGCAGGCAGCATCAGTATCAGGCAGCATCGGGAGGAGGCAACGTCGGTGGTACAGCATCGGTAGCAGGCAGCATCTGTAGCAGGCGGCATCTGCAGCAGGCGGCATCTGCAGCAGGCAGCATCTGTAGCAGGCCGCATCTGTAGCAGGCAGCATCAGTATCAGGCAGCATCTGTAGCAGGCAGCTTCAGTATCAAGCAGCATCAGCATGAAGACTTCTTGCAGTAGACTGGCTTGCAGTAAACTGGTGTTGTTACTTGATTCTTGTAGTAGACTTTCTTTCTTGATTAGAAGTTTTCAGTTGACTTGCTTGCAATAGACTGCCGTTGTAAGTTTTTTATTAGCCGCCTAAGCAACACCCTCCGCGGGGAGGGAGGTGGAAGATGCGTCATGCATACCTCCGCAGGCACCGACTTCTGCGGGGTGATGTAGGACTCACCAGAGAGACAACCTACCCACTAAAAACCACCTTGCTGGCTGTGGCATGGGAATGCTAAGCAGCCTTCATCGGAGTGATACCCGGTTAGGGAAGGGGGTGCGCAACCGTTCTAATTTTTTTGTTCAGCTCCCCGGAGGAGGCAGGGGCATATAAAAATAATTTTATGAAAACCCTGCCGCGCGCGATACGGAGTTATGTGGGACTCGCTCCGAGCCTACCAGAGCCACTACCCACAATACACTACACAATACACACACTGGGAACTACAGAGATATATGGAATGTAAGACACGCCTTACAAAAAAAATCTTATTTTTTTCGATTTAATTCCTATAAACTAAAGACCTGTCTGACATGATTTTGCTCTTCCTTTATGATTAAATTTGTGTAGCGTAAGATGATACATCTGTTCTGGCAATCCATAAAGTCTACAATGGGGTAAAACATATTATTTTTGAAACTTTCTTCATAGTAGTCTTATTTGTAAGTCAAAGCAAAAGACCAAAACTTTTAAAAATTAAAAAATCGATAACAGCCTCAATCTTCTTAATGTGGTAGGGTCAAAGCTACGAATGCAATTAGCCTTTGAAGCAAAAGTTCTTACCAAGATCCTATGCAAGGAACCGAGTTTGTATAACTTTGTTCAGTAAATTTCTTTTACGGAAATTGCTAATGAAGTTAATACTATCAAGCGATTATCGATTCATCATTTCACTGTATTGCCTAAAAATTCATAAGAAGAAAGATTTTGAAATCCCAAGTATAACTAGTTTGTTTCGCAATACTTCTGAAACTTCGAAAATTAACTGCTTCATCTAGTAGTAAAAAAGTTGTATTATACAGGGTGGTTTTTTGAGAAGGGTGGTAATGGCCAAGTCTGAAACCACGAGAGTTAGGGAAAAGTCGTGAAAGGAGTCATGCCCTCGATTTATAAGAAAACAACAACTGCATATTAATTTTTTTCATAAATCTTTTACTTTTGACGGAAATGGACCCGAGTGATTTGTCAAAAAAAATTACATCCTGAAGTTTGTCGAAATGTAAATTAGGAGTTAAACGTTATTATTATTGCGTATTATGCTACTTTTAACAATTTAGCACTTGCATAATAAAGGACAATAACTAACATGTGAATTACTCAGCGATATTTAATTGACAACACTGCATTAACTGTGGAAGGTTTAATCTTTTGTTTATAATAAAAATGTATAAATTTCTTTTTGTCTTGTGAATGTGAATTGAATTGAGTATTCAATTCACATTCACAAGCTTTAAGCACCCATGTGTTAATTCAAGCACGCATTGATAATATTTAGTTCTAACAGAAAATAATCTCTAAGCGAAGCAGTAGCAGTCTGTTTCCAGTCTGCATACTCGTATGCATCTTGACATTATAATTTTTTATTTTATATTTTCTATTCTAATAGACAAACTTATATACTATCTACATGCATTTAAATCAAGTCTAACATTTCAATTAATTCAACCGATGGATTGGCAAACCCTATCCTACTAATATTATAAACGCGAAAGTTTGTAAGTATGGATGGATGTATGTTACTCTTTCACGTAAAAAGTACAGAATGGATTTTATTGAAACTTTACAATAATATAGCTTATACATCAGAATAATACATAGGCTACAATTTGTAAAGATATTGTGTGAATTGTCCAAAATATCAAGTAAGCAGGGTAAAATCTACCATCTGCGAGCTATTCTGGCGTGCGCGGCCAAAACCGCTAGAGTTACACATATGTAACATATGTAATGTATAATTATAGCCAAAATAGTGAACTATAACTACAATAAAAATTGATAATTTTTTTTCAAATGCGCGTTTGGTATAAATAAATTGAAACCTAAATGAAAATAGATACTTTTATAGCTTTTGGTATTTAAAGTAGATAAAATATGTCTTTCCAAATATAGTTTTAATAGTGATGACGATGACAAACTGAGTGCGCGATACTACGGTGCGGTCCAGCGACACCTTGGACCTTTTTTGGTTGTTTTGGTTCATTTATAATAATGTCAATAACTTAACAGCAAAAATAGTGTCATATATCAATGTAATCATCATATCATATAATAAAAGAAACATGCTTTCTGTACATTGAAAATAAAAAGTTAAAAAATAGCAGGGGTTGTTTTGATTATATCGATGCCGAACCCAAAAATTTAATTAATTGTTTTTTGTCTGTTTGTCTGCTTGTCTGGAGTTTGTGCACGCTAATCTCAGAAACGGCTTATCCGATTTAGATGCAGTTTTCATTAATATATTATGGTAAGTTTCACTTAACATCAATCGGTTCAGAAATAAAAAAGTTATGTCAATTTAAAGAATCACGTCGAACATTTTTTTAACTATTCTGTATCTATGTTCTATCTTTCTTTCTCTGTAAGTAGCATTGACTGAAACTTAACTAAACATTATAAAAATTGTCTATAAAAAATATTATGAATAGAAGTTAAAAATGATCAGTTTCGGAAATACGGTTTAACTTAGGATGGACGTTTGTAGGTTGTACACGACTGCGCGGGTATGTAAAGCGTGCCGAAAACCACGCCGCTGCTTCGCTTCAGATGAAGGCTGTGAGGCAAAAGATAGCCAGAACCATTCAGGTGGGTTTTTTAGTGAGTAGTGGCTCTGGTAGGCTCGAAGTGAGTCCCACATAACCTCGATCGCGCGCAGTGGGATATGCGTAAGAGCATTAGAAGATTATTTTAGATCCTCCTGCCCTCCCCTTTTGTACCCCAGGGGGACAAAAAAAACCCCCCGCTGCCATATTAGAATTCAGTTATTCGCAGCGAACGCACGCATTCTGGAGGGTCATAGGCGAATAGTTGCATTCGATTTTTACGATTCGATTCAACTCTGACTGTTAGTATACTTCATTTATTTCTTTTTTAGCATTTGTAAATACATATAGTGTGTATTTAGTTTAGTTTAGGCATATCTTTTCTTGATTTTCTTTATTTTTATGTGTCTAAAAAATAAAAAATCTGAAAGTCCTTTTTAGGTAATATTAACACATCTCATTAGTTAAACCATAAATAATACATACAAGTTAGGTTATTTTTCTTGACTTTCTTCAATTTATAAAAATCAGGAAGTATCAGATTCTTTTGTTTGTATCAAGTACAAGTTTGTTAGCTCAGGTTAGTTATAATTTTTAAAAATATGTATCTATTACACTTGCTTTTGTTTTAGATAGTTAATAGGTTAGGTTTATACGTCTTAATACTTATTACTCAACTGTGTAATAATCCGTAAGTATTTATAATTTAATTGTAGTGTAGTGTAGTGTGTATAATTTCAAGTACATGTTTACTAAATAACGTTGTGTAAAGTAGTAGGTACGATTTATTGTGGGAATGTCACGAAAAAGATCCAACCTCTCTCAGTGCAGCAGAAATGCTAAAAGGATGAGATTCATTTGATCACAGGAATTTGAAGAAAATCTAGAGGCAAGACTCACTCATTTCATTTCATTTCAACATTTGACATTAAATATGCGAGCTCTTGAAGCTATTAGATGCGAATAGGTAAGAAGCGAAAGAGCTATTTCGACCAAGCAGCAGCAATAAACGCTGAAATTTTGAGCTTTGTTCCGGGGATAATGTAAAGTATATCTCCAGTAACAGAGTTATGGAAGAGAAGAAACTACCAGCTAAAAAGTAGAATTTTTAGAATCCTTCAGTGCTCCTGGACTACTAGCTCACAAAATAAAATTAAAAGTCGACGTGCCAAACGGTACCAGATGAAAAGTGACCAATTTACAACCAAAACTGATAGAAGCAGAGATTTTAACAGGGTGTGGTATAGGTGAAAGTGTTTTTATTCCTCGGATTCCTCCCATCCAAAAATTTTTTTGTTCCCCTACACGGGAAGGGCAGGAGGATAAAAAATGCTCTGACGCATACACTGGCGCGCGCGATCAAGGTTATGTGGGGCTCGTTCCGACGCCTACCAGAACCACTACCCACTAAAAAACCTCCTGTCGGCTCGTGCAATTTTTGCCACTCAGCCTTCATCTAAGCGACGGCCAATTAGAGAAAGAAGCCGCGCTAGCGGGGCCCAGAAGGGGTCAACCGCTGCGATTTACATAGCACTGAAGGTGAATACATAGCACTGAACGTGCTCAAAATGAAAAGTAAATATTTAAAAAATTTAAAAAATAAAATTGAATTAATTCGAATTTACGTTATAATTAGGATTTACGTTAGAATTAGAATTCACGTGAGAATTAGAATTTGCGGCCAGAAGGGCTTCGAGATCGGCTGACAGTCTGGTGGATGTGTACGCTTGCGCATTCCTAGGTCTAGCGACTTTGAACTTCGAATCTAAGACAGGAGTAGTATATGAGACTGCATCACGAACTAGAGGATTGGGATGGGTTTCGGAGTGTTTGAAGAACGCTTCAGAGAGTGTTTTGAGGTGTTGTTGTACTGTAGGCAGTTCAAGATCTCTATGCAAGTCCGCGTTACGCACGTACCACGGTGCGTTTGTGGCCCTGCGGCAAAAGAGGTTTTGAACTACCTGCAGTTTGTGCAGGAGGGAGGGTTTGGCGTAGGCTAAGATTGGCGAGGCATATGTCATGACGGGTCTAACGTAGACCTTGTAAAGTGTACGTTTGTTTCTGAAAGACATTTGAATTTTTCTACCTAACATGCTATTTCGGCGGCCTAAGTAGTGACGGGCGAGTTTCGAAACTCTTTCGACGTGTAGCTTGAAAGAAAGCGTCGGATCTAACGTGACTTCTAAGTATTTAGTACTGCGCTTCCAGGGGATGGAAATGCCTAACATTCGAACGTGGGGATCGCCAGCGGGACGACGGCGTTTGTGGTCGAAGCGCATCGCAGAACTCTTTTCAGGGTTCACATCGATGCGCCATTTTTGAAACTATACATCAAAGGCGTTTACGACCTTATGGAGTCTGGTTATACAGTGCGGAACACTGTGGCCTTTGGTATAGAGTGCGGTGTCGTCAGCAAAGAGGGCGAGTTCGACGCCTTTCGGCGGGATGGAAATGTCGTTGGTGTACACGGTGTACAACAGAGGGGCGAGGACTGAGCCTTGAGGGACTCCAGCCTTTATGGGACGAGGTGCGAAAAGCGTGCCTTCGTGTTTAAATCGAAACGTACGGTTTTTAGAAACGACGCGATTAACCTGACTAGGCGATTTGGTAAGCCTATTTTGTAGATTTTATAAACGAGCCCGCTGTGCCAGACTTTATCGAAAGCCTTGGCTACGTCAAAGAAAACCGCAAGTGTTTTATAACGACGCGGATAGAAACCGTCAAGTATGTACTCGATGATTCGATGGACGTGCTGAGGGCAGGAGTGCTTAGCGCGAAAGCCGAACTGATGGAGAATAATGAGGGGATCGCCATCCGTTGAAACAGATGGTTCCGCATTCGAGCGAGTATGACTCTCTCGAGAAGTTTAGACATGGCCTTGAGGAGGCTGATGGGTCTGTGATTAGTCGGGATATTCAGAGGTTTACCCGGCTTGGGAATGCCTATGACTGTTGCTTCTTTCCAAGCTTTTGGAAAGTAGCTATGGTCGAAGCAGGCATTGAAAATGATAGCTAACAAGGTAAGCACCTGTTGAGGCAGGTGCTTAAGTGCGTGGTTGGAAATTCCATCCGCACCCGGAGCCTTTTTGGACTTTTGATTTCTAATGAGAAGCGAGATTTCGTCATTAGAGACTGTGATGGGGTCGGCGGTGATGGGGAGAGAGTCTCTGCGAAATACTTCGTCCTCCACCGCCTGGATGTGTGAGGGATCAGCAGGTTGCGTGCTGGGCGAGCATTGTGCGGCAATGCTGTCAGCGAAGCATTCGGCTTTCTCTTCGACTTCGAAGGCAGTAGTGCCATCGGGACGAGTGAGAGGAGGAACGTGAGAGGCGGTGTCTACGCGTAAGGCTCGGGCCATACTATAGTACGCTTGGGGGGGACGGAGAGATATTCGCCATGAGATCGTTCATCTCAGCGTCTCGGAGTTCTGCGAGGCAAGACCTAATTTTAAGTTGTAGCTGATTCGCAGCTAATCTATAGGCGGGTGTGGGATATTTCTTGGCTCTCCGGAGAGCCAAGTTCTTAGCTTTAATAAGATTGCCAACGGCTAAGGGAAGCGTGGGTTAACCTTGCTTAGCAACCTTTTCGTTCTCACTGATGGCTGAGTTGATAGCATCAGTGAGAGAATTGACTAATAAATCTAGTTTATCCGGACTATCTATTTGATCGGGCGAGATCGCGAGCGGAGAGTTCGGGGCCTCTAACGCTGAAACTAACGTATTTTTAAAGCCTTTCCAATCGGTAAAGGTCTTAGGAAAGGTGAGGTTATTGTTAGGCGCACCTAGCACGAGGGAGACGGGGTGGTGGTCAGAGCTTAGGTCATCGAGCGGTTCGATAGACCTGAGGTCGAGGTTGATTCGCTTGACGATTGCATAATCGAAGATGTCAGGAGAGTGGTTTGGGTTGTCGGGATAGTGAGTGGGAGTGATGGGAGAGATGACATCTAAGTCGAGTGAGTTAGTGATGTCGAGGAGAGCGCTGGTGTTGGTTGATAGGCACGTCCAGTCAGTGTGTTTGGAGTTAAAGTCTCCGAACATAATGACTGAATGGCCGAGGGCGAGAATGGCCTCAAAGTCACTGCGGATTGGTCTGGTGCCACTAGGTATGTAGATTGAAGCTATGATGATGGTAGGATGACCAGTCATAGCCACTTTACACACAGTGGCTTCCATGTTGAGGAGAGGAGGGGTAGGGAGAGGGCAGCAATGGAATCCTCTTTTGTAATAAATAGCAGTGCCGCCGAAACCATCAGAGTTGGGCCTGTCGTTACGAATAAACGCGTACTTGGGAATAGCGAATCCCCTGGAGCGGTTTGGAGGTAGCCACGTCTCTTGAAGAAGCAATAAGTCTGGCTCGTTGTTCTGAAGGAACAGTTTGAGCTCAGGAAGTTTAGTATTAAGGCTACGAACGTTAAAGGAAACTAGGGATAAGCCCTTGGGTTTGATACGACAGGACGCGGGATTTGCGGGTATAGACATTATAATTATTTATTAAGTTTATACGAAAAATGGAATTTATAAAGAGTTTAGTAGCGAATGATGCTCAGCTAACGCAAAAAGACGCTCTTGAGGAGAGCGGGCGGCTCGCAGTTTGCGTGCGAGTACGCAGATTTCCTTAATGTCGACGTTTTGAATGACGTCAAACACGGTCTTCATGTCCTCAGCCAACGACGACTGAGGTGGACACGACGGAGCGGGACGCGGGCCTACGGGAGCTAAGGGAGCTGGGATAGGACGGGAAGGTGCAGATGGAGTAGCCGGACGCTGTCTCCAGGACAGAGCCAGAGTAGGCGTCAGCTGCACGGGCTTTGCTTCCGGGGGCCCCCGGTTGCGCAGCGGCGGGAAGTTAGCGGGAGTGAGCGGCGGCGCCGGTTTAGGCGCAGCCCTCTTAGCTAAAGAGCGCGGAGCGCGCGGGCAACCCCTGTAGTTAGCTGTGTGGCCAGACTGACCGCACAGCACACAGGCGCAGGGGGGGAAGTGGATTCGGGAGTGCGAGTGCACTCTTTTGTGATGTGTGGGTCCAGGCACTTAACGCACCTGGGGGGAGCTGAGCAGTTAGCCGCTGCGTGGCCATAGAGCTGGCAGCGGTGGCACTGCCCAGGGTGGCCGTGGGGGTTGGGACGCTCGACGGAGATATTCGAAAGTCCGCAGATTGTGCGAGCCTCTCTGAAGATCTCCTTCGAGTTGGGAGTGTTTGTAAGGATAACTAAAGCTAGTGGAAAAGGCCTACCGCGGTTAGAGTGCATCTTGTGCACTGCTTCAGCCGGGAAGCCCTGAGACTTAAGGTCCTCGAGAAGGTCGTCATTGCTGAGTTCAAACGGGACACCCCGTAGTACTACGCGGATCTTACGCTCCTCCGGTAGGTGTGATACGATTTGGTTGATCAATAGAAGCCTAGTAAAAGACCGGACATCGTCGATGGTCGTGACCTGAATTTTAAGCGATTCGCCAGCGTTGGCGGCTTTTAAGTAATTAATTTTTTGCTCTTTGCACAAGTTAGACACCGCGGTCCAGCGTGCTTTTTCGCGGAGGAAGACGGGTGGAGGGAGCTGAGGCTTCGGTGGGACGGGAGCGCAGCGCGACGCTGGCTTCGACGGAGCTGTCGTATTCGCGGTCACTTGTAGTGACATAAACGGCGCGGGGGCGGGTGTTGCAGACACCGTTGCTTTCTTTGAACGCTTCTTAGAGCTACCTAGAAACCTAAAAAAAGGGTACGCAGGTAAAGAGTTGACCGCGTTAGGGTCGACCTTTACCGACAGAAAGGACAAATACACACGAAAATACACAGATATGATAAAAATAAATATGAAAATAGGAGAAAAATAAATTAAAATAGAGAAGAGAAATAAAATAAAAATAAAAGGACTGGTTCAGTACAAATTGTCACCGTTAAGTATCCTTTGTACTGAAACCAGACTACTTACGCTGGGCACAACACTGCACTCAGCACAAGCACAACACAACTTAGCACAGCACTTTGAACACTAAGGGGCTTAGTCACAAAGAAAAATCACACTTCGATAGCTCTCAGAGGGAGTAGAAAACCCTTGAAAACCGTAGCACGGAACTAACACGCTAAACTGTGACGTCAGTAGATTGAGCGCCACGGAATATCGGGAAGGGACCGATCAACGGAGAACGGGGTCTTGCACGTCCGTACCGGGCGGTGATCGGAGCGAGAAAGGATTCCAAACATTTTTCCATTTCTTTTTAAACGAGTCCAGTTTCCAGTGAGCCTATGTTTCGCAATGACAATTAAGAAAGCCCAAGGTCAGACGCTCAAAGTTGTGGGTGTGGATGAAAGCATTAGCTGTTTTTCGCTTAGTCAGTTATATGTTATATAACTGTCACAGGCTCTGTCACGTGTTAGCAATACTAGCAGCCTGTTTGCTTTCATCCCCGATGGCAATACGTCTAATATCGCGTACAGAGAAGCATTACTGGAAAGCATATTTTTTCAGCTACCCAAAACGACGGTGTTTATGATCCAATATTAACCAAAAGTTATATCCAAAAAATGCTGCCCAAAGTCACTATTCCACGCGAATGAAGGCGCGGGCATAGCTAGTATTATATACGTATATGTTGGGTAACTTTGAATTGAGGTTTAACTTTGAAAAAAGTTGGAAAAAGATTTATATTTTTTTAAACGTTTTGATGTTTCTATATTGGGACTGCGTATAACGAATTGCCAAAATGTTAAGTGGCATATGGAAGAAAAAAAATTAACTCTCGATGTTATAATTTTGTAAAATACCCGCCTTTCCGTAGTGAAGTTGTTGGAGGTGTTTAGTCCTTGAAATCGTGATTAGAAATATAAAACTTACTGTAAACAGGTATCTTTTTGTGTTTTTCTGTAAAATGTAGTTCATATATTATCATTGTGTAATCGTTATCCGTTTTTGATGTCAAATATTGTGTGAAACTGATAAAGTTTTTAGTAAGTTCATAATCGAAGTTATTTGGATTGTAGCGGCTATACATTGTTAGCAAAGTCAGCAAAACCCCAGACTGGACTGCCGCGTGTTCTAGGCAGTTAGTCGTCTGCGCAACACCGCCTCGCTAGGTCAACTTGTATTACATAAGATAAGGACTTATTATACTGACTTATGTAACTACGTTTAAGTGTTTGAAAATAATAGACTGAGTGAATTTAAAAAGGTTTTTGGTTTTATTGCGTCACCACCTCTAAATTGGTGACCCCGACGTGATCAAGAAGACGACTCACGGTGACGCGAACCTAGCGAGAGTGCATATTGTTTATTAATAAATAAAAAGTGAATATTAAAGCGTCGCGCCTGCAGCTACCGACATGGAGTCGGAAATGATCAAATTCCTGCGCAACATGTCCCTAGAGTTAAAGGAACTCCGCGGGGAGATAGAAGAGATCCGGTCGCGAGGCAGGAGCTACGGACGACCGCAGGACAGAAGCTATGACGGAGGTCGGTGGAGATCGCGACCCAGGAGCAGGACAGCGTCACGACATCGGGAAGAACTAGTTGCAGTACAGTCAGCGACGGTGAGCGACTGTGCTGCGGGCAATCACCGATTATGCGTCCGAGAACAGAAAACCGGCTTAGTGTACCTGGTCGATACCGGGGCTAACGTGTCAGTGATTCCAGTGAATAAAGTGCCGGACAAAAGAAAGGCAAGCGAATGCCCGTATAAACTGTATGCTGCGAACAATACGGAAATAAAAACTTATGGTGTAATATCGTTAGAAATTAATCTTGGTTTACGCCGTAGTTTTAGATGGAATTTTATTATAGCTGACGTAAAACAACCCATAATTGGGGCAGACTTTTTAAAGGCACACGAATTAGTAGTTGATTTATACAATAGACGGTTGTTGGACGGCCGCACTAAATTAGATACGCAAGGTATATTAGTTTTGTATAACGAGCCCGCGATAACGAGTATTCAAAATGACAACCCATATCGCGAGCTTCTAGAACAATACTCAGAAATAACGAAACCAATTTCTTTTAAGGAGCCCAGTAAACACGGTATCGTACATTATATAGAGACTACTGGCCCCCCGGTTTTTGCTAAAGTAAGACCATTACCGCCGCAAAGATATAAAATCGCTAGGGACGAGTTTAGGTTAATGCAAGAATTAGGTATTTGCAGGCCATCAAAGAGTCCATGGGCAAGCCCGTTGCATGTAGTACCAAAGAAGGACGGCCAGATCAGGCCTTGCGGAGACTATCGTGCACTCAACGCGATCACGAAGCCAGACCGCTACCCGATTCCGAGAATTCAGGACTTCACATATGAATTGGCAGGTAAGTGTGTTTTTTCCCGGTTAGATATTAACAGAGCGTTCCATAATATTAGCATTGCACCGGAAGACGTAGAGAAAACCGCCATTATAACGCCGTTTGGTCTTTTCGAATTTCCAAGAATGACATTCGGCTTGCGGAATGCGGCCCAAACGTTCCAGAGATTCATGAATAATAGCGTGCTGCAGGGAATCGAAACCTGCACCCTTGGGGATGAGGGTAAGAGTACAAATAACAAAGTGCGTGAGAGCTCTAATTTATTTTCCTACATTGATGACGTCATCGTAGCTAGTACGAATCATGACGTACATAGAGAGCACCTTAAACAGGTCTTTGCCAGGTTTCAAGAGTTCGGCATAACCATTAATCTGGCGAAGTGTAGTCTCGGTAAGTGTAATATAGAGTTTTTAGGTTACGAAGTGAGCGCGGAAGGTGTCAAACCCATGAAGAGCAAGGTGGAAGCTATCAAAGAATTCCCCAGACCTGAAACAATCGAGCAGCTCCGCCGTTTTTTAGGTATGGTTAACTTTTACAGGAATCACTTAGAGCGTGCGGCAGATCAACAGGCCGACTTGAACATCTTCCTGCATGGCGCCAAAAAGAAGGATAAATCAAAGATTAAATGGACGGATAAGTCGATAGCCGCCTTCGAGCAATGTAAGTTAGCTTTAGAAAACGCGGTGACCTTGTCACATCCGGGAGACGAAGGTGCGCTGTATTTAATGTGTGACGCGTCAAACTCGTGCGTCGGCGCAGTCCTCCAACATAAGGTTAAAGGAATCTGGAAGCCGCTGGGGTATTTTTCCAAAAGATTGTCGGAGGCTCAAAAGAAATATAGCACGTACGACAGAGAGCTATTGGCAGTATACTTGGCCATAGTACATTTTCGCAGCATGGTAGAAGGCCGGCAGCTCACCATAATGACGGATCATAAGCCATTAACACACGTTTTTTCTAAAATAGGTTCAGATAATAAAGAGACGCCCAGGCGAGCACGACAACTATTGTATATAAGCGAATTTACGAGCGATATACAATACGTCAAAGGTAACGAAAACGCAGTTGCTGACGCGTTGTCCCGAGTTATAGAGACCATTGTTTGTCCGACCGTTTTAGATTTCGACGAAGTCGCCCGGGCACAGGAAACAGACGATGAACTTGCAGAAATGCTGACGGAATCTCAAGGTAATATAGTGCTTAAAAAATTACAATCACCACTGTGTAATAGTGCGATCTATTGCGAAACTTCAGAGAACCGTGTGAGACCCTACCTGCCTCAGCAGTTCAGAAATGTGGCTTTCAATGTCGTACATAGTAATAACCATCCCGGAATTAGAACAACGCGTAAAATGATTACGAATAAATATTACTGGCCGGGTATGAATAAAGATATCAGTGTATGGGCCCGAGCGTGCATACAATGTCAAAAGGTAAAAACGCATAGGCACACACATTCTAAATTAGGTACTTTTACACTAGCAGAACGGTTCGAGCACTTACACGTAGACATCGTGGGCCCCCTGCCGACCACGCAGGAAGGGCATAGGTACTTAGTTACGATGATAGATAGATTTACAAACTGGCCGGAAGCCGTTCCGGTCAGCGATATAACAGCCGAGACCGTCGCTAAAATAATATATGAAAACTGGATTTGCCGTTTTGGATGCCCAAGTAGGTTAACTAGCGATCAGGGGAGGCAATTTGAAAGTGAATTATTTAATAAACTTATGAAAGTATTAGGCATTAATAAATTCCGAACCACAGCGTACCATCCCCAAAGTAACGGCAAGGTAGAAAGATTACATCGTTCTCTGAAGGTCGCTTTGAAAGCACGTTTATTACAGAATAAAAATGGGTCATGGGTTGATGAACTGCCAACGGTCATGCTGGGGCTACGTGCAGCATGTCGTAGCGACAGCGGCGTCAGCGCAGCTGAAATGGTATTAGGGCACACGTTACGCTTGCCTGGCGATTTTTATGTCGATTGCGCGAACGCAGAAACGTCGCAAGAAAAATACGTAGGTAAATTACGCAATATTATACAAAGTCTCCGGCCCCAGACACGAGAAAATAGCGATTCTGGTACAATTTTCGTTCATAAAGATTTAAAATCATGTAGTCATGTTTTCGTACGAAATGATTTAGTGCAAAGGCCATTGATGCCTAGTTATAGTGGACCGTATCTTGTGATAAATAGATCACCAAAGAGTATGACCATTGAAATAGGGGGCCGTCGAACAACCGTTTCCATAGATAGAGTGAAACCCGCTTACTGCTTATATGAAGCAGATCCCAATGATGGAAATAGAAATTCTATGTTCTCAAATAGTAAAAAATTTTTTAATGATGTTCCACAGGTGCAAAAATCGCTACCGCCTAAACCTTTAACCACGCGCAGTGGCCGCGCAGTTAAGCAGCCGGTGCGATTTGCTGATGTTGGATGAACTAAAATAGATGAGTTCACATAGTTATTAATCATACATTATTCTAATTGCAAAAGAATTTAACGTAGTAACTCGTATATAACATTTTGTTCAATCCAATTTCCATCCAATTTCAACAATCCAATCCAATTTTTTTGTTGTATAAGTGATCTTTTTAAATTACGTGTAATTAATTTTGTACCCATTTCAAACAACTTATAAATAATTATTGTTGCTAATTTCTTATTTCAAATTTTTGTAAAATAATTCAATTACAGGTACATTGTGTATGAAACATCGCCTTAACATATTTTGTTACGAAGCATCGCCTTAACATATTTTGTTCTATAAATAGATTGTAAGAAACAAAGAGCATTGAGCTTTGGAATGCAATATCAGACCTAGTAACCCGTAATGTAAACACAGATTCAGCAATCATGTCGAATCAACGTCATCTGGTACACTTCTGTAATAAGTTTAGTGTAAGGTAATATTATGGAATCATATTTTTTTTTTAAAACTGGTAAAAATTTTTGTTTGTTTTTGTTCTCTCCAAGGTATAATTAAAATGCAATAGCACTTACGAGATACAGGATGTTTGTTTGTTGAATTGTATAATTTTTTTTTGTAAAGATAGTTTATAAAAATTTTTTTAAAAAAGAAGGGGTGTGATGTAGCGGCTATACATTGTTAGCAAAGTCAGCAAAACCCCAGACTGGACTGCCGCGTGTTCTAGGCAGTTAGTCGTCTGCGCAACACCGCCTCGCTAGGTCAACTTGTATTACATAAGATAAGGACTTATTATACTGACTTATGTAACTACGTTTAAGTGTTTGAAAATAATAGACTGAGTGAATTTAAAAAGGTTTTTGGTTTTATTGCGTCACCACCTCTAAAGGATAATATTGACTGGTTCAAAGTTACCCGTATCATAAAAATATTATGTTGCGTAAGTTTAAATACGTGCATAATGTTGCTCAGTTGTCATAAAGATATTTTTTTCCACCAAATTGGTCTACCTTGATTTATATGGCAAGGCAAAGCGATCTATCACATTTATACATCAGTGTAGATGTAATTTTCATAGATTAGGTTTTCCTTAATAAAAAGACATCATTTAATTATACCCAAACCTTACAATATTCCAATTTAAAGGTTTTGACACCTTACAAAGAATATATTCAAAGTTACCCAAAACTCATGGTAACTTTGAATTTGACTTTTGGGGAAAATTGTGGGTAATTTTATTGTTTTTTCCGTAAATTCATCATGTTATAAAAATAGACCAATTCAAAAAGACATTGTTCATAAATCAGATGTAATAATATCTCAAATACTGTAAAAATGTTCAAAGTTACCCAAATTGACTGTACCTACACTATTTTACACTATTTTATACATATCACTAATAAAAATATTATATGATACATACTAACAAAACAATAGTGACACAGTACAAGTGACAAAAATATACAATTAAGTAATTAGTTTGTTTATTTGTTACGCTTTCACGCCTTAACTACTTACCCAATAATCATGAAGCTTTCGTATACGGTTTGTCATGGTCACAAAAATGGACATGAGCTTACTTTTCGTACAGAAAAATTGTACTTTTTTAAATTAAAAAGCAAGTTACGTCATTTGTAAAGATAATCAGGTTAATACCTGATCCCCTTACTTTTAAAAACGTCATATAAAGGAAACATAAGGTTTCGCAAACATTCTGGTGCTGACCATTATTTTTACTCTAGCCAATACATTGTATACACAGAATTACAGGTTAAAAAATGGTTGACAAACTAGTCGTGTCAGTTAGCACTAGCTTGTCAAAATCAATGTCTGATATACAGACTGAGAAACATGGCTGTCTCTAATGTAGTAATAAATATTCTTCTGGTTTCTTAATAATCACATTTTAATCAGGGGTCTACGAAAATCTAACAAAAGCAGAAATGAATAGTGCTTTTTATTTCCAAACACATCCTTCTATTGTGTTGGTTAAAATTATATTAATATCCAGTACCAGTACTCCATATTTACTTTATTTTAAAAGAGCCAAGTAAATCACTGCTTCTAGATTTGTTCCAAGTAACTTGCAATTTGCTCAGTTCCGAATTTGGTGTTTCGATTTGGAATTACTCCTACATTTTGACATAGTATATCAAATTAGATCAACAGTAACAAGGAAGACACGAAAAAAGCCAACCGAGCTAGAGCTTGAACCCTGGACTTAGTCAAGGCTTATCCAACAGGCCAACTGAAAGTTCAGTTAAGAAATAAGTTAAAATTTAAGTTTTTCTTGCTTTGACGTAGCTATGAGATCGTCGTGACCAACTAGACATATTGAAGGGTAATTTACAAAAATGTTACAAGGCCACTAAATGCGATACTAATCCTTAATTATAGACAAAAACCCGATTATAGCAGTTTCATAAATACCCACCAGTTATTGTACACTATAGATAACAGATTTTGTTAAAGCCAAAAGTAACCGTGCGTTGTAAAAAAAATTAGACTTGATCATTCATAGAGGGTGCAATATATATCCATATTTTATTGAAAACAATTGTTCTGTGCAATTTTCACGTTTAGTAAGAGAGCAGCTACCCTAGAACTGGAAAATAATAATAGAAATAATGATTAGTTCAAAACCGAAATACACACAATCAATCTTATTTATAATGTCAATTAATTGCTACTTTTTATTTACTTCTATTTGGGTGGTTTACAGCCGTTTACACATAATAAACTAACAATTTAATCGCTTAAGGCTAATAAGAAACCTCCACATATAGTGATGATTTAAAAAAAAGCAACAGTATGTAACAAAAAACTAAGATAAATCAATAGAAATTGACCAAATTGCTGTAACATTAATTACAATTATATGGCATGCTGAGAAAAGTAAATGTTGGCTAAATATTTAGTAATAAAGATAGGCTCACTGTTGAATAAGTCTAAGTCCGGGGCATTTTCAACAGTAACATTAAATGTAGAGCAAGCGCGAATTATAAAACAGTTTTTTCGGAAATTAGTGCGGGTGATCGGGGTGTAAAGGGGATTTCTAGGGCGGCAATGTCGTGCTGGTACATTTAGGTGGATGTTTCCGAGGAGTTCAGGGCAGTCAATGGATGCTTGAGCTATTTTAGCAAGAGTTCTTAGATCGGATATTTCACGTCTTTTGGTGAGTGGTAGCAGGTGGAAATGTGAGCAAAGAAGGTTGTAGCTAAGTTTAGGCACTTTGAACTTAAAGCCAAGATAACGTGTGAACTTCCTTTGCACTAGCTCAAGCCGTTTTGAATGAACTGCGTATTGTTGATTCCAAACTTGGCTGCAATATTTAAGTGTTGTGTGTAATTTTATGTTTTTACTGTAATTGCAATGTCATTATTACGGACTGACATAGTCGTAGTACTACTAAAACCTTATTGAAGATTAAAATATATATTATATATTTTCTTATAAGCATAAAGTTATTATATTAACCAAACAAAACTACACAACATCAACACTTTACGCTACGCTTCGTGCCATTATAGCTCCATTGCGCTTCTTTAAACTTAGCAGTTTGTGATAAAATAATTCTATCGTTTCACTCTGCTGCTTTATTAAAAAATTAACAGACAGCATTAGTATTTAAGGGTCACAACTGGATTGTTAATTTTTGTTTTGATAGAAGGTCCTATGTTAAAACTTCTTGGGGGAGTCAACTATCTGCTTGGCTATCTGTACTTCTTTTATAGCTCATAACTCGAAAACGTAAAGCTTTACGAGATTTTGTTTAATCTGTACTTAATGATTGTATTGATGTGAACTATTGACTCATAAAAATTTCATGCGTGGCAACAATTTTGAAAATAAAATCGAAGTGGAGGTGAAAGACACTCTTGCACAACACGGTCTATAATCAATATGCATATGTATAATATAGTGTAGTTAACGTTATTATATACTTTGTTAGTATTTCTACCTAGATATAGAAAGCCCTCAGTTGCATTGAAATATATGCTTACTTTAAAAAATATATCTTAAGCAATCGTGATTGTCTGAAGCTTTGCGTTCCATTGTTCCATGATGTGTCGAATGCTTTCCAGAAGGTTTAATAAATCGGGACAGTGACAAAACAATCCATACAATTCTTCTTTATAGGCAATAAATCAATAAATACTTTATAGGCGAATAGTGTAGTCAGCACAATCACTATGAGATATGTTCGAGCATATTTGCTTGCGTCGCACACGCGCTACAGTCTCGGAACGTTAAATTGTTTGAGTGTCTCATTTTCCTTTTGTTCTGTTTGTTGAAACATCAGAAGGAAACAATGTATTCCTAATTATTAATAACTTAATTTACATAACTATTTTATTTAAATACATTCAGTAGTGATATTTAGTTATTAAAAGCCAAACTCAAACAACAGAATTTATAACAGTATACTATAAACAATGACTTAATCCTGTATTTATTAGTGTTTGAAGCATTCTCCATGCATGGTGTCCACTGTGATAAAACAGAGCCTATGAAATATTGACCTGAAAACCGTATGTGTAATTAAAAACACAGTTTTCCTTTTTTGCAGTTAAGGCTTTCGAACATTAAATAAACTTGGTCAAGTGTCATTATAATTATTGTTTCGATGATAATTTTATTTATTTATTTAATAATTTATGTAGACTCAGAAAGTCACAGTAATAAAAATGAGTTATAAACTAATAAAGTACAAAGGTACAGTTTGTTTCTAATATAAATTTCTACTAGCAGACCTATTACTGGATAAAGTAGTACAGAACAAATTTAGTTTTAAATAATATAAAATAAAATACAAAACAATAAATAACATATTGATTAACTTAAACCCATACATAAAATTCAAATACTTATACTTATCTATATAGATGCATTCATTTATAAAAATTTGGACGTCAACAAAACATTTTATGATTGAGAAAGATAGTGTTGTTTTACTTTATTTTTAAAAATTGGTAACGATTAGTCTTCGCGTATTTCCTAAGAAAGTGATTTCCAAAGTCTGTCGGCATGAACAGTAAAGGAGTGGGAAAAGAAATCGGTCTTATGAGGTTTAAGGTAAAGGAGAGTGCGCTTGCGAGTTCTGCAAAGTTTATCTTGGGAAACCATAAAACAGAATGGCTCACTAAGGTATCGGGGAGAAGATGGGTTGTAAAGGACATTATATAAAAGACAGAGAATGCGAGTGTTCCTGTGTAACCGAATCGGTAACCATCGGAGTTGCTTTCGATATTCTGAAACGTGATCATATTGTTTTAAGTCCGAACACGAACTGAATGCATAGGTTCTCCAGACGCTCCAGCTTATTTTGTGCAAGGGTGATTTTGGTTGGATAAGGCAAATAACTTCGGAGACACTTATGAGTGTGAAAGGCCTTTACGAACGATTTCACTGACACAAGAACCATCTAGTACTACAGTTGGAAGAGAATTCATATCAAGGCATTACTTCATATATTGGCTGCCTACAAATATAACTTGCTATTTACATGGATTCCAAAAGATGAAGCCCATTGACTGATGTGGCCAAGATCTTTATTAATCGCGGCAATGGCAGAGCCAACATCGGTAACAGTGAAATGGTGGTAAATCTGCAAGTCATCCGCATAAAGGTGGTAATTACTTGAGATAACTTTAGTGATAGAATTAATGAACAAAGAGAAGAGTAATGGAGAGAGAACGCCACCCTGAGGTACACCCGCAACGAGATCACACCACTCGGAGACGGACTCCTCGCAGCGGACCCAATGAGACCGATCTCCAAGGTAAGAACTAAACCAAGCACCCGCAGAGGGGGAGAAATTCAGTGATTCTAGCACTCCAAGAAGAATATCAAAGTCAATACAACTAAAAGCATTACTTAAATCACGTAGAACTAACAATGTAAACGATCCACCCTCCATGACCCAAAGTATATCGTCAGTCACGTTTCATTAAAGAAAATCAATTATTTTACCAATTAAATTACTTGATTCTAATTACATTTTTAAGAAACACAAAATTAATTACTGACACTCGTAATAAAAATAATTTAAACCAAAATCTACAAGCAAGCACGTTCGATTGTGACATTCGTCCGATCATAGATCCGAAAACACTGCGCTTCTCATCCATCGCTCATAGGGCTTGATGTGGGACAAAAGTACCGCTTCCTAAGAACGCTATTTCGTACAACAGTTATATAAAAAAACCATATATTTTAGGCAACTAACAATAAATCATTTTTTAAAATACAAAACTATTGAAGTTTGCAGGTAAGTTCTTACAACTATCTTACAACAATAAACTAGTTATACTAACGAGTTAGTAGATGCCGTAAGTTTAAGGCGTCGGTAAAATTATAAGTATCATTAAAATCGGTAGTGGAACTTGTATTGCGAAATCGAAATATTAAATAATGTTTGTTCCTCAAATAAGGTGAAACCTTCATAAGTATGTTTCTAAAATTCGTAGTTGACCAGTTTTCAGTTTTTTTCTAAAGCCGAAATTATTGTCGTTTTTATAAATCACACAAAGTAAAAAAGAGTCAAAATATTTTATTTTATTATTGGTACATAAACTTTGATTATTTAATAACGTCAGTACACCTTCAGCTTTTAGATTGATCAAGAAGCAAAAAAGCCGCCGGAAGAAATCGTTTGTCAATATAGAAGAAAGTAGTATCTTAGAAAAAAGGTAAATAGCACTTACCTACCTAGGGATTTTCCTAGGGAGCAGAGAATATGTACGGTGGATTTGAAATAGGGAACTAGGTAATAAAGTCACTCTTAATATCCATCAGTAATGGTTCTCTACATTAGGAGCCCTTCTTTCAGCTCAATTCAAAGAATTTATCTTAATGCAGGCTTTTTGTAGGCTTATGAGCATATAAACGCAAAGTCCTTCAAAACGCCTTATTTCATTTAATTCAGAATAAATTAAAATAGAATGCAATGTTATGCCGGAATAACCAAAGTGAGAAAATGAGAAGAAGCATTCAAGTGTACTGTTGGATTTCTTTACTGTCGTTTTCGTAATTTAGATTCTTTTTCACATCTACGGAGAACGAGAATTTATCGTTTTCTAAGTCGCCCAAGAGTAAATAAGAGTCTTACTCGCAATGAAGTCTACGGTTTTTATTCATTACTTTTCATTGCTGTTTTTGCTTCAACGGACTTTATTAAAACATTTCATAAACATATTTGCTTGGTAAATTATTTAATGTGATTTCGGCGAAAAATAAATATTTGGTCAAAATACTCGCTTTAAACATACTTAAACATACCAACTCAAACACAGTAACTGCAAACAATATAGTTATAATAAATATTAGGTCTTTACCTATGAAATTGCCGTTTTTCACGAAATAAATGAAGCGTAATTTTTTAAAAATATTTTTTATTTCTATTAATCAACATAATCACCCATGCAATCAATGCATCTTTGCCAACGCATTGGTAGCTTATTGATGCCTTTCTTGAAGAAATCATCTGGACGGGGGGCAACACATTCTTCTAAGGCATTTTGTACTGCCTCTCGGGTATTGAATTTTTTTCCCGCCAAGAAGTTATCCAAATTCTGGAAAAAGTAGAAGTCTGTAGGCGCAAGGTCTGGTGAGTACGGCGGATGACGGAGAACTTCCAACCCCAACTCTTGTAGCTTGGAGACCGTCTGCTGTGCAGTATGAGGTCGCGCGTTGTCGTGCAGGAGCAGTGGAGCCGAACGATTGACCAAAGCTGGTTGGAGACGTGCAAGCTTCTCCATTATTGTGTTCAGTTCTTCACAGTACACATCTGCAGTAATGCTTGTCCCGTTTGGCAAGAAGCTGTGATGAATTACACCCGCGGTAGACCACCAAACAGTGACCATCACTTATCTAGGGGTAAGTTTTAGTTTAGGGCATTGTTTGGGTGCTGAACCAGGGTCCAACCGACTTGCAGAGCGCTTACGATTGTCAAACAGGATTCATTTCTCGTCACAAGTAACAATGCGGTTCAGAATTCCTTCATTTGTATGCCTGCTGAGCAGTGCAAGGCACGTCTCCACGCGTACTTCGCGCTGGCGGTCATTGAGTTCGTGGGGTACCCATTTGTCAAGCTTTTTTACCTTGCCAATGAGACGCAAATGGACCAATATTGTTTTGATGCTAACGTCGAAAGCTGCTGCTAATTCAGCCGTGGATTGAGTTTCATCAGCTTCCACAATTGCCTTTAATTCGTCATTGTCGACCAAAGTTTTCGGACGACCACGGGGTTCATTTTTCAGGTCAAAATTTCCAGAACGGAAGCGGGTAAACCAATAACAGGTGGTGCGTTCGTTTGTAGTGTTCGCTCCGTAAACGTCGTTGATGTTGCGTGCCGCTTGTGCCGCTTTGCTGCCACGACGGTACTCATACTCCATAATTACTCGAATTTTTAACTTATCCATGATGACGAAAAATGTTCGAATGCGTTGAAAACAAAACACTTACTATTAAACAAAAACGAATGAATTTAAAAGAGTAATTTTTTGAAGAATTACTCTTTTAAATTGGCTTATTATTAAAATGCTACCAAAATACTGATATTATAAATTGCTTACGATTTTAGTTGGATTACAAAATAATAGGTCTTTACCTATGAAACTGCCGTTTTGCCGTACTGGCCATTTCAAATGAAAATATTTTTTTTTTGACTGATAATTCTAATTTCAAATTAATTTTATTTGACAAACATGGAATTCTTTTCTAAAATCGTCATTTGTTTAATAGTAAGTGGTTTGTTTTCAACGCATTCGAACATTTTTCGTCATCATGGATAAGTTAAAAATTCGAGTAATTATGGAGTATGAGTACCGTCGTGGCAGCAAGCGGCACAAGCGGCACGCAACATCAACGGCGTTTACGGAGCGAACACTACAAAGGAACGCACCACCCGTTATTGGTTTACCCGCTTCCGTTCTGGAAATTTTGACCTGAAATATGAACCCCGTGGTCGTCCGAAAACTTTGGTCGACAATGACGAATTAAAAGCAATTGTGGAAGCTGATGAAACTCAATCCACGGCTGAATTAGCAGCAGCTTTCGACGTTAGCATCAAAACAATATTGGTCCATTTGCGTCAAATTGGCAAGGTAAAAAAGCTTGACAAATGGGTACCCCACGAACTCAATGACCGCCAGTGCGAAGTACGCGTGGAGACGTGTCTTGCACTGCTCAGCAGGCATACAAATGAAGGAATTCTGAACCACATTGTTACTTGTGACGAGAAATGGATCCTGTTTGACAATCGTAAGCGCTCAGCAAGTTGGTTGGACCCTGGTTCAGCACCCAAACAATGCCCTAAACGAAAACTTACCCCTAGAAAAGTGATGGTCACTGTTTGGTGGGCTAACGCGGGTGTAATTCATCACAGCTTCTTGCCAAACGGGACAAGCATTACTGCAGATCTGTACTGTGAAGAACTGAACACAATGATGGAGAAGCTCGCACGTCTCCAACCAGCTTTGGTCAATCGTTCGGCTCCACTGCTCCTGCACGACAACGCGCTACCTCATACTGCACAGCATACGGTCTCCAAGCTACAAGAGTTGGGGTTGGAAGTTCTTCGTCATCCGCCGTACTCACCAGACCTTGCGCCTACAGACTTCTACTTTTTCCAGAATTTGGATAACTTCTTGGCGGGAAAAAAATTCAATACCCGAGAGGCAGTACAAAATGCCTTTGAAGAATTTGTTGCCTCCCGTCCAGCTGATTTCTTCAAGAAAGGCATCAATAAGCTACCAATGCGTTGGCAAAGATGCATTGATTGCATGGGTGATTATTTTTTAATTACGTAAATTGAATAGTCACATATATATTTAACTTCCGCAATGATCTTAACACAAAAGGCAATGACAGTAGATATTTTACTTTGCACAAACACATACACAAACAAGTTTGATATAGGCAAGCGGGTCCGTAAAGAATAGCACAATGTCCGTTAGAAATAAGTTATCGTGAACAATAGCAAGCGCAAGACAAAGGAATACGTGCGCACGCGTCGAGAAGGAATTCCGACTGGCAGTCGCCCGAACTTAGCCGAGCGCGGCCGACCGATCACGCACTAGGTGCGTGTACGCCTGAGTTTAAAGTTCGGTTCGTTACCAGTTAGTACCTGGTTATATGAGAAGATGTGTACTATGAATGATGGGGTGAATTTGTTAAGTGTTAATTTATGTGCAGTGTTTTTGTATGTATGTTTATATATGATGTAAGGAAAAATAATATGTATTCATAAATTAAATAAAAGATAATTAAATATATATTGTATGTGTAATATATTAAGTTTATGATTATGAATAAATACATATATTAAGTGAAATAAGTGGGAGAAGCCCACATTACTCCCCCCCAGAGACCTGGTCAGGGGCGATAAAAATCCGGGAATCGGACTACCCGGCCGGAACGTGTAGTTTTCGGTATTTTACTACAGTTTGGTCCAGTATCCGGTGGAGATGTCTGGACAGGCGGTTGTTCTTGTCCCTCTTCGTCCTCAGAAAGCAGGTACGCTGGTTTTAGGGGGTCTATTGACACCGTGACAGGTTTGCTTTTTACAAGTATTTTAAAGATTTTACTATCTCGAGCTAGCACTTGGTGCGGACCTGTGTAAGCCGGTTGAAAGGGAGACCTCGTAGCATCTTCCCGAAGGAAGACATGCTCCGTGGTAGCCAAATCTTTAAAAATAAAGATTTTATTTTTATTGTGCCGAGAAGCTGGCACTGGTTTCAGCTTTTCTGCGAAAGAGCGCAGACGTGCTGTAAAATCCGTTATGTCGGATGTTGTTTGTGTACTCGGTTCGAAAAATTCGCCAGGCAGTCTTAACGGCTCTCCATACAGCAATTCAGCTGAAGAAGACTGCAGATCTTCCTTGAAGGCGCTGCGGATCCCGAGTAACACAAAAGGTAGCACTTCCACCCAACTTTCGCTAGCGTGACACGTTATTGACGCTTTTAACTGTCTGTGGAAACGCTCCACGAGCCCGTTGCCCGCTGGATGGTAGGCAGTTGTGCGTTTGTGCTGGAATCCGATGGTTTTAGCCAGATATTGAAACAGTGCGGACTCAAACTGCCGTCCACGATCTGTAACAATATCTGTAGGGCATCCAAATCTAGATATCCAGCCACTTATTAAGGCCTTTGCCACCGTTTCAGCTGTAATGTCGGGTATTGGCATTACCTCTGGCCACCGTGTGAACCGGTCAATAGCTGTAAAGCAATACCTGTACCCCTGCAAAACGGGGAGTGGACCAATAAGGTCAATGTGCACTTGTCGAAGGCGCGAACGAGGCAAGTCGAAAGTACTTAATGGTGCAGACACGTGTCGGCTTACTTTTGCGCGTTGACATGCTTGACAAGCACGAACCCACTCTCGGCAATCTTTTCATATACCCGGCCAAACAAATCTCTCAGTCACTAACTTCACCGTCGCTGAGGCGCCGGGGTGGCTTAAAGAATGGAGTCTTTCAAAAACTTGTTTCCTAAACTCTTGGGTAACAAATGGCTTGGGAGTTGGTGTACTCATATCGCAGTACAAATGTGAACAACTTCCAGGATAATCCATCTTTTTAAGATGGAGGGATGTATGTCCAGTGAGATACTGGGCTAGTTCTAGGTCGCTTTCTTGAGATCTCGCGAGGTCAGTGAGACATATTGGAGTTCCCAGCTCTTCGATCCGAGATAAGGTGTCGGCTACGACGTTGTTACTGCCTGAAATGTGTCTTATATCGGTCGTGAACTGAGAAATAAAGTCCAAATGTCGGAACTGCCTCGGTGAAGCATTTCGTTTCCGTTCATGGAAGGCGAAACATATTGGCTTATGATCGGTGTAAACCGTAAAACGCCTCGCCTCAACCATGTGCCAGAAATACTTTATGGCCTCATATATAGCCAGAAGCTCTCGGTCGTATGGAGAGTACTTTTCCTGCGACGGGCTTAGCTTTCGTGAATGGCTAAAGGCTAAAGGCTGCCACGCATTATTATGCTGCTGTTGTAATACAGCGCCTATTGCTGTGTCGGGCGCATCTGTCACCACCGCAAGCTTTGCACGACAATCAGGGTGCGCTAAGAGAGCTGCGTTAGAAAGGCTTTCCTTGCTGTCGTTGAAGGCCTTTAGAGCGTCGTCGTTCAGTGTGATAGGCGTGGAACCTTTTACCACACCCGTCAAAAGGGCGTTAAGTGGGGCTTGTATTTGGGCAGCTTTGGGCAGAAATCGCCTGTAAAAATTAATCATGCCCAAAAATCGCCTAAGTTATCTAACGTCCTTTGGTGGTGGGTAACTACGGATGGCCTGTACCTTTTCGTCTAATGGTTTGGTTCCGCTCTCCGAAATAGAGTAACCAAGAAAGGTTACTTCGGAAGCCCCAAAAACACACTTAGACACGTTTACGACCATGCCATAGTCTCGGAGTCCACTGAAGACCTGTCGCAGATGCTGCTCGTGCTCGACCTCATTCCTGCTGAATATCAAATAATCGTCAATATTTCAATAAACAAAATCGAGCCCACGCATCATTTCATCAACAAAACGCTGAAATGTTTGGCCTGCATTACGCAGACCAAACGTCATATACAGGAATTCGAACATTCCGAAGGGCATGGTTATCGCCGTCTTTGGAATGTCCTCACCATAAATAGGGATTTGATTGAACGCCTTTACTAAGTCAATCGTGCTAAACACTCTGCATCCTGCGATGTTATGGGCAAAATCGTGTATATGTCGTATTGGGTACCTATCGGATATCGTACGGGCATTAAGTTGCCTGTAATTGCCACATGGACGCCAACCGTTGTCTTTTTTCGGCGTTAAGTGCAGCGGTGACCACCAGGGACTGTTTGAAGGCCGCGCTGTGCCGTTGGCTAACATAGCTTCAAACTCTGCTTTCGCAATTTTCAACTAATCCGGAGCTAAACGCCTAGGAACGCATGAAACTGGAGGCCCCGGAGTGGTGCGAATGTGGTGTTGTGTGTTATGCGGTATGGTGCGATAAGTACCAGCTGGTCGCGTAATTTCTGGAAATTCACGGGAAAGCAAAAGATGATATCGCGATACGCCAGTCAGAACTTTTACAGACAAAATTTTGTTAGATTTAGCAACAAGTGAAGCTGGAGTAGTAAGCGAAGTGGTGCTATCTATGAGTTTTTTATTTCTACAGTCTACAGCAAGAGCATAGTGACATAAAAAATCTACTCCTATAATAGGCTTAGTTACGTCTGCTACAATGAACTGCCATGGGTAGTTGCGACGAAGTCCAAGGTCCAGGTTATGGTGAGTGTACCCATAGGTTTCTATGGAAGAACCGTTTGCTGCTGCGAGCTGGAAGCCCGACGGTGCACGACGCTCCTTGAGTTGAGACCGGGGAAAAACACAGAGGTCACTACCAGTGTCGACCAACAACTGCGTTTTTGTGACGCGGTCAAATACAAAGAGGCGACCAGGGGAAGAAGGGCAATCGTCTGTCGCCATTACTGACGACTGCCGGCGGCAATTCCCGCCTTCTTGTAGTCGCACGGCTTCTGGCACATGTGCGCCTTCGACCCGAAGTTGGCATGGTACCAACATACAGGGAAGCGCCTGTAGTTGGACGGCAACCTCGTTCTGCTGTGCGATGAGGGACGTTGGCGGCGCTGCTGATTCATCGAGCGGTTCTGGGAGCGCGGTTGGTGCTGATGCTCCTCGAGCCGCATCGCAAATCGCTCCACCATCTTCCTGAGCTCGGCGATTTCGCCACGTGTGTCACTCGTGCTGGAACTAGGGACGGACGCTGCTGCCACCACTGGTGAAGATATCTCCTGTATCCTGTCTGCCAGATCTGCCAATTGCTGCAGGGAGAGGTTAGGTTGCGAGGCTAGAACCGTCTGGATTCTCTGCGGAAGCCGATTGCACCAAATAGTTTTTAGAAACTCTTCGGGCACGCTCGGCCCCGCCAGGTCCTGCAGATGTCGTAAAAACTGTGAAAGCTTCCTGTCTCCTAGCTCTTCATGAGTCAAAAGTTGCTTGACCTTCAGCTCATGGGACGCCGTAAGTCGACGAATCAGCTCACGCTTCATAGTTTCATATCGCTGCAGAGGTGGCGGGTTGACAATTAGATCCTTGACAGCCTTGGCGTGCGTCATGTCCAAGTTAATTATCACTTGATTATATTTAGCAAAATCATCCTTAATCCCATAGTTTTCGAATTGCCCCTCCAAAAGAGCAAACCATATTTCCGGGTCCTCGGGTGAAAAGGGAGGAACCCTAAAATTAATTCTGCCACAATCAGCCGAAACGGACATGTTCTCTGTGGGAACATGCCGCTCACTCGCCTTAGGCGTGCATCGGCGCGTTGCTACGCGGCTACGGACGGTGTTCGGCGATTCACTACTGTCACTCATGTTCAAAGTCGGGTTCACCAATTTGGAAGTAAGGGGTTTAGAAGTAAACACTTTAATTACGTAAATAGAATAGTCACATATATATTTAACTTCCACAATGATCTTAACACAAAAGGCAATGACAGTAGATATTTTACTTTGCACAAACACATACACAAACAAGTTTGATATAGGCAAGCGGGTCCGTAAAGAATAGCACAATGTCCGTTAGAAATAAGTTATCGTAAACAATAGCAAGCGCAAGACAAAGGAATACGTGCGCACGCGTCAAGAAGGAATTCCGACTGGCAGTCGCCCGAACTTAGACGAGCGCGGCCGATCGATCACGCACTAGGTGCGTGTACGCCTGAGTTTAAAGTTCGGTGCGTTACCAGTTGGTACCTGGTTATATGAGAAGATGTGTGCTATGAATGATGGGGTGAATTTGTTAAGTGTTAATTTATGTGCAGTGTTTTTGTATGTATGTTTATATATGATGTAAGGAAAAATAATATGTATTCATAAATTAAATAAAAGATAATTAAATATATATTGTATGTGTAATATTAGGTCTTTACCTATGAAATTGCCGTTTTTCACGAAATAAATGAAGCGTAATTTTTTTATATATTTTTTATTTTTATTAATCAAAATAATCACCCATGCAATCAATGCATCTTTGCCAACGCATTGGTAGCTTATTGATGCCTTTCTTAAAGAAATCAGCTGGACGGGAGGCAGCAAATTCTTCAAAGGCATTTTGTACTGCCTCTCGGGTATTGAATTTTTTTTCCCGCCAAGAAATATATAGTATAGTCAAACGTATATTTAAATTCATTTTCTTCTTAATTCATAATAATTCATATTAACCTCTTTAATGAAATGTTGCGGCATTCTGACGTGCATTCTGCCGTGACGATCGGCCGCCCGCATAAAATTTATTCACACAAACAAGGTTGGGTGGATAAACTTACAAAGTTTTTCTAAATACCTGCCTGAACGAGGATGTATTTGTACGACGGCCTCAGGAGAGACTACCGCTGCCGATTAGGTCATTTGGGTCAGGTGGGAAATCTTTTCGTACAACTAAATAAATATAATATAATAAAAGCAATGGCTTCTCCATGATCCAAGGAATAACTGTCTTGATAGGAATTCCCGCCCGTAAAACCTCTCTAAAAGCAAGCGAACGTCGCCTAACCTACTTTCAATATAATGTTTCCTAATCACATGACAAATATTCTTACGGAATGTTGAAATGCGAGCCAGAACCGTGAGAGCCATGCCACACGAAGCGGTGCGGTGCCGCACCGCAGGTCATCTCGCCGGAGTAGTGACCACACGGTGAGTGCGTCGCCGCGCCGCAACGTTTTGCGGTACCGTAGCAGTGACGGACTAGTGCTCGGCGCGCTCGCTCTCCAGCACCGCATTCCGACGACAGTCTGTATTAAAAAATGGTCTCGATTCCGATGCGCGTGCGGTGCAGCGCCGGAGTGCACGGGACGGCACCGTGTGCCATACTATACATTTTATATGTAGGAAACCGGCGCGGCACCGGTCAGGCGCAGCACCACCGCTGCACCGCATCGTGTGGCATGGCTCTTAGAGCCATGCAATTCATATAACACTGATGGGATAATAAACTCAGTTTTGTGTTTGTCCTGCTCCTTAATGGTGCGATCGAGGTCGACATAATAATTAGCACCATTTAAATGAGAAATAATATCATCAATTATTGGCAATTGATATGCAACAGTAATAACTTTTTTATTAAGTTGTCTAAAGTCAACACAAACACGTGTCATCGGGTTTCTTAACCAACACGACCGGGGATGCATATTGGCTTCTTGATTTACGAATGTCTGACACTTGTTCGCGTATGATTCTATGTTGTTCAGCAGAAACCCTACATGGAGCTTTATGAACAGGAGCTTCGTCCGTAGTCTCTATCGTTACTTCAACAATATTGCACCGACCTAAACTATTTTTATCGAAAGCAAACGTGGATCTATATTTATTTAACAATAATGACAAAGAATTACGTTCACTACCCGATAATTCCGACGATAAATCGAAATTATCGTTTTGTCTTGCCACCACCCCACTCCATAAGCTATCTTTAAAATTATCTACAACATTACTAAAATAAACATATTCACTTTCACACATCTTAGCTCATTGCTGAATCAGATGT
Organism: Marasmarcha lunaedactyla; assembly: GCA_923062675.1. NCBI lineage: Eukaryota > Metazoa > Arthropoda > Insecta > Lepidoptera > Pterophoridae > Marasmarcha > Marasmarcha lunaedactyla. Next base: position 19,810,892 of record OV281352.1, on the reverse strand, counting down.
AAAGAATTATAATTATTACATATATTTTTTACACTATCTAACATAGAAAATTACAGAGACGTTTGCCGAATCTTACGTTATTATTCTTAAAGTCTACTATGGCTTATGCCTTTCGTTGGAAATCCTGTCCGAGGATTAAATCTTGCTCAACATCCTTCAAGACGACGCATTCCTGAACATGTAATTTATTATCTATCGTTATAAATGTATTCGTGCTTCCCAAGCGGCGTGCATTTACGGCTATGATGAACAGATCGTCTGGTTTTTGCATTCTTAAGTTATGTTTGTTTAAACGTCGGTCAGACACCACCAACACGGATGCCACTGTATCTAATAACGCAATAGTGTCACAGCCGCGTATCTGAACGCAAATAAATGGAACGAACTTACTTGAGATAGGGATTTTTTCTAATTTCGGCGTCTGTACAAACCCTATTACTGACGCCGATAGGTGTTTGGGTAATGCTTTTGTAGTGGCATTCCCTTGCACTGATTGGTTGCATGGTCTCTAAAATTATAACGGGGAGTATGAGGTCTCGTAGATGTGGTTAGTTTGGGTAAAAATATAACATTTTGCCTGTGTGTGTGACTCGTATCCATATCGCCTGCGTCCCTCGGAGCTGTATATGAGGACACCGCCGTCGACGTGACATGCGTTGGTAAATCCCACTTTACCTCGGGTGTGTCATGAAATATCTCATGCATTTGCATGATCGTTAGTTTCAGCGATTTCTTGCTATCGAACACTTGTGAAGCTAATCGGCATTTATTAGTATATGAACACGTGCGTAAGAATTGTCATATAAATGTGCTCTCTGAAATCGCTGGACCAGCCTTGGCCGCAAGTGCGTCTAATGCATAATAGTAAATTAATATATCTTCTTTAGTCTTTTGCTTCCTTTCGTAAAACTTCGCCAAATGATCGACGTATGTGTGAAATTTTTTGATCAGTTTGTTTCTTAACTCTTTAAATGTATTGCATATATTGGAGACTTGCGAGAAAAAAATTTGTGCTGGCCTTTCAAGATAAGCGGTGATAACAACTTTTTTTTCTTCCTCGCTGTAGCGATTCAACGTTGCGACGATGTTAAAACTATTTAGGGAATCTTCTACATTCCTTTGCAATCCAGTAAACTTCTATATTTATTTAATATAAATTTTATATATTTTATTTGATACTTTTTAAATATATTACATCTTGCTCATTTGACGGAGCAGTCATAATCTATTCCTTCTTTTATTTCTGTTCTGTCAAAAGTATATTTAAATATATTTTCTTCTTAATTCGTAAACATTATAACCTCTTTACTGAAATGTCGCGGCATTCTGACATGCTTCCTGAGGCTTAATCGTGCCGGTACAAAAAACTAAATAAACTTTCACATTTCCAGCTGGCTACTTGAATGCTCGAACGTATAAATTGATCTGCTCATGCAGTTTTACAAGGCGTTTGTTATTGCAACTAATATTATTCGGTATTTTGATATTTGGAATTCGTATATATGATATTTCGGATTATTGTTAATTCGGATTTTTTATGGTTTGGTATTTTCAAATTCGGCATATTGAATTTCGTAATTACAGTTTCGAAGAAGAAAATTTCGGAATCATGAAACACGAAATGTTCATTACCGGAATTATGAACCATTCGGTGTTATAAAATTCGAAATTTTGAAATTCGTGATTATGACTATCGGAATTAAGTTTTTCAGATTAATGTAGTGTACCCGGCAGCCGGCACATGTGCACGTGACACACCTGATGGTAAGTGGCATCCCCACCCATGGACATGATAAGTCGTGGGTGCTTGTGATCATTATCTTGAATAATGATGCATAGCTGACCGTAGGCTGTCATACAAAAGGGACTGTAGTGCAACCTCAGACGAGATCTTAACAAAGAAACTCCTCTACCACTGCATTACTTGTTCTATTGTTTAAAATCATATTATAAGAAAAGTAGACAAATGTTAGAATTATCTCGAGCAACATATAAAACATTCTATATGTAGAAATATAACAAAGTTTCGTAATTACATTCCACATACATTAGACTGAAGCTTCAAATACGTTGTTGAATTTCTTAAATTGCTTTTAATAACTATGTCTAGTTAAAATACTTTGCTCGTAGTGAGAGGAACTATGTAGAATTAGTGAGGTTTAGTAAACAAACAAGGTTATTTAAATGCATCTAAAACTCCAATGCTCTGTAACTAATACCTTTTTCTGTTATTCTAGTCACTATATTTTTGCTACTTGATAAGGTTAATTTTAAGCAAAAACACTCAGTTTGCAGAAATATAGGTATATAAAAATGTACTGTAGCTGTAACATTATGTCTTGATCTTATTAAGAATAAGGTTTATTCATACTTTTAAAAAGAAGTACTATATATTTGCTACTTAATGTTAGATGATAAAACAAAATTAATACGCTTCGTCATTGCGAATTAATTGTTATCACCGCCCGCGCAGGGCTGTAAAAAAAAACCTCCCAGAAAACGAAATAAAAGAATTTTATTTTTCTATTATTTCTATTTCCCAGCTTATTTAACCATTTATTTAACCGCCGCAAGGGCACTAGCGGACAGTTTAAGTAGTCCTTTTTTTTGAGAACTTATACTGACCAAGATGAAGAGTTTGAAGAGGTTGGCTTCTTATTTCAGATGAAAATATTATTCGATGTTTTTAGAATTGAATCTCCACCCGTTTATGCTAGACGTGCCGAAAAGCTGGTTTTTTAGTCGTGTCATCAAAAAGTGGAATAATTAGGTTCCGTATATTTTTCCAGATACATTTATTCCTGGTACTTTCAAACATAACGTGAGCAACACCTCTTACTCTCAATTTTATTAAAACTGGGAAAATAGCTTCATTTTTAAAACAAATAAAGATATACCAAACTTCAAAGGTCAATAACAAACCTCAACCTCAAGCTTAAAGTCCGTCAACGACAGCCAAGTGGCAGTAGGTAGTCTTGCCTAACACGCCGCAGGCCCCAGGTTCCAGTCCTGGTCGGGGCGTTCATTTGTGTGATGAACATGATGTTTGTTCTTGAGGAATGGTTGTTTATGGTTATATATTTTTAACAATTAGGCATCCTACTAATACAAGTTTTACAAATGTGAAAGTTTGTTTGTTTTGATGTTTGTTACTCATTTGAATTTGATTTGAATCATTTTTAGAATATGGATAAAATACACACTGGAATAACACGTGGTGGAATAACAGGCTGGTGTCACTAACAACGCTTTAATTCCACAAATCTGAGTTATTCCAAATAATTGGTCATTTTCATTTAAGGGGCTACAACTGCTAAATTTGTCCATATGCCAGGACTTGTCCGTAGCAGGAACTCATTTAGGTACTACCTAATCATATGATTAGCTTTTTGTCGCTTTGTCTAGAGTATCGAAATCTTATTTTTAATACTCGTACCAGAAGAAAATAACTAATCTGTATCGTGTATTATTCGCGTCATTGCCGGATGAGTACTGTTAGTGATATTAGCCCTCTCTCAAACGCCGGAAGTCCCAGGTTCAAGTCTTGGTCGGGGCATTTATTTGCGCGATGAATAAAAATCTTTGTTCTCGGGTCATGGGTGTTTATTTTTATATGTGTGTGTTAATCCTAGGTTCAAAGTCCCCTTTTTCCTTGGAGGTTATCTTACAACCAGAAAATGTACTGTCCCAAAGAAGTGCGTGAAGCCACGAGCAAAATCGTGTCTTTCGTAATTCGTCTTCTTTGAAAAAGTCAAATTTTTTACTTTTTTATATTTATGACGTTTTTTTTTAAATTAAAATTAAAATAAAATATTTTGAATGTGTTTTGTCAGTAAAGTAGTTTTTTCATTTAATACGTAACATAATTTAGAATGAGCCAGAATGCGCCAAAATATAAGTTAATAAACTAAGAATGGTGTCGCTATTCTCTAAATGTTTTAGCTAATTTTACCGCTTAGTTTTGATTTTGCAAACTGTGCTCATTATATTATTTACCGTTATTATAAGAAACACACATGTTCTGTTAATTTTACCGAGAACTCTATGGAATAACATACAACATTACAAAAATAGATAAGCTTTTAGGATTGTGTTGTATCAAGAAGATAATTAGGTGATTTACCAATTAGGTTCAATTTAATTAACATCACTCAAATTATGTTAGTTTCATCAGTTTCTATACCCAAACAGTGTTACATTCTCGCAAATTAGATTTATAAATACGGGTCTTATTATGACAACGTTTGCATTCAAGACACATAACCTTTGCATAATAGTTCAATTATCGACTTATCAGGAACAGACAGAGATTTAACAACGGTAGCGTCGGGTGACGGGTCGCTCACTTCCCTCTAATATGGTTGACGAGGGCGACAGCTGGATCTCGTGAACGGGTGCCGTTTGAGGGTGTTCGTCGTATAGATAGTAGGGGGAGGGAGACGAGCTACCAGGTGCAGATAAGAATAATTTTATATAGACATACCGAGACATTGTAAATTTATTTAAAAAAAAATTATACCCGTGAAGAATTTTGACAGATTTTCTTCACGAAAGTTTTTTCCGAACTGATGGTAGAGTTTTAACGTCAATAATAACATGTAATAGTCAATAAAAAAAAATTTTAGACACCCTATACACATTCTTTATATTTAAAAAATAAATTAGTCCTGAGTTGCATGAGAAGAGAACACTTCTTATTCTAGTCCAAGTCAAGTTGTACTGTAGATTTGGTATTTTGTTTAACTAACCTCATGTCATTTTATGTCATTTAAATTATAAAATACAAAATGCAACAAATATACATCAAAAACTTATACTTTATATTAAACTCGCTTAAACAAAATTATTAAGTATTTTCAATCAAAATATACACAGAATGCATCGAATTGTAAACGTGGCGAAATCTCGTTAGTTACTAAAACGGTTCATATTTGAGTGTTAATTTATAAATTTAGTTATTTTTATGTCTAGTATTTACGTTAGGTATCGATCTGGATAAAGAAAAATCAAGAAATCGTAAAACGTGTTTATTCCGATTCAACATATTTACAAAGCAGAAACTGTTTTCTACGAATCGCAAGTTGCGAACTGCAATTATATGATAAGCAAAAAGGGGAATTGTGAAAATTTATAGCAAAATTTCCATGCTACCGACACAAATTTCAAAGATTTTGGACATTTTTTTTAGATTATTTGCCATTGAATTGAACATTTTCTTGTATTTACTTTAGATAATCTTGCGTGATTTAAGTAGGTTTTTTTTACCAACATCCGTTTATTTGTAGTATAACATAAAAATAATTCAGAAAATAATATACAAAAACTGGCTTTAGGTTTTTTTGTTAACTTTCCAGTTACTTAACACATTAAGCCCCTCTCAAACTTGTAATATAAGTTATGCGAAGTCCCCTGACTCAAGACTCTGTCACGCTTGGTCCTTGGTACGTGTAGCACGCGTACTATGTAAAATTTTTCTACATTTCGTTTCAAATGAAAATAGGCTATTCAAATACGCATTGAATCTAGTTCAACAGCTACCAGCATATTTGATTTATTTGATCGAGCAACGCTTGTACTAACAAGCAGCACGGAGGCAGTGAAACGTGTGCGTATAGTTATGGTTTACTCAGAAATTCGTGAACCCGTCAACATGAATTTACAAAATGTAGAAGTTTGTTTTATATTTGTTTCGGTTTATTATTAGAATCTTCAATATTATTGTTTTATATCTCAGAAACCTATTTTTTATATTTCAAGTTCACTTCTGTCTTAAAGGAGTGGGTGTTTAAATATTTATAAAGAAGCTCTTAGATGGTACATTCCCAGTTTTTATTCATTAACCTAGTTGAAACGGAAAATATGGTGTTGTATCAGTTAAATAGCTGGTCACTACATTTCACCTACATTTTGTAAAACAAACAGAATTTTTCATTATATACACATAGGATAGGTGTCCAGAAGCTTCTAATTTTTAGAGCGCAAGCGTAAAAGTATGATTCAACGTTGATAGTATTGTACTGGTGTTAGTTTACAGAAAAGGGAATGTGTTTATAAGCTTGCCCAGCGTGGTTTTATATGTTTTGGCTGAAGGACGCTTAAAGAATACATTTGTTGTTATAAAGGACTGTTTTGTTTTATTTTCGAAACAAGCATTTATGAACCATACATGAACAATGATAAAATCTTACCTACTAGGATGAAAACTTAGAAACTGTGTAGAGCTGCAAATTATTTCTTTTTTTTATTGAAATAAATTTTGTTCCGGTAAATAAAATTGACATATGCTGCAGCACAGGGTCGTTAAATCGATGTAAAGTCTACCTTCTAGTAAAAGGTTCCCGTTCAATTCATGTTATTGAAAAGACATATTGCTATGTATTCAATTCAGAGTATGTAGTATGTACCATGCCATACACTATTTACTTTGCTTAATTAAAATTAAACATCTTCTGAAAACTCCTGATACATAAAGATATTTTTTTTTACCTAAATAATATGACCCCTTTTTATGTACGACTCATAATCATTTCAATGCTATATCCATTTCGAATTTTCTTCAAAAACTTAGCAAGAACATCTGAGATATGTCTGAAATGTTCCCTATGTAAATTCAAATCCAATATTATTATGGCCCTCTATCCTTCAAACTTTTTATATTTTGGTTGTAACAAAACTGATTATTACTATAATGCTTTACTTTACATCACAGAGCATCGAGGAAAAATCAGTCTAACAAGTAAATGTTATAACTTTACGTAAACTCAGCAGTCTCATCGCTATAGTGCAATCTCTTCCATACTACAGTAAATATTTGAACGAAGAAATCATAATTGAGAGAAAACAGCGAATTTCAAAGGCATTTAGTATATATACGTTTGAAAAGTCTATATTAGTAAAATAAAAGTGTTTTTAAGAAAGCATTTCAACCATTCTCACATTATAGGAAAGTAAAATTATAATCAGTTTGAACTTTATGAGGCAGTAATTTAGAATGTCTGTTGTCAAAAGTTCGGAAAAGAGGACTTTTAATAAAGCTTACCTATTAGCAGTAATGTTAATAGATACTTTGAGAATTTCATAGCTTCTAGGAAAGTTTTGAAGAATTCAAAGCACCCAAGCATTCGTTTAACTCTTGCCAAATTGTTCAACCTTCTTTGAAAACCCTTTAGAGGTAAAACGGTTTTCTCAAGTACATTTAAAGTTTCGTTTGATCGATTTTGTTTGTTATTAACCATTCAAAAAAAGATAATCTGGCATAGTCAGCTAGTATAGAAACGGCGATGAATTTATACATCGTATATAAAATTTTAAGATTGAGGTATAAATTTAAGTGTTGAAGTAATTTTTGCTATAACCTAAAGTCTTGTAGAGAAAAAAGTTAAGTATGGAAAATAATAATTACGTACGATACAGCGATATTTGGTGCAAAAAATTTTTGGGGATTGGAACTGCTCGCGTCCGCAAGGTTTAGCCCTCGATACCTTGTATGTGGTCCCTGGGTGGTGCTAAATGAGCAGTATCTTCTGGTGGTAGGCTTCGGCCGTGGCTTGTCACCACCCACTAAACAAAGCCGTCAGACTCGGCATACCTTTGTTGCGCAGAGTACATACTGGAGTCCAATTTCCGCCGGGGTGTACACGTATGTCTGTGACGAGATCTGTTGTCAGCGTCTCCGTTACTTGGAAGATCTGGACTTTTCCGTCATTTGGGTTCACATTGATACTGGCTTTTACCAATTGGTCTACGCCAGTATATACCGGTCTCATAATGGAGATCGGGAGACAACGATGCTCATGGAGTATCTCAGTGATGCAGCAGATAAGGTTCGGCAACATTTTCCCTCAGCACAGTTGGTGTTCCTGGGGTATTTTATTGTTCATAACGGGCAATGGCTATACCCGTATCAGGACACTGACCACGCTGGAACAGAGGCTGTTAAGTTTTCCGTGACTCAAGACCTCTCACAGCTTGTGCACGAGCCCACGCGCATCCTCGACGTTGCTGGCTACACTGCATATTTCTTGGACCTTCTGCTAACAACTGACCCTCGCAGGTACTCGGTGTCCGTAACTGCACCTTTAGGGACATCCGACCATTGCGTGGTGAAATCTTTGTAGCAGTACTCGCCACCTGACACCCGCTCAAAAGGCGCTAGGCGAGTATGGCGATACAAGTCAGCAGACTGGGTTGAGATGCGGCATTTTTTCGCGTCTTATCCTTGGCAGCAGACTTGTTTTACATCTACCGATCCATCGTGCTGCGCTGACGCTGTATCAAGTGTGATAGGCCAAGCAATGGAGTATTTCATCTGTTACGCTGACCTATCCCTTGAAACCAAAGGTCGCCCATGGTTTAATGCTGCTTGCCTCACAGCTTAAGCAAGAAGCGTACAAAGCCTGGGCTGGCGCTCAAAGAAGCAAAGCCGTGGATTCACATTAACCGAAGAAAAGATACAATGCTGCTGCGAAGTCTTGCAAAAAGGTGATCAGAAAAGCTCGCTTTGACCACATTTGCCACATCGCAGACAAGATAGCGTCATATTCTTCAGAAGGCAAAGCTTTTTGGTCTCTGGCCAAGTCAGTTGAGTCGAACTTCTGTCGCCCATCGCAGCCACCTCTGAGGAAGCCTGACGGTTCACTGGCCCACACCACAAAAGAGAAAGCAGAGCTTTTTGCAGATCGTTCACGTCTAAACAGTCCCACCCCATTTACCTCAGTTCGGACCCAAAATGGGTACCGTTCATATTCGCCAAAAGGAGGTTCTTAAATGCTTGCATAATTTAGATGAGAATAAGGCCATAGGCCCCGATAAAATACCTGCTAGTTGTGTTCAAACACTACGCAGCCAAGTTGTCTCCCATTCTAACGCGCCTGTATCGACTCTCTTTGGAATCCGGAAAGGTCCCTAAATCCTGGAAGCTGGCTAACGTGCAACCAGTACCAAAGAAGGGAAGCCGTGCAGATTCTTTCAACTACCGACGTATTGCAATCACCTCCAAATTTTTTTTAAATAAAATTTTACTTTATTTGGGATAAAAAAACAGTTACACAGTAACAGATTAGCTTATGAATTTGAAAGCTAAATAAGAATTAACCATGTAACCAGCACCATTATTCACATGTAAGTTAAGTTAACTTAAATAAGTGAGTGGCAAAAACAACAACAAAACGTAAAAAAAAAGAAAAAACAAATATTTGGTAGTAGAGTCTCATTATACAGATCTCGTCTGGGGCGGTACTACAGTCTTCCTGTTTTGATCGTCATAATAATCACGTTTACCTATTAGTAAAAAGGAACTAGGCTAAAGACTGATAACAGAAATCCATCTTAAAGAAAATAACGTTTTGTTAGAAATGGTTGTTGATATTTACATATGTATGTTTATTCTGGGTTGCCCCCAGTTCGCTGTGTGGTACTGTGTTCACCAATCGATCGATTGGTGTGGTAACACCGTTATATCAATGAATCTGCGAAAGAAACAAAATATAATAATAATAATAAATTTCATTTATTGTGGCAACTTGGCCCACTTATTAATAATACAACATAAATAAGTAACTATGTTAGTGAGACATTCATGTTAATTTATTAGATTTAAACATACATAAAATGCTTCCATATTGGAAGCTCCAGCTTATCAGCAAACACCCTCAGCTGATCATTGGAACAAGATCTTGATTACAAGATTTTTTTCCGAATAATCGCATAATAGTCATCTATTTATTCTAGTAAAGGAAAACATGGCCGTCTCGTTATGCCTATTTAAAGATTTTTGTGAAGACTGATCAATTATTATGACCAAATAATTAGCCATTGTGTCAAATCTTTATGTTTTTTTTTTTGTATTTAATATTTCTAGTAAGGTATCCCATTACAACAAACTGTACCTATGTCATTACTGAAAACACAGAGTATCAAACAGCAGTAAAACTCGTTTGTTAAATAATATGAAATGTATTATTTGAGTAGTATTTAATAGGATTATGCGTAAGCTGAGGAAATTTTTTTAAATAATTGACACTAGTCCCTGTTTTTAATTTGATAGTTAATCTAATTATTTAAATTTATATTCATAGAACTTCTCATATCTTCCAGTTTCACTGGATATTATTGTTTTGTGCAGATTGTCAAAGTAACTTTCGTTTGTAGTTTTGAAACGTTTTCTTCATAGCACTACACTACGCCAAATGGGACTTTAGTTTTTACTCTGTGATACGTAACATTGGAGGTTCAGTCAAAATGCTAGTCATTTGGTAAATGATGCGCAAGAGATTCCGTGGTTAAATGGGAACATGTGCTAGGTTTTTGTTTTGTTTGAATTCAAAACTTTCGACCCTTAAATGGATAACACTTGCAAGTACCTACTTCATGAACTTGTAGCTATTTTTAACAGGCATCGCTATAAATGTTATCTCCTACTGATTTATGCAAGATTACTTAATTAAAACTTTGTATTATTCATAACTTATGCTTCTACTTGTATACTTATACTGAACTGGAGCTATCAATTATAAAATAATTATAAGACGTTACAAAATAGATCATATTCTTAATATAACAGGTATAAGTAATATGTAAGAAATAGACATTTTGTTTTGATATGTTTTCAACAAACAAAATGTTTTCTTTGTCAGACTATGCCAGCTATTGAAAACGATTTCAAAAATGGAGTAAAATATTAAACTGTGGTAGGAGAGTGTCTTTGTTAAGATCTCGTCTGGAGCTGAACTACAGTTCTTCCTATTTATCCGCCATAATACCTTATAACGATCACGTGGTTGTGTTCCGATCAAAGGGAAGAAACAGCCAATTCATATTGGAACAAAGGCAATCTCAACTGAAGTCTGCGGTCAACAACGCATCATTGGTCGAGATAATAATCACAGACACTATGTCTTGATAAAACACCAACAAATATTGATATCCATGGGTGTGGATGCCATTGTGTGCTCGTTGGGATATTAAAGAATTTAAAAATTTAACGAGTATCTGAAAATTAATCTTTTGTTTCAATAAATATGATTATCGGCAATAAAAGCTCTTTACCAAAATTATTTCGCTGGTTTAAAAGAACGTTGTAGGTGCATTAAATAGTTTTCACCGTGGTTAAGCATTTTTTATAACAATAAACAATTTCACTTCACAGTTTATTATGTATTCCAGATTTCCACCACAGTTTTTACTCTCCTATACATACGAGCCAAAATTTTTCGCGAACACAAACAGTTTTTACAAAAGTTGGCCAGCAACTTCAGTCGGCATATTGTTCTCACATTGAGTTTACTGTTTTGGTTTATTCATTTAAAATTTAAATTAAATTAATGTTACAATTGCAAAATATTATGGATGGGTTCTAAGTAATAAAATATTGTTTATTATAATAGGTCTTTACCTATGAAACTGCCGTTTTGCCGTACTGGCCATTACAAATAAAAATATTTTTTTTTTACTGATAATTCTAATTTCAAATTAAATTTTATTTGACAAACATGGAATTTTTTTTCTAAAATCGTCATTTGTTTAATAGTTAGTGTTTTGTTTTCAACGCATTCGAACATTTTTCGTCATCATGGCTAAGTTAAAAATTCGAGTAATTATGGAGTATGAGTACCGTCGTGGCAGCAAAGCGGCACAAGCGGCACGCAACATCAACGACGTTTACGGAGCGAACACTACAAACGAACGCACCACCCGTTGTTGGTTTACCCGCTTCCGTTCTGGAAATTTTGACCTGAAAAATGAACCCCGTGGTCGTCCGAAAACTTTGGTCGACAATGACGAATTAAAGGCAATTGGGGAAGCTGATGAAACTCAATCCACGGCTGAATTAGCAGCAGCTTTCGACGTTAGCATCAAAACAATATTGGTCCATTTGCGTCTCATTGGCAAGGTAAAAAAGCTTGACAAATGGGTACCCCACGAACTCAATGACCGCCAGCGCGAAGTACGCGTGGAGATGTGCCTTGCACTGCTCAGCAGGCATACAAATGAAGGAATTCTGAACCGCATTGTTACTTGTGACGAGAAATTGATCCTGTTTGACAATCGTAAGCGCTCAGCAAGTTGGTTGGACCCTGGTTCAGCACCCAAACAATGCCCTAAACGAAAACTTACCCCTAGAAAAGTGATGGTCACTGTTTGGTGGTCTAACGCGGGTGTAATTCATCACAGCTTCTTGCCAAACGGGACAAGCATTACTGCAGATGTGTACTGTGAAGAACTGAACACAATGATGGAGAAGCTCGCACGTCTCCAACCAGCTTTGGTCAATCGTTCGGCTCCACTGCTTCTGCACGACAACGCGCGACCTCATACTGCACAGCAGACGGTCTCCAAGCTACAAGAGTTGGGTTTAGTAGTTCTCCGTCATCCGCCGTACTCACCAGACCTTGCGCCTACAGACTTCTACTTTTTCCAGAATTTGGATAACTTCTTGGCGGGAAAAAAATTCAATACCCGAGAGGCAGTACAAAATGCCTTTGAAGAATTTGTTGCCTCCCGTCCAGCTGATTTCTTCAAGAAAGGCATCAATAAGCTACCAATGCGTTGGCAAAGATGCATTGATTGCATGGGTGATTATTTTGATTAATAGAAATAAAAAATATAAAAAAACATTACGCTTCATTTATTTCGTGAAAAACGGCAATTTCATAGGTAAAGACCTAATATAAACAAGTATATAATAAATATATTAAACAATCTTTTTATATTATTAGAATTAGTTTGTTATTATTAAATATATGTTTATATGTTAATATATGTTATATATTTTCTTAAATTTTCACGATTCATACTTTAAATAAAACACTTTTTACCGGATATTATCGCGTATATTTTAGTTAATTTTAAAATTATTTCGACGTTTCGGCATCTTTGCAGTTGCCGTGGTCACGATAGATTATCTATCATAGTTATTTAGTATTTGTACCAAAACCAAGTCGGTTGTCCCGATATACTGACTTCCTAAGAGCCTAGTTCAAGCATATTCCACCACATTTATTTGTAGAGAATACGATCTATTTTCTTGTAACCTCTTAAAAAGAAATCTTGATATGGTGGAAAAAAAAAAGATTTTTTTTATGTTTGTTTAATTATTTTTATTTCTTTGTTTTTATTCTATCTATTGTTAAATAATATTTATGTAATATTGTCAAAAATCAATTTCTATAAGTCCTCTATTGCGTGGTTATAAATAATCGTTTTCTGCAACCTATAAACCCATACGCGTATACATAGAAGTTTACTCGAAATTTTCTTCACTCAACTCAACGAGGATTCGATATGTTAAGTTGACATTCCCGTCATCGCCCTAAAGACTTTTCTCATTGGAATTGGTTTTCTCAGTGTTTGTAAAATTATTGTCAAAGTTTGTTTGCGGGCCGTGTTGTCTGATAGACATTTGGGTCTTTTATGTTTTCTGGCTCTGAATAGTTTTCTTTTCGGCCAATGTGACTGTTTATCTGACAATTAAACTTGTCAGATGACCAGTCACTTTCACCAGTCAGACACTTCAACAGTTATTTGGAAGTTGACTTGCCCTTTTGGTTTCTTGCATTACTGCCAGTACAAGTGCTAAACAATTCTTATATATTCATCAAAAACATCACAAAAAATCTAAGGGGTTGTCTTTATCCAAAATGAAATCTGGCACGGTTGATTCTTTTGCAAGGTTTGATGGGATACATTTGTATCTCCGTTTCCTGCTTTCTCACTTTCTTAGCTTTCTTAGCATGGGGCACAGAAAAATTGACAATGGTTGGTTTTCCTCTAGAGAAATGTCGTCTTGACACATGCACGGGAACCCAGCAGAGGTTCCTAAGTACCCTTATATTATTGTCAATCTGCAACGCACTTCAGTTTCACCCAAAAGCTGTCGACGAACAAGATTACTAATTTTTTCAGAATCCTCATCTCCTCTGTCCTCGTCACTCAAATTCACGTTTTCTGGTAGTGCGATGAACATATCTGCAGATATTATATGATTATATATAGCTATCTTCTCTAGAGCATTCTAAAACAAAGAAAAAAATGGTTTTTCGCGATAAACTAAATCTGGATGTAAACTTTTTGCCATAACTTCATGTTGTCTACTGATCCCAGTGCACCTCAAATGGGCGTCAAACAAAATATACAGTTTGATGTAAAAACTGTAAAAAATCCAAATTTTCAAAACAAATATAAATAGTTAAGGATCATACCTATAAAATAATAATATCATTTAAATTTCACAAAATAACACATTCACCTTTTTCTGGAACTCATAATCGTCAAAATTGTCCTTTTCTTATTAATTATAAAAAATTAACAGATATGCGTTTGAAACTTCGACGAGCAATTTGTCACTTGACGGTACATCTAATTAACGTTAGTTTTATTTGATTGCCCGATTATCAAACAATAATCAGAAGTTGATGCATCTCGATGACGTCAAATAGAGGTTAACCGAGTGTGAATTAAATATATCTTTATAATAAGCTTAATCCCATTATTCTACGAGTTGTTACTGAGAAAATATATTGAAGAAAAGTGATTTTACCAAATAGTTTTCAAATTAAAATCTGGATTTATTTTCTAACATACAAATTGAGGATCAACAACGTTGTCATCACAAGTTACATAACAAGTTTATCACTCAGGATCGTTCCGTGACAATAAGGCAATAAAATTCAGACAAAACTTTATAAAATAAAGTTCCCCGTGAATATTCTCAAATTACAGCTCTTTCAGATACCGTGAAATTGTCCGGAAACATCTCGTTATGTTGCCTAATGAAAAGTGAATTTCGAGAAAAAAGTGAGCTTTTTCCGCCTGGCAGCGCGGATTTGTGGTTGTGGGAACATTAACGAAGCGAATTTCTTTATTAAAATTAGCAAGCTATTGTATTTTTAGATGTGAAATAATTTTTCGTATTAATCCTTTTCATGTTCCATAGTACTGAAAAATCAGCTTAATGGTAGTGTTTAGTTCAAGAGTGTTGAGTTTAGGCACCAGGTTTTTAGCTGCCAGGGGTCCTAGCTTGAATAAAACTTGTATGTAAATTATTAACTGTATTATAGGTTGCTGATACAATAAAACAGAATGAGATGCGCGTTACGACCTTCTAGTACTCGCGGCCAGTGTACCTCCGAAGGTAACTGGCCGATAACTGGTTTTGTTGGTGCCGCGCATCCGGCGATGTGACGTCAGGAACAAAGAGAAATTTCATTTGTTTATATCATTGCTTTATTCAGGCAGTTTTATTTATGGTCAACGACCGTCAGTGTTAGTAGTTGCCTCATACGTCGGAGGTCATCAGGTTCGAGTCCTGGTGTAGGCATTCATCTGCGACATGACCACAGTTCGCTGTATGGTCATCAATAACACAAGCCTGCTTACTTTTGGGCCATGCCGTTGGTGTGTTTGTCTGGGAATTTATTACTATTAATTAATTTCATTTTTTAAAGGATGATATTAAATCAAATATAAAGTCTTTTATTACGTTAAAAAAGCATCTTAATCCTGGAGTTGTATTTACTGCAGAAACAAGTAATGTAAAAACTTCAATAAAGTAAACAACACTGGTAAAAATACAAAGTACAAGAAATAAACATAAACAAACTTTTCCTCGCTTGCTTCCAATCAAAACGGAAGGAACCCTAACCTTTCTATAAAATTCTTGTAACGGGAGAGTTAAGGATCCCTCGAAGCACGCGGCTATCAATGGCCTGCGCTCACTAATGGTAATGAGTAAGTATAAAGGAAGATCTTATCGGATATACAATCTATGATAAGCGCAAATCTTATGTCGTCCCGCTATGGGAAACACAATTGTTTTAGATTAAAAGCTTAGGTCTCTTAGTTGTTCTTTTTTCGACTATGTCCGTTAGTATGTAATTTTTTTCAATTTATTAAAATTCAATCCATATTTTAACATTTATTACATTGAATAACTAACTAGATTTTAAAAAAAAAATCTTTTTTCTGTTTAATGCATGCCATTTTGACAAAATGTACAAAGCTGACCGTGCCAAGAAACTTAAAAATTTGCTTGGTTATTGAGTATTTCAAAATGGTATAATTATTTACCGTTACATTGAAAATTTTTTTTTAATTATAGTACTAATTCAGGAACGCCTATTTTTTTGTAATTTGCTTAGTTCATTTAAATGTAAGAATATGATCGTATAAGAATGAAATAAATAAAGTTGGATACAAATTATCAGTTTATCAATTTAGTACTTCATAATAAATACTCAAAATGATCGTCTTTTGCCCTTACACATGCTATACATCTTTTTATAAAGGACTTTTTTACGTGGCTGACGTGTCCTTCTCTTGAAATTGTTCTCCAGCTCTGTCTATTTTTTTTCGTAGCTGTGTAATGTTGAAAGTCTCCGTCGCATAGACTAAATCTTTTAAGCAACCCCAGTAAAAAAAAAGCTAGAGGATTAAGGTCTGGTGATTTTGCTGGCCATTCAATTGAGCCGTGACGCCTTTCTTCAACATTTTAGGAAATAATTTGGTATTTTGTTTAAGTAACCACGAGTACTTTAACTATTATTAACTATTTTTCAAGCAAATTACAAATGGCATTCTGTAATTGTGCGATGAACGAATAGGGTATTATGAAAGTTTACTGCGATAGTTGCATCATACCGACATTAAATACAACGTTGTTTGGCACATTTTGAGATTAATAATAATAAATCCCCAGATTGTTGTAAATGAATAAGGACCTAGTATTAATAGTAACCTTACTCGAGGAAAATAATAGTTTTTAACCATTTCATTTATACCGTTCAATAGTAGTTTAACAGAAAAAGAATTTACGAAGTAATATATCAACGGGTATGGTAACAAAACTGGGAATCCGTGCATAAATATCCCGAAAATAGAACTGGGCGTAACGAGCTTACACAATGCTCACTTTGCATTATAATACAATCTCACGATTTATTTAATAGCTTTTTTATTTATTTATCTACAGATTTGTTAAGGGTGTAAACAATGTTTGCGCGTGCGCTGTGATATTACAAAAATATTTGTGTTTTACGATTGGCATTTATTATCTAAGTACTTAACGGCGTAAAACTGTGTGTCGGCTCGTCTAATTGACTGACGTCTTTAGTTCAATGAAACTAAAGAAAGCTGAAGATGCTTCAGGCTAGCGTGAATATGTCGTTTTATATCTATTTTATTTTATTTTATTTGTGACAGTAAATCTAACGAGATTTGTTGTAAGTAATGACCCTAATTTGGTCTCGAAAATTGCAATTCATCAATTACGCCGCAGCTATTAAATGTTATCATGATAAAATTTCTTCATCTTTATACTATAACATAATACATCATTATATTTACTATTTTTGCTAGTTGATTTTTAAGTTACTAAAAACACTGGATTCTCCAATAACTTAGTAGCACTTGAGCTACTGAATATTATTCATACATTATAAAAAGTCACGTGTGTATCGAGGTTCTCGTATGCAGATATTACCTTTGATATGTTTTGAGTAGACAGAACTACCATTTGGTCAACCTGACCAAATGTGACAAACCAAACAATAACTACTACATATCCATAAGTATTGAATACATGTTTTTTAATGCTGAAAATAAATAAGCTTTTTATACGCGTCATGTGTTGATTCTAGTTACACAGATACCAGCTTATTGAATTTTAATCAATCGAAGTAAGGTTGTACTATCAAGCCACACAGATGCAGTGAAATATGTCGGTATGTTATATGTTTTAGCTTAAAAATTCGTGAGCTAAAAACATAACAATGCCCGTCAACATGAATTAACCTTGTTTTATGTTTGTGTGATAGCGTGTTATGTTTCCATTATTAGAATTTTTATATTTTAAAAAACCTATGAACATTATTTAAAAATATCCCTACTGTCCCAAGGGGGTAACTTTTTAAATATTAATAACGCTCATAGAACGTTTTTTTGACTGATTTTGTTTGTTAATGTAGATGTACCTAGTCGGAAAATATTGGGTAAAAAGTTATTTTGTCATGTACTTTGAAAAAAATATTCGAGACTCTCAATGCATGAAGTTGAGTTGTGTTTATTACTTTTTTATGACATGAAATCAGATCCTCAAGAAAAGGTTACATCCCAAGAAAAGAAGAATGAAGACCATTCACTATCACCACTGGACGTTTATGAAACTTATTTAGTAATATGGCTGTATCAAACTCATAATATTAGTTATAGTTTTATAAAGAGAGTTTCCAATAAGTTTGATCGAATCGACTGTATCAGGGCTCTGTATGTAGCTTTCGTAAGAAGTGTACTGGAGTACGGAGGTAGCATCTGGAATCCTCAGTATACTATCTACATTCATAGGCTAGAGCAGATACTGAGATTTAAAGAGTTTCGCCAAGACTACACTTATAAAGAGGATCTAATACACTACCGGCTAGACTCGCTAGTGTCGCGCCGTCGGCAGGCCGACATGGTGATGTTGCACGACGTGCTGAGTGGTGCTCGCGACTGTTCACAACTGCTGCACGCCATACAGATGCGTGTGCCCAGCTGCCGCACGCGCCACACCGCCCTACTACACGTTCCTCAATGCAACACCAACTTCTATAAAAACTCTGTCATCTGTCGAATACTGCGTCTCTACAATAAAATCTATTCCTCCGCTGATCTTTTCTATCTGTCACGGCAATCTTTTAGGAATGAGGTGATTCAAATGAATCGTGCATAAAACACTTACTTACCCCAAATGCACACACTCACATACACACACCCACACACAGACACACGAACACGAACACAAACACTCACTCTCACACACACTCACAATATCAAATACTAACCAATCGCGTTTCAATTTAATTCGAGTACTATTTTTATTATTAAGCACATTGGTTTATTTAAATTCATTATTTCGTTACTTATATATTACTATTTAAATTAAATTTTGTATTTTTATTTTTTAGTTTTTTGATATGATTTTATGTTTGTTATCTGCATCGTCTTTTATTCTGTTGTTAAATTTTCTTTTCTTAATTAATATGGATTGCATTTAGATATTTTACTTTTATGTTAGTGTATTTCTATAATTTGGCTTCTTGTTTTTGTTCGAATGTAATGTGTCGTATTATTTAATTAGCTGTTGGAATACCTAAGAATAAATAAATAAATAATTATCTGTACTTTTTCGCTCTACATGCTATTCAATAGAACAACTTCGGACTGTACTCAAAGTAATTATTTCTCCTAACAGAACCTTCCAATCAGAATCTTGAATCAGAAACTGAAAGTTCATTATCCTGGCGCATTTGATTACCATTTCCAAGTAAAAGAAACATACAATTTGTAAGCAGAAAATCATACATCAGTAATAATATACTTGCTGAGAATAAAAGTAATGCTTGCTAGTATGAAAGGCCATGCCGAAATAGAAGCTCTTTGGGCTATTTACGTTTCACCTACATTTCATAGATACCTACTCGTGAACCAAACTCAAAGAGCTTTTTCATTTCACATAGCACAGGTGTAAAGCTGCTTCTCATTTTCAGAGTGCAGGCGAAAAAGTAATTTAGGCTTAGAACTTAGGTTGGTGGAGTTGGTTGCATTGAAGTTTTTATATGTTTTGTTTAAGTATGCTTAAAGACTAACGGCAACATTATGACACGCTAAATACTTAAAGGCTAGGAGCCTTTAAGTATTATTTTACTATGTATTATACTATATACAGATTAGGCTTAGCAAATTTATACCTCATCTAAGTGTATATTTAATAAGCAAAATTTATTATTAAAAGCGACTTTAGTAACCGTTTGATGTAGATACTTCAGAGGCCGTTGGAGGGCGTGACTGTCATACAGGGTTTCTATTATAACAAAAATTTATCATGTTATCCCTGCTTGGACAAGTCTCACTTGCCAGCAATCAAAATGCTTCATAATCTCCATTCAAAGACTTTGAGAGAGAACATGGCTCAAAATGAAACGTAAACATGTATGACCACAAACAGTGCTTTTCCAAATAAAATTTGAATTTTGCACACATTTCATCGTAAACTTTAAGAAAAAAACGTAAAGAGGGCGCCCATTCAATTGATGGCATTTAATATACAAATAAAAATATATTCAATTCACACTATGTATCGCTCAATACAATATTTGCTTTACGAAAATTAGTTTATTAATCTTGATTACTACTCATCGTCGTATCTATACTACATCGATTTTGAATTTTCTTTGATAAAATAGCGAGAACATCTAACACATCTCTGAAATGATAGTTCAGTTGTTTCAGAAATTCTAGTAGAATATTCCAGACTTTGTACGGAAATCGTGACTCCGGGGCTGTAAATTGGCTTTATTTCAATATCACTTCATATCAGCTAGAATCTAGACTTGGAACTTTGCTGAAAGCGTTAGTTATTAACGTATAGAGTGGTGTGCTCTGTACTGGTAGTAAACCATATATATAATGCGTAGAAATACTATTATTGTTAAAAGAACATATTATTATTTCAATTTTTTCGCACGAAAAAGAAATGTACAAGTGGCGGACTTAATCAATTAATTTAAGAGGACAGTGTAGCGCAGTGTAGACTTATTTAAATAAAAAATAAGATAATTATATATAAAACGAAATATTTTTTTTAAATACATATATAGGTCGGAATCTAGCTAGCGACATCTAGTTTTGTATGTAGGAAACTCGGACGACAGCAGCTGATTGACAGTATTTGACAGAGTATACGTCTAGTAGTGTCGTCGGATGCGGTCGGCGAACACTTGACTACAGGGCGGGACCCCGAGGATGTGAACATGAAACTGGCTCGCGTTCCTGTTGATCATATTTATTTCAAAAGTATCCATTATAATTATTTAGTGTAATACTTATTGCTTATTAATAGTGCCTGAAATATAAAAAAACTGTAATTCAATCCTGAAGTGAAGTATTATTTTGAAACCGGCTTATACTCCATACTCCCACAAAAAGAGCCACCACTGAAAATGCAGTCTGATGTTGCGGAAAATAATCCCACTGAGACATATACAGGGTGACTGGAAATAAGTTAACTTTTTCGTAAGGGAGTATGGTACAGGTCATTTGCAAGAAATTTTGTTACGTATATGTTTGTGTCAAAGTCAATCATTAATGAGATATTTCAATTTTAATAATTTTTTTGAAAAGTCATTCTCCTCACTCAATCAGTCCTCCAATCAGTCGTCCAAATCAATCAAATCAGTCCTGTTTAGGCTTAAATAAAAATAAAACTACCGGTTTTTTTCCAAGTTTATAAGTGAAGTTTTATTTGCTACATTCCAGTAACTAAATAAGGTACATTTATTTGCTTTATTTAGATGCAGTGCTTCAGACAAATAAAAATAGCACAAATTTTTGCAAGTCTTGCTCATAAACACTTAATTTTAACACTAAAAACCCGGTAACTTTAGTTATAATATAATATAAAAACATCTAAATTTAATTATTTTAAAAATGAGGTATTATAATCCGACGTAGCAAACATAGCGCCAAAGATATTGGTTAGACAATGGAGTCAAGTAATAAGTCACATAATAATATTAAGCGTTTATTGAAAAAAAAAATTTTTGGTCTTTACCATTATCTTTATTGTGAAATGACTACCTCGATTTCGTACGCAAAGTCGCATTCTTTTTCTTAAATTAGTTTTCACCACACTTGTAGTAAGATTATTTGTTATTTGCTCGGCTGCAGCTGAAATTCGCCTTTTCAATTCTTCGATATTTGGCACGGGCTGCGCATCAAAATAGACTAAAGTTTTCATGTGCCCCCGGAACTAATAGTCCATGGGCGTCAAATCTGGCCTTCGTGCAAATTTTTGTATAAAAATTAAAATATCTCTCACAATCATATTATACATAACTAAATTTGTTGCAAATGACTTGTACCATACTCCCTTACAAGGTTGTTCACTAATTTCCAGTCACCCTGTATATGTGACCGGCAATCTGTATAATACGGTATTCTATACATTACCTAGGCAATGTATAGAGTACCTAAAACATTCTATACAAGGCATTCTATACAAGACCGAATGCGCTGCCGGCAATGTGTGTAAAAGACGATAGCAGGGAGTGGGAGGGTCCAATATCTTTAAATTATAACTGACTATATTAGTAACTTTAAGCTACCGAGAACTATAAATATCATGACACCGACAACAGGCAAATAAGCCATGTACGATCACCTGAAAAAGTGACAAACTGGTCTATCCCGCAGGGTAGCGTCTTAGGATGTCTGCTATTCCTAGTATACATAAATGAACTACCAGACACTTTAAAAGTTTATTGTGTTTTATTTGCGGATGATGTCTCCGTCATTGTATCATCCAAGGACACCAATACACTAAATGAAAAAATACTTTTAACTTTAAATATTATAAACTCTTGGATAACAGAACACAGCTTGGAAATAAACTTAGAAAAATCGAAATTAATATCATTTTATCCATACCAACGAAAACCACTTAATATAAACATTAAATTTAATAATAGAAACATCCAACTCGTTACCAAATTTACATTACTCGGCATAGACATAGATTCAAATTTAAATTGGAAAATACACGTTAGTAAAATCAGACGCAAAATCTCAAGTTTCACATATGCCCTTCGAAAAATAAAAAAATCTACTGACCTTGAAACAGCTGTCTCTATGTACTACGCATATGCTTACTCATGGTTTAGCTACGGTATTTTGTTGTGGGGAAACAGCACTGATTTTAATACATTATTTCTATCTCAAAAAAAACTAATTAGAATTATAGTAAACGTTAAAAATAGACAAACCTGCAAACCGTATTTTCAAAGCTTAAAAATATTAACTCTACCATGTATAAGCAAGTATGTCCGTTTATACCCAGAACTCTACGAAGGAAGAGAAGACATCCAATCAAAATACACATTAAGACACAAAAATAAAATACAACTGCCATACTCAAAACTAGAGTTGCACTCGGCCAGTCCCCTAGCAATGTCAGCAAGAATATACAATAAAATACCGAAACACATACAAAAAATAACTAACACCAAACAATTTTTTGAGACATTGAAAAAACTTTTAATAACTAAATGTTACTACACTGTAAAAGAGTACCTAAATGATAAACTTCTGAATTAGTTTGAAATCACATATCTCCTTTTATAAATCGTTAATTTAAATTATGTCTTGTCATGTTTATTCCTCCTCTCTCCCGAATTGCAGCGCCTCACAAGGCCCTTATTTGTCATCTCATTAATTTGTTTGTACCAAATTATGTAAATGATGTAAGGAAGCAATAAAGTATTGAGTATTGAGTATTGAGTATTGAGTATAATTACAATTTTATTCTTTATACATTCTTCCAAGGGTCTTCAATTTTGTCGTAACAAAAGAAACAGCTTTCAAAGTATTTTGTGGCAGCGGCAACAGATGAAGGCCAATGCACAGGCGCTTGTTCTCTCTCGTATTTACACAGGTTTTACAAAACTCATTATTTATATTGAGGTTACGCGGTGAACGTTGACAGCGCAAGACGTGTATTTTGTGTCGTCGTGAATTGTATTTCAAAACAAGTTCAATTTTCCATTTTTCTACGAAATCATTTTTTCAACGTATTCGTCTTGATTTGCCTTATAAAATATAATATAATCTGCAGTGTACAGTGAAGTGTATCATCTTTTACGAGTCAAAATCTGTCGGTTAAAATACTAAACAGTTGATCAGTGAGTGCGTGCTAGCTAACTCTCGACAATCCGTTAGTTTACCGTTACTTAGAACCAGTCAAGCATTGACGATTATTTCGTCTACGTAACTAGTAGTCGATGTGGTAAAGCGGTCGGAAGAGTATTCACCGATTTAAGAGTACCGGGTTCAAATCAGAAATTGTACCTGAGATGAATTGGATTTTCGTTTTTTTTTTTTACATTCAATACAATCATAATTTTAACTGTCAATTAATTGGAGTTTTTCTCCGATATTTTTTTTTCTGTTTTGGCTTTCGTTAAATACCAATGAAGTTAACCAATGAAGTACCAAAAAATAATGAGTTCCATTACATGCGCTGGTTGTATGAAAACGATTTCTGATAAACTTTATTTGCGGTGTGTTAAATGTAATAAAGATCATGACTTAGAATGTGCAAATGTGTCGGAGAAAAGATTTGTTAATACAATGACCAAATATCACAAAGACAATTGGAAGTGTGTGTTGTGCATCAGTAAACAACCGAAAACGGACAATAGTAATACTCCTGTGCGGACGGCTGATAACAACGCTGTAAACCGTAAACGAGGCGCGGCGTCGGGCAGTCCACCCGGGACGCTGTTGCTCTGCACATACCGGCCGGGGCCACTATGTCGGGCAATGTTGCTTTTGAAGATTTAATTGCCGAAATCAAACTTTTTTCCAATGAAATGAGGGCTACTAGAACTGAAATTAATGCTCTGAACAACACATTAACTACCCTTAACTCTAAAATAGATGTCTGCGAAAGCCGCATAGTCAAACTAGAGCAGCGAATGGATTTTTTTCATATTTTATTTTATCCCGGAGAAATCTGAGGAGTCACGGATTGATTATTGCTTCGATTGAAACTCTAAGGAGCGAACTCAACGATCGAGATCAATACCTGCTTATGAATGACGTGGAGATAGCCTGTGTACCGGAACAACCGGGAGAAGGTCTAATACACATTGCTATGACCCTCGCTAACAAGCTGGGGGTTCAGTTGAACGAACAGGACATCGTCAGCTGCAGGCGCGTGGGGCGCATTTCGGAGTCGACTGTGGAGAACGCGGCGCGCGGCGCTCGGCCGCGCCCAGTTGTGGTTCGGCTTTCACGGCGGGCGCTGCGGGATGAGCTGCTGCGTGCGGCACGTGTGCGCCGTGGCGCCACTACTGAGGGCACTGGCCTGCCTCAACCTTCACGGAGGTTCTATGTTAATGAGCGCCTAACGAGGCACAATAGGAAGCTGTTCCGACAGGCGCGTGACCTTGCAACGAGCCTGAACTGGCGGTTCGTTTGGACCAAAGGCGGCGGCGTGTACGTACGCCGCCACCAGGGTCCGGACACGCCGCTACACCGTATCTGCACGGAAGCTGACCTGCGTCGGGTTTTTGGGCAGTCATCTGTTGGTGCTATGGATTCTTATGGTCGACCTGCCACCAACTAGTCTGTACACTTATTTTTACTATCCATGTTTTTCAAATTTTATTTATTTTTTATTTTCAATTCATTGGATATCTCATGTTATTATTTATTCTTTCTTTTCTATTTTTAACTCCGTTTCAAGCCCGTTTAATTGTGATCACACAATTTTATTTCTGGTTTTCTTTTTTCTGTTTTTAATTTGTCCACAATTGCCAATATTTTTTATCAATGCCAATTTAAGTCAAATGTGTAAATGTAAAAGACATAGCTCATTGGTGTCAACGCGTAATTTTATTGATTTTGTTATCTACATATAATTAATGTTGCTTATTTATTTACTCATAATTATTTTTGATTATTTCTTTATCAAATTTTATTTCCTTATAATTTATACACCCATGCTGTTCTCCATTATGGTTTTCATGAAACATGTACTGGATATTTATTGTTATTATAAATCCTACGCTCATAACTCAAACATTTTATTTTTATTTCGTAATACAGTTGCACTTGTAGTTATTTTTGTCAAGCTGTTTAGCACCATTTATATACTTTTTAAAACGGCTTGTGACCATGGCTCCTAAAACCAAGTTTATCAAGTTAGGTCTTTATAATGCTGGGTCGCTTAATACTGGACAATATAATTTTTTAATTGCTATGAACCGTTTTACTCCGGACATTATCGCAATAAATGAGACGTGGATTCCAGAGGGCCAGGAAGAAAGAGCTCTTACAGTACCCGGCTATCGACTCAGGAACACGCCTCGACCTCATCATATGCGACGCGGTCGCGGCGGTGGCATCGCCTTCTATGTCAAGCGAGATATCCGTGTTCGCTATGAAAAATATCCGGGAGCAAGTATAGAGCAAATGTGGTTCTCTACTGTGGCAAACGGTTCACGTTTAATAGTAGGCACCGCATATCGGCCCCCCTGGATGAACGTGGAATCATTCATTGATGAATTATCAAGTTCGATTTCATACTTCTCATGTTTTGACAAGATAATTATTTTGGGTGATTTTAATATTAATATATTGAATAAAAGACATCGAAACAGTATAAAGTTTAATCAATTTCTAAATTATATGAGTTTAAATCAAGTTGTGACGGAGCCTACTCACTTTTCAGCAGAGGGAGAGTGCATGATCGATGTGGTAACCACAAACGGTAATGTGCGTAACGTTGAAGTATCCAAAATCACTGGTGGCTTGGGGCATGCTATGGTAATTGTTACACTTTCTGTAAAGAAACCTAAATTACCACCCAGAATCTTATCATACAGACCCATTAAGGATATAAACTTTGAAGAATTCAATAGCGATCTTGAAAAAATGGATTGGGAATTGATTTCCCAGATACAAGATCTTCATGAGATGGTTGACTATATTGATAGTATGTTGTTGTCTCTGTATGATAAACATGCGCCTCTCAAAAACGTGAAAGTAAGATCTGACCACACACTACCATGGATAACAAGAACTTTAAAACAAATGATTGACTTACGTGACAAAGCCTATAATACGTTTAAGAAAACAAAGTCTGCTTCTCACAAGGAGTATTATAATGAGCTTAAAACTCTAGTCAAACGTAGTATTTTTTGTGAGAAGAAATCTTATTTTGATAATCACCTTAACACCAAAATCAATAATAGCAGAATGTTCTGGAAAAACTTGAAAGAAACCATCTTAACTGACCCAAGCAAAGCTGATCATCTGCCAGATTTTTTTGACGACCCCGATGCGATGAATGACCATTTCCTTACTATTTCTGGCCTGAACACTGTCCCACAAGAACAGCTCACCTACTTTGAAAACAACAGATTCTGTGGTGCTACATTGGAGCTTCAACCTGTCTCAATTGCGGATATGGCAAAGTGCATACTATCGATTGACTCAAATGCTGTGGGCAGCGATGGTATTAGCAGGGATATGGTTATCTTGACTTTGCCCAGGACCTTGAAAATTATCACGGACATTGTTAATAAATCCATCGTAACTAGTACTTTTCCTAGTCAGTGGAAAATGGCCCTTGTTACACCCCTGCCAAAGGTTGAACAGCCGGATCATCTCAAACACCTTAGGCCAATTAGTATTCTGCCTTTTCACTCAAAACTTTTAGAAAGGGTCGTTCACTGTCAGCTCGGTAAGTATGTGGAAGATCATAATATTCTGCCAAAATATCAATCAGGCTTTCGGAAAGGGCGTGGAACCATCACTGCCCTTTTAGATGTGATAGATAACGTACTTGCTGAACAGGACGCTGGAAACGGATCTATTTTATCGCTCCTTGACTACACTCGCGCTTTCCATTGCTTAAATATACCTTTACTGTTATCCAAACTCACCTATTACGGCCTTAGTAAGAAATGTGTTGCATGGTTTAGCAGTCATTTAACAGACCGATCACAAGCTGTAAGACTTCTAAAGAGTAACGGTAAATGCGCTATTTCATCCCCAAAACCTGTAGATCGCGGAGTACCGCAGGGTTCAATATTAGGTCCTCTCTTCTTCATCATATACAGTGCGGACCTTGCTCAGGAAATAAAACATTGCAACTATCATTTTTATGCTGATGATGTTCAATTGTACATACCCGTAACCCCAGATGATATCTCTCCAGCCACGCAAAAGATGAATGAGGATCTATGCAGAGTAGCTGGCTGGTCAAGCAGAAATGCCTTAATTGTCAATCCCTCAAAATCCAAATTTTTAATACTAGGAAGTAAATCGCAGACGGAAAAGATTTAAAGAGGTAATCCTGACATACGGCTCGCTGAGGATAGCATTGTTCGAGTTGACGAAGTAAAAAACCTAGGGATATTGCTTGATAGTCACTTAAGATTTGAAACACATATTATAAATCTAGTCAGAATTTTTTTTTATCGGCTAAAAATACTTTACAAGGTACGCAATTTGCTAATATAGTTTTGCGAAAAAACTCGTATAGCTCTTTGCGAGGCTCTCGTCCTTTCAAGGCTGAACTATGGTGACCTCGTCTACGGAAGTCGCCTTTTGTCTGTTCACAAACGGATGATTCAGCGGGTGCAAAACGCATGTTGTAGATTTTGTTATAATGTTCCGCCACGTAGTCATATCACCCCTTACTTGAACAAGGCATCCACATTGAACATATCATCTCGCAGGCTTCTACATCTCGCTTGTCTTATGTTTGACGTAGTACACTCCAAAAAGCCTGAATATTTGTATGACAAGCTGAGATTACTAACGTCACGAGGGACAAATTTTATAAGGAATGCACGGTTGCCGTTAGAAAACCAAAAACATAAAACCGTTGCTTTTAATGGTAGCTTCCGATATCAGGCAACGAAATGCTGGAACAATATACCTCCTCCATTGCGGCTATTATCATCTAAGACAACATTTAAAAAACACCTGAAGCTGCACCTTCTAGAGTTGCAAAAACTTATTTAATATTATCTACCCAGCATCTCGTGCCTTGTTTCGGGGTTTATGGATTCTTTGGTGACATAATAATAGTATTTGATTATTACTATATATATACTTATATGTGTGTATATATATTAAATGGTATATGTATATATATACGTATATTAATTTTGGACTTTTTATGATAATAATTTTTAGTTTAATTTTTCTGTTTTAACATAATTGATTTATATTTTATTCCATTGCTTAGTTCTTATTTGCTATGACTACCATCTGAACAGTTAGCGACGACTACGCTTTTTATCTCTTTTTTTTTTGCTTATGTAGTTTACTTATTGATTTATATTATATTTGAGTTAATATTTATTATGTATATATTTCTTTATTTATCTTAAATATACTATAGCCAGTTTGCACTCACCGTGGGCCCGAATGGCGATGGCAGAAAATCAACGATTTGCTCAAATGGGCAAATGATAACCGTTGAGCTACGGCCATTTTGCACATATACCATGTCAGCATTTTTGTTAAACTTATTCTATTTTTGCTTTTTTTTTTTTTGTTCTTATTTTATGTTTCTGTAATTAATGTGTCTTTGTGTCTTTACCTTTTTGTTTGTGTTTTGTATATATTGCTTTTATTGTAAATGTTTGTATGTGCAAATAAACGTATATCCATTCATTCATTCATTCATAAAATATTCATGTATGTTCCAGTTATTATTTCCCACGTGAATAAGTTGTGCCTCGAGTATTTGTTTCTCTTAATAAGAAAGTTCTGCTTAAAGTTGGCGTGTGGTGTGTGAGCGCTTCCTTTGTTTCACTCACAAGCTTTTAATTGGTTTCAGTAGTTCAACGAAAGCAGGTATTTGCTGCAAAACCTGTGGGATGGGAATTTACAATATTTGTTGTGCAAACTACATCAGTTGTACAGTTATAAAACATAAACTATTTTAAATATAATTCTGAAACTCAGTTATCGTTAAAATTATGTTATAAATAATCATGGTAGAATGTAATTTCTTGTTTTGCAACTTTTAAGTGCATTTAGGTTAAAATAAATTAAGCGTTTCTTAGTGTGCCGTCTCAGAACTATTTTTTAATTGTTTCTGCTAAGTTTTATTAATTTTTAATACTGTAGCCTAGTATTATTCAAAATCTCTTTTATTCAAAATCATGAACATCTTACGAACTCAGGTTATTTCGAAGAACTCCTTTTTTCAGATCTAGACCGATAGTAAAACCAGACTTATAAACTGCAGGTATCGATGCCATCATTAAATTTTAACGATGAACTTGTTGAAAGACTTTTCCTTTTTATCAATAGAAACGTCTCTCATGAATTTTTTTGAAAGTCTGTATTTGTTGTACAGCGTTAGTTATAAACGTAGCTATCATAAGTTAAGAGCACATTGTACCATTCCCACATGTAAAACCTTATGAACTTATAAACACGTACAAAATATGTATTGAAGATGAAGAGAATTGCGAGGTCTCATGCAATAAAAGACATCATCCTTTTCGTGTTCAGTTTGTAAAATTTTAAGTAATCAATCACTAACTAATGACGGTGTAACAAACCCAAAATAATATATAGTTTAGGTTTTTAGTGACCAAACATCACAGTGAGGCGTTAATGTAATGTTCCTCAACATAAAACTAAAAGAAATAGAAACTATATTAACGAACTAACTATAGCGTTTCGTTAAAGAGTATTTTATTTTCTAGACTATGATAAAATAAGCAAAAACCAAATAAGACAAACGTATGCCACCCAACTGCTGACTTGAATAAATAACCTTGCCAAAGGGCATACGATTTACGACAGTCTACTCAGGCAGCGAGCAAGTTATAATTTATTAGTTATAACTTGCTCGTATAACTACTTTATTAGTTATAAGATAAACGGCCGACTATACGGTTCTATGCAGGTGTGGTGGAATCTGCAGTTATGCCAAGAAAAACAATATTATCTACTAGGTTGTCTAGAGGCACATCCATCAAATACAGTGCGTCTTGCACTTAAACAACAGTATCCCTCAGGAACAAAATTCGTATCAAATAATACGGTACCCACATAATCATATCATAGATGTGACGTCACTGAAATCGCGTAAATTTGGATAACGTAGTTCAATTTGCATAATCTAGTTGAGATAGTTCACAAGTTAATATATTATTAATCAGGTTGAATTACGTAACTTGATTTGTTGTTAAGTACATAATTTGTTTTAAAAAGTAAATAATAAGTACAAATCTTGCACTATTTAAGCACCCTGTTGATTTTAGCCAGAAGACTCCGTAGATGTAAAGTAGAGTTATACCCAAACGGAGTAAGGTTACATCGTTTTATCGTGCGCATGTTTTGTAATACGCTGAAAGGTTTTAATATTTTTTAAGCAACTACATTGACGTAAATATAAATCAAATTAAATAAAATTTCTGCAGTTTGAATATAAGAAAGGGATGCGCAAGTAACCTTAAGTATTGGCATTGACAAGTAAGTTTAAAATATTTACTTTCAAAACTTTGAAATTGTCGTTCAATACACGGTGGAACAGAATGGAACGCATTTATGACAGCACAATGAACATTTTCGTATATTCCAGGTTATTGCTAATTATAAGTCAGAAATGTTTATTCGTAGCGTATTTCCTATTTTACTTTTGATCTAGAATAAATAATTTTATTTAAGATGTTATTTAATTCCCCACTTACTAAATCAATTCAAACCAATAAAATACAAAAAAAATTCTTGAATATTTTAATAATATTGATAATAAAATGTACAAGATTTTTTTTTCAGAAAGTTCCTGATGGAACTGTTGTTTTTTAAATACTGTTCATTTATTACAATAACCTATTCATTTTCAAAAGATCTTTATTCGTATTTTACATGGGGAACAATTTCATGTGCAATATCTGCTACAAAGGGAATTGTCACAGTAATCACTCTAAATATCTTGATGCGTTAGATTATTTACCCAATAAAACATGCTAAATGTAATGTTCTAACAATAAAACATAAAAAATAAATTCTTACATTGTCTTTATTAGAAATTATTCGCAAAAACCAAAATACAAAATTCGTGCGCGTATTTCTCTTACACAGACGGAAAGAAGACTTTGAAAATCCAGTATTAAATATTTGAGGTCAAAACTCAAACCCCTCCATATGGTAGCTATTTTTAGATCAAGACTTATTTTACCTTAGAATGATATATTTACATTTATCTCATCCTACAATTACAGATCCTTTTAAGTCACAAAATAAGTTTTTAACACACAGAAGGACAATAAATGTGCTTAATGAATGTGAACATTATACGAACACATACAGATAATGCGACAAGCTGGTAAAGAACTAGTTTCTATTCTAGCTATATTCAATATAAAAAAATAATAAGGTTCCAGAAAATATATTATTTGTTAGAACTTGTTAGAACTGAGATATTTTCCTCATGGCCAGCATTCATCAATGCCCTTTTTGAATCAATTTCATAAGATTACATTGTTCGACGTAACAAAATGGATCATAAATTCCCCAAAATCAGGACGTAATCAATCAGGGATGTATACAAAATTCGTTCTCAAAAAATAATTATACTTTCAAAACTGACACAAATTTAAGATAACTTTTTCTAAAAGAAATTTGCAATTTTGATTTTTTAATTTACAACTCAACCCCGCGTAACCCTATGGTAACCCCAAAATGAATAAGCTCCTCTTAAAAAAACTGATTTAATTAATGTTTTTTGAAATATTAGTGACGGCTCGTTAGTAATTTTCCAAAAGACAAACGAAAGTTATTTCTTTTGTCCAAAAGCGACATTACTAAATCGACATCACAATGTTTTTCTGACAAAAACATTGGAACCATTTTTGAGTGTTTAATTATTTTTAATTTACACAGTAAAATATACATTTTGCTTAATAATGTTACTTAAAAATAATAGTCATTATTTCAAGCATTTATTTTAGAAGTAGAGGCATTGATGTCAGTGAAAACTTAATATACACAGTTTTAAAGCTCTTATTTTATTTCGCATGTTACCTATAGGCATTAGAAGTATTACCAACAGGTGGTTACAGTACAGATAACAACTTCGTTCAAAACAAAATACGGACTAACATGGCAAACATTGTAAATGATATTGATTCTGAAGCTGCTACATAATCACAATAAAGTTTAACGAAGAGGTTTACAAAATGCTAGACAGCGCTTTGATTTAATTTAAGCACGTCTTCTAGTAAAATAAATAAGACCATGTAAACATATTTATTATGGTGGTTAAACATGTTTATTATGGAAGGTCTGTAGCACTGCCCTAGATTAGCTCTTCGCAACAGACACTAAACTACAGCTACCAAAATTTATTACTTACCGAGACTTAAACACTGTAACCATTATGGATTATAACGACCATTTTTGGAGCCGTAAATACAAAGGTATAATATGTTTTAAAAAGTATTCCTGCTTTAACCTCAATTAAAAGGCTTAAAAACTTCAAATTAAATAATGTGATTTCTTTTTGTGATGTGATCTATGTTAAAAACTTACAAATACTTTGGCTATATTCAGCATATTTTACCTTATTGAATGAAACTTAACTTTAAATAATTGACATGAACTAGAAGAATCAAATTTTAAAGTCACTTTTCGGTAGGGTTAAAGCTACAGAAAGAACTTAAATTTAATTTAATTTGATATTTACCAAAGTCTGGTTACGTGTAGGAGAACACCTTTTAAACCATTTAAAAGGGTCGAAACGATTTTCGAAAGAAGTTAAATATAAATGGACAGTTACACTACACCTTTGAAGGGGTTGCTTCACATGGAAATAACTATTTGGCAAAAGTTGCCTGAGACAGACCATAATGCTTTGGAATTTTTGACAAGCTATCCATGTAAATCTCTTTTCAAAACCAATTAACAATGAACTACACTCGTTCATTAAAAATACTTCTGATAAGTACACCATATTTTACTACTACTTTTCTTTTCAACTGTCGATTAACATCAAGTCTACCTAAATACCAGTCTCATATATTGGTGACTTTAATGCAAGATATAATAATAAACGAGGGCATTTGCATTTCAACACACCTATTGTGAAAGCACATGGAAAAATGTGATTTATTCTAAAGTAATAAAAAAAACTCACTTAAGTCGTATTTAAGTGCCCGCTAGGATTAAACCACGATCGCTCTGAAAAGGATGCATCGTTGCACCCTGTACACAATGTGTCCGACGAATTTGTACACATGAGGTGAAAATATCGGAAAAAAATTATGCTATAGCTGCATATTTTTGCTACAAAACATATTTGTCAACTGTTAAAATAAAAATGTAAGGCAACAAGATAATAACTAATGAAAAATAAATGTTTTTTAATACAAATGATAGTAAAAATGATTTTTGATTTCCAGCTCTTTTACACGCACATTACTCGAAGTCGTAAAATTATAAGTAAGCATTTAGAAAAAACACAGCCTTATGTTAAATAGATTGCACTGAACTACGCCATTTTTCTGAAGTTTACTAAAATATCTTTGTTGGCAACGTTGAGAGTTATAAGATTAAGACATAATTGTTTGACTCGAATGAATGTGTACATTACATGCAGTATACATATTGAGATTTGAATTTGAAGACAAACATTTTAAAGCAATGTTGTGTGTATTTGACCCCAAAAAGTATTTCTAGCATCGAAAATACTTACATAACAAAGCAGCAGTTATATGTATAAGTACCTTAATAAATAATGGCCCAGACAAATACACCAACTGGATGGCCGCAAAGTAAGCACAGCTTATGTTATGGATGCCCATACAGCAAACTGGGGGAGCCCAGAATACACATGCATATATAAACATCAACAACCATGACCCGAGAACAAATATCTATGTTCATCACATAAATGACGTATGAGGCAGGGCTACTGACCACTACGCTACGCAGTCATCGTGGCATAGTTATGTTTTAATCAGCAATCTATCATCAATCAGTAATCAGCAGCCTATTAATAACACCAATTTCCTATATTCTGATATCAGGTCCTCACATACGAAATTAACGTTTTGTCGTACTGGCCATTTTGATCTGTATTATCTCCTCTTTGGTGAAGAATTCCAATTTCATATTTATACAGTTATTTACTCACGCATGTGTGTTTTGAAAACCGTAATTCATTTGTTTTGTCCTCTTTTGGTTTTTTCTTTGTGTCACTTAGTTTACAAATTTGAAAACTTGAAATATCGCGTTATTTAAGAGTACGAGTTCCACCGTGGCACTAGAGCTGCAGAAACGGCTCGAATTATTAATGCTGTGTATGGCGTCGGTGTCGCAAAAGAAAGCACAGTGCGTTTTTG
Organism: Marasmarcha lunaedactyla; assembly: GCA_923062675.1. Classification (NCBI taxonomy): domain Eukaryota; kingdom Metazoa; phylum Arthropoda; class Insecta; order Lepidoptera; family Pterophoridae; genus Marasmarcha; species Marasmarcha lunaedactyla. Next base: position 19,775,979 of record OV281352.1, on the reverse strand, counting down.
GTTCCAACGTTTTTGTTCTGGAAATTTCGACCTGCAGAACAAGCCCCGGACGGCTGGACACTAAAATTGATAATGCAGAATTGAAGGCTATTTTGGAAGCGAATTCATAGCAAACCACGTCCAAGTTGTCTGTCGGCTGCGGTATTAGTAACAAAACTGTTTTAATCTACTTGAAGCAAATTGCGAAGGTGAAAAAGCTTGAGAGGTGCATACCTCATGAATTAAGTGCAGCAAACTGACAAACACGCGTCGACTGCTGCGTTACATTACTCAACTGGCACATTAATGAAAGGAATTTAAATCGAATCATTACCTGTAATGAAAAATGGATCCTGTACGACAATCGGAAACGCTCATCGCAATGGTTGAACCCTGGTGAACCAGCCAAATCCTGCCCCAAGCGAAAATTGACTCAAAAAAAGTTACTTGTGAGCGTTTGGTGTACTAGTGCTGGTGTCATGATGCCATGATTTCCACCATGAACCATGATGGAAAAGTTGGCTGTTAAACGACCAAGGCTGGTCAATTGCTCTAGGCCACTGCTGCTTCTTTACAATGCTAGACCACACACTGAACAACAGACGGCTACCAATTTACAGGAGCTTCAATTTGAATGTCTAAGACATCCATCGGAACTTGTTCCAACAGATCACCATTCTTTTTTAAATTTGAATAACTTCTTGCAAGGGATAAAATTCAACTCCAATGGGGGAGTCCAAAGCGCCTTCAAAGATTTTATTGATTCCCGTCCAAATGGTTTTTTCAGTAAAGGGATCAATGAACTACCTATGAGATGGCAAAAGTGCATAGATAGCAGTGGTACATACATTGATTAAATAAATCTATAATATTTTTTTTAAATTGACTTTATGTTTCTTCCTTACAAAACGCCAATTTCATATGTGTCAATATAAATTGACCTAATATATTTTTATGCCTGACTTTCTTTACGTATACTCAGTTTTTCAATAAGGACTTACCAATTTTGTATTTGAATTAAACACAGAATAATTAAGATATCAGGCTGGAATTTATTCCTGATGTAGTTTCTACACCTGGTACAATTGCGTATGGAATTCGAAGTCGTTCATATGAGCACCGCGAGCAGAACGGCATTGATTTATTGTAAGGGTACAATTTATAATCACTCTTTTACACATGTCTGAATATTCCTGAATGTCGGCAGTATTACGTTCGATATTATGATAGAGAAAAACGCTTATATACGCCTAATCCCGCACACTTCGTGCAAAAATTGGAAAACACTTTAATATTTATGATTCTTGAATTACGTGCACATTTTTTATTTGATGTTGCCGGTGAAAGCTTTCGTCTTTTTCAGTGTATGCAGGAAAAACAAAGGTTAGAAAAAGGGTACTCATTAGCTGTGACTTTTAAATTGACATTTATTTCATTCACAAAAAAGTCATCTAAGGTACGAATTAGCTGCAAAGTTTATTTAGTAAAATACATCCTTTGTTAATTAACACACCTTGTTAGTGAACCACATTTTTCTGTTGCGTGAATTAAAAACCTTAAGTACACTAAATATATTAAGCTTGATTTGCATTGATCCAGTAGCTCGATCCAGCGTCACTGGGTTCCATCGCTAGATCTGGATACTTAAGCATATTTCGCAACTGTTGCAAGCCCCATAGTCGCGAAACCGGACCGTGGACGATATTTTCCAATGTGAAATGGTAAAGGTGCCGTTGATTTCTTTAAAAAAGTATTTAAAAACCGGACCCTAAAGTAAATTCATCAATGAAGAGCTTCGCACTGAAAGTTTGCTTTAGATCAAATTTTGTCAGTGACAACTTAAATAATTTTTTAAATTGTCACTGACAATTTTTTTTAATATTTGCAGATTATTTAATTATTGTTAGTTATCTTTTTTATTCTTAATATTAATACATATTCTTAAGATTTGAAACTTTGCGATTTTTTTAGTACTAAATCTTTTACAGAGATTTTACATCTTTTTTACGAGAAACTTAGATAGTTTCAAACAGTTATATTGTTAAAAGAAATGAGCAACTTGTTTTAGTTTGATACAAACAACGACACTTAAACTATTGAAATTGAGCGCTTCATTTTATATTAATTTTAGTGACAAAGTTAAACATATTTAAAATGAAAATTTTAAATAAACATAGAAATATTCAATATTAATTGGAATGGATGTGTGCAGATATTTATTTAAAGGTCGTGGATCACAAGATTCTATCTAAACTATGTTAGATTCCAGAACTGCTACATAATTGTCGCAACATATGTTATATGGATTAGTAATTATATTTTGACAGAAGATCTCAAAGAAAAGGAATTTGGTATTTAACGATAGTCTGTCAGATTCGTCGAGTACCTTGGTTTTTAAATTACGACCTAAATGGACAATACGTAATTATGATGCACAGATTGCGGCCCAGCTCTATTAAACGAGTTTGCTTACCAAGTGAAGCAAATAGATTCACCCAACTGTACCCTATATCTATATAAGATAGAGGATGTGCATTACTTGTTGATGAAATGTGTTCGAAACCTTTCTGAAAGGACCATTTATTCCACAACCTTAAAATCAGCAAAAATTAATATAGGTGCTTGAGTTACACAATATATTGAGTTTCAAGTTTATCATGTTTGATAAAAAGCCCTGTAATTAATGTTGAATAAAAAAAGTCCTATGTGACCTAAGCCGACCACGACAATGAACAAACTCATTGCTTCACAAATTCCACAATTGAATTGTTTATTTTTGTGTGTAGATTTATAATAATTAAATGTTAAATAAATGCATCTGTTGGACATCCAGTTTCTTGTTACAAAGCACTATTATGTGATTATAGTTCGAATAAAATCCCCTGCTCTTGTTACTTCTAAATTACACCAAATGACAAGGGTTTCGCTGACCTCTCACGTCCTGCAGATTAAATGGGACCCAACCAAGTAATTGTATTACTTGCTATTTACTAAAAGATGGTTTCGATGAGTTGGATTAGGTTAACCAGCTCGCTTTAAATATTGGTAATCTAGATAAGGGGCTCCAATTTTATATAACAGTTAGTTTGATTGGTCGTTATTATAAATTTGTTTTTAAATAGAGATTATATCTATAATATGAGAATAATATTGATTATCTTTTATCTTATTCAAATAAAATATTCTTGAATGTGGTACAGGGCAGGTTTACCTATGAGTTAGTATGTCAAGATATCTCTATATCAACAATGAAAATTATGCTTTAACTACTCCACATAAACATACTCTTACATATGTTATGTATTTTATTAAAGGAACAGGTATAAAGGAGCTGACGTGAGATCCTAAGTTCGATCTTGGTGACTGCAAAAGTACTAATAAGTTTTTACAACTTTAGTACAATAAGCCGATATGCTCTAGCGGTAAAGAATATATCTATCGTGGGAAGCACATTACGAAACAAATTATTTCTACGTTATATGGGAACTACCGTAAAGTTTCAAAACTTATGATCTAATCTAACCAACGGCCTTGGCCTTGGAAGCGGCATCAAAAGTCGATACGGTTGCCACAGGTGAATTTATCGAGTATGACACAAGAGGTTGCTACTACCTTACATGATAAGAAGAATCACGAAGAAAGAAATGAAAGCTTTTTTATACTGTGAAAAGTAAGTTATCAAGATGTGTTTAATCAAAATTCCAATTCAAACTCTGTAAAAAAAATATGGAACCAAATAATATTACTGCCGCTAAGCATCATTAAAGAAATTTCAATAATATTTATCAATCAAAGAACTACAATTGTATGGGCAGGGCTTACAATTCATCTGTTGGATATTATGCTGTTTTGCCGGCCATAAAATATACTTAATTTTTCAATGATATTTTAGTTTTTGTAGAGTCTTAGATACTCTACTCAAAATTGGAACCGCGTTAGAAGGATTGAAAATAGGTGGTTATAATTTTACCTAAGCTTAACCTTGTATTTTTGTTGTTGTTTTTGTTTAGCGCACAATGAGCTGACTCACATATTTTTTGTAATTAGAAAAACAGAATGTTTTCTAAAACTTTCCTATTATCTATGTAATTTTTTTTCAAATTAACGTTAGTATTTTTTTCACTAAACTAAATCTCACAAGCGGCGAATAATTTGAAATAGTATCTTGTACTTAATTTTAAAACTAAAATATTCAATTGAGAGTTTATACGTTATCGATTAAACTTGATAAAAAGCTCAAAGTCTAATCATTTCAAATAAATCTCGTTACATAATTAAGCAGCAGAAATAATATAGTCAACTCACAGATATCAAAAACCAACCCTGAAATTGGGTCCAGTAGCAGCCCACGCAACGTCTCCTACCGGCGAAGTTGGCATATTTTGATGGCTACGACAATTTACGGTTTATGGTTCAAGATCTTTATTTCTCTAAGATTCACAAATCACTTACGAGAAAACAAACAATTCAATATGATATAATCACACAAACTTCGTAACAATTTCTTACTAAGCAGTCGTTGGTTTTAAGTATAGATTGTGGTGTAACTATTTCAACATGTTTAAGGACCAATGCCGGACAAAACTGATACATCCGCAGGTACAGATACAGATACGCAAAGTCAGACAAACTTTAATTGATTAATTCTGGTTTGATAGCACTACTAAATGGATATCTTCGCAAATCATTAATATTCACAGTTACAGGCACATTACCCATTTGATTGTGTTCGTTTTCAGACAAAAAATTTGACGCCATCAGACGGCAGCAAGGCCTAGAGATTGTCACCGTAATAACCGGAATGCACTGTATGTATGACCGTAGAATTCTTTACCTCAGATGACGGCAGTAATCTTTTATTGTATAGTAATTTTTTTGGCTAATACAGTTTTGTATTTAAGTGAGTTTTTTTAAATCCCGCTGTACACGTTATGTGCAGGATACTCCAAAATAGCAAGGCGTCGCGCGTATTAAACAATGCTATGAGCCTTCTTACTACTACTGTTTACGGCTAAAATATTAACAAAAACACTTTTTTGTCAAAAAAAAAATTACAAAGAAAGGCAGCAGTTTCTAGAAAAGTGTGTGCAATTTAATTTATGGATATTCAAAGCTAGAGTAATAATTATATTGTCAAAAATATTGGTACGCTTTTAATCTGCAGTTACAACATAATTAGGCTATCCTGTCACGTCATACATGAACGCTCTCTGTCTTGTCACTTTAGCAGTGTCATTTAATTGGACTTTCAGAATAATTTTGTTTGGCAACACGAAATGGGTTGCATGTTTGACCATGATCTTTCTTTGGAATTAAAAACACCATAAAACCATTTATTGGAACGCTTTTAAATGTACTTTTTTTCATTTATTTTATAAATAATAATCAAATGGAGGTCATGTGTTATTGTGTTAAGATTATTTCCCCCAGCCAGATGGGCACACCTTTAGTCAACAATAGTCTAGTTCGCACTTAGCACTTTGTACTTTTATGACTGGAAACAGAACTTTGACTTGAAAACTAATATTAACATTAGCTACACAACACTGAGACTTCACCGCAGAAAATGAAATAATATTAAATATGTTTACCGCACTTGGGTTGCGTATTGAACAAAGCCTTTTGAGTACGACGTCAATCTTGGTATGACTCTTGTAATAAAATAACCAACTTCTTCATAAACAAACAATGGTAGACGTCTTAAAATATAAAATAGTTATTCAATTATTTTATACTCTTTTGTATTTTGCCATTGAGCGAGAACAGACGTGTCATGGTTGGAACAAAAGATTTCAAATATTTTGTTGATAATTATTATGTAGATATTTGAAGTCCAAGTAGCGTAGTGGTTAGTAGTCCTGCCTCATACGCCGGAGATCCCAGGTTTGAGTCCTGGCCGGGGCGTTCAGTTGTTTGATAAACACAGGTATCTATTCTCGGGTCATGGTTGCTGATATTTATATAAGTATGTTTATTCCGCGTTTGCCCTTAGTTCGCTGTAAGGTCATCCATAACACAAGCTCTGCTTACTTTGGGGCCATAAAGTTGGTGAATTTGTCTGTGGATTTATTACTTATTATTATAAAGAAACAGGCGCATTTTAAAACCACGCGGGTATTATGGCGGCGAGGTGCCAAATGCAAGCGGGTCCTGCACGCTTGAATTGAATAGTTCTGCTTCTTCTGTTAACAAACCCATGAAAACTTAAGTAATATGAAATGTACTAATATTAAATCTAATCGTAAAAAAAATTCTGCTCCATTTAGTCGGAGGAAACTTGTGATTACAAGCCGGGACCGTTTTGTTTCCGATTTGATTGTTTGTATACGATTTTTTTTCAAACATGCTGATATAATATTATGGGTATATCTATGGGTAATTGAATTAATAGATAGATAGTTTATTTGAAGCAACAAAAACATCATTTACAAGATTTGAAATCACAAAATAAGACAGAAGCAAAGAATTAAATAACATAAAAAAATTCAACAAAACACACAATTCAAAATGAAAAAATAAAACAAAAGAATAAATCAATTCAAAATAAGTACCATACAATCAAATCATTATGTACACAATAAAAAGACAATAAGTAGTTCAACAAGGCCATATCTCAGTGCTTGACTGCTTCTGCGAGCAATGCACTGAAAGTCCTGCCACAGCCTGATCGCGGCGACCGCGACAAGAAAACGATTACAGGCAATAGGCATCAAGGTATTACGAGTTTGTATACGCCAGAGGTCCCAAGTTAAAATCCTGGTCGGGGCATTCACTTGTTTGATGAACATAGATGTGTGTTCCCGGCTCATGGTTGCTAATATTTACATATGTCAGCTTATTCTGAGTTCGCAGAATGGTTATCCAAGGCAAGGCTTGTTGGTTCTGGGTTCCCCCCAGTTCGCTGTATGGTCATCCATAACACAAGCTCTGCTTACTTTGTGGCCATACAGTTGGTGTGTTTGTCTGGGGATTTATTATTATAATAATTGTGCGCGCTAATTTCATGCCGCAGCCAAGCTGTGTAAATAAATTTTATGTTTCACAAACAGAAACAGAAATAGCCTGTGAAAAGCACCCTGACCTCAGAAAAACATAGTCTGAAGGTCAAAAGGTTAGGTAAAATAATACACGAACTACACTATACATGGGTAAGTTATAAATAATTAAAGCTGCAAAAAACGAGTAGTTTTGCATTTCAAATTCCAGCACTTATATTTATCACTTTATTTTTACATCACGTTTAAATAGATTTCCATTCACCCCTTTGATACCAATCAAAATTGAGTAAAAGGAACAGAAATTTTTTAAAACACACAATAATAGGTCTTTACCTATGAAACTGCCGTTTTGCCGTACTAGCCATTTCAAATGAAAATATTTTTTTTTTGACTGATAATTCTAATTTCAAATTAATTTTATTTGACAAACATGGAATTCTTTTTCTAAAATCGTCATTTGTTTAATAGTTAGTGTTTTGTTTTCAACCCATTCGAAAATTTTTCGCCATCAGTAATTATGGAGTATGAGTACCGTCGTGGCAGCAAAGCGGCACAAGCGGCACGCAACATCAACGACGTTTACGGAGCGAACACTACAAACGAACGCACCACCCGTTATTGGTTTACCCGCTTCCGTTCTGGAAATTTTGACCTGAAAAATGAACCCCGTCGTCGTCCGAAAACTTTGGTCGACAATGACGAATTAAAGGCAATTGTGGAAGCTGATGAAACTTAATCCACGGCTGAATTAGCAGCAGCTTTCGACGTTAGCATCAAAACAATATTGGTCCATTTGCGTCAAATTGGCAAGGTAAAAAAGCTTGACAAATGGGTACCCCACGAACTCAATGACCGCCAGTGCGAAGTACGCGTGGAGACGTGCCTTGCACTGCTCAGCAGGCATACAAATGAAGGAATTCTGAACCGCATTGTTACTTGTGACGAGAAATGGATCGTGTTTGACAATCGTAAGCGCTCAGCAAGTTGGTTGGACCCTGGTTCAGCACCCAAACAATGCCTTAAACGAAAACTTACCCCTAGAAAAGTGATGGTCACTGTTTGGTGGTCTAACGCGGGTGTAATTCATCACAGCTTCTTGCCAAACGGGACAAGCATTACTGCAGATGTGTACTGTGAAGAACTGAACACAATGATGGAGAAGCTCGCACGTCTCCAACCAGCTTTGGTCAATCGTTCGGCTCCACTGCTCCTGCACGACAACGCGCGACCTCATAATGCACAGCAGACGGTCTCCAAGCTACAAGAGTTGGGGTTGGAAGTTCTCCGTCATCCGCCGTACTCACCAGACCTTGCGCCTACAGACTTCTACTTTTTCCAGAATTTGGATAACTTCTTGGCGGGAAAAAAAATTCAATAACCGAGAGGCAGTACAAAATGCCTTTGAAGAATTTGTTGCCTCCCGTCCAGCTGATTTCTTCAAGAAAGGCATCAATAAGCTACCAATGCGTTGGCAAAGATGCATTGATTGCATGGGTGATTATTTTGATTAATAGAAATAAAAAATATATAAAAAAATTACGCTTCATTTATTTCGTGAAAAACGGCAATTTCATAGGTAAAGACCTAATATATCAGGAAAAATTGCTTGACGTATATCGAGTGTGTAAAGTAGGAGTTGTTAAAAGGCTACTGCAACTAATTATGACCGATAAATAACTCTTTTAGATTTTTATGTACTTTTTCAACTTTTCTGGTACCGTTGATGTTGTACTTCTACCTAAACTTTCAAAATGCTTAAGTTATAAAAACATTAAAAAAATATCACAATCCTTATTTTGCATCTAAGATAACAATTTATTCATAATATGTTTTTCGTATGCTCTTTAACGTGAATAAGAGGCTCTACTTCTCTCTACCAGAATAGAAATACTTATGTGCCGGTACTTGATTGATTATGGCTTACAAAATCGCTGATATAATAAGTTGTAGGTAAAAACACATAAATTAGGTTTCTTATACATAAACAGGATGTAATTTTTTTTAAACTTCACAAAATTGGCTTCTTTAATGATTTTCTTTTCTTTTCGGAATTCTTCTTTGGAAATGCTCATTACAATATGTTTTAAGCCACATATCAATAAAAAATGTTTAAAGAAAAGTCAGATATATTTTTATAAGAATACCTGTGCAAAGTACATTTATTTATTTATTTATTTTCACAGAACCAACAGCACTTAAAACATGTTACACTGATAATAAATTTAAATATACATACATGTTGTTTTATTTAATTTATTTGGCAAAAATCTTGCTGAATTAAGTGCATTGAGAGAATTTTTGAGAAAGTGCTATCACACTCTCCCTAAATATTCCCGTTGATTCGTTACAACTTAAAGAGGTACAAAGAGAGAACATAGATATTCTACTAATAAATGCAGATATTGAATTACAAATACTGCACACTACTGACATTTGTGTACGAGTTATTAGTTATTTAAAATTACCGAAATTACGACAAAGACTTTGTATTCCTTACTCAGATCACAGAAAAGTTAAAGATTTTAATATTTTACTTTTTCTAAAATTAAACTATCCAATAAAAAGTTAATTAAAAACAATATTTTCATAAAATTTTATTTACTCTGCTCTTATTACACTCTTTATAAAGTAACCGTAAAAATATTAATTAAAAAGCCTCTTAATTATACGTAAAATATATAAATGGGATTCAGTTTCTCACAAAGTATGCTTTATGGAAATGAATTTGTTTCACAAATAAAAATGTAAGGAACCTAGTTAAATTACTGTTAGGGTCACTATTTCAGACAGAACGGCACACGCAGTCAACTATAGTTAAATTGTAACACTTCCTAGTTTGTACTGTTATTTGTGAAAACAGAACTTTTTAACAGGGAAACAAATATCTACAGCTTCCCAATACTATGACAATGCGTCACTGGACGATGTAAAATTATATCGAAGTTGCTCAATGCACCTGTGCTGTGTAGCGAGCTATTGAGTAGAAAGTCAGTTTTGGTAAAACATGACTATTTCGCGGTGCAGAAAAATATTAAGACCGAAAAATATTAATATCAAGAAAGAAAAATATATATATAATAAATAACCAACTCATGTTCAGAGAAATATATTAATCGTAAATTTTTTAAACTTTTCGTAGGTGAGTTTTAAAATAAGTAGTAGTAGCGTAGTTTTAAAATAATCAGTTACTATTTAAATACATTACATGATTTTTCTTATAAATATATTTGTCCATTAAAGGAGCAATGATTCATGATGAATTTATGTCGTCGTCAAATTGTGTACATTCTGTTTAAATTCTTTTTTATAGAAAATCATGCCGAGTGGATTTTTTTCATAAAATTCAAATTCAAATATTTATTTGTTAACAATGACAATTACTTGTTCTTATTGACTTCAAATAAAGCATGACTCTACCACCAGTTCGTAAACACTTTCGTAGAGAACAACTGGCAAGAATCTTCACAGGTAATGTTTTCAGAGTGTTTTTTTTTTTTAATAAATTTACAACGTCTCTTTGTGTCTATACAAAATTATTTCTTATCTGCAATCTTAGCTTGGCAAGTCACCCTCCCCCCAATTATCCAAACGACGAACACCCTGAAACGGCACCCATTTACGTGTTAACGCGGGATTCAGCCATCGCCCTCCTAATCATACCAGAGAGAAGTATGTCTTGACAGTAACATTAAGGTTATATACTACAATTGAAATAGATCTGAAATTCAAATGTTTAAACTGTCTGGAATGTATAACCTGACAAACTCATTAAATAAAAACTCTGCGGCTTCATTAAACGTTAGTCTTAAAGAAAATAAATAAATATTTATTTTTAAATTTGGTTGAATTTATAAGCAAACATTCAAATCAAAATCTCTATTAAATGCTGAAATATTAAGGTAACTACAATCTAGTTAGATTAGTCTGGGCCGTTCAACTATTGGCAGGTTTTCAAATATACGTCCATGTCCTACTAATAAATGAAAATTGGTTTGGTAAAATGCGATGCCAAAAGAACGATGGCAAAATTCGCCTAATAAGTCGTTTTTAAAACAAAATGACAAAGCGTTCACACTCGACAATATAACACAATTCAATAAAAAAAAATCCCCTACTCTTTCAACATTCATTCCATTTTTAAAAGAACGGCATAAAAAGTAATCAATTTCATTTTTCGGATTTGAATTGTTGGTAACGGAAACATTTTCTTTTTGTTGTTGTTTGATTTGATTTCATTTTCTTTTAGATTTAAAATACACGTATTTAATAGGTAACTACAACATTGCAAGCGAACAAGTAAAAATAAAATAAGCTACTTTTTAATAATAAAATCAAAACTTCAAACAAACGACGTAACCGTATAAGTAAAGTCCTTTGCCTTTCTAGAAGGAAGAAATATGAATGAGGCAAACAATTAAAGAATCACAAAAAAAAATAGCAACATAAGAACAGGCTGCATGGGCTAGATCCCTTTGCCTTCCCCTAAGGGTAAAGAATTAAAAAAAATAGCCGCAGAGCAATCTTAAATTATTATTGTAATTCTGCCGCTGGGAATAGGACTGTGGGATGTTGCTCCCCTGTAATGAGTATATTGTAGTATATGGGTTATGCAAGACGTTTGGGATACCTTGGAGCACCAGCGCCATTTCCCGACAATGTTATAATTGAATAAAGAAAAAATATTATTAAGTGTTTTTTTATTTTATTATTCCTACCCTTTTTAAATAACTTGTTTCTACAATCCACTAATTGTTATATCCATGTGATCTACTAGTAAATGGCATCTGAGTTCAAAGCTATCATTATGCATTGATTAACATCTTATTGTTCTTATTCATAATTCTTTATAGCAGTGATTTAGTTACATCATATTTTATTTCTTTCTATCAACTACATCCTCATATATATAAGTCAAAAAGAGACAAAACATATTTTAGTTGCAATTACAGTTTTATAAAAGGATTATGAATAAAACGGTGTATACCTAGGGTACAGGCTTAAGTTAAAATATTGATCCATAACACAAGTTCTTAGTGATACTTAATTTGGGCTAGATAATGTGGTGTGATTGTTAGAAATACAAAAAAAAAAGTGGCAATTAAACAGTGATATAGACCTAAAAAAACAAACAAAGAATACTACTGCAACATGAACGTTGTTTCATAAACTCAATGAAAAAGTATTGATGAATAACAGTTGTTATTACTTTTGTAGGTACTCAAATTCAAATTCAAATTCAAATATTTATCTCTCAACATTGACAATTACTTGTTCTTATTGACGTCAAATAAAACATGATTCTACCACCAGTTCGAAAAAAACCTTCGTGAAGAAGAACTGGCAAGAAACTTCACGGGTACATTTTTTTTCAAAATAAATTTACAGAGTCTCTTTATGTCTATACAAAAATTATTCTTTTCTGCATCTGTTAGCTCCGCAACTGCTTGCTGATTAAATTTATAGGTACTTGTAATTCTAAATAATTATAATCCTAACAGTGATTTGTTTGAGTAGTGATTAAATTAGTGCCACACAGTTGAATAAGTTATATTCGTAAAAACCTAACCTAAAATTATTAGTTTTTAAAAAGTAAATTATCTTTTTTCTCCCATCTTTCAATGATGTTATTCAAATGATAATTTGATATTTTTAATTCGCTCTATCAAAAGACACACGTTTCATTAATGCATGCCGTTTCTTTAGTTTTTTTTATGTTAGGCAGAATATGTATTGAATTTTCCATCATTCTTTGGGGATAATGCACGAATCATTAGCAAAAAGAGCACTGATTAAGATCTTTAAAAAAACTTCAGGACGCCGTTTCATAACTTTAAAAGCCTGTGACGTTAGTCTCAAACTTTATAGTGAGGCTTGGGTGGGTACCGAAATAATTGAATCATTAACCATTTTATAATTATCTAAGCGTATGAGTAGTACGTTCTGAATTTAAAGTAGATAGGCTAAGCACAGTTACGAACACAAAGCAACTCTCAAAGAAAAAAATACTTGATTATAATCGGTTTATACAGTTAGGACATACGTTGCCACAATACAGATACACAGAAAAGAACGTGTGACACCTCTCTGCAGTAATATTACATCCCATTTCCATGATTCGATAGAAATTCATTATTCACCATTTAGTTTACTTAACGCATCTGTCAACATTATCCAGAGTTCAAACATATACGTTTGCATGCTAAGATTTTACTTCTTACCTATGTAACTGCCGCTTTGCCGTACTGGCAAATGAAAATATTTCTTTTTACTGATAATTCTAATTTCAAATTAATTTTATTTGACAAACATGGAATTCTTTTTTTAAAATCGTCATTTGTTTAATAGTTAGTGTTTTGTTTTCAACGCATTCGAACATTTTTCGTCATCATGGATAAGTTAAAAATTCGAGTAATTATGGAGTATGAGTACCGTCGTGGCAGCAAAGCGGCACAAGCGGCACGCAACATCAACGACGTTTACGGAGCGAACACTACAAACGAACGCACCACCCGTTATTGGTTTACCCGCTTCCGTTCTGGAAATTTTGACCTGAAAAATGAACCCCGTCGTCGTCCGAAAACTTTGGTCGACAATGAGGAATTAAAGGCAATTGTGGAAGCTGATGAAACTTAATCCATGGCTGAATTAGCAGCAGCTTTCGACGTTAGCATCAAAACAATATTGGTCCATTTGCGTCAAATTGGCAAGGTAAAAAAGCTTGACAAATGGGTACCCCACGAAATCAATGACCGCCAGCGCGAAGTACGCGTGGAGACGTGCCTTGCACTGCTCAGCAGGCATACAAATGAAGGAATTCTGAACCGCATTGTTACTTGTGACGAGAAATGGATCCTGTTTGACAATCGTAAGCGCTCAGCAAGTTGGTTGGACCCTGGTTCAGCACCCAAACAATGCCCTAAACGAAAACTTACTCCTAGAAAAGTGATGGTCACTGTTTGGTGGTCTAACGCGGGTGTAATTCATCACAGCTTCTTGCCAAACGGGACAAGCATTACTGCAGATGTGTACTGTGAAGAACTGAACACAATGATGGAGAAGCTCGCACGTCTCCAACCAGCTTTGGTCAATCGTTCGGCTCCACTGCTCCTGCACGACAACGCGCGACCTCATACTGCACAGCAGACGGTCTCCAAGCTACAAGAGTTGGGGTTGGAAGTTCTCCGTCATCCGCCGTACTCACCAGACCTTGCGCCTAAAGACTTCTACTTTTTCCAGAATTTGGATAACTTCTTGGCGGGAAAAAAATTCAATACCCGAGAGGCAGTACAAAATGCCTTTGAAGAATTTGTAGCCTCCCGTCCAGCTGATTTCTTCGAGAAAGGCATCAATAAGCTACCAATGCGTTGGCAAAGATGCATTGATTGCATGGGTGATTATTTTGATTAATAGAAATAAAAAATATATAAAAAAATTGCGCTTCATTTATTTCGTGAAAAACGGCAATTTCATAGGTAAAGACCTAATATTTATTTATTTTTATTTTGAGACCAAACATTATCGTTTGAAAATGTTTGATCATGAAAATCAATTTTATTTAACTAAAAATTGACGTAAGCTGGAACTTTTCTAGCATATTCGAGTATGATAGGACGCAGCTTTTTAATAAAGCCAAATCGTTACTGAGAAACCAGTTACGTGGCGTAGTGGTAAGTAGCTCTGCCTCATACGCCGGAGGTCTCAGGTTCGAGTCCTGATCGGGACATTAATTATATGATGAACAGATGTTTGTTCTTTGACCCAACTTGTCTGGTTGTTTCTTTATATATGTTTATGTTTATCCTGGGTCACCCCAGTTCCCTTTATATCTGGGTGATAAAAGCTATAAAAGAGTGCTCAATTATAAAGTCAAAGTAAATTTTTAAAGCATACAATTTAGTTTACATATGTACATATGTAACGCCCTATGCCATTTTGAAAATTTAGAAACTTCTTAAATTGCTTCTTGAATAGTTTTCCATTAAAATTAAATAATAATTACAACTAAATTTCCTTCTATAACTGTCTGAAACGCCAATTGTCGTACTTCTAAATATGGTGAGCATAAAATTTTATCTCCAATCGTACATATCCGGGAAGCCATCTTGTAATGCCATTAAGACTGACTCGGCTTAAGCTGTGCCCGCCCCGTGATGTTTTAAATGTAGAATCAGCGCATTGAAAATGTCGCGTATTTTTTCTAATGTATTTATGTGAAAATTACTTTTGAAACATACCCTCTTATGTTTATACTGATTTTCAAAGAAAGCAGGTTCCAAAAATAAATGTCACATTTTTTCTAAGCAAAGCTGTTTACGCTGACTGAACTTTAGAGATTTACGATCAAAGGTCTAACGTAAGGAGCGCCCGGATATCTTTGTATATGCCTTCGACGAAAAAAAGTTGTTCTCGGAAAGTACGATATTAACTTACGAGTTAATATTTACATCATGGCAAGATTTGTTTATATGCATCTCAATACTTTTTATCACAGAAAAAAAGTATTGAGATGGTGAAGAAATCGATGTTGAATAAACAGTGTTAAACTAGTTTTTTTGTGTGATCAGGTAGTACATATATATATAGCCTAGATACTGTAAAATTCGAATCGTAATAGTTTTTTATTAGTTTCGGCATTTTCGGTTGAGGACGACGCGGATAACTTACTCGAACACGAAGACTCGAGGCACCTGGAACGACGAAATTCCGTCGACGAAGCTCACGTTCCACGAAATACGGTTAACAGGCCACTGTCCGCCGTGAAAATGGCGTTAGAAACTTATTAGATGTACGGTTAAAACCCACTTTCCGCCGTGAAAACGGCGTTAGAAACTTATTAGAAGTACGCTTAACGAGCCACTGTCCGCCGTGAAAACGGCGTTAGAAACTTAATACGGTATACAACTATGAAATTATATATTACGATAGTAACAAACATACAGATTTTTGATGAAAAAATATTTTTTCTTTATGAATTTAGTATGCATCATAAAAAATAAATAAGTTTAATGACGTAATCTTAAATGAGTAACATCACAAAATTAAGCAATAATCTGTCTGTTTTCTAAATTTTTGATTTGACTTGTCAAAACACGGGCGTTGTCTTTTTTATATTCCTAATAACCTGATCTTCTGTACGTATAAGCATCCCTTAAGGAAGCTTCCTAGGGAACTGTATAAATGTACAACTACATAGCCCTTATAGTAAGTTTGGTTTAGAACATATTTTCGTTGTCGGATTTGGCCGAGATTGTATGCGGTAATAGATTTATTATGGACTAGTAAAATTTTTGCCATCAGTCGTATGATACTACTAATATACTGGTAGAAACGGTATATTTTTTTCCAACAAGTGCTTGAGTAAATGATTGATAAAAGTAAGGCTTTTTTAATAACATTCTAGACGTGAATAAAGCCAGTGGTCCGGATGGCATTCCCGCAGTGGTTCTAAAGCACTGCGCAGCCGAGTTGTCTCCTGTTTTGACACGCCTATATCGACTCTCTCTAAGGACTGGAAAAGTTCCAAAATCATGGAAGTTTGCAAACGTACAGCCCGTACCAAAAAAGGGCATTTGAGTCGACCCAGTCAACTATAGACCTATTGCAATCACTTCCATAATTTGCAAAATTATGGAACGTGTATTGAACCATCGTCTCCTGACGTACCTAGAGACCAAGTGACCACCAATATGGTTTCCACGGAGGACGCTCAACAGGAGACCTTCTAGTGTACGTCACGCATCTATGGAGCATGGCTTTGGAAGGGCACGGAGAGGCAATAGCCGTATCCTTAGATATCTCCAAGGCCTTTGACCGGGTATGGCACGAAGCCCTTTTGAGCAAGCTTCCTGCGTATGGCATACCATCTGGACTCTGTGACTGGATTTCTGATTTCCTGAGGGAACGGTCAATTTGAGTTGTCGTCGATGGCTTCTCATTGGACCAAATGGTGATCAACGCCGGCGTACCTCAGGGATCTGTTCTCTCTGCAACATTATTCCTGCTGCACATTAATGACCTTCTTTTATCGGAAGGCATTATTGTTTACGCTGATGACAGCACTGTTGTAGAGAGATACGTGTCCAATGCGCGAGCGAGTCCAATCCAGATCCAATTTCAGAGAGAGTCGATGATCGAACGGGTTGATTTGACACTATGTAGGGTTTCCGATTGGGGTGAAGCCAATCTTGTCAAGTTCAACCCTTCCAAAACCCATGCATGTCTCTTCTCCTGTAAAAAGAGCACATTCAACTTGACGCCCACTTTCCAAGGTGTATCTGTACCGATCACAAACCATCTATGGCTTCTAGGCATGACCAACATGTCGAAACTTAATTTCGGTCAACAGATTGAAACCATGGTACAGTCAGCTTCCAAAACATTGGGAGTCATCGCAAAGGTACGGCGGTACCTCAACTCCGAACAGTTGCTCAACCTGTTCACAGCCCAGGTTCGATCCTGTATGGAGTACTGCAGCCATTTTGGCATGATTCCACTAAGTACCATCTTGAAGCGTTGGATTCTGTCGACCGAAGGGCCCGTAGACTCATAAGTGACGACAAACTTACTTCTTCGAGACTACAAAGTCTCGAACATCGTCGAAAAGTTGCTAGTCTATCGGTTTTTTAGATTGCACTTTGGAGAGTGTGCAAATGCTCTTTTTCAGCTGATCGAACCTTTCCCCTTTCTCCACCGATCAACCAGACGCAGACAGAAGTTTCACACGTTTGTGGTTAGCGTGCCGAAGAGCCGAACTAAATGGTTCGATGGCGCATTTTTGGTTCGTGTTGCCAAAAAGTGGAACGATTTGCCTGCGTCTGTTTTTCCAGATAAATATAACCCTGGAGCTTTTAAGTGTAGAGTGAATAGGTACCTCTTGGACAGGCGTGTATGATCCTCGTGTTCATCGTCACTTTCCATCAGGTGAGATGGAAGACAAACGCCTGCTAATTATTAATAATAAAAAAAAAATACACTAAAATAAGCTTAAGACTAAAGTATGAATTTGTAGGGCATCCCGTAACGTAAAAATAATTATATTAACGAAGATGCTGATTCTCCAGCTGTCAGCACATAATATTGATTAGTCCCAATTATTGTTTTTGTTATACCTGGTTTTGTAAAGTAAATAATACTTAGTAAATTATTTAGTTTAATATGGGTGACGTAAAATATGGGCGTTATACCGGGTGTACAATCCAAATGGGTCAGTATGGAAAAGTCAGAAACTATGAGACATAGCGAAATCTGTTCTTAGGAACCATGGCGTCGATTTTAGATTTAATAATAATCACATTCAAACTCTTTTCTTAACTCTCATACATAACCGGGAATCGAATCTGGTCAAAATCTCTGTATACAATGTGGTATAATTTCTGCAAGTTGTAAGAAGCAAAAATTCAATCGAATCTTGTTTAAATACTTGAAAGAAAAACCCAATAATAACATAACTATTTTATTTCAGTAAACGTTAAAAATGGTAGCCGTTCTGCTGAATGCAAAGATTCATTATTTTGGGTAACGAATTTAAAATTGCGTTTCGTATTTTCATGGGGTGCATATGTGTTAAAATGTTTTCTAAGGCTGTAGTTAAATCCTCTACAGTGTCGTAATTTGATTTGTAGATTTCATCTTTTACATAACCCCATAAGAAAAAGTCAGTTTTAATGGGGCCGTTTGTACCAATCCAGTTATCTTGTAAAGTGATCATTGAGAAAGTCTGTGGCAATTAGACTATTATGTGCGGGGGCTCCATCATGTTGAAAATACATATTTTCTATGAAATCCTGTGGCTTTCCTCGTATGATTTCACGTCTTCAAAAATTTCGATGTATTTAAATCTATCTAGTCGCCTGTCATAAATTATAAACATCAAAACTCTGTTATGTATAAGTCCAACCCAACAGTTGAATGAAAATCTTATTTGGCGTCGCCCTTTGTGGATCCGCAAGGGGTTTGGTCGTGACCAAAAATGATAATTTTTGCTATGGTACATACCATAATTTGAAAACTGAGTTTCGTCCGAAAACAATTATAAACTCTAAAAAGTGTCGATTCGAATTTATTTTCTCCTTTAACCAGTTACAAAATTCGAGCCGTCTGATGGTATCACCTTGATGCAAGGATTGAGCCAAATGTGCATTACGGTTACACTTGAACTTGTTTTTTTTTTCAAAACATTTTGGGTTGTACCGTGAGAAACGTCGGGGATATCGCGTACAGCGTCACGAATTGAAGCATCACGAGTTCCCTCGAAGTAAGTCAAAATAGTGATCTCAACATCAATATCACATTGTCGTGGTTTCTTCTGCTTTTTCCTTCTAAAACAACCGCATGTCCTCAAATTGTAAATAAGTTTATTAAATATTTTTCGTGTGGGTACATTACGTAACGGACGCCTATTTCGGTACCAATCTATAAGCTCGTGTGCAATTTTTATCACTTTTAAAGTAGGCTTTCAATAGATCTAACTGTTTTTTATTCGTTAAACGCATTATACAAACAGTACACAATACATAACACAATAATAATCTGTCTAAAATCAAAACGAAGAGGTTATGAAAAGGCTCGTTTTATTTAAAATATGACATTCATTCCAAAAGAAGTATTCCATTTTCAAATTTTAAGCGATTCGGCACACCCGCTGAACAAATGCGTTCTAATTTTAAATAAATGCTATTTGTAATGCATAATATCGATACAGATAAGATATGCATAAGTTGTCTCTTCAGATAATTGATGATCGATTCATAATAGGTTACCTATGAAACTGCCGTTTTGCCGTACTGGCCATTTCAAATGAAAATATTTTTTTTGTTTTGACTGATAATTCTAATTTCAAATTAATTTCATTTGACAAACATGGAATTATTTTTCTAAAATCGTCATTTGTTTAATAGTTAGTGTTTTGTTTTCAACGCATTCGAACATTTTTCGTCATCATGGATTAGTTAAAAATTCGAGTAATTATGGAGTATGAGTACCGTCGTGGCAGCAAAGCGGCACAAGCGGCACGCAACATCAACGACGCTTACGGAGCGAACACTACAAACGAACGCACCACCCGTTATTGGTTTACCCGCTTCCGTTCTGGAAATTTTGACCTGAAAAATGAACCCCGTGGTCGTCCGAAAACTTTGGTCGACAATGACGAATTAAAGGCAATTGTGGAAGCTGATGAAACTCTATCCACGGCTGAATTAGCAGCAGCTTTCGACGTTAGCATCAAAACACTATTGGTCCATTTGCGTCAAATTGGCAAGGTAAAAAAGCTTGACAAATGGGTACCCCACGAACTCAATGACCGCCAGCGCGAAGTACGCGTGGAGACGTGCCTTGCACTGCTCAGCAGGCATACAAATGAAGGAATTCTGAACCGCATTGTTACTTGTGACGAGAAATGGATCCTGTTTGACAATCGTAAGCGCTCAGCAAGTTGGTTGGACCCTGGTTCAGCACCCAAACAATGCCCTAAACGAAAACTTACCCCTAGAAAAGTGATGGTCACTGTTTGGTGGTCTAACGCGGGTGTAATTCATCACAGCTTCTTGCCAAACGGGACAAGCATTACTGCAGATGTGTACTGTGAAGAACTGAACACAATGATGGAGAAGCTCGCACGTCTCCAACCAGCTTTGGTCAATCGTTCAGCTCCACTGCACTTGCACGACAACGCGCGACCTCATACTGCACAGCAGACGGTCTCCAAGCTACAAGAGTTGGGGTTGGAAGTTCTCCGTCATCCGCCGTACTCACCAGACCTTGCGCCTACAGACTTCTACCTTTTCCAGAATTTGGATAACTTCTTGGCGGGAAAAAAAATTCAATACCCGAGAGGCAGTACAAAATGCCTTTGAAGAATTTGTTGCCTCCCGTCCAGCTGATTTCTTCAAGAAAGGCATCAATAAGCTACCAATGCGTTGGCAAAGATGCATTGATTGCATGGGTGATTATTTTGATTAATAGAAATAAAAAATATTTAAAAAAATTACGCTTCATTTATTTCGTGAAAAACGGCAATTTCATAGGTAAAGACCTAATATTATTCACGACATTTTGCAAATTAATTAAATTGTGGCCATTTCAGTCTAATTTACTGTCAGTCTTGTTTACACAAGATTTCATAGCCAAATTTGGTCCTTACACTTACGGACCAATACTTGATGCGATTACGAGAGTATTGACCAGGTTCGATTCCTAGTTATGTGTGAGAGTTAAGAAAAAAGTTTGAATCTGATTATTATTAAATCTAAAATCGACGCCATGGTTCCTAAGAACAGATTTCGCTATTTCTCATATTTTCTGACTTCTCCATATTGACCCATTTGAATTGTACACCCGGTATACTACTATTAAGTTTGATATGCGTATCTGTGTGTTTTTCTGTGACATCGTATTAGACCCATATTGACGTAGTTTCTTTCGTTTAAAAGCTGAATTAAATCATTTCAGACGTTTAAAAGAAATTAATGTTTTTTTACTTTTTCCCGCCCGTCGAAGTTTTTTTAGTTTGTGTTTACAAATAACTTTTTATTACTGAAGGGCAAGGGATCTAATTAAATATTTTTCAATAATTTAGTTCACAGAGTGCTAGTCTGTACTGTTACACCCCCGAATTGTACAAAAAAATGCTTGCATTAATCAGCAAACAATCTATTTGTGTGGTCTATCTAATTGTATTCAAAACCTTCCATATTTTAAGTCAGTCTGAGTTGAGTCGCGAGAAATAACGTATGTCCAAATCCATGTCAATTGTCAACATTTCTAAAACAAACCTAAATCAATTAATTTAATAAGTCTACTATCACATTATGATTTCTTTTTTTAGAGATGTAGTCTTTAGGTATACTGAATTGATATTCAGTAATAAGTTAATATGCTTCCGTGTTTCTGGGTAATTTGATATACGATATTTTTTTTTTGAAAATTTGATATTGAAAGTCTAATTTATATAGTTTTTTTTAAAGTTTGTGTTACAAAATCCAGTAGTTACTATTAGAATTATTTTCTTCAAATTCATTCTTTTGTTAAAGTGTAATTAAACATAGAATAAAAAAGTAAGTGTTTAAAAATATATACAAAATAATGAAAATTTATAAATTTTTAATACAAAATAAAATGTATTTCATCTCTTACAATTATTAAATTATTTATATACATTTCTCACATTTAAATAGACTTTCACTCCTTTGCTCGATCCTTTGAATGTTTTTGGCAGTCGTGAAATAGCAATATTTTTTAAAACCACACCATATAACACGAAGGGTAACAAGGCACATATTGAGTGCGTAATTGAGGACTTGAAAAAAGGTTGCTTTGATTAAAAAGAGAGCGGACATAAATAATGGTCTTGAAGCGTATATATACACACTACATACAACTGGGCCCTTCGGTTATTATGTCACACCAAAGTACCTAAACTTTATCTTATCTACTTAGAAACAGTCTCCAGATAGACTCACATAAGCTAGAACAATAATACCCTGTGGCGTACAATTTTCGGAACAACTAAGTATTAAATAAAAACGTAGGTATTTCTCTTTATTATTCGCAAATTTATATCAATACATACTTTTTAGACAGAAAAGATCAACAACTAACAACATATCATAAAAACAGTATTTTTTAGGTTATTAACCTTTATTTAAAAGTGTTTATTACGTTTATTTATTGGTTTTACCTTCACAAGTACAATATTATTTTTCACCACTAGATGATTAAGATTCTCGTTTCTCTTTTCACAATTTATTTTATGCAAATACGGATTGTGCTGATAAAAAATATACTTTGTACGGAATTGCTACTTCAGAACTCTAATGGTTTAGTTCACATCTTTAATGTAAACGTTGTTTTAAAAGTTCAAAAACATCACTCATAAATTATTAAGAAAATAAGATCCTTTCCAAGACTGAAAAATACTTAGCGTTTCAGGCCGTACAACTAGCACATTCGTTTCCGTATCGTCTTACGAGCACATTGTGGTTAAAATAATAATGTTTTTCAAAACACACTTTACTGTGCTGTGAATTTAACAAGTTAATCGATACTTAAAATTGTAGGTTATACATTTTTTAGGGTTTCAAAATTAAGGATATCTTATGTTAAAATAAAATTTTCTGCTTTGTTACATATGTTAGCTGAAATTGGGTGAACAATTAGAACGATTGTAAAAACATTTGTAGTTTTTGTTTGTGTATCATCTGTCGGCAATCCTTGATGAATAATGAAATAAAATCTCATGCATATAAAGATCTCCGTTTTCCTGCACGGCATAAAAATATGATAATACTTGAAGTTTATGTTTTAATCGTAAGATGTAAAAGTTTCAATTGATTATAAAGATGCACGCTGTTTATTTATCACTGTATCATAATTTGCCCTTAAAACAGTCTCCAATAGAATAATTAATCTCGCGATTAAAACCGGTACTTAAAAGGTTTAATTTAAAAGACTTTCTATTACAATATTGCTATATATATTTGTAGAATTCGTTCAATATGGGCAGTGCCTATGAGAGTGCTCGACTTCATCTTACCTACGTAAGATGAAAAAAAGAGAATGAAAAAAAAATAAGTTGTGGTCTTTGAAATATAACTCTTAAACCTTATGTACACAAGTACCCTAATTGATAGCTATCGACCGAGCAGTCGAAAAGACGAACTAGTAGAGGTTAGACTTGTGCTTAGTATAACAATGAGCCAGTGAACTTCTTGTTTCTTCCTTCCTTCACCACAATACCCACAATTATTCCAAATAAATTAGAAAAACCTCGTTACGAATTTAGAGTTAGCAGAATTTATTTTTGTATTTGTTAAACGCATTTTTTATTGAACCGCTGTTGTATGAATTTCATATTATTTTTTTATGTTTGTCTTTGTTGATTAGGTAATCGTATGAGCGGATTTTTTTTCTTACACAGCGCCAAACTTCCTCGTACAGCTTCGGAAACGTAGCCTAACTCCTGTGCTGGTTCCGTCTTTCGAAGTGGTTTTCAAATAATAATTTAATTTGTGTATCATATTGACATCCAAGAGTGCAATATTAATTTGTTTATTGCACATTCACAGCAAAACTTATTAATACATTACTTTTATATTAGATACGTATTTAGTAACGCGACTTACTCACGGTACACGGTCGGATAGGTCTGACAAGTTTCGGACTCGTCTGGAGTCCATCTTCAGGGATGAGTGTAGTCGCGGCTACACGCCTCGCCTCGCATTGCGCGCCGCCGCACGCAGTATGCGCTGGGTGGGCGCGGGGGTGGATGGCAGCACCCGCGCCGGGGTGGGAGCGCCATAGGCAATAACAAGATGCAGGCTGAGCTAACACGATGTCCGTGGAGAGAGCTGCGTCAGTACTAGCGTGTCCTTGCTGTCCTAGGATCGGCTTCAGCACGGGGGCTAGGGCCCAACCGACATCGTGATTGAAAGTGTCACGCCTGTTAATATTGATCGTTATTACATATACAATACTCAGTATTGAAATAATTTTCAAATTCTAAAAATCCATGGGACTCGAACCCACACCCGTTGGATCAAGAAGCGGCGCTTGTGCCATTTGACTACGAAGCGAAATACTAGACTATTCTACGGACTACGTAAACGTCATTGGTACACCTAGCCGTAGTCGTGCTACGGATACTGCCACAAGTCGGCCACGATACGACTCTACCAAGCTATAAGGCAAGTTTCTTTTAACATAATGTATCGTCTAATAGCTGTAAATGTCTGTTCAGCGGTCTCCTCCGACATCTACAACACCAAAACAAAAGACAGAACAAATTAGCAGATCGGAAACCGACATAATCAGCGCAGTGTCGCGCACTGATTTTGTAAACTCTACTAGCCGATATAAGCGCCTAAGCGAATAAGCTGAATACTAAACAGTTGGGTATCCTAGGAAAATGACAGGCCGTATATGTTTCTGAACAAATACCTGGCTCATGCAGAAAGCTATTCCACGCTGCTGGTGAGTTCTCTAAGAAAAACGATTACAAGTTTTGCTGCGTGAAAAGTAGGAATATTTACCTTCGAAAGAAAGATGGAGCAAAACCAGTTCTTATTAAAACGACCCAGAATTTACATGATTTGGTCAAGTTAGATTGACTAGTATACAGTATCTTGGTTGCCCCCGTAGATTTAAGTTTCAGTTTAATCCTTTTTATATTACTATATACCTTTTACAATGTTTTATACATGTACAAACAAACACCCACACATTTTCATGATCACAAATTACACACAACTTACATCTCACATACATATTCACTAAATATACACTTTTCGGCTTTGATGACTGCTTCGCTATACAAACACCCTTTATTTTATTTTTAAATAATTACAATGATCGACAGAGTTATTGGAGACGACATTGACTCGAATGTCATAGTGTACAACGCAGCACTCATCGATGAGCCGGAAGACCTAAACCTTCATTTAAATGACACAATAAATCATCAAAATATAAGGAGTTTAAACCATAATTTCGAATATTTTGTAGTCCTTCTACAACGGTTTGATCGGAATTTTGACATTATTGTTTTGAGCGAATGTTGGATGTCTAAAGTAACAAATGTACCTCAGCTTTCACAATACAGTGCTCATGCTACTCAAAATATTATTAATCAAAATGATAGCTTAGTGGTTTTAGCAAAAAATAATATCAATCTGAAGGTTGACGACCTAAGTAATTGTCAAACAAACTGTCTAGTAGCTACTATAAATGATAAATATGCTTTGATATGTATTTACAGAGTTTATCAGTATGCTTCTCATACAAATAACTTTTTCGCATTACTGGATAAAATTTTAACAAAAGTACGGTATTTTAAAAACATTTTTCTGATATGAGATATTAATATTGACTTTTTACCGAGTAATATAAATAAAAAATATGATGCAGACGGCTATATCGATCCTTTCGCCATTCACTGGCTTATTCCTACACATGAGTTTATTACACACGACAATGCATGTCTCGATCATAGCTTCGCAAAAACTAGGCTATGTATAAAAACAGTCGTATGCAATCCACTGTTACGGATCATTTACCGGTGATCGTAGACATAAATTGACAAAAATCAAATGACAATACTAAAATATAGCCTACAAGTTATGACAAAACTAACTATGATGCTGTGCTTGAGGACTTAACCCAAATAATTTGGGTTAAGTCAAATTATTGGACACAAACAACAACAAAAAAATTGGACCGAGCAACTAACAGGTAAAGACCCAAACGAAGGGACTAATCTGCTTATACAGTCCATAAAAAATGCGATAAACAAACACACAACTCAGGTACCTAGCTCGCGACGAAAACAAACCCTCAAACCATGGATAACTCCTGGTCTAATACGTTGTATGCAAAATAAGGATAAACTAAACCGAAATCTAAAAAAAAAAAACAAAGATAATCACATACTCCCAATTACTTACAAACGTTATAGAAATACATGCAACAACTTATTAAAGATACTTAAAAGGTCCCACTATAGAACACAAATTGCAAAACTTAAAAATGATCTAAAATACCAATGGAATTTAATTAAAGACATCAATAATATAAAAATTCGAAATAGTATACCGACTGAACCACTCTCTTTAAAATCTAATCCGATGAGTCACTTAAAGAAAGAAATAAATACTTTGTAAATATTGGTAGAACCATGGCTCAGGAAACTTTAATGAAGATGCAAACGACTGAAATTGAAATGTCTAGAAGCATTAACACCAGTAAACACCATACTCCTTCGTGATCTTACCCACAGATGAAGATGAAATATTACGTACAATAAAATCTCTTAAAAACACAAATTCAACTGGATAGGATGGTATCACTTCAACATTCATCAAGCGATTTGCCCATGTTTTAGCTTTACCTTTAACAATTATATGTAATGCTTGCTTTGTGGGTGGCATCTTCCCGGAAGCTTTTAAAAAGTCCTTAATAACACCAATTCATAAATCTGGGGAAAAAGGCAGTACCTCAAACTTTAGGCCTATATCTCTACTTCCCGCTCTGTCAAAAGTTCTTGAAAAACTTTTTAACGAACGCCTCATGCACTATCTTGAGAAAAACAATCTTTTGTCCCAGAACCAATTTGGATTTAGGAAAAAAAGATCTACGAACGATGCAGTTATAAAATTTATTTCAAATGTTACAAAAAATCAAAATAAGAATAAAAGTATGGGAATCTTTCTGGATTTGAGTAAAGCTTTTGACACAGTCTCTTTACCAATCCTTCTACGCAAATTGGAGCTAAAAGGAATCCGGGATATGCCACTGAGGCTCTTCGAAAGCTATCTAGTAAACAGAAGGCAAAGTGTAAAAATAGATAATTTCATCTCTGATGAAGAAAATATAGGCTTCGGCGTGCCTCGAGGCAGCATTCTAGGGCCCACTTTGTTTCTTGTTTATATAGATGACATAAATAACCTAAAAATACCTAATGCAGAAGTTATCAACGATAAAACTTGGCAAGGTGTAAATAAGCGTTCTGACGATGGTTTGAGAATATAAACTATGTGGCTAGATAATAATTTACTAACTTTGAATAAGAAAAAACTAAAATGTTGCCTTTTAGTATCAGATCAAATATACTTCCAGGGGTTGGTATGCTCAATGTAAAAGCACATAGTTGTGCTGACAGCAATAACTGTGTATACCATCAGATTGAAATGATTTCCTCTATTAGATATCTTGGTGTCCTCAATGATCAAAATATAACATGGACTGAACAAATTAACATGCACTCAGGTAGAATAAGAAAACTTTTTTAAATATTCAGAAACTTGCGCTATGTCTGTGATAATATATTACTCAAATCTATTTACTTCGCCCTGTGCCAATCCATGTGCACTAACGGTATATTGGTTTGGGGTGGATGTGCCAAGACAATACTTTAGCCACTAGAACGCGCCCAACGTGCAATTTTAAAAATTATGTTTTTTAAAAGGTATAAATTCTCGACTACTGCCTTATATAAGATCGCGAAAGTGTTGTCTATACGACAGCTTTACATTCTAAATGCTGCGATGTACCAACATGGAAAGATACCTGATTTTTCCTCCAGGTCGAGAAGAGGAAATAACAAAATCTATACAACCCTAAAATGTCGCACTGTTTTTGCACAAAAATCTATAACGGCTCTTGCTCCCTTCATATATAACAAAATTACTCTCTTATTAAATCTAAGATGCCTCTCAAAATATGACTGCAAAATTTCCGTGACAAAACATATACTTGCTTTAAATTATGAAACTATATATCCATTCTTAAAATTGTAAGTTAACTGATTGAATCATACACTCATATACAACAGAAATTTAACAAACACACACGGTAAACACCACAGGCACTCACACAACACTAACTCAAACACCCTCTCACCAAACAAAATCTCATCACATTAGCTACACTCATACAAACTTATACAAGGTATATAATATACAAACTTATATATTGAATACATTTTATGACTCTAAATACATTATTGTACATAGTACAGTACACACTGTTACGGTTACAAATCTCTTTCTCCTAATTGTTTCGATACTTAATAATATTTTGTTTCCTCTCCTTTTTAGTATTGTATAAAACTAATATGTCAGTTTAACAAATTATTTGAAAAATTCACCAGCAACTAAAATAACATGTCCAGTCAACTTAAGAGAAGACTCCAGCTGCGATACAGTGCAAACTAGTGCAGAAGGTTTCAGAACTTGTTTTTGGGTTTGGACCAATTTTTTCTCTGTAAATGTATCTAGACTTGGATTGTAACATTTTATTCCGGCAAATAAACTATTTATTATTATTATTATTTTATGTAGGTTTAAGAGTTATATTTCAAAGTTTGATCGCGACTGCATCTTATTTTTTTTCTTCTCACCTACAGTCGAGCACTCTCACTACCCATATTGAACGAATTCTACAAATATATATATATATACATATCAATATTGTAATAGAAAGTCTTTTAAATCAACTGCGTGGCTGGAAACTTTTAAGTACCGTTTTTAATTGCGAGATTAATGTAGCCAAATTATGATACAGTGATAAACTGAAAGCTTGCACTTTTAAAATCAAATGAACCTTCTACATCTTATTTTAAAACATAAAACTTCAAGTACTATTCATTATTATCACATTTTATACTGTGCAGGAAAACGCCCCACATTAGAAAGTGTCAAAAACTTGCTTCAGAGGTTTCAAAGTGTAATATATTTTAACTTTAAATATTATTCATTGTAACCTTGTGTTTTCCTTACACAAATCCAGGTACACTGGCTGAAAAGTCGCATACTACGTTTAGTTTAGAGGACAGGAAGAGCAAATATCAGCAAATGACAATGAGAGTGACGGTACGTTACGGTACGGTGTACGGTATTATAATGACAGAGGATGACAAGGGTTCGAGTGCCGGGAATTTCACAATAGTTTATGTAACAGTATAAACAAGAAAGGTTTGCAAACATTGGATCTTAGTTGTAATATTATTTTTGAACTGTTTTTCCTTGGTTTTAGAGATCCTATTAGATCTACGGTGATATCTCCGTTTTTTTTGGAACAAGTGTGGGTATGTATACCCAAGTATACAATAATAATATTTGTTGCGGTACTATAGGTACCTTATGAAGTAGTAAGTACAGTTACTGACTTCGCGTAATTTGGTGGTATTATCAAAATGTAATATATAGGTATTATAATTTGGTGGTCATCCAAAATTGACCACCAACAGAGTGATTTATTTGATTTTAATATTATTTTTTTGTGTATAAAGTTTTTGCATGCATAACCAGAAAAATTATGCATATTACAGTTGTTCTCTAAAGACCTCCTATTTCGTATAAGGGTTTGAGCCAAAATGAATGTACATTTTTCACATGACTCTTGCGAGAAACATTTCTCACTTTTCTTTCAAAAATCAAAAACGTTTCTCACATTTCTCACAAAGATGCGTTCACACTGGTAACTTTTTACTGATGATCAAATAGGTACCCATGACATTCATGATTCAGATTACAGGAATAAACAAAAGATTCAAGATATATTTGTTTTGATTGTGGAAGTGTCATAGGCTATAAAATTAATTATGACAATCAAATGGCTGATTTTTGCGCCAAAATATTATGTCATAATATTTAATTTTTTTAACCTAACCTTTGAATTGGCGTATCATTTAATAGGTATATAGAAAAATTTTTTTGGTTGCTTGTACGTCATTTTTATATACATATATTATTTTTGAACGACCATTTCAGATCTATGACAGATTGAAGCAGGTTAGCAGCGAGTACGGAGCGCTCTTTGTCGTAACTGTAACAATACTTTTTTTAAAACCACATTCAAATCGGTTCAGCCTAAACGCGAGATAATCACAGCCGAATTTACAAACATAAATACATACATACATACATACAAAACAAACTAAGAATCTCCTTTTTTTGAAATCCGTTAAAAATATATCAAATACCTGGCATTTTTATGTAAGACGCACAGAAGTACGTAAATACTCGTAAGTATAAGTTTAATAAAAACATGTGAGTAATATTAGACCAGTATGAACGTGCCTTAGTTTTATATTTTTGTTCGACCGTTTCTCACAGGTATACCAACATGCAACTTTAAAAACACGTTATTTTATTATTATTTTCAAAATCCGATACTATGAAAGCGTGACACTGTTATATCGGGATCACTTTACTATCAAAATGATATGTACTAATAATAAACAAAAATATTACTTACTTTTCTTGATATTAACTGCGTTTCTCACAGGATTTTTTCACAAAAAATATGGTTGACCAAAATAAAAACATCAACACATCAAGACACAGCGGGAGACTGACACTTTTTCTTTTTAATAAATGATGTTTATGTGTAATAGCTTAAAAAAATGTAATGAGGTTTCTATAATTATACGGGGGTGTAGATAGCGTTTCTCAAAAATTGTTTCTCACAGGGTGAAGTCTAGGATGCTGTCATTAAAATTTTTTATTTTTATTATTTGATAAGCTAGGCGATAAAATATTAATCAAAAAAAAGACCAGGTACTACACGAACCTTTGATGAAATTCTAATTCTAAGCTCCATAAAACTTTGGAAATTTTGAACTTTTATCGTAACGAGGAAATGGACATGTTTCATTTGTATGGACAAAAAAAACTAAAAATAGAATATTACTATGTAAAAAAACTATATATATTGGTGTAAATAAGACATCTTATTTTTAAAATACATAGTCCAGTGTAAGTGAAAAAAAATTAAAACAAGTTTAACGCAATAAACATAGCAACAATTACATTTCATTGCTTCATTCTTCATATATAGTTAACAACGTAGTACTCCTACCCTACAAGGCAACTTCGCACGTTTTAAAAAAATATAATTTAATTGACTTTTACAACTACCCACCCTGCCATCCTCTACCTGGCCTCTGTTACTTAGCGTCATTCTTTTTCCGTGCGTGGCAACGTTTGCACGAATACTTTCAAATCACTTTAGTATTTAACTTTTTATAATTATTTTACTTGGTGTGCATCTGAAATATGCCTAAACGCAAAATTGAAGATAAATTACAACACTATCAAAATAAAATTCGTAGATTAGAACAAAAAGCTCGTAAAAGAAATCGAGAACGTTTATGTTCATCTTCCGAATCGGAAACCGATAACAATGGTAAGTAATTAAATATTTTATCAGTGCCGACATATTCATCTTCGTAATTTTTATTTAGTTGTTTTTAGAGTTAAAAAATGTATAGTCTTATTGCATAGATATACATATTATATTGATTCTAAACTGTTGTACGGCACCTTTAAAGTTAAAATTTTAGAAATTGAACATTACTTACCTGGGGGTTGGCCGAGAGTCAACACGAAGGTACATGACGCACCTTACATGAGGTCGTTAACTAATTTACTATTCATTTATGCCGGGGGCCTATAGGCGATAGGACGATGGTAATTTTGGTTGTTATGCCAACGTTAATCATATAATATTATATGATTTCAGAGGCCGATATTATTGCAACCCAACCGAATGCAGTAGTGGAACCGGATGAACCGTTACCCACAGATATATTAAATGAGGGCTTGGAAACGAATGTCGCCACCACGTCTGAGAACCCGGAGGTGCCATTGCATCCGGATATTTTATTGGCGTTGGGAGACGGTGGCGATGATACGCCAGAGTTGGGTGAAAATATCCATGAAAATTTGGCACAAAGATGGCAACCTATTCTTAAGAAAGGTATGTCAAAAGAATGCAAAGACAGTTTAATAAAAGAGTACCGAATCCCTGCTAATTGCACCCTTTTACAAGCGCCAAAACTTAATCCAGAGTTGTCGGCAGCTGTCACCGATATGACGCGGAACCGCGACAGAAAAATAGAAGCAGCTCAACAACAACTAGGTTATGGCATAACAGCGGTAAATACAGCAATGTCCCTCCTCATTACTGGTGACGATAAGCTACGGGCCATAAAGCTGCTTAGCGATGGATGCCGTATTCTAACGGACTTACACTATGTTGAAACTCAAGCCCGGATAAAAATGCTTACTCCTGGACTTGACAAAACCTTTTTCTATATGATTAAAGATACAGAGAGAGACAGTTGGTTATTCGGTTCGACATTATCTGAAAAGATAAAAGCCACTAGGGCCATTGAAAAACAAGGTATACTAATTAAAAAGGCTAGTGCCATACCAAAGGTATCTTTTCCAACATCAACACCGAGACCCCGCTTCCAGGAAAACTGGGCAGGTCCTTCGCGTTACCAGTCGAACAGGGGGGGGCGCGGAGGCCTGAGAAGACAGCCCCCTGCAGTGCGCAAGAATGTGTCCAGCTTTCAAGGGAAGCCCTCGAACCTGAACAAAACACGTCCGCCGCCCCATCAATAGATCAGGTACATGCTGGCCGTATACAATATTTTTATAAAGAATGGCTAAAGGTTACATCTAATAGTGTCGTCCTCGGTTGGATTCGAAACGGGTTTTCTATACCTTTTTCTCAATTACCAAAACAATTCGTAGTTCCTAAAAATAATTTATCTTTAAAAGAAAAATTAGATATGTCAATAGCCATTAAAAAGTTAATAAAATTAGGAGCTATTTATCCGTGTTCATCACGTAATGATCAATTTTTGTCAAGAATATTTCTTGCCCCGAAATCTAATGGCGAGAAAAGATTTATATTAAATTTAAAATCATTAAATAGATTTATTGAACATAAACATTTTAAGATGGAAGATTACAGAACGGCTTCCAGCTTAATTCCGTATAATGGCTATATGACCACCATAGATTTAAAAGAATCATATTTATTAATACCTATTGCTAAACATCATCGTAAATACTTACGTTTTCAATTCGAGGACGATAACGGTAACACAACAACTTTCGAGTTTAAGGCTATGCCTTATGGCTTATCGGTAGCACCTAGAACGTTTACAAAGATAATAAAAGAGGTAACGACCTATTTAAGACAAAAGGGTTATAGCTCAGTTCAATATCTTGACGATTTTTTATGCATTGGGAATACTTACCAACAATGTCTTGATAATTTAACAACAACAATTAAATTATTGCAAAAGTTAGGTTTTGTTATTAATTTCTCAAAAAGTTCTATAGAACCTCAAAAAACTTGCAAGTTCTTAGGTTTTGTGTATAATTCTTCGAATCTAACAATATCATTACCTATTGAAAAGCGAATTGGCATAAAAAATTTACTTACAAAATTTGTAAAGTTACCACCTTGTACAATCAGAGAGTTTGCACAACTTATAGGGACACTTACATCGGCTTGCCCCGCAGTAAAGTATAGTTGGATGTATATTAAGATTTTAGAACGAGAAAAATTTCTTGCTTTACAGAAATATTATGATTTTGATAGAAAAATTATATTACCTAATAATATATTAGAAGATTTAAATTGGTGGATTACAAATATTCCCATTGCATATAATTCGATTAAAACAGAGGACTATATATTAGAAATATTCACGGATGCTTCTAGAACTGGTTGGGGTGCCTTTTGTAACGGTGAAAGAAGAAATGGTGGCTGGAAAAATTCTGAACTTACATTTCATATTAATAACTTAGAGCTGCTTGCGGTTTTTCTCGGATTAAAAAGTTTCGCTTCCAATCAGTCAAATTGTTCCATATTATTAAGGGTTGATAACACAACAGCGATAAGTTACATAAATCGTATGGGTGGTATTCAATTTCCTCACTTGAATAATTTATCACGATCAATTTGGCAATGGTGCAAGAAGAGAAACATCTGGATTTTTGCATTATATATAAATACTAAAGAAAATACAATAGCAGACGAGGAATCTCGAAAATTAAACACAGATATAGAATGGCAATTATCAAGTACAGCGTTTAATTCAATTATTGAAAAATTCGGTACCCCAGAAATTGATTTGTTCGCTTCTCGTACTAATGCCAAATGTTTAAAATATGTATCTTGGCGTCCTGATCCAGACGCCGTGCGGATTAATGCCTTTACCTTTAGTTGGGCTGACCTTTTCTTTTATGCGTTCCCGCCATTTGCGTTGATTTTAAAGTGTCTTAATAAAATAATATCCGATAAAGCTAGGGGTATCTTAATTTTCCCACTCTGTCCTTCTCAAGCCTGGTATCCTAAGTTAATTAATATGCTGTCAAGTGATTTAATAGTTTTAAACCCCAATAAAAATCTGTTGCATTCCCGTTCCAGAGACAAACATCCACTCCACAAGACGCTTACCCTGGGTGCCGCAGTACTCTGCGGCTCGCATTTATCCAGCGAGGGACACCATCCTCCGCCCTCGATCTCATGATAGCTTCTCTGTCTAATAATACTGTGGCTCAGTACAATGTTACATATAAGCTATGGTGGCAGTTTTGCTTAAATCATAATGAAAATCCATTTCAAGTATGTATTCCCCTCATTTTAAGTTTTTTATCGGAACAGTTTGATAAGGGAGTTGCCTATGGATCTTTAAATTCCCATCGATCTGCCCTATCGCTACTCTTAGGAAGTAATGTTGGAACAGACGATAACATTAAAAGGTTGTTAAAAGGCGCATTTAAAATAAGACCTAACATACCAAAGTACACTAGCACGTGGGACCCTCAAGTAGTGCTTGATTTAATATCTAACTGGTACCCTAATCAAACACTTCCAATAGAGAAACTTACAAAGAAACTAGCGATCCTTTTAGCTCTTTGCACCGGTCATAGGGTGCAAACCCTGTCTTTAATAAAAACTCGTAATATTAAGTTTACAGTTAATGGTGTAGAAATTGGCATCACAGATATTGTAAAAACATCTGCTCCAGGTCGAGAACCGCCTATATTAAATCTTCCCTATTTTATTGATAAACCCAGCATTTGTCCAGCTACTATAGTTAAAGATTATCTTTCCGTTACTGAAAATATAAGACCCCAGACAGCAGCTTACTTATTCTTGACTTTTAAAAAGCCCTATAAGTGTCCTTCTGCGCAATCTATCAGCAGATGGAGTAAGCAAATGATTCAAGCGAGCGGCGTGGACGTGGCGACGTTCAGCGCGCATAGCACCCGGCACGCCGCCACGTCCAGCACTGGTCGCGCAGGCCTCTCCGTAGAGGCTATCAGGAAAGCTGCTGGCTGGACAGCAACATCTCAAACTTATGCAAAATATTATTGTCGACCACTTCTAGAAATAAATACATTCGCAAGCTCTGTTTGTAACTCTAATATGACCTAATTAGTTTATTTTTTACTTTTACTTTTAGTTGATTAAAATCAAGACTGTTAAACAGAAATCATGCAATAAATAAGTATGTTGTACTTTATTTTATGACTTTATTTTTAATTACCTGTTTGCCAAAAACCTGAAACATTTAAGTCTTTAAACATCTACGTTGTTAACTATATATGAAGAATGAAGCAATGAAATGTAATATATGATCAAACGAACTTACTAAAGTGAAGTTCGATCGATATTATATGAATTGCTTCATTCGAATATATAAACACCCCCCCTCCCAACGCCCAAGAGTTTCAGTTTTTTTTTTTTTGGATCAACTCTAAAAGAATGACGCTAAGTAACAGAGGCCAGGTAGAGGATGGCAGGGTGGGTAGTTGTAAAAGTCAATTAAATTATATTTTTTTAAAACGTGCGAAGTTGCCTTTTAGGGTAGGAGTACTACGTTTTTAACTATATATTCGAATGAAGCAATTCATATAATATCGATCGAACTTCACTTTAGTAAGTTCGTTTGATCATATATTATGGGTTGAAGTCGGTGGACACGATATTTCTTACTCGTGTACATTTATTTTGGCTCAAACCCATAATTCATAACAAAATACAAACTTTAAAAGAATATAGATATCTGTTTTCTTACGGTTTGAACTTTTAGTGAACTATGAAATATCATGACGTAACAAAAACTTATCAACACTAATAAAATCTGGCGCAACTTACCTAGAAAACTATTCGTATAATACACCATAAATGCTTTTCAGAAATTGAACTAAATTACATATTTTAGTTTTCTTAAAAAGTTTATGTATTAAAACTTATTTAATTAAATTCATTCAAAAATGCATTTATTTACTCAACATAACCATAAAAAAACCAAATCTTATAACATAATTATAAATCAGGACGAAACAAAAGCAAAGCCATTTGTTTTTGTTCCCCTCCACGGGAAGGGCAGGAGGATAAAAAATGCTCTGACGCATAACTATGGCGCACGCGATCCAGAGTTATGTGGGACTCGTCCCGTCGCCTACCAGAACCTCCACCCACTAAAACACCCCCTGTCGGCTCGTGCAATTTTTTGCCACACAGCCTTCATCTGAGCGACGGCCAATTGGAGAAAGAGGCCGCGCTAGCGGGGCCCTTAAGGGGTCACCCGCTGGGATTTACAATGCACTGAAGGTGCTCAAAGCACTGAAGGTGCTCAAAATGAAAAGTAAATAATTAAAACATTAAAAATTAAAAAAAAATAAAATTGCATTAATTCGGATTTACGTTAGAATTAGAATTTACGTTAGAATTAGAATTTGCGGCCTAAAGGGCTTCGAGATCTAAAGTTAATTGCGTGGGTTCGCCAGTGTGCGCGTTTCTCGGTCTAGCGACTTTGAATTTCGAATCTAAGACAGGAACAGTATATGAGACTGAATCTCGAACAAGATGATTGGGATGGGTTTCGGCGCGTTTGAAGAACGATTCTGTGAGTGTTTTGAGGTGCTGTTGCACTGTAGGTAGTTCAAGATCTCTGTGCAGGTCCGCGTTACGCACGTACCAAGGTGCGTTTGAGGCCCTGCGTCAGAAGAGATTCTGAACCACCTGCAGTTTATACAGGACGGAGGATTGGGCGTGGGCAAAGACTGGCGAAGCATATGACATGACGGGTCTAACGCAGACCTTATAAAGCGTACGTTTATTTCTGAAAGACATTTTACTTTTTCTTCCTATCATACTATATAGGCGGCTTAAGTAAAAACGCGCGAGTTTCGTTACTCTATCGCCGTGTGGCTTGAAAGAAAGCGTCTGATGAATGATGATGAAGCGTCTCAGGTGACGCCTAAGTATT
The DNA here is from genome assembly GCA_923062675.1 of Marasmarcha lunaedactyla. Lineage (NCBI taxonomy): Eukaryota > Metazoa > Arthropoda > Insecta > Lepidoptera > Pterophoridae > Marasmarcha > Marasmarcha lunaedactyla. The sequence goes on along the minus strand of OV281352.1, from coordinate 19,738,425 downwards.
TAATACTGCGCTTCCAGGGGATGGGAATACCTAACATTCGAATGTGGGGATCGTTGTAGCGATTACGGAGTTTGTGGTCGAATTGAATAGCAGAACTCTTTTCTGGGTTGACATCGATACGCCATTTTTGAAACCAAACCCCTAGGGCGTTTACGGCCTTTTGGAGTCTGGTGATGTTATGCGGGACCACGTGACCTTTAGTGTAAAGGGCGGTGTCATCTGCAAAGAGGGCGAGTTCGACGCCTTTCGGCGGGATGAGGATGTCCTTAGTGTACACGGTGTACAGCAGAGGGGCGAGGACTGAGCCTTGCGGGACTCCAGCCTTTACGGGACGAGGCGCGGAAAGCGTGCCTTTATGTTTGAATCAAAACGTACGGTCTTTGAGAAACGACGCGATTAATCTGACTAGGCGAACCGGTAAGCCTATTTTGTAGAGTTTATAAACGAGACCGCTGTGCCAGACTTTGTCGAAAGCCTTGGCTACGTCAAAGAGAACTGCGACTGTTTTATTACGACACGGATAGAATTCTTCGAGTATGTACTCGACGATTCGATGGACTTGCTGAGGGCAGGAGTGCTTAGCGCGAAAGCCGAACTGGTGGGAAATAATGAGAGGATCGCCGTCCGCTGGAAGCAGGTGGTTCCGCATTCGAGAGAGTATGACTCTTTCTAGAAGTTTGGACATTGCCTTGAGGAGGCTGATGGGTCTATGATTAGACCTAACTTTACGTTGGAGCTGATTCGCAGCTGTTCTGTATGCGGGCGTGGGATATTTCTTGGCTCTCCGGAGAGCAGCGTTCTTGGCTTTAATGAGATTGCTAACGGCTAGGGGAAGCGTGGGTTTGCCTTGCTTAGCAACCTTTTCGTTATCGCTGATGGCTGAGTTGATAGCATCAGTGAGAGTGTTGACTAATGAATTTATTTTATCCGGGCTATTTAATTGGTCGGGCGAAATCGCGAGCGGAGAGTTCGGGGCCTCTAAGGCTGAAACTAACGTATTTTTAAAACCTTTCCAGTTGGTAAAGGTCTTAGGAGATGTGACGTTATCGTTAGGCGCACCTAGCACGAGGGAGACGGGGCGGTGGTCAGAGCTTAGGTCATCGAGCGGTTCGATAGACCTGAGATCGAGATTGATTCGCTTGACAATTGCTAAGTCGAGGATGTCAGGAGAGTAGTATGGGTTGTTGGGATAGTGAGTGGGAGTGATGGGAGATATGACGTCTAAGTCCAGTGAGTTAGTGATGTCGAGAAGAGCGATACCGCTGGTGTTGGTCGATAGGTACGTCCAGTCAGTATGTTTGGAGTTAAAGTCTCCGAACATAATGACTAAATGGCCGAGGGCAAGAATGGCCTCAAAGTCGCTGCGGGTTGGTCGGGAGCCACAAGGTATGTAGACTGAAGCTATGATGATGGTCGGATGACCAGTCATAGGCAATCTATACACAGTAGCTTCTATGTTGAGGAGAGGAGTGGTAGGGAGAGGACAGCAATGGAAGCCTCTTTTGTAATATATAGTGGTGCCGCCTAAACCGTCGGAGTTGGGCCTATCGTTGCGAGTAAACGCGTACTTAGGAATAGCAAATCCCATGGAGCGGTTTGGAGTAAGCCATGTCTCCTGGAGAAGCAATAAGTCTGGCTCTATGTTCTGAAGGAACAGTTTGAGCTCAGGAAGATTGGTGCTAAGGTTACGAGCGTTAAAAGATACTAGGGATAAGCCCTTGGGTTTAATACGACCGGACGCGGGATTTGCGGGTCTAGACATTATATTTGCTCATTTACGAATTTATACAAAAAATAAAATTTATAACGAACTTAGAAGCGAGTGATGCTCGGCTAACGCAAATAAACGCTCTTGAGGAGAGCGGGCGGCTCGCAGTTTGCGTGCGAGTAAGGAAATTTCGTTAATGTCGACGTTTTGAATGTCGTCGAACACGGTCTTCATGTCCTCAGCCAACGACGACTGAGGTGAAGATGACGGAGCGGGACGCTGCCCTACGGAAGCTACGGGAGCTTGGATAGGACGGGAAGGTGCAGGCGGAACGGCCGGACGCTGCCTCCAAGACAGAGCCGGAGTAGGCGTCGGCTGAACGGGCTTTGCTTCCGGGGGACCCCGGTTGCGCAGCGGCGGGTTAGCGGGAGTGAGCGGCGGCGCCGGTTTAGGCGCGGCCCTCTTAGCGGTGGAGCGCGGAGTGAACCTCTGTAGTTAGCTGTATGGCCGGCTGGCCGCAGAGTACACAGGCAGGGGGGGAAGTGGATTCGGGAATGCGAGTGCACTCCTTAGTGATGTGAGGATCCAGGCACTTAACGCACCTGGGGGGAGCTGAGCAGTTAGCCGCTGTGTGGCCATAGAGCTGGCAGCGGTGGCACTGCCCAGGGTGACCGCGGGGGTTGGGACGCTCGATGGAGATATTCGAGAGTCCGCAAATTGTGCGAGCCTCTCTGAAGATCTCCTTCGAGTTGGGAATATTGGATAGGATAACTAATGCTAAAGGAAAACGCCTACCGCGGTTGGAGTGCATCTTGTGCACTGCTTCGGCCGGGAAACTCTGGGACTTAAGGTCCTCGAGGATTTCATCGTTCGCGAGCTCAAACGGGACGCCCCGTAGTACTGCGCGGATCTTACGCTCCTCCGGGAGGGCGAAGGTGTGATATGCGATTTGTTTTAGAGAAAGTAACCTTGTGAACGCGCGAAAGTCGTCGATGGTCGCGACCTGGATTTTAATTGAATCGCCTGCGTTGGTTGCTTTGAGATAGTTAATTTTTTGCTCTTTGCAAAGATTAGATACCGCGGTCCATCGCGCTTTTTCGCGGAGAAAGACGGGTGGAGGGAGCTGAGGCTTCGGTGGGACGGGAGCGCAGCGCATCGCTGGCTTCGATGGGACCGACGGAGACGCGGTTACTTCGAGCGATTTTAATGGCGCGGGGGCTGGTGTTGAAGACACCGGGGAGGGCTCGGGTATTGAGGATACCAAGGCTTTCTTCGAGCGCTTGGCGACTAGCTGAAACGTGGGCTCAGGAGAGCCGGTTAAGGTGACGGCATCTGACGACGTATCAGACGCGTGTTCGGAGTCGCTCCCGGGAGCGGTACGCTTGCGACGCGACGCGCGAGAGGATGTGACCGATTCACAGTCCATCTCGGACGGGACGGTAGACGCGGGAGAGCTATAGACCTGAGGGGTCTGCACGTTGGCGGCCTGAGGGGCCGGGGTTGAGTCCTGAGGGGCCGGGGTCTTGATAGTTGCCTGTAAGGCCTGCGTAAGTACGTCATCGGATATGCTGGCGCCGGACGTAACGAGCGCCTGGGCGAACGACCTAGCAAAGTTTACCAAGCTTTGCTGGTCCATTGGAGGGCTTGGTACTACAATGTATAATACATAAATATATAATAATGCCTAGGTTCTCTAGCAAACCTAGCACCTAAACCGCGGTAGGGGGGCTGGGGACGACGCGAGATGGATTAATCTTTCAATTACTACAAAATAACAAGAAATTACAACTGCGAAACATTAAATATTTACTACATTAATTCTTTTATTTTTAATAAAAAATCTACATACGAACATAAACATTGCAATTTAATAGCACTATTAACGAAGTTCCAAAGCGACCAAGTTTAAAATTTGTAAATACCCTTTATGCGACACTTTATTGCATTTACTTGTAACTCTCTTTCCCTTGTTATTATGAACAATCACTTAAGTTTAATGATCATTTTTAGAGATAAGCTCCTTGTTTTCTTAAAGGTCTTTAGAACGGCGGTGGGAAAGTTTGTGTTTAAAAATGTTTTATTTGCTGCTTCAAGTACTTAATTTTATTTTAACCGAGAGATTCCAGTACATTATGAAATATATATTTAAAAGGATAAAGTGAATGATTGAAAAGCATAGCAGATATCATTCTAAGTAATGCTTCGCAGCTTTTTTTTTTTATTGAAAAAGGATTAGTTCATTAAGTTCATTACCGCGTCTGAAAAACATTGTTAATGATTTAACCCCTGTTTGAATAAAATAACTTCATGTAGAGGACACTATTCCATATACATATATGTGGGTAGACGTTTTCCTAGGAAGATATTAGAATTAGGACCAAAGTGTTATTACCTACTTTATTTAAAAAAAATCAAATTCCTTTCTAGTTACTGGTATGAAGCTTTGTCGTTATAATTTCATCAATTCATGTTTTCTTAAACGGAAATACAAGAATTTCTCACCGGAACTCGTAGCAGCGGCCAGTGAAAGGTAAGACAATTTTATGGAAAAGTCTTTCTTAGTGGAGAACAAACATGTTTTACTCGACCTAGCTATTTGCAGTTATTGTCCCTTTCACAGTGAAATATAAACTTTTCACAGGATATAAGAAAGGGACTTTTTATGTAATTTACACCTTAAACAAACTACGCAAGAAACTAAGAGAGAAGTAACAGTCAAAGTTATTTTGATTATTTTATTTTTGTGACTTTTAGTCCTGTTGCTGAATACAGCAACAGTACAACACAATAGTGTTGAGTAAATATGTTTTATCTTCTCAAAAAGGGACGAAAACGGCTCTTAAATGCAATATTTTTAATAAAATAAAATATTTTTAAGCAAACTTAACGGCTCGATTTAGTACTGCGACAGCATTAGGTAACTTTTACCAAGTACACATTTACAGGACGGTTCATCCTAAGTTGTCTTGTAAATTTTTGTTAAATGTTTAGCTTCTGGTGAATTTTTAGCTTCTCCTCACAAAAAAAATTATCGACTTACAATCAAATTTCTACGTTACATTTTTGTATAGTTTTAGTAAATTTAGTTTTAGTAAAAATTATCAACTTGTGTTTCTTATTTCATATAAATAAAAACTAACTAGCACGCAATTACCGTACAATCGAGAATGCTTATGTGTAATTTATGCCTAGGTTTAATGTCCCTTGAACTCATATCGTGTACTTTTGTCAAGTCTACAAAGCACTTTGATCCTGTTATACTGTGTCCCACTGAATGCTAACTTAGGTACTTTAAGGATAATTGCTGTCAGGTACGTATATTCTTTTTGTACCAAGGGACTCGCTATTCCGTGACCTGCCTCTATATCCTATCCTCTATATCTCTATAGCCTCTACCAGTTCGATTGGAAATAGTCATCAATAACAACACCAACTGCAATGGCCTCAAAGTAAGCGGAGGTTGTCTTATTTATGACCGTACAGCGAACTGGGGGTAACCCAGAATAAACATACATATATCAACAACCATGACCCGAGAACAAACACCTGTATTCATCACACATATGAATACCCGGCCAGGACTCAAACCTGGGACCTCCAGCGTAAGAGACAGAGCTACTAACCAGTACGATACTGGGCCGTCAAAATTCAACCATATGTCCACTAAATTACTGTTATCCTTAAATGCTTTAGATCTTTAATTAATTATATAAACAGAAAAAAAATATTTAGAAAGACAACCATAAAACTCAACAAAAAGGGGTAACAGAGAAAATGAAGTCGAAAATACTTTTACTAGCTCTTTCTTTTATATTCTTCAAAAAGATCTTTCAGGGCTTTGCCCTCGCATATTTTTCGCTGTAAAAACATGGTTGATCCTAGGGGTAATTGAACTCTTAATTTCTTTTCTTTTGATAATTTTACTCGAAAATATAATTTGCCTACAGTGCTGGAGAAAAGAGCTTCAAGCAGTGCAGGAGTGTATAATTTTGCTACTTAGTGTTTTATCGTATTGTATGATTCTACTTACTTATCTACCATTGTAACTATGGTAGTATTTGTGTTCCGGATAAATCGAAGGAGCCAAGGGAACAAAGGCGATTTCAACTGAAGGCTGCAGCAACCCCCCCGTGGTCTTTGACCACACAGACGCAAAAACATTATTAAAGATTACAAAGAGATACGTTTTTAATTAATCAACTTATTTTTTTTTTTGAACAGATATCTCATATTGCTGGTTCATTTTTCAAGTTTCTACATGCTTCAAAATGTTTAACGATGAGTTACAAAGAAATACTATGAGTAAGCCAAACTCTTAAATTTTTACCTAAGTCAACAAGTAATAGATTGATTATTAGTTTAATGGAGTATTAAATCCAGTCGCATGCCAGATCAAATTACCCGAGAAGTCTTTTCTTAAAAACTCAATTGAATTTTAGAGCATTGCTGTTACATTGCTGACAAGAGAACTCTAAAACTGATTCTCCTGCCAAAACGTATATATAATGTGTCGTAATAATTGGTAATTTTTTGTTCTTGATATTATGACCACTCGTTAAAAGCCATTTCATGAGGTGTGAAAATAAATTAGGCATACGGTCGGGTTAGTTGAAAGTTTACTAGCTCTTCACAATAAAGTTCTGTAAAATGTAATATATTAAAGTAAAAGTTCCTCCACATCTATTAACGCTAAAGTCTTGGGACTCTGAAATTTTCAGAACTTCTCAAAAAGTTTAAAAGAATTCAAAAAGTTCAAGTTTTGCCAAGTAGTGGTTTCCACTTTAGAGAACCCTCTTTAGCGATAAAACGGTCGATTTGCTGAAGAACATCTTAATATCCGTTGGCAACGGTGTGGAGATTTTCTTAAACTTTTCGACAGAATGTATTCATTTTAAAGATTTGGAATTGAATTTTCAAACCAAAAGTTTAAACGTGGTTGGAAAATTTATAAAAGGAGGTGAGGATGTCCACGTGATCCACAAGATTTATCAAATTAGATATAATTTTGAATTTAAATTCTATATTCAATAATATTGTTAAAGCTGATATTTACATGCTACTGAAAGTGGAGTTTTTATAATTCATACGTTTTTGAACAACTTAGTAGTTTAACAATAAACAATAGGGAAGCAATAGGCAAAGACTAGTATAAGATAAATAATTTATGACATCTTCACGTTATAAAAAAAATTACTTAACATAACGCTGTGGAAAAAGCGAAATGTTAACTTACTACCACTGAAATTTAAGTTTTGCTCAAAGCTTCCGCACAAATTTTTATTGATTCGTGAATTGCTGGACTGTATTTATGTACTCCATGGCAGCTTATTGAAAAATATTCTAACAGTTACCAAATACTATGATCAAATACAGAACCCAGATCCGTTGAAGTAGTTTGTTTATATTGCATTAAGTATTTTTATAAATTATAAAATAGTGTTTGATAACCTAACAACATACACAAATAATTAACATTAAAAATTGAAAAAGTATGCATCACGTTATTACCCCCGGACCATTTTGCTCGTATTTTCCAACTCAGTTTTTTAGTATGAGTTATGATAATCTTTAATATTTAAGAAACAGCTGTTAAACTCGAGAGTTCTCTAGGATTTTAAGTCTTAATATTTTTATATTAACCTTTTTTGTTTCTTATTTCTAATGGTTTCATTCTTAAATTAGAAATGAATTTGATATATGAACCACTTCGCTTACAGCGTTGTTTCCGAAAAATGAATTGATAGCTCTGTCATACTGCTATCTTTAATTAGGAATCGTGATATTAAACAATAACAATATCATCCAATCGCATAAAAATATACATTAAAATATTTTTATTTTTAAAATTTCCTAGATGTCATCAAATATATGTATTGATATGCGTGGTAATTGAACAACTAAAACTAAAAGGCATCCATACAATTTACTAAAGATTTACTATCTAACTAATTTTTTTTAACTAACGTTTTCAATTTAAAGCTGTGAATTACAAAATTATCTTACAAAGCTGCTACATTTTTATCAAAGTGGGATCTCTTTAGCTTTTTAACTGAATACGAACCGTATCAATTTTAATAATGAGGAAACAGTCTTTGGAACAATCCTCCGTTCTTTAGATAGTACAATATTTTATCTTGGGGTTCAAAGTGGGTTTACTATTTGATTTGCAGCCGATTTGCTGGATCCCAAGGGTACAGTTTCTCTCCACATATAATATGGAAGAAGTTTGATAAGTTTTATAATAAGGTTTTAAGGATATTTACGACCAAAAGAAATAGAAGCGTTTGTTTATGGATTTCCATTCTATAAACGAAATTAATTGATCATCAAAATGTCTTTCTCTGCCAGGGTCTCGACGGTAAAGATTTGGAATGGAAAGAAAGGATGAATTGAAATCATCTCTCATCAAAGCCAAAAGTTTAACTGTCATTGATTTATAACCTCACGTGTCCCTTTTGGTTGCACCCTGTATCACTAATTAATATAATTTTTAAAACCTTAACGTACTTATGGAATGACGCTACACACATTCGCCGTAGCGTATACTCGCATATTACTTTTGTAATGTAGCATTTTCAGCGTCAAACGTTTATTTTCAACTCAATTAACTTAAGTCAAATAAACGTTCGTGATTGAATAATTACTAATTACTAATGAATTGTATTGCCTTTAATTGAGTACGAGCTTCAGGCAATAAATTATGCATTGATTATTTTTCATCCATAAAAATGTTAATTTGATTTGTGAAGATATAAAATTATTATGTTATATATTATTTGACTTTATCACATATTTGATTGTAACTGTCGGCATTTTCATTTTCCTTGAGCAGAAGAAGACACGGTCCAAGGACTTAGTGTGGTTTAACCAAGACTAATAAACAAAATGTATTGGCCTATAGATACTATTTACACAGACGTATGCTTGCCATCTTAAGCTGAGACCGTCTATATTTTACTTTCTTGTTATAAATGTGTACATTTTTATTAAATAACAATGGTGTCCGCTGGTGTGGGCATTCTCAAAAGCGGACTCCTGACTCTGATTTTTATAAACCATTTGATAATAAAAATAAGTAATTTTAAATATTAATGTATTTTACCGTTTTACTTCATAGAGACTGAGTAAGTACCTAAACCATTGCCATCATTCCAGTTCAGCCACCATTACTTATGTTTTTATACAGGGAGGGGGAGGCTGTCATTACGAACATTCTCGCTCCGATCGCCACGCGGTGCGGACGTGCAAGACCCCGTTCTCCGTTGATCGGTCCCTTCCCAATATTCCGTGGCGCTCAGTCTACTGACGTCACAGTTTAGCGTGTTGGTTCCGTGCTACGGTTTCAGTACAAAGGATACTTAACGGTGACAACGAATTTGTACTGAACCAGTCCTTTTATTATTTTTATTTTATTTCTCTTCTCTAATTCACTTATTTTCTACTATTTTCATATTTATTTTTATCATATCTGTGTGTTTTCGTGTGTATTTGCCTTTTCTGTCGGTAAAAAGTTTGACCCTAACGCGGTCAACTCTTTACCTGCGTACCCTTTTTTAGGTTTCTAGGTAGCGGCCTTCGGCGCACTACGGTTAATTTTAAGTTTTCCTCCCCAGCCCCCCTACCGCTGGTAGGGAGGTTAACCGCTAGGATTTTGCTAGGTATTTAGGAACTAGGCATCTTTTATTATACTTATATTTATACATATTACTGTCCCAACCCTCCCTAATGGATCCGCTAAGCGTTATTAACGCGTTCACCCAGGCGCTTGCTGCGGCAGGCGTCCTAAGACAAAAGACATCCTAACGCAGGCCTTGCAGGCATCAATCGCGTCCCCGGCCCCTCAGGCCCAAACCCCGGCCCCTCAGGCCTCCAACGCCCAGACCCCTCAGGTCTATAGCTCTCCCGCGTCTCCCGCTTCATCTGATATGGACTGCGCGTCGGTCTCATCCTCGCGCTCATCTCGTAGGAAGCGTACCGCTCCCGGGAGCGATTCAGACTCCGCCGCGTCCGAAGCTTCGTCGGTCGCCGCGACCTTAACCGGCTCTCCTGAGCCCGTGTTCCAATTAGTTGCCAAACGCTCTAAGAAGCGTTCGAAAAAAGCCGCGGTGTCTTCAACACCCAAGCTAACCCCGGTGTCTTCTACACCCGCCCCCGCGCCGCTCATGTCACTCGAAGTGACCGCGTCTCCGTCGGTCCCGTCTAAGCCAGCGACGCGCTGCGCTCCCGTCCCATCGAAGCCTCAGCTCCCTCCGCCCGTCTTCCTCTTCGAAAAAGCGCGCTGGACCGCGGTTTCTAACCTGTGCAAAGTGCACAAAATCAATTATCTAAAAGCAACCAACGCAGGCGACACAATTAAAATTCAGGTCGCGACCATCGACGACTTCCGCGTGTTCACCAGGTTACTTTCTTTAAAACAAATAGCTTATCACACCTACGCCCTCCCTGAGGAGCGTAAGATCCGCGCAGTACTACGGGGCGTCCCGTTCGCGCTCGCGAACGAAGATATCCTCGAGGACCTTAAGTCCCAGGGTTTCCCGGCCGTAGCAGTGTACAAGATGCACTCCAATCGCGGTAGGCGTTTTGCATTAGCGCTAGTAATCCTGTCCAATACTCCTAACTCGAAGGAGATTTTCAGAGAGGCTCGCACAATTTGCAGACTCTCAAACATCTCCGTCGAGCGTCCCAACCCCCGCGGTCACCCTGGGCAGTGCCACCGCTGCCAGCTCTATGGCCACGCAGCGGCTAACTGCTCAGCTCCCCCCAGGTACGTTAAGTGCCTGGATCCTCACATCACTAAGGAGTGCACTCGCACTCCCGAATCCACTTCCCCCCCTGCCTGTGTGCTGTGCGGTCAGTCCGGCCATACAGCTAACTACAGGGGCTGCCCGCGCGCTCCGCGCTCCACCGCTAAGAGGGCCGCGCCTAAAGCGGCCCCGCCGCTCACTCCCGCTTACTTCCCGCCGCTGCGCAACCGGGGTCCCCCGGAAGCAAAGCCCGTTCAGCCGACGCCTACTCAGGCTCTGTCTTGGAGGCAGCGTCCGGCCATTCCGCCTGCACCTTCCCGACCCATCCCAGCTCCCGTAGCTTCCGTAGGGCCGCGTCCTGCTCCGTCATCCGCACCTCAGTCGTCGTTGGCTGAGGACATGAAGACCGTGTTCGACGTTATTCAAAACGTCGATATTAACGAAATTTCCGTGCTCGCACGCAAACTGCGAGCCGCCCGCTCTCCTCAAGAGCGTTTATTTGCGTCAGCCAAGCATCACTCGCTACTAAGTTCGTTATAATTTTTTTTTTTTGTATAAAATCGTAAATAAGTAAATTATAATGTCTAGACCCGCGAATCCCGCGTCCAGTCGTATTAAACCCAAGGGCTTATCCCTAGTATCTTTTAACGCTCGTAGCCTTAACACCAACCTTCCCGAGATTAAACTGTTCCTTCCGAACAAAGAACCTGACTTATTCCTTCTCCAGGAGACATGGCTTACTCCAAACCGCTCCAGGGGATTCGCTATTCCTAAGTACGCGTTTACTCGCAACGATAGGCCCAACTCCGACGGTTTCGGCGGCACCGCTATATATTACAAAAGAGGCTTCCATTGCTGTCCTCTCCCTACCCCTCCTCTCCTCAACATGGAAGCCACTGTGTGTAGATTGGCTATGACTGGTCATCCGACCATCATCATAGCTTCAGTCTACATACCATGTGGCTCCAGACTAATCCGCAGCGACTTTGAGGCCATTCTCGCCCTCGGCCATTCAGTCATTATGTTCGGAGACTTTAACTCCAAACATACTGACTGGACGTGCCTATCGACCAACACCAGCGGTATCGCTCTCCTCGACATCACAAATTCACTTGACTTAGATGTCATCTCCCCCATCACTCCCACTCACTATCCCGACAACCCGAACCACTCTCCTGATATCCTCGATTTCGCAATAGTCAAGCGAATCAACCTCGACCTCTCGATGACCTAGGTTCTGACCACCGCCCCGTCTCCCTCGTGCTAGGACTGCCTAACGATAACGCTACTTCTCCTAAGACCTTTACCAACTGGAAAGGCTTTAAAAATACGTTAGTTTCAGCCTTAGAGGCCCCGAACTCTCCACTCGCGATCTCTCCCGAGCAATTAGATAGCCCGGATAAAATTGATTCATTAGTAAATTCTCTCACTGATGCTATCAACTCAGCCATCAGTGACAACGAAAAGGTTGCTAAGCACGGCAAACCCACGCTTCCATTAGCCGTTAGCAATCTTATTAAAGCTAAGAACGCGGCTCTCCGGAGAGCCAAGAAATATCCCACGCCCGCCTATAGAACAGCTGCGAATCAGCTTCAACGTAAAGTTAGGTCTTGCCTCGCGGAACTCCGAGACGCTCAGATGAACGATCTCATGGCGAATATCTCTCCGTCCCACCAAGCGTACTTTAGCATGGCCCGAGCCTTACGCGTAGACGCCGCCTCTCACGTTCCTCCTCTCACTCGTCCCGATGGCACTACTGCCTTTGAAGTCGAAGAGAAAGCCGAATGCTTCGCTGACAGCATTGCCGCACAATGCTCGCCCAGCACGCAACCTGCTGATCCCTCACACATCCAGGCGGTGGAGGACGAAGTCATTCGCAGAGACTCTCTCCCCATCACCGCCGACCCTGTCACAGTCTCAAATGACGAAATCTTGCTTCTCATTAGAAATCAAAAGTCCAAAAAGGCTCCGGGTGCGGATGGAATTTCCAACCACGCACTTAAGCACCTACCTCAACAGATGCTTACCTTGTTAGCTATCATTTTCAATGCCTGCTTCGACCATAGCTACTTTCCAAAAGCTTGGAAAGAAGCGACAGTCATGGGCATTCCCAAGCCGGGCAAACCTCTGAACGTCCCGGCTAATCACAGACCCATCAGCCTCCTCAAGGCAATGTCTAAACTTCTCGAGAGAGTCATACTCTCTCAAATGTGGAACTTGTTTATAAAAAGCTGCTGAAACAATTCGTAGGTAAAGAAACTACTGAAGACATGGTCGCTATATTTTAGTAGATTTAAAAAAGTTTGCCAACTCATCACGCTATAACTATATTATTCACTTCTTTGACATTTATTTATAAACATTGTTGTTGATTTAATCCGATACAGATTTTAAACCTTGGTTATGCGTTCTAAATATTCATTAAATATAAAAAAAATTTTAATTTCATTAAAATGCATATTATTAATTAATAACGATACCTGGAAAGCAAAGGTTCGCATCAAATAATAGGTCTTTACCTATGAAACTGCCGTTTTGCCGTACTGGCCATTTCAAATGAAAATATATTTTTTTTTGACTGATAATTCTAATTTCAGATTAATTTTATTTGTCAAACATGGAATTCTTTTTCTAAAATCGTCATTTGTTTTGTTTTCAACGCATTCGAACATTTTTCGTCATCATGGATAAGTTAAAAATTCGAGTAATTATGGAGTATGAGTACCGTCGTGGCAGCAAAGCGGCACAAGCGGCACGCAACATCAACGACGTTTACGGAGCGAACACTACAAACGAACGCACCACCCGTTATTGGTTTACCCGCTTCCGTTCTGGAAATTTTGACCTGAAAAATGAACCCCGTGGTCGTCCGAAAACTTTGGTCGACAATGACGAATTAAAGGCAATTGTGGAAGCTGATGAAACTCAATCCACGGCTGAATTAGCAGCAGCTTTCGACATTAGCATCAAAACAATATTGGTCCATTTGCGTCAAATTGGCAAGGTAAAAAAGCTTGACAAATGGGGACCCCACGAACTCAATGACCGCCAGCGCGAAGTACGCGTGGAGACGTGCCTTGCACTGCTCAGCAGGCATACAAATGAAGGAATTCTGAACCGCATTGTTACTTGTGACGAGAAATGGATCCTGTTTGACAATCGTAAGCGCTCAGCAAGTTGGTTGGACCCTGATTCAGCACCCAAACAATGCCCTAAACGAAAACTTACTCCTAGAAAAGTGATGGTCACTGTTTGGTGGTCTATCGCGGGTGTAATTCATCACAGCTTCTTGCCAAACGGGACAAGCATTACTGCAGATGTGTACTGTGAAGAACTGAACACAATGATGGAGAAGCTCGCACGTCTCCAACCAGCTTTGGTCAATCGTTCCATCCACTGCTCCTGCACGACAACGCGCGACCTCATACTGCACAGCAGACGGTCTCCAAGCTACAAGAGTTGGGGTTGGAAGTTCTCCGTCATCCGCCGTACTCACCAGACCTTGCGCCTACAGACTTCTACCTTTTCCAGAATTTGGATAACTTCTTGGCGGGAAAAAAATTCAATACCCGAGAGGCAGTACAAAATGCCTTTGAAGAATTTGTTGCCTCCCGTCCAGCTGATTTCTTCAAGAAAGGCATCAATAAGCTACCAATGCGTTGGCAAAGATGCATTGATTGCATGGGTGATTATTTTGATTAATAGAAATAAAAAATATATAAAAAAATTACGCTTTATTTATTTCGTGAAAAACGGCAATTTCATAGGTAAAGACCTAATATTACTTAAATACTAATTTTAAATGATTGATTGTTGTCAACCGACAGAGAAGTTGCCATTTTGTCATTTTTTTTTATTGATGTCCCTATGTCAACTACTGTGTCTTTAACCTTACCTTAACTTTACCGTCACTTTTTCTCGCCACTTAAGGAAAATGAAAATTCATACGAAATTAATTACAACTTTAAACATTGTTTTACCTAATCACAAGCTTTAAACACTTTCAATAAATTACAAAGCAAAAATTGTGTGCTAAAGCTGTTCATAAATTATGCAAGTATTTGGACGATAAAAGACCTGGGGTATAATCTTCTCAATTAGAGGCTTTTGCTAGTATTTGCAATAAAAGATGTGTAATGTGTCTGTTTGTTCGTTGAATTTCCAGCTCCGATTAATATCTATGGCGTCATTGTCACTAAACTACGTCTTCTTAAGGTAGGTTCGAGTGATGGATCGTTCACTTTCCTCTAATTTGGTTGAGTTTTATATTTTTTTTGTTTTTGCTTAGAGTGGAGATATACGTAGGTTTAGTTGTGCGCAGTGATATGAAAATTTTTTAAACCTTTTTGAAATAAACTCAGGTAACTTCTAAAGTAGTGGAAACTTTTATAAACGAAACAAAAATTACTAATAATCTATCTGAGTGTAAAAAGTTTTTGAATAAAATAATACAATTACGAAATGTACTTAGAAATTATTTAAAATGTATGTGGTAAGTATACATTGATTTAATATAACTTGATCAAGTTTTTATGCAAACTTTGAGAGTTTTTGAGTGAATGAAAAGTTTTCATGAGTAGAACGGGCTTTAAATTTTTTTTAATGAATTAATGATCTATTATCACCACTCATCATAGCGGGTGTGCTAAACGTATAGTCTGTATGGAGTTGGGTTATCCTTGAATACCCGTACTCTGCTACGCTATTTTATATACTTTGCTTTGATATCACTTGCTATGCTACCTGTTATATTTTACAATCAGTTATTTTATTGTTTTATGCTTAGATTCTACTAAGATAAATTACGTCTGTTGCTTGAAATATAAAATAAAATATTCTAAGCTGTAAATAAAAAAGAATCTCAAACTTGCACACCGTTGTTCTTACGAACTTTAAGAAAACAAGGAGCTTGTCTCTTAAAATGAACATTAAGCTTAAGTGCTTGTTCATAATAACAAAGGAAGTTTAAGAGTTTAAAGAATATGCAATAAAGGTGCTGCATAAAGGGGATTCGCCAATTTTTATACTTGGTTGCTTTGGAATTCCGTTAACGGTAATAAGTGTGGTCGATTTTTTATGAAAAATAAAAGTATTTAATACTCCAAAGTAAACTTGAAATGTTTTTTAGTTGTATTTGTGCTAGATCCCTTTAGAGACATCAAAAAACTTTGGTATTATTACACAAACCTTTTTAACACCTTGATTACGAATCCTTATCTAAAATCATTAATTTCACTATACCATCGTATGGTCAAATACTCCCTAACCTCAATCATTCCCCTGGGTTATTTGATTTTAACGAAATTAATTGTGTCTCTGTGTAAGCACTGGGTAGATAATTCACACTTTGCTAATATAGAGTCAGGATAAACTAACTAGTAGATCAAATAATCTTCATGGAATTAACTGCAAACAAGTAAATTGAGACCGACAGCTTTTCATCTATTTCATGATAGCATTCTCGGAACCTCACTTTAACCTAAGCAAAAAGTCAATATTCCTTGCGAAACTTGTAAATTAAGGAATAGTTTTATTCAATTTAGTTAAACATTAAATAACTTCGAAAAAAAACCAGAAATCTGTTTAGCGTTCTGCAAATTTATTTAATCTTAAATCATTTTGAATCAAACAAGGACGTCATTTCTTTTAAATGGAGCTAACAAAATGTACCGAAAGTACAAATTTTGAATATTTTTAATAACAAATATAATAATGTTCTATCGGTTATATTTTTTTATTGCATCTTTTCAAATAACTCTCCACCAGCATCTAAACAAAGTTTCATGCATCTAAACCAATCAAAATCAACGGCCTTCTCGAGCGCATCTTCTGGCGATGAAATTGAATCGTAATCACACGTGACCAAATCAGGGCTGTATTGCGGATGACGCAAAAGCTGTACCAGTGTGGTGTTCAGGAAATTTCTCGGAGTCCCCCGTTCCGTCGCTTGTTCTTCGCAGCAGCAAAAACTTTTGGCAAGCATTTGGTAGTGTATCAAATGATGACGTTGTAGTGTAATGTGATCGAGTAATTTCCCTTTCGTCAGCGTTGGTTCGTTTTGAAACAGCCATACTGTTGACTGGCACTTTGATAAATCCAAAATTTGTCACCTGTCGTAAACAAAGTGGACGGAACCTGCTTTCTATTTATCAAACATATCGTGGCACCATTCCACGTGCGCCTGCTTCTGAGCATCGGTGTGGTTGTGCACCCAGCCCGAAACAATCCTCCTTATGCAAATGTGGGTGTGTAGAATATCATGAACACTTCCAGATCCAATCTACAGAAGGTACTGTATCTCCTCGTATGTGATTCACCGATTTATCGCCTTGTAGATATCTCTGAAAACTGGGTTGAGGTAGCAAATTATGTTTTTAATTCATAATTGGCTACCTAAAAATGGTTAAATGGCAGGGAAAATTCCTAGGAGTAGTGCTGAATTCGTTAAAACAGTGAATATAGAAACTTCATATTTTAATAGTAATATGTAACATACATTTGGGTTCAGTTTACAGTAAGCGCTTTGCCACATTCCTGGAATCCAGGGCGCTTAAAGTTTTTAATTTAAAGTTCAAATTATAGTAAACAATAAACTCTTTTTTGACCGAGCCTATAGGCCTACCCCATCAAAGCAAAAGTGTATATTTTTAAGTTTTGTACCCAGACTTCCGCTTATGTTCAAGAAATAATACAAAATTATCGCCGCTTTCTGGACCTATTTATTTATTTATTTTAGAAAAAAATTAGTTCTGAAAACGTATACAACTGAAGAAATATACTAAGACAGATGATATATTTTACGTAATAAAAAAAGAGCTATTGAGTTCAGTTTCCAAAACTTCTGAGGTCAAACTTTGGATCTAGATATTGAAGTTTCACTGTGCTGGAGGTTGTTTTGCATACTTAGATGACATAACATTGTGGCTTTGGAGACGTCATTTCTCAAAGAGAACTTTTAATTAATTTTAGGCATTACAAACAAAATATTATACACCTTGTAGTTGGGAATAGTAAGATAATTTTTGTATTATTTCTTAATACCACAATAAAACAATTAGATGACTTGAACAATTCAAAATATAGCATAGTATCTTTTTTTTTATTTGTATTTAGTTTTCTGTTATACCTTTTAGTAATCTTCGTCTTTTAATTTATTTTGTGTTAAGAGTGATTACGTATATTAAATTCAAACGCATATTAAAATGTACAGACGTAAAGTAAACGATAATGGATCTAAAGTCCTCAGCAACAAGGCAGACCATTGAGGATATTTTAAAATGTTTGTTCAAGTTTGCGCTGGTTTCACCAGAGCAGGGTACATACTCACAGGTCATTAAAATAAATCCCCAGAGGAAAACCGTTTGTAAATAGTTTTGATTTGAAACATTTTTGGCAGTTATTATAAAAAATTATAATCTAGGTCATGTCAGTTTTAATTAAAAGTACAAGGTGCATGTGTATGTATGTTTATTTAAGTTTATTTCTAATATTTATACATGAAAAAAAATATCTATTTGTGCTTACATATTTCTTAAGTTTATTTATTCGTTATCTAGTATCCATAACAAAAATTCTTAATGATACTTAATTTAGGCTAGATAATGTGGTGTGACTGTTAGAAATATTATTTATTTATTATTATTATTATATATCCACCATAAGCATTAAGAAATCGAGCTTTAAATATTTAACAAATTCAATAATTTCAATTTTCATTTCAATAATTACGGGAAAGGGTACCTTATTTTTTTCCTTTTTTTTAATGTAACCTTTTTCATAGTATCAAAATCGGCCAGGAACAAACTTTACTTACAAATACGAATTTTTTTTTCCTCTTCGTATTATTCCAAACTAAGGCTTTTTTCAGTTACAATAAATAAAAAGAATTTAACATTGATTCTCAAATACCAGTCTTGGAATGTTTCTCACTTATTGAAATGAAAAAATTACGCAGATGAGGTCATGAAACTTTCTCCATGAAGACATGATATCATGTTATTGAGTATATATATATAAAACGCGTTAGCTGGCGTTCAGATATAAATGAATCACGTCTGTCTAAACGATAGTGGAAAGAAATATCACACACATGCACGGGTAGACGCCTCCAGGTATTTTATTTTATTTTTAATTATTTGGAAAACATACAGTGTTCTTAAAGCTAGTTTAATACTAAAAAATTAACTAGACACCAATTATTAGTTTTCACATATCATAACTTTATAACTTGAGATAGAGCTAGGTACATATATAATACACACAAAATAAAAATAAACACAAATACACAAATATTACAATACAAAAAACAATCCAAAACTCAATCAAATGGATCCGGGAGCGTTATCAAACCATTGATTAGTAGTGCTCTACGGAAGAATAAAAAATGTCAATCTCTGGTAAATTTATTTTGTTTATCAAATTTGAGGCCCTAACAAAAAATGAATTTTGCCGATAATTAGTACAGCTATGAGGAACATGCAGAGTAATATGATGTCGGGATGACCTTGTTGGGACCTTCAGACCTAATTGGGCAAGGAGGTAAGGAGAATCAATCTTGCATTGTGTAATCTTGATAACCGTGACAATATCCGCGATTTGGCGTCTTACGTAGAGGGGTTAAATGTGATAACGCCTACACCTTGACTCGTAGCAAACATCTTGGACTCTACTTTTGAATTTAAGATGTCTCATAAATTTACGCTGTATGGTTTCAAGCCTGCCGATATGCTCGCTTTAGGCGGGTGCTCACTTTAGGCTGTGCTCACTTTAGGCTGTTGCTCGCTTTAGGCTGTGCTCACTTTAGGCTGTGCTCGCTTTAGGCTGTTGCTCACTTTAGGCTGTTGCTCGCTTTAGGCTGTTGCTCACTTTAGGCTGTTGCTCGCTTTAGGCTGTGCTCACTTTAGGCTGTGCTCGCTTTAGGCTGGTGCTCGCTTTAGGCTGTGCTCACTTTAGGCTGTGCTCACTTTATGCTGGTGCTCACTTTAGGCTGTGCTCACTTTAGGCTGTGCTCACTTTAGGCTGTTGCTCACTTTAGGCTGTGCTCACTTTAGGCTGTGCTCATTTTATGCTGGTGCTCACTTTAGGCTGTGCTCACTTTAGGCTGTGCTCACTTTAGGCTGTGCTCGCTTTAGGCTGTTGCTCACTTTAGGCTGTTGCTCGCTTTAGGCTGTGCTCACTTTATGCTGGTGCTCACTTTAGGCTGTGCTCACTTTAGGCTGTGCTCACTTTAGGCTGTTGCTCGCTTTAGGCTGGAGCTCGCTTTATGCTGGTGCTCACTTTATGCTGGTGCTCACTTTAGGCTGTGTTCACTTTAGGCTATGCTCACTTTAGGCTGTTGCTCGCTTTAGGCTGGTGCTCACTTTAGGCTGTTGCTCACTTTAGGCGGGTGCTCACTTTAGGCTGTTGCTCGCTTTAGGCTGTTGCTCGCTTTATGCTGGTGCTCACTTTAGGCTGTGCTCACTTTAGGCTGTGCTCACTTTAGGCTGTTGCTCGCTTTAGGCTGGAGCTCACTTTAGGCTGTTGCTCACTTTAGGCTGGTGCTCACTTTAGGCTGTTGCTCACTTTAGGCTGGTGCTCACTTTAGGCTGTTGCTCACTTTAGGCTGTTGCTCGCTTTATGCTGGTGCTCGCTTTAGGCTGGTGCTCACTTTAGGCTGTTGCTCACTTTAGGCTGGTGCTCACTTTAGGCTGTTGCTCGCTTTAGGCTGTTGCTCGCTTTATGCTGGTGCTCGCTTTAGGTTGGTGCTCACTTTAGGCTGTTGCTCGCTTTAGGCTGGTGCTCACTTTAGGCTGTTGCTCACTTTAGGCTGGTGCTCACTTTAGGCTGTTGCTCGCTTTAGGCTGGTGCTCACTTTAGGCTGGTGCTCACTTTAGGCTGTTGCTCACTTTAGGCTGGTGCTCACTTTAGGCTGTTGCTCACTTTAGGCTGGTGCTCACTTTAGGCTGTTGCTCACTTTAGGTTGGTGCTCACTTTAGGCTGTTGCTCGCTTTAGGCTGGAGCTCACTTTAGGCTGTTGCTCACTTTAGGCTGGTGCTCACTTTAGGCTGTTGCTCACTTTAGGCTGGTGCTCACTTTAGGCTGTTGCTCGCTTTAGGCTGGTGCTCACTTTAGGCTGTTGCTCACTTTAGGCTGTTGCTCGCTTTAGGCTGGTGCTCACTTTAGGCTGTTGCTCGCTTTAGGCTGTTGCTCACTTTAGGCTGTGCTCACTTTAGGCTGTTGCTCGCTTTAGGCTGGTGCTCACTTTAGGCTGTTGCTCGCTTTAGGCTGGTGCTCACTTTAGGCTGGTGCTCACTTTATGCTGGTGCTCACTTTAGGCTGTGCTCACTTTAGGCTGTTGCTCACTTTAGGCTGTTGCTCGCTTTAGGCTGTTGCTCGCTTTAGGCCGGTGCTCACTTTAGGCACGTGCTCGCTTTAGGCCGGTGCTCACTTTAGGCTGGTGCTCACTTTAGGTTGGTGCTCGCTTTAGGCTGGTGCTCACTTTAGGCTGTTGCTCACTTTAGGCTGTTGCTCACTTTAGGCTGTTGCTTGCTTTAGGCTGGTGCTCACTTTAGGCTGGTGCTCACTTTATGCTGGTGCTCACTTTAGGCTGTGCTCACTTTAGGCTGTTGCTCACTTTAGGCTGTTGCTCACTTTAGGCTGTTGCTCACTTTAGGCTGTGCTCACTTTAGGCTGTTGCTCACTTTAGGCTGTGCTCACTTTAGGCTGTTGCTCACTTTAGGCTGGTGCTCACTTTAGGCGGGTGCTCACTTTAGGTTGGTGCTCACTTTAGGCTGTTGCTCGCTTTAGGTTGGTGCTCACTTTAGGCTGTTGCTCGCTTTAGGCTGGTGCTCACTTTAGGCTGTTGCTCGCTTTAGGTTGGTGCTCACTTTATGCTGGTGCTCACTTTAGGCTGTTGCTCGCTTTAGGCTGTTGCTCACTTTAGGTTGGTGCTCACTTTAGGCTGTTGCTCGCTTTAGGTTGGTGCTCACTTGAGGCTGTTGCTCACTTTAGGTTGGTGCTCACTTTAGGCTGTTGCTCGCTTTAGGCTGGTGCTCACTTTAGGCACGTGCTCGCTTTAGGCCGGTGCTCACTTTAGGCTGTGCTCACTTTAGGTTGGTGCTCACTTTAGGCTGGTGCTCACTTTAGGTTGGTGCTCGCTTTAGGCTGGTGCTCACTTTATGCTGGTGCTCACTTTAGGCTGGTGCTCACTTTAGGCGGGTGCTCACTTTAGGCTGGTGCTCACTTTAGGTTGGTGCTCGCTTTAGGCTGGTGCTCGCTTTAGGTTGGTGCTCACTTTATGCTGGTGCTCACTTTAGGCTGGTGCTCACTTTAGGTTGGTGCTCACTTTAGGCTGGTGCTCACTTTAGGTTGGTGCTCGCTTTAGGCTGGTGCTCACTTTATGCTGGTGCTCGCTTTAGGCTGTGCTCACTTTAGGTTGGTGCTCACTTTAGGCTGGTGCTCACTTTAGGCTGGTGCTCGCTGTAGGCTCGTTGCTCACTTTAGGTTGGTGCTCACTTTAGGTTGGTGCTCACTTTAGGTTGGTGCTCACTTTAAGTTGGTGCTCGCTTTAGGTTGGTGCTCACTTTAGGCTGGTGCTCACTTTAGGTTGGTGCTCACTTTAGGCTGGTGCTCACTTTAGGTTGGTGCTCACTTTGGGTTGGTGCTCACTTTAGGTTGGTGCTCACTTTAGGCTGTTGCTCACTTTAGGTTGGTGCTCGCTTTAGGTTGGTGCTCACTTTAGGTTGGTGCTCGCTTTAGGTTGGTGCTCACTTTAGGCTGGTGCTCACTTTAGGCTGGTGCTCACTTTAGGCCGGTGCTCACTTTAGGCTGGTGCTCACTTTAGGTTGGTGCTCGCTTTAGGTTGGTGCTCACTTTAGGCTGGTGCTCACTTTAGGTTGGTGCTCGCTTTAGGTTGGTGCTCACTTTAGGTTGGTGCTCGCTTTAGGTTGGTGCTCACTTTAGGCTGGTGCTCACTTTAGGCTGGTGCTCACTTTAGGCACGTGCTCGCTTTAGGCCGGTGCTCACTTTAGGCTGGTGCTCACTTTAGGTTGGTGCTCACTTTAGGTTGGTGCTCACTTTAGGTTGGTGCTCGCTTTAGGTTGGTGCTCACTTTAGGCTGGTGCTCACTTTAGGCTGGTGCTCACTTTAGGCCGGTGCTCACTTTAGGCTGGTGCTCACTTTAGGTTGGTGCTCGCTTTAGGTTGGTGCTCACTTTAGGCTGTTGCTCACTTTAGGTTGGTGCTCGCTTTAGGTTGGTGCTCACTTTAGGTTGGTGCTCGCTTTAGGTTGGTGCTCACTTTAGGCTGGTGCTCACTTTAGGCTGGTGCTCACTTTAGGCTGGTGCTCACTTTAGGCCGGTGCTCACTTTAGGCTGGTGCTCACTTTAGGTTGGTGCTCACTTTAGGCTGGTGCTCACTTTAGGCCGGTGCTCACTTTAGGCTGGTGCTCACTTTAGGTTGGTGCTCACTTTAGGCTGGTGCTCACTTTAGGTTGGTGCTCACTTTAGGTTGGTGCTCACTTTATGCTGGTGCTCACTTTATGCTGGTGCTCACTTTATGCTGGTGCTCACTTTATGCTGGTGCTCACTTTAGGCCGGTGCTCACTTTAGGCCGGTGCTCACTTTAGGCACGTGCTCGCTTTAGGCCGGTGCTCACTTTAGGCTGGTGCTCACTTTAGGTTGGTGCTCACTTTAGGCTGGTGCTCACTTTAGGTTGGTGCTCACTTTAGGCTGGTGCTCACTTTAGGCCGGTGCTCACTTTAGGCGGGTGCTCGCTTTAGGCTGGTGCTCACTTTAGGCTGGTGCTCACTTTAGGTTGGTGCTCACTTTAGGTTGGTGCTCACTTTAGGCTGGTGCTCGCTTTAGGTTGGTGCTCGCTTTAGGTTGGTGCTCACTTTAGGCTGTTGCTCACTTTAGGTTGATGCTCGCTTTAGGTTGGTGCTCACTTTAGGCTGGTGCTCACTTTAGGCTGGTGCTCACTTTAGGCACATGCTCGCTTTAGGCCGGTGCTCACTTTAGGCTGGTGCTCACTTTAGGTTGGTGCTCACTTTAGGCTGGTGCTCACTTTAGGCTGGTGCTCACTTTAGGCCGGTGCTCACTTTAGGCTGTTGCTCACTTTAGGTTGGTGCTCACTTTAGGCTGTTGCTCGCTTTAGGCTGGAGCTCACTTTAGGCTGTTGCTCACTTTAGGCTGGTGCTCACTTTAGGCTGTTGCTCACTTTAGGCTGGTGCTCACTTTAGGCTGTTGCTCGCTTTAGGCTGGTGCTCACTTTAGGCTGTTGCTCACTTTAGGCTGTTGCTCGCTTTAGGCTGGTGCTCACTTTAGGCTGTTGCTCGCTTTAGGCTGTTGCTCACTTTAGGCTGTGCTCACTTTAGGCTGTTGCTCGCTTTAGGCTGGTGCTCACTTTAGGCTGTTGCTCGCTTTAGGCTGGTGCTCACTTTAGGCTGGTGCTCACTTTATGCTGGTGCTCACTTTAGGCTGTGCTCACTTTAGGCTGTTGCTCACTTTAGGCTGTTGCTCGCTTTAGGCTGTTGCTCGCTTTAGGCCGGTGCTCACTTTAGGCACGTGCTCGCTTTAGGCCGGTGCTCACTTTAGGCTGGTGCTCACTTTAGGTTGGTGCTCGCTTTAGGCTGGTGCTCACTTTAGGCTGTTGCTCACTTTAGGCTGTTGCTCACTTTAGGCTGTTGCTCGCTTTAGGCTGGTGCTCACTTTAGGCTGGTGCTCACTTTATGCTGGTGCTCACTTTAGGCTGTGCTCACTTTAGGCTGTTGCTCACTTTAGGCTGTTGCTCACTTTAGGCTGTTGCTCACTTTAGGCTGTGCTCACTTTAGGCTGTTGCTCACTTTAGGCTGTGCTCACTTTAGGCTGTTGCTCACTTTAGGCTGGTGCTCACTTTAGGCGGGTGCTCACTTTAGGTTGGTGCTCACTTTAGGCTGTTGCTCGCTTTAGGTTGGTGCTCACTTTAGGCTGTTGCTCGCTTTAGGCTGGTGCTCACTTTAGGCTGTTGCTCGCTTTAGGTTGGTGCTCACTTTATGCTGGTGCTCACTTTAGGCTGTTGCTCGCTTTAGGCTGTTGCTCACTTTAGGTTGGTGCTCACTTTAGGCTGTTGCTCGCTTTAGGTTGGTGCTCACTTGAGGCTGTTGCTCACTTTAGGTTGGTGCTCACTTTAGGCTGTTGCTCGCTTTAGGCTGGTGCTCACTTTAGGCACGTGCTCGCTTTAGGCCGGTGCTCACTTTAGGCTGTGCTCACTTTAGGTTGGTGCTCACTTTAGGCTGGTGCTCACTTTAGGTTGGTGCTCGCTTTAGGCTGGTGCTCACTTTAGGCTGTGCTCGCTTTAGGTTGGTGCTCACTTTAGGCTGGTGCTCACTTTAGGCTGGTGCTCACTTTAGGTTGGTGATCACTTTAGGCTGTTGCTCACTTTAGGTTGGTGCTCACTTTAGGTTGGTGCTCACTTTAGGTTGGTGCTCGCTTTAGGCAGGTGTTCACTTTAGGCTGTGCTCGCTTTAGGCTGTGCTCGCTTTAGGCTGTGCTTGCTTTTGGCTGGTGCTCTGATTTTTTACATTATTTAAGATTGTTTACGCCATTTAATACCCCGCTTCGTCTTTTAAGTAAAAAAATATCTCTATACTTTTTGCTTCATATTCATTATATTTTTAATATGCATAAAGAAAAGCTATATTTTAATGCGGAGCACTACTCAACGTTGGGCATTATAATATTTATAGTTACTTCGTGCATAAAGTAAAACAAAAATCAAGCTTGAGTAATGGTCTTTCTTTCACTGGTTCATAAAATTTTACCAAACTGATTTAAAAAAAATCACAGTTAATAAAATACAGATAATACAGATTTCAGAACAATAAGAAAACATTTTCGGGGAATGCTCTCAGTCGCCTTTTTTAAAACAGAACAATATTAAACAATACGTATAAACCTTTATCTTTAAATAAAAACCGCGTTTAAATCCGTTTCGTAGTTTGAAAGATCTAAACAAGCAGACAGACAGCGACAAGCACCTTTGTTTTATACTATGTAAAGATACATCCTATGGATAAAATATGCATGACCTGCAATTTTCATCTTTATCTCATAGCAAGGGTAAATGCAAATAAACATCTATGTCATATAAAGTCTTGAATTTGAATTTAATGAAACCTTGGGGTTTAGATCAAAATTTTAATTTACTAAGTACAAATACGTGTAAAGAAAATAAATAAGCTTCAATTTTCTTTACTGATCTTTGCTTAATTCCTTTTCCCTCTCAAGATTATGTAAATTTATACCATTTATTTTCCCTCCCTATACCCGAAGTGTCTCTGTAAAGCTCTTATAAGCTTGGTTCAGTTTCAAATTTTATGGAGATTCAAATATCTCACTATGTTTCCATCTGCCAGATCATCAGATCAAGAAAGAAGATCGTAATCGTAGATCGTAGAAGATTTAATTATTTCGACATCTTGGTATTTGAAGTCATAGGTGAGTTTAGTGTCTTTGTAATAGTGCTAGTTCTATATACTACAGCTCAGGCTCTTGGATACTTTGGCCTAAATAAATTTAAAGGTTTTTTTATTTCGTCATTTTTAACTATGGCCTCGGTTTACTGGAACAATATAATGATAGTTGTAATATAAATACTTACTATTCCCAATATCCTTTTCATTTAGTTAATTACCTGCATTATTATTTTCTTTTTGTAATTTTCATTATTTATTCTTATTGTTCATTTTATTTTGCTTAGAGAATACCAACAGGAAGAAACTTGATAAAAATCATACCATATTTTTCTATCTACAAGTAGATTTCGTATCACAAACAGAATATATTTAATAATATAATTCCTGTTAAATAAATTTTTCAAAACAAAGACCAATTTTTTTAAATCGAGACTTTTAAAATGACAGAAAACTTATTCTTATCGGAAAAAGCAACAAAATAGCTTTTCTGAAACATAAAATTATCCTCACAAATTTTATAAATGCGTAAGTGCGACATAAATCATAACATTGTTTTACATTTGGTCTTGTAATTTTGGTTGCCATAAAAACGTTTATGCTAAAAAGATTAAATGTAACTTAGTCTTCAGACAAACACACCAACTGTATGGCCCCAAAGTAAGCAGAGCTTGTGCTGTGGATGACCATACAGCGAACATCCCAGACTAAACAAACATATATAAATATAAACCATTATCACCCGAGAACAAACATCCGTCTTCATTACACAAATAAATACCCCGACTTGGACTCGAACCTAGGACGTCTACTGCGGCCGACTTACCTCGTTAAAGCTGCTGTTGTGCTCCTAATTGGTTCGACCCTAAAACGACAAGCGAAGCCAAGATATCACAATTTTGGGATCAAAACTTCAGAACGCTTGAACCAACTTTGTACTGCTCATACTGGCACTGCATTATGTTCATAAACGAAACAAATCAGGCAACCTTGTCCCGTCCCAAGTAAACGCTTTTCATTTTGTCACTTAAGCAAAGTTGTTTCTCTAAACCAACAGTATATAAAGCGTGGCATAATACGGGTTACATAAAAGTCTCCATATGTTCTAGATTTAAGACCATGATAGGCTAAACGTAAAACAATCTGATAAAATGCTCATAATTATAAATACTGTATTAGTTGTGATTATTAAAAGTTAATTGCTTTATTTTTAAGTAAACCTCGACATCATTGGGTTAGATTTTAAATGTCACTTATAGGTAATTTATAACCCTTCATCTATGTGGACGTTTATTAAGACGGGTTTTCGTAAATCTGTAGAATAAGAGTGTTTGTTATTCGGTTAATCTGTAAATATAAATAAATACACAGGACTTTTATGGCCTCAAACCATTTACACTCTGCTACGACAGCACTGTCTTGTTACTATGTAATAACAGAAAATAAAAAATAACGATAAACATGTCTACCGCACCTGCAGTATTTCGAACATACCAGTTTTGGGTTCTTATTGAGTGCGAAGTAAACTTGAATATTTGACAGGAAACAAATTACTAACTTTGCTATTATATTTTCGGAAATTTACAAATATGGTAGCTGTTTAAACAGTAGATATTATTTAAAACTTACATTCTAGGAGTTGTGTATTCTACCCATACACCCAAGCGGGACACCATAATTAACCTGTGACTTCAAGATAGCCCAAGAGAAAAGGCCTAGTAGGGTCAAATTGCACGACCTTGCCTGGACCCTTTAACTATGAACCCCTTGGTACATGGGTAGAAAATATATGTTGTACTTGGTGAGGAATTGACAGTTTCAGGTTACTGTTTACACTTTCATGATAGCGGAAATGTTTTTTGGCCTATTTGGATTTTCGTCAGACCTCCTCTACAGATCTCCTCTTTAATTGGTCCACAAAATGTTTCAGAGTTGGCTCTGAATAATATATTTATAATAATATAAAATAATACATCCCCAGACAAGTTTTAGCTTAAAATATTGTCTTGGAGTTATCTATTTTCCACCGTCCATTACTTATTTCCACGCTTTGGAATCCGTACTCGACGCAGTTGCCACCGAATACACACATCACGTCATTATGGGTGACTTGAATACGGATCTCCTCACAGATGACTCTCGAGCTCGCAAACTAAACAGTTTGATTAGTGCGTTTAACCTCCAAATACTGCCACTTAATGCTACTCATCATAACGTAGGTTCTCCTGATACTTGGCTTGATGTAATCATTACGTCAACTAATTTATCACCTAATTACGGTCAAATGGCTGCTCCGGGTTTCTCACGGCATGACCTTATTTACGTATCTCTTAATACTTATTGTCAAAAGCGGCCATCTAAATTTATTGACGCCAGAAACTATAAGTGCATCGACTTCAATCTGTTTAATACGCAATGTGCTGATACTAATTGGTCACCAGTCCTTGAAGCAACTACCATTGACGATAAATTAAAAACATTTTGCGATATCGTTACCGCAATATTTGATCGCTATGCACCGATTCACAAAGTGAAAATCAAAAGGCCTCCTGCACCTTGGATCAACCAAGATGTTCGGATGGCCATGAAAAACCATAATCGAGCCTTTATAAAATTTAGGAAAAGTAAGACTGGGGAAAACTTGTGCAGGTTTAAACTACTTCGAAATCTTTGCAATCAGGTCATACGTAACGTTAAAGGACGTTATTTTCATAGTAATATTGTGGATAACTCCTCGGCCAACATGTGGAAATTCCTCAAATCACTTGGCTTAGGCTCGCAATCTGTTAATTTCAGTTTTTCTAACTTCACTCCCGATGATTTAAATAAACATTTTGTTCCAACCCCCTTTCTCGATATTGGCACCAAATCAAGTACTGTATTTCAATTGGCATCTTCACCGAAATTAACACAGGATACCTTCGAATTTTCGCCAATTACCATAGACGATGTGAAAAAAATACTCAAATCTTTGAAGTCTAAAGCTGTCGGTATAGACGGAATAGGACGTACAATGATACTTCTAATGCTTAAATGGATTCTTCCAATCTTTACTCACATCGTCAATTTCTCTCTTACATCAGGTACCTTTCCTGCCATGTGGAGTAAAGCTCTGGTAATACCTTTACCTAAAACCGATAGTCCCTCTTTGATGAGCCACTTTAGACCAATATCTATTCTGCCATATCTTTCTAAAGTTGTTGAAGCAGTAGTGCACAAGCAACTATCAGACTTTACATTAGCACACAACTAATGTAATCAGTATCAATCCGGATTTTGGCCTGGACACAGTACTTGTACAGCTCTTCTAAAAGTTCTAGAAGATGTAAGAGCAGGAATGGATAAATCAAAGACTACACTGCTGGTTTTAGATGACTTCTCAAACGCATTTAACGCTGTAGACCATGACATTCTTCTTGCTGCTCTTGAGAAGCTCAATATTTCCCCAGTGGTATCGAAGTGGTTTTCCTCCTACCTCCATGGTCGTCAACAGGCTATAAAAATAAGTCTTGATAATCGTAGCACATCTGACTGGCTGAATCTTGATGCTGGCGTTCCCCAAGGTGGCATACTTTCTCCACTGTTATTCTCTATTTTTATATACCTTGTCACCCTAAATCTCAAATGTTCGTATCATCTTTATGCCGATGATTTACAACTGTACACGCAAACCAGTACACATGATATTGATATAGCTGTTGACTTGCTTAACGCTGACCTTGCACATATCAACCAGTGGTCACAGCAGTTCGGTATCAGAGTTAATCCCAGCAAGTGTCAGGCCATAATATTAGGTAGCTCACGACAGATTAATAAAATTGATATTTCCTGTGCGCCGTCTCTTTCTTTAAACTCATCCGTTATTGCCTACTATTCTTCCGTCAAAGATCTCGGCTTACACATTGATGCTACTCTCAGCTGGAACAAGCATACAGAGGAAGTTAGTCGAAAGGTAACAGCTTCACTGCGTTCTTTGTACCGTTTGAAATATTTTCTTCCTAGGCAGACCAAGATTCTACTTGTGAACGCGTTGGTATTGCTAATAATAGATTACGCGGATATGTGCTACACAGATCTCAACGAAGATCACTTCAACAAATTGGACCCTCTTCTGAACAACTGCATTCGGTTCATCTATGGGCTGCGCAAATATGATCACATATCCAACTTTCGCAAACAACTTGGTTGGCTGCCTATTAGGCAAGGCAGGCACGTTAAGATACTTTGTACACTCTTTTCAATCCTCAATGATCCTCACGCTCCGGAATATTTAAAGCGTAAATTCCAGTTTCTAAGCTCTATACATGATAGATGTCTCCGGTCTTCCTATAATCCGAGCCTTCATATTCCTATGCATCATTCCGGATTTATCTCTTATTCTTTTGTTATCCAGGCTACACGTTTATGGGATACTCTACCGGTGGAGTTAAGGAAAGCTTCCAGTAAACTCTCTTTTAAGCAGCTAATTACAGCTCATTTTTTAAAGTCACTCAGGGAATCATGAAAAATAATATATGTGTATTTATGATTAATGTGATAAGTTATAATATAATGTCTGTTTACTTATCTATTTTATTATATATATATATAATATATATATATATATATATATATATATATATTTATTATAATTTTTTAAATATCGTTTATGACGTTTATATATTATTATATTAAAAGTCAATCTTATAGTATATAAGTATGTACGCATATGTATTTTGTAGGCACCCCTTATTTTGAAAACCTCTCCATTGCTGCGGTAGACTGGTAGAGAATGCCAAATGGCATTAAGTCCGCCGTTTGTACAATAAAAATAATTTTATTTTGTGCAATAAAGTTTTAAATAAATAAAAAATAAATAAAATATTGTGAGAATATTTATTACTTTTCATTTTCTCTATTTTATGTTTAACTAATACTTTTGTGGTTCGTACCATATTATTTTCATTATAGAAACTTTTAATCTATACTTGGGCACTAAGAATGTTTTGGAAAAAAAATAAAAAGGATCTTTAGGTTTTTTATTAACATCTTTTCAAAGAACTCTCCGCCACCGTCTAAACAAAGTTTCATGCGTCTGAACCGATTGTCAAAGCACATTTTCCAGTCTGCAACAGGTACTTCCTCAATGGCCTTCTCGAACGCTGTGAGTGCATCTTCTGGCGATGAAAACCCCCTTTAGCTGGTTTTAAATTTTACAGAACTAGAAAAAGTCACACGGTAGGTACCAAATTAGGGCTGTAAGGCAGATGACTCAAAATTGTATCAATGTGGTGTTTAAGAAGTCCCTCGCTATGATCGCGCAGTGTGCGGGCGCGTTGTCGTAGCAGAGCAAAAGGCCTCGGTGTCCCGTGTTAATCGCAGCAGCAAAAACTTCTGGAAAGCATTTGGTAGTGTACCACTGCATGCATTGATGCTACTTTAGTTTTTAAAGGAAATTGATATTAAAAACCCGTTACAGAGAAAAATCTAGCAATAAATTTATTCCAGCGCATCTCGATCTTTTTACTTTCGTTTGCGTTGATTTGTGTTGAAACAGCCATACAACTGATGGTATATTGTTTCTGCATCATATTGATAAATCAAACATACATCACCCGTTATGACATCGTAAACATAGCGTAAGAACCTGCTTTGAATTAATCACTCATATCATGGCACCATTCTACGCGCGCCTGCATCTGACCATAGGTTAGGTTGTGGGGTACTCAGCGCGAAACAATCCTCCTTACGCATATGTGGTCGTGTAGGATATCACGAACACTTCTCGATCCAATCTGCAGAATGTGCTGAATCTCCTCGTATGTGATTCGCCGATTTTGTTGAATCATATTTTTCACTTGTAGCACGTTTTCTTCCGTAACAGCGGGCAAAGGACGGCCACTTCTTTCTTCATCCTTCAAATTTAAGCGACCGCACTTATACTCGTTATACCAGCGGACTTCAAGTCGTAAAAAATTATGTCACAAAAATAATTCCGACGCAGATCCATTTTTCTATGAGACACATAGGTTTATAATGCCAGCAAAAAAATGTAGAGGCACATTTAAACTTGGAACATATATATTATTACTTTTAAATAATCGAATTTTCAAAATAAATTATAACTCGCCAGCGTTGCGTACGTAAAAACGTTTTGCGAAAATTTATATATGGCCTGGTATTCTAATAATCCTGTTGATATTTCATAAAATTAATAAAAGTTTCTGATAATCTGGTCTTTGGAATTTATTTAGAAAGTACCTATATTATACAAGTTCGTTTTAAAGAAGACTTTCAGCGAGTAATAACATTCTTAGAAATGTAATTGTCAAGTTATTTATGAAGTTGTTGTGTATGAACATATAAGTTGAAAAGTAACAACAAAGGGAGTTCACAAATAACGTGTGACGTGAACCCAACACGCGATAACGAGTTTCAAAAATTTTGTCTAAGTTTTTTTCGTGTATACCTTTCGAATTGATAAATAATATATTATAAGGTACTAAAAATCCGTTAAAAATAATGACAATAACAAATATTCACCTATAGCGGGTGATTCATTTGAACGTATTTTTTACAAAAGTAAAAAATAATAATGATAACAAAACTATTAGGTAATTTTTATTATTATACAAAAGAACTATTCTTTTCATTTATTTTTTAAAGATAATTTCTTTCAAATGTTGGCCGTAACTCCGGTTAAATTGTCTGTTTTACCGTTCCAATTTTTGATGACGCGTCCCAGCATTTCTATTGGTATTTGGCGAATAGCGGGAGTAATGTTGGCTTTTAGTTGCTTAATCGTACCCGACTTTGGACTTTAGCCTCAAAGGAAAAAATCAAGGGGGTGTGAAATCACAGTGTGGGGTATTGCATAGGTGTGCATGTTGACGCGTGCAAAATGAATTCTTGTGTAACATATGTAAGTAGGTGTTATATTAATATGATTTTAATAAACATTTGGCTTTGAATATTCGAGCGTTTCTCTTGTCTCCCAACAACTCTCACGCACTAGCAAAGTAGGTACACAATAGTGGTGACTCCGACGTGTCAGTAGCATGTACTCGCAAGCGCCGCTAACTCCAGCCCCCATGGAGACTGAAGAGAACTACTTCACGGTCGAAGCCAAACTGAGTTTTTGTGTTGAGTTTGAGTGTTTTGAGAAGTAACACAGCAAGTTGCAGATATATAAGCGAGTCCGCCGGAAATAAACAAATTTGAGACACTAAAAAAACGCCTTCTGCAAATATATGAAGTGTCGGAAGCCAAACAAGTACGAAAATTAATAACTGAAATACAGCTAGGAGATCAGAAACCTAGTCAACTATTACGGCGAATGAAAGAATTGGCAAGAGGAAAGATAGAAGACGAGACCCTAAAAATATTGTAGCAGGGACACCTACCATCGTCAGTCCAAGCTGTGCTCACCGTAACTTCCACGAGTGACCTGGAGGAATTGGCCGTCATAGCAGACAAAATCATGGATTCTCACCAGCAAGTGCAGGTCAGTGAAGTCACCCGTAGTCAGCAGCAACCTTCAACCAGGTTCGAGTTAGCGACAATTATGGCGGAAATTGCAAAAATCAACCTAAAAATAAAAAACATGGACGCGCAAAGAGGCAGATTCAGGAGCAGGAACAGGAGCAGGAGCAGGTTTAGGAGTTTTTCACGTGACGGATCCCAGTCCAGGCCACGCAGAACACCGGAGAGTCCAGATTGGCTGTGCACGTACCACTGCAAAATTTCGACGACGAGCGCGTAGGTGTATCGCCCCTTGCAGCTGAATGCCAAGCCTCAGTGTCGGAAAACTAGCAGAACTGCAGCCGATGGCGGAAAGTGATGCAGTCAAGGATTACCGCCTTATTGTAAGTGATAGATTAAATAACATAAGTTTTTTGATAGATTCAGAAGCCTGTATTTCTGTGTTACCTAAATTGTTTGGCCAAATATGAATCGGGACGTTAAGTTATGGGCAAAAACATATATGGGATGTCAAAAGTCTAAGGCATACAATTTCTGGCTATGGTAGTTATCCACAGGTTGACAGATTCGAACATGCACATATCGATCTAGTCGGCCCACTTCCAGTCACGACAGATGATTACAGGTAGCGAAAACCGTAGCAAATATTATGTATAAAGAATGGATATGTAGATTTGGTTGCCCTGTTAAACTAACAAGTGACCAGGGCCGGCAATTTGAAAGTAAGTTATTTTCTAGTTTAATGTCATATTTAGGTATACAAAAAATAAGAACGACTCCGTATCACCCGCAGAGCAACGGAGCCGTTGCACGGTGTCATAGGTGTATGAAAGCATCCTTAATGGCAAGGCTTAATGGTAACAAGAGTTGGAACAACGAACTTCCTAGCGTAATGCTAGGACTTCGAGCAGCCATAAAAAACGAAATGGGCGTAAGCGCCGCGCAAATGGTTTACGGTCGGTCATTACGATTGCCAGGCGAATTTTTTGTAGAAAGTACTGATAGTTACGATCCGCATTCCTTAATACAAAACATTAGAGACACCATTAAACAATATAAGCCTAATAATAGAAAATGTCATAGTTCACAAATCTTTTCTGTACATCCAGATCTCAAAGATTGTTCACACGTATTTTTGAGAACTGACAGGAGTAAAAGGTCCTTAGTATGTCCTTATGAAGGTCCGTACAAGGTAATAAAGAAATGGGAAAAGGTATTTGAAATTCAGTTAGAAGATAGAGTCATTTCGGTTTTTATATACCGATTAAAACCCGCATACTTATTTATTTATTTAACAATTTATGCACACATATAAGTAACAATAAAAGAAAGAAGAAAAAACAGAATAATATGTACAATGGTACTGCTTATTTCCTGGGAAATTTCTTCCAGCAGAAAAAAATATGTTAATACAGGACGATACAGTACAAATAATATGAAGGTCAAAAAATCTGGTAGAATAGTAAAAACTCCTGTTAGATTCATAAATGTATGAAATTAAAAAAATCAACAGGCAAATCCTGGTTATTCAAGTAGTTTGTAAAATATAATATGCAGCGTATCAATGTTGTTATGATTAAGTTAGTATGTACAAAGGTCGTTACAACATGTAATTGTTGAGTAGACTTAAAAAAGTACGAATTGGATTTTGCGATATAGAATGTAATTAGGTTTTTAATATTATTGTGTAACACTCATATGAAGTATCATTCATTAAATATTAAGAATTAGAAGCAACACGATGTAAACATTTTAATTATTTTCTTTTACAAACTGTAAATTGTAATTTGCAAAATGGGTAAATCATACAGTGTTGATAAAAAGTCTGAAGAAGTAATTATTGCTCAAAACGGAGCGAATGGTTCCACCACTTCGCAACATGAGCAAACCTTGGAGAATTATGGCAGGATAGCTATAATCATTGTAGCATATACCTATACTGTATAAAAAATGTAAACAAGATACCAGAAAAATATTGCAAAAGGAAATATCAGTCAGGCGCAACCGCGTCATAATATTGTATAATCAATCGGGTATTGCATAGGTGTGCGAATGATGACGCGTGCAAAATGCATTCGTGTGTAACATAATATTATATGTAAGTAGGTGTTATATAAATGATTTTAATAAACAGTTAGCTTTGAATATTTGTGCGTTTCTCTTTTCTTCCAACAACTCTCACGCACTAGCAAAATAGGTACACAATAACAGGATCTAGGCGGCCAACTCACCGGACCGAACTGCGAAATTACATGTGTACCAAATTTTTTAAGCAATAGAGCCATGGTTTCACGAGCTGTATGGCAAGTGGCGCCGTCTTGTTGGTGCCAAATGTCTTGGACATCACGGGCTTCAATTTCAAGAATCAAATAATCTCTTATCGTGGTATGATAACGATCACCATTGACAGTTACGTTCTGACTACCGCTTCCGCCGCAATATTTTCTTCACTACGTGCTGGATGTGGTGTATTTGATCGTTTATTTGTATTTTCGATGGTATAGCGAATCGTGCGTTCGGTAGGCCGATTATGTGGACCATAAGTTTCTGTAAGTGCACGAAACATTTTCCTCCCAGAACGCTGATTTGCATAATACAGCTGAGTAGTTTGTAGACGCTGTGCAGAGCAAAGTCTTACCAGGATGAAATGTCAAACTATACAGAACAATAATAACATAAAATGTTATCACGGTTCACGCTTCATCTGTTAAAAAATCCAAAGGCAAAAAAGTACCTCTAAATGAATCACCCGTTATTTCCAACGGCATACGCTATACGCACGTCCGAGAACATGCCCTTCTATAGAAGTACTTAGAATAATACTTCTATAGAAAGTAAACTTCTACCGTTCTTGTTCATGTTGAGAAGCTGAAACCGAACGCAGAATCACTAATTATGTTACAAATCAAACTGCTGCACAATTTATCTTAACCTATAGCTGAATTAACCTTAAAAGTATTTACAAAATAAAATAAACGGTTTTTACAAGAATGTATCTTTATTTTTAAGTACTTATAGAAATGTAATTTTAATAATATGGTATATTTACACAGCCAGGCTGAAATTTCTAAATAATATAATATATCGTTGACTAAATATCCTTGAATTGATTTTAAAATAATTATATTGACTGAGTTCCAAAAGAAATTATTTTATATATTATACCATACATATAAGATACATAATAAGATTTTTTCCAATACAATTATTAGCTACAAATCTATAGATATAATATTAACAAAATTATTTTAAAAAATTCAGTTTAAAATTGGGTCATATTATATTGGTGATAACGGACGAATATACATTTTTCATTAGTCAAAATCTTACATAATAAATTTTTTTTATGTCGGTACTCTCAATGAAAAAAATGTGCGAAAACACACAGGATTTGTTTTCCCAAGGAAAAGCGACACGAATATATTTTAAATATTTATTAGGACTAAGAAACATTTTCAACAAAATTAAAGTCTTCATTATCAAGTTTTCTTTTGGGAATTGTTCTTAATGACCCTCGAGTATAAACCGTGCTGTAATGAAGCCAGCGCCATCTTGAAAATTTACAAAGTTTCTAAAATATGCTTTATACTTAACTTAGCAATATTGAAGGTTTATTTTCGTTTGCTTGATAAGAACAATATTTAAATTATAAAAGTGCCAGGACGCTAGCAGCCGGCGAGAGCTATGAGGACGCTGAGGAGAACTGCGGACATTGGGTACTGGAGTTGTAGTTGACCGCCATGTTGCATTGCGGCCGGATGCTCACCTAGTTAATAGAGAAAAAGAAAGCTTTTATTCAAATTCAAAATTCAAAATATTTAATAATCGGTAAAAATTTTACAATTGTTGAAAGTCTTCTTTTTCTACATCTACATCTACATCGAGATTGCGCAAATAAAACTTAAGTTATAACAATAATCTAAAGTAATCCGGAAGCCTATAAGCCGACTCCTTTAACGGTGAAGAAAACATTGTGGCGAAACCCACATATAGGCCCCGCCAAATTAGTGCGCTCTACGTGTCCCCTTCCCTTTTCCTCCGGCTTTGTCCAGCTGACGCCTATACTCCGTTAATGCGACGAGAGTCGTACTTTGTTTGGCATGATCTGTACCTAAGTTATTATAAAGTGTGAAGCCGGCTAATCCGCAACTAGCTAGCGTGGTGGAATGTCGTTTGTCCGAAACAATCTGGAGGGCGATGCGTGTGCAGTCTGAAGTTTTATAATTATGGCGGAAAAACAGGCGTTTTTTTGATCTAGTTTAGCGAATAATTTGACATAGCACAATCGGCGTCGGTTTGATTAAAAAAAAATAAACAATACAAGTGCAGTGCAGTACATTTACTGACCACTAAGCACGTGCACCAGCATGGAGGCAGGGTTAGCATGCGCAGGCACGCAGCGATAGAGGCCTGAGTCCTGCGGCCGGGCGCGCTGCACCAGCAAAAGCGATGTCGTCGTCTCGCCCTTCTCCGTGATCACCGACACCCCACCACGCGCCGAGTCGTAACTTATCTCCTGGTGGGAAAATAATGGGATTAATCGAGATAATGTGGTGGAAATAAGAGTGAGAACTTGACTAAGTATAGATTCATTTAATATCTACTAATTGAAAAAGAAGAAAAAGAAATTGGTAATTTTGTGTACGAAATTGGTGATATCTTAAAATATATATATACGATAAGAAAGTCCAAAATCCAGAAGTCACATACGATATATTTTATCAGTAGTCAGGAATCATGCAAGCGGTTGATATCATGCAAGGACTTCTAGCAATAAATAAGTTTATAGTTGAGTGTTATTCAATGACAATTATTGATCATCAATATAAATACGTTTTTAGTAGTTAGTTTCTTGAAAAATCATAACAAGAAGGGATCAATACCATACGATAAAATCTTACATAAGTTTGTCCGGGCGTTAGTGACCATGATGAAAGTAAAGGAAATTCAGTTTGTTTTTGTTTTTTGATATGTTTGACTTGAAACACCGAGATTTAATTAAACAAATTAATACTCGTACTTGTTTACGTACAGTATTTAACACGCGCAGTAATAGGTACACGGGCTACATGATCTTCTAAATAAAGGGGTGTATCAACCAGAGACTATATAGCGAAAGATTTCACATAGGGAAAAAACCCTGCTAAATTGGCTTGTTCACAAACGCTGTGTGTACAGATGGCTATAGGTGAGAAGAAAGCTGTACAAACACAGAAGCACTAGAAGCGAGTTCTACATAATACAAAATGATAGACTATTGGGCTACGGATACCACTTGTGTGTGTCGGGTTAACAAACTTTAGGTCTGATACGATGTTCATCCAAGTTAATTTAATATTAGTTAACACTTCGGTAACTACACTCATTCAACAGTGCCTTTAATTTTACAAACAGTAGCATGAATTCAAGACTAATTCAATTGTTAACTTCAAAGCTCTGTTCCCATTCAAATAATATTTATAGTTAGGCATAAACATGTTTTGTTCTTCAGTCCGTCTAAATATTGGCAAGTTTTCAAATAAACTTCTACAATTTAAATTTAAATGTTAGTAGGTTTGTTGAAATGTATGAAACTGCCGTTTTGCCGTACTGGCCATTTCAAATGAAAATATATTTTTTTTTTTGACTGATAATTCTAATTTCAAATTAATTTTATTTGACAAACATGGAATTCTTTTTCTAAAATCGTCATTTGTTTAATAGTCAGTGTTTTGTTTTCAACGCATTCGAACATTTTTCGTCATCATGGATAAGTTAAAAATTCGAGTAATTATGGAGTATGAGTACCGTCGTGGCAGCAAAGCGGCACAAGCGGCACGCAACATCAACGACGTTTACGGAGCGAACACTACAAACGAAAGCACGACCCGTTATTGGTTTACCCGCTTCCGTTCTGGAAATTTTGACCTGAAAAATGAACCCCGTGGTCGTCCGAAAACTTTGGTCGACAATGACGAATTAAAGGCAATTGTGGAAGCTGATGAAACTCAATCCACGGCTGAATTAGCAGCAGCTTTCGACGTTAGCATCAAAACAATATTGGTCCATTTGCGTCAAATTGGCAAGGTAAAAAAGCTTGACAAATGGGTACCCCACGAACTCAATGACCGCCAGCGCGAAGTACGCGTGTAGACGTGCCTTGCACTGCTCAGCAGGCATACAAATGAAGGAATTCTGAACCGCATTGTTACTTGTGAGGAGAAATGGATCCTGTTTGACAATCGTAAGCGCTCAGCAAGTTGGTTGGACCCTGGTTCAGCACCCAAACAATGCCCTAAACGAAAACTTACCCCTAGAAAAGTGATGGTCACTGTTTGGTGGTCTAACGCGGGTGTAATTCATCACAGCTTCTTGCCAAACGGGACAAGCATTACTGCAGATGTGTACTGTGAAGAACTGAACACAATGATGGAGAAGCTCGCACGTCTCCAACCAGCTTTGGTCAATCGTTCGGCTCCACTGCTCCTGCACGACAACGCGCGACCTCATACTGCACAGCAGACGGTCTCCAAGCTACAAGAGTTGGGGTCGGAAGTTCTCCGTCATCCGCCGTACTCACCAGACCTTGCGCCTACAGACTTCTACTTTTTCCAAAATTTGGATAACTTCTTGGCGGGAAAAAAATTCAATAACCGAGAGGCAGTACAAAATGCCTTTGAAGAATTTGTTGCCTCCCGTCCAGCTGATTTCTTCAAGAAAGGCATCAATAAGCTACCAATGCGTTGGCAAAGATGCATTGATTGCATGGGTGAATATTTTGATTAATAGAAATAAAAAATATATAAAAAAATTACGCTTCATTTATTTCGTGAAAAACGGCAATTTCATAGGTAAAGACCTAATATAAAAGAAATACAATCATTACTTTAGTAACTGAAATCTTATAATGTTCTGAATAAAATAAAGAGTCCAGAAATTTCGGGACTAAAAATAAAGAATAACATAACAAACAGAGGAATGGTTAAAATTGGGAAAAATAGGAAAGCAACTTAAGTCTTGGAAATTCAGCAGTAATCTACATTTCCAAATTTGTTTATCTAAGGCGCAGTGTTCTTAAAAAAAGATAATTATATCGTACATTCTATGGTAGATTCTTCGTCATCGTTGTCCTTCAAAGATATAAATAAGGTTAAGAATTTTTAGTTTAAACGTTTATAGGAATAACACTTCCTATTATAACCCATTAGTTAGTATGTGTCGACAATATAACAAAGTTTGTAATGCCGATTCCGCTTTAGATTTAGATTTATTTGACTGTAATTTTAATAGATAAAAAAGATCAATCTACTAAATTTCTTCCAGCAATATCCTCAGTAACATAAGTGCAAATACATACATGTTTAAATCAGTGTTATATTTTTGTTGTCTATAATTTCTGGTTATTTTTTATGACCTATGTAAATTAAGCTATAAGTACCAATAATGCTACAACATATTTCTGCAACGCATGTTTTGGCTTATAGTTAAGTTAAAAAATTAATGTAATATTATTTTTGTGAAGAAGACTTTGTGTAATCTGTTTTGTGTTCTTATAAATAAAGAAAATTAAAAAAATATAAACAACTTATTACAACAATGTTACGGATCTTAAATTATTTTCTTTATTTTTTTGAAAAATAACCTGTTTATGGAATTAAAACGCGAATCGTTTGGATAACACGTTTTAGTTCTCAGAACAAACTGCATGCTGTATGCGTTACACTATGTTTTATTGTATACATAATTTTGAGATTCAGTTTTTAGTTTATTTTAGCCAAAAACGGACGGCTGAGTGGCGTAGTGTGTTGTAGCCCTGCCTTATACGCTGAAGAGTCCTGGTCGGGGCATTCATTTGTTTGATGAACACAGATGTTTGTGCTCGGGTCATGGTTGTTGATATGCATATATGTACGTTTATTTTGGACTCCTCCCCAGTTCGCGATATGGTCATCCTTTCAACAAGCCCTGCTTACTATGGGGCTACATAGTTGGATGTTTCTCTGGGTATATAATATTATTATATTACAAAGAGATTAAAATATTCAAATTTTTGTGAGGTTTTATAAGTCTGAATATAGTATAATATTTACCTTACCTCATCATTGTGAGTCCAGTGAATGGAAGACGGAGGTTCTGGAGAGTGTCGCACCACGCAGGTTAAGTTCAAGGTACTGCCTGTGTTGATGAATAGATCCGGACCACCCAGAATCGTAGTCAAAGGTTCTAGACCAACATAAAATTAAAATGTATTTAGAGTTTATTTGTAAATAGTTAATTTAACTAATCTTCAGTCTCATACATAAACTATACTTGAAAATATGTTCACAATTATTACATACCTACCACAGATAGATACATCTTGTGTCCGATTGGCGGCGTTGTACCCACTTGGCACTCATACACACCTGAGTCGCGACGTTGTGGGAATCTAATCTGCAAGTAGAACAACTTCTATTTTATTGTGTTTGTTGGATCACATAAGATGTCACTACTGCATACACCGAAAAATCAGGTCTACGCTACACCCAATATAAAACTAACTTTATTAACCTTTAATATCCAGTCCTCGGTATGAGGGTTATGGACACTGAGGAACCTCTGGTCCGAGGTGTAGGTCATTCGGCCGGAGGTCAGCAGGTGCAGGTCGCGATGTCTTATCCATGAGACCTGTATAAAAGATAAAATATTCAGATAAGCTTTGACAAAAAGTAGGTACTTCATATTTCTGAAAGCTAAATGTAGCAATTTCGCCAAAAGCAGATGTAATTTAGACTGTGAAGAATTAAACATTATTAATAAAAACTCATAGAAATTAAATTATTATGACAATAAGGTTGAAATTGGCTTGTAGCCTTTACTTACCGTACGGTTGCCTAGTTCACGCACTCGGCAATTAAGCTGTGCTGTTTTACCAACTAGGGTTGTGACGTTTTTCGAATGAGGTAGATCAAAATATGGTCCCCTATGTGCTTTGATGACATCAACGTCTGTGTATTCAATTTCTAATAATCTATCCAGTTTTTCATTCCCGTTGCCACTACAACCTGCAAAACAATATAAATTTAGCAATCAAGAATCGAATACAAGTCTAAGAAGTGAATAAATGGTTTATATTTGGACAAACAGGATGATTCGTTGAGGGCAAATTTTATTCGACTTAGCCAAAAATTTTTTTCACGTCAGCTTTTGCAGTTAAGTGATGCAATGGTTGCCAAATTGGTCTCGTATATAAGTTACATTTCCTTCTTCTCCTGCTATATTTTTATAACCTTTGAGGTTTTTATACTTTACAGGTTTTATTACATTCCATCAAAAATTCTTTTTGGTCAATATATCTTGCAAACAAAGACGACCGAAGCGGGCATGCAGTCTGTACTAATCGTCGTAAGCGAACCTTAAAACTTGTGGAATTCGCCTTTTCTTCTCAATTATAAACAGAGCAAGCGCAAAAAAATGTAGGTCACAAAATACTTTAGTAATCTGATAGGTTAAGTGAGGACTGGTAAAAAATACCGGTATAAATAATAATAGTGCTCGCGACAAGTGATAAAAACACAATATCACGATATTCATTTCGATTTTGTTTCCAATTTCATGAGCAATACGAGTTAGTACATAGGCATACTGTTTTAAAATATAATCGATCTGACATTGGAGTATCGCAGACTGGACATTGGAACTAACCTTAATCTGAAACTTTGAATTATACTTAATCTTATAAACAGGAAGTTTTGTATAAATAATGACTTACAAAAACAAAACTGACACAAAAACGTAAAAATAACGTACCTGTTTGGCTGACAAGGGCTAGGACGCCCAATGCTCCAAAAAATATGCTCATTTTCTGATGCACACGTGACCTCGCATAATATTATCCTTATCCTATTAGCCTTTTCATATTCCTATGAATGTCTAGACACCCGCATCTGCCAAGGAAAACATTACCATTTACGTATACCAAAAAAATGGGAGCGGTATATCAAAAGTTGTATGTTGTTATGACGATAGATCACAATACGTAAAATGTGTGCACGTACTAGGTAATATTTCAACTGCAATAATATAAAAGGTTTACTTGACATCAAAAATAATTTAATTTCTGTTGATTTTAGCTCAAGCAAACCAGTTACCTGTATTAAACAAAACTTTTTTTATTTCATTGCAGCATTATCTTCGTGTTACCTAAAAATTATTGCGTCACTAAATAAAAAATAAGAAACACTACCCTTTATTTATTTCTATGTTGAATGCTTTGAATATAATCCTCAACTTCGAAAAATAAATTAAAATGTCTGAACATGACAGCTGTTTATAGAACTACAATAAAAATATAAAAGTTTTTGAAAAGCGAGTTTGTGGCTACAATTACTTCAATTTTAAAAATGTAAGAAAGTACTTTTTTTTTAAGTAAGATTTTAGATCAGGTAGGAACATTAAATTTTCTCTGACAATGTTTTGTTATGAGAACACTTTTTGACGAACTTAATCTTGAGAATATTTTTTCAACTTTTACTTCGATATTCTGTCTATCTTCTTTTCTGTTCACTACTGCCAACCCAACAGTAAGTTAAATTTATTGTAACATTGTACTTATACTAAATGACTTAACATTTTCACGTCTTCTAAGTTTCACAAAAATATTCTCTAGTCTACTAATAATTACCAATAATTAGTCAGGCCAAACTGATATTTCGTATACATTTCGTA
This sequence comes from Marasmarcha lunaedactyla, assembly GCA_923062675.1. Lineage (NCBI taxonomy): Eukaryota > Metazoa > Arthropoda > Insecta > Lepidoptera > Pterophoridae > Marasmarcha > Marasmarcha lunaedactyla. Next base: position 19,694,400 of record OV281352.1, on the reverse strand, counting down.
CACACATGATAGCATTCCGTAAAATTTTGATTGAACATAAGTTACAAAAATAACTCTTTCATAAAAGTTTACGATAGAAATGAAACATTCTTCAAAACTTAGTTATGCAGACTTTCTAATATTGTCTTTCGTGTAAATCCTTGAGAAGATTATACTCCCAAATTTAAATTATGTACTCGTAATCCTGGAGAACATGACATTCGATCTCCCATCTTCAAAGTTCAGGAAGCCATATTGTAATGCTATTAGAAATTATTGAGCTTAGGCTGCATCTACACCGATTTGTTTTGTAAACAATCATCTACAAAAATGCATTGATTTAAAGATTAATAGTAGATAAGTACCTAGTCGATTATGTGTGTTTGAATTTTGGTTAAATTAACAAATAATAAACCTTTGATAACCTATAAGACGTATGTTATTATTATTATTATTATTATTATTATTATTATTATTATTATTGTATGTTGTACATTGAACAGAACTGAAATTTTAATTTTATGATAACAATTGTTACTTTTTTTTATAATTCAAGACTTGCCATAATTTTAACAAATACGATTAAGACCCTTACGTAACAGCGCCAGAACATCGTTTTAATATGGAAACGATGAGATGAAGTAACGTATTCATAAAATACCATATTTATGGAATTATATTCGTAAACATGTGTTTTAAGAAAGCTTGAATTTTGTAAAGAAATAAAAATAAAAGATAAGGAAAAATATGTCGTTTCGATGTTATCAAACAAATAATAAATTATTGATGCCGCATGGCATCTAAAATAAAGTTTCTGTTTACCAAACTATAAAAAAACAGTTGTCATGATTTATTACGTTTCAGAGTTTGTCATGATTTATCAGTACAAAAAATGAATACACAAACAAACTTTTGTCTATAGAATAAAAGTAAACATTACAGTCAGTCCTACCTGACATGTTTCATATCTTTTTCAGGACCTGGCTCCAAGCCATACACAACATGTTACTTGTTCACTATTCTGCAAAAAAAATTCAAATTTGAATTGACGAAACATATGCGTAGTCCTTTATACAGTCCATCAATACCTGATTTACTGCTTTCGAACTAAAAGGGACCCTCAAGGATCCTTCCTATCTAACTCACTTAAGCCATATGGAAATTTTACCGAAAACGTATTTTCTATTATGTGGATTTGGCAGAGATTGAATGCGGTAATACATTTATTATGGACAAGAAATAGTTTGACAGTTTACACAACGACTACTTATATACCTACTGATAAAAATGGTTAATGTATTTGTTCAAATGGAAAAGGTAGAGTTTGTAAAAATACATATATTGACGTGAAAGTGCATCTTAAAAAGCTATAATGGCTTTTTTAAGATGTATAATTTGAATTATGTACTTATGTTATGCGGCCCGTACCGGGAATATAAGTATTAATATAAAAACATAGGAGACCTTTAAATAGATCATACTTTATTTATGCGACTATTTAGTGTAGGTATGTATATAACTTATGGTTTCAATAACCGCCATCGTCTAGATGTATTTATTAAATCAAACTTACTTTATTTGTTTACTTTAAATAATCTAAATTCGTTCAGTTGTTTTGACCTACAATAATTATAAATATCTTTACATATACAAATAAAAGTGCTAGTTTACTGACTAATAAACTCTTTAACGCTTGAGTATTTCATTTGAAAAGTTTAATGCGCGGTCGGTGGTTACAATGCGAACAAACAAAAGTGTAGGTTTTATATTAAAGTTAAATAAAACATGTTGGGCGATCACAAATAGTTTAAAATATTTACAAAGCTAACGCTATTTTTGTACTATCATAATATTTGCATCAATTATATTGAATGCAAAATAATGTTTAAATTAATTTCATAAAACTTACGTGAGACATATTAATTTGATATTTAACAACGTGGCTTACTCACGGTACATGGTCGGATAGGTCCTTCTAGTTTCGGACAAATAAAAAAGCAAATAACTATATCGAGAAAAACCATCGAGATCTTGGCTAAAACAGCGGTTGAATCTGGTCTCAATTTTGTATTTACACTCCCAGTGTAAATACAAAATATTTACAGATATAAATACAAGACATAGTTTTATTCCGAGGCTAAATGTTAATCCAACTGGACTATATGCAAACAATATTTGGTTAATCATCTTCAGATCCATTATTCACACTAATGCCTTTATTACGTCAGACACAGATGTATGTTTGACTGATTTGATTGATTACTAGATGTCTACAGATTGATGCTTTAATATAGTTATAATTCACTACATTATTTAGGTTCTAATCTACAAAGACATATAGCGTTATAAAATTTTGTATTTAAAATGTGTAAACACAATTCGATAAAGGTTATCTTTTTTATGGTAAGCATAGGTTTAAAAAAAAATTTGTTGGACATCTACTACTTACTCACATTACTTACTCACTTAACACCTTTAAAGTATAGATTTTATAATGTGACGTATTTAATTATTTTAACTAATCCCATTTAATCATGGAATAAAATATTCTGCGCGAACTTCACATTTTTATAAAACGATTTGGAAAAATCACTCCAGCATAAAAACAAAATTTGTGTTCTACAACTAATCCCAGCTCTCAAAAATTATGAATAACTTTTTGGGTTTAATGCAACAGTTTTATTTCAACAGAAGAAAGACGCTCGTGCATTATTTCCTAAAATTGTACTTAAATAATACATTTATGATTTAAAATGTTAAATTTACTTGTCAACGACGTTATTTGTATAAATGCTGAAATCAATTAACACTGGCTTTTCAACACGCACAAACGACCACTTTGATCACGTAACATAATTAACCGACAGCTAATTTAAACTACTCATATTATTTTTACTGGCTTAGCTAACGCAAATAACACGTTTAATGGAATTTAAACGTAATAAAATAAAATATATCCATGCAATAGGTTAAAGTATATAAATAAATATCTAACATGTATTTAATATAAAGTATGAAGTCAATATGATTGTAAGTTAATTTAATTATCTATGATGTTGTAAATATTTGCAATAATGCAACGTAGTTTAATTTTTATTTTAAATTAGTAAATTAAAACTTTACCTTCTCACCTTTTATTTAGTATTGAAAATCCTTAAATAATTTTTTTTAAATTACACACACACATACCCATGCCATGATAACCAACTATGACAATTTCAGTAAATAAATAGTCAGACATTTGAATTTTCAAAACTGCACTTATATTTTTCGTGTTGCCGAATACCTGATACCAGGCGACGAACGAACATGCGTACAGCCGCGGTGGGATTCGTGAGAATACTGCGGAATCAACCCTTATAGCCGGTTTACACGAGTTAAGTGGTTTAGTTGGTAACTAAATTTTAACTAAATGTTAAGTTAAAAGTTGCGTGTAAACAGTCAGTTAGGTGACAAGTGGTAACTTAAAATTTAGTACGCAAGTGATTAAGTAGATTAGGATTCGTTCTATTTTTCGTATAAGTGGGTGGGCTTGGCTTCCCACTTTACACGTTTGGACGTGATTTTTTAGTTAAGTGCATAAGTTGACAAAGCTGGTGGCGGCAAGAGCTCGTATTTATTTCACATTTACTCTTTTTTTTTAATGTCGGAGTGGAGTTTAGTTTCAACTTTAAAATTTGTTGAAGAATATTTAATGCTTGTAGAATAAAAATTTTGAAAAAAACATATTCTTGTAAAGATTTTAATTTCCGAATAAAATTTTTCTCTGAATTTGTCCAAAATCACATTTACCGTATATCTAAGTACAGAATTGACGAATTCCTTGAGATTTATCACTGCTCATCTTCATTGAACTTATGAACTTAACTACTTAATCCGTTTGGACACACAAGTGACATGCAGTAACCTAAAATTTAGTTAAAATTTAGTTACTAACTTAACTACTTAATACATGTAAACCGCGCATTAGAGCTAGTATTGGCCCACTACTCATGTTTCCAATAGTGATGTTATTTTTTACACAGATAAGTATAGGCCATACTTTACATTACTTTTACTCTCTGCCCATGACGAGTTGTTCTAGGCCCTTTCTCAAAAGTTTTGAGAAACATTTTTAAATACCTTAATACCGTAAATACCTTATGTGGAAAAGCAAAGATTTAATAACTCTTAAATAATAATAACTTGCGTAGGACCTGATATCATGTGGATTTCTGGACAAATAGACAGTTTCGTCACGACTAGGCTAAAAAGGTCGATATAAATTAAGAAGAAAACAATAAAAATTCGAGTATGTCGAATATAAGAAATAATTGTAAAAACCATACATTCTCACTTGCTCCGTCGTCGGAGTAAGATGTTATATATACAGTGCATTAAAATAAAATAAATGAATTTTTTTTTGTTCCCCTCCACGGGAAGGGCAGGAGGATAAAAAATGCTCTGACGCATACTCTGGCGTGCGCAATCCAGAGTTATGTGGGGCTCGTCTCGACGCCTACCAGAACCACTACCCACTAGAAAACCCCCTGTCGGCTCGTGCATTTTTGCCACTCAGCCTTCATCTGAGCGACGGCCAATTGGAGAAAGAGGCCGCGCTAGCGGGGCCCAGAAGGGGTCACCCGCTGGGATTTACGTAGCACTGAAGGTGCTCAAAGCACTAAAGGTGAATACATAGCACTGAAGGTACTCAAAATGAAAAGTAAATAATTAAAAACATTAAAAATTGAAAAATAAAATTGCATTAATTCGGATTTACGTTAGAATTAGAATTTACGTTAGAATTAGAATTTGCGGCCTGAAGGGCTTCGAGATCTAAAGTTAATTGTGTGGGTTCGCCAGTGTGCGCGTTTCTCGGTCTAGCGACTTTGAGTTTCGAATCTAAGAAAGGAGCAGTATATGAGACTGAATGTCGAACTAGAGGATTGGGATGGGTGTCGGCGCGTTTAAAGAACGATTCTGAGAGTGTTTTTAGGTGCTGTTGCACTGTAGGTAGTTCGAGATCTCTGTGCAGGTCCGCGTTGCGCACGTACCAAGGTGCGTTTGTGGCCCTGCGGCAGAAGAGGTTTTGAACTACCTGCAGTTTGTGCAGGACGGAGGGATTAGCGTGGGCAAAGACTGGCGAGGCATATGTCATGACTGGTCTAACGCAGACCTTATAATTACCTAACCTTTGTTTCTGAAGGACATTTTACTTTTTCTACCTAACATACTGTAAAGGCGGCCTAGGTAAAAACGTGCGAGTTTCGTTACTCTATCGACGTGAGGGTTGAAAGAAAGCGTCTGGTCTAAGGTCACGCCTAAAAATTTAGTAGTGCGCTTTCAGGGGATGGAAGTGTCTTGCATTCTAACGTGGAGATTGTCGGCGATACGACTGCATTTGTAGTCGAAGTAAACTGCAGAGCTTTTCTCTGGGTTCACATCGATACGCCATTTTTGAAACCATGCACCGAGGGCATTTACAGCCTTTTGGAGTCTGGTGGTGAGACCCGGGACTCTGCGATCTTTGGTGTAAAGGGCAGTGTCGTCGGCAAAGAGGGCGAGTTCGACGCCTTTCGACGGGACGGGGATATCGTTAGTGTACATGGTGTACAATAGAGGGGCGTACTCTGAGCCTTGAGGGACTCCAGCTTTTATGAGACGGGGCGCGGAAAGCGTGCCTTCGTGTTTAAATCGAAACGTACGGTCTTTAAGAAACAATGCGATGATTCTAACTAGGCAAGCCGGCAAGCCTATTTTGTAGAGTTTAATAGACGAGGCCGCTGAGCCAGACTTTATCGAAAGCCTTGGCTACGTCAAAGAAAACTGCGACCGTTTTATAACGCCGCGGGTAGAATACGTCAAGTATGTACTCGACGATTTGATGGACTTGCTGAGGGCAGGAGTGCTTAGCGCGAAAGCCGAACTGATGGGGAATTATGAGAAGATTGCCATCCGTTGGAAACAGATGGTTCCGCATTCGAGAGAGTATGACTCTCTCGAGAAGTTTAGACATTGCATTGAGGAGGCTGATGGGTCTGTGGTTAGCCGGGATATTCAGAGTTTTACCTGGCTTGGGAATGCCTATGACTGTCGCTTCTTTCCAAGCTTTTGGAAAGTAGCTAAGGTCGAAGTAGGCATTGAAAATGATAGCTAACAAGGTAAGCACCTGTTGAGGCAGGTGCTTAAGTGCGTGGTTGGAAATACCATCCGCACCCGGAGCCTTTTTGGACTTTTGAATTTTATGGGGAGAGAGTCTCTGTGGAGAACTTCGTCCTCCACCGCCTGGATGCGAAAGGGATTCGCGGGTTGCGTGCTGTGCGAGCATTGAGACGCAACGCTGTCAGCGAAGCATTCGGCTTTCTCTTCGTCTTCGATTCGCAGCTGTTCTATAGGCGGGCGTGGGATATTTCTTGGCTCTCCGGAGAGCCGCTATTTTAGCTTTAATAAGATTGCTAACGGCTAAGAGAAGCGTGGGTTTGCCTTGCTTAGCAACCTTTCCATTGTCACTGATGGCTGAGTTGATAGCATCAGTGAGAGAATTTACTAATGAATCTATTTTATCCGGACTATCTAATTGACCGGGCGAGATCGCGAGCGGAGAGTTCGGGGCCTCTAAGGCTGAAACTAACGTATTTTTAAAGCCTTTCCAGTTGGTAAAGGTCTTAGGAGAAGTGGCGTTATCGTTAGGCGGTCCTAGCACGAGGGAGACGGGGTGGTGGTTAGAACCTAGGTCATCGAGCGGTTCGATAGACCTGAGATCGAGGTTGATTTGCTTGACAATTGCAGAGTCGAGGATGTCAGGAGAGTGGTTCGGGTTGTCGGGATAGTGAGTGGGACTGATGGGAGAGATAACGTCTAAGTCGAGTGAGTTGGTGATGTCGAGGAGAGCGATACCGCTGGTGTTGGTTGATAGGCACGTCCAGTCAGTATGTTTGGAGTTAAAGTCTCCGAACATAATGACCGCCGAGGGCGAGAATGGTCTCAAAGTCGCTGCGGATAGGTCTGGTGCCACTGGGTATGTAGACTGAAGCTATGATGATGGTCGGATGACCAGTCATAGCCAATTTACACACAGTGGCTTCTATGTTGAGGAGAGGACGGGTAGGGAGAGGACAGCAATGGAAGCCTCTTTTGTAGTATATAGCAGTGCCACCGAAACCGTCGGAGTTGGGCCTATCATTACGAGTAAACGCGTACCTGGGAATCGCGAATCCCCTGGAGCGGTTCGGAGTGAGCCACGTCTCTTGAAGAAGCAATAAGTCTTGAATGACGTCGTACACGGTCTTCATGTCCCCAGCCAACGACGACTGAGGTGAAGATGACGGAGCGGGACGCGGGCCTACGGGAGCTACGGGAGCTGCGATAGGACGGGAAGGTGCTGGTGGAGCGGCCGGACGCTGCCTCCAGGACAGAGCCGGAGTAGGCGTCGGCTGAACGGGCTTTGCTTCCGGGGGACCCCGGTTGCGCAGCGGTGGGAAGTTGGCAGGAGTGAACGGCGGCACCGGTTTAGGCACGGCCCTCTTAGCGGTGAAGCGCGGAGCGCGCGGACAGCCCCTGTAGTTTGCTGTGTGGCCGGACTGCACGCAGACAAGCAGGGGGGGAAGTGGATTCGGGAGTGCGAGTGCACTCCTTAGTTATATGAGGATCCAGGCACTTAACGCACCTGGGGAGAGCTGAGCAGTTAGCCGCTGCGTGGCCATAGAGCTGGCAGTGGTGGCACTGCCCAGGGTGACCGCGGGGGTTGGGACGCTCGACGGAGATATTCGAGAGGCCGTAAATTGTGCGAGCCTCTCTGAAGATCTCCTTCGAGTTGGGAGTATTGGATAGTTAATCAATCATTAGTTATCAGCAATGAATCCTGAGTAACTACAATAGTTGTCTTTATAAAAAATTCTCTTACCATTGAAATAGCGTTGGATATTGCTTGTTTTCATGCTATTGTGTTCATTTTGTAGATTTTTGTTTTAATTTGTACATTTGCTCTGTTACATACATGTACATTTACCCAGAATACAGATATATAAATAACAACAACCATGATCCGTGAATAGTAATTTGTTCTCATGGACCACCCGACCAGGACTCGAACCTGGAACCTCCAGCTTATAAAGCAGGCACCTATTACGCCATTCGACCGTCAAGTTATTATGGCTATTAAAATAGGATGTAAAGTAAATTCAACAAAAGTCTCGGAATGCAAGTCTCACATTCACATATTTATAGCAATTTTATTACTTGCCATTTACTTATAATCAGCATAAATACCTGTACGTCTGCATTACGTTAGTAGCTTGAAGCATTTATTAAATATTAAGGTTCTCGTTTCTCTCTTAACATTTTGTTTTACGCAAATACGGATCCTGCCTATAAAAAATAAATAAACTTTCTACAAAATTGCTACTTAAGAATTCTGATGGCTCAGTAACCAATCAGAAATAAGGTTTGAGTCTCACTGGGTGTGTTTCTTGTATATTTACAGTGTTCAAAAGCTTAATCAATAAATTTATCGGGAAAAAAATTACACGATTATTTAAGTCGTATAACATACGCCAGGATATCAGCATACAAACGTAATTCTGTACTATTCGGTACTGTCTAAGACAAATAAATTATTAAAGGAATAAATTAAACTTCTACAGTTAAGCCAGGTGTGAATTATTATAATATATTTAAAAAAGCAAGTTGCATAGTTTATAATTTGACTTTTTTAAGACACATACCCTCTCAAGATAATTTCAAATTAGTTCAGAAACCTCATACTGGTAAATACGTCACTGGTATTTAAAACTTGGTAATTGTTACAAGCAACGATGTGGCTTTACCCTAAGCCCGCAGCGATTCCGTCAATCCATGCTGGATTGAGTATTCACCGCGCGTCGATCGACTTTGAAACCGGCTGGTTCAAGAATTAACCATTAATATTCTTGCTTTAATAACATTAGTGAGTTTACAAGTAATTACAAAATAGTGGATTATTAGTCCGCGTATTCACCAAAGATTCGAGAGAAAGCTGCTTGAAACCCGAAGAAAATATCAACCAATATGTATACTTATTGTACATAATTTTTTTACCGTTTTGTAATTTAAAAAAAACTTTTTATAATTAGTATTATTATATTCATACTGATGGTAAAAGGCATCCGCAGCAATGGACATCATTAGGCGTAGATCTTTTATATATTAATAGTGGTCGTGATTATTATCTCGAACAATGATGCGTTGCCGGCCGTCACTTCTGCTGATATCGCCTTTGTTCCAGTAATTGCACTGTTTGTTTCCCCTTCCCTTTGACCCTTTGACACATCCACGCAAACGAAATAATAATGGCGGTCAAAATGGGGAGGACTGTAGCACCGACCCAGGCGAGATCTTAACAAAAAACTCTACTACCAATACCATATATATCAATATCTAAAATATATATCAAGATATTAACATAACTTTATGTCGGTATAACTGAAAACAGTTGAAATTTATTATAAAGAGCAAAATATGTATGGCCGATATTCCGACAATATTCACTAGCGGTCTCATTACAAACCATATTAGCTTAGAAAACTTAAGAAAAGTCCTTCTTGTATGTATAATTCTTACTTTCGTATACATTCATGTTTTTGTGGCGTATACAAATATCGAACAGGATACAGTTATTTACATGAAATATCGCGTACTGGGTGTATAGGTTCTACCATATTACTAAAATAATACGTCAGGTAGAATCCTAGACTTTAATAATAAATATATACTGGTACTTATTCAAGAGTTTATCGATTTCAAATTAAATAGATAGTTTTTTTTACTTTTAATATAATAGAAAAAAAACTCTGTTGAAATTACTTTTTTTCATAAATCTCTAAGTGGTGTGTGTGTTGATGCCAACATACATTACTAACATGTCGAAGTCCAATATGAATCCTCTTTGCCTGTCCAGTACAATATGACTTTATTTATTCTTCAAGAACAACGAATATCATACATTTGATTAAGAATAATAATAACAATTACACAATTTCTTTTATTAACTTAGAAAAGTGTTATGTGAAGTCTCTGAACCCTAAACTAAACAAAGTTTGTATTTTAGGGGTCAGCGCCCTCTCATATTTTAATTTTTTAAGAGTATGTACTGTTTTAATTTAAAAGTGGATCGTTATAATTATACATACAATCATCAATCATTACGTTTTACAATCATCATTTTGATGTTATTGTCAAATGTTTGCAATCAAAATTTATAACAGAAAATTAAGCAATTTAGAATAAAGTGTTTTGTGATAAAATATTAATGTGAACTAAAAAGTTTACCATAAACTCTAAACTAAAAAATTTTATAATTAGAAACTTAAAAAAATACTTTCAGCTGACTGCTTTTATGGCAAAGGAAACCCACATATCTTAGAAATGATTTCTCAGGTATCTTACAGCTTCTATAATCATGTTTAATAATAAACTAAAAACATATTTCAGATGCCAATTCAAATATTTTCAAGTCCTATCAAATGCTGGCCTAAGGACGCCGAAACCGAGCAGCTTTCTTGGTCCAGATACCATTTCTTTAATTGTTTTTAAAATATTTTATATCAACTTTACAATCATCTATGTCATATATTGAATCTGGCACTAGAAATTTTCAGGTAACACCGATCCGTGTAATCCCAAAATCATCATAAATCTTTAAAGTCGAAGACAGTCGTCCTATTGCAATAATGTCATCACCGATCAAAGGCTTTGAAATTAATTTACAAAAATATCTTTACGAACAAGTTTACAAATATCTATTTTTTAAAAAGACAACATGGCTTAAAGGAGTTAGCGCTCGGTTGAACAAAATGACTCGCATAAATTTTGTTTCATAAAATCTATAAAAGAAGTCAAATGGAGGTAAAAATTTGACTTAAAAAAAGATTGAGTCTTTGTACGTATTGCTCTGTAGACATTTTTGGTCGAGGGATGCACAAAGCATTCCTCAGTACTTTAAAAATGTACATGTTATCAAACTTATTTTCAGTGCATTAGTACGAAGTAAATTTGAGACAGCTCCCAGTGTAGGTAATCTTCACGAGGTTGTGTACGTAGCACTGAACAGTCCCGTATTTGAAAAGTACAAAAGTAAAACACTTGTAGGGTTATTAACCATTTATGTATCAAAAAAACATTTTCTATAAGGCTGTTTAAAAACAACTCTTTAGCGATTTGGTGAGCCTTCAATAAAATCTGTCTTACAATTCTGAGAGGCAAAGTTGACATGGAGTCCCATGCAATTTGTAATTAGAAAGACTAGTAATCAATATAGAGTAGAAGAGAGACGAAGCTAGCAGAACTAACTTTCTGGACAGTATCTGGCGCACGTTTGATATGAGTTTCTGTGAAGCTTATATCTGAGTGTATCAATTCTGAGAGGCAAAGTTGACATGGAGTCCCATGCAATTTGTAATTAGAAAGACTAGTAATCAATATAGAGTAGAAGAGAGACGAAGCTAGCAGAACTAACTTTCTGGACAGTATCTGGCGCACGTTTGATATGAGTTTCTGTGAAGCTTATATCTGAGTGTATGGTTATTGTGACTATAATTTGTATGTGTAAAGTATAATAATATTATATTGAATAGTACGTTCATAATATGTCAGTTAATTTTAGATCTAACGAAATATGTTCCAAATCTCAACTTTTATACCCAAACAAACTTTCAAGTTACGAATTGTAATGCATTTTTTAATCTGGTGTTAGATAAGCTATTTCTAAAAATGACAAAATTATTTTCTATCGTCGATATGTTTGTCAATCTAGCAACCTGTATGTGTCTGCTAAAAATAACTGAGCGGCGGCGCCCATGTTGTTTTCTTCTCAGTAGGATATCGTGAAGACTGTGTCTTTATTGGATATCATCTTAATTAAGGAAACTACGTTCGCTCACATTTGTTAAGTAAGAAATTAAATTAACAAGATAGAATCAAATCCATTATATTCTTCATAAAATTACTGGAATTCAAGTAAAGTTATTCTTAAACCAATTACAATTTGTTTATAACTGCTATACAGAAGGCTCAAAGTGCTTGTAAAAATGCAGTGCTAAAACTTCGCAAGGTACTTACAACATATTCTACAATTTTATAGAAAAATATTTTAATAGTATTTTTGTTGGAGTAATTTATCCCACAAGTATCGGCGTAAGGCCGGTCGCGCAATCTGACAGCTCGGTCCAATTTCAAAACAAAATTTAATGGAATAGATATTTTTTCACACTTTTCACTTTTAATTCGCAATTTATTTAAGAAAATTTGATGTTTGTGATGAAAAATAACCATTATTAAAAGAAAAAGAGATCTTTCTGCACAATGTTTTTTTTTTATTTGTTCCCCTCCACGGGAAGGGCAGGAGGATAAAAAATGCTCTAAAGCATACACTGGCGCGCGCGATCCAGGTTAAGTGGGACTCGTTCCGAGTCTACCAGAACCACAACCCACTAAAAAAACCCCCTGTCGGCTCGTGCAATTTTTCGCCACTCAGACTTCATCTAAGCAACGGCCAATTGGAGAAAGAGGCCGCGCTAGGATTAAGGGGTCACCCGCTGGGATTTACATAGCACTGAAGGTGCTCAAAGCACTGAAGGTGCATACATAGCACTGAAGGTGCTCAAAATGAAAAGCAAAATTGAATTAATTTGAATTTACGTTACAATTAGAAGTTGCGGCCTGAAGGGCTTCGAGATCTAGTGTTAATTGCGTGGGTTCGCCGGTGTGCGCATTTCTCGGTCTAGCGACTTTGAACTTCGAATCTAAGACAGGCGCAGTATATGACACTGAATCTCGAACTAGAGGATTGGGATGGGTTTCGGCGCGTTTGAAGAACGATTCTGAGAGAATTTTGAGGTGCTGTTGCACTGTAGGTAGTTCAAGATCTCTGTGCAGGTCCGTGTTACGCACGTACCAAGGTGCGTTTGTGGCCCTGCGGCAGAAAAGATTTTGAACTACCTGCAGCTTATACAGGACGGAGGGTTGGGCGTGGGCAAAGACTGGCGAGGCATATGACATGACGGGTCTAACGCAGACCTTATAAAGCGTGCGTTTATTTCTGAAAGACATTTTAGTTTTTCTTCCTATCATATTATATAGGCGGCTTAAGTAAAAACGCGCGAGTTTCGTTACTCTATCGACGTGTGGCTTGAAAGAAAGCGTCTGATCTAAGGTGACGCCTAAGTATTAAATACTGCGCTTCCAGGAGATGGGAATACCTAACATTCGAATGTGGAGATTGTCGGCAATACGACGGCTTTTGCAGTCGAAGTAAACCGCAAAGCTCTTCTCTGGGTTCACATCGATATGCCATTTTTGAAACCATGCACCGAGGGCTTTTACAGCCTTTTGAAGTCTGGTCGTGAGGCCCGGGACACTGAGTCCTTTGGTGTAAAGGGCTGTGTCGTTTGCAAAGAGGGCGAGTTCGACGCCTTTCGGCGGGGCAGGAATATTGTTAGTGTACACGGTGTACAATAGAGGGGCGAGGAATGAGCCTTGAGGGACTCCAGCCTTTATGAGACGGGGCGCGGAAAGCGTGCCTTCATGTTTAAATCGGAACGTACGGTTTTTGAAAAACGGCGCAATTATTCTAACTAGGCGATCCGGTAAGCCTATTTTGTAGAGTTTATAGACGAGACCGCTGTGTCAGACTTTATCGAAAGCCTTGGCTACGTCAAAGAAAACTGCGACCGTTTTATAACACCGTGGGTAGAATCCGTCGAGTATGTACTCGACGATTCGATGGACTTGCTGAGGGCAGGAGTGCTTACCGCGAAAGCCGAACTGATGGGGAATAATGAGAGGAACGCCATCCGTTGGAAACAGATGGGTCCGCATTCGAGAGAGTATGAATCTCTCGAGAAGTTTAGACATTGTCTTAAGGAGGCTCATTGGTCTGTGATTAGCCGGGACATTCGGAGGTTTACCCGGTTTGGGAATGCCTATGACTGTCGCTTCTTTCCAAGCTTTTGGAAAGTAGCTAAGGTCGAAGCAGGCATTGAAAATGATAGCTAACAAGGTAAGCACCTGTTGAGGCTTAAGTGCGGAGGACCTTGCGCTCCTCCAACAGGGCGTAGGTGTGGTACGCGATTTGTTTAATTGAAAGTAACCTAGTAAACGCGCGGAAATCGTCGATGGTTGCGACCTGGATTTTAATTGAATCGCCTGCGTTGGTTGCTTTGATATAATTAATTTTTTGCTATTTGCAAAGATTAGATACCGCGGTCCATCGCGCTTTTTCGTGGACAAAAACGGGCGGAGGAAGCTGAGGCTAAGGTAGGACGGGAGCGCAGCGCGCTGCTGGCTTGGACGGAGCCGACGTAGTCGCGAATTATCGAACGAGGCCATTCTCGAGGAACCGCAGTTCCAAGGCTCCCAAAATGCACAGCAGGTACGGAAGGCGTCACCCTCTCGCTTTGGTGGTTATCACCAACGTCTAATATCTCTATCTAAGTCCAGGGAGATCTTCAGAGGGATTAGCACTATATGCGGCCTCTCTGGGATCTCGATCGAGGCGCCACATCGCTGCGGTCACCCCGGCCAGTGCCACCGATGCCAGTCATACGGGTATGCGGCGGCCAACTGCGCCGCTCCGCCCAGGTGCGTAAAGTGCCTGGTGCCTCACTTCATCAAGGAGTGCAGTCACACTCCTGAAACTCCCTCCCCACCTGACTGCGTGCTTTGTTGTCAGTCCGGCCACACCGCAAACTACAGGGCCTGCCCTCGCGCACCCTCGATCCATCCAGTCCGTTTCAAAGACCTAGGCACCCCCTTACTCAGTCTAATTTTTCCGCCGCTGCGTTGCCGGGTACCTCCGGCTGCAAAGCCTACAGAGCTCAAGCCTGCTCCAGAGAACTAGAGACAGCGCCCCGTTGTATGCGCGAATCCCAGCCCGGCTCCTCACCCATTCCATACCACATCCCATACAAAATCCGGTTAGAAAGTGTTTTATTTAACATAATTTGTCGGCCGAGTAGCGTACTGGTTAGTAGCTCTACCTCATACGCCGGAGGTCCCAGGTTCGAGGCCTGACCGGCGCATTTATTTGTGTGCTGAACACAGATGTTTGTTCTCGGGTCATGGTTGTTGATATTTATATATGTATGTTTATTCTGGGTTCCCCCCAGTTCGATGTATGGTCATCCAAGCCACAAGCTCTGCTTACTTTGGGGGCGTAAAGTTGGTGTGTTTGTCTGGGGATTTAAAAAATAAAAAATATAAACCGTAAAAACTTAAGGAAATATTAACACATTTTCATTTCTTGACTTTTCATCAGATTTATCTGTACCTTTTCTATTTTATTTACTTTTCAGCTTTAACTAATTTACTAACCCACTTATCTTACATACAAGTACTCAGATTGCCAACCAAGATAACCTACGCTACCACTCGGTGTGCTGATAACAGTTGACTGGGTTGCCATGTTCTACCTGTGATGGAGAAGATACCCTAATTAGGGTAGCCTCAACTGAATACTATCTTGTTTTAACTATGTTCTAAATTCTAAAAGTTAGACTAAAAGCCCAATTTAAAAAAAAAAAAATGTGCGCTTGAATGCATGTTGAAATATTTTTAGGTTACTTTTTTTAACGAGATTAAAAAAATTATCTAGAAAGAAGTATCTAGTCGTTCAATAAATATGATTAACAAAATATTAGTGACAGAAACTTTGCTTTTATTTTCTTCAGTTTATTTTTATGTGAATATTTAAACGTTATTGAAAACAAGATTAAACATCTCTAAATCAAGTTAAAGAATGTCGACGAACCATAACAAATAAAAGATAAAATGGGGCTCTGGGACTTAACGTTAATTGACACCGGTGACGAATAACAGACGCACGTCGTGTTTCTCTAATGATTGGGACATACTTAAAAGTTCATGAGTTTAAATTTTCTTTTCAAAATATATTTTGTAAATATGATAGAAACCAAATCCACATAAAGATATTATGATAGATAATTATGTTATTCCAAAAATATTACACGTACGAAATTGATAAATTGTATGAGCTTTGCCCTTTTTTATAACATCTTTAACATCTTTTAACATTTTCTATAAATTTTCATAAATAACTAAACTAATCTTCGCAGTAAAAAAGTTTGCCACTTTACAAAAATTTATTCAATAATTTATTTTTTTGTCGCTTATCTTATTTGTCGGTTTTAATGTTACACTTCTCCATGCCTTGATGAAGGGCCACTTATTCTTAGTATTTAACGTATTTTTAGCAAGGAAAGTGATATTTTGATCGCCTAGTCACGTGCGCATCCGGGGAAAAGTGCCGCGTCAGGCTTTTGCGAGCGATAACAGTAATGGCCGACATTATTATATCACTGGGATGTATTTTTTCTACACATGGCTGCGATAAAACTTTTATTCTGTAGGTTAAAGGATGAATGTTATTTTAGAATTTTAATGTGATATGAGTAATTAAAAGATCTGGCGGGGTTTAAAGTTGAGCAATTACAACGTGCTAACTGAGTCATAAATCATTTTTATCAGATCTCGGGCTCACACGTATAGGCATATCGGAACTCTTGCTCGCACTTCTAGTGTTGTATGTAACAACAAAGAAGGGATTTGTCGTAATGTTTTATGACTGAGTTCGCACGTTTGTAATGGCTCAACTATAGTAAATACTCACATTAAGTTTTCCTATGTTTTATTAAAATTAATGAACTCTAATAGCCAATTATTTTCTTTTATTTACTTTTATATTTTCACGTGAGTTGTTTATGACATTTTATATAGGATCTCAATAATTTTTGTCTTTCTGTTTTTCGCTAAAGGCCTAAATGGCATAACGAAATCATTGCTTTGATATTTTTGGGTTTTATAGGATAAGGTAAAATATCGAATGGTAAAAATGCCGATGTAACAAATGCGCATTATATTACAAAAAATAAAAACTAATGAAATCAATGTCGCTACTAAACTCAATCTCGAAGACAGAGTTCCTAAAACTGTGATTAAAATCTGTGACTGACTGTTTACACACGCGTTCACTCGTTTGTTTGATGCCGTTGCACGCAACGGATGCGCAGGCGGCTGGTCCTCCTCTTGCCCGGCAACCTTTTGATTAATGACGTCACAGATCGCAAGATCATTTTGTTTGAGTGGGGAATGAGTTAAAGAAAGCCTTGATATCGTCCAATATTTGTTAGTTTTTGTACATTCAGAATTTCGGTAAATATTATTAACTAAAAATTCTGGAACTGCTTGCTCATCTCGAGTAAAACTAGCGATTTTCAATTAAATTACTTAGTATTACATAAATACTTTTAGTAAATTGCTAACATGGCTATGAGTTCGATTAAAGTTTTATAAGAAATAAAACAATCCTTGCTTCTTCACTGAGCTCAGCTAATAATTGCGTTATAGTTTCATTCAAATGTTCAACTCATCTTTAAATCTGGTTTAAAATAACTGCACAAAATCGTCTATGAAAAAACACGAAAAACGTGCGCTTGTGTAATATGGAAAAGTTCAAATTTGACCTTCATCTTCAATCCATGGATAGCAATGATCGTCATGAAGTTAAATTATTGAATGGATGTTCTAAAGATTTTTTTCTATAATTCCAAAGATGAAAAATAAGTATTATTTCAATTAAAATCGCAAACGTTTTCAGAAAACTTTATTTTATGCTGGCCATGCCCAAAATAATTGTGCTTTACTACATTCTAGAGCACACTATCATTTGTAATGCTCCTTTTTGTAATGAACCTAATACATGTTATAACTTTTATACAAATATACTCGTAGTTATTTTAAAATATAATAGTATAGTTCGGTAAATATTATCATAATAATTTTATTAGTATATTCATAGCCGGTAAACGAACACGCACTCAAGGACATCGTTAATCGTAGAGTTTTATTTATTAATAGTGATTGTAATTATTATTATTTCGACTAAAGATGCGTTGCCAACCGTAAGCTTCATTTGTTCCAGTAAATGCACTGGATATTTCTCCCCTTTCACCGGAACACAACCACGTAAACCTGATTATTGTGGCGATCAAAATAAGATTGCAGTACCGGCCCAGCCGAGATCTACAAAGAAACTCTACTATCATTAAAAGATTTTACATAAAACAAAGATGAGTAAACCTGGATGCTTAAAAAATTTTTTTTATTAAAAAAGGATTTGACGTTTGTCTTCTGTCTCACCTGATGGAAAGTGACGATGAAGACGAAGGTGTTACACGTCTATCCACGAGATACCTATTCACTCGACGCTTTAAAGAACTAGGACGATAGTTTTCTGGAAAAACAGACGCAGGCAGATCATTCCACACCTTGGCGACCCGCACCAAAAAGGAACTATCGAAGCGTTTGGTTCGACTTCTTGGGATATCTACCATAAAGGGATGGAAGACCTGTCTGCTTCTAGCAGTATGATGTATGAAGGGTGTGGGTTCAGCCTGAATATTAAAGAAAAACCTCAATACTTCCACCACTTTTGAATTGCCTCCAGCACAAAATTGAGTTAAAACATAGGATCACCGGTGGAATGTTCTTTTGGGTCGCACAAAGTAGAATGTGCTTTGTAAGAAACCATCATACTACAAAACTATATATGGAAACAATAGAAAGTATTATATGATTGAAAGTAGCGAAGAAAGAAGAAGCTAGTGAACCAAACGAATAATGTATAAAATCAATAAAGAAACATTTATTAAAATAACGATTATTTAATTAGTTAAAAGTTTTAATTAGTTATTATAGCAATTCATATTAGGTCAAGGTGTTATTTACTATATTTAACATTAAAAGAACTTAATCTTGAACTTCGGTGAATCGCACAACCGTAGTATCGGTCTATTATAGACCAATCTTTATAGTACTGGAGTGACGTCAACCAAAAGTTTGTTGCACTAGCGTGTATTCGAACTGTGGTGCTTTGTGTACAGTTCTATCGCAGAAGCATTCGTCGCACTTGCGTTTGTCGAGCTTACGCTGGCAATCAATTTTCACTTAAGCAAAAGTGAGTTTGACTGTTGCACCTTCAGGTTGCGGTCACCTACTCAAGCGAACGCCATAAAATTTCGCACCAATCGTTACGGAACATTGAATTTATTATTTTTCTTAGAATGAATTATAATCGTGTGGTTAATGAACCACACGTTTATATGGAATTTTTATCTTATTAATGAATAAGATTAAAAATTCCTTTAAAAATGATAAGTACTTATCTAATTAAATTATTTTAAAATCAAGTCTCGTTACCAGTCAATAGAAGTCAATACTAACAGTTCGGTGTCTAAAACACAAGTTCCCGGCATTAATAACCACTCATTTTCTTATTCATATTAAGTCACATGCAATATGATACTAAGGAGAACATCTAATACATCACAAAATGATGCAGAAATTTCGGATATTGAACTTGAATCTATATCACGACTCCGGGAATCTAATTTAGTTATATTCCAATAACAGGCATCATTAAATTTAATCTAGACTTGGAATTTAATCGTAAACTTGAATTACAAATGTATGAACCATTGTACAGTTTCTTAAAATTTTGTTTTGAATATATTTGAGCCAGTTTTCAATGATACAGTTTATATTTCGCAAATGAACTACGTTGTAGTAAGTTGTGGTACTAAATATCTAAATCTACTAAATAATAATCATTATCAATTATTTATAATGTCAGAAATCCGTCTGATTAGATAACTAGAAAAATATTTCAGAACATAGCACACATACTTTGCGGTCGCTAACACTACGTTTGAATTAAAGAGAAAAACTTGTAATACCAAACAACATCATTCTTAAATTAAATTAAAATAAAAATTAATCCCCAGACAAACAACAACTGTATGGAGCCAAAGTTAGCAGAGCTTGTGTTATGAATGACCTACAGCGAACTGGGTCCCCCCAGAATAAACATACATACATAAATATCAACCATGACCCGAGAACAAACATCTGTGTTCATAACACAAATGAATGCCCCGGCCAGGGCTTGAACCTGAGACCTCTGGCGTATGAGACAGGCCAATTTTTTTTTTTTTTACCGGGGGAAATGCATTACGCATACCTACATAACCACCCGGGCGCAGGGGGCCCCCGAGTGGTTATGTAGGACTCCCGTATAGACTAATGAGACCCACGGTATACCCACTAAAAACCCCCCATCTTCCGTCTCGCCGTCTTGTGACGGGGTTACGGGAACGCTTTGGTACACATCCGCGACCCCGCCGGCGGCAGCCGCCCACAAGCGGCTCCATCGCGAAAGCCCGAAGGCCCTCCACGATGGGCACACCAGATGGTAAGGTGCGCGTCCCTCCTCGGCGTCCACCAGTACTGTAGCAGACTCCCCCCGAGTCTGCTACTAGGAGGCCATGGATACCAGATAACTGTTACCCGGTGGCAGATCAGGTCTGTGGTTCTGCTACCGACCACACCTCGGCCGCAGAGGATAGGGCAACCGGCGCACCGCAATACCAACATGCCTCTTCCTCTGCGGCCCCACCAGTGCCGTTTCGACGGAACGGTGGCCAGCTTGACGCTTGTTACGTAGTCAGAGACTCGCTCATGCCCTTGGGCCTTTCCCTGGGTGACGGTACAGTGCTGTCCGAATTAGGGGCACCACTATGCGTCGTCCCCAGCCCCTATACCGCAGGTAGGGAGATTTAAGTGCTAGGTTTGTTAGGGAACCCAGGCATTATTATAGATTTATATATTCTTGGAAAACAAAGTCAAAAGGGATTTTTTTAAAAGAAATAGTATTCCACACGGTTCACAAACTTATTTAATGAATTCACAAAAATAACAAAAAGCTAAACAATCCGACAATTTGAATTAATAAAGCCTAGTCAATCACTTATTTTATCAAATTGGTAAACCAAATCTGACTCTAAGACAAAGACAAACCGAACAACAAGAATATTACGACCGAACACTGTATCGCACCGACGCGACGGACGCAACGCAAAAAAAAAGGACCTGACTGTCGTTGACACTCTCTTAAATAGTATTCCCCCCTCCACTACTCTCATATTCTTCTTCAATATTATATATTGTAGCTCCAAGTCCTCCAATGGACCAGCAAAGCTTGGTAAACTTTGCTAAGTCGTTCGCCCAGGCGCTCGTTGCACCCGGCGTAAGCATATCCGACGATGTCTTAACGCAGGCCTTACAGGCAACTATCGCGTCCCCGGCCCCTCAGGCCTCAACGGCTCTCCTGAGCCCGCGTTTCAGTTAGTCGTCAAGCGCTCTAAGAAGCGCTCGAAGAAAGCCTCGGTGTCTTTAACACCCGAGCCCACCCCGGTGTCTTCAACACCCGCCCCCGCGCCGTTAATGTCACTCGAAGTGACCACGTCTCCGTCGGTCCTATCCAAGCCAGCGACGCGCTGCGCTCCCGTCCCACCGAAGCCTCAGCTCCCTCCACCCGTCTTCATCCGTGAAAAAGCGCGCTGGACCGTGGTTTCTAAATTGTGCAAAGAGCACAAAATTAATAACTTAAAAGCCGCCAACTCAGGGGAATCAATTAAAATTCATGTAGCGACCATCGACGACTCCCGGTCTTATACTAGGCTTCTATGAGGTCTTTTTCTAGACGACAGTGCACAAGATGCACAACACCACGGTAGGCGTTTCGCACTCGCGCTAGTAATCCTAACTAACACTCCCAACTCGAGGGAGATCTTCAGAGAGGCTCGCACAATCTGCGGACTTTCGAATATCTCCGTCAAGCGTCCCAATCCCCGCGGTCACCCTGGGCAGTGCCACCGCTACCACCTCTATGCCCGCAGTGGCTAACTGCTCAGCTTCCCCCAGGTGCGTCTAGTGCCTAGATCCACACATAACAAAGGAGTGCACTCGCACTCCCGAATCCACTTCCCCCCCTGCCTGTGTGCTGTGCGGCCAGTCCGGCCACAAGCCCGGGGTTGCCCGCGCGCTCCACGCTCCTCAGCTAAGGGGAGAAAAGTACTCGCACGCAAACTGCGAGCCGCCCGCTCTCCTCAAGAGCGTCTATTTGCGTTAGCCAAACATCACTCGGTACTTAGTCTTTATAAATTCTATTTTTCGTATAAATTCGTTAAATAAGTAAATATAATGTCTAGATCCGCAAATCCCGTGTCCTATCGTATCAAACCCAAGGGCTTATCCCTAGTTTCTTTTAACGTTCGTAGCCTTATTACCAACCTTCCTGAGCCCAAACTGTTCCTTCAGAACAACGAGCCAGACTTATTGCTTCTTCAAGAGACATGGCTCACTCAAACCGCTCCAGGGGATTCGCTATTCCCAAGTACGCGTTCATCCATAACGATAGGCCCGACTCCGACGGTTTCGGCGGCACTGCTATTTATTACAAAAGAGGTTTCCATTGCTGTCCTCTCCCTACCCCTCCTCTCCTCAACATGGAAGCCACTGTGTGTAGATTGGCTATGAATGGTCATCCGACCATCATCATAGCTTCAGTCTAAATACCTAGTGGCACTATAGTCCAATCCACAGCGACTTTGAGGCCATTCTCACCCTCGGCCATTCAGTCATTATGTTCGGAGACTTTATCTCCAAACATACTGACTGGACGTGCCTATCGACCAACACCAACGGTATCGCTCTCCTTGACATCACCAACTCACTTGACTTCATTCGTTCCGATGGCTCTATCGCCTTCGGAGTCGAAGAGAAAGCCGAATGCATCGCTGACAGCGTTACCTCTCAATGCTCGCCCAGCACGCAACCCGCGAATCCCTCTCACATCCAGGCGGTGGAGACTCTCTCCCCATCACCACCGACCCCGTCACAGTCTCTAATGATGAAATGTCGCTTCTCATTAAAAGTCAAAAGTCCAAAAAGGCTCCGGGTGCGGACGGAATTTCCAACCACGCACTTAAGCACCTGCCCCAGCAGGTGCTTACCTTGTTAGCTATCATCTTCAATGCCTGTTTCAACCTTAGCTACTTTCCAAAAGCTTGGAAAGAAGCGACAGTCATAGGCATTCCCAAGCCGGGTAAATCTCTGAAAGTCCCGGCTAATCACAGACCCATCAGCCTCCTCAAGGCAATGTCTAAGCTTCTCGAGAGAGTCGTACTCTCTCGTATGCGGAACCATCTGTTTCCAACGGATGGCGATCCTCTCATAATTCCCTATCAGTTCGGCTTTCGCGCTAAGCACTCCTGCCCTTAGCAAGTCCATTGAATCGTCGAGTACATACTCGATGGCTTCTACCCGCGGCGTTTCAAAACGGTCGCAGTCTGCTTTGACGTAGCCAAGGCTTTCGATAATGTCTGGCACAATGGTCTCGTCTATAAACTCCACAAAATAGGCTTACCGGATCGCCTAGTTAGAATTATCGCGTCGTTTCTCAAAGACCGTACGTTTCGATTTAAACATGAAGGCACGCTTTCCGCGCCCCATCTCATAAAGCCTGGAGTCCCTCAAGGCTCAGTCCTCGCCCCTTTATTGTACACCGTGTACACTAACGATATTCCCGTCCCGCCGAAAGGCGTCGAACTTGCCCTCTTTGCTGATGATAATGCCCTTTACACCAAAGGCCTCAGAGTCCCGGGTCTCACCACCAGACTCCAAAAGGCTGAAAAAGGTTCAAAATGCCCTCGGTGCATGGTTTTAAAAATGGCGTATCGATGTGAACCCAGAGAAGAGCTTGCGGTTTACTTCGACTGCAAACGCCGTCGTATCGCCGACAATCTCAACGTTAGAATGCAAGGCATTCCCATCCCCTGGAAGCGCACTACCAAATATTTAGGCGTCACCTTAGACCAGACGCTTTCTTTCAAACCTCGATAGAGTTACGAAACTCGCACGTTTTTACCTAGGCCGCCTTTATAGTATGTTAGGTAGAAAAAGTAAAATGTCTTTCAGAAACAAACGTACACTTTACAAGGTCTGCATTAGACCCGTCATGACATATGCCTCGCCAATCTTTTCCCACGCCAAACCTTCCGTCCTGCACAAACTGCATGTAGTTCAAAATCTTTTCTGCCGCAGGGCTACAAACGCACCTTAGTACGTGCGCAACGCGGACCTGCACAGAGATCCTGAACTACCTACAGTGCAACAGCACCTAAAAACACTCTCAGAATCTTTCTTCAAATGGCCGAAACCCATCCCAATCCTCTAGTTCGAGATTCAGTCTCATATACTGCTCCTGTCTTAGAGTCGAAATTCAAATTTCATTTTAAGCACCTGCAGTGCTATGTATTCACCTTCAGGATTTTGAGCACCTTCAGTGATATCTAAATCCCAGCGGGTCACCCCTTCTGGGCCCCGCTAGCGCTGTCTCTTTCTCCAATTGGTCGTCGCTCAGATGAAGGCTGTGTGGCAAAAATTGCACGAGTCATTCATGGGGTTTTTAAGTGGGTAGGGCTCTGGTAGGCTCGGAGCGAGTCCCACATAACTCCGGTCGCGCGCGCGGATTATGCGTCAGAGCATTTTTTATCCTCCTACCCAAAACAACAAAAAAAACAAAAAAAATAACTTTGTCAAAAATCGAGAGGAACGATTTGCATTAACATCAATGTATGATTTCTTTACATTATCCCACAAAGTCAACTTATAGTACAATGATAAAGCAAAAACTTTCCTATCTTATTAAACAACAATAATTTATTTTCTGGAAGTAAATTAGTGTGGGCATGTGAGCATGGCAGCAGTTCTTCACCAGAATTAATTTTCAGGCTATTGTTGAGCACGTACTTTAGCTTGTGAGGTTAATTGAATTGTGGTTTGATTGATTTGTTTTTATCTATTAGATAGTTTTCTATTACCGCAATAAAATAAATACCCCAGTCTTTTTGGCTTACCTTATTAAACTATTTATTCATACAGTCACAAAAACAGTGGATTATTGGAAAAACAATTTCATTTATTTAAAGTTGTAACTTTGCAACAGTAAGTATGTAATTTTATACATTTACTCGATAGTAAATAACTATCTCATATAATTTTTAAACTTATCTACTTAACAGGAGCATTCTAAAGTTTCCTACTTTCAAAAATTTCTAAAATCCTTATTTAATATTTGGTTAAAGACACGGAATTGTTCTCTTTAGACCCGCCTATACTCACACAGCTAGCATTATATAGTGAGCGAGTGTGAAGTGAAATAGCGTGACCCTGGAGACCTACTACAGCGTTGAAATTTCAGTAGCACCAGCGCACTACTACTTCATATCATTGTATATATATATATAGGGGTTGGTTATTTAGTACAGGTAACATTGGAGTGATATGAAATGGGCATATTTTAATCATTATGTATATGTTGCCCATGTAAATGTATGTATTTTTTCTTAACCTAACTTTAAATAAATGTACTATTGAAGATGCGTATGGCTTTCATCTTTAAACCGACTTCAAAAAAGAAGGATTTTGTTCTTAATTATTTTTGTTGGAAAGGATGGTCGTGTCTAATTTGAAAACGAACTGATTAAGGAGATGAAGCTTTATAGTTGGAACTACATGATCGGGTACAACAAGAGCCGTTTACGTGAACATTAATTATTAAGGGCAAGATAAAGACAAAAATTATTATGGGCTTTATCCTATTAAAAATGTCATAAACAACTCACCTGAAAATATAAAAGAAAATATTCGGCTATTAGAGTTCATTAATTTTAAAACTAAACCCCGCAGGTCTTTTAATTCCTAATATCACATTAAAATTCTAAAATAACATTCATCCTTTAACCTATAGAATAGAAGTTTTATCGCAGCCATGTGTAGGAAAAATACATCCCAGTGATATAATCATGTCAGCTATTAATGTTATCGCTCGCAAAAGACAAACGCGGCACAAAACCATTAATAATTCGCCATACGATAATTATTTCTTCTTTTAGAAGCTGCTGCCATGGAAGAACCCGCAATATTTTGCCACTTTTGGAAATCTTCGGAATTACATTTTGAACTGAGCATCGAAATCTCTGTAGCTGAATGTAATTCCTCAAACTTAGTAGACAAAAATACCATAGTCCGATCTAAATAGTCGTAAAAAAGGGTTAAGCTTGCATAGGTTGGCG
Source organism: Marasmarcha lunaedactyla (assembly GCA_923062675.1). NCBI lineage: Eukaryota > Metazoa > Arthropoda > Insecta > Lepidoptera > Pterophoridae > Marasmarcha > Marasmarcha lunaedactyla. Next base: position 19,668,418 of record OV281352.1, on the reverse strand, counting down.
TAGAGCTTTGAGCAGGTCTTTGGGACATTACCAAAATGCTCAAAAGTCCCAATCGATCCAACATGTGTTAAACAACTCAAGGGCCTAAAATACCATTTTTTTTATTTTGTTATGTTTTCCGAGAAACTACAAGTAGAACCGTTAAAATAGGTTAGTCAAAGATGTAAAACGATGTAAAAAAGATGTAAGATGTAAAACTACTTACAAAAGGTTTTCCTTTTATTTCCTAATAACTGTTAAGTTTTGTAAAACACAAATTATTCTGTATCTTGATTGATTAACTCGTAGATTCGTCAAATCACAGGAAAAAATAATTGTTTACATAAATTTCGGATCTATAACTTTTTCCTCCCTATTTTTATGATAAAACTTATGATTTATTGGAAAACTTGAAAAGACCGATATTTGACATTTCATACATTTTGCATAAATTGTTTTGATTTGTGTTTTAATTTGTTATAATATTATAAAGACCTTTTCCAAAATTCAGTTCTAGACGAATTTAAAACAAGGCTATGTTGACCGGATTCCTAGTAGTTACAGGAACTTCTTCAAATTCAAATATTTATTTACTTGTTCTTATTGACGTCAAATAAAACAAGACTCTACCACCAGTTCGGAAAAACCTTCGTGAAGAAGAACTGGCAAGAAACTTTTTTCAAAATAAATTTACAGTCTCTTTATGTCTATACAAAATTATTCTTATCTGCATCCGTTAGCTCGGCAAAACCAAGTATCAAAACGACGAACACCCTCAAACGGCACCCGTTCACGAGTCAACGCGGGATATAGCCATCGCCCCCCTAACCATATTAGAGGGAAGTGAGCAACCCGTCACCCGACGCTACCATAAGAAGACGGGCTTTAGTGACAATGACGCTTTAGATATTCATCGGGACGAAGAACTCAATGAACAAAAAAACACATTACACAAATTGTGTTACAAATATTAGTAAAATCCTGTGAATGAGGGGAAAGGCTTTTATCATCCAAATAATCGGACAGTTTATAATTTGCTTTAGAACACAACTTCTGCTTTATTGATTCTTTGAATTTGTCAATAGTAAGACCTTGGATATCCTCAGGAACCTTATTATAAAAGCGTATACATTGACCCATGAATTAGTTAGTGAATTTATGAAGCCTACTATTAGGAGATGCCAGCATATTTCTTCGTATATGTAGCATTGTGCAGATATTTTTTTCTTTTGAACGAGGTTATGTTCTTTTAACGAAAACATAAAATTTTCTAAAATATATTGTGAATGGAAAGTAAGAATACTTATTTCCTTAAATTTACTGCTAAGTGACGCCCTTAGACCGAGCTGATAAATTGCGCGAACGGCCCTTTTCTGCAGAATGAATATAGTATCGATGTCGGCAGCACTCCCCCACAACAGGATGCCATATGTCATGAGGCTAGGGAAGTAACCGAATAATCGAGCAGTTGTTTCATTCGAAATTTGTCTCCTTTTTTTAATAGCAAATGCGGCAGAGCCAAGCCTTTTCGCTAAACCATCAACATGCGGTCCCCACTGGAGTTTGGCGTCTAAGATTTTGCCCAGAAATACAGTTGAGTTTACAGGAGTCAGTGCCTGGCTCTTAACTACAATGTTTGTGTTTATCTGTTTGACATTTAGCAATGTTAAATTATGCTTTTGTTTACTGCTCGATAGTTAGTTTCTTGTCTTTTGATTTTAGATAAGAAAGACGTATCGTCAGTACACAATATGACCTCGCATTGATTCTTATCGACCGATGGCAGATCATTGATATATACTAAAAATAGGAAAGGACCAAGAACTGAGCCCTGGGACACAACCATTGTCACTGCCGATCCTGATGGTTTTTCTCAATTTATTGCAAAAATCTGTTTTTTTTCAGATATATATGATTTAATCATGCCAAGCGCTCGGTTTTTCATGCCGTAATGGTGCAGTTTCATGAGTAGAGTAATATGATCCACACAATCGATCGCCTTGGACAAATCACGAAAGACACCAAAGGCATCGCACGACTCCTCACAGGCGCTGAATACGTGTTTTATGAGCTCATCGCCGGCATCGGTTGTTGAGTGACCCCGCGTGACACCAAATTGCTTAAAAGTCATTAAACTATTACCCTAAAAATGAGAAGTAATTGATTAAAAATAAATTTTTCAAAAATCTTACTGAGGGTTGGTAGTATAAATAAGTATAGGTCTAAAATTATTAAGGTCAGACATGCTACCTGCTTTGAATATTGGACTTTAAAACTTGACTTCTACAATATCATTTGTGTTTTCAGATTAGGGATATAAATATAAATCCTTGTATTTTGTCATCAATGAGGCATATTATTTAAATTATAGCATTATAGTAATTACATACACAATAGTTAAATCTTGTTCATCAAATAACATAGAAATACCAGCAGTACTGGTGCCGGCTACTATATTCAGTAGACTACAAAAATAATTACATAAAAGTCTACTACATTGCTCATACTGGTATGTGTCTATACTGCGACATAGTTCGAACTGCTATCAGTGCATCTTCCAGGCGGGTTCCGGTGGCGAATGATCGCCGCTGGATCCTGCCTGAGGATGTGAGGGAGTTGTTGAGAGCAAAGAACGCAGCTATCCGGGCGTACGATTACGCTCCGACCGAGGCAAACCGCATCCTTATGAGGGCCCTACAGCGAGATGTTAAATCTCGCATACGCGATATGCGGTCTAACAACTGAGACGCGCTCCTTGAAGAGATTTCACCTTCGCGTCTGGCTTACTGGAGCTTAGCGAAGTCTCTTAAGATGGACTCTACCGCGTTATCGATGCCTCCGCTCCTTAGGCCTCCGCCCATGACTCCCGCCGTCGATGACTCCAAAAAAGTTGAAACCCTAGCCGATAGCTTAGCCCAACAATGTACACCGAGTACAGAAAGCACCAACGCCCTCCACATAGAAACTGTTTGAAAATTTTTCCACGTTGCCATGGTTACGCCTATGCAGATTCTTACTTTACAGCACCCGGCGAGGGACTGACAATGCCGGGGTATCAATACTTTTACATAAAACAGTTTTATTTCGATTCTAAAAATAATATAAGTAAATTTACAAAATAATTGCACAAATCGATTATAATGGCACTCTTGATGTAGTACAGCAATTTATATTATAATCTTTTTATTACATGAGTGAAACTGAAAGAAAAAGAATTTAAACGGACCTAAGTTGAAATAATTTTTCTATAGAGAAAAACTGAACGCTTCTTATTTTTAGGCGTGGTTAAATGTAACTAGTTTCGTTAACTGTATTATTTTTTTGGCCTGAAAACATCACTTGAGTTTGATTGATTAAAAAATTTTAATTCTAAGCTCCATGCATAAAACACGTGTTTTATTACTGATGGAACTTAAGTATCAAATTCAAGGCATAATAATAATTTTCACGAAGAACCAATTTACAATTTCAAATAATGATAGTATATGATAAAGGTCATTTAAATATTTTAATTTTATTAAATACTGCTGAAACAGAATACACTTTGAATCCTTTCAACTTTGGGTACTTATACTTGTGCCCTAGTGGAACAAAACTAAGTAGTCAGTAATCTATTTTGCTATGCAAAAACTCGCACAAACGTTCTGCTGCTAGATTTAAACATTAAGATTTAACATGGGTACAGTACATAAATACGAAAACCTGAATTCCGATAGTCATAATCACGAATTTCAAAATTTCGAATTTTATAACACCGAATGGTTCAAAATTCCGATAATGAAAATTCCGTATTTCATATTTCCTAATTTTTTCTCTTTCGAAACTTCAAAATTCCGAACGTTTATAATTACGAAAATCAATATGCCGAATTTGAAAATACCGAACCAAAATCCGAATTATTAATGATCCGCAATATCATAAATAGGAATCCCGAATATCAAAATTCTGAATAATACTGGTTGCAATTAGAAACGCCTTGTAAAACTGCATGCGCACATCAATTTATACGTTCGACCATTCAAGTAGTTAGCTGGAAATGCGAAAGTTTATTTAGTTTTTTGTACTGAGTTATTTCTTGAGTATGTAGTTTATGTACTGGAACGCAAATCCATTTTTGGCGCTTCCCCGGCCGCTGCCGCGGCATGCTCGCTGCATTATCTACATAACGTAGATAATGTTTACGTTTATGGACAAACTGTCATTTGGTTATATTTTCAGAATAATAGGAAATTGTAATAAAACTACAATTAAACACAGTTACTACAAATAAATATACAAATAAATATTTCCTTTGTATAATAAAAGTAAAGATATATGTTGTGTGTATAAAGACACGTTGGATTTTCTGGTACCCACTATGTCTCGTAATATAAATAATTACCCACATAAAATTTGAATAGGTAATATCCATTAAACACCCCGTGTTTTATTGTTAGTAACGCTTTTAAAATACGAGCCTGTGGATAAACTGGATTCTTATGTAAAGTAAGTGGCTCAATTTTTACCTTTTTGTTGTATAAAGAACAAAAGAATGGGTAAACAAATTATTGAACAAAAATAAATATGTACAAAAGGAACGAAAACTCATAAATAAAGCTTATGTGGTATATACCGGGGGGAACTTTGTAACGTGGAGGTAAAGTATTCAGAGTATTGGAGCGAGTTTTATTCCTTTATTTTAGAAAAACAGCAAATCTAAAACGCTTGCCACACCTGGGAGTCGAACCAGTTACATCCCAAAAAATAACACCCAGTATTTTATGCAGCTCAGCAATATTTTATGTTAACCCAATACTTAGGGTCCTCCACCTGTGTCAATCTTAGCGCAACTTAACGGCTAGACAACGCACAGTCCCATCGTCTCGAAAAGGGTCAGAAAGCGGTAAATATATCAATTTGAAGGCGACGTTAGCTGGCATTTTGATTTAAAATGGCAAAAAGTAATGGATTCGACCTGCGTGTACCTGAATTATGGTTGATTCGGTGCACGAGTCCCGGACTGGTTGAATTATGCGTTGAACGCCGAATTCAAATGTGGACGCTGAAGTGGAGGCACTGGCACTTTCCATTGAAGTTTCCCCCCCCCCCTGTTTGACGGGCAACGAAGAGGTCCTATCCAATTTTCCGACTGGGTTGACCTGTTGCCTGTCGATGTTTGGGGAGTACTTAGATAGCTTCGGTGTACTTTATCATTATTATTATAATTACTTTATTTTTATAGCGGTTAGTCCATAACTGAAGCCCCTTACGCCCCGAGGTTAGAAAGAATCTCTGGATCCATGTCGGAAAAAATTCTCTCGACTGACCCGGTTCATTCTGGGAGGTCGACGGTTCCAGATTAGGGAGCGTCTACATAGAGGGCTCAGGTATTGCGGTAACCAAAATGGCTAGCTGGAGATTGCTCCACTGGGTTCATCATTATATATGCATAATTTTAATGACGACTGTCAGATTTGAAAAAAAAATAGAATATTACGTAATACAGATATCGTGTTAAATCCCTTTCAGATTTTCTATATTCGTATTAAACTTTCTAAACATTATTGAGAAAAAAAACCAAAAACAACAATACAAATACTTTACAGCATTTTCGAAATAAGAAACAACAGTAATTTATGCGAATAACGTGATATATCTATTGAAGATTTCACTTTCTGCATCTTTTCGACAAAGCGAAACTATAGTTTATAATAATAAACATCCGGTAGAAGACTACCAGGAATTTCTGCAGATAGCGTGATATATCTATTACAGATTACACGTATTTTCTGCATCTTTTCGACAAAGCGAAATTATAGTTTATAATAATAAACATCAGGTAAAAGACTACCAGGAATTTATGCGGCTAATGTGATATATCTATTATAGATTACACGTGTTTTCTGCATATTTTCGATAAAGCAAAATTTTAGTTTATAATAAAAAAACATCAGGAACCAGACTACCAGGAATTTATGCAGATAACGTGATATATCTTTTATAGATAACACGTTTTTCTGCATCTTTCCGATAAAATGAAATTATAGTTTATAGATACCCGCGACCACTTATGAAAAAAACAAAAAATGGCTTAGCTCATCGGAAGAATTAACGAGTAGCTATCGTATATTCTTTATTGTTAGTTCTAATTTTCGAACTTTTAGTACACTTTTAGTACAACTTTTACACCATATTTAATATTAAACTGTTACGTTACTCGGTGGTATAAGACGTGTGCTTGTTACCACGCACGAAAAAAGAATGAAGACTTGCCGGGACCGGGATTGATCAAGTAAAAAGACGGAAAGTTTTTTGAATAAGTCAAATGACATACTCTTAAACAGTGCGAAGTTACCTAGTACCTTAAAAGGACTACTACCTTGTTAATTAAATACTATCTGAAGAATGAAGCGACGAAATATAATGTTGCTTAGTTCTCATAACAATATTTTTTCCACCACATTGGTCTACTTTGATTTACATGGGAAGACAAAGCGATCTATCACATTTATACATCAGTGTAGAAGTAATTTTCATAGATTAGGTTTTCCTTAATAAAAATACATCATTTAATTAAACCCAAACCTTATAAAAAATATACTCAAAGTTACCCAAAACTCATGGTAATTTTGAATTTGACTTTTGGGGAAAGTTGTGGGTAATTCTATTGTTTTTTCCGTAAATTCATCATGTTATAAAAATAGACCAATTCAAAAGGACATTGTTCATTCAATAAAATAAAGGTGTAATAAATATAAATCAGATGTAATATCTCAAATACTGTAAAAAATGTTCAAAGTTACTCAATTTGACCACTTAGTTTTAATTAATATTAATGTAGCTTTTAAATCTGCTATTAATATCTGTGATAAATCTCTTGTTCAGGACCCTATCTTTTGTATTATTTATTTTCGTCTTCTGAACATATTTTCAAAGAAATGGTAAAGATATGTCTAAAAAAATTTGCGATATCTCTCAGGTTTGCCATCAGAATGAATCGAATAAAAGTGCAGAAATCACAGCCAGAATACTAAGTGCTTGCCACCTCTATCCTGCTGTCATAATTTAAAAGGGCACATCTTACATTTTGTAAATTCGGAGAAAATTGACTTTAAAATGTCTCTTGGTTTTCGGTGAATATAAACCCAATTTTTTTAATTTTTGATAATGTATAAATGAAAATATTTATGTTTATTGGATTTCTTAAACAGTATATAATTAAAAGTAATTATTTTATTATTATTAATTAAATAAATAGTATTTTCCTTTTCAATGTTTCATAAAAAAGTCTAAAAAAACATTGTTATTAAGTGTGAAAGGCACAAAAAGCCAGATGTGACTTTTCTTTTTAACCTTGACGTATTTAAAAAAAATAAAAATAAAAAAAATAGGCAGGTAGGCCTTTTCTTCCTGATTCCAAATATGTATATAACTCAATTTTGAAAAAAATGTTAGTTGTGCCCCTTTTTCTTCAGACGGCAGTATCAGTATTGCGCTTAATATATGTGAATTAACACTTTCATTCGTAAATGCGTTTGGTTTTAGGTACCTAGTAATGTAATTGAAACTAAGGGAATATATCGATTTAATACTATTGTAGAAACAAATAAATGTAGGCAAGGTAAGTAGTTCATAGTAAACTAGTTATTTAAAACTATTTATAACAGTTTAAACTACCGAAGCTTGATAGCTGTTGATGCGGGCATTTCCTTTGGAGCTGGCCTACTTGTTGTAACTAATAAATAGTAAATAGAAAAAATCAGTTTTTTAGTTGTGGTTCCTAGAGTACTTGCTAACATAAGTTAGCTAGAAGCCTGGACAAAAGGCAAAGTAGAAGTATGAACTTTAAAGTAAAATTCTTCATCTATTAAACAAATTAGTAATTACGAGTATAATGGTGTGATAGAAAATTATTACACATAATTGTGAACGACTTTTCTAAGGTATAAAAGTTTTATTTTAATGTTATAAAAAAAAATTATTTTTATCAGCATTTTAATACTCAAAGACTTTTTTACTTTAGGCTAAATTATCAAACTTTATTATTGAAATAATAACTTATGGTAATTAATATATCATAGTAATTCTTATATCTCAGAATGTTATGTTGTAATATGTTAAAACTAACCATAACTTGTTTTCGTTTCGTAATTTTTTAACCTCGATGCTAAGAGAAGTGTGTTATAAGTTTAACTTGTTTGTTTTTCTGAGGCAATGTTTCTCCCATAGGGATGCACCGATTTTGACGTGGTGATGAAAATTGTTTTCTACTTGGTATTACAAAAACCTTATTACTGCTTACATTCAATGCTACTGTGAGATATTCGAATACTTCTTGTAGTACCAATTGATAACATTCATGAATATAATATAAAATTTTCAAATTAGATACTGCATGTAATGATAATTGAAAGATTTTTACTTCAAATTATAACGTGACAAATCAAATTTTTTCATAAAACTTAATTAGCAAGAGTTTTTATGACTAACTTTAACGTAGTGACTAAAACTGGAATGATATTTATTAAAATTAACACAGAATAGTTCAAATATGATGCCTGCAAATACAATTTGTCCACCGGTAAAGGTTTTCCTGTTACATAGGTCTATAAATACAATAAGTATTGACATGTACAATACATCACTACAAAACACCTGGGACTCGCCGTACGATCAACTATCACAAAAATGAACATATTGTCTCACTGCTGAGCTGAACCAGAAATAATTCTTTCACATGAATACTTTGATGCTATATCTGCGTAGAACAGTCTACACTCAGTACTTGGCTTTTGCTCGAATGGTAATGCTAATTCATTGTTTATTCAGAATGCGTTTTTATTTAAAATACGAAAAAATTCATGATGATATTACACGAAATATTATTATATTACGTATACCAACAAATGCGTCCTGTCGAAATCTCTGATCGAGGTGGGTTCAAATTATTCTCACTTTTTTAAATTACCAAAGCAGTTACAAAATATAATTGTAAAGTACGGAAACAGATGAAAAATAAAATAAATTCTAAAAATAATATAAAATAAATCCACGCTGAATAATAGAAGTTAAACTAAAATATATGTAATATAAGCTCTATTTTCATAGCTTGTTAATACTGGAACGTTGCCGATAGAATTCAAATACAAGTTCTAGACATTAATAACTGCTTACTTTCTCATCTCTCATTTAACTACTTCGACTATTCATTCATGTTACACTTTTGCACAGTCACTGCTAATGGAAAATGTAAACTCATGAGATATTGATTTCATCTTTAAACATGTTACTGTTCCACAAGTTTTAAATGCATTTAAAAACATTAAAGTAAAAAATACTGCCGATTGAGATGCAATTTCTGTTAAAGTTATTTAAACTGTCATTGATGGTATGGCCCCGTACTTAGCCAGTATATTTAATGACTGTGTTGATAATGGTGATTTTCCTGATTTAATGAAATTGAGTAAGGTCATTCCAATATTCAAAGCAGGTAGTATTTCTGACCCTAATAATTTTAGACCTATATCTATACTACCAACGCTCAGTAAGATTTTTGAAAAATTAATTTTAAACCAATTACTTTCTCATTTTTATGGTAATAGTGTAAATACTTTTAAGCAATTTGGTTTTTACGCGGGGTCGTTCAACCGGTCGTTGAACTCATAAAACACGTATTCAGCACCTGGGAGGAGTCGTGTGATGCTATTGGTGTCTTTTGTGTTTTGTCCAAGGCGTTCGACTGTGTGGATCATACTACTCTACTCATGAAACTGCACCATTACGGCATAAAAAACCGAGCGCTTGCCTTGATTAAATCGTATATTTCTAATAGAAAACAATTGTAATAAATGCAGAAAAATCATCAGGATCGGCAGTGACAATGGGTGTGCCCCAGGGCTCAGTTCTTGGTCCTTTCCTATTTTTAATATATATTTATGATCTGCCATCAGTCAGATATATATATTTTAAGTCTAGGACTTATCAGGAAAAAGGGCTAAATTTTATTAGGGTTCAAATATTTTTGAGGTTGTAAGAAAGGTCACGTATCTAATAAATTATGTCAAAGGTAAGTGTAAAAAACTGCCACTCACAGTAGGCTAGCCGTGAAAGACTTCAATTGCCTAATACCACCTCTTAGTTGGGAGATGTTACTGCAGTGAGATTATTAAGGTTGTGGCGATGCATTTACCTAAATTAGTAACAAATAAACAAAATGCTTGTTTTGTTTATCATTGTATCGGTCTAATAAAACGGGATGCGTTCCGCCCGTTATTTTTTTTTAACAACTTACTCTGTCAATTGTATGGCCCAAAGTAAGCAGAGCTTGTGTTATGGATGACCAGACAGCGAACTTGGGGGAACCCAGAATAAACATACATATATAAATATTAACAACCATGAACCGAGACCATGCACAGGTCAAAGTATTGAAACTACACGATTCTGGAAAAATACTTAAAGAAAAAAAAAATTCGTTAAAAATAACATTTGTAAAAAAAATCGTATTTTCATATAATGCAGTAGGTATGGTGAACTGCGTAATTACATTATTTTATGAAGTCTTGGGAACAAAAGCAACAGCAATGTTTGTGCCCTATGTGTTTCAGAGTTCTTCTAGGTTGGTTTTAAAAAAAGGTTGAAGGCACAGTGGTTAAGGCATCGGCTTCTGGGTTCGATTCTGCTACTACCAAGTGTACCAACGAGTTGGTACCGAAGGTTTGTCTAAAGGTTGGTTACAAGCTGCGGTCGAAACTTATCATCTTTTAATGGTTAAGTTGTAAAAAATCATTAGTACATTGCGTAGGCACGAGGGTCGAACCCAGACCGTTACATTGAGAAGCCAGCGCCTGTACCATTGCACTACTAACGCTCATAGCCATTAATCGTAACTAATTTGAAACTAAACAGAAAAAGAAACCAGAAAATACAAGTTCTCACTTTGTGAATCCAAAAAGATTTTCCTATTACTTTGTACAACAAAGAATATAGTGACTTGTCTATACGTCACTACAAAACACCTGAGGCCCGCCTTACAATACACTACCACGAACAAAATGAACATAATGTCACACTGCTGATCAACTGAAAGACATCTTTCTTGTAAATTATTCTCAAGCTTTTTCTTTTGATAACGGTTTTACGCACTCATCTTGTTTGCTGACTATTAATGCTGATTGAAAATTTTTGAATCTCATTCAAAAGAATGGATTTGAATTTATAATCCGAAAAAATTCGTGAAATCTCTATATTACAGACAATTGTGATTGCATTCACAAAAAAAACATTTCTGCATGAGCACTACTAATTAGTAATTAACAAATTTGAATAACCTATTCTGTTAACAGTAATAAAATGATAAATGAAATAGATATCGGTTCTACCATAATAATAATTACAATTTTCTGAACGGAAACTAAGTCAAATAAAAATGAGAATTCTCTTTCATTTTGCTATTTTCGTAAAAAAAAAGATTTACACAAAGTACCTATTAGGTAAACTTATAGAAAAAAATACTGATTTTAAGCGTTTAGTTCGCTTTTTACTTATACTGGCAAGGTCCTGCCTTAGCCTAACACACCATTAAAATAAAAAGCTGGTTATCGCCAGACGCTATCAAAACAGCAGAATTAACTAATTTCAAACTTGTTTCCGATTTTTTTATCCTGTCGAATCTATTACAAAATAACTTTAGAGAATATGAGGAAATTAATATGAAGTCGATTGTTAGCTTAAAACTGATGTCATGTAAGCTTTATTTTTCATTGCTTGTTAATGCTTGATGCAGAATATAAAACGGTGTTCAAATTAAAACAATAAAAATACTAAACGGTTGATAATATGTATTTTTAGTTTTCAATATCATGTAAACTGGAATAATGGACCGAATAATCTTGTTATTTCAGGGTGAACTGCGATGGGCATTTGCAACGTGGTAAGCAGCCGTTGAGCTCAACCAACTGTAAAAACTCATTAATACGCTTTGAAATTCAATCTATTTTAGATTTAGATCCAATTTATTAAACGTGATCTGTTTAATTTGTAAATCAGTGCACGTGATTTATGTGAAGTTGCTTTTGTTAATTGTGGTAGGTTAACGTGGCATAATTTTTATAAAATAGTTGATTTAATGCGTTTTTGGTATGTCACATAAATAAGATATTTTAAAGTATGTTTAGTTCTAAATTATTTTATTATACAAAAAAAAAAACTTTATTGCCACCATTGCGAAAATAATCTTTCTCAAAACATACTATTTATACTTTTCAGTTTATCATCTTCATACCTTGGTGTTATACTAGATGAAACTTTATCATTCAAACAACATATTGAAGCACTAACAGGAAGGATACATAAGTTAATATATGTATTCAAAAAATTGCTTTACATGGCAGAGTTTATACTAGTGGGACAAATTTACCTTGCACTATGCCAGTAAATTCTAATCTATTGCATCACTTCATGGGGTGGCGCGGGAAAGACGCTTTTACTAACTATCAAAAGAGACCAGAGAGCCCTGCTTAAAGTCTTCCACCCTTTCCTTTTCCCGACCAGTCGCTTGTATAAAGAATGTAATGTGCTATCAGTTAGATAATTATTTATAATTAACACTGTCCTCAAACAGCACAAAGAATTTCCGTACGACACTAGCTTTACTGACAAACGGAGAAAAGATATTGTTGGCCCTCAAAATGTAAATACCAAACATTCTTTTACCAATAGATTCTATCTTTTCTTAGGACCATACCTTTATAAAAAGCTCAATTTCGAACTAAAATTTCTATTTCTCATCATTTTACCTTTAATTTTATAGTTTTACTGTACTTGCAATCTTATTTACCTATGTTACACTTTTGACTAAAATTTACATTGTATTTCATTGAAAACTTTTCAAGACTAACAAAATCAAGAAACCTACTGAAATAAGCTACTTGGCGTACAAAATTAACCTTGTCTTATAGTTGAAGAAATGCCATAAATCTTTCAGTCTTCCCTTCAACGTAAATATTTTTGTTGCTTTTTATAAAGCCTAACTGTATGTACGTAGGAACGTCGAAACAAGCCAACAATGAGTACTAATCAATTACTGCCCGCGAACATGTAGACACTACTTCCATCTAATTCCTTCCACTTGGAAATAGTGTTCGGACTAGATTACTGGAAAATATAAATTTTCAGTTGAAGCCACAAGCAACATTAACTTTTCAAACTATGTATTGCGCTAACTACGGTATACAGCAGTGAGTCGTGTCGACAACAGGCAACCCACATCTCCAATTCTCGACACTGGACACCGCAACTATGGTGCGTAAAAGTAAAAGTGTCTAGGTTTGGATCAGCAGTAGATTTTTGAAAACATCACCAATTAAATAATAAATTATTCTATATCTAATATGTATTTTTTCAGTTTCAGTTTATTGTATTAATTTACTGAATCCGTGTTTCGTTAAATAAGGCGTAAAAATGTATACTGATTTGTGAAATTGTATCCAAAGCTTTGATTTAACTTGGCGGTGGTAGGAGTACTACCCACGCAATTTTTATTTAAATCCCTGAACTGCGCTGGATTTGACACATAAAATATTTTCAGAAGTACTTTGTGCGCCTTATAATACCCGTAATTATTACTAATTAGATTTCACTATCGTAAAATTTCACGCTACTTTTTGCCAAAGTTTTATATTTTCAAATATTACTCGCTAAAAACGTTTCAATTAAAAACCACTACAAAATGACGAAATAATTTACTTTTCTCTATTGATTATAACTTAGTTAGATATGCTAATAATGTTCATCTCTACATTGGTTCGACACAAAAACTTATGAATCTTTTTTACCTTACTAATTAAAGAACAACAACACATATATAAAAGAAAAACCCAGTTACACAACTTTCACAAATAACACAAAATTTCATTTCAGGATTTAAAATTCATATCGGACCCAACAACTACCCGATGTATATTATACTCGTACCAAGGGTTCTCCCGATGATTCCCATTGGCACTGACAACTTTATCAGTATTTAAAAGATTTTAGACAAACATTGATTTTCCCGTATCTGCGGACTGTCCTTTCTAAAAGGAACTTCTATGAAAAATCTCAGACCTTGCAGTTTCAGAGATTTTTTGATGATTATGTGAGATTTGTATGCAATCAAATTTTGAATACCTTATACACCTTTAGAAGCGGAGGTTCCCAAATTCCATTCTTATCATGCATCTACTAACTGCGTCATAGTAGCTAACGAAGCACAGTGGCAATTAGGTGTTTTTATTTTATAACAAAAGCGTCTTAAGAGAAAAATATATCACGTGACTCGTAGTAGTGTAGACTTGAGTAGTTTTTTATCAAGAAGGCCACGATGTTTTGCTTCGAAATTTTATAGGTTATGTCACTTTCGTCTTGTCATCTTAAAGATTTATTAAACAGCCTAACAAACTGCCAAAATAAGAGGTTAAGCGGCTTGATATCAACACAAAGATTTAGACTGAGCAAGTGATATTTATTTTTGTATGTTTGTCAACGTGCTCGACTCAACCCACTCTACATGCTCACATTAAATTATCGACGCATTGTTGATAGAAATATATTTTTTTTAATGTACAATACTGTAGTACTAAAATGTAATATTTGTAACGCAAGGTTATCAATTACCCTGCTAGGGTTTTTATTTTATTTATTTGAGGCAAACCAACAAGGGTGCCACGGCACGCATTACATAGGTAGGTTAGTAAAAAGGTAATATAAACTAACAAAACAAGATGTCAAATTCTATTCCGTGAGACAATTTATTATTAATTATAACCATCCAGTAAGAATGAATGACCTTAATTAGTTTTAAAAGTTTTTGTTACAAACCATGTATTTTTTATAAACCATATATATTTCTTGTCTCTAGGCTTTGATTGTTTTAGGAAATCTAAACGTTGTTGGTACGAAGTCAGTTCTTTGGCCTTATGGTATTGAATCGATAAGTTCCAGAAAAATGTCTTATTGACTGCCGCAAACCTTTTTTTATAAATTTCATATTTTTGTGAGCACAAAGCTCTACAAGATTCCAAAATATTTCTTAAGAGACAATAATAAGTACATTTTGGATAACAAGCATTTTAAAACTCCTATTCACGATTTTTTTAATTCATTTTAGGAAGATTTTTATTGACAGATAATATATAAATATATCCTTTGATAATAACAAATCACCTCTTTTGTGTAGCAATTTTTCTTAGTTCAAAGGATTAATATTCTGTTTTGCTAGTAAATTTCAAGTTGCTTAAAATAAGGTACACATTAAGATCATATTATTAGTATCAGATGACACTAGCATTTTGTTCTCAGTCTCATTTAACCAAATAAGTAATTAAATCATTAAATAGATGAGTTAATACATATATATGATTTATTGCTGCTTAAAAAATAGTGCAAGGAACAATGTGTCAGAAAACATTGGAATGTATAGAAATCTGTATCCCTAGACTAAGTAATCGACGAAAACCTTAGAACTTTTTTAAAACTCATCACAGAACCAATCTGGCTATGCACGCGCCTTTAAGTAGGTTAATATCCACATATAATGAGTTTCATAAACTGCTGGACCTAGACATTTTTCACGACCAAGCTAAATTTTATTTAGCTTTTAAGATTTTTCTGTAATTATAAATTGTTAATTTGATCATGCTGTGTATGTCTGTAATTAATGTAAACACTAGAATAATTCCCTTTCAATGAAAATGTAAATGCTTGTAATTATATTGTTGATATGCCAAATAAATAAATAAAAAATTTACAATATAAAACTATTAGTACATTCTATGTTATTGTCATTCAGTCATTGTCAAAATAACAGTTGGTTGACAGTGTTCTCACCGATGCTTGCTTGAGCAGAATAAGCCCACATCAGTGGTATTTTATTTAACAAAATTAAATAGGTATATTTTTAACAGTCGTATAAGTTTTATATAAGCAATAATTCGTTCAAACAATAAAAAAGCCGTCGATAAAACCCAAAATATAAATTCCAAATCAAACATGTGACCGATCTTCGGTGTCCAGGAAGAGCCGCACAATATAGGCAGGGTCAGAACCGTACCAAAAAAGCGGACTAAAACTCATCGGGTGAGCAA
This sequence comes from Marasmarcha lunaedactyla, assembly GCA_923062675.1. Taxonomy (NCBI): domain Eukaryota; kingdom Metazoa; phylum Arthropoda; class Insecta; order Lepidoptera; family Pterophoridae; genus Marasmarcha; species Marasmarcha lunaedactyla. Next base: position 19,652,336 of record OV281352.1, on the reverse strand, counting down.
GCAATAGCAGTCGGCCACTGACTAATGATTATGTTCGACAATTTCATGCCAATGACATAGACTAACAAATAATGTTGATTTTAATCGATCGATTAAAATAAAATAATTTGAAAAAAAAAATCTAATATTTAATTGACATTGTATGTACTGATATGCCTGTACTTAAATGTATTTCTTTGCATAAAATATATAGAAACCTGATTACCTTAATTACATAAAGCAAAGGTATTATTGTTGTAATTGTGTAATCAGTTACTCAATTAAACGATAATCTTTTATTTTGCCTCATCATCACTTTCCACCAGTTGATATGTAAGCTAACGCCTGCCAATTGATTGTAGAAAAAGAATCTCACGAAAACAATCTTTCTAATATTTTTCCGATTCCAGATTGAGAATGAAGGTAATTTTTGATATTCGAAGGTAAAAAATATGCCTCATTATTTGGATACATTCTTTACATTTGGGCTGAATGTTTTCTATTTCTTCTGTTAAAAGTTTTGAATCACAAAAAATTATTATAAAGTTCACTACACAGCATAAAGTGTTAAGTATTAACATAACTGTACAATCTACTATAAATAAATGAACACAATTAGACTTAGAACATACAAGTAAACTTTAAACTCTGACATGCTTAGTAAATTTAAATACCAACAATTGTCAACATTTCACTATTGTTTAGCTGGCTAATAATAAATGGTAAGATAAACTACCCAGTACCACCTATGCAAAATTGGACTCTATTGCTAGCAAATAGAGTCCTTGTAAGGAACTAAAGTTCGTTTTCAGCGCAGCCACGGTAAGTACTTGAGAAATTTACTACGACGCGCCACGCAGAGCGTAACAAAAGATTGTCTGCGAGCTGATTAAAATATATTTAAGTAAGATACTTACAGTCTTGGAGTTACTTCTGAATATTATCATTTCTACATTTTGATACAAGTTATAGCTTTGTATTCATCAATGTTGGGCGTTAGTTTATTAGAGAGATTTGATCATTATGGTTGACTCTATTGATTGATGCCATAAACATACAGGGTGTTACTTTTTCAGATTTTTTTCCTGGAGTTTGATGCCAGCTGGAGTGGCAAGCTTAATTTCAAATCTCAAAGAATGAAGTTTTTTTTTCTTTAATAAAAAAGAAAGGAATGTTTCCTTAGAGAAAAATTTGATATCTCCAAATTAGGAGCACTTCACATCCAGGTGGCATTGCGTAATTCCACTCTGTAAAATCTTACTAACAGGTTTTTTTCTCGCATACCATCGACCTTTGTTGCATAGCTCTGGTGGATACGCAGCGTTCTAATAGTATCCTATTAGCATTAGAGTTAAAAGTTACTAACTTAATTTCTAACTAGCTTTTGCCCGCGGCATCACTCGCGTAAATTTGCTATAGGGTTTAAGTAAAAGTGGCATATTTTCAAATCTTAACAAAATTTATCTGTAACTTAGATTATGCTGGCTCTAAATCATATTTTTTGTTAAATTCTTACCACCATAATATGCCACTTTTAACTAAAGTTAAAGTCCAGATAGAGAAACAATATTACCTAAAATTTTATTATTTCCAAAATTAAAAAAAAAACAAAATTTTGCCAAATCTTTGGAAAACTGTAAATTCTACAGAATATCTTTATCTAATTTTTCAATTTGTCTTTTTACCGAGATAAACTGAAGGTTAAATTGTGTTCAAGAATTCACTTGGAGTTGCCTTTGTTCCCTCCATTTCATTTGTGGTTTCTTCCCTTTTACCAAAACAAAACTAAGTTAACATTTTTAAAGACAGATTCTTCGCAAAAAGAACATCCACTACCACGGAATTAATGTAAATACTTTATCTATAGGTATATTGAAATTTATATAACAACACGATCTCATGACCGCATTTCAAATTCTTTCATTGGAGTTTTGGATAGTAAAATTCCGTATTGTGAGAACAATAAATTAATTTGGAATTCATTGTTCAAAATAAACAAGAAAATCATCTCGCACGGTGTCTCTTCTTCTTTGTGTAGGCAAATCTTTATTACGTGTTCTATTGAATGATATCTGGGAAAGCTCTCCATCAAACAAGTAAGGATAAAATTTTTATTCATCTGCAATTTATGTTATCTTATTAAACCAAAACATAACTAAAACTAAAACAAAGAAAACAGTCCTTACCATCGTTGTGCAAACTCACGTGTACATTTAGGAACTACCCCGGTATAAACTGGAAACTCAGATCAAAAAGCTAGTGTCCTGGATTCGAATACGGGATCTTTATTCCACTGGGCTGTGCTGAATGTCATACACATACAACTTAGTAAAAAAAATTTGATAAAAATTAATTAATAACCAAGGAATTTTTTTGTCAGAATAAAGAATGGTAAAGAATGGTTTGACGTGAAAGGTTTACTCACAGTATTTGTCCAACAGGTAGAAAAAAAGGTAAATGTAAAAATTAAACACAGGTAAATAATTAAAAACGTTTTGTTTTCTTATGATTCATTTTATTAACGCACTAAAACTATTTTAAATATCTTTAAGTTAATTCAATATGTTTGTGAAAAAATTAAAATAAAAAGTATATTATATAAGTATGTTAATTGTGCTGTTGGATGTCCTAAGAAAGAAAATAAAATAAATAAAAATAAAGTTTATCATGCGCAGGGATTGAACCTGGCACCCAATGATCATAATCGCTCCGCATTTCCAAAAGCGCCTGCTAACGTTGACAACCACGTCGAAGTTATATAATATTATTACAAACATTTAAGAACATCATAAAAAATATCTAAAAACGATAATGTAAAGGAAAAAGTAAAGAATGAAAATTAAACATCTATAAGATTTTTTAAGCTTTAAACCTAGGGCGCCTGGTCTAATTGTGAAATATATGAAGAATTGTCACACATCTCAAGCTATAATTTCTGTGCTTCTGAATCAATCTTGATGAAACATACCGCAGTTTAGAGAGGAGCCCTAACCTTATTCTGATTTGCTCAGCGTAATTTACATGATGTTCTGACAAACAAACAAACAAACTTTACGTTTTCAAAATTTTATAATAGTGAAGATAATTAAGCCAAAAAATAAGTCAACATAAATAAAAATAATAATGTATATATATTTTGTAATAGGTACTTTTTACAATAATCTGGCTCCGTCACGATCATATTATAGGTTCCAAGATGATCGACATGTTTTTATAATAAATGTCAAACATAGATCTAAAGCCAGTTCAAACATTTTCGTTTCTGTGGAAGTATCCACAGAAACGGAAACGGAGGTGGAATTCCACCCTTTTGGAACTAAATATATGTTGTGCATTTCTGTAGAAAAGTTTCTTTGTCAATCTAACAATCTGTATGTGTCTGCTAAAAACATCTGAGCGGCGCCCGTGTTGTTTTCTTCTCAGTGGGATGTCGCGAAGACTGCGTCTTTATTGGATATCATGTCTAATTCAGTAAACTACACTTGCACACATCTGTTATGTACGAAAATAAATTTAACGAGATATTATTATCTTGATTTTTTTTTGTATCATTTTTTATAATCATCAGTAGCTTTTCGGGTGAAAATCTACAATTTCAAATAATAATAATAGTAATAAATCCCCAGACAAACGCACCAAGTGTATGGCATCGAAGTAAGCAGAGCTTATTTTATGGATTACCATGCATATGCGCAATGGGGAGGAACCCAGAACAAACATACATTTATAAATATAAACAACCATGACTTGACAACAAAAATCTGAGTACAACACACAAATGCGTGCCTCGACCAGGACTCGGACCTAGGACCTCCGTCGTATTCCCCATTTTTGTTTTCAAGTTGGTAATAAAGTTTTTTCAGAACTGGTGGTGGAGTCATGCTTTATTTGACGTCAATAAGAGCACGTAATTGTCAATGTTGAGAAATAAATATTTGAATTTGAACCATTTTATTTTTAATAATACTAAAGTAATATTGCAAAACAGCTTTTGCCCGCGGCTTAGCTCGTATAAAATAAGTGGATTGGTAAAGGTGACAGTATGTATAACATCTCCTTAAGAAGCAGCTGTCTCAGTTTGACTTGTAATCGATATAGCTCATAATATGCTTATAATAATTTGATGTGTCAATTAAAACTGTAATGGCAGCAAAGTTTTTAATTTTAAAATGCTTGTAAATACGTAATTAAACTAACACTTTTTCACCACGAAAAGAACATACCCCGATAATCCAAAAATAGAGTAAATAGTTTTGTTTCCAGTGTCTTGTTATTGATGTAATTTATATTTTTCCTGTTGATTAAGTTCGCGTTCTAGTACCTGTCAACGCCACATTGACACTAGGTTATGACGCCACGACTGTCGGTATTACTCTGATAGATTTTGCGATCGATTCGATTTCGTGGTCCATAGAAGTAAACGTAAAACACCGTCTACGCTCCTTATTAAGTTTTTTTTTTATTTTATGCATATGTCAATAATTTTTTACAGCACTATTATGCAATATCATTATTATACACTAAACTCTGCACTAACTGAATCACAGAAAATAGAAAAATCAATGAATAGCCCGAGATGCTTTTTCCATTTCCCGCCAAAAGTTTCATAGACTTTTGTTTGGTAATGTATATCTTTAAAAAATGCACAGGAACTACAACATACAACCTGGTCTATCCTCAATATGTATTGTTATTTATGATGATGATGATGTTATTATGAACGATAATTTAGACAGTTAAGTTGAAAGTCAATGGTAAAGTGATTTTACAGCCAATAAACAGACTTTTTGAAACAAAACGAAAAGCGCTGTCTACACTCCTCATTGCGTTTTCTATTTTATGTACACGTCTGTGAGTACACAGCATACACTATCATTGTACTAACTTTTGTTACTCCTTATTAAATAAGAATGAGAATAAGAATAGGAATAAAATTTATTTCTAAAAAACTTACATCTATGAATACACAAATGAACTAACAAATTTATTACTACGATAAACTAGATAATCAAAAAAAAGTCAAAAAATTAACAATAAATACTTTAATTATTAAATTAAGTGGAGTATGCTAAAAAACATTAATTCTAAAACTAGTAAGTACAGTAACAATTTAATGCGCAAAGTGTAAATATTACATAAAATATGTTTATAATTCTCTTCACATAATAAACATTAGAAAAGAATAATAATAATAATACGACACGAAAGAATCAAATTAAAAACACAACATAAAAATTAAGTAACATTTTGGAGACATTTGCCGCGTTCCGTTGCCGATTACAGCGCTCACAGCGCTAAAAGTGCTCAAAACCGTTCCGATTCGTTTGAGCGCACTAAAAGTGTTATTAGTGCTATTGCAATCGGAACGGTAAATATCGCGCTAACGTTCTGATTGTTCGTCGTTTAAGTCTAAAGTTACAATTTCATTAAGTTCTTTGACCCTGAATGAAGCAGGAGCCATTTTATTTATATTTTTACAAAAGAAAGTTAATAAGCAAGCTTTTAAAATCTTTAATCGACTAATAAAAACATCAACAAAGTAACGTCATGTGTCAGTTTTGACTGGCCGCTCACAGCGACCATGCTCCGTAGCTTTGGCACTGTGAGCGGGAAGATGGCGGCGTTTATGACGTCATTGATGACGTATCGATATCGCTGTGAGCGCGCTCACGGGCAATCGGAACGCAGCAATTAATTATCTTATTTTAATACTATTAATAATTTCTCTGTATCTTCGTAGGACATACTCAAAAGTGATACTCGGATTATTCGTTTAGTGTTGTTGTAAGTCAGAGGATACATGCCAAGCTTGGTGTTAAATCTTTTATATAGAAGTGGTCCTAGGAAAATGTGAAATCTGGAAGAAAATGCAGCTTTTGTGCTTTGAGGACTAACGATGTCAACCCGTCTTTTGTTAGCTGTTTGTGTGCTATAGTTAAGGGTGAAATAACTGTCTATCACTCCTTTACAATCTTTATAGAGAAGTTCAGTGGAGTAAAGGAAAGATCGGAAATAGGAAACCTTCAAAATTGCTCTTTGGGCTCTGTCAATGTTAAGGAGAAGAGTTTTAGCTGCCCCGCCCCATGACGTAATACAGTAATTTAGTATCGACTGACACAATGCACAGTATACCTGCCTCATAAGTTTAGTGTCCTATGCTGCGCAATTTTTTAAAAACAAATATTAACTTGCGTATTCTTCAGACAACACATAGATGCGGTTAATCTATGTGTTGTCTGAAAGACAGAGTTTCGTCTATAATAACACCTAGGTTCTTTATTGTTTTAGTAACAGTAATGTGAGGACATGAACACGAATAATTGTTTTGATCAATACAACAGTGCACGTATAGGTTAGGGTTTTCTAAAGTTAATTTTCGCATGGAAAACCGGATGAAATAAGTTTTATCGAATTTCGAGTGAGTAAGTGTTGCTGTAGCCACTTGTTTACTACATTGAAACCTCGTTGTGTGAGCTCGTATAATTCTATGTCTGAGTTTGCAGAGAACAAAAGAGCGGTGTCGTCAGCAAAAGATATGATTTTACCACGGTTTATTTTCAGGTTACAAAGTTCGTTAATGTATATTAAGAATAGCGTGGGACCCAAAACACTTCCTTGAGGAATTCCATATTCAGTGTTAATTAGATCAGAACTTAGGATATTTCCTATTTTCATACATAGCGAACGATCGTGTAGGTAATCTACAAAAAGTTTGAGTTGGGTTCCCCTTATACCTAAAATTTCAAGCTTATATAATAGGATAGGATTAGAAACTGTATCGAAAGCTTTGCAGAAGTCTAAGAAAATTCCCATAGTCCGATTACCCTTGTCTAGTTCCTGGACTATGTAGTTAGTAAGATCCAGCACCGCGTCGGCAGTTGACAGCTTGTGCTTAAAACCGAATTGTGTATTTGACACAAAGGACTGTTTCTCCAAGTATTAAACAAGTCTGTTATTTATAATTTTTTTCTAAAGCCTTTGAAATGCCTGTGAAATTGGCCTATAATTTGTAGTTTGATCTTTCTTCCCATTTATGTGAATAGGACAGCTTTCTTTAGACATTTTGGTAAAATGCTGTCTTTTAGGCACTTTTGAAAGATATAGGTTAGTGGGGTGCAAAGGATGTGGTGAAAGATTTTTAATATTTTGTTAGATATCCCATCCCATGAATCGTCCTTCAGGCCTTTAATAATTCTAGTTACCTCAGTTTCGTCAATATCTAATAAAACAAATGAATTTAAAAAAGAGCTTTTAGATAATTGATTGTGGGGCGTGAAGGACGGCGAATGCGATTTATGAAGCATTTTTTCAGCCAAAGATTTCCCAAAGTTATTTACTAGGTTAGCAGATTCAAAATGCGATTCAGATGATCCACCATGCAATAACGTAACATTTTTAATTAACTTCCAGACCCTTTTACTGTTTGTTCCCGCCTTTTCTAATTCATTTTTATCGTAAGTATTTTTTACTTTCTTCAGAAGAGCGTTACAAAAATTTCGATATCTTTTGTACGATATTTGCAATATTAAGTAGCTGAGCTTTGGCCTTCATAAATATAACTTATCCCTTTGTCTAATGCAGCGAATAAGCCTGGGGGTGATCCAAGGCTTAATGTTGGTAAATTTTTTACTAAGACGAGTGTACGTAGTATTTTGCAATATTGCTTTTTGTACCTGTGATATAAAGTATGTCATACAAAAATTCGCGTCATTAGATTTGTAAACAGTAGTAATGTCGATTTTGCTTTAATAAGCTGAATAAAGCAACTTGTCAGCCAAATTCCCATGAAAATCAGTTCAGCCATTTCGAAGTTTATCGAATACAAACAAACAGACAAACAAAAATTCTAAAAATACCTTTTGGCATCAGTATCGTGTCTACATCTACATAAATTGGTTTAAAAGATTTAATTTTTACATCACAAAGAAACAGTTCAATATTAAGTGTGTATGTTTTTTATTTATTTGTATAGACTACTCTCAATCAAAGTGATAAGTATTTTGCCATAGAAAGCAAGTTAACACTCGGCACTTGCTGCTAAAAAATTACGTAGGCATGTATTTACTTGGGGCTAGAATTATTTCACTAAATGTTATTTTATTATTGAGTAATGCGCGGTACTTACTTGAGCATTACCGCAAAGTGGAAATGCCAGGAAGTGACGTTTCTCAATTATTCAGGATAAGAATTGGGTGACAATTATTTGGCTGAGAATACTAACTTTGTTAATCACTTACTTTACTATGAATATGAATATTAAACTGAGCTACCGAATTTAAACTTATTAGCTTTTCAGCTAATTTGTACGTTTGAAAGCATTTTTCAAATATTCTTAAACGACATTTTCAGTTTGAGATAAATTACTACAAATCTTTTTGAGCTTGGGTCGGGATAAAAACGAAATTCGATGTCGGATCTCTCAACGGGACATGAAGCTGTCTCAAGTGAAGCTCGGCGAAGGCCTTTAGATCAAACGATGTTCTTATATTAGTGTTTTACGTAAACCTTATTTTAAAATCATTATGAATATACTATAACGTTTACAATAAAAAATGTGTATTTATTAATTTATTAACGAACATTTATGTAAGGTCGTTTCATGAACGCCAACATATCAGTTTCGCTAAAATATTTTCCTATTTAAACAAAAAAACAGTAATAGACAGGGTCGCAGAAATACCCCCTACGATTAAAAAGTAGTAAATTCATTGGCTTACTAATTAATAAATATTCATGCTATGGGGGTTTGATGTACATTTTATGAGTAGGTAAGTAACGAAAACTTAAAAATGTATTGAATCAATTTCCCTGTTTGCCAGATTAACACAGTTCACTCGTGGGCCAAACACAAGTACGCGATAATGAGTTACAAATCGCTTTTTTTTTTTTTTTTTGCTGCCGAGGCACCCTCGCGGGAGGGAGGTGGAAGATGCGTCATGCATCCCCGCCCGCAGGTAAATTCCTCTGCGGGGGGGTTATGTGGGACTCACCAGAATGGCACCTCCCCACTAAAAACCACCTGTTGGCTGTAGTTATTACCGTTAGCCTTCATCGGAAGCGACACCCGTCGGGAAGTTGGGCGCGCTGGCGGAGACCCGCTAGCGGGTCTTCCGCCTGTAGTGAAAGTTGCACTGAAGGTGCTCAAAGGGACATGAGTTGGTGGCCGTTCTGGGCAGCCTCCGGTGAAGCCGGGGCTGGGCAGAGGTCGGCCGAAGCATGATTTGGGGATCAATTCATTTAAATGAACCTATAATGAATTGAGAAGGGAACTATGCTCCGCCAGAGCTAGCAAACGCTCTGTCGGAGTACGTGAAGCCCTAAGTTTACGGGCTAAGACTGCGATTTCACTAACATCGATATTTTTCATAGCGTCGCAGACGATACGCATATCGTCTGCTACGGAGGATTGAGGAGTGGGTTTGTGAGGAGCCGGGATGGGATTCGATGCGGGGCGCTGCCTCCAGTTTTCTGGGGCAGGCCTAGACTGTGTAGGCTTTGCAGCCGGGGGAACCCGGCTACGCAGCGGCGGAAAGTTTTCTTGAGAAAGGCGCGGGGCCTGTTTGGGTGCCGCCCTTTTGAAATTGGAGCGCATACAACGGGGTGCACGAGGGCAGCCCCTGTAATTTGCGGTGTGGCCGGACTGGCCACAAAGCACGCAATCAGGAGGAGAAGGAGTTTCAGGAGTGCGATTGCACTCCTTAGTGAAGTGAGGGACCAGGCACTTGACGCACCTGGGCGGTGCGCGGCAGTTGGCCGCCGCGTGCCCGTACAACTGGCACCGATGGCACTGGCCGGGATGACCGCGGCGATGAGGCGCCTCGATCGAGATCCCAGAGAGGCCGCATATAGTGCTAACCCCTTTGAGGATCTCCCTGGACTTGGGGACATTGGCGAGAACCACCAAAGCGAGAGGGTGTTGCCTCCCGTACTTGCTGTGCATTTTATGCACCGCGAGTGCCGGGAAGCCTTGGGACTGCAGATCCTCCAGGATAGCCTCGCTCGATAATTCGAACGGGAATCCCCTGAGTACCGCTCTGATCTTACGCTCTTATGACAGAGCATAAGTGTGATAAGCATATTGCTTATCGGTGAGGAGCTTTGTTAAAGCACGAAAGTCGTCTATCGACGAGACTAAGATTTTAATAGATTCACCCGAGTTGGCTGCTCGGATGTAATGGATTTTGTGCTCATTGCACAATGTCGAGACCTCAGTCCATTTACCCTTTTCTCGAAGGAAAACGGGTGGTGGGACCTTGGCCTTGACAGAAGTTGGGGCCGGAGCGGGTGTTGAAGACACCGGGGCAGCTGGCGTTGAAGACGCCGCAGGGGGTGTAGGGACGGGCGTCGAGGGCGCCGGGTCTTGTTTCGAACGCTTCTTAGAGCGCTTCTTAACAAGCGTAAAGGAGGGAGACTCAGGGCCAGTTGGGGTGGCGTCCGAGGATGACTCGGTCGCGGGTGCGCGCTTGCGGCGCGGAGGGTCGTCTACTTCGCACTCCATGTCACTGGAGGAAGGGGACGCGGGAGGGCCTAAGACCAGAGCGGTCTGAGGGACGGAGGTGGCCTGAGAGGCTGGTGTGAACAGTGCCATGATTAGAGGGAGAAATGATTGCAGTGTGCGAATCATATGAGGGGGGCAGTAAGTGCCTTGGGCGTCGTAATCAGCGATCAGCTTATTCAGAAGCTCCTCAGGGCTTAGGGAAGCCATTGCGGAGGGGTTGGGGAGGAAGGACAATATATAAATATATATACTATGAACCTATCAACGATGACTAACTTCCTAAAAAACCACCCTACACGCAGTAGGGTGGTTGAGGACGACGCGGATAACTTACTCGAACACGGAACTTGAAGTCCTGGAACGACGAAAACCCGTCGACGAAGCTCACGTTCCACGAAGTACGGTTAACAAGCCACTGTCCGCCGTGAAAACGGCGTTAGAAACTCATTAGAAGTACGGTTAACGAGCCACTGTCCGCCGTGAAAACGGCTTTAGAAACTTAATACGGTATACAACTATGAAATTGTATATTACGACAACAACCAGTGAAATTTGGGTGCTCAATTAGCGCGGGGGCTAAAAGAGCGGGAAGGCGCCTGCGATCGACGTGCGCTCGAGAACGCACGCAGACCGAGACTGTTACAAATCGCGTGTTTATCGTAACATATAAAACATCCTTCGAGACATCAGGGATTTGCGCCTGTCGCCGACATGTGGTGGGAGAAGTCGTTCCATTAATCTCAATTTAAATCTTTTAATCCCTTCTTAGATAGCGCCTTAGGGAAAGTCTCTTTTGCCGACTAAATGGAATAATGTAAATCTAAGTAGAAAATGTATTAGCTATTTTAATAATCTCTTTGATATGAAAAATATGAACTTCAGTAAATATGTTCGTCATATAAATATAAATTGAGAAGCATAGATGTCTTTAGATGGCTTTTCTTAAGTTTTTATCTAAAAAATACACAGGTAAAATGTTGGTATCAATTTATTTCTATTTGTTTTAAATTACTATAAATAAAATAATTATTCAACAAAATAATAATAGGAAAAAGAAAACTACGAAAAAAAGAATTAAATATAGAATACAACTCTTAAGTCACTTTGTACGTACAGAGGGCACAGAAATGCCGCGTTTAAGTGCGCAAAACGATATCGCTGATCAGACTCCTAAAGTTTTTCTTATGAGCACGATAATTTGTTAACTATATAGTTGCCATATTAAAGAGCTCAAAACGCCTGTAAAATTATAATTAAAGGAATTGACGGGATGAATCACGTCATGGTGCTTGCAACAGTATCGAAATATCAGAAACTAGATTTCAAAAATAAAATCGCTATAATAATTCCGTGATTTTTTTGTGTCAGTTTAAATAACCGCGATAGTCGCAGACAATTAATACCTCAAAAACTTCTATATATTTCACATATTATACATGTTTATTTATTTCTATCGATAAACATATCTCTTTTCATTTACACTCACACAATATTACTCGCAACTAACCTAACATACCGACGGCCGAGTGGCGTAGCCCTGCCTCAAACACCGGAGGCCCCAGGTTCGAGTCCTTGTCGGGGCATTCATTTGTGTGACGAATGAAGATGTTTGTTCTTGGTTCATTGTTCTTAATATTTATAATACCCTGGTACACCTTTCCCGGAAGGTATTTATTCTCTATGTATTCAAAATACCAAGTCAAAGCAGTGTTTAAAAAATACTCAGAGCAACTTTTTCCTTAACCCTTAAAAACCAATCCTTAACTATAAAATAACTATATAGCGAACGACTTATTTCTAATTAAGAGACTCAAACGGGCTGGGGAATATATATTTAATTGAAAACTGTATTATCTTTAAGCCAGCAGTAAATAATTTTGTTGCAACGCTCTCATTCATGGCTCAGTGCGATTCAAATATTATGTACGTTACTTTGGACACTTAATCTCATTAAAATTCTGAAAAATATGATCAGCGCAGACTCACTCTCTAAGAGAAGGGTGGGTTGCATCATGTAACAGTAACCATAACAAATGTACGATTAAGTGAAAGGATGGTACGCGCCTATCTAAGAGGCGCCTATTCACCAAGTCCCAGGGTCTCCAACTCATTAACGTTAAATCGGTTTGCACATTAAATAATAAACTAAGGGAATAACTAGCAGCTATGTTTACAACATAGCTGCTGTTAGTAACATAGCTAGCTATGTTTAGTAACATAAATAGCTATGTTTATAATACGAGTAATTGAGTTATTTCAGATGTTTTACTTAAATATTCAAAACTTCGTACCGATATCATGACCCTGGGACGCTAATTTGGTTAAATTCACATAGTAGTCTCCACTAAATTTAAACTAGAATCTAGACTTGGTAATAAACTTCAATTACAGATTCTTGGAACATTTAACGGTCTTTTGAAATATATTTTTTGGATTAACATATTTGAGCCCTTTTTTAATGATATGTTAAGGTATGTTTTATAAAGGAGTAAAGTTGAACAATAGTTTTATTTTGTTGGAATATCTAAATGTGTCAAATGATTATCATCATTATATGTCTATCAATTAACAACAGGAAATATAAACAATTACAGATAGAGAGACTACAACGCCTTAATTACTCTGTACGTGCTTCGTACGAAGTGTAAAGTGGTCAAAAGTTTCGCAGATAAACCGCATTAGATCGAACACAGCCTTAGGGTCAAAAAATTTTTTTTAATTAAACTGAACTGAAATGGATTAAGTTTTTTACTTCCTTTCAGTTTTATAAAAATATCTCTTAAATACCGATAATACATAGCAAGCAACGTTATATTTTCGACGACAACACCACATATTAATGCATGAAGCATTTCCACGGAATAGCAAACTTAGCAAATGGGTTATAATAATGATAAAAATTATGTAAGTCTCGGAACAAAAAAGTTTTAAAATTTAAAAAAATGACACTTTTACTAATTACCTACAATTAGTAAAAGAGTCAATGCTCAGAAGAGTTTCAAGGCATCAGGGCAGGGTATTGTTTCTTATTGAGTACTTATTATATTTACAGCTAAAGAAAACGTACCTAATAACATTTACACCAAATGGGAAATGTGCGAGTACGTAAATAAAGTTTAATTTTTTAATAACTTAATAACTAAATTTTCTTCAAACGATGATCCAAATTCCGAAAATGTTCATCATCATCGACGCTTTCTAAAATACGAAGGAGTTCCGATACATCGCTCCTGTTGCACTTCACTATTTTTTCTGCATCAGCTTATGACGTCATCACGTTGTCTTCTATCCTAGACCACGGTGCATAGTGAACTTATTTTCGATGACGAATAAGGGATGCGCTACAGTTGACATAGTAGATTGACTATGCGAACTTATTTTGATGGTATTTTTTTATTCATGTAGCCAATGACAATTTTATATTTCGTTTTGTGTAATTCAAATATTAATGATAGATTCATAAATAATATAACACATTTTTGAATTTCAAATAGTTTTCAAAAAATCTACGCCTCATACGTTACGTTACTAGCGGTCTATTATAAAAGACTTTGGCGTGCTGGACATAGTTTTTGCTTGAATAAAAATACATGTTTTTTTCAATATTTTTCAGTCCTATTGGCCATGAAACACTCGCTTATTACACTCGCATGGGATATTCTATTTTGAGGAATGCCGAAGTAAAATGCCAGTAATAGTTTTTGAATATTTTTAGTTTATTTTTTGTAGGTCGGGTTTTTTGTCTTCTATTAACGTGGTTGGTGCACAGAGCCCGCAAGTGCTTGTCTTCTAACCGTGACTTTAGCGGTCAAAAGGTCAATGTTAAACTTCGTGTGATATTAGGGAAACAAAATATAATACGAAACAATGTAATTAAAAAAAAATAATCAAGTCTTATTTAAAATTAGAAAGAGCAATATCTCCGCTTTTATAACTCATAATATTACTATTAATACAAGGATAGAGCAAAAACTTTCTTGTCTTACTCAACAACAATCAATGTGTTTCTGTAAGTAAGCTGTTCGCCACCAGAATTATTTCAGGCTTTTTGTTACGACCCTTGGTTAGGTTAGTTACAAAAAAAAAGCAAGTGTTGTTGTTACTTATTAAACATAAATGATGACTTATTAAAAAAAGGGTAATAAACTCGGCGAAATTCATAAATTCCAAAACGCTGGTCGTTATAGAGATGAGAGTAGTGTGAGGTCCCACAAATAAGTACCACAGTGTAAAAGTAAAAAAAAAGAATAAGGAAAAATAAACTAAGTCGTATATGCCTGGGCCTATGGCCTTTTGCAAAGTCAACAAGATGAAAGTTTGTCTACAGGGAGATGTGGTATCAATAACTCACAATCGAAAGTTTTACGATATTTGGCAATCTAAAAGTAGGGTTATAAATAGTTGAAAGCATGGTACGAACTTCAGCCGTTCACCATTCTGAATACCGCTTACGATGAGATTGTGGAGCTTGTTTGCCAGCCCATGTATGAGGAAAAGTAGAAAAATATGTAGTCTATCAGTAAATTATGAAATGTTAGATAAATCACATCCATGTACATGTTCGTTTGGATATTTTTTGAACTGTCATACTGCTGTGATACCAAAAAGAAAACAAAAAAACTGCAATATTTTTTATGTTTTTTGTAAACTACCTAAATTTGTATCTACTTGATCGTATGTATCAAAAATGTATCAAAAAAAAGGGTATTTTTTCAGTTTAAAAATATTTTTAGAAAAACAAAATTCATATAAAATATAAGGACGTAAAATCGTGGATTAACATATTTTTCAATTTCTTTTTTCTCAGATTTTATATAATCTTTTAACAATTTCGTTTTGTAAATCAAGGGGCTGCAACTCGCTTCCTCTTTTAAGTTAATTATCAAATTTAGAAGAAAATAAATGCGATAATTTGAAGTAAAATTATCTAATTATACAAATTACAATAAGAAAATTTAAAAAGGCACGAAGAATTATACAAATAATAAATATAATAATAGACACCCTTCTACTTAATTCAATTGGTAATTTGAAAGATCGCTTGTATCGATCGACCAACTAATTTTTATTAAATTTTTCTGAGTTGTTGGCTCAGTTTATTATACATGAAACAAAACAATCACAATATATTTAAAAACAATTTTATTGTTTACAGTTGTAACTTTTCTGCATTGTTGTAACAACAACTTTTTATAGAATTCGATATCAGATACTAGTGAAATAACCTTATTAGTATATAATTTTAAAGCTTACAAACTTTACGGAACGCTTCTACAGTTTCCCACTTTCTGAGACAACAAAAATTCTAATTAACTTAAAATTCTCAAACACGGAAGTTTTATCTGCTTTTGTAAACTTTATGCAAAATTCGAGACAAAGCTTATTTAAATATTGTAATTTTATGAACTACCGCTGAAACTGAATAAACTTCGAAATCTGCCAGAGTCGGGTAAGTGTGCAGCAGTGGAACAAAACTATTCATTAATCTGCTTGCTATGCAAGTTTGTTCTGTTGTGGGTCTGCTAGATTCAATGGTTCTAATTGCAACTTAATGATCCTTTCTCTTGTTTGAACCTTATTTAGTTCGATTTTACCTTTACTGAACTACTATAATTTTATTACTTCTTCCAAAGATGTAAAAGATGTATATCGTTGTGTCAGTAAAGGTACTTTTGGAGCTTATCAATAATAAATAACAAATAAAGCTTTCTTTTTGTAAATAATAGTATAGAATATGTTGTGTTTAGTATAAATTAATTAAGTTCTGAATTAATTTTCTGGCACAAACTTTGTAAATATTATACAAATCAAATTTCAATTATATACTTTAAACGCCCAGGGCCTTAACACAAAAAGTTAATTCCCTGTAATCTTAAAACACTGTCTAAATATATAACCCAGCTAAATTAAAATGTCATTCCCTGGTGACTATTCTGATGTTTTGACATTTTTTTTATTTAATTTACCTGTGTTATATATTTAGTCTTTGTTTAAAGATAAGCAAGTGTTTCACTTTTTTGGGGTAAGGATGCCAGTCTTTGATATAGCTAGCTTTTGAAATACGAGCATGTAAAAGAAATAGCTAACTTATTACCCTTTTGTTGTTGTAAGAATAATTGTACAGGTATACAACGACTATTAAACAAGAATAAAGATGTATGAAAGGCAAGAAAACTACTGGTAGGCTGCTTGATAGTAGGATTTCTTTTGATAGTGTTCGTCTAGAGTCTAGTGGGTTAATACAGTCCTACATTTTGTCTGCAATAATAATCAGGTGTACGTAGCTGTGTCTCGGTTAAAGCGAAGGGTGAGCCAGTGTAATAATCAAGAGTCATAAAAAAAACACCACACATTTTTTGTTTCTCAGGAACATTTTAAATAGATCTGACAGAAATATATTTAAAACAAAATTATTTATTTTCTTAAAATACAATTAAAGAAAGTGGGAAACTTATTTTCTACTAATTCAGGTGCCCTCGTAAAATGTAGGGCAATATGTTGCCCGCAACCCTAGGTCTAGGTTGCCAATATGTTTCACTGAGCTATATAGCTAAAGTGAACTACACAGAACAAGACCTGCCGTCAAATGACATCTGAACGAAAGTCAGATTGGTATTGTTTGTATTGAAATATACCAATATCTATATCTATGTACAGTCCCTTTCTCCCTTTTCTAGTTAACTTCTATTAATCAACGAATTGCTTAAAATAGTTGATACCTTTGTTAATTTTAAGCAATGTTTTTAGGGCCAATTTTTCAGACAGCTATAGCTAGCTAAGATACCTTTATGGTTTTTATTCTAGAGCTACTCGAATACATTTAATGCCTGTTTCGGATCTGCCATGATTCGTTTATAAGGGTTTTGTAAATTGAATGAATGCAGTTCAAGTATATCAGCATTTTCAGTTTGTGACAACGTAAAACTTTTAATATATTTTAATAAATATCATGGAAAACATAATTCTAGTTTGTTTTCATTATTATGTTCTTCATAGACCTAGCCCAACCATTTCGATTATTTTTGTCTTAGGGCAGATTGTTCAATCGTCAGATAACCTGTATCTGGAGCATAACTTTGACACTAGACACTTTCCACAGAAATTATATCAAGTTCACAGAATTATTCTTATAAAAATTATCTGGCCATTGAAAAATCAGTGCTTGGTGTCTAACCAGAGTTTTTTAATTTTCATATCAGAACATCTAAATAAACGCCTATAAATTCCACATCGAAAATATTTTTGGTGTCCTTTAAATGTGACACTAGAGTGTGGAATAATGCAATAAAAAGCAATGCCCAGTAACAGCTGTGGGTGAGCAAATACGCATTGTAGTCCATTTCACATATTGCTCGTATTTTAATTTTATTTGTATAATACATTGCGCTTTTTAAATAAAATTATTGACTTTTTCACTTATTTTAGACTTTTATGATGAAAATTGAAATCCATAAAAAATCAAGAACTATCTTCGCCATTTTTGAGTAGCCTATGTATGGGCTTTTTTATGCCCAATAGCTATTTCGAATCAAAAATCAACCTCGTCTGAAAATTTTATAAATGCAATAAATACTTCAGTCTAGCCTCCAACATATGAAATCGGTAAGTTTGTCGTTTATTATAGGGCCTTGTTCATGGCTCAGTTCGCCAATCACAATAAATTGATTGTAAATTAATACAAATCCTAAGCATGCCATACGTACCTAAGTTTCTCTCAGTTTACCCAAGTAACCATTGATCTGTCAAGTTTTCGATAATAATGGACCTTATGTTGCATCATAATAATTTAGCAATTGAATACAGAAGTAATTATTGGTATTGGTTCGTTAAAAAATATATATTTATAATAAACAGTCAAATCTTTAGTCCTTGTAATGTTAGCTAGTTAGTTAGTTAGTTATGTGGTTTCTTGTGGTAATAAAACAATCGAAATCAGTTGAGTAGTTTCAAAGTTTATGTGTTACAGCATTGTAAAAGCAGTGTAAAAGCATTGCAAAGGACAGGCTCCAATCAACAAATAATAATACGAGGGTCAAACTGAAAGTTCTTAGAACTGGCCACTTGTAAACAAGATATTAAAAAACAATTTGATTTTGAAAATGGAACTAACTGCCAATATTATTGAGTATGTATTTCATTCATTTGTCATTGTTTTACGATTTAGCGGCAAATTGAATATTGTTTGGGCCACGTCAGCATGAACTTAACGCGAGAAAATTTTCGTGCAATGATTTTTTATGGCTTTCGAGGTCATTTATGATAGGTTACGATTGGCATTTCACGATAAAGCCCGATCTCGTGCCACGGTTTATAACTGGTTTAATGAGTTTAAACGAGGTCGCACTAATCTCACCGATGATGAAATTAAATTAAATGACATATTTATTTCTCAACATTGACAATTAACTTGTTCTTATTGACGTCAAATAAAGCATGACTGTACCACCAGTTCGGAAAAAACTATGTGAAGAAGAACTAGCAAGAAACTTCACGGGTTTATCTGTGAAAACTTAATTTGGCTATCTTTTTACTTTAATTCCTAGCTGTAAGTTTTCCCTTTAATTTAAAAATAAAAATAAAATAAATAATATATTTTTTTCAAAATAAATTTACATTCTCTTTATGTCTATACAAAATTATTGTTGATGTTAACTCTGCAAGTATCCAAATGACGAAAACCCTCAAATGGCACCCGTTCACGAGTTAACGCGGGATCCAGTCCTCGCCCTCCTCAACCATATTAAAGGGAAGTAAGCGATGGTCTGCGTCAGCCTTCTACGGGGACGACTGAAGATAAAGTCTGTGCTGTGCGGCGTATGATAGACACAAGAGTGACCTTAGGCAGGAGTTGAAGCTTAGGCATCGGTATGAGTCAAGTGCACAAAATCCTTCATGAACATTTAGCGGTCAGGAAGCTTTGTGCCCGGTGAATACCTCATAATTTGACCGAGGGCCAAAAACTCCATCGTGTTGGTTGGTGCCGTGAAATGGTTGAAAGATTTAACGGAGGTGACTCAAATGCTGTATTCGACATACTTACGGGTGATGATAACTAGATGTACTGTTATGATCCCGAAACAAAAAGACAGCCTGCTCAGTGCGGTTCTTCCGAGGAGTTCCCAACAATAGTGAAGAGTGGTCGAAGCGTGAGAATAAAGATGGTGGCCTCGTTCTTCGGAAGGGCAGGTCATTTCGCGACAATTGTTTTAGAGGATCAAAAACCAGTTTCTGCGGTGTGTACATTAACAATTGTTTGCCACTTGTTTAAGAAAAAGTTCGGGAGAGAAGACCTCGCAGTAGGATCCTCCTTCAACACGAGAACGAATCATCGCTCACCGCCAGGCGAACGATCGACTATTTGGTGACGTCAAATGTGCAATTACTAATTCACCTACGTATAGCCACGACCTTGCGGATTTTATTTATTCCCGAAAAGAAAAGAAAAACTTCGAGGAAAACGTTTTATGGACGCCGCAGAAGCTGTGGCTGCATTTCAAAAGGCCGTCGAAGAGACCCCAAGGACGAGTGGGCAAAGTGCTTTTCTCAGTGGTTCCATCGGATGCAGCGATGTATCGACGTAAATAGACATTGTTTAGAAAAGATATAATAAAACTAATAACTAACTAGTTCAGAACAATAAGGCTGGACATTTATATAAAAGCAAACATTTACTTACCTTTTCTTTACATAAAAGGTCTCTCTAATCAATATTGCACCAGTTCCATAACATGTGTATTATATATTATAAAGCCTTTTATAAATGACATTAAGGTCTTATAAAAGTAAAAGCAACTGATACCCTTTTAGACCATCTGTAGACAGAATTTCGTAACCAAAGAAATTGATCTGAAGTAGAAATGACATGTTTCAATTATCAAATAACCGAGTCTGTTTAAAGTCTCTGTTAGCTTTCATGTGTATCTCTTATTGTTCCATTTTTAACATTCATTAATATTGAGTTTGTGAGTTTATTAATATTTAAACGGTTAGCTTCATTTGAAAAATTTGATTTAGTCTTGCATATTTTGGTAGTATTATCAAACATAAAATCTTACAAGCAATGATGCTTGTAAGATTTTATGTCTCTCTTGGAAATAAATGTGATTTTTAAAGAAATTTAACTTTAACCTATGTTAGAACTGAAGCCAAGCCTTAGCTCATTCCTGGTAGAAAATAGCAGTTTTGTAGATAGGTAACTTACATGTACAAAATTACGACGTGTCTGGTGTGCAAGTACACGTACAAAGAGCGGATACAACTTTCTCACTATGTTTATGTATTTTACATCAAGTAAATAAACTCAAGAAAATGGTAAATTTAAAAGCATTTTTCCCGGGAAATGTCGTCAAGCGAATCTACTCAAGTAAATGATTTTTAGCGAGGCTTTTTGTAAATAATATTTTCTCATCTTTAACATTCTTATTGCGAAGGGTCGTCTGTCTCGCGCCGAGCGACCATGGTCACGGTTCAATGAACTGTGTTATCACGGTCTGTTTGTTGTTACCACAAAAATATTTGATTAAATAATTAATTCTTAAAGAACTGCTTGTTACTTTTTTGTTATTTTCAGATAGGCAGGTTTTCATTATAAAATCTTTTACAAGAATTTATCCTGGAAGTAGGTAGGTTACTGTTAAGGTACGAAATCTATGGTGCACATTGAAAGCTTTGCGACAATTCAGTCAATTAAGCAATTGAGTAAAAATAAACTTCCAACTAATTTTAAAAACCGAGATACTGTAAAAATTTTAAGCTTTGTTCTAAAATATGTTGTCGAAAATAAGAGTTATATATATCGATCAATAACTTTTTTATTTTATTAAGATATCAATACACATAGCTAAGGTTGCCGGAATGTTCTGGCCTAAATTACGCAAAATTACATGTAACATTATTGAGGATTAATAAAATTCGATGGTTATAAAAAAAATAATTGAAATATTCGCCATGGTTAAAACGAGAGTGTCACAAAACGGCAAATTTTTAGGTGATTAAATTGACCAACAATTATTATTTGTAAAACAATTTAAAAAAAAACCCCTGAGTGACGACGTCGAATCGAATTTCTTCAAACATGTCTAAGAACGTTCTCGATTAATTCAGCTGTCAAACAAAAGCATCAAAATCGGTATATTTAAGACAGCATGCCACAAACAGTAACGATATCAGACCCAAAGGGGCCCTAGCCAAGTTTGAATCCATGATCGCTAACGCTATAGAAAACTCGTAAACAGAAGGTACTGCAAAGTTTGCTAGTGCTGTATATAATAAAAGAGGTTATCGCACAAACAAACTTGCTGGCAACTTACAAATCTGTCATCATTTGTAATTTAATTAAAAGATAGAATATAAAAGAATGTTCTAGAGCATTATAATGTGGGCAGCGGCCTCAAGATTTATAATAAACAAAATTGTATTTCATACTGTGCCTATACTAAATATATTCTAGATACAAGTATAAAGTCCTTATCTTTTCATAGTGAGAAAGTCCTCCTAGTAATAGGATTAGACCATCTCGTACCGGTACGCTAGAGTACGGAGCATCAGGCGATTATCGTTTTATCACGATATGCTCCATACAGTTACTATGAGACAGACCGATTATATTTGATTATATTCTGTGTTATATTTGTAAAGTCAGTACCATCCAAAAAGTCGCGCCCTACTCTTTACTGAGGTCGCACACGACGACCCACTTGTACTGGAAGCGATTAGTAGGAAGAGTAAGGGGCGACTTTGTACTATAACCGCATTTAACTAATTGTAGCACAACTTAAGCCATTTGTTTTATGATCTCTAAGAAGACATAACCTGGGAGACGAATAGGACCAAAAATCAATAAAAAAAGGTCGACGAAACAATAAATGTTGGGGGTTTCCCATACTTAGAACTGAAACTCAATTTTTTTATGCATCAAACCCATACGTGTGGATTATCAATGTCTTCAAAAATGATATTTAGGTTTCTAATATAATTTTTTCTAAACTGAATAGTTTACGCGAGAGACACTTCCAAAGTGGTAAAATGTGTGTCCCCCCCTGTAACTTCTAAAATAAGAGAATTATAAAACTAAAAAAATATATGATGTACATTACTATGTAAACTTCCACCGAAAATTGGTTTGAACAAGATCTAGTAAGTAGTTTTTTTTATAAGTCATAAATCGTAAACCGCAGTTTACCTTTCATACAATCAACTCAAATATAAAAAAAAAACATTTAATTTCATAAACATAAACCATATACATAAACCCTTAACCATTATTTCCTAATAATAAATCTGTAATAGGTGCCTAAGTAAATAATAATTATAATTAGCGCGGGGCGTGGCTTCATCGGTAGCGGATGCAGAGCGCGCGGGGGGCAGGTTCCCGAATGCGCTTACCCGAACGGGCAGACACGTGAGGGCAGACGCCGATGACGCTCGTGCGCGCGAAGCTAATTATTTTCGATGCACTTGCGAATGCTAAATATTGTACATTTATGATTTGATACTGTTTTCGTTGGATAAAATTAATTTCAATTACCTACATCAAAATTATTCTTTTAAACTCATTTACTGCCTAGAAATTGGTAAGTACTAAGGTACTATAAAACGTCAACCTTATAAAAGTTTTGAGATTTTCTGTTCATTTCCTTACATCTAAATACATAATATACCTACGAAAAATACTTTGTGCAACAACAACATGCCAACATTACTTTTTGGAGACTTAACGCAGATTTTTTAAAAGACAATTGTATACTGTCATTCATGCAGAACGTTGGATACAGGACGTTATTACCACCTTGTCCAACTACGCGAGGAGGCACACAAATTGATAATATTTTTGGAAATATTTCTTGTCAAACTGGTATCTATACTATATAAGCTTGTTTAGCTATCACAAGCCTATTTGGGCTCGCATGTAGTTAAATCTTAATCCCATAATTTAGGTACCTATTATAATGTTTACTTATCAATAACTTAATTTAAAAAATACACTATTATTAAACCATCGATCAAATTTCAACGAACTTTTATGTTATGTTACTTGGTGCTACGGAACCCTTCATGGGCGAGTCCGTCTCGCACTTGCCTGCTTTTTAAACTCTACTTTGTTAAAAATATATTTGAATATTGGTTATGTTAGCTTAAACCTTTTTTTGTTTCAATAATCCTTGTTTTATTTGCACAGGTTTGCATAATGAAATTGAAGGAATAACGATTGTGGAATAAATTAAAGAATTATACAAAATATGTTTCCCGTTTAAACATGCACAATGGATGTTTAAAAAGAAAATACTGTATTGTTTTGTTTTACACGTGAGGGTCGCTTCGCTCAGCTATCTAGTGATTACATTTTGTGTTTGAAAAGAGGATATTGAAAAAGAGTACAGCACTCACTACTTTCATAAAACAGGCGTATCGTATGTAGGAATAGTTTAAGATCCGGCTGAGCGCCGTCAGCGCTAAGCTACAAAGACCGGTGAAATTTAAAAAACTCAAAGATAGGGCTATAAATAAACAGTCCATTTCGAAAAAAAAATAATAACTTACATAAAAATAGGATTGTAACAGTTTTAGTTTCTGTGTCTAAATTTTTCGTTGTTCTATAAAAGGTATAATAATGTACAAATCCATGAGATCCATACTTAGTTGTCCATTCATTATTTGTACAATTACGCCTTTTATACTACACTACGTATAAAATAACTAATTGGTAGACTAAACGAATGACAGGGTTGCAACGTACAACTTACCCTTTTACAACGGATTAAAAGCGTCAGTAGCGCAGTAGTTAATGCGCTGGCTTCTCGAAAGGTCGCGGGTGCGATCCCCGTGACTGCCAAATGTACCCATGAGTTTTTACAACTTGAGTAGGTACATAAACCCAACTGCTCTAATGGTGAAGGAAAACATCGTGAGAAAACCCACATACCTGTTATTTTTTCGAAGTTCTGTGTACAAGTCTGCCAACCTGCAGTAGGCAGCGTGGTGGATTAAAAATTGCCCAACACCACCCCTTAGTTGGGTGAGGCTAATGACCCTGCAGTAGTATTATTAATGCTGTCGTAAAGGGAGACCGCGAGGAAAAATACCGGCCGAAAAAGCGCTTTTGGCTTCGTTAGACAAATTTTTAATTTACAGTTAGAATTTACAGTTTTGTTGATACGTGGGATGCTCAGAAAGTTTTGAGAAAAAAACATGTTGTATAGTTTATATTTCTTTATTACATCTTAAAAATAAACATCTAAAAAATAATTATAAACAAATTTTTATATTCTATTCCAAAAATCAATCATAATCATCCTTGATATATGTTCTTGCTTTATAAGTAGGCTACGTAGATATGAACCGTGGTTGAATTAAATATGTATTTAAACAAAGAGGCTTTTCCGTTCTTCTATCCGAGGCACTTTGGCGAGAATAATGATCTCGTTCTTATTCTGTTAAATCTGACGGTTAAACAGCGTTAAACAAGACATTTATGAGCAAGAATATAAAATAGTGGAATATCCTTCTTCTCACAATATAGTTTGAGAGAAGAAGGATATTCCATTATTTCAGTCGCTATTTATGGTATTGTTCAACTATTTATTACAAAACCATGGGCACCAATACGTATCGGTCCAGGATAATGCGCACTTAGAACTTAACGAGTCATCGTGCTCTCAAAGAATACAATATTACAAGATTAGACGACTAAACGGATTTAGATTCAAAACATATACGTTTCTTCGAAACTTTATCATAAAACAACTGCATGTCCATTGCAATCCGTTCTCACCTGAACGACCCTTCAATGCTTCATCGTTTCATGCTTATTTATACTTTAATCTAAAACTTTCATAGGATGGATTTTCAGTCTCTCTGCTAAGTCTTTGCTGCTCTTAATCTGCTGTTCGACGTAAGAGACGGTTCCAGAAACTTCTGAAGCTTTGAATGCAGCCTTCTCTTTGTCACCTAACGCTAACACGGGCAGGGCGGGATCCGTCTGAAATATAAACAAAAATTTGAGAATACATTTTACGTCATATATCGTTTACAACAAAACTAAACTGTATATATATTGAGTGTATTTCCCCGTGGCGCGACTTCGTGGATGGACGACGGAAATTAATTTCGCTTTGTAATATTATTTTACCATTTTAGGTATGATTAGTAAAAACTGTTGCTATAAGATAAATTAAACCACATTGCTTACTTTACCATCAACCAGTTTATTTTATTTATTTCGACTCCTGCCTTTACTATGTCTTTGGTTCGTGTACTAGGTAATATCATTACCTCCTAATTTAATGTTTGGTATCCGTATCACAAGCTTAGCTTAATTTGGGGCATTACAATTGGTGTTTGTTTTATTTATTATTATATACACGTTCATAAATTTCTTTATTACTATGATTAACCTGTCAACTGTCCCATGCGCCACGTAGGTACATAAGATAAACAGCCTTAAAATATCAAGCTACATAACAGATTCAAAGAAATGCGTGAAGGTGAAAGGATTTTTCAGCAAAGCCTATAATAACTCTTTGACTTTATAAAAATAAACTTTTGCATCTACCGGAATTAGGAAGTTACAAAAAATATTGAAGGCGGCCATTTTAATGCGAATCTTTGTTAGATGTTGTAACATGTTTTCTAAAATGCAAAGTAAATGTTTCCTAAGAAACATTGTAAATAAGTAAACTTACTGGGACATTTACATACAACAGGATTAATCGTTTTTGTTTCTGTGATTTAGAAAATCTTTTGTTTATTACTTAGATAGTAAAGTTGATATATACAGGATGTTTCCCGTTACTAGTAAAGCCAAAGCCAGACTAAAGGGATACCTAAGCGAACAGACATTTATCGAACAATTTTTAGTAGATGTTCAAAGTCTTCGAATATTCGAACATACAATAATTGAGAACAAAGTCAACCGAGGTCCAAAATTATATCAAAACACAAGAAAAACCTTTTGTATTCTTAGAAGAAGAAAAACTTTATGTGTCAGAGGCCGGCACTTTGAACACCTACTTAACATTCTTGTAATATTTTCTTAATAAACCGAATTATTGAAATTCTTGTTCTTTTTCTCCCTTTCGGGTAATCTATCAGTTTGGATTAAGAAAGTTAATATTATAAACAGATGTAATATTAAATGTGATGTTTTTTATCATCGTCAAATGACCTTATATTTGGCTTTACAGGATAAAAATATTAATTAAAGTTAGGTAAAGTATAAAATGTGCGAAACTATATGTGATAAAAACAATACATCACATTTGAAGACCGATTTGAACAAAAAATATAGAAGTTTTTTTTGTTAACTAAGAAAGCTTAGATTTCTGCGCAGTTTTTCAAATTAAAAGCAGCACTGATAGTTTAATTTAAGATTTCTTTTTATACTCATAAATTCCATTTAGTTCTATTCAAACCCAAACTAAAAGTTTTCAGTAAGTATTTATTTTTTAATTATTATATTGATATGTGGGGGATGAATTCTACTAGTAAATCTACAATTCATGGCAACTCAATTAAATTAAATGGTGCAAAGAAATGTCAGCCCTAAAAAAAGACAGAGAAGATTTAATTCACTTCGTCAAACGTCCTTACAAAAAGAAAATAAGCTGTATATCGGAAACTACCAAAAATCGCTAAACATACATAGGGCTCAATAGATAAGCATGGTAGTCCATCGGCTTCACTTGCTTATGGGAAACACCCTGTATTTGAATAGAAAACGCGTTTCCCGTGTAATAATTAATAATAAATATGTCAAATGGTTCAAAAAATGCACGTAGTCGGCGGTAAAAACTGTAAACAAAAGAAAGTTGCTGTTTTATTTGATTCAGTAGCTTAAGTTCTAGACAAATGCTTAATAGTCAGCGCGTATATTTTATAAGGACCACAGTGATATATAATTTATATCATTAATTACACAATACTTACAAGTAAAACTTTTTTTTAGAAACCTTAAAGACTAAGGCTTCGTTTGGTGGCTGGATATTTTAGGTACTATAGTTCCTGAGCGCTTTGGATGCGGAACAAATAAAAATTTACTAGATAGAATTGTTCAAATACACGAAGCCTTTTTTATCGAACCATTTAATCGAACGATATTATGCAGTATTCTAAGCCTGCAAGACAATATGTGCGTTATTATTTTAGCGTCATCTACCTACTGTATTTACTACCACAGTATTTAAAAAAATATTGTCAGTTCAATTATTATAATTTTAATTTGCAAACCGCAATATCATATGGGTCTGCTTTTGTTAAAATTGTAGGAAACGGTTCATAAGTTCACTAACGATCTTATTTTAAAATACCTCATATGAGGCAGTCATATTTTGTGATAACTATGACCTCTAACGCCCAACGAGTAGTTGGGTATGAAATCTCAGTATCTAAAACAACTTTATTACCATTAAAATTCATTTTCAGGGCTATTTAAAGACCACCTTGCAATAGCCCATCGGATAGTTTTGCCATGAGGCATAATATAATTGACAGCCGAACGGCGTAGTGGTCAGTCTCATACGCCGGAGGTCCCAGGTTCGAGTCCTGGCCGGGGCATTCATTTGTGTGATTAACACAGATGTTCGTTTTCGGATCATGGTTGTGAATATTTATATATGTATGTTTATTATGGTTTCCCCCCCAGTTCACTGTATGGTCATCCATAACACAAGCTCTGATTACTTTGGGGCCCTACATTTGGTGTTTGTCTGGAAAAGAAAAATATTGTTATTTTAGTACTAACCGGCGCCAGCTGCCTCCAATGCTGCATCATATCAGTTAGTCTGTCTCCAAAGCCGGGCGCGAAGCAAGCGGGGTCGAGCGCTACGAAGCAATGCCCCAAGTCAGCGGGATCTTTCTGTCCGCTGTGAGACCATGATCTAATGTGATGACCGTAGCGCGAACCTGTAATATTTGATTGTTTATTGCTGATATGTTTAATGTTATAAAAATTTGGTAAATTCATTATTTTACAATTAATGAATATTCGTTGTAATTATTTTATTGACTGTAATTTCACTGGTTGTTCAACAGAATCACGTGAGGTGAACAAAATAGAAAGGAATTGTCGAGTTCGACACGATATAACGTTTCGTGCACAGTCCAAAATATCAGAAATTCTCCTTGTAAGCTTTTGACAGCTCCATATCGTAAATTATGGTCTAGGTATAGGATAACACATAAAGCAACTTAAATTTAAAATAATATTTTCAACTTTGAGACACTATTTTATGTCTTGTTGTCAGGAATTGAATATAACAAAAGTTTATATCATCATTTTGGAATAATCTTAGCAATTTATTTACATTGAATTGTTTTTTCTGACAGAGATAATTTTTCTTTTCAAGAATGAATGTTGGACTATATATAATCTTATATATCAATAGCACAGCATAATTAGCAATGATCCCATTTTAAAATTTTAACAAATTAGATTCAGAGCCTCATTGGGTTTTGGTATCTTTTTAGTCATAGTTTATTTTCATCTTTATTTTCATAGTCCTCCAACGAGCACGCAACCAGATGATGGTAAGTGGCAACTGCTCTCGTGGACATCATAATCGTGTATGTTTTATTAATTAATAGTCATTGTGATTATTGTATAGTACACGTCACACAACTTGGCGGCTCTGAGGTATCTGCGAGACGCTGCACAGAACACGAACGTGGGTGCGTGCGGGGTGCGGGCGCGGGCAGCAGGCTTTAAACATGAACTGCAGCTGAGAGAGCCGCCATGTTGTGTGACGCGCATAATAATTCGATACCTTGCGATTCAAAGGGCGTAACCACCAAAACACAACTTTTCAGTAGAGCCAAAAACCTAAAATTAAAATTTTGTATTTGTCATAACTTTGTTGTTATTGAACTTATAAATATGATTGTCACACTAAAAGTCTTTGATTTTTGTTGTGTACTTTATTCAAAAATCATATTTTGAGAAATATTAATAGTTCAAAAGTTAGCTGGTGAATACGCCTCACAAAATCAAACGTTTATATCTTTTACGCCCCATAAAAAGACCACTGCGTTAGTAGCGTGGGGCGTTATCACCAATTTTAGGAATTAAAATTTCAGTTTTTAACCCCTGTTTTATTATTATTTTAAAATTTTGTTTTAAATTACAGTGCATAAATCTTTTTAAGTAGAATAGTTCAGTCAAGCAAATGTTAGTCCATCAAAAGCTTGTATTTTAAAACAATATCAATGACACATAAAGATGTGAGATCAATGAGATGATTTTTATTTTTAGAATTTTGCAGTGAAAATTGTAAATACTTTAAACTAAAGCTGATTCTGGGATTCAAGAGTTAGGAAGTGACATAAAAAGTAACCCTATTCGTATTTAACTTGAACTGCCTACCCGAAAGGGATGGGAAGCGAGATGTTTAACTGAAGATAAAAGAGTAGGAGGCTAAAGCTTTTTCTAGTCCTAAAAAAAGTAATAAATAAAAAACAAATTATTTAAAAAAAAATTACTTATCATATTATATTTGTAAATATTTAATAACTGGCCAAATCGAATATCGTAACGTATCTGATATAATTATAGAATTCTATGATGAAAGATAGAGCAGAGAACAAAAATTATGATTCTTTTTTTTAAGTTTTAAGTTTCATCATTTGTTCACATCAGTGTTCACTTCTTCATCTTCTTCATCGGTTTCAGCTAAAATATCTGGAACATTTGCCGCAGAAGGAAGGTTACGATATCCGTTTTGGTAAGTTTTTGGTATAATGGTGTCACAAAGCCGAATAAGATCTTTATACTTCGCTGCACTTATAGGTAATCTGGCTATGTATAAAGGTTGCAATCTGAAATTAGCCTGATGATCTTTATCTGCGTCATTCTTTGAATTTTGATTGTGTGTTTTTGTTCTTTTCTTCTCCTTTCCCTCTCCCTTTCCCTTTTCCTTTCGATTTCTTTTTCTGCTCCTGAAAGAATTTGATATTGATCTCTTCTTTTTCGAGCTGACTCAAAATATGACGCCCATTGTGAAGGGCTCCACACAATTAATCTCTTCACCTCTCTTTCAATTACCACGTGAACGGAATCTACCGGATGTAGGTATGCCCGGGAAGCAAAAAAATTATTTGGACGGTTTTTAAATTTAAAGAAACAGTCAAAAAATAATGCAATGTCGCCAATACGGTCTTGTTCCTGCTTTGACCACCACATGAATCGCAGTAAAGTATTTAGTTCTTGATGGCTCTGCTATCTATATTTTGTAGATACTTCAATAAACAGGTAGCAATTTCAATGCTGCCGCGGTTTCCTTCACTTTCTCCCCAAGTATTACAAAAAACTTCTTGAGTAGTGCTCTCATACAGGGTAAAATTATACACTGAGTATTTCCTGGAGTAGGAGAGCAACATACTTTCGCCATGCGGAGTGTTCAATACTTTTTGAAGGTCAAAAGATGTTGTTATCGTATCATTAGTAGAAGATCTTAGGTTTTGATGAAATTCAAAACGCTTATACATCTCCCTTTTTTCCTCAAGATGCTCTTTCAATATTTCTTTGTTTTCTTCGTCCATATTTTGTACTGTATTATTTTCAGCTCTTCTGCACAAAAGACACATTTATTTTTTTGGTATATGAATTCCTAAATTATATTCTAATATTTTTCTAAATAACGACGAACTAACAGTTTGTTGCTTGTTGAGTTCACAGTCTTCTATGTATTTGCGATATATACTTATTCGAAACATTTTTGAAATCTTGAGGCAAATACATTTTATTGCCCCTTTTTCGACTGTAGTCTGACGGCACTACAGGTAGTTTTTGTACATATGTATAAACGTAGTTTTTTGTCTCCTCTGAAATTTTTTTTGGGACATTCGATTTTCTCATGTCTTCTTTAGCCATGTTATTGACAGCATTATCCATTGTATACCGTAAAGTTTTTGGAGATATATCTAATGTTAAAACTGTTAATGTTAATGTTTAAAACGAATTGTCCGTCAATGAGTCGCCGCCGCGGGCGCTTTCTTGTGCCTGTATAAACTTGTTTACGCAAGTCGCGCGGCGGGCGTAACCCCCGCTACCCGCACCACTTTACCGCTAACCATTCAGTTTCACTCTAAACGGTAGTTGCAGGATTACTTTAATTGCTCGTATAATCTTATCTTACTGAAAAATTTAAAAGAATTATGGGTGTAACTCCAATTTTGTATATACTGAACTTATCAAATCAAATTGATTGGGGCGTAAGAGTCAAATTAATTTGAAAACATTAAAAAACCATGGGCGTAACCGCCAATATTAACACAGTATTTTATAAAATTTGGGGCGTATATTGTTAGTTAGTTTAACGTTCATAATGTATTTAAGTCATGTGCATTATACGCCCTAATATTTTATATGAGAGTGTCGTTTACATCCAACGCTTTGATGAAGTCTTATTTTGATTGGATTTACGTCCAAAAACACAAAAAAAACTGCATTATTAGCCTTGGATTTTGCGGTCGTATTCACCATTAATTTTAGAATTTGAGAATTTTAAATACACAGTTCGATAGCTAAGAAGAAACTGAATATGATGGCATTTAAAAGTCATTTTCGCTAAAATGGTGGTTACGCCCTTTGAGCCGCAAAGTATCGAATGTGATACGTTGCCGACCGTGAGTTTCAATAGAAATTGCCTTTGTTTCAGTAATTGCACTGTTTCATGTTAGTATGGCGGTCAAAATAGGAAGGACTGATTTACCGCCCCAATAAAGGTCTTAACAAAGAATGGTTATTTTGTATTAAAAAAAAATAACATTGAGCCGGAATTGTGCGTTGAACATCAATTAGTTTTTCTGTTAGAAATCTTAAAAACCTGGCATTTACATGCACGGCTACTTGATACCAAAGCATAGTTCATAGAAAAGCACATCTGCAAGCCATGCTCATGTATTCAACTAGCAATGTATTACCTAAATTTTAGTGGCTTATCTTTCTCAGTGTTCAAAACGAGGAGTCATTTCATACTGTAAGCAAGGTATCAATAAATTAACTAGTATCATGACCCCGAATGGACACATCATACACAAAACGGATTAGACAAGCGACATACTATTATTATTGTTTACTAAAGATTTAGAGAGACTCAGTTTTTTTCCTATGTAATGTCTGTATCTATCAATATTTGACCACACGTATCCTATCATGTTATCCTCATTACTTACAGGAAAATACAATACTACAAATGGTACATAAAAAAAAGCTTGAGTTAAGTGTTCTTGCTTGTGTGGGTCTACCTAGGTATAAATGTATAATAATATATGTTATCAACAGCCTGCAACAGATTTTTCCATAAACTTACCAGAAAGTATGCCACAGAAAATCTCGACTACCGCGCCGAGCCCATAGCCCTTGTAGCCAGAAGTGTGTTCAGCGCCACCTAGTGGCATGAGACAGCCTGTCTTGAAACCCTGAGAATACACACAACATTTCGTTCTTTTCATTTGTGGTGTTAAGTTCCTTTTGATATTATTTATCTTTGACTCAAGGAGCTATTCAAGTACTTATTGAGTAAAAAGATGTAAAATTATTGGAATTTTTATGTTCAACTAAGTAAGGTATCTTTTCAGATTTTTTACAGTTGTTAATATCTTGGCGCTGTATAGGCCCATTTAAAAAAATATATTTTTAACAACATGATATTGATGACAAATACTTAACTAAAAATATGTTTGAACTGGTATTAAGGATGAATAACAAATAGTAAATGTTATATAAATGGTTATAATTATACTTGAAATCTGTTAAAATATATATTCATAGTTAATTATTTACAATCAATGACAGGTCTCAGCTCTGCTGGAAGAAATTTCTTTTAGAAATAGGTGTTACCTTGGTACATTGTAACTTACTAATTTTCTACAACTAACGCTATTTAAATCTGATACATTAATTATTAAATAAATAAAGTTATAAAGGAATTTGTCTAAATACAAGAAGATAAACCAATATGACTATAATTATTATTTGTTAATGAAAATGTATAAAGAGTTAAAGAATTTTTAAACTTTAACAATGATGAATGAATAATGAATGAAACAATTATTATTACAGAATTTTCCTGGATTTTATTATATTGTATCAATAATGTTATTATATTCTGATACATTATATCATATTACTAATTATGCATTATCTATTGAATATACTTTATATTTGAATGATATTTATTTTTATATTATGTGTCCGTTTCACCTAACTCTTCTTATACAAAAATATGAACGGCTACCTTATTATTGATCGTTTGTTTTTAGTTTTATTTTAGTGTTCAGTCTTCAACAAAATATTGCAATAATAGTATTTTAATACGAAAACCTGTTATTAGTTTTGTTTTTAAGGAAGTGCTATTTATTACTACTGTTTGTAAATGCTGTTGGTTTTCGTAATAAATAAATGAATAAATTACTGTTAATTTTTCTTTTGTGTAATGTTTTCATCAGGCAGACCAAAAAAGTGGCTTGGAAAAGAAGTTTCCTCAGAAATAAAAATATAATTTCAAATAATACCAGCATGTATAAGCTTACCAGTTCAGCATCATTTGTTACTTTGCCGTTGGGGTCCTGGGCCCAACCATCAGGTAACGGCTCTCCTTTTCTCCTTTGCATTTCAATCTGAAAGTGAAATTCACTGTTTCTGTGATCAAACATGAATAGTTTCTTCAGTTTTCTCATAATATAATATAAATAGCTTGACAAAACTTTGCATTTAAAGTAAATTATCTGTCACCCCATTTTTATGTCAATAATAGAAATAATAATAAGTGTATCTTGATAATATATAAATGTATGTATAATATGAATGTATAACTTGTAATTTATATAACTAGCAGAAAAGGAAGATTGGAATCTCCTAAAACAGATTATGCTTAAAAGAAGGCTCCATCAATGAAAACAAAATGGTTGAAAAAAAATTGTAATTAATAGTTCATCACTCTACGCAAAATTAGGGTTGCAAATATAACAAACCTTATAAATAACTTTTACGCATGTGAATTTCCTTCCTCTCGAGGATTTTCATTCACCATCAGAGCAGTCAGCTTAATTGATACAATACTCATTATGAGCTGCCATCTTCTTATTGTCAATAAGTACCAAATGAAAATTCATCAAATTTGTATACAATCAAAATAGATTAACAAAAGGTGATTTGTAAAAAATTTTTTTTTTATTTCTTACTTTTCCAACTGAGACTGCTGTTGTTGCCATATCAAGAAAGAATTCTTCACCATTGCAGCCAGGTGCTACTACAGAGATTGGATTAGTTCCTAGAGCAGCCTGAAAGTATGAAAATATGTGCATTTAATACAATATCATATTAGCACAACTTTGTCAATAAATTTTCAATAAGATTTTCAACCTATTTGAACCAATTAACTAGACCAAATGAAATGGTTACATATATAAGTATACAAAATATAATGCTTGAAATAAGTATATGTATATTCATTTTGTACAGATATTAAAAGTGAATTTTACTTAGATGGAACCTAGCTTGGGTTATGTATGTATTTATCCTAAAGCACCACCAAGGGCTGCTACTTGCCAATAGAGCTAAATGTTTAATTTCAAAAACCAAACAAAATCAGGAGATATCAAGTATTTGTGAACATTTGTAATTGTCATAATAGTTACATTAATGACCTTGATATTAAAATCCATGATGAGATCACTTTATTGTCATACTCACAGGTTAATATGATTACTACAATTGATGATGAATGACTAAATGAATGATCACATTTTAAGACAGTGGTCACAAGAAGAGAACAGATAATTCTTTTGTTAAAAAGTTTTTGGATTTGTTTACTCTTCTAACTTCTGCTCATCAACTTTTCAGTGATCTTTCTGTATAATGATCACTTCTGGACAAATCTCTTAGTCATAAATAATTAAGTGGCTCACTTCATCAAATTATCTTTCAGCATCTGACCAAACATGTGGCTCCTCACTTTGCTTAGACCCAACGAGCATGGAATCACTATGATTAAGAGACGGAACTTTGTATCCAGTTACATTTGCCTATTAATCAGATTTAATATAGAAATATAATGGAAACTGTCAAAAAGACAGCAAACACACTGACCTAATGGTTGAAATAATATTATCAATATACACAATGATATGAGTTAGGACTAAAGTGCAGTTTTCAACTACCATATGTAACAATATAGATAAACATCATGCCCCTCACATAGAAAATACACTACACTATTCTTTAAAAGATAGAGATAGAGATAAAGGTATATATTTATTTCAAAATAAATTTACAGCGTCTCTTATGTACAAAATTATTTTTATCTGCATCTGTTAACTTGGCAAGTCTCCCTCCCCCTAAATATCCAAATGATAAACATGCATATAGGTAAAACATTACTTTTATACATTAAGTTTGTGGATTATCCTTATTTACTTAAGGTATCTATTTTCATAGAAGATACAAAAGCTAGAAAATAAACCTAATGTTTAATAGTTCTTCTTGTACCTACCTGTTACTTCAATGTCATTTTGCATGCCATTGGGATATATTTAAGATCTTTACAAATGAGGACTCCATTTTTTAATCAAATACTACCTACTGGTCTTTAAAGCCTTTTTGGATTCTGTTAATTTTTCTAATAGTCTTAAATAAAAAATGGTTTCCGGATTTATTTTTGTAAAATTAAATATGTATTAATCTTACCCATATTTAACTGTTTATGAAAATCAGATGTTCCTTCAAGGAAGCTTTTCGAATGCCATAAACTTTGAAAGCTCTGTGAGGGATACTTCAGGCATTTTCAAATTTATTAAATGCACCGATTTAGAGAACATTGTTTGCTAAGAAGCTCAATTTTCTTAAATATATACGAGCATCTAACAAAAATAGCTTAAACCAAAATTATGAAAATACTCTTGCACACTTGCAAGTGTTATCACTGATAAACAAAGTCAGAATTTAAAATGGTATTTACGTATAATTACAGGATACGAATAAGCCAAATGCTGTTAAACGATATTAACTTGCATCATATATTACGATCTAATAGATTAATGAACACTTTTAATTTATAATAACCTTTGAGAACCGAAAGACAAAAAAAAATTTGATTTTTATTTTGTTAAACAAAATAGCCCGGTGAAAACAAATCTTGTTAGTGTTACCAACCAACCATTTTGTGGAATTTACTACTATAATGTTATGAAGCTACTGTTTTTCATTTTAACTGTAAGTCTGGATTCTCTTTACCCGGCTGTCCGAAGGACGGTTATGTTTTCACGAATGAATGTTTGTAAATTTCTTTGGCACGCTCTACAGCCTACAGTCAACACATGAGGTGTCATTAAGTTTGTCTCAGTTATGGGAGAGATATAAGATAAACTATTTCCCAGAATTTCTATTGGAACAGGAATTACACGGAACATAACTTCAACAGGCGCATTTTTTAGTGTGTCAAATTCCGCAGCTTGTTATTCAGTTCAGAAATAAAATGGAGTCGGTATATTTTCACCCTTAGAAGCAGCTGGCCTAGGCGTGGTGCGACTTCACATCGCTGTTCGGTGTTTGCATTTGTTTTTCGTATTGGTTTGCATAAATTCGTGTTGAAGTCACTCGCCAAGTTGACTCGCAAGTTGTGAAATATGGACCCCCCCCCTTAAAGTTTGAATCTATGGTTATGCCAAGAAAACAGTATTATCTACTAGGTTCGACCTTTTACCAGAAAGATAAAAGTTGTATTCGACTTGTTTTACAGGGGGGTCTGAAAATTTAGTCATTTTGTTTGTTGTGTCATTAAATGCTTGATTATTTACATTAAACCACTGCACAACATTAGAGAGAGCATTGTCAAAACATCATTGACAAAATTGGTTTTTTGTCTATTAATTTAAAAAATGTATCATGTATCATCAGCAAACAATCGTGATTCTTGCGTACCATGTAGGGTAGATCACTATATAGACTAGGAAAAGAAATGGTCCCAGAACTGAACTTTGGGGAACTCCCATTTCCACAATCAATTCCGTCTGGGGTTTTTACCTTTTTAGATTAAACTCAACCTTCTGATTTCTACTACTTAAGTATGAAAACAAAAGCTTGAGATAAGTGCCCTTTTTGCCGCAGTGTCGGAGTTTTCTGATTAAAGTAACATGCTGAACGCAATCAAACGCCTTAGATAACTTACAAAAATGACTCACAGATAAATGTGTCAATTTATAAAGCTAGCCAATTTTTTAATATTAGATTTGTGAAGGGAATGTAAATACGTAATATAATGAACGTACTCTAAGCATTTTTTTTTTTCGAAATGGACATTTTATTTATGGCCCTATTAGCCTTTTAAATTTCACCGGACTTTGTGGCCTAGCGTTGAGCGCGCTTAGCCGGAACTTAAACTACTCCTACATACGATACTCTAAGCATAAAATGAACGTATCCCTTCATAAAAGTTTTCGTTATTGTCTTTGTGATTTTTCTCTTTTAATTTATGTATTTATTCATCTTTTTCCATTGACCTCAACCTATGGATAAGCCACGAAAAAAAGGTGCATACCTAAACTTGAAAAAAAAACATAAAATGGCGCACATTTTTAGGGTTGCACAACGAATATCGAATCTACTATCGATATTTTAGAACTAAATATTATATAATGAACTATTGTAAGAGATTGACGTAGATGAAATAATCATAGTGTATTATATATTTGTTTTCAATATAATTCTTTGAATATAAAAAATAAAGAACTATACAGTTTATTTACGTAAGTCCTTATACAGTCCCGTCAAATTAGCCCGAAAAATAGTGGTCAGTTTGTATTAATTCCCAACATGCTGAATTTTGGTACAGATCTGAGGTACACTATTATGAATAAAACACCGAAAGATCCCACCTTTGCTTAAAAAGTTATTCAAGGTCAAGCATCAAAATTTTCGGTTCAATCAATTAAAGTCTGGCTTGTCTTCAATGATTACGATTCAAATTTAGACAAAACGACTACCTGCCTATTCAATAACAAAATTACACTATTTCCATTTCTTTATTTTTTTCGATTACAGTTTTAATTTGATATAATGTAGTGTTGTGACTAAATAAGTAATGATATCGATCGCATATATTTATTATATATTTTGAACAAAGACAAATACAACAAAATCATTCAAATATATTTTTTCAAGGAGGGAACACTCAATGGCACTCCGCCATTTTGTGTTTGTTTTAATCTGTCACTCGCAATAAGACGGTCGTGCTAGTCACTACATTTCTGTTCGCTGAGTTTTTTCGCATTATCCATACATTATGTTGTGTATTTTATGTTCCTCCGTGTTGATTGCTGCCCAGCTGTCAAATATCAAAATGCCGAAAGGATCTGTTCTGAAAAGGCAGGCGAGAGAACTAGGTGATCAAGGTTCGTAATTACTTTAAAGCAGAGTATCAAAATGGTGGCCCGCTATTACCACTGTCGCAAGTGCGAGAGCGTGTTGCGGCCGCATTAGGAATTAGTGGACGTACTGTTTCAAAAATTACTACCGAAGCTTACGGTACAAGCTTCAAGCGGCATGCAGGAAAATAAGCTTCGTACGCCGAAGAAAAAACACCAACCACGTCGTGTGACACCGGTTGACAACTTCAACGCTGATGCTATTCGCCGTCATATATATGTCTATTACTTGCGCAAAGAAATGTCAACACTTAAAAAACTTGTTGTTTCTTTACGTGAATGTGGTTTGTTCAATGGCCAAAATCGTCATCAAGCTTAGTTTTGTAAGAAACTGGATTTTCTCATAAAAAACGGCAAACGTAAAATATTGATGGAGCGTAACGACGTTACTATGGCTCACTGCGAATTTGAGCGAAGCCAAAAAGATATCAGATTGGTCAAATGTTATTTTCACTGACGAGACTTGGTTAAATGCAAACCACACAGTGTCTAGGAACTGGACTGACGGCACCGCCGCTTCCACTGGTTCAGTGCCAATGGGAAAAAGTTATGCAGGGTCTACGAAAGGATTCGTATCAGATGCTGGCCTTTAAATCCAAGAAAACAGTGGACTACCACGAA
This sequence comes from Marasmarcha lunaedactyla, assembly GCA_923062675.1. Taxonomy (NCBI): domain Eukaryota; kingdom Metazoa; phylum Arthropoda; class Insecta; order Lepidoptera; family Pterophoridae; genus Marasmarcha; species Marasmarcha lunaedactyla. The sequence goes on along the minus strand of OV281352.1, from coordinate 19,612,825 downwards.
GGAATGAACGCGGAGATTTACGAAGGATGGTTTAAAGAAATGGTGCAATCTCTGGAAAAACCGTTCATAATTATTATGGACAACCCTACATATCGCTCCAAACAAATTGATAAAATGCCAACGCAGGCCAATAAAAAACAAGAGATAATTGACTGGCTCCAACGTCATGGCGAAAATGTGGATAGTACTTTATTAAAAGTACAATTAGGAAATATTTTAAAACCGAAAAAAAGCCTCCCTAAAAGATATGTTATCAACGAAATACGACTTCGACTTCCGCCGTATCATTGCCAGTACAATGCTATAGAACTAATATGGGCACAAATCAAAGGACAAGCCACTCGAAACAATACCCAACCCCCTTTTACGGCAAACAAGATGTTAGATTTATTAAAAAATGCATGTGCGGAAGTAACTGCCGAAAATTGGGAAAAAATTGTGAGAAGAACCCAAAACATTATACCGTCGGCTTGGGAAATTCATGTGGCATTCGATAATATACATGTACATAATAAATGTTGGGGAGAGCTCATCGAGTGACAGTGACGATTCATCAGATTTTGATTAAAATAAATAAATAAAGATTACCTGTCGATATAATTATTTCGTTTCATTGTCAAGTACCTACCTATACCTACTTTTTTACAACAGCTTCGAAAATTTTAGAGAAGTTGGCATTATCAATCAAGAATTAATACGTGTAACATCTTGTAATGAAATATAATATTAGTTAATAAATTTGTACAAAAGTATTCGACAGTAGTTTAGTTTCTTACATTTTGTAAAAAAATACGGGTCTGTTATCGTGTTACGTTTATCGATATAGCTCTATCCTTATCAGTTTCTCCGACTCTGGTATTATATAACCTTGTACATGTGTAAACGTCTTATTTTTAAAAAAATAATGCATACATAATGTAAAAAGACGCTCGCACAAGTTTTGACAGGAACTGTCATCGAGAAAATAAAGAAATGGAAATAGTATAACAATTCTAAGCAAACTTAATTCCCTCTTTCTTCAATCCTTTTTGTTTCAAAATACAAGCACAACGGCCAGCAAAGCAAATACCGTTTCAATATGATTTATTGATTAAGCGCCTGTTATAATTTGCATCGAAAGTTTGAAAAATACAAATATATTAATAATGATCCTCGATATCTGGTTAATTAATTAAAGCTCCGGAACATCACTTTTGACAGATTTTTGATAGAAAAAAACATTAAATGGCGATTTGTGGCACCCTAGCCACCTGCTATGACGTCACTACACGATTAATATTTTAGTGACAACAATCAAAAATAGTACTATCTCTTTCTTTTATTAGCATTTTTTTATAAGTAGAGGGAGGGAACCAAGTTCTTCCTCGTCTATGATTCGATATACATAACTACGTATTTATATAGGATATTACGACTACTCTATGTATTTATCACCTCGCTGTCTTTTTCATACATGCGCAAAAGTAATAAAAAAACTTTCTGTAAACTAATTGTCAATGTCATAATAACCAACAATGTGATGTTGAAAGCTGCGATTAAAAAAATCTGCCATTTAAAAAGCTCCCATCAATACAATGAGATTAACTTAGTTGTTAAAAACCTCAAAATAATGACTAAAAATCATGTGTAACTTAATATAATAATAATTTTCTGATATAAACATACAAACTAACTTGTTTTAAAAAAAATATTTTTAATAATTGAATCTTTGCTTTTTATATTCTTTTGATTCTCATAAAAATGTTTCATCAGCTGTTTTTTTAGCTAAGTCTCCCTATGAAAAAGTATACCGATCTCCTTTAGATTTAAATCATTGAAGTTCTGAACTTACTTGAAGTTTCCTTACAAACAGCAGAAATTTTTTCTTTTCCATTGTCATTTAATTAAGGTTTCATAATGTTGCTAAGTAGAAACGAAAAGTAACCTTTTCATTCAAGTAATTCAAAGAATTTGTCAAATTAAACACGGAAAACCTAGTTTTTGCTTTGACCTAGGCATCTCTCTGTTTTAGCTTGTGCTTTCTGCCCAAACACTTTTGCACTATGGGTGTCTATAAGTCTTAATTTAGTCTTGTATTAATTTACATTGTTTTTTTTTTGTCCTATGCCCTTTTCAGTCATTAATAAAAAATTTGTCATTGCATTTTCAAAATATTTTATCATATAATAATGGTAGGGAACTACATATTTATTTTCTTTTATTTTTATGAAGACAATGAAGGTGAAAGTCAATAGTAAGGTGACACGACTATCAACCAGCAGATTCTTGGAACGAATGAAAGTCACTGTCTGTCTAATCTCTTTGCTGGGTCTTCTTTTTAATGCACATGTCTATGAGTTTTTCAATAGGACAATAATTCACTAATTCATCATACATCAACAAAAAATCGGTCTTATTTCTTTTCACATTGAGTTTTAATTTATTGAAACCTTAAATTATTTGTTTTACATATCCCTTCAAAAGTTTATTTACTTTGCCTTGTTTAATCAGGCTATAAAATGTGTATATTTTAAGCACTGGGTGATTTTGTGCTAATTTAATTCCTATCAAGAATACCTGTTTGCTTCTCGTTGGTGCCATGAGTGGGGAAGTATTAGTAAAGGCCATTCCAATAAACCCCTGCTCGGCTGCTTGTTGCGCCCAATATCCAGCAATGCCAAAATGATTCGCTCCTAGAAAAACATTGTTATTGTTCATATAAGAAAACATGTATGTAGATAAGTGTTTGTGTTACGTATAAGTATGGTTTTTAGGTTATGCTAATAAGCCATTAATACAAATAAAATTGTAGTACAAAAATTGTACATTTTTCTAAGAAATGCCCAAAAACATATATTTATTTAAGGCGAGTGAAGCCGTAGGCATCAACGATTGGGTGAATTTTATAAAATACTTAAGAAACCACTTATCACACACCTATTGTTTATACTGTAGTACGTACCTAAAGAAGCTTTCGAAAACAGAGGCTATAAGGCTAGGTTCCTTGTACAGAAAGAACCAGCGCCATTTTTATGCAGTTCGTCTTTATTAAGTTGTAATATCGCACCCAATATCCAGAAGTAACAATTTGCTATTTACGTAAGCAGCTCATAATGGTGTGATAAGTTAATTTATAAATGTTTTCATAGTCTTTGGTATTGAGTTTAAGATATTGAAGTTAATGGTGCGCCTGTGTCGAATTTTAGCGGTCTGTTTTCTATCCTCTTTTAGTTTCTAACATTATCTTAAATCTCAGCTATATTCTCAACTTCATTGAGTTCGTTTGTAACTCTATTCGTTTTCCTGTGACGCATAATAGGCACGTAGTAAGCCAACTCTGCTAGGTAACCCTTTTTCTGGCCCTTATAATCGATTTTTTTTATCATTCCACAATCGTTGGCCATAAGATCCTCAGTGATGATTTAATGTGTATAGTCATTAACTGTATGCGAATTGATAGATAAAAATACTTAAGTTTCATCTATTCGAATTCAGTTTTTATATTATGGAACATCTTAGCTTTCCTTAGATAAAAGGTTGGGATTTCAAAATTCTCCAAATAGCCTGCCCAAAATAATTTCTCTTCGACTGTCCTTCCATATTGTAAACCTATTATGTTCGGGGTTCCTTCTACTTGACATTTAATTACAACCTGACTTATTACTTAGTTGAAAAATGGCAATCAACCTTAATTTATTAGGCCAGTTATGGCTGTCACACAATAATTACGTCACAAAGGTTTTTGTTTGAAGTCACGTAATGTACAGATTAGATACGATTTCTATTATACAAATTTTTTTTTCAGTATTTTATATTTTACACAGACCACTGGCAATAACCTTATTCTCCTATTTATCTTTTACCAATAATCACATCCATTGATTTTAATACTAATATTTATTTGATAAAATAATAAAGTCATACCTTTTACTGAAACCCATCCAATTCCAGCTTCTTTAGCTTTGCAGATAGCCAAGTCCATGCTGAAGTGACTCGATGTTGCCCCCAAGACTCCTTTGGCATCCACCCACGCAGTTGCCACTGTCTCTTTAAGTATTTTAGGTTCTTCATTCGGAGTGCAGACGCCATTACTAATGTCGTTGAGGTACATTTCTGGAATATGAGATACAACGTTTATGTTGTTTATGATGCTAATTTCACTACTCTTGTAAATTGAAAAATATTCTGACAGAATATTCATTTCTTATGTAACTAACATGTGTCTTATAAATTTCATTATTTTTGATAACAAATGGCACAGTCGAGTAGGAGCCAATAATATGTATTTGTATGATTTATATGGGTTTAAATTAAATTATATGTATGTTTATTCTATGTAAATTTAGTCTTTATTATTTGATATATATGTATTTACAGTACAGACTTAATTTGTTCTGTACTACTTTCTCCAGTAATAGGACTGCTGGTAGACATTTCTATAGAAATAATCTGTACCTTTGTACCTTTTTAGTGTATAAGTCACTTTTATTATTGTGATTTTCTGTTTGTACATTTTGTTCGTACAAAATTACGTTATCTATTTTATATACGTTATATATTTCTATTTTTTTATTTAATTAAATACTTTATTTATTTAATTAAATAAATAAATAATATAGAAAACAAAACAGACTGTTTTTAGCTAATTACTACAAACTATCCAATAACATATTAACTGAACCATGGTATTTGACAATTTTTTAACAGGCTATATAATATATTTAACTAGAGCTAAGGTCCACTTAGCTAACACGTCGCTAAATATTGTTTTATGTCTCTATCAGTTCAAAAGAAATAACTAACAAACCAGCCAGTCCAGTGCCAAGTGGAGCTACGCAAGTGGCTCTACATGTACATAGTAACATAAGTATTAAAATTTCGATTGTACATTTAAGAGCCGATGGCATCCAACCTGGAACGTTAGAGCAAGGAGACCCCGCGCGGTATTCATCGCGACGTTATTGGTGTGCTTTTCATCAGCTCTATACTTACTCATACCTAGCTGTGTTTTTGTACAAGAAAACCAGGGTCTTCTCTATTTTCGAAGTCTGACAATGGACTGACAATGGTTGACATGAAAAAATAGTTACATATGTACTTAATAGGTGATTGTGCTAAAATGATTGTTCGAAATATTCCAAACAACAAAAGTTACGAACATTTGAACTATCAATTTTATCTTCAAACTCCAAGTCACATTAATATCTTACGTATATTAGGATTTGCAATAGAAACATACTGAAGGAAACATTTAAAAAACTCTTGTGTTCCAGTATCTGTAATTTACGAATAATTATTATTATTAATAATAATATTCTATCGATAATTACCCATTTATTACTTTAGTACTGTAGAATGACAGTTTATTGACAGCAAAACGATAGGTAAGGTTAATAATCCTGGCAAATAACTTGTTTGTGGAAGATATTAATGTGATAATAAGGGCGTTAACCTTTGTCAAGAACTATATAATTTACTGACACGTAGTATTATAAAGGTATTGCTTTTGCTATAGGCACCTTACGTATTACTGAATTTTCGATTTTGGTGTTACACCGAATTTAGTTGCATCTAGAGTTATAGGTGGTGTCTGGTATGTGGACGTCAAACTAAGCCTGTTGAAATGTACTGTTTTCTTCAGAGAACGCCTGTTGGATTACGGGATACATGTAGGTCTACACGCGATGTAAAACATAGGCATGGATTAAGTTTTATGAATATATAGTTTTGGATAATCCATCTATAGTAAAAGTTTTATTTCTTCAAAACCAAGGTTACAATGTTTGACTGATAGACAGAAGTGATTCGTGATACAGTGTTATAGGTATAATTGTTATGGTGAGTCAGAGTCAGAGTCCTTAGTCAGTGATTCATTAAAAAAATATGTAATAATAATAATAATAAAACCATAATGTTACTTATTGCTAGCTTTGTTTTTTAGTTCCTAAATCACTGTATATAAACGTGTTACGATAGTTAAATAATTCGGAGGCCTTACCGATCTAATTGTCCAATACTTTAAAATACTTCTTTTTTATTATCAAAAACATGATGTAGAATTAACAAAATAATCCTACGCAAGTTTCAACCACGAAATCCACGGGGTCCAAATCCATAGGCTGTTATTGTATAGGCTACAAGTATAGTCTGACAACGAACCTAGGCTTGGCTTTTTCAAGCCTCTAACTACTACCAATTTCAATTATGTAGTTAACGTAGTAGTACTGACAGATCGAAAATCGTCGTATCCATGGAGATCATTAGCCGTAGGTGTCGTATTTACCAATATTGAATGTGATTGTTATAGCGACTAATGACGCGTTGCCGACCGTACTCCTCAGTTGGAAATGCCTTTGAACCAGGAATTACACTGGCTGGTCCTTCCCTGTAACCGTTACACAGCTCAATAACCGTAAGTATAATGGAGGTCAAAGTAGGCAGTAATGTAGCACCTCCCCAGAGATCTTAACAAAAGAAACTATACTCCCAATAAGTACGTAGATAAACATTTTTGAATGCTAAGCATAGCCAGCATGTACGTATACTTTACCTAATCTATTGAGGCCATGGCTAGGATGTCCGTAACGGTCAGCCTGTAGAAGCAACAGGGCCTGCTGCTCAGCAGCTTTTGAAGAAGCTCCTACGGCCTTCAAGCATTCCACCATGAACCGTTTAGCGTCAGAAATTGCTACCTTAGGCATAGTGACTAGAGGTTTTACCTGAAAACGGAAATGTTTAATACGAATGAAACGGTTAAACTTAAATTCTACGCAATTAAAAGACAACTTAAAGACAAAAATGTAGCAATTTAAATGATAAACCTTGTTTATGTGTTCATATTTACGGTTTACCATCAGCTGAGTAAAATAAATTGACAGAAAACAGCATATGTGTAGGTAAACAATGAACTTTGTTACACCGAATGCACGACCACTGTTAATATATAACATAATACCTAAAGAATAATATCAAATCAACATAAAGTAAGACAAGCTGCGGAGTCGACAAATTAAAAAACCCGACTGCTTATTCCTGTTTCCATGGAAATTCTGGGAAATATATCATCAATCATATCAGCAATATATCACTCCTCCAACTCCTCCAAATATGTGAAAATCTGTCAAACATTTAAGGCTAAAGAGCGAACCAAAAACAAAAACACATACATATTAGGTCCTTACATATGAAATTGGCGTTTTGTCGTACTGGCCACTTTGATCTGTATTATCTCCTCTCTGGTTAAGAATTCCAATTTGAAATTTATACAACTTTATTTACTCACGCATTTGTGTTTCAAAAACCGTATTTCATTTGTTTTTTCTTCTTTTGGTTTTTTTGCGACACTTAGTTTACAAAATGGAAAACTTGAAACATCGCGTTATTTATGAGTACGAGTTCCACTGTGGCACCAGTGCTGCAGAAACGGTTAGATGTATTAAAGCTGTGTACGGCGGCGGTGTCGCGAAAGAAAACACAGTGCGTTTTTGGTTCCAACGTTTTCGTTCTGGAAATTTCGACCTGCAAGACAAGCCACAAGCCAACGACAAACGTGCGTCGACTGCTGCGTTACTCAACCGGCACAATTATGAAAGAATTTTTAAATCGAATCACTTCCTTTGATGAAATGTAGGTCCTGTATGACAATCAGAAACGCTCATCGTAATGGTTGAACTCTGGCGAACCAGCCAAATCCTGCCCCAAGCGAAAATTGACTCAAAAAAAGTTATTTGTGACTGGTGGACTAGTGCCGGTGTCGTTTACTACAGCTTTCTTAAATCTGGCCAGACGATAACGGCAGATGTCTATTGTCAGCAACTGCAAACCATGATGGAAAAGCTAGCCGCTAAACAACCTTGGCTGGTCAATCGCTCTAGGCTACTGCTGCTTCAGGACAACGCTAGACCACACGCTGCACAACAGACAGCTACCAAATTAGAGGAGCTTCAACTAGAATGTCTAAGACATCCACCGTACTCCCCAGACCTTGCTCCAACAGATAACCATTTTTGTTGAAATTTGGCAGTCCAAAGCGCGATTAAAAGATATTATTGATTTCAATGATTGATTGATTTGAAGGGATCAGTTAACTATCTATGAGATGGCAAAAGTTCATACTTTGATTAAATCAATTTATTATATTTTAAAACAATTGACTTTAGGTTCCTCCCTTACAAAACGCCAATTTCATATGTAATGACCCGATATATAGACTAAAAAATATAACCCTTCGTCTGGCAGTCGAGTAAAACAGAATACCTACATATTATTGATAATAAGTATAATTAATGCATCTAACTCCCGCTTAAACAAACCTCACGCAAATCATGCGTTATTTCATAGTTTCAAGATTTACCTATTACCTATAGTATAGTGAACCTGTGGTAATAGACTAGAGCAGGCTAGAGATGCCGAGTTCAAATCCTGGTTAGAAAATAATGTATTTATACTGTTTGTTTACATGATGCATAGTTACATAAGGAAAATGGTTTTTGGATTTTTTTATTTCATAATTCTGTATTTATTGTAATATTTTTCCTATAATATTTTTTCTTTATATTACCTAGTATTGCTATGAAAAGGAAAGATGTGTTTATTTGCAATCGATAAACGCTCAATACAACAGCTTATAAATGTTTTACCATATACAATATTCCCACTGGGTGACCTAGCTGCGCGAACCGTCGTCGTAAGCAATATTATGTCGTCAAAGGGGCTTGATTTAATAGCACGTTTAATCATTCCAGATGGAAAAACACCGTTTTTTTAAATCGCCAATCCAAAAATCCAATTTAACTTAAATTACTTTCAAACAATACAAATAGTATTACCTAGTTGTTACAAACAAAATTGTAGAATGTAGATACAATGTCTATTGCGCGATTCTCTATGTCCTTTGTAATTTGTTAATATTGCCTTTTTATTTTTCTTACCATAATAATTGTTTGTTAAACGTACATATAACATTTATTAATGACCGGTGAAAGAAAACTTGGAGTAGCGACACAGTTTTAATCATGGGGTGGTTTCGACCAATTTGTAGCCCACCGTGCTTGCTGAAGCGCTTTGAAGCGCTGGGACGTTTAGCCTTATTTTTATTGTCTATGCAATAAAAAAATACAAATACCTACTTTCCTAATATAATTACTTTTATTAAGACTTGTGACAGATATGTGTGTGACGTATCGTATTTTATATTTTTCCATTTTAAATTGAAAAAATATAGTTACGAATATTTAACATTCCGAAATAGAATCGAACGAACAGCGCGCAAGATAAATTTATTTACATTTTGATACCTAACTAGTTGATGTAGATAGTATTATCAACAGCTTGTAATGATTACTGCCCATTATAATAAACCTCACATTTTATGAAGTATTGACGCGATGGAGTTGAGCCTAATTGAGGTACGTTTGAACAAGACTTTAAAGACTTCTTCCGAAGAGCCTTACACACTTATAGGTCGGGAGACTTATCATAGGTATATTTTTGACTTAACTTCTTACGTAGGTCAAGTGTTGTTTTCGATTGTTGTATTGTTTCATACATTGTTCTCATGTATATGAGTTATTGTCTTAACGTTGTACCTACATCAGTTGGTGCTACTATTATTATATAAGGTAAATTATATATACTAAAAATATTCTAAATAAATATAAAGTTATAAGGTTAAGTTATAAGTTATCGGTAAATTTGGCAGTCATCGCGTGTGATGTCGGAATGTCAGTCCGAAAGCCGACTATTCAACCACTGCACCACCGACGCTCATGCAAAACGTATGAATCATAGATTAAATCAACTTATTGCCATGATTATTTATATATTTGCTCTGATCGATTTGACATACTGGGGGTCTAGCCATATGACCCAATTCAAATTCAAATTCAAATTCAAATATTTATTTCTCAACATTGACAATTACTTGTTCTTATTGACGTCAAATAAAACATGATTCTACCACCAGTTCGAAAAAAAAACCTTCGTGAAGAAGAACTGGCAAGAAACTTCACGGGTATATTTTTTTTTTCAAAATAAATTTACAGAGTCTCTTTATGTCTATACAAAATTATTCTTTTCTGCATCTGTTAGCTCGGCAAGTCTCCCTCCCCCCAAGTATCCAAACGACGAACACCCTCAAACGGCACCCGTTCACGAGTTAACGCGGGATCCAGCCATCGCCCTCCTCAACCATATTAGAGGGAAGTGAACGACCCGTCACCCGACGCTACCATAAGAAGACGTACTTTAGTGACAATGACGCTTTAGATATTCATCGGGACGAAGAACTCATCGCACAAACAGACACATTACACATGCTTTGTTACAAATACTAGTACAATCCTGTTAATGAGGGGATTATACCCAAGGGCTTTTATCATCCAAATAATCGGATAGTTTATAATATGCTCTAGCACACAACTTCTCCTTTATAGTTTCTTTGAATTTGTCAGTAGGAAGACCTTGGATATCCTCAGGAACCTTATTGTAAAAGCGTATACATTGACCCATGAATGAGTTAGTGACTTTATGAAGCCTGCTATTATGAGCTCCCAGCATATTTCTTCCTCTTGTGTTAACATTGTGCAGATGTTTTTTTCTTTTGAACAAGGTTATGTTCTTTTTAACATACATTAAATTTTCTAAAATATATTGTGAATGGAAGGTAAGAATATTTATTTCCTTAAATTTACTTCTAAGTGACACCCTTGGACCGAGCTGATAGATTGTAATCGATATAATACTTGGTAAATTTAAAAAGTACCTTGTCCAACGTTTTTATCTCATTAGGACGAAGTCAAAAAGAAGGGTTAGGTATGTGTTTTACATATCACAGAGTAAACAGGCAAGCCTGCCTGTTCCTGTATTTCGATTAGACTTCTAACAGATGAGAGCCGAGTGGCGGAGTGGGTAATAGCCCTGCCTCATACGCTGGAGGTCCCAAGTTCAAGTCCTGGTCGGGGCATTCATTAGTGCGATGAACACAGATGTTTGTTCTCTGTTCGTGGTTATTGGTATTTATACTTGCATATTTATTCTAGGTCCCGTCCCCCACAGTTCACTGTACGGTCATCCATAACACAATCTCTGTTTACTTTTGGGTCTATACAGTTCATGTGTTTGTCTGGGGATTTATTATGCATAAATATTGCTACAATATTGTTAGCTTATAAAATACGGTTTAGGAGAGGTGGATACTTACCTAATTACATTAGGGGCCATATTACAATCTACAATCGCTAATGGCTGGTTAACACGTATTAAATGGTTAAGCTGGTAACTAAATTTTAAGTTTAGTTAGTTCAGTTTAGTTTAGTAGTTAGTTAGAATAAGTAGTTAAGCTCATAAGTTTAATGAAGATGAACGGTGATGAAACTCAAGGCATTCGTCAATTCTGTACTTAGATTTGTGATTAGCTAGATTTTGGACGAATTTAGAGAAGAATTGTAATCGATAACGCTATAGAAATTAAAATGTATGGAGCAAATCACGTGACTGTAGTTATATCACGTGATGCTCCATACATTTACGACAATTCCTTAAGTAGTTAAGTTGTAAACTAAATTTTAAGTTAAAACTACATGTAAACAGTCTGTTAAGTGACAAGTGGTAAGTTAAAATTTAGTACGCAAGTGATTAGGATTCGTTTTTTTTTTTTTTTGCTGCCGAGGCACCCTCGCGGGAGGGAGGTGGAAGATGCGTCATGCATACTCGCCCGCAGGTAAATTCCTCTGCGGGGGGGTTATGTGGGACTCACCAGAATGGCACCTACCCACTAAAAACCACCTGTTGGCTGTAGTTATTACCGTTATCGCACTCCTTAGTGAAGTGCGGGACCAGGCACTTGACGCACCTGGGCGGTGCGCGGCAGTTGGCCGCCGCGTGCCCGTACAACTGGCACCGATGGCACTGGCCGGGATGACCGCGGCGATGAGGCGCCTCGATTGAGATCCCAGAGAGGCCGCAAATAGAGCTAACCCCTTTCAGGATCTCTCTGGACTTGGGGACGTTGGCGAGAATCACCAAAGCGAGAGGGTGTTGCCTCCCGTACTTGCTGTGCATTTTATGCACCGCGAGTGCCGGGAAGCCTTGGGACTGCAGATCCTCCAGGATAGCCTCGTTCGATAATTCGAACGGGACTCCCCTGAGTACCGCTCTGATCTTACGCTCTTCTGACAGAGCATAAGTGTGATAAGCATATTGCTTATCGGTGAGGAGCTTAGTCAAAGCTCGGAAATCGTCTATCGACGAGACAGTGATTTTAATAGATTCACCCGAGTTTACCGCTCGGGTGTAATGGATCTTGTGCTCATTGCACAATGTCGAGACCTCAGTCCATTTACCCTTTTCCCGAAGGAAAACGGGTGGTGGGACCTTGGCCTTGACAGAAGTTGGGGCCGGAGCGGGTGTTGAAGACACCGGGGCAGCTGGCGTTGAAGACGCTGCAGGGGGTGTAGGGACGGGCGTCGAGGGCGCCGGGTCTTGTTTCGAACGCTTCTTAGAGCGCTTCTTAACAAGCGTAAAGGAGGGAGACTCAGGGCCAGTTGGGGTGGCGTCCGAGGATGACTCGGTCGCGGGTGCGCGCTTGCGGCGCGGAGGGGCGTCTACTTCGCACTCCATGTCACTGGAGGAAGGGGACGCGGGAGGGCCTAAGACCAGAGCGGTCTGAGGGACGGAGGTGGCCTGAGGGGCCGGTGTGATTAGTGCCATGATTAGAGGGAGAAATGATTGCAGTGTGCGAATCATATGAGGGGGGCAGTAAGTGCCTTGGGCGTCGTAATCAGCGATCAGCTTATTCAGAAGCTCCTCAGGGCTTAGGGAAGCCATTGCGGAGGGGTTGGGGAGGGACGACAATATATAAATATATATACTATGAACCTATCAACGATGACTAACTTCCTAAAAAACCACCCTACACGCAGTAGGGCGGTTGAGGACGACGCGGATAACTTACTCGAACACGGAACTTGAAGTCCTGGAACGACGAAACCCCGTCGACGAAGCTCACGTTCCACGAAGTACGGTTAACAAGCCACTGACAGCCGTGAAAATGGCGTTAGAAACTTATTTGAAGTACGGTTAACGAGCCACTGTCCGCCGTGAAAACGGCGTTAGAAACTTAATACGGTATATAACTATGAAATTATATATTACGACAACAACCAGTGAAATTTGGGTGCTCAATTAGCGCGGGGGCTAAAAGACCGGGAAGGCGTCTGCGATCGACGTGCGCTCGAGAACGCACGCAGACCGAGACTGGTGATTTGGATTCTTTTTTTTTTTTTTTTTTTGTTCCCCTCCGCGGGAAGGGCAGGAGGATAAAAATGCCCTGACGCATACTCTGGCGCGATTCCAAAGTTATGTGGGACTCGTCCCGACGCCTACCAGGACCATACCCACTAAAAACCCCCTGTCGGCTCGTGCATTTTTGCCACTCAGCCTTCATCGGAGCGACGGCCAATTGGAGAAAGAGGCCGCGCTAGCGGGGCCCAGAAGGGGTCACCCGCTTGGATTACATAGCACTGAAGGTGCTCAAAAATTAAAAGTAAAATAAAAACATTAAAAATGAAAAGTAAATAATGAAAACATTAAAAATTGAAAAATTAAATATGCATTAATTCGGATTTACGTTAGAATTAGAATTTACGTTAGAATTAGAATTTGCGGCCAGAAGGGCCTCGAGATCGCGTGACAGTCTGGTGGATGAGTACGTTTGCGCATTTCTAGGCCTAGCGACTTTGAACTTCGAGTCTAACACAGGAGCAGCATATGAGACAGAATCACGAACTAGAGGATTGGGATGGGTTTCGGAGCGTTTGAAGAACGCTTCAGAGAGTGTTTTGAGATATTGTTGTACTGTAGGCAGTTCAAGATCTCTATGCAAGTCCGCGTTACGCACGTACCACGGTGCGCCTGTGGCCCGGCGGCAAAAGAGGTTTTGAACTACCTGCAGTTTGTGCAGGAGGGAGGGTTTGGCGTGGGCAAAGATTGGCGAGGCATACGTCATGACGGGTCTAACGCAGACCTTGTAAAGTGTACGTTTGTTTCTGAAGGACATTTTACTTTTTCTACCTAACATGCTATTTAGGCGGACTAAATAGTGACGAGCGAGTTTCGAAACTCTTTCAACGTGTGGCTTGAAAGAAAGCGTCGGATCTAATGTGACGCCTAAGTATTTAGTACTGCGCTTCCAGGGGATGGGAATGCCTAACATTCGAACGTGGGGATCGCCATCGGGACGACGGCGTTTGTGGTCGAAGCGCATCGCAGAACTCTTTTCAGGGTTCACATCGATGCGCCATTCTTGAAACCATGCACCAAGGGCGTTTACGGCCTTTTGGAGTCTGGTTACAAGGCGCCGAACACCGTGGCCTTTGGTATAGAGTGCGGTGTCGTCAGCGAAGAGGGCGAGTTCGACGCCTTTCGGCGGGATGGGAATGTCGTTGGTGTACACGGTGTACAGCAGAGGGGCGAGGACTGAGCCTTGAGGGACTCCAGCCTTTATGGGACGAGGTGCAGAAAGCGTGCCTTCGTGTTTAAATCGAAACGTACGGTCTTTGAGAAACGACGCTATTATCCTGACTAGGCGATCCGGTAAGCCTATCTTGTAGAGTTTATAAACGAGACCGCTGTGCCAGACTTTATCGAAAGCCTTGGCTACGTCAAAGAAAACCGCGACTGATTTATAACGACGCGGATAGAAACCGTCAAGTATATACTCGACGATTCGGTGGACTTGCTGAGGGCAGGAGTGTTTAGCGCGAAAGCCGAACTGATGGGGAATAATGAGAGGATCGCCATCCGTTGGAAACAGATGGTTCCGCATTCGAGAGAGTATGACTCTCTCGAGAAGTTTAGACATTGCCTTGAGGAGGCTGATGGGACTGTGATTAGCCGGGACGTTCAGAGGTTTGCCCGGCTTGGGAATGCCTATGACTGTCGCTTCTTTCCAAGCTTTTGGAAAGTAGCTATGGTCGAAGCAGGCATTGAAAATGATAGCTAATAAGGTAAGCATCTGTTGAGGTAGGTGCTTAAGTGCGTGGTTGGAAATTCCATCCGCACCCGGAGCCTTTTTGGACTTTTGATTTCTAATGAGAAGCAAGATTTCATCATTAGAGACTGTGACAGGGTCGGCGGTGATGGGAAGAGAGTCTCTGCGAAGGACTTCGTCCTCCACCGCCTGGATGTGTGAGGGATCAGCAGGTTGCGTGCTGGGCGAGCATTGTGCGGCAATGCTGTCGGCGAAGCATTCGGCTTTCTCTTCGACTTCGAAGGCAGTAGTGCCGTCGGGACGAGTGAGAGGAGGAACGTGAGAAACGGTGTCTACGCGTAAGGCTCGGGCCATGCTATAGTACGCTTGGTGGGACGGAGAGATATTCGCCATGAGATCGTTCATCTGAGCGTCTCGGAGTTCCGCGAGGCAAGACCTAACTTTACGTTGAAGCTGATTTGCAGCTGTTCTATAGGCGGGCGTGGGATACTTCTTGGCTCTCCGGAGAGCCGCGTTTTTAGCTTTAATAAGATTGCTAACGGCTAAGGGAAGCGTGGGTTTGCCTTGCTTAGCAACCTTTTCGTTGTCACTGATGGCTGAGTTGATAGCATCAGTGAGAGAATTTACTAATGAATCGATTTTATCCGGGCTATCTAATTGTTCGGGAGAGATCGCGAGTGGAGAGTTCAGAGCCTCTAAGGCTGAAACTAACGTATTTTTAAAACCTTTCCAGTTGGTAAAGGTCTTAGGAGATGAGGCGTTATCGTTCGGCGGTCCTAGCACGAGGGAAACGGGGCGATGGTCGGAGCCTAGGTCATCGAGCGGTTCGATAGACCTTAGGTCAAGATTGATTCGCTTGATAATTGCAAAGTCGAGGATGTCAGGAGAGTAGGACGGGTTGTTGGGATAGTGAGTGGGAGTGACGGGGGATATGACATCTAGGTCAAGGGAGTTAGTGATGTCGAGGAGAGCGATACCGCTGGTGTTAGTCGATAGGCACGTCCAGTCAGTATGTTTGGAGTTAAAGTCTCCGAACATAATGACTGAATGGCCGAGGGCGAGAATGGCCTCAAAGTCGCTGCGGATTGGTCTGGTACCACTAGGTATGTAGATTGAAGCTATGATGATGGTCGGATGACCAGTCATAGCCAATCTACACACAGTGGCTTCCATGTTGAGGAGAGGAGGGGTAGGGAGAGGACAGCAATGGAAACCTCTTTTGTAATATATAGCGGTGCCGCCGAAACCGTCGGATTTGGGCCTATCGTTACGAATAAACGCGTACTTCGGTATAGCGAATCCCCTGGAGCGGTTTGGAGTAAGCCATGTCTCCTGGAGAAGGAATAAGTCAGGTTCTTTGTTCTGAAGGAACAGTTTAATCTCGGGAAGGTTGGTGTTCAGGCTACGAGCGTTAAAAGATATTAGGGATAAGCCCTTGGGTTTGATACGACAGGACGCGGGATTCGCGGGTCTAGACATTATAATTTATTATATACGAATTTATACAAATATAAAAGAATTTACAACGAACTTAGGAGCGAGTGATGCTCGGCTAAAGCAAATAAACGCTCTTGAGGAGAGCGGGCGGCTCGCAGTTTGCGTGCGAGCACGGAAATTTCGTTAATATCGACGTTTTGGATAACGTCGAACACGGTCTTCATGTCCTCAGCCAACGACGACTGAGGTGCGGATGACGGAGAAGGACGCGGCCCTACGGAAGCTACGGGAGCTGGGATGGGTCGGGAAGGTGCAGGCGGAACGGCCGGACGCTGCCTCCAAGACAGAGCCGGAGTAGGCGTCGGCTGAACGGGCTTTGCTTCCGGGGGACCCCGGTTGCGCAGCGGCGGGAAGTTAGCGTGAGTGAGCGGCGGCGCCGGTTTAGGCGCGACCCTCTTGGCGGTGGAACGCGGTGCACGCGGGCAGCCCCTGTAGTTAGCTGTGTGACCAGACTGGCCGCACAGCACACAGGCAGGGGGGGAAGTGGATTCGGGAGTGCGAGTGCACTCCTTTGTGAAATGTGGATCCAGGCACTTAACGCACCTGGGGGGAGCTGAGCAGTTAGCCGCTGCGTGGCCGTAGAGCTGGCAGCGGTGGCACTGCCCAGGGTGACCGCGGGGGTTGGGACGCTCGACGGAGATATTTGAGAGTCCGCAAATTGTGCGAGCCTCTCTAAAGATCTCCCTCGAGTTGGGAGTATTCGACAAGATTACCAACGCTAAGGGAAAACGCCTACCGCGGTTGGAGTGCATCTTGTGCACTGCTGTGACCGGGAAACCCTGAGACTTAAGGTCATCGAGAATGTCCTCGTTACTGAGTTCGAACGGGACGCCCCGTAGTACTGCGCGGATCTTACGCTCCTCCGGGAGGGCGTAGGTGTGATACGCGATTTGGTTTAATCCGAGTAACCTGGTAAACGCGCGGAAGTCGTCGACGGTCGCTATTTGAATCTTGATTGTATCGCCAGCGTTGGCGGCTTTTAAGTAATTAATTTTGTGCACTTTGCACAAGTTTGAAACCGCGGTCCAGCGCGCTTTTTCACGCAGGAAGACGGGCGGAGGGAGCTGAGGCTTCGGCGGGACGGGAGCGCAGCGCGTCGCTGGCTTCGATGTGACCGACGGAATCGCGGTCACTTCGAGTGACATGAGCGGCGCGGGGGCGGGTGTAGAAGACACCGGGGTTGGCTCGGGTGTTGAAGACACCGCGGCCTTTTTCGAACGCTTCTTAGAGCGTTTGGCAACTAATTGGAACTCGGGCTCTGGAGAGCCGGTTAGGGTGGCGGCGACCGACGAAGCTACGGACGCGGCGGAGTCTGAATCGCTCCCGGGAGCGGTACGCTTCCTACGAGAAGAGCGCGAGGATGAGACCGACGCGCAGTCCATATCGGATGGAACGGGAGACGCGGGAGAGCTATAGACCTGAGGGGTCTGGATGTTGGAGGCCTGAGGGGCTGGGGTTGGGGCCTGAGGGGCCGGGGACGCGATAGATGCCTGTAAGGCCTGCGTTAGTGCGTCAGCGGGTATGCTTACGCCGGACGCAGCGAGCGCCTGGGCGAACGACTTAAGAATATTAACAAGGTCCATTGGAGGACTTGGGATAATATGAAATATATAAATATATAATGTATGCCTAGGTTCCCTAGCAAACCTAGCGCCTATTTATATAACAAATGCCTAGAATTCCTAAATAAAAATCTAGCGAACCCTAGCGGCAAACCTCCCTACCAGCGGTAGGGGGGCTGGGGAGAATAAATTAAAACTAACAATAGTACGCCGAAGGCCGCTACCTAGAAACCTAAAAAGGGTGCGCAGGTAAAGAGTTGACCGCGTTAGGGTCAACCTTTACCGACAGAAAGGACAAATACACACGAAAACACACAGATATGATAGAAATAAATATGAAAATAGGAGAAAAATAAATAAAATAGAGAAGAGAAATAAATAAAAATAAAAAGGACTGGTTCAGTACAAATTCGTTGTCACCGTTAAGTATCCTTTGCACTGAAGCCAGACTACTTACGCCGGGCACAACACTGCACTCAGCACAAGCACAACACAACTTAGCACAGCACTTTGAAGACTAAGAGGCTTAGTCGCAAAGAAAAATCGCACTTCGAAAGCACTCAGACGGAGTAGAAAGACTTAGGAAACCGTAGCACGGAGCCAACACGCTAGACTGTGACGTCAGTAAACTGAGCGCCGCGGAATGGCGGGAAGGGACCGATCAACGGAGAGCTGGGTCTTGCACGTCCGCACCGCGTGGCGATCGGAGCGAGAATGCGATTTGGATTCGTTGTATTTTTCGTATAAGTAGGTGGGCGGGTCTTCTCACTTAACACGTTTGGACGTGATTTTTTAGTTAAGTGCATAGGTTGACAAAGTGGTTGGCGGCAAGAGGTCGTACTTATTTTGCATTTTTTCCTTTTTCTTCAAAACTTCAGAGTACAGTTTAGAGTCTACTTTCAAAATTTGTTGAAGAATATTTTATTCTAAGAATATTTATTCGTATTCAATTCTTCTCTAAATTCGTCCAAAATCTAGCTAATCACAAATCTAAGTACAGAATTGACGAATGCCTTGAGTTTCATCACCGTTCATCTTCATTAAACTTATGAGCTTAACTACTTATTCTAACTAACTACTAAACTAAACTGAACTAACTAAACTTAAAATTTAGTTACCAGCTTAACCATTTAATACGTGTTAACCAGCCATTAGCGATTGTAGATTGTAATATGGCCCCTAATGTAATTAGGTAAGTATCCACCTCTCCTAAACCGTATTTTATAAGCTAACAATATTGTAGCAATATTTATGCATAATAAATCCCCAGACAAACACATGAACTGTATAGACCCAAAAGTAAACAGAGATTGTGTTATGGATGACCGTACAGTGAACTGTGGGGGACGGGACCTAGAATAAATATGCAAGTATAAATACCAATAACCACGAACAGAGAACAAACATCTGTGTTCATCGCACTAATGAATGCCCCGACCAGGACTTGAACTTGGGACCTCCAGCGTATGAGGCAGGGCTATTACCCACTCCGCCACTCGGCTCTCATCTGTTAGAAGTCTAATCGAAATACAGGAACAGGCAGGCTTGCCTGTTTACTCTGTGATATGTAAAACACATACCTAACCCTTCTTTTTGACTTCGTCCTAATGAGATAAAAACGTTGGACAAGGTACTTTTTAAATTTACCAAGTATTATTACATTTTTATTCTTACGAATATCACAACAGGATAACCGTTCATCAAATATGATAGGAATGTTTATTAATGCCTACAAAACAGTAAACAAGTCTGGCCTTGAAACTAAATTGGATGAGTGTTATCACTATAGCTTGGAATCATTTTGCAAAATAAACACATATAAGTTACGTAGCCAACTAAATAATATGTATGGTATTAAAATTTTACTTAATAGTCACTTACCTAAATGATCTTGTGAAATATTTTAAATTTATTTACGAAAAACTCATACGCAACCGTGCGTTCTGTTGCTCTTTTAAGAGCCAATTAAGAGCGCTGTGAATGATTGACTCAAACTCGAACGACTGGTTCTTTACAGCGGAATTGATAGCTGTGAGGTCGTGAGCATGGAACGAATGTTAAACTGCTGGAAGTTTCACTACTGTTTGGCACGCGAAAGGAGGTTCTAAAGCTCTGTGTGTCCTGGTTTAGTTTCACCATGTTCGTATTATGTAGATGTATTCTTTATTTTAGTGCTTCACTTAAAAGCAACTAGGAATTGGAATTTGATAGGAACATAGGAAATAAAGGATAAATGTGTAGGATATTATGACAGGGTTTGACTAAATTCTCATGGGATCGTCAAATGAGACTAAAACTGTAAATCTCGAACTGCTACAATTATATACTGGTATGATGTGCACTCGATAAGTATGCAAGTGGTTAGGTATTTTATTTATTTTTATTTTATTTTAATAATATATCCCCAGACAAACACACCAACTGTATGCCCCAAACTGTAAGCCCTACAAATGACTCAAAGTAAGCACACCTTTTTTTATTGAAAAAGGATTAGACGTTTGTCTTTTATCTCACCTGATGGAAAGTGACGATGAAGACGAAGGAGTTACACGTCTTTCCACGAGGTACCTATTCACTCGAAGAACTAGGACTATAGTTTTCTGGAAAAACAGACGCAGGCAGTTCATTCCACACCCTGGTGACCCGCACCAAAGAGGAACTATCGAAGCGTCTGGTTCGACTTCTTGGATGGAAGGCTTGTCTGCGTCTAGAATGAATGACCATACAGCGAACTGGGGGGACCCGAGAACCATGACCCGAGAACGAACATCTGTGTTCATCACACTTTTAGATATTGATAATGATAACGTTAGATTTTCAATTTTTGAGAATGAAACGAGATGTGCCGTAATTAACTTTTATTTAAGTAAAATTAAGGCGTAACTGACAGGCTAAAAACACAAATAAAAACAATATATATATATTAAGTGGACTATAGAGGCACGTGATAAAAAGAAGGATGGAAGGATAAAAGGGAGGCCTTTGCCCAGCAGTGTGACTCTACAGGCTCGTAATAATAATAATAATTACATTCAGGTACTTTACTATGTAAGCGAGCGTGAGAATTTAACTCCCAAGTACCTACTGACTTGTCAAACTTATTTCTTGGAATACGAGGGCAGAAACCAATATGTTGGGCTAATTTAAGACTCTTTTAAGATTTTACATTCCATTATTTATGAAATACGCTATTGTTTTAAGTGATCGAATAAACTCATTTTAAATTAAAGTCTTTATTACCAGTGAAGTTAAGCCGAACCCATTGAACTTATTATCAATAATTGTAAATTGTAAATAATTGTAAATTGTAAGGCACAAAACCTTTGAATAAATTAAAATAGCGGAAGATAGTTCTTACATGATGAGCAGATAGATTTCCGTATTCGTGTCCTGTTAATTGCCCAGGTAATTTTCACGTAGTGACATTCGCATTACAACTAAGATAAATCAGGCGACGGCAACAAGATTTAGAAGGTCCGTGCGACTATTTACCGCTATTTTACTTTTAATCAATGAACGAAACAAATACTTTGTAGTCAAAACACAGTTCCCCGCCAAAGTAGACCAAAACATTGTACCAGATGTGTTGTTAATGAAACTTTTCATTATTGTTACTCTATTGATATTTTTTATATTAATAGAAAACATTTACCCGGATAATAACTAAAACTTGCGGTGACAAAACAAAAGTACGTGGTAAAGAACTATTAAAGTCCATTAATTTATATTTGTTTTGGCCTTAATGACATAGATAGTCAAGTGTTTATTTCAAGGATTTGATAATTTTACTGTTTATCGACTGTCGACCGATAGGAACTTTCTTATCAGACAAGTAAAAGGTTAGGGCCCTACATAGGTACAGTACAGAGGCGGTTGTTTTTTTTGGATTCTTAAAATGTTTGACTTTAAATAAGATTAGTATAGAATAACGACAACCACTGGCATTGCCTAGGTTTCTGGAAATAAAAATATTCCTTGAATTTTTATTAGGAACGATTGACCCTTTGCGAAGAAAATATTGTTTTAGAATCAAGTACTCGTTTTATGCAATAAACCGAGAAATGATTGTAAATAACAAGCCGTGATAATAAAATATACAAAACCCCAAAAATCACTAAGTCAAAAATGAAATTACGAAAGATAACGTTTTTTTAATCATTATAAAATGCTCAATAAATCCCTCTCAACTACTAATTTATACAATTTAAAATTATTCCAAAAAATAAAAATACCGTGCCTCTATAATATACTAGATTTCTCCGAGTAGTTGTTACTCTAGGTAGAGCGCCCAAATTTTTTTTTAATTTAAGTAATGAACGGGAATCTTACCACAATTTTGATTTTCGAGTTTTCGATATTTCGGCACCGGTGCCAATGCCATGAGCACGGTGACTGGTACATGTATGTAGTTGGCGTTGACAGTTAGAGTCAGACTCGGCCTCCTCGCTTTCTCGTCCTTCTTGATCGACTACCATTGGAACTCGCAGGAAACTCACTTTCACAAAATACACTTCCCGTGACACTGGCTTGACTGCGCACGCTTAGTTTTATTTTTCTGTTATAGTAGTTTGATATAGAATAATAGTTAGTGCTTTTAGCGTTTTTTATTTTAATTTAATTTTTCTTATTTTAGAATTACTTATACTATTTCCATTTCTTTATTTTCTCGATGACAGCTCCTGTGTACTGTGTGTAACTGATAGAGAGCATTATATCAAATTGGAACTGTCATATTTGTAATTTGTCATATCAAATTAGAACTTTCTAATTTTTACTAATGTAATCATCACGTTCACGTGGTCATGTTCACAGCCAGTGCAATTATTGTAACAAGCCAGGTTTCACCTGGAGCCTACGTTGGACAATCATTAGTCAATATAATAATGACAATAACAATTGAGGGAGACTTGCCGAGCTAACAGATGCAGAAAAGAATAATTTTGTATAGACATAAAGAGACTCTGTAAATTATTTTGAAAAAAAAAATATACCCGTGAAGTTTCGTGCCAGTTCTTCTTCACGAAGGTTTTTTTTTCGGACTGGTGGTAGAATCATGTTTTATTTGACGTCAATAAGAACAAGTAATTGTCAATGTTAATAAAAATAAATATTTGAATTTGAATTTGAATTAATTAACAAATAAAACATCTACGACTATGTCCATGGGTGTGGATGCCACTTACCATCAGCCTGTTTGCCGGCTATGAAAATAGTAAAAAAATAATGGGTGTATAGTTCGTTCGCATTAAGAATGCACTGACGTATCGTCTCAGTATTAGGTCATAGCCAATAACATCATCGACTAAGAAAACTTTTTCGAATACACAGGATTAATTGCGTGCCTTGATTTTTTTTCTTAATTGTATAAAGTAATGGTGCCAACCTCGAACAAAAACTTGAGACCCATGTTTATTCTAAAAGGGGTTGTTCCGCATCAATTTGTAAAATCTTAGAAATAAAGAAATTTTGAATATTGACTTTTTTGAATTAATTCATATTGCATTATCATGATTATGATTGAGTTTGAGAATCATCTAATCGAATTAAAGCTAGAAAAAAAAATTACTTCTATTATACATGGTTGTCTGAGGTTGTAATATTATTAATGGCAATTATTGTATTTATGCATATGTATTTTTGTATGCACCCATTAATTTGAAAACCTTTCCTTTGCTGCGGTAGACTAGTAGAGAATGCTAAATGGCATTAAGTCCGCCGTTCGTACACTGATTTTATATTGTGCAATAAAGTTTTAAATAAATAAATATAATTTAGTGTGTTATTTTTGGAATTATCATCTATAAAGCAAGAAGAACTAAAGACTTTCTTCTTTAAAATGTATTCGTGATATATAGTCTATCGTGACCACGGCAACTGCAAAGATGCCGAAACGTCGAAATAATTTTAAAATTAACTAAAATATACGCGATAATATCCGGTAAAAAGTGTTTTATTTAAAGTATGTATCGTGAAAACTTAAGGAAAGAATATATTAGGTCTTTACCTATGAAATTGCCGTGTTTCACGAAATAAATGAAGCGTAATTTTTTTATATATTTTTTATTTCTATTAATCAAAATAATCACCCATGCAATCAATGCATCTTTGCCAACGCTTTGGTAGCTTATTGATGCCTTTCTTGAAGAAATCAGCTGGACGGGAGGCAACAAATTCTTCAAAGGCATTTTGTACTGCCTCTCGGGTATTGAATTTTTTTCCCGCCAAGAAGTTATCCAAATTTCTGGAAAAAGTAGAAGTCTGTAGGCGCAAGGTCTGGTGAGTACGGCGGATGACGGAGAACTTCCAACCCCAACTCTTGTAGCTTGGAGACCGTCTGCTGTGCAGTATGAGGTCGCGCGTTGTCGTGCAGGAGCAGTGGAGCCGAACGATTGACCAAAGCTGGTTGGAGACGTGCGAGCTTCTCCATCATTGTGTTCAGTTCTTCACAGTACACATCTGCAGTAATGCTTGTCCCGTTTGGCAAGAAGCTGTGATGAATTACACCCGCGTTAGACCACCAAACAGTGACCATCACTTTTCTAGGGGTAAGTTTTCGTTTAGGGCATTGTTTGGGTGTTGAACCAGGGTCCAACCAACTTGCTGAGCGCTTACGATTGTCGAACAGGATCCATTTCTCGTCACAAGTAACAATGCGGTTCAGAATTCCTTCATTTGTATGCCTGCTGAGCAGTGCAAGGCACGTCTCCACGCGTACTTCGCGCTGGCGGTCATTGAGCTCGTGGGGTACCCATTTGTCAAGCTTTTTTACCTTGCCAATTTGACGCAAATGGACCAATATTGTTTTGATGCTAACGTCGAAAGCTGCTGCTAATTCAGCCGTGGATTGAGTTTCATCAGCTTCCACAATTGCCTTTAATTCGTCATTGTCGACCAAAGTTTTCGGACGACCACGGGGTTCATTTTTCAGATCAAAATTTCCAGAACGGAAGCGGGTAAACTAATAACAGGTGGTGCGTTCGTTTGTAGTGTTCGCTCCGTAAACGTCGTTGATGTTGCGTGCCGCTTGTGCCGCTTTGCTGCCACGACGGTACTCATACTCCATAATTACTCGAATTTTTAACTTATCCATGATGACGAAAAATGTTCGATTGCGTTGTGAACAAAACACTAACTATTAAACAAATGACGATTTTAGAAAAAGAATTCCATGTTTGTCAAATAAAATTAATTTGAAATTAGAATTATCAGTCAAAAAAAAAATATTTTCATTTGAAATGGCCAGTACGGCAAAACGGCAGTTTCATAGGTAAAGACCTATTATTTGAATAATACGCTACAAGCTTACAAACTACTTCTACATTTGAAAAAATCTTTTAAATAATTTGATATTTACATTTATAAAAATGTTACCAATAATCATAATTTCTATGCGGATATAAACTTCCATACACGGTGACAGTAGAGTCGATTCTTCCACCTCTTCTCGAGCTTTGTAGTTCAATAATTGCGAATGATTGTCCGACGCCACCAGCTGTGATTATGGGAACAGCTCCCTTGTTCCAGTCGACATGATCCTCCATGTGAATCGCTGTTATTATCGCAGAATTTAGCTTTCCTGGTTTTGGTACGTAAATCTCTTCCGATCTCTTAATAAATGGAATACCAAATTTA
Organism: Marasmarcha lunaedactyla; assembly: GCA_923062675.1. Lineage (NCBI taxonomy): Eukaryota > Metazoa > Arthropoda > Insecta > Lepidoptera > Pterophoridae > Marasmarcha > Marasmarcha lunaedactyla. The sequence continues at coordinate 19,587,166 of OV281352.1, read as the reverse complement.
TGCACAGTTTTTCTGAAAATAACGAAGTCTGTATCTGACTTATGCCCAACATTCAGATCATAACTATCATTCGAAGAAACCAGACAAAAGATGACTGTTATAATTATATGCAAACGCATTTTAAACGTATTTTTAAATTTATAATTTATTCGTATCTTTGTTCGGTTCATATGAAAAAAACCAACAATTGTCTGGTCTTTATATTCATTGTGAACGGGCCAATGCGAGAATATACCAAGATATATTTAAAGCACATGTTCTTTGCATTTTAATGAAGTTAATATTTAAATTGGCCTCGTCACTTTGAAGCAGAACCGTCGTTTTGCAATGGGAATATTATCAGAATATAACTGGATTTTATTCTTATTTAATTGAAGCCTCATGCAACAATTTAAATTAACCGTTTTGACGAATAAATCTCTTCAAGTAACTACTCTTTTTTACACCATTTCTTGTAGCGTCAGTGGTGTCAGCAGCGCCATCAGTTCTAGAACCGCACACACAAATACTCGCAAACATGCGCAGAGTCATTCTCCTTGCAATGTGCTTTAGTGTGCAACTGTAATTCACATGTTTCGTTTTTCTTGTAATCATTTTGTGTTATTTCTCCGTATACTATTTGTTTATATGATTTGTCATTGTACTTGTAGAATCTACTAGGGGAGTTAATGATGAGAGTTGCCTTGGAGCCTTATAAGAGATAATAAGTAATTTTAAATCGATATTAATAAATAACAAAAAAAAAGGAATCACAAGAATTCTCGGATTTGCATAATGGTGGATGCTTATATTTTGGTAATAAACGAAGATATTTTACTCGGTAGCGATGTTACTGTAGTCACAGATGGTTTGTTCATGTTCTGATGAACATCTTCGTGCCGACAGCTTTTTTGTTCCACCCTCTCTTTTCCTCTCGGTCTACCTATAAAATTTAAATGAATTATTATATTAAAATCTCAAGTGTAAAGATTATATATACTTGTTTTTCGGCTGTTTGTTATTCTTCCTTTTAAATTTCACCGTACTTTGAGGCCTACCGCTAAGGACGCTTAGCTGAAACTTAAAACTACTCCTACTACATATTTATACGCCTTAGGAATCTTCCTTAGGTCTTAGACTGCAATTTACATAATTGTTATTCATGGTTGCATTACTGAAAAAAAAAAACACAGGACTTGGAAGATCATCACAAGGTGTCTGGTTTTCCGTACTATTTTTTTTAAACTTATAATTTGAAAAGTATGTTACCAAATTTGTTTTAAGTATTTTTCTGATAGCTGTCACGGCTCTGCCTATTACCCAGTTCTGACTTGGCGTTTATTTCTGGGACAACCTGTATGTACACTTAATATATTGAACAAAATTTTACAGGTTTATGAACTTTGGAAATAATTTTTATAATACTATTTTGCATAGAATATGTATCTAACGCATTGCATGGTCAGACAAAATTAGATTTAGTCAAAAATGTCATAAAAATGAGCAAACAAAACATATAAGAGTATTAAATAGCAGTTTAACATGATAGCTATTTAAGTTTTATGTAGCAATTTTCGTATGGTGTATTTATATTATATATATAAATGCAGTCATTAATGTTATAATACTTTTTGCTATGAATCAAAACTATAATCTAAACAAAACTATAAAACAACTCGTTTTGACATATCAAGTCATTACTTAAATTACAGTTTAAGAGTTTCGTTTGATTGTTACGCTTTTCACATAAATAACGCAATCGATCATCACTAAATTGTTTATATGTTAACGGCAATCTGTACAGTCCGGTATTCTATACAATACCTTGGCAATGTATAGAATGCCTAAACATATTAGGTAATGCATGAAATATTATTAATAATATCTTTGCCCAGGTTTTCTACACAATACCGAAAGCGCAGCTGCACGTAAAACACGAACGTGGAGAAGAGAGGAGAGCGGGCTGTAATTGATAGGAAAGTGATACTCTTCAAATTCAATAAAAATACTGAAATAAAATAACGTCTATAAATTAAAACCATGTCAACTTTGAGACTTGCCGAGCTAACAGATGCAGATGGGAATAATTCTGTATATACACAAGAGCAATTGTAAATGGATTTTGAAAAAAATATTCCTGTATATTTCTTGCCAGTTTTTCTTCACGAAGGTTTTTCTGAACTGGTGGTAGAGTCATGCTTTATTTGACGTCAATAAGAATACGTAGGTATATTTGAATTTGAATATTATGTGTTTTTATCTACGAAAATATTTCTTCTGTTACTCCTTAAAGTATGTAGTAAAAACTTAAAAATCGCTGTATATTATAGCTATGTGACTTATGACACTCACACTTTAATAAATCCGCAAATGTATAATTTTTCCATTTGCATATGCATTGCAATATCGATTAAGACTGCAATTAAAAACAAAATATAAGAAAAACACGCTGCGAGCGAATTCAGCACGCGTAAAGACTATAATAGGTATTTCAATCATAAAGCCGGCTCTACACTCGCGTGTGAAGTCGCGTCGTGAATTCACGCCATGAATATACGATGCGATCCACGCGTGACTTGTGTCCCTCCACACTCGCATTCTTTCAGTCAAGCTTCACAGTCTTGTTCGCAATATCTTGTACGCTACTGCGGAAAACTCGTCCACGCGTCGCAAACCCTTTGTCGCAAAAAACCGACACTGATCGGGGAACGCCGAAAAGCGCGAATGCGAAGCGTGAACAACATCTACACTCGTGTTTCGCGATTTTCGCGGGCATTCACAGCCGTTCGCACCGCGAGTGTAGAGCCGGCTTAACAGAATTCATTGAAATATCGAAAGCTGGCTCACCTTGACTGATTACTGAGAACCAATAAACACTAGTATTAATATAAAAGTTAGTATTTTCAAGACTTTGTACTTCAGACTATATGTTACTCCGCAAAACCCAAAGATTCGTACAAAAAATTTGGCACGTTTGGTGGAGGCTGGCTAAGGCCGAGATTTTTAAATCTTTTATAGGCGCCTCACATACTAGGGGAGAAAAAAATTGCAAGGGATTTGAATGAGAGAATCTTAGCCTGCACCAACATTACCTATTGTGCATATCTAATACCGATGATTTTAAATGATATTGTACTTTTAATGGTTCTCAAATTTATTGCAAAGCAATCCATTATTTAATTTAGCTTTTTGTACCCTGCACAATGCAACACAAACATAAATTAAAAACCCCCGACTTACAGGAACATGTTTGCATAACTTTTGAATGGCTGAACTGGTTTTCATGCGCACAGCTGAGAACACTTTCGATTTATTGAACTTTTAAACAAAATAACTCGCATCGAAGTCAGCCAGATACAAATATCAAACACACTCGCAAAACTTATAACATCCATAATTTTACGTGGGTTAAAAATGGTGTTTAAAAAATTGAAGCCAGAACTGAACTTTAAATGTGGTAAAGTATTGAGCTAAAGCCTCGGGATTGATCAAGGAGACTATCGAAAGGACAGCTGTACATTAAGGTTGACTGGTGGAAGAAAAGGTAGTGAGGAAACCTACATACTTACACTTAAGCCGTTGCTTCGAAGTTATATGTGAAGTCTGCAAACGCTCAATACAAGTGTGAATGCTATATTTTATTATTCACAGTATTCATCATGCATAATACGTCTTCTTACAGTAGCATCGCTCACTTCTTAAGTCGTAGACTTCACACTTCGTAACTGTAGTTGAAGAGGAGCATGGCTGGACCCGGTAAATCCATGAAAGGGTGGTCTAAGGATGATCGTCGTTCGGATAGTTTACAGGAAGGCAGACTGACCGAGGTACCAGATGCAGATAAGAGTTATTTTATATGGACATAAAGACTATTATAAATTCGTTTTGAAAAAATGATTCCCGTGAAGTTTCTTGCCAGTTTTTCTTCACGAAGGTTTTACCGAACTGGTGGTAGTGTTGTGCTTTATATAACCTCAAAAAGAACAACTAACTGTAAAAATTGAGGGTTAGATATTTGAATTTTTATTTGAATTTAGTCTGATACACTATTTTACATAGTTCAAGCAGGAATTTGGATCCACCTATTACGGGAAAACCTGTAAACTAAATTGTTAAAAAACTATTATTTAGTTTTTATAATCCAATTAGATGAAGATTATTTCAATTTAAAATGAAAAGCACATGAAATTATTTATGATGTCATTTTAACGTAATATGTTACTTACGAACAAAAAACCTTTTTTAGTTTGATAATTTATACTTATCTAAGCAGCTAATTTTGAGGATGAACTAGATGAAACATTCATGTTTATTTTCTATGCTTTTATAATAAAGAACAAATGTTTGCTTGTTTATTTGTAAATGAATAGCTCTAAAACTAAGTACTGAATCAGTTTGATAATTATTTAACTATTGAAAGGTACATTACTCAGATGCTGCACAAGACTACGTCAGGCTTTGTTTAATACCAAACAGAATATACGGTGCTTAAGAAGCTACAAATATTTTATAAAGTAAAAACGTATTTCTTGTCTGGTATCTACAAATGAAATTGTCTCTCAAATGACAGCAACAAACAATTCCTTAAATATTGTATTTCTTATAAAACATCAACGATGCAAGAGTTCTATCAAAAGATTTTAGTCTTCTGAACCTTATCAGGTTGAGACATATCTATTAAGTAGGTAAATATATATGTATACTTAGGTATACTTTGAGGGCGTAGAAAAGTTACATTGCCTTTATCTAAGTTTATGATTTTTGTTATAAATATAAAACTTCAGAAGTTAAATATATTTAATTTCGTCAACAATCTATTTCAAACAAAGATTAAATCTAGGAACCTATTTCAACGCGATGAGTTATAGTTTAGAAGATAATAATTTGAAAAATGGAAATCTACCTGACCAACCCCGACACCTGACGCCTTATGAGATTAAATAGCAAATTTTCATTCATGTTAATTAAATGGAAATAAGTATTGGGCGTTCTGTGCAAAGACTGTGGCCAAAACACCAAATAAACAGGATATATTGGTTAATTTCTCAGTTAAAGTAATACCGCTTTTGCCTGGTGCTAAATATTACGGACTTTGCCGTTTCTGGAAACGGACTGCAGGACTGGTTCAGATTTTAATTCATTCAACGTGCTGTAGAGCCGTTTCTTTTTAGAAGCTTTGTTAGTGATGGAAATATCTTTACAGTATTTGTGATTCAGTAATTAAGTATGAAATATCAAATCTTGACAGCGAAAAACAACTCTTCTTGCGGTACTCTTATGCCAAATTTAACTATGTATATTTTTACATACAAGTTTTTTGTCTAGGATAGTGATGGCATGACCTATTTTCTTTATGTTCTTTACGATAGCCACATTACATATAGACGCTCTTTTACACAGTGAGTGACTTAAAATCTGGGTCCAGTTCCATAGTTAAATTAAAAAAAAAATTAAATAAAAAATGTTATTTAAAAGCTTCATTTCACTTTCCATACATGGTCTGGCTTAAGAGCGCCCAACATCTTTCACATAAAATTTTATATTGTCTAGGTAAAACAAGGTACTGGAATAGTAAGGGACTGATACTAAGAATTATTTAGTGAAATAATCAAAAGTTTGATTTTGTAAGCTCAAAATACGTTTGGAATTGAAGAATATTAAAAAGTTTGAAAATCAATATAGGAGATAATTTTTTTATATGTATTTATTCTGATTCATATATGATAAGTACATTATCTAATAACTGGGCAGGTGTTACAACATTCTTTTCATACCTTGCCCAGCCAAGGTACCAAATGATTGGGGTAATGGGTGTGCAGCAACCCAGTGTCCTCCGGCCTACCTCGCAATTACAATAATATTGCTTATTATAGCATTTGTATTTTATTAATTTGTTGCACTACGATAACCTAATCATTAAATTAAGAAAAAAATACTATTAATTTTAACAAAAGCATTATTTTATTCCTAACCTGGGCAGCCGAAAGCTAGGACTGAAATGAAGCATTTTATTGTTAAATCTTTTCTTAAGTTTTCACGATACATACTTTAAATAAAACACTTTTTACCGGATATTATCGCGTATATTTTAGTTAATTTTAAAATTATTTCGACGTTTCGGCATCTTTTTTCGACCACGACCACGGCAACTGCAAAGAGGCCGAAACGTCGAAATAATTTTAAAATTAACATTTTATTGTTTCATAGGGTTACAAATCAGTGCAGTAACAAATAAACATACAACTTTTAGACATACACATTTAACAATTGCATTGCAATATAAAAGCCAAAAGAAATTTAAATATGCACTATTTGCCTGGGGTTCCTAAACTAGGTTCAGAGGGCCTGAATCCTGGGAAACCAGTTGCTATGGTTTCTTCATTATTAGATTGACTTTTATTTACAGTAAGGTGTCAAAATATAATTTTTTTTTTGTATTTCTAACAATCACACCACGTTATCTAGCCCTGAAATATCTGCCCCTACCAGGATTCGAACCCGGGGCCTCTGCCATGGAAGGCAAGGCTTCTTACGTCCAAACAGGCCTTCAATCATTTATTTTGAGATCACAAAAAAATAAAGTACAGATTATAAATAAGTATTTACTTAGTATACTTAGTAAAGGTATAAAAAGATATTCTTAGGTGTGGATGTATATGTAAAGGTTCTGTTCTGTGTAATGACTTATCTTATTAAAATGTTAATATAATTTATTGAAATAAGGATAATTTAAAAAAGTCCACGAAATATGTCGGTACTAACATTTTTTTTGGGAATTACTTAATATTTCATAAATTTTTAACTTGAAAATACTTACATCAGCTATGTAATAGTTAAAGTAATAGGTCAATTTATAATTTTTATAATTGATTAAGACAAACGATTGATAAAATCAGATGTATATAGAAAAATTGGTGATCAGGTATAACAGAAATCATTCGGTATTTTATCCGGATATTCCCACAGAAGTAGGAGTTATGATCGTGAAACCAGGCCGGGGCAATTTACAAATCCAAGTTCAGAACCCTATTGAATGAGTTAGGTTAGTTTCAATAGTTTAATAAACAAATAATACCTGAAAGACTGCTGCTGGACAAGTCTTTAAGTTATGTTTCAACAATAATAAAACTTCAGTAAATATTTCTTATACTTAATTAAAAGTTAATAACATTCTGCCACGGTTATATGCCTAACAATGGGGAAATAAAGAATGTAATTTCGTAGAATACCAGGAAACTTAAGAAAAAATTATATAAATAATATTATATTGTATGACTACTAGCGCCATCACGTCATAGTTTTTTTGATATTCACAATTATTTGAAGGTATTTTTTTTTTGTAAAGGTTTTATACTTTACGGTGTCTTAAGCCAAAAATATTTAAATATATATAATATATTTAAATATTTACTTAAGTAGGTATTCTCTACGAATTTATAAAGTCAACTCTTTCAAACATATTAAACATTGATTTGATGAAAATTTATGGGCCTAGGCCAGCTAACCTGTGTGGTTCGGTCGCTGAACTAAGAAACGGAGCTTAGCTGTTTTTCAAATACCTATTTTTACAATTTAAGTAACTGCACTTCTTTAAAAAAACGTTTTGACCACGCTACACAAAAATCATCATTTTCGATATAAATAGTTGTACAATGTTCTTTAAAAACCTGTCAAATTGACGGGCAACTCAATGTATTTAAATAATATTTCCCGGACTGTCAATTTTTCGTTATTTGTCGGTTATTTTGGTGATTTTGTTATCATCATTGAGTTATTTTAAGTGTTTCTGTTTTTCTCTTCCTCGCCTGGTAAGTGGTTGTACGAATTATCTAGCTCTTAATGAGCATGGATTGTGTTCCAATCCCTCCTAAGCCCCCAGACCCAATCCCGTTTTCTGATGTCAACAACTCCCCTGACCCTTTCTCTCAACATGTGCAAACAAGAAAACGTCCAAGTATAAATCGGGATTCGTCCCCTACTCCTAAAAAATCTGTTTCGAATGCTCTTCCATCTCAAACCAATAAACTTATTTACACTCATCCAAGTCTTTTAGAAGAAAAATCTTACCATCCTTCTGACAAAGGTCCTTTCATTGTTCATGTGTCCAGGTCAGAAACTCACCCTAAGTCAGGCAGTACATTTAATCATTTAAATTTTGGAAAATTTTTATTTACATCAAACATTAAAAATATTAAAAATGATGGTATAAAGAGTGTTGGCAGAAATCGGGTCTCTGTGGGATTCTCATCTGCATGTGCAGCAAACGAGTTTCTCAGAAACCCGAGTCTTAAATCTCATAACTATATAGCTTTAATTCCTACATATAATATAACAAGAATGGGGCTGATCCGCGGGATCCCAACTTCATGGTCTATGGAGGAAGTTGTATCAACAATCTCCACAATCCAAGGTGGTATAACAATTTTGAAGGTGCGTCACTTAAACAGAAAAGTGTCCATGGAGTCTGGTTCCACTTGGACCCCCACAGGATCTGTAGTGATCACTTTCTCTGGACAATGCTTACCTGATAAAGTGTTTATTTTTAACTCATCATTAACCGTTGATCCATACATTTTGCCTTCCATACAATGCTTAAACTGTTGTAGATTTGGCCATGTGAAAGCCCAATGCCGATCCAGTGCTCGTTGCTTCAGATGTGCACAAACTCACTCAGGTGACTCTTGTCCTGCATCCTCTGAAGTTTCCTGCCTGCAATGCTCAGGCCCTCATTTAGCAACTGACAAATCTTGCCCGGAACATTCCCGGCAAAAGAATATTAAAATCACCATGTCCCAAAAGAACATATCATTCAAGGAAGCATCATCCCTCTTCCCTTCAGTTAAAAAATCGTACGCAGATGCTTCTAAAAGTTCTCCTTCACTGAATCTTTCTTACAAAAAAACAATATACAAACCATCAAAACCCAGTCCGTCTTTATCTCCAGGCTATGACAAAATTGCCTATAATGCTATTATTGCTAACCCTCCATCTATTAAATCTGATAATGCCTTCCCCCCTACTTCTTCCTGCTCCCCTAATGACAATTTTTTAGAACTCCTGATTTCCCTAGTTTTGAACATTCTTTCAAAATTTGAAGACATCCCACTACCGTCCTCCGTTGCTAAAAAGTTATCCCCTATTGCTAATCTTCTTCTTAACAATGGCCAGACGCCTTTATAAATTATACTCTTCTATGTTAAAAATATCTATAAAAACTTATTTCATCCCCCTGTTTTTGTATTGTTCAAGGTAACTCAATGCTCGAGATACTGCAAGTTCTACTCAACTGATCTCTACAAAATTATTAACCTCGTGTAGTACGTGTGTATACTAATACTTGAAATTGGCAGAAATAGTTGTTGCCCACGCGCTCCGCGCTCAGCTAAGAGGGCCGCACCTAAACCGGCGCCGCCGCTCACTCCCGCTAACTTCCCGCCACTGCGCAACCGGGCTCCCCCGGAAGCAAAGCCCGTACAGCCGACTCCGGCTCTCTCCTGGAGACAGCGTCTGGCCACAGCAGCTCCACCTTCCCGTCGTATCCCAGTTCCCGTAGCTCCCGTAGGCCCGCGTCTCGTTCCGTTGTCTCAACCTCAGTCGTCGTTGGCTGAGGACATGAAGACCGTGTTCGACGTTATTCAAAACGTTGACATTAGGAAAATCTCCGTTCTCACACGTAAACTGCGAGCCACCCGCTCTCCTCAAAAGCGTATCTGTGCGTTAGCCAAGCATCACTCGCTACTTTTTTCCTTGTTAATTATTTATTTAGTGTAAATTCTTTAAATAATAAACATAATGTCTAGACCAGCTTATCCCGCGTCCGATCGTATCAAACCAAAGGGCTTATCCCTAGTTTCTTTTAACGCTCGTAGCCTTAGTTCTAACCTTCCTGAGCTCAAACTAAGTTCTAACGTTGCTGAGTTCAGAACAATTAGCCAGACTTATTGCTTCTCCAAGAGACGTGGCTTACTCCAAACCACTCCAGGGGAATCGCTATTCCCAAATATGCGCTCACTCGTAACGACAGGCCCAACGCCGACGATTATGGCGGCACAGCTATTTTCTATAAAAGAGGTTTCCATTGCTCTCCTCTCCCTACCCCACCTCTCCTCAACATGGAAGCTATGGTGTGCAGATTGGCTATGACTGGTCATCCGACCATCATCATTGCTTCAATCTACATACCTAGTGGCACCAGACCAATTCGCAGCGACTTTGAGGCCATTCTCGCCCTCGGCCATTCAGTCATTATGTTCGGAGACTTTAACTCCAAATATACTGACTGGACGTGCCTATCTACCAACACCAGCGATATCGCTCTCCTCGACATCACTAACTCATTCGACTTAGACGTCATCTCTCCCGTCACTCCCACTCATTATCCCGACAACCCTAACCTCCGTACTGACATCCTCGACATTGCATATCAACCTCGATCTAAGGTCAATGGAATCGCTCAATGACCTAGGCTCTGACCACCGCCCCGTTTCCTTCGTGCTAGGATTGCCTAACGTTAACGACACCTCTCCTAAGACCTTTACCAACTGGAAAGGTTTCAAAAATACGCTAGTTTCAGCCTTAGAGGCCCCGAACTCTCTGCTCGCGATCTTGCCCAATTCTCTAGATAGCTCAGACAAAATAGTCTCGTTAGTCAATTCCCTCACTGCTACTATCAACTCAGCCATCAGAGATAATGAAAAGATCGTTAAGCAAGTCTAACCCACGCTTCCCTTAGCCGTCCGCAATCTTATTAAAGCTAAGAACGCGGCTCTTGGCTCAAAAGAGCCAAACTCTATCCTACGCCTGCCCATAGAACAGCTGCGAATCAGCTGCAACGTAAAGTTAGGTTTTGCCTCGCGAAACTCCAAGAAGCTCAGATAAACGATCTCATGCAGAATATCTCCCCGTCCCACCAAGCGTATTATAAAATGGCCCGAGCCTTACGCGTAGACGCCGCTTCCCACGTTCCTCCTCTCACTCTTCCCGACGGCTCTACCGCCTTCGAAGACGAAGAGTAAGCCGAATGCTTCGCTGACAGCATTGCCTCACAATGCTCGCCCAGCACGCAACCCGAGAATCCCACTCACATCAAAGCGGTGGAGGACGAAGTTCTCCGTAGAGACTCTCTCCCCATTACCGCCGACTCCGTCACAGTCTCTAATGATGAAATCTCGCTTCTCATCAAAAGTCAAAAGTCTAAAAAGGCTCTGGGTGCGGATGGTATTTCCAACCACGCACTTAAGCACCTGCCTCAACAGGTGCTTACCTTGTTAGCTATCATTTTCAATGCCTGCTTCGACCTACTTGCTACTTGCCAAAAGCTTAGAAAGAAGCGACAGTCATAGGCATTCCCAAGCCGGGTAAACCTCTGAATGTCGTTGCTAATCACAGACCCATCAGCCTCCTCAAGGCCATGTCTAAACTTCTCGAGAGAGTCATACTCTCTCGAATGTGGAACCATCTGTTTCCAATGGATGGCGATCCCCTCATCATTCCCCACCAGTTTGGCTTTCGCGCTAAGCACTCCTGCCCTCAGCAAGTCCATCGAAACGTATATACTCGACGTATTCTATCCGCGGCGTTTTAAAACGGTCGCAGTTTTCTTTGACGTAGCCAAGGCTTTTGATAAAGTCTGGCACAGCGGTCTCGTCTAAAAACTCTACAAAATAGGCTTACCGGCTGGCTTAGTTAGGATAATCGCGTCTTTTCTCAAAGACCGCACGTTTCGTTACAAACATGAAGGCACGCTTTCCGCACCTCGTCCCATAAAGGCTGGAGTCCCTCAAGGCTCAGTCCTTGCTCCTCTGTTGTACACCGTGTACACTAACGACATTTCCGTCCCACCGAAAGGCGTCGAAATCACCCTCTTTGCCGACGACACCGCCCTTTACACCAAAGGCCTCATTGTCCCGGGTCTTGCCAACGGACTCCAAAAGGCTGTAAACGCCCTCGGTGCATAGTTTCAAAAATGGCGTATCGATGTGAAACCAGACAAGAGTTCTGTGGTTTACTTCGACTGCAAACACCGTCGTATCGCCGATTACAATCTCCACATCCGAATGTTAGGCATTCCCATCCCCTGTAAGTGCAGTACCAAATACTTAGGCATCACCTTAGAACAGATGCTTTCTTTCAAACCACACGTCGATAGAGTAAAGAAACTCGCCCGTTTTTACTTAGGCCACCTATATAGTATGTTAGGTAGAAAAAGTAAAATGTCTTTCAGAAACAAACGTACGCTTTATAAGACCTGTGTTAGACCCGTCATGACATATGCCTCGCCAATCTTTGCCCACGCCAAACTCTCCGTCCTGCACAAACTGCAGGTAGTTTAAATCGCCACAAACGCACCTTGGTATGTGCGTAACGCGGACCTACACAGAGATCTTGAACTACTACAGTGCAACAGCAGCTCAAAACACTCTCTGAAGCGTTCTTCAAACGCTCCGAAACCCACCCCAATCCTCTAGTTCGAGATTCAGTCTCATATACTACCCCTGTCATAGATTCGAAGTTCAAGGTCGCTAGACCGAGAAACGTACACACGAACGTAGCGATGCAGCTGACACTAGATCTCGAAGCCCTTCTGGCCGCAAATGGTAATTCTAATGTAAATTCGAATTGATTCAATTTTTATTTTCATTTTGAAGGCAGTGCTATGTCCCTTCAGTGCTTTGAGCACCTTGAGTGCTATGTAATCCCAGCGGGTGACCCATTCTGGGACCCGCTAGCGCGGCCTCTTTCTCCAATTGGTCGTCGCTCAGATGAAGGCTGTGTGGCAAAAAATTACACGAGTCATTCAGGGAGTAGTGGCTCTGGTAGGCTCGGAGCGAGTCCCACATAACTCCGATCGCGTGCGCGGAGTATGCGTCAGAGCATTTTTTATCCTTCTGCCCTCTCCGTGGAGGGGAACAAAAAAAAATTTATTGCTGGATTTCAAATTCAAATATGTATTTCTTAACATTATCAGTTATTTGTTCCTATTGACGTTAAATAAAGCATGACTCTACCAAAATCTTCGTGATTTATTTTTCAAAATAAATTTACAATAGTTTTTATATCTACTTTTTCAAAAAATTATTCTTATGTGCATTTATTAACTTGGTAAGTTTTCCTCCCCATAAACTAACCAAACGACGAACGACCTCAGACAAACACACCAACTGTGTGACCCCAAAGTTTCCAGAACTTGTGTTTAGACGAAAATAATAAGTAGACTTAAAAAAAGACAGACCGAAACAATCTTGAGCTGCAACAGTTAAGATCAGAGGGGTTGCATTTGAGTGTGTCAGTGAAGCATTTCGTTTGACAGACACCTGCGTTTTGAGAGTCATGTGTCGAGTCTTTAGCGTGGCTGTTTTTATAGATAAAAAGTCCTTTATAGGATTCGAAACTGCCTATCGGAAAAAACTCGAATAACTCTCTGCGAGTCATTAGTCTCGTCAAAACTTTATTACGGTGACTTAGTTTACGGACCTCGTTTACTGTTTAAAATAAGAAAAATGGTTCAAAGAGTACAAAACGCTTGCTGTTTTAATGTACCGTTACGAAGTCATGTCACACCTTTTATTAATGCTGCGTCAATGCTAAAAATGGAGTCACGCCGATAATTACACCTAGCAGGCCTTTTGTGTGATTTAGTCAAACTGAAACATCCTGAATATTTGAAAAGCTCAAATTTCCCAGCTCTCATAATAGATATGGGCCAGGCATTTCAAGGTCTTTACGAGCACCGCTAGCACTACATGCTCATAAAACAGTGGCTTTTACCGGTAGTTTTAGGTAACAAGCAACCAAGTGTTGGAATAATATACAGCCTCCAATTAGAAACGTATTTTCAAGAAAAAAATTCAAGCTCTTCTACTTAATTTGCCAATTATGGACTAAAACACGGTTGCTTGGGTACGTTTACACTTTTGTTGAATTAATTTCATTTTCTTGTTTTATTACATTTTTAATTTATACTTTATTAATATAAATTTAACTTTAAAATGTTAGATACTGTTATGTTTATTTATTTTTACATACATATATATATTTTTTTATAATTTTTTTGTTTTTTAGTCAACTTATGTGTATGTTTTATTGTTGAATGTTTATTAAGTAGTATTTAATTGTATTACGTCAAGAATGCGTCAGCATTGCGTATTGCGTGTCTCGGCGCGGACCCCACTGGTGGTCACTGTAAATCAGTCGTTTACATTATGGCAAACGTTTCACTGAGGTATCGCTATTTTGCATCGGCATACATGGTATTAGACAGATAATTAGTTTTTATATAGCATATTGTTATTTTGTACTTACTGTTTATTTGTAAGTTTCTTATTTTTGTTTATTTTTGTACTTTTTTTTGTAATGTGTGCTTGGTGCAAATAAAATGATTCTATATATCTAAAATTATCTTGCACTGAAAAATATATCTAACATAACTGAGAAGGTAATAAAAAGAGTGTTAAAATAATAAATTCTTGTTATTATAAGACCATTTAAATTCGGGACCATAAAAAAAATTATGAAGTAAAAGTTGTGGACTCGAAACTACTAACAGCTCTTACTGGAATTATAAGTTATATTTCGAATCAATTCCACTTATTCAATTTGCTTATTTGTATCATTATTTTTAAGTGTGTAAACCGTACGATATACATAAAAAATAAAAATAAAATAATATTTATTTCCAAAATCAAACATACATTATTATTACAATATCTTCAAACATCGCACTAGGCACAGCCTGTATCGCGAAGTTCATACCTGTTTTTACATTATTGAGGAATGTTTCCGAGATGATGCAAATTGAATTAACATTTGGTAAATGTTTTAACCATTAGACAGGTTAAAACATTTAGTTAGGTATCAATTAGGTACAAATAAAATATATATCTTTTAAATAATAACATAAGCAATTTAAATAACACCAAAGGCTAACGGGGATAAATCTATTATAAACAAATTACTAATAAAACAATTTGAATTAAATCAATTAGAAGAAAAAAGGCTGTTAATAAAGAGGATTTCGTTAATGGGTTTGTGTGTGAAAGAGAAAGAGTGTGTTTGTGTGTGCTTTTCCTATTTTTATGACAGTATCCCTAATAATGTTTCCGTTTCTGTATAAAAATTTTTGAGATAATAGCTTAGCTTCTCTGGAATTCAAATGTATCAAAGTTGGGCATTTCATTAAAAATTTATTATAAACTAAGGACGCCAGAAATTTTGAGCTATTCCTATCTAACACCAAAAACTAATACCAATGGTATATGTTTATTATCGTAATTAATTTTCTATTACGAATGAATACCAAATTTTAAATATTTCAATGAAGTACTTAATCTATTCCCAACGAATACCAAAATCACAGAAACAGTTCAAGGCTTTTTAATATTATGATCGTAATGCTTAACAATTCACTTCATTCACGGCATTTGTACTTACGAGCAACTTAAGTCAATTACCTGCCAACTTTTTTTGTCAAAGATTTTAAATCTGAACCAACCAATCACAGTAAAGGGCCGTGCAAACGAACACTAAATGTTTTATTGTTTTGGCATTTTAAACTTAACATGACTCGGCCGAAAAATGCTAATTTATATCAGCTTCTGGTAGCGCTAAAAGAAGACGCAGACTTACAAACAGTGGTTGCTACTCGGATCGAGAAAAAGGCACCAGCTGTAAAACGGTGTACAGCAGAAACTGTAATAAAAAATCAGTGGGTCATATGAGTAACTGACCTACTGGTTGACCAAACAATTAACGTTGGTTACTGCCTTGAAAAATTAAAAATTAGTTATTAATTGTCAAAAAATATTAGGTAATTTTAGAGAGTTAAAGAATAAAAAAAAGAAAAAATGGAAGAAAAGCCTCTAAGTTAACAGTTATGATTATCATGCCAAAAATTAAATCATTTTTAATTAAAATTTGATGCTTTTGAATACTAAAAGTTGACTATCTGATATTTTATAATAGTTTTGATATTTTATAAGTACATACTCTGGGGGGTCGGTACCCGGGGTGGACCTAATCTAACCTAGGGAGGTCTTCCTAATCAACAAAGGAAAAACACTTTAACTTTATATTACTTTTATTTAAGATGAATCTATTTTATAGGAAAATACAATGATAATTATTAGACTATTTTGGGGACGAAGCCCGCAATAGAATTCCGTAAAGGAATCCCGTCAAGGAATCCCATCAAGGGATGCCATGGAACAATCTTCCATATTCTATATATTTTTACATTTTACAAATAAAATCAAATAATGACAGACTTATAAGTTGCCAGTCATAAATGTCGGCAAGTTTGTTTGTGCAATAACCTCTTTTATTAAATACGGCACAAGCAAACGTTGCAATCGCCCCTCTTGTTTAATTTATTTAATCAGTGAAGCTGATTAAATAAATTCCTATATACATTTCATTCTTAAATAACGACCCTACTTAAATCAGGACCATATACATTAATCGGGATTACTCTCAGATGAGCCCCCTACCGATAGGAATATATATACTTGATCATGTTTAAATTACAACATCTTATTACACCAAAAATGATCTTATAGTATTTATTCTCCATCAATAGAGCCTTAGCCACAAAACCTGATAAAAATCAGCCAAGATCCCGGCTGGTTAATTAATATCTAAATAAAACAGTTTAAATTATTATAATTTCTCATACAATTCATGAATATAATCAACAACCCCATATTAATTATTTACGTTACACAATCATATGCAAATTCAAATAACCAATATTTATTATTAAATTAATAAACAATTGTTAAAATAACCCATTGAATACAATCAAATTATAATCATAATTAATTGATAAGTAATAAATACATTAACATTTTATTTTTATATATTTTTACATTACATCCCAATAAAAGTAAATTTAGTTAATCCTATTTATATTAAAATTAATGCTAAATTAATCAAATTATATTATCAAACATTATCATTCAGTTGGCAAAACAAACATGTTTGACATGAACTGTCATATTAACTTTAAACTTTTCTGAATGATTAAAAGTTTATTTGAAAGTTTGTAACTTTCGAAAGTTTAAACATTACCTACCTAAATTTTAAGATTTTACCTGCCTAACTATTACCGGACAAACCGTCCTATGAATAGATCATAAAATCGGATCCAAAGTATTTTACTTAACCCAGAATGATATCTATAAATTAATGAATTTATATTTCACAACGCAATGCAGAGAACTTTTTCAAAATGCACCGAAATACACCTGATAAAATTCTATACCAATAACGTTTAAAATACATTAACTATTCCATCACAACCCTTTTACTATTTAACCCCACTGAGGATCCTATTCTACATCCGCGTGTTGACCCACAGACATCAATATCACAATATTATATATACTCGTAAACTTTGGCCGCATAGCTAAATCGGCTATCACCTTCTCTCTTATGGAGATTATTAGGCGTGGCTCAAATTAAACGTGCACATTATCAATAGTGTTATTTTAGTCTTTGAAAATTGACTTCTTTAGAGCATTGGCACCACACGTATATTTATGATTCGTAAATAAAATGTAACGCGGTAAATACGTGCCGCGTGTACCTGCCGCCCCATAGAGGTTTCTCTTCGGGTATCTAAAATTAATTTTTTAAATCATTAAATAAAATATATATATATGTATATAGAGAGGCCCTCTTATCTCAATATATAAAAACCTTTTCCTTATTTTCTTTTATCTGCATCGTCCATCCATTGCATCTCCTTTTTGGTGATGCTGTTTGGATCGGCTTTGCAGAATATATCATCTCGGAACATTACGTTGTGAAGTGTACATAGAATTTGAGAAAAAAAATATTAGTTTCTTATATTATTCTAAAACCCCAACGAAATTCTAACCGTTGCATATCTACAAATGAACGATATACATATTTGTACACCTAAATGTGTACTTTTACTCTATTAATTCTAAGAATAAAGAAATTATAATATTATTATAATATTTCAAGAAATACATGTATATACAAAAACTTTGTTTTATATATATAAATATAGACATAGTTTTATTATTAGTTTTATTTTATCGAATATTATATGGTTTCAATCTATTCACATGTACAATTAATTCTTGGTTATTTTGTATTTTTTTTACAAGATAATTGTCACATCCTATATATCGCAATACTTGAAATAAACCTTCATAATATGGTTGACCAAGCTTTCGACTTCCACCCGATATTCTTTCTGGACAATGTAACGAAACCAATTGTCCTACACGATTTAAATCCAAATGATAATACGTTAAACTCGTATGATCCAGACGGTGTGATGATTGCTGTTTCGTGTCTATCCTTCTCCGCTATCGATAATTACCAATAGGCACAGTTTAAATCCAAATCAGCGCAGAATTTCGCCCCATTCAGCTGCACTTTCATACCTTCGATGATAAGCAAATGATACAAATCTTTAATTACCTTCTTATTTATCTAAATAAATAAATTAAACAAGAGGGGCGATTGCAACGTTTGCTTGTGCCGTATTTAATAAAAGAGGTTATTGCACAAACAAACTTGCCGACATTTATGACTGGCAACTTATAAGTCTGTCATTATTTGATTTTATTTGTAAAATGTAAAAATATATAGAATATGGAAGATTGTTCCATGGCATCCCTTGATGGGATTCCTTGACGGGATTCCTTTACGGAATTCTATTGCGGGCTTCGTCCCCAAAATAGTCTAATAATTATCATTGTATTTTCCTATAAAATAGATTCATCTTAAATAAAAGTAATATAAAGTTAAAGTGTTTTTTCCTTTGTTGATTAGGAAGACCTCCCTAGGTAAGATTAGGTCCATCCCGGGTACCGACCCCCCAGAATACTTAAGTAAATACATACTTAATATAATATTAATCGTTGATCGTTTGTGATATTCTTTAATTGTTGCTTTTTGAAGCTTTTAATAATTATTTTGTCATTTGTTGAAAAAGCTTCATTTTTAGGTATATAGGTAATTATGCAATAACATAGGTCTGATGGTCTGTGTTATTATAATAATGAACAAAAAGTTTTCCATACATTTAAATTTGTATAATAAGACTGATTCTGATTAAATAAACACTACCTTATTAAATAAATCACATTTAAAAGCATTTTTATTACTGACTGTATCTAATTCCATTTAACTTCTTTTGGGATATGTTTATGAGTGGTATTCGTCCGAAATAGAAAATTAATTACGATAATAAACAAATACCATTGGTATTAGTTTTTGGTATTAGAAAGGAATAGCGAGCTTAAACCGACACACAAAAGCTGTTTTTACTGTTGGCGTTATCACAGGTGGGTCTTCGTTTTATGACGATTTTGTTGTAAAAAGGCGAGTTTAATACAGTTTTATGCATAGATATTATTAAGCGTAAGATGTAAATTCTGCGTACACTTAAAACTTGTGATTTTTCATAGAGAGTAGTGGTGGGATAACGACGAGGCTTTTTAAAAGTTTAAGCATAGCCCTTTGAGCTCTCTCTAGAGATAAAACGGTGGAACTGGGTGCCCCGCCCTATACCAGTATGCAGTAGTTTGTGACAGATTGGCAGAGTGCTAGATAATTGTTTTTCAAAAGATTCTTATCAGCGACATCGCGCAGCAGCTGCATTGTGTAAATAAATTTTCTAGTTCGAGCTGTTGTGACTGTCATTTTTTTCTCGGAAACTCAGATTATTATCCAACACGACGCCCAAATACTTGATATTATTAGCTCTATCTATTTATTGCAGTCACAACAGTCAATCTCCGACGCGTTACGTGACAGTGAACAGGCATAATTATGAATTTTTACTTCTTGCATATTTATTGGGGGTGCAGATGCTTTCGTTTTATGAAAACATAAAAAAATTTTGTCTTTTGTATGTTGAGGGTAAGAAGACTCTCACATATCGAGATATACCTACATATCAAGCCGTAATAAGCCACAAATACAAACAAATGGTATATTATTTAAACCCATTTTCATTTTGTTCAAATGAAAGCTTTTCCAATGAAAAAATAATGCAAAATTAGGTTCCCCAAGTACTTTGTTTGCTTTTGTATATTGAAAAAAGTTTTTTCCCTGGAGTATGCTACAGTAATAGAATATACTCAATTTTGGAACATGCGAATTATTCTCACAAATTTGCATCTGTATAAAATTCTAGTAACATTATCTAAGGACTGCCTAAAATACATTAACATAACTGTCTACCATTTGACCATAATAATTATAAATATTATTTTTGTTCTGAATTGGTCAGTGTTTTCAAAAGTGTTCACACAATTATTCATATGCACGCATTGCATGACTTTTAACTTAGCATACGTACAACATTTATTTAGTACTTATTACTGATATTTATAAGTATCATGCTGGTTAAAGATGAACTTTCGGGAGTATTGCCATCCGGTGCCGTATTATTGCTGTTCGGGTTTTGGCGAGACGAGCCTAACGAGCCGACTTTTATAAAGCCCAAGCCCAAAGCCCGACACGTTTCTTAGAAATCTGGTATAGCTTAGATGACGTCATAAATTTAGAAACTCCAAAGAAATTTTTTACAAGGCGAATGATTTTTACTATCTTAGTTGTGAGAATCTTCTTTCAGGTTTACCATTCAGTACTGAATCAATCGCCAAATGACGTAGTGGTAGTAGCCTTGCCTTATGCGCCGGGGATCCCAGATTCGAGTCCTGGCCGGGGCATCCACTTTTGAGATGAACACAGATATGTTTATTTCCAGTTCCCCTCCATAACACAAGCTCTGCCTTATGCTAAGTGATATCCAGGCCTTAGGAGATAATTAATATTGTCATTAAAAAAAGGCTAAATTTATTGAAAGTAGTGTTTTTGTAAAGTGTTAGGCTATTTTTAGCCGAAACGCTGCGCTCACACCAAGGTTGGATTCACACAGGGGAAAGTAGTAAGTAGTACAGAGATGTCCCCCGACGAACAATGAAATAATTATTAACAGTTCTATTTACTACAATTTTATTAGATTAGGTGAATTACTTTCATTTCAATGTCTCTAGCGTAAATAAAGAAATATATTTGTCTTAAGTTTTCACAATTAATTATTGTTCGCGCCAATGTGGCGCTCAGTATGTAGTTAAGGCTACCTGCATAATTTTAATATTTCTTTGACATTAGCTGTCAAACGCGCCGCATCATTCGCTACCAAATAGTACATAGCCGCTCTCGATACGCACCGCACGCTCCGAACCCTCACGCGCGTCGGACGCTGTGTACCACCTTCTTGTAGAAGGGAAGTTTCATCTGAGCTCCCTGACCGCACCGCTCGTGGTTGCTCGCTTACTAGCGACCCACACCCGCTTACTGGACTGTACCGTCGCTCCAGGTCGTGTGTTTGGGTGAGAGCTAGGTGCCTCCTTCCAGGTTAGTGTAGTGTAGTCCCTTATATAATAGGTATTAGATCCTACAACCCGCTATCCTATAACCTAACGCGCATACCACACGGGTGTGTATCCCATGCGATCCTAGGGTGGCCTTCGGTATCGAAGAAGTGGCCGCCACAATTATTTTAAATAAAACTCATTTTAACCGGATTTTATCGCGTTTAACTATACTTAACATTTTACATGTTTACATATACAACTCGACGTTTTGGTGACTTTACAGACACCGGAGTCACGAGAGACTGACATTCGTATAAAATAAATGACGCGGTGAATTCCGGTTAAAAAGTGCTTTACTGAAGATTTCCATTTTCCCAGCCTGTCTACAAAGTTATATTTCATTAAATTATTCATTGCCCCTGGTTTACCTTCTACGTTTATGTCTTGGTTTAGTAACGGATGTAAGTTGAAATTCAAATTAGGCTTAAACTGTGACAAGTCATAAATCCCGCAAAAAACTTATTGTTTTCAACTGTTTCTAGATTTTATCACCAAGAAAATTAGAGATATTGTAAGACGTCAACATTTTGGTGTACTTCAAATTTGTAGCTGGAAAATTCTATTTGTACAAAGTCGCGATATCAAGTTATTTTTCCTATTAATTTACTTGGTACCTAAAATACCTGTATCTTAGTTATTGGTTGAACCCACCACAGCGTCGGTTTATGTTTAAGTACCTACTAGGGATTTACGTAAATCTTAGAGTTCAATCAAGAGATATTTTATGAGTTTATTTATGGTCATCAAAACTTATAACAAATAAAAAATATATCAATATAAATATTTATTCAACGAAACTATGCAACAACGCGTGTGACGTATCTTATATTTAAATACCGGGTTTAAGCTTTCTGAAAAAGGCGCATTTTGAATTCACACATTTAAGACAAGGTTCAGGCTACACTTTTCAGCAATATTCCCATAAAATCATTATAGCGAAAATGTCGGCTCGGAAAATGGTCGGCTGCCAATCTTGAATGAAAAGAAATTTTGTTTTTAATTTCGTTATATGGCCCTTTTGTGAAAGTCCTCAGAATCGTGGTCTCAGAACATGTGCCCATATTCCGAATTGTAAAAAATGTCACCCCGTGTAAGCAAGTAGGTTTGCGAAGATTTAAGATGAAACCAAAGAATAGTGGATAATTGCGATAACTAAAGCTCTTAGAATATTCTGTCGGTATGCTACTTAGCAAGTAATTTTCATAAGTTCGATGTAGCGTTGTGGAACTGCGTAGTTTTTGTATTATTATACTGTCAATTAAAATTTTAATATTTGATCCTACAGATTTATATTAACAACGTAGGTGAGTAATTATTTGTTAATACTTGTAAAGTTGTTTTTAGTGTTGATGGGCAGATTTAAGTAGATGGGCTCCGACCCAATTCTGCGCTACTTTCTCAATGGTACCACATGGCGAAAAACTGACAATTTTGTATGAAGAATCGAATGCTTTTCGTAAAAGCTCATAAACTTATTTCTTGGTCTTTTATTTAAATTAAGCTTGCATATTAATGTTTTTCTAGTTTCTCCCTACATTCGCTGTAGCAACACCTTCAAGCTATCCTTGCCTCATGGTCTGTATGGCTAAGGATTTTGTTTCGTTGAGTAATTCAAATTAATATAAATATGAAAATAAGAAAATTATTATTAAAACTTTATTTAAATAAAGCGTTTCAAAAATCTATTCAATGTTTTATTAAAGTGTTTTAGCGGAAGATAGTTGACGTTTCTTACATAACGTACGTGTAAACAAAATGGCTGTAGGACCACCACACATACACATACCCACACATACTCAAATGTATTCCAGATGCATGCATCAGAGATAGAATTATGCGAGACATGGGCTTGCCAACATCACCACATAATAATATTTCGTGTTCGTATAATTTGTTTGTATTCGTGTCCTGTCGGATATTGTCGGTTCGGTTCGTGATGTGACTAAACCATTTGACAAGTAAATCGCGAGAGACAATTTTTGAGGTAAATGATAATCTTGATCTTCCCTAATTTTACAATAATCAAAGAATTCAATATTGTAAAGATATTAAAACATCAGTCCGTACTGTCAACTTTTCCCATTTCAGTTGCTTAGCAACCAAAACCATAACAAACAAAATAAACAAAATACGGTGTATCCATGCATTAAACACAACATAGTTTACTAGTGCCGAGATTTAGACACATAAACACTCGACAGTTGTATTTTAAAAATATTAACAAAAGGTTTTGGAAACACAAGAAAATAACTAAACTATAGTCCTTAAGTACAAGCGAACAATTTTTAAGCTGTTCGAGTATTTAGAAGATGCTTTTTTACTGTGCACAATGATCAAGTGATTAGTAAAATACTTGAAAATAACTATTATGCTAAATAACGATTAGTGTAATTAAATTAAACTTTTAACGAAATAGTTTGACGTACATAAGTACTTATCGTTTTTCAATAAATGAATTCAAATATTTTTACGTTTTAAAAAGTTGTGTTTCAAAAAGTGTAAAAGTAAGTTAACTTTAATAATATTTCTACAGAGGCATCATGTGTGAAGTATAATAACATCCTAAAGTATTCCAATGTTAATGGCATTACAACGCAAGACCGAAACCAGACAAACGTTTTAAAATGACCTATACTAAGCTAATAAGTGTATCCATTCTATTACGAGTATACTATGGCGTCAGCTGCATCGGGCTCCCAGAAAACTATCAATGTAAAGCTGGGCAGTACTTCGAACCTGCGACTTTGAGCTGCGCCTCCTGCCCCGGCAACTCTTCTATGGTCACGTCTAATGATGGTGAGTGCATACATTTTAATAGTTGTAATTTCTAAATCGGCCTTATTACTAAACAGCAATCCCTTCCAGGCAACCTATTAGATGAAAGGGATATAATAATAACAGGAGTCTGATGGGCTTCGCAACAGTTCTTTTTAGTCCTTATTACAGAATGTGGATTAAGTTTAAGTATAAATATAGATATCGTACATATATACATATACATACATACATAAACATAAGCACATACAAAATGCTCTAAAATGTCTATTTGTACCTAATTATTTACACATTATCTTTTGGTTCGCATCTTAAAGGAACCAAACAAAATACCTTATTAATAAACTTTATTCTAAACATCCTTTGCATAGTGACATGTAACATTTAAATTATCTTTTAGGGTTTACATGCGTATGCGACGAGCACAGCATACCGCTGTCTCCCTCGCGCTGCATGGCATGCAGCGGCACTGAAGTAGTGTCGGCCGACGGACTCTCGTGTGTGCCGCGGAAGTGTCAAACAGTCGGCGCACGCGTCGCTTGTCGGAAATGTCCCGCGGGGTATATATCCGGTGAGGGCTATTAGATAGTTACTGATATGGGTTATTATTTAGCTAATGAGGACAATGTATTAAGGAAAACGTTCCTAGAAATAAGATTTTAGAAGAATAAGTACGAGTAGGATTTTAAATAACGAATATATTTATTTATAGAATTGATGAGATTATGACGATCTAACAACTGTTTTAATTATAACTAAGTTATCTTACAGGTTTTTTTTCCAAACCCTTTTAAGTTATTTGTTTTTTAGTTTAGACTTAGAGTTGTCAAGCATGCATTTATTATTATTATTATTAGTGGAGTATTTTTTTAATCTTTAGCCTTAGAGTTAATATTGTAATAAAAACTTGTCAATTTCCCAAAAAATAAAATATAATTAATATAATTAGTACCGATAGATAAGAATGTAGTTTCCATACTTATAAAACCAACGCAATAACTTTTACAGTAACCCAGCAACTTGATGGCTCGCCTATGAAGGAGGTGCAATGCGTGAAGTGCGCTTCAGGCTTCAAGGCCGATGGTAACGTTTGCTCGCGCTGCCAAGCTTGCGCCTGCGGCAAGCAGCACACCGGCGTGAGCGGCATTTGCGTTCCGAAGCGGTTTATGGTGGAACGGCCAAAGTATGAAGGAACGATTGACCGAGTGACCATGCTAGATGTGGTAAAGAATGAGTATCTTTGTGTGGTAAGATCAATTTCTATTATGGAGAAACCTTTTAGGGCTTAACACGAGATTGAACGCTTTGGGTGCACCCCTAAATATTAAGATACCCTTAAGTGATTTTTTCTCTGTTTGCTAACATACACACGGTGATATTTATTTTTTATTTAACAGTTTCTGTACTCACGTATGAAATATATGTTTCACATATGAAAACAAACAACAATATTAAAACACATATGTACAAAGGTATGGCTTATTTCTAAAAGAAATCTATTCCAGTCGACCTGTGAGAGGAGAGATACGTTTATAACAAAGTAGTGTGTACCTACTTTAAACATACATAAATTATATACTTTATACCGTAAATAAACTTACATATACTCATATACATATATAAATAAAATAAAATACAATAAAATATATATAAAATCTAAAAATGTTTAAAAGGAAAAGTTATAAATGCCAAAACTTTTTTTGAAGATAAGTAGTGTTTCTGACTCGTGGATTTTATAAGGGAGCACTCCACTTCCACAATCTGACTGCATGAACAGTAAATGAATAGGAGAAAAAGTATGTTTTATGTGGATGTATGTGAAGGAGAGTACGCGTATGTGCTCTACATGGCGCCTCTTTCAAATGGGTAAAAGAAAATCGTTCGCAAAGATATTCCGGGGAGTTTGGATTATAAAGAACATTACAAAGGAGGCAGACGATTTGCATGTTACTACGAGGTCAGATAGGAAGCCATAAAACTTGGTTACCGAACTGCGATACATGATCATGCTTTTTTAGAATAAATATAAAACGTATGGAGAGATTTTGTAAACGTTCCAGCTTATTCAGAAGCTCCTCAGAGACATCTAAGTAGCAGACGTCTGCATAATCGATTATTGGTTGGATGAGACTTTGAGCAAGGGAGATTTTTGTCGAAAAGGGAAGGAAAGTTTGAAGGCTTTTTAAGGTATGTATTGCATGATGAACTCTACGACTGATTTCACTAACATTAGGTCGCCTAGAGAGTTAAGAATCAAATATTACACCCAAGTTTTTGGCTGTGTCAGTCAAATCAATCCGAGTGCCATCAAACACAATAGGAGGAAGATCGGATAAAGTAATGCAAACACGCATGCATCGACTACCCAGGATCATAGCTTGAGACTTGCTGGGATTTACACGTAACCCAAAAGACTTAGCCCAGCCACTTACGCGGCTGAGATCGTCATTGATAGCGGAAATGGCTGAGCCAATATCGCAAACAGGAAAATGACGGTAAATCTGCAAGTCGTCAGTGTAAAGATGAAAGTTACATGACAGGGCACTAGTTAGAAAGTTAACAAAAAGAGAGAAGAGTAATGGAGAGAGAACGCCACCCTGAGGCACGCCCGCAACGAGATCACACCAGTCAGAATAAGACTCATCGAGGCGGACACGCTGAGACCTGCCTCGAAGATAGGAATTGAACGAAGCCACCGCAGAAGCAGAAACGTTAAACGATTGCAACATCCCGAGAAGGATATAAAAATCCACAGAGTTAAAAGCACTACTGAAATCTAGCAGAATCCGTAGCGTGAGAAATCCATTTTTCATAGCCCAGCGTATATCATCTGGTACATTGACGAGTGCTGATACTGTACTGTGGCCCGGTCGGAATCCAGATTGGAAACGGCTTAGCAAATTATTGCAATTTACGAATGCCAACAGTTGGCCATGGACAATGTGTTCAAGAACTTTGGACAAGAAGGATAGGACGGAAATGGAACAAAAATGGGTAATGGAGCTAGGGTTAAACACTTTAGGAGGTAGCTAAGGCATGGTTCAAAACATGGATGAGTATAGTTAATACAATGGTAATACAATAGGTAAGATCAAAGTGATCATTTTGGAGCACACATTGTCACTACCAACAGCTGCTGACGAGATGGAAAAAATGGATCTCTTTTACACAGTAATCAGAAATGAAAATTTAATGGGTTTGATTTAGCAGAAGCTTTTACAGATAATTGCCCGACAACTTTATATATCTTCATAAATGGCTTTCTTTCATGACAAAATATTATATAAAAATAGTTGAAATAAGACAATACAATAGAAATCTTCAATTAACTTTTATGTGTTGTTTCAATCTTATTATGAAATTACAGTCAGGGACTGCCGGACAGGGAAAGTGCCAGCCAGAGCCAGTTCTCGAAAGCGTCAGTGTCAGGCTTTTCTAGGGTCAATCCAACATCACGGCCAGGAGAAGGATTGTAAATAGACCTAATACAGTACAGATGAATTGGGCGTAGTCTAAGGTGCTTTTAGTGCACCAGTTGTCACCCGTATGATGAGAACTTCATCAAGACAAGAAAAAAAACAAGCATAAGGTATCCAAAGTGTGCAGAGTGATGTCTACGAAGGTCGGAGGGCGATGGCGGGATCCCGCGTTTTCTCGTGAACCGTTGCCGTTTGAGGGTGTTCGTCGTTTGGATACTTGGGAGGAGGAAGACTTGCCGAGCTAACAGATGCAGATAAGAATAATTTTGAATAGACATAAAGATACACTGTAAATTTATTTTGAAAAAAAATATACCCGGAAGTTTTGCTAGTTCTTCTTCACGAAGGTTTTTCCTAACTGGTGGTAGAGCCATGTTTTATTTGATGTTAATAAGAACAAGTGAATGAATTTTATTTTTCATTAACTTCACTACTATTTTATTTTTATTTTTCTAGCAAAACGACATTAAAGCGTGTAGAAGCTTAGCGAATCAGTGTGTGAAACATTTCTATCCTGCGGATCTGGGTGGACCTTGCAGATTGTGGCTTCAAACAAAGTTACTGACACACAAGAGTAAGTTTTCACATTCTCTTATTTGATTGTTGTTGAGGTTTAAAAATTAACGAAAGATAGATGACAACTTCCTGAGGCATGGACCACAAAAATCTTGCTCCCGGTCGCCTGATATTACTTTTCAAAAGGTTTATTCTCACGCTAACCAATCCGACAATATGCGCCACGACTACAAACGTAATAATAAGAACACGATGTATTTCGTCTACCTCGTGAACCCTTGTTGAACATCGTTCTTTCTCTTTATTGTCGGGGAGCAATTTAATTGAGATTGTGTGAGTATCTGTTCTAGTACCAGAGTATTCTTAATTCCAGTACCTTATTTTACTTACATAATGTCAAGCTCTGCTTTTTTGAGTATTTTATAGCGGCAGCTCGTATTTATTTTATGATAGATGATTGTTGATACATACAGAATTGCACTATGTTAAAATGTTTTATAATTTACAGATTTGCCTCCACTTAACATTGAATCTAATGGAGGTTACAAAAATGCTGGGGAAATAACTTTGGCTCGAGGAGAGGTAAACGAATTTATTGTTATGAAATATTAATTTGAAACGCTTTTTAACAATTTTAATCGTAAGTGTTGTTGATAAATGATTCGCTGCCGACCCTATGAGGAATTGATTTGATTGCCAAAATATCTCTGGCTGTATGTTTTCTTTACCCGTAGTTACGTATTATGACTGTTACAATAGTAGTATCGACCAACCTAGATATCTCGACTCAATGTAACTACTTGCAACAAAACTTCAGATTCCATGAAATTTCAAACTATATTTTCAGATAATGATAAAGCTGTTTTTAGTACAGATCTCAGAATATGGGATCGCTCAGTTTCAGGAGGGCGATGTTTTAACGCACGATTGTGGTTTTAACTTTAATATTAAACTCGGTGTTGATGAAACGTGAGTATCTGAGTAGTTATAAAAAAACTTAGAAAAATATGAACGTAACACAAAGGCAAACATCTAAACAATAATTACTAGGTATATTGTTGCTTATTTAAGTAACAAGTCACTCAATGACTACGCTACCATTTAATTTTAAATTTAGTTTTTAACTAAAACGTATAAAGTGCTAAATTTCGAAAGCTGTAACCTATTTCTTTATTCAGTTATTATACACTCTACAAGTATACACTCTACTTGATTTTCAAAACCTTTAAAAAGATTGCTGTTTTTTTTTAATCTAGTAATATTTCTGTATTATTATGTTTGTTTCAGATTCGATTGTATGTTGAAATTATCTAGTTCTAAGATTAATAACACTTTCTCACCATATTACTCAATAAATAATGAAATGAAACCTCTGCCAGTCACATTGAGGAGACCCAGTGATGGTTACATTGCGGTAAATTATTGCATTTCTTGAACAGTTTTAGATAAAATAATCTTAATAATAATAATCTCAATTTATTTTTGGTTTTATTATTTTCAAAGTTGAGTTTGTCATGCTTTGACTGTGACTTTCGTTTGTTTTCAGCGAGGCACTTGGTCTAATACGAAATTCAGAAGATTTTTTCTGATTAATAAATATGTGACGTCATTGAACAACTCGGAAACTGTATATGTAAGAAATCTCCTGGTTAAATGTCGGTAAGAAACCTCAACAATTTATATGTTGTTAATAATCAATATGGATGTATTGCTATGAAATAGGACGATCCTTTAGATTAGGACATTGTCTGTTTGTCTACGATGGTCTTGCAATATTTCGCAATCAAACCTGGTTGTAGCGAAGGTTAAGGAAACATTATTTCTCATGAGTAATGTATGTTTTCTACCAAAGTATGAGTGTTATTTATGGGCATTCCCAGGTTACGTCAATACAAAGAACTCTACTAAATTATGAATATTCTTGAGTTTTTATTCCTTAATTCTTACTAACATATATCAAATGTTGTGTGTATCACAATGATTATTTTAACCTTGTGCGAATATCGGTTTAGTAGTATAGGCATAAAATGCTTACTAAATTCACTTTCAATTTATGAGAAAGAATGGTACTCTGTCACAGTCTGCAGCGCCAACATGATAAGTCAGGTGCCCTCAAAGTGCAGATATCGATGGAAGCTCAGTACTCTATTTTGTCAATTACTTCTGATACAATTGCCATCAACTTGCGGAAGGAAAACGAGTTCCCTGGAGCAGGCCTGTTGAAGAGCTTGGAGGTAAGCAAAAGAAAACAGATAGAGAATACCTTGTATAATTAAAACACCCTCAACCTTACTGAGTT
Organism: Marasmarcha lunaedactyla; assembly: GCA_923062675.1. Classification (NCBI taxonomy): domain Eukaryota; kingdom Metazoa; phylum Arthropoda; class Insecta; order Lepidoptera; family Pterophoridae; genus Marasmarcha; species Marasmarcha lunaedactyla. Next base: position 19,556,696 of record OV281352.1, on the reverse strand, counting down.
TTGACAAAATCTCTTAAGTACGCTGTTTATTTTAAGTGAGTTTTTTGAGTCACTCATAACGCTTTAAATCATTCTTCAGATATGGAGCAGTGTACTGGGTACTTTGCTAGCTCTGTATGCAATTGTCCAATGGCGTGGCGTGTTACGTAGAGGTGGCCTGCAAGTGGCACTCTTACCTCTTTTGTCGGCAGCCATCAGCGACGCGTTATATTTCGTAAGAAAATCTCGTTTTAGTCATAGTTAGATTAGATCATAAGCTTATAGATAACTTACATATCAAGTATGACTGCGAATAGTTGAGAGCATAAATAAATTGTTATGAAATAAGATACAATTATTTGCTTTTTTTTATGGGTATACTTCATTTATTTATACATTTTTGATTATACTTTATGGACATGAATTTAATAATACTTTATTAATTAAATATACATTGTCAATCTTTGATTACATTAAAAGAGCTGAAGATAGGTGACGATTTTTACAAAATGGACTTGAGTAATGGACCTGGTACCACATCAATTCAATTTTCTAATGTTTATGAAATTTTACATTGCTGAAACCGACAAAGAGGCAGAAATGGTGTGCGAAAAAGACGGATAAATAGTCATTTCCTTTCTTTAGTACTCGTGTCGTGTCGCCTTAGTTCTTTTCGCGCAGTAACATTCTGATTGCGTCTATGTTTGATAAGGCGGATAGGACATAACTTTTGAAGTCCGTGCGGCAATTTCGTTACCCTCTAACGCTATTATACTTAAATCAAAGTTGCTGCACATATTTTTTTGTATTTTTTGTTATTTTTTTATGTAATAATTTAACATTCCCAGGGAGCATTCTTGTCAACTCTGCATTCACTGGCAGCGGAGGCCGGGTCACTCGGCATTGCTCTACCACTCTCCAACTCTGAAGAAACCATGATCAAAATCTTCATTTACACATCTTTAGGGTTGAAGGTACGATTGAAGCCGTATTGTGGGTATTAAAATTATAAATCCTTTACTCATCTTACTAAGAGTACTTTCTTTTTTTATATTTGTTTATTGGAAGTGTAAATATTAGGTCATTACGTATGAATTTTACAACGTATTGGCATTTTGTAAGGGAGGAACATAAAGTTTTTTTTTATATAATTATATATTTATTCTCATAGGTAGTTCATTGATCCCTTTACTACATAAACCATTCGGATGGGAATCAATAAAATCTTTGAAGGCGCTTTGGACTGCCACATCGGAGTTGAATGTTTTCCCTTGCATGAAGTTATCCAAATTTCGAAAAAAATGGTAATCTGTTGGAGCAAGGTTCGGGGAAAATGGTTGATGAGTTAGACATTCCGATTGAAGCTCCTCTAATTTGGTAGCCGTCTGTTCTGCAGTGTGTGGTCTAGCGTTATCCTGAGGCAGCAGTGGCCTAGAGCGATTGACCAGCCTGGGTTGTTTAGCAGCTAGCTTTTCCATCTGGTTTGCTGTTTCTGACAATAGACACCTGCCGTAATTTTCTGGCCAGGCTTAAAAAAGCTGCAGTGAACGTCACCGGCGCTAGTCCACCTCACAAGTAACTTATTTTGTAAATTTTCGCTTGGGGCAGAATTTGGCTGGTTCGCCAGGGTTCAACTATTGCGATGAGCGTTTCAGATTGTCGTACAGTATCCACTTTTCCACACAGGTAATGATTCGATGTATAATCGTTTCATTATTGTGCCGGTTGAGTAATGTAACGCAGCAATCGACGCGCGTTTGTCGGTTTGCTGCACTCAATTCATGAGGTTTGTTTCAAATGGATTAAACCAGTTTTGTTACTAACACCGCAGCCTATACCTAACTCGGACATGGTTTGCGATGGATCCGCTTCCAGAATAGCCTTCAATTCTTCATTATCAACTATGGTCTCCGGCCTTCCACGGGGCTTTTTCTGCAGGTCGAAATTTCCAGAACGAAAACGTTAGAATCAAAAACGCACTGTAATTTCTCTTGCGACACCTCCACCATACACAGCAGTAATCTGTCGAGCCGTTTCTGCAGCACTGGTGCCACGGTGGAACTCGTACTCGTAAATAATGCGATGTTTCAAGGTTTCCATTTTGTAAACTAATGCCCGGTTCCTATATTCAAAAAACGATTCGTTTTGCTTACGGACGGTAGAATTTTCTACGAGGCGTAAGTCAAAAGCGTTTCTAAAAAAAACGTTCCGTTAGATAAGTTACTGATAGCATGCTACGTACGGATGGGAGGGCTACGAATAACGAGTAGTAAGGTAAATGTATGGGAATGACAGCTTGTAACGACCACCCCTTCCTGATCTGCTCTATGATCATATAAGGGAATGTCATAAATAAAAATTTGAAATAGATACATAAATATAATATAAAACCTAGCATATAAGTGTCAAACTCTATTCTTATACTCCTCATTCAAAATATATATAAAACCTTCAGTTATAAACTACAGAATGAGAAATTGTAATTGGCACAATATAAAGATTTATCAATAAAAAATACAATATTTATTTGGCGTGATTGTCTAAGGTTGGGTAGGACTCTTCGTTGTGTTGCATAGTAACCAAGTTCTTTTCCGAGGTATGTGACAAAGATAAGAAACAAAGAATGTTTTAAGAATGCAATGTAAATTATTATAGTAATAAAAATATATAATATAATAAATACATACAATATATAATAAGAGGTAATAAAGAACTGTTGAAATGAATTTGATAAATTAAAATGAATTGGAAATTTATAAAAAGTGGGTGTGAGTAGGGCCCCTATCCTCGCCCTAGTCATGTGAGAGACATCCTTTCATTTTTTTTAAATTTCTCTCTCCAGGATTCACCAATCCAACACCCAAGTGTTAGTACTGAATAATAATGATAAAATAAAAATACTTTGTAAGTAAATAAGTTTATAAAGATAAGTAGAGGATGGAATATGGTGAGATTGTAAGAATAAATAAAGCTAACAATAAATTCCACAATCTTGAATAAAGTTATTTATATCACAAACCCAAACCTTGCAGATACTTTAATTTAATCTAAGTAGTGTAATCTCCAAGTTGGATCATTTTCGGAAGGGTAACTCTAATATCTATTTCATGATAATTGTTATTTATTCAGGCAAAAGTTTCCAAACCCAATTCATAATTCATTCCATGACATTTGTTAATTATTCAGCCAAGAAGTTCCAGAACCAACTCCCTCACTGAGGCTGATGCACCGGAGGGTCATCCTGTCGTAACACCAGAAGCTCAGATCCTTGAAATTGATAACAAGAGACTTCAACCACTGTTTGGTCTCATGCCAGATAACAAGTCACAAAATGAACATAAATGTAGGAAAGAAATAAGAATTTTTAATATTTGTCAATTATTCAGCCAAGAAGTTCTAGATCCAACTTTCTGCCTGAGTCTGATGAGCCGGAACTCGTCCTTGTCGCATCAACAGATAGTCAGATCAATGAAAGTGAAACCAGAAACTCCAATGACTTTAGTATTATGTTCGTTAATAATTCATGAAATAAATATATTAATGAAGGAGAGGAATAAATAGATTTATAATTCATTCCATGACATTGTTAATTATACAGCCAAGAAGTTCATGAACCAACTTCCTCACTGAGTCTGATGCACCGGAGTGTCATCCTGTCGTAACACCAGAAGCTCAGATCATTGAAATTGACAACAAGAGACTTCAACCACTGTTTGGTCTTATGCCAGATAACAAGTCGCAGAATGAACATAAATGAAGGAAGGAAATGTGAGTTTTTAATATTTGTCAATTATCAGCCAAGAAATTCCTGAACCAACTTCCTCACTGAGTCTGATGCACCGGAGTGTCATCCTGTCGTAACACCAGAAGCTCAGATCAATGAAAATGGTTACAAGAGACCTCAACGACTGTGTGGTTGTGAGCCAATTGACATGAGGATAAAGGGAGAAAATAAAGAGTAAATAAACTTCACCAAGTTGGAGATTAGCACGCTGAGTGTGTTAAATAAATTATTTTGACTCAATCAAATAACTTTCTAGTATATCTCACCATTGTAATGCATTACATACATTATATTTAGACGAATATAAACACGTCACAAATGAGCACTTTTAGTTTATCCGTACCTATAGATGTATTGTGTTCTGTGTGTGTGTGCGTAATTACTTTTAATACAAAGTAAGATAAAATATAACATGTAAGTATATATACTTACATATATAAATAAGTATATATAATAAAATACATATAAAGAATAAAGTACACGAAATATTAATATATAAATCAAGACCTAAAATAAATATACTATAAAAGTTAATTTCCCTGTTAAATTACCCTACAGTATTAAACGAAATAGACGCTCTTCTATAACAGGATTCACCTTCTAACGCAATAACGTAACCTAATATTAAAATGCTCAAAAATTAAACTTTTATCTACGAACTGGCAGAACTTTCCTGAAAACGGAATTCCCTATTAATGTGTACTAAAATAAACACTCACCCACGTTCAACACAACACTATATTCTATTTTTAAACAATTGAAAAACTAAATATTAAACTGGGTACAAACTGGCAGAACTTTTGGGTTACTTTCGTTTCCCGACCGAGACTCCAACGTCCAATCCCCGAGACTGAAAAATCCGATCCCGTGCCTCCGGCCTACTGCCCTATTTATACCCAAAAGACCGAACTCCCTCCCACGGGGCACCATGCACCACGCACCCGCGACAATCTCCAGTCATATTTACCAACAAAATAAAAGAATGCTCCCTTGAATTACTTATTTAATTTAATTTATGTGTAACTACTGTAGAGTTATTTTGTTTAGCAAATAAATAAATAAATAAATAATGAATAAATAAAATCTATGTGTAAATGCGAAAGCATCATCAAATATTTTCCTGCAATTAATTACCACCCATAAGATCGTATCAACAACGGAAGGGAAACTTAATAACAAAAATAGGCATCCCAAACTGCTATACTTTTTTACCTTTAGGAACATTAATTAGATGTATCTATCTATATCAAATTAGTACATAAATTCTGAGAACCAGATATCAATATTAAATTAATAATTTTTTTCTAATTTTTTTATTCTTTAGCAAGGTAAATGAATTTAACTGAACTAACTGATAACTTCAGTAAATCAGTATTGCCAACTGCTATCAGCAGGTACCTATATTGAGATTATACTTCCGCTCCATACAAAAGACTCGAGCTTGTTCCGTCACAACATCCTTTTATGAGTAATTTTTCTTCCATTTAAAGATTCTATATATCAACAATTATATCTGCTAACATATACCAATATATAAACAGATATTTTTATGATAACTTCAGTAAATCAGTATTGCAAAATGCTATCAGCAGGTATATTGAGATTATACTTCCGCTCCATACACAAGACTCGAGCTTGTTCCATCACAACATCCTTTTATATGTAATTTTTCTTCCATTTAAAGATTCTATATATCAACAATTATATCTGCTAACATATACTAATATACAAACAGATATTTTTATGATAACTTGAGTAAATCAGTATTGACAAATGCTATTAGCAGGTATATTGAAACCATACTTCCGCCCCATACACAAGACTCGAGTTTGTTCCGTCACAATCGCCCCCTAAATTATTACGAAATTCACTGGAGTAATAATTTACAATAGAAAGGAACAAATGGAAGTATTTATACTTATATCAAAAATAAACGGCACCTTTAAACTTACAAGGTAAATATTATTCTTTCTAGTTTTAGTTAAAGAACCAAATTAAATCCCTCCCCCTTTTTTCGGAAATGACCACCCAATACCCCTCCAGATATATCTATGTGATCTTTGATCAAACTTGCAAAACCCAGTCAAAATTAGTACGATGTATGCCCCATGTATGTGAGTATTAAGTAAAACGTTGATGAAAGTGATAAGGCGACGAAATAATAAATCTAACTTTTATAAAGTTAATCATGTAACTAAAAAAAAAGGTACTTGAGTCACCAACCCATTCTTTCTACACATAATATAAACCTATAAAAATACCAATACATTTTCCTTTTAAATCGTGCTAATTGGTAAAAAGTGACGTTACGAAATTTAGAAAAATATTAATATATAAAATTATATGCAATACTTGTTGTCCCTGTTCCTATTATAAATAAATAAATAATGATAAATAAACAACATTACTAACAATCACACCACATTACCCAGAGCCAAACCAAGTATCATTAAGATCTTGTGTTATGGATACTAGTACCTAGATATTGGACTATTACAATGTGTTTTTATTTATCAGATATTAAAGATTTATTTCCATTAACTTCCATGTAATGAATTTCAGGACAAAACACTGTCCATCTTAATTCGGCTCCTCTTAATGCCCTTCTCCTGAACTATTTGATTGCAAATATAATGGTTTTGTATAATCTGGATGATGTAACGCTATTGTATGCCACGGGTCACCACACAGCGAACGATGGGGAAACGCAGAACAAAATCTCATCAACCTTGACCAGTGAACAAACACCCATACCCAACACACAAACTAACGCCCCAGCCAGGACTCGAACCCGGGACCCCCGGCTCACGAGGCAGGACCACCAACCACTACGCCACTCGTTCGTCTCAGTATATAACCTAATAATTTTACTTCCTAACAAATAAACCTATCTAAAAAAAAATACACTGATTAATTTCATCCACTCCCACGCGCAATTGTTAAATGACGTTTAAATTAATAACACTATCATTCACTATTCAGACTACTATCCATAAACTCACTGAATACCTAAAATGGATTGATAATTTGATAGACACGAAACAAAGTATTTGTCTGTAAAAAGTTTATATTAACTCCAACACTACAAAAATGATAAACTTTGTAGATACTATTATAAACACCGAAATGACATAACACTGAAAATATTTAAAAAAAATAATGATCAATCAACAAAGTAGGCACATATAATTCTTTCAATCATTTAAATTGTGGTTAATAAGTAGAACTTTGTAATTTAACTACCCTTAATTACCGGAACAATTATATTCAAAAGATAAAGTCACTACAACAGAGAATCTAAAATGTCCACATTGGTCAATTTGTGTAAATGTAATTCATTTCCCGAATTACTTGCATTCCTCAACATTTTCTCTTTTTTGTAAAATGGAGATATAATTGTCATCCCTATTCAATTCATTTCATAATCTGACTCATATTTGATTATAATGAAATTATTTTTCACCACACCGAAAATAGAATCGTTACTGTGCCGATTATTTTATATTTCATAAAGATGTGAAAGTTACGTTTATAAATAACTGTTGGAACGTTACATATCTTAACTAACAACACAACTAATCATAAAAATAATGGTGAATTGGCGATCCCGACTCAACACATAAAATCATTTCGTTTTAGTTTGTTGTCAACGATTCGCAAGTATGTCATCGCATTAATTAAAAAAGTAAACAGCAGGTTGCATGGGCTAGATCCCTTGCCTTCCCATAAGGGTAAGGAACCAAAACCAAAAAGTAAACAAACGCACGCACGTTCAAATGTAAATAACTGTAACTAAATGCCGTAATTCTTAACATTATTTATTTGAATACTTTTCCAAGTGGATCCTTTTACACGCTAAACTAACACGTCTTGTTCTTCGTTTTTAGTAACCTAATGTTGTAACATTTAAAATTCTCCACTTGTACATGTTTAACACTAATGAAAAATATCCACTCAAGTGGTCAAATGTGATAAAGCTCTATTATTCGGCCTTTGAATTAGTGTGAGTTGAAACATTTTATTTTGAAGTAAGTGAGTGTTTGATTTATACAATGTTTTCTTCAAACATTGCTCTTGGGTAACTTTTTATGATTTCAACTATTTGACACCTACGCATCTCATACTACATGAAACATTTTAAGAATTTCTCTGTAAGACTATAAACAACCGAATTACAAGATATGAATTGTGCGTGCTTCATCTCATGAATTGCCCACTATGTTACCATTTTGTGTTTAGTAATACGAATCATAATAAGATCCTATTAAGATTAACTTAGAACTGCCTATCTAGACCTCCAATAAAACAAAATAATATAACAGTCATTATAAACTATTCAATTTTGTAGTTACAACAACTTTCCTAAATAATTAAAAGAATTAAAACACCCTACATTCCCTAACTACATAACCTAATTTACATTTCTAAATCTGATTAAATCTAATAAACATACCTGTAAAACCCCTCAGAATTCTAAAATAACCTATCAACGAAGGCTGTAAAATTAAACTACAATAAGATCAATCAATTGATTGCTCTAACAGAATGACAGAATATATTGAACCATGTTATCAAACCCAAAAAGAAAATTGATATTATGTTAAACAGTACCTTTTGAATATAGTGGGATTATAGAATTACTATCTATTACACTTTTAACCTCTAGTCATAATACCATAAAGTGTTAAATAAAATAAATTAAATGCTGAAAAGAATACAAACAATGAAAAATAATTATAAATAAAAATTCCTGAAAATAACACTCAAAATAAATTGTAAAATAAAAACATGAAATAATAAAATTATTACAAAAAATAGAAACACAGTAATAAAATATTTCAGTTATTATTGATAATAAGAAAACAAGTAGCTAAAAATAAAGACAGTGAAGCAAAAGTTATAATCTATGCAAGAACTATCTATCTAAACTTTCTGAAAACTTACAATTAATATTTAAATAATATGCCAATTATTAAAGAAGAAATATACATATAACATCTTCACAATATTACCTAAGTTTTACCTAGACTACCACTTTGCTTACTAATTCACTACTTGTACCTTCCAGCTAATTACTGTTAAAGAAAAAAGGAAAAATACCATCCAAAGGCCATACAAACTAGTATGTGTGAAGAACTCAACATTAACCTGTTAAATGGTTGAATCCAAAATATATAACAGAAATAAATAAAATATATAAACTAACTAGTGTGGTGGTGTAATAATGTGTTGAATGTTTCAGTGTCATAATAAATAATATAATTGTCTTGATGTATATATACACAAATAAATACTAAATATATTTAACATTAAAATAGTCGCCCCCACTTATTTCAAACCCCTGTCACATTTTCAAACCTCGACCTAGGTCACAAGCAACAAATTGTGGCCTTGAAGCCACTGGAATTTAAATACATTTTAATCAAAAATTATGCCAATAATACTCATTCTACCTTACTCATTCTACACTTAGCTACTACTGAGGTAACTATACTAAACCACAGTAATATTTAAGTAATTTTACTGATGATCTACCTTTTTTTACTTATCCTGGTCACTACGGCACCTAATTGTAACGACCACCCCTTCCTGATCTGCTCTATGATCATATAAGGGAATGTCATAAATAAAAATTTGAAATAGATACATAAATATAATATAAAACCTAGCATATAAGTGTCAAACTCTATTCTTATACTCCTCATTCAAAATATATATAAAACCTTCAGTTATAAACTACAGAATGAGAAATTGTAATTGGCACAATATAAAGATTTATCAATAAAAAATACAATATTTATTTGGCGTGATTGTCTAAGGTTGGGTAGGACTCTTCGTTGTGTTGCATAGTAACCAAGTTCTTTTCCGAGGTATGTGACAAAGATAAGAAACAAAGAATGTTTTAAGAATGCAATGTAAATTATTATAGTAATAAAAATATATAATATAATAAATACATACAATATATAATAAGAGGTAATAAAGAACTGTTGAAATGAATTTGATAAATTAAAATGAATTGGAAATTTATAAAAAGTGGGTGTGAGTAGGGCCCCTATCCTCGCCCTAGTCATGTGAGAGACATCCTTTCATTTTTTTTAAATTTCTCTCTCCAGGATTCACCAATCCAACACCCAAGTGTTAGTACTGAATAATAATGATAAAATAAAAATACTTTGTAAGTAAATAAGTTTATAAAGATAAGTAGAGGATGGAATATGGTGAGATTGTAAGAATAAATAAAGCTAACAATAAATTCCACAATCTTGAATAAAGTTATTTATATCACAAACCCAAACCTTGCAGATACTTTAATTTAATCTAAGTAGTGTAATCTCCAAGTTGGATCATTTTCGGAAGGGTAACTCTAATATCTATTTCATGATAATTGTTATTTATTCAGGCAAAAGTTTCCAAACCCAATTCATAATTCATTCCATGACATTTGTTAATTATTCAGCCAAGAAGTTCCAGAACCAACTCCCTCACTGAGGCTGATGCACCGGAGGGTCATCCTGTCGTAACACCAGAAGCTCAGATCCTTGAAATTGATAACAAGAGACTTCAACCACTGTTTGGTCTCATGCCAGATAACAAGTCACAAAATGAACATAAATGTAGGAAAGAAATAAGAATTTTTAATATTTGTCAATTATTCAGCCAAGAAGTTCTAGATCCAACTTTCTGCCTGAGTCTGATGAGCCGGAACTCGTCCTTGTCGCATCAACAGATAGTCAGATCAATGAAAGTGAAACCAGAAACTCCAATGACTTTAGTATTATGTTCGTTAATAATTCATGAAATAAATATATTAATGAAGGAGAGGAATAAATAGATTTATAATTCATTCCATGACATTGTTAATTATACAGCCAAGAAGTTCATGAACCAACTTCCTCACTGAGTCTGATGCACCGGAGTGTCATCCTGTCGTAACACCAGAAGCTCAGATCATTGAAATTGACAACAAGAGACTTCAACCACTGTTTGGTCTTATGCCAGATAACAAGTCGCAGAATGAACATAAATGAAGGAAGGAAATGTGAGTTTTTAATATTTGTCAATTATCAGCCAAGAAATTCCTGAACCAACTTCCTCACTGAGTCTGATGCACCGGAGTGTCATCCTGTCGTAACACCAGAAGCTCAGATCAATGAAAATGGTTACAAGAGACCTCAACGACTGTGTGGTTGTGAGCCAATTGACATGAGGATAAAGGGAGAAAATAAAGAGTAAATAAACTTCACCAAGTTGGAGATTAGCACGCTGAGTGTGTTAAATAAATTATTTTGACTCAATCAAATAACTTTCTAGTATATCTCACCATTGTAATGCATTACATACATTATATTTAGACGAATATAAACACGTCACAAATGAGCACTTTTAGTTTATCCGTACCTATAGATGTATTGTGTTCTGTGTGTGTGTGCGTAATTACTTTTAATACAAAGTAAGATAAAATATAACATGTAAGTATATATACTTACATATATAAATAAGTATATATAATAAAATACATATAAAGAATAAAGTACACGAAATATTAATATATAAATCAAGACCTAAAATAAATATACTATAAAAGTTAATTTCCCTGTTAAATTACCCTACAGTATTAAACGAAATAGACGCTCTTCTATAACAGGATTCACCTTCTAACGCAATAACGTAACCTAATATTAAAATGCTCAAAAATTAAACTTTTATCTACGAACTGGCAGAACTTTCCTGAAAACGGAATTCCCTATTAATGTGTACTAAAATAAACACTCACCCACGTTCAACACAACACTATATTCTATTTTTAAACAATTGAAAAACTAAATATTAAACTGGGTACAAACTGGCAGAACTTTTGGGTTACTTTCGTTTCCCGACCGAGACTCCAACGTCCAATCCCCGAGACTGAAAAATCCGATCCCGTGCCTCCGGCCTACTGCCCTATTTATACCCAAAAGACCGAACTCCCTCCCACGGGGCACCATGCACCACGCACCCGCGACAATCTCCAGTCATATTTACCAACAAAATAAAAGAATGCTCCCTTGAATTACTTATTTAATTTAATTTATGTGTAACTACTGTAGAGTTATTTTGTTTAGCAAATAAATAAATAAATAAATAATGAATAAATAAAATCTATGTGTAAATGCGAAAGCATCATCAAATATTTTCCTGCAATTAATTACCACCCATAAGATCGTATCAACAACGGAAGGGAAACTTAATAACAAAAATAGGCATCCCAAACTGCTATACTTTTTTACCTTTAGGAACATTAATTAGATGTATCTATCTATATCAAATTAGTACATAAATTCTGAGAACCAGATATCAATATTAAATTAATAATTTTTTTCTAATTTTTTTATTCTTTAGCAAGGTAAATGAATTTAACTGAACTAACTGATAACTTCAGTAAATCAGTATTGCCAACTGCTATCAGCAGGTACCTATATTGAGATTATACTTCCGCTCCATACAAAAGACTCGAGCTTGTTCCGTCACAACATCCTTTTATGAGTAATTTTTCTTCCATTTAAAGATTCTATATATCAACAATTATATCTGCTAACATATACCAATATATAAACAGATATTTTTATGATAACTTCAGTAAATCAGTATTGCAAAATGCTATCAGCAGGTATATTGAGATTATACTTCCGCTCCATACACAAGACTCGAGCTTGTTCCATCACAACATCCTTTTATATGTAATTTTTCTTCCATTTAAAGATTCTATATATCAACAATTATATCTGCTAACATATACTAATATACAAACAGATATTTTTATGATAACTTGAGTAAATCAGTATTGACAAATGCTATTAGCAGGTATATTGAAACCATACTTCCGCCCCATACACAAGACTCGAGTTTGTTCCGTCACAAGCTTAGAGCGTTTCTATATAATTTTTAATCTGTCAACCAGCCGTCAAAGTTACGAAGCGTTTGGCATTTGATTACCGCCCGAATTCCATCGGTACTCGGTAGTAAAAGTAAAGTAATCGGTACCTGTCGGTAGTTTGTTAAAGTTCTACGAGTTTTCATTTTTGGTTTAAAGTGAGTGAGTGATAGTGAGTTGAGTGAACTAGAAAGATTATCCGACTGGAATGACTCTGATTCAGATGATGATCATAATATTAATCGGAGAAAGTATAAAACAAGGGTCGACTATTTTAATATCTTGGATTCTTTCGAATTTCAACTAAGATTTCGCCTGGATAAGCCTTCAGTAGAACAGCTACTTATTGAAATACATCCTTGTATAAAGATAAAGTCAGCCAGGTTTGTAATATTTGTAATAAAGGGAACCATAAATCCTGAGCAAGTAGACCCTAGGACACTTGACACCTTTTCCAAGATTTCATCCGCTGGAATGAAATCTGGTTTCCCACCACCAGTCTAAGTACAAGAAAATTTTGAAAAATAATTAGAATTCTAGATATATACTTAAATGCTTATAGCTAATATGCAATTTATTATAACAAAGCCCAATTATCCATTCCATCTTAGATAAATGGTGCCCATGGGCCCGAATACCATTTACCATGAGGTAGATTCAGTGCTTGTTTGCTATCCTTTAACTAATAAAAAAAACTGCAACATTAACCACATACCAAGCACATAGCTACCTCTTAATACTTTAAATACTTATTTTTAGCAAATTACCTACCTTTAGGTTATTTATCCGTATTTGCTGGGTTCTTTTACGGGCTGCCTTTTTTAGGTTGTCCCATTTTAACTTTAGCTGCTCCTTGGTCCTTACAATAGAGCCACTCCTGGCGTTAAATACAGATGCCAGAGTAGTCCACGTATCGTCTTTGCTTTTGTTGGTTGTGGCATTTGTTTCTTTACTGGTTAAGACTGAATTGCTTTGAATCAATTCAACTAACAAAGCAACCTCGTCTTTGCTCATGTTCTTCTTAGTTTTCTATAAATCAAATAAATAATAACTATATATTCCCTTACATGCATTTAAGCAATAGGTACTAAAAACCACAATGCAAAATTACTTACCAGTGTAATATCCATAATACCCGACACTCGAAAAGATATTTTAAAATTACTACAAACAATATGCGCTTTTGAAAGGCTTTTGAGCATAAAAAATATTTCATAAACTTTATTTTGATGTTTGTAGAAAAATCAAGTTAAATCTTCGCGCTAAAAGTCAGACACAGACACTGGTTGCGTTTTGTTCACTTCGGTATGAAAACAATTTTTTTTTTAAATTTTTATGTACAAAATAATGATTTTACCAGCAATATTACATATTAAATTCTTTTAATAAAAATGTTTTAATAAATCCGTGGGATATACGATACTTAAAAGAAGAACTATGCATTAATAAGTAATAGAAATCAAAATACGCTCTTTCCCATCTTATTTCTAATAACTAAACGCAGGACGGACCTTCGGAGGGCTTCGGTAACCGAGTTACCAACATCTATTCGTCGCTGGTAGATGGCGCAAAAACTTATAGAAACGTCTTTAACGCCTCGTTACCCGTAACTCAAAAACGATTGGTTATTTTTATATAGTGACGACTCGTTAATTATAGGAACCGGGCATAAGTGATGCAAAAAAGAACCAAAAGAGGAAAAAACAAATGAATTACGGTTTCAAAACACAGATGCGTAAGTTAATACCTGTATAAATTTGAAATTGGAAATTTGAATTGGAAGAGGAGATAATACAGATCAAAGTGGCCAGTATGACAAAACGCCAATTTCATATGTAAGGACCTTATTAAATTTTAGTCTCGGTTTTATTTACTATAGTTGCTTTTAAGTTGATTGTTTGTAGAGATGGGCAGTAGTTAATGACTTATTCCACCCATTTGGATAGTTACCAGGTTATATGCGTTACAACCGGGTTTAAACCCATAGTAAAATTTATTAATGGGTGATAATGAGTTGTATGAATAAATCATGTCTTATTTCCACCTATATACGCCACATGAATAATAGACAGCGAAAATATTTGAATATTATAAACCAAATAGCTATTCAAAAGGATGAAAATAATCGATTTTTATCGTATGGTTCTTTGAAATATATTTACCGGAAAATAATAGCTAGGTAATGTCAATTATGATATATTCTTTCAAATTTGTTTGTCATCGAGTCCTTCATTTGTTTTTTTCTTTCAAATACCTTTTTACTACAGATTGACGTTTTCTATCAAAAATTATTCACAGTGAATATTGTAATTTTTTTTACCATAAGTAATGTAAAGCGCAGAGATGTATATATATATGTATATATATACTGTATATATATATAGATATATGTCGCAGGCGTATAGTTAAATTAGTTGCTCAACTAAAGCTAGCCGTTCGGTTAAAATTTTAATGCTTTATTTACAATCTTCAATTTTTATAAGCATATTATCGCATATATTCCTTTCTTAAAAAATAACTTTTCAAATAGTTAATGTCTAATTAATACTCCAAAACCGAAGATTTTATTTTTTATTTACCCCTCCCTAATCTATGCGGTGGGCAAAGTTTCTGATATAGATAGTTTCGGTACAGTATTATTAAGATATGTTAAAAGTGTATTTTTTCCTAAAACACAGCGTATTGTTTTCAGAATAGGTTGCAAAACTTATTTGAAAGGAGTTTATTATCACTAACTACTTTGGATGAATACATGGTTTGAAATACCAAATACCGGGTTATGGCCCAATCATGGGTAATAACCCGGGTGCTTGCCCAACTCTATGATTGTGGTAAATCTTTTTACGTAAAACCATTATATAACAATAACATTGCATCCATACAAACCCACAACAAAGTGTAAAATTTTAGACCGTTTCTTGTTATCTTGCGGTTATTTTTCTTTCAGGTAATAAATGTGATGTGGACAAATTGGAAACAGTGTCGCTGTGATGTATTTTACCTGGACTGGTCGGAATATAATCCAACGTACAAGGGTAAAGTAATTTAATGTCCAAAAAGTCAAATAATGAGTGTTTATCTAACCAGTATTCATGTTAACCTGCGCTTGCTGGAACTTTTTAATATAAAATTTAGAATTATATGAATTCATTTCACCAATTACGTTGTGAGTTAAGCATTCACTAAAGTTTTCCTTTGTCAGGGTATTAGTACGACTGAGTTATTGACAGAATATTGTAAATCAAGTGTTAACACAGAAGAAGTACGCGTGTGCTTGTTTCCAAGTTATAAAATGATATTCTTGGCTTGAGATACAACTTGTACTAATTAAAGATAAATTTTGAAATAGGTGATGCTAATGAAAACCCGGGCAATTGGAGACAACCGTCACTGGTGCGCTTTTGGATCGCAGCGCAAAGCAACAGACGAACTTGCCTTTGGTACACGACATCCTTGACCATATTTATATTCATGGTAGGTATCAAATAAAGAAACATATATTAAATAAGGTACTAACTGTAAATACTTATTGTAAACGTATATTACATAATAAGTTTTTGTATTTTCTTTTTTTTTTCTTTACTCGTATTTTCGGGCTGATATTCAGTTCAGCAGTATTTTTTACGATATGGCCGGCCCGAAGCAATACTACACGTATTCGGCTAGTGCACATCGGATAGACCGTCCGGGCTATATACAAGTAGGAACATTTGGCTCGTCTAGCCAAAACCCGAACAACAGCGGCTTGTTTTCCGAACATTTGTCGTTCTTACTCAATATATTCGATTTTGCGGTCCGGCAGCGCCGATGCCGGCTGTGGATAGCGCCACTTAAACAGCAAGAACATTCTTTGTTTTTGACGACCGATTGGTGTAGTGGTAAGTAGCTTTGCCTCATACGCCGAAGGTCCCAGGTTCGAGTCCTGGCCGGGGCATGCATTTGTGTGATGAACACAGATGTTTGTTCTCGGGTCATGGTTGTTTGTATTTATATATGTATGTTTATTCTGGGATCCCCCCCAGTTCGCTGTATGGTCATCCATAACACAAGCTCTGCTTACTTTGGGGCCATACAGTAGGTGTGTTTGTCTGGGTATTTTATTATTTATTTTATTTATTTTTTTTTTATTGTTGTAATATCATTTGGCAGATGAAGATTCCGCCCATTCTTGTATTTTTTACAAGGTTTTCAGCTTAACTGATTTTATGTTCGTATACTTTTTTTAACTTTTACGGAAATCCTAAGAACTACAAAGTATAATTGTTATTTATGAATATGTACTATTAATATAAAGAGGAAAATAGTTTGTTTTTTAATATTATTTGCTATCGATAAACTATAAATTATTTGATTTGATTTTTTTTTACAAGTGGCTTATAAGCCGTATATAAATGTTGCAAAGACACGGTATGTTTACGGTCAATCGTTTTTAGACACTGCGATTTGTTTGACAAGCTGATGCGGGGCGCCGAAAAACGATCCATACAAAACGGTACCGAGTTGTGACGTCACAGCATGTATATACCAGTATTAGTGTACTGGTAAATTAAATTTTTTTAAATATTTTATAATATTTTTTTCGCTTCATTTAAGTTTAAGTAGAAAATGTATGTCTTCTAATTAAGAGGTATGTTTTTTGTATTATTTTATTCTGATTATTTCTGATTTTCAATGCAGTATAAAAATTTTTATCAATTTGTAAAGATTTTCATATGATGACTTCACTGAATCTAGTAGTAGTAGTAAGTTATCTGAGTAAAATGAAAAGTAAAATGAAATTTCATTTCATTTCATTTCTTTTCTTTTTAAACTCTTATTACAAAGTTTACCTTATACGAGTATATCTAGAATGAACAACTCTACAATCAATGGCTTCTTTTAACAGAGAATTTTTATTGTAATCAATAACATCAGTCAGCGTGTGCGCTTATTGGTAGTAGCACGTACTTATTGCTGCTCTTTTTTTTTTGTTTGATTTGTGTGAAAACATTGTTTTATACCAAAAAATACCAACAATTATAAAGTATATATTAACTCGTTCTTGTGTTTGTGTAAGTGTAATAAAAGGATTTGGACTGCGAGTTGTGTTTCATACGAAAATATTTCATCATTTAACCGTCACCATTTTGTTTTGGCGGCCGGCAGCGGCTTCACTCTGCCTGCATTGCTCTGTTGCCACTCTGCACGGCTTCGCTCTCTATCTCGCCTAAAAGCTTTCTATCTCTGTCTTTCAATGTGCTTGCATCCTGCTCAAGTAACAAAGCTACAACAACGCAAATACTTACGTACCTAAGAATTATTCGTTGTATAAATAATGTCCGCAAAATCTAAATCTTTCGTAAAATCAACAACCTGTAACAAAACACCGGATTGCAATGACAGTGGTGGAGATAATATAACATTGCGTCCTAAGAAACAACCTGCAAAACCGGCGAACAATATGTTTGTTACAGAAGAAAACTTAAGGTCAACTATTCAACAAGAAATTTCAGCTGCCATTAAATCGTCCTTAAATGAACTTTTGTCGCATGAACTCCACAACATCACCCAGCAAATCTCTAGTTTTCAAGATTCACTTACGTGGTTCAATACTAATTTTGAAGAGACCAAGAATATTTTAGCGGCTAATGAAAAGAAAATGCAATCTGTGCACCATAAGAATAATAACTTAAGACTCGAGCGCCAAGAGCTCAAAAAACAAATAAACAGTATCTTAGAGGAGAATAATAACAAAGATACAGACAGAGCTACGTTGCCTGAAATTCAAATTATGTTTTTTTATTTTATAAGTTAAATATAAGTCCACAGTTTACAGGCGTTATTAATTCAATTATCTTCACTCTTTATGGATTTTAACATTTATTATGAGAATGTTCGTGGTTTACAAACTAAAACAAATGTTTTATTAGAATAAGTACTTAATAATAAATATGACATTATATGTCTTACAGAAACGTGGCTCTGTCCTGGAATTTTTAACCTGGAAATATTCGATTCTAGATACGTTGTATATAGAGATGATAGAGATTATAACTTGCGTGGGATGCAACGTGGTGGTGGGGTATTAATTGCCGTTAAGCGATCACTACAAGTAGATGAGCGTGATTTAATAGCCTTTCCACCACGTCTACCGAATACTGAGTTAGTTAATGTGACAATTGCTATATCTAAACCACCAGTTCATTTAAGGCTAAGAGTTTACTGTGCATATTATCCTCATAACAGAGAACAAATTAACTCTCAATTAGATTTCTTTGAACATCTGTCTAATGTTATTGTAAATGATCCATACGATAAATACCTAATTCTCGGCGATTTTAATATAAGTAATGCTTGCTGGACTAGTTTAGATAATTCATCTTTTTTAACATTGAGAAACCCTCCACAAAATTGCTTTGAATATAATTTGAACACATTTTTGTGTGTTACTGAATTGAATCTATAATAACATATACAATAGTAATAACAAACTCTTAGACTTGGTTATGTCAAACTGTCCATGTAAAGTAACGCACTGTTTAGACCCTCTTGTAAGCGAAGATCATCCTGCCTTAACTGTTAATAAACCCTTAGAATTAGAAACTCATGCGCTGAGCTATGCTCCACGAATTTTATTTCAGTATTTTTCTGCCGATTATGATGCGTTAAATTCAGAAATATCAAAAATTAACTGGTTTAGTGAATTTGACACAGATTATAATTCAGAAAGCTGCAGATATTTTCTATAGCAAATTGAACAATATAATTAAAACACACGTCCCTACCGAAACAATAATTCAAACACATTCAAGGCGCTTCCCTGTGTGGTACTCTAAAGGCTTGATAAATATATTAAACAAAAAATTTATTATCATAAAAAATGGAAAATATATGGGCATATGGCGGATTATAAACAATTTTCTGAACTTAAAAAATTGCAAAAACAAGCCCAAACTTAATGTCAACCAATTCTTAAAAAGAAAAAAGATAATATTTAAAAAAATTCAAAATTTTTTTGGACTTTTATTTAGTCAAAAATGAAAACCACAGATTTTCCTGACACGGTATATTTTTCAGATCGTACCACATCCCTTGGTCAAGATAAAGCCGAGTTATTCAATGAATATTTCCGTAACGTGTTTGAACTTGCTGACACTATTTCAAATTTTATTTCTAGTTCCGATAAGGATTTACCTTCTGTGGATATTAATACGGTTGATATTAGCATAAACCTAGTCAAAAAACATCTCAAGAAGTTCGGTATCACTAAAGGCACTGGCTCTGATGGGTATCCTCCAGTGTTTTTACGTAATTGTTGGAAAACTATTGCTCTATAACCATTCTTTGCGTATCCTCAAAAAATGACAAAATGTTGATAATTACAGAGGTATACCCAAAATCTCCACTATACCTAAACTTTTTGAAAAAATTGTTTATGATTCAATATACCCCTGTATTAGACCAGTCATCAGTGAGTATCAACACGGTTTTCTTGATAAACGATCAATGGAGGCAAATCTTTGCGAGCTTACTAATAAAATAACTACTGCTTTAGATGATGGTCATCAGGTTGACGCCGTGTATACCGATTATTGCAAGGCTTTCGACAAAATTTGACATGTAGTTCTTTTGTCAAAGCTTAAGAATATAGTATACACGGTGACCTTTTAAGATGGCTTGAATTTTATTTACAAGATCGATGTCAAGCCGTAACAATTAAAGGCTTTAATTAAAACCTCTACATTTATTCCTGTTACATCTGGAGTACCTCAAGGCTCCCATCTTGGCTCTCTTTTATTTAATATATTTGTAAATGATTTAACAAAAATATAAGCATCAATATCTTACTTTGCGCTGATGATCAAAAAGCTTTTTCCACTTTTAAAATCATTAATGATTGTAACCATTTGCAAAATGATTTGAATACTCTCAGTGAATATAATTCAAAACAATGCCCTTTTTTCAATATAGATAAATGCTATATTGTAAGTTTTTCGAAAAAGAAAAAAGTTATTAAGTATGATTACAAATTAAATGGACAATCAATAAAAAGAGTTGATAAGGTTCGTGATTTGGGGATATATTTAGATAAAGAACTTAACTTTAAGTCGCATATTGATAGAGTTACTAGTAAAGCGTATAAAATGTTAGGATTCGTGCTTCGTCAAGGTAAGGAATTTAAAAATCTTCATACATACTTAATTTTAAATAATGCTTTTGTAAGATCACATCTTGAATACGCTTCTACTGTATGGAGCCCAAATTATAAAGTACATAAAGACTCTATTGAACGTATTCAAAGAAAATTTCTAAGTGTATTAAGATTTAGAATAAAAAATATGTATAACTAACTGAAAATGATATCTTTAGAAGAACGCAGAAAACAGAGAGACATAATATTTTTGTATAAATTGCTTCACAACTTGGTTGATTCACCCTATCTAGTTAGTCAAATTGGTATATTCGTTGCAAACGACCTTCGTCCCGCAATACAGATTTATTTGAAGTACCGTTTGCACGTACAAACTATAAAAAATAAAAATGTTTGATTCGCACCACTAATTATTATTATAAGCAATTTAATAATGTAGATATATTTCACCTCACATTTTCACAATTTAAACAAGCTGTATGTTTTAAATAAAAGTTTTATGTTCTTTAGGTATATTTTATCACCTTCTTTTATAGTTTTTTTTTATAATTTTATGTTTTGTTTAAAACTTCTCCAATATGCTACCGCTAAGCTAAAATAATTGAACATCATTGGAAACTTCTTTGGCTTTTGTGTTACTAATTTGTATTTTATTTTTTAAGTACTATGTATTGGATGTTTGTTTCCTTTACTTCAAATAAATAAACATGACAATTTAACCAAAGAGGACTTAATGTTTTTTCTGCGAATTGTTTCTGTAATAAGGTGCCTTCTCCGGTACGGGTGGTTGCTAGATAAGCCACCTAGTATCGCTTAATCAAGCACGACAAACCCATCACAAAAAATAATTCTGTACAATAATAATAATAATAATTTATTTCATAGCCAAACAAAGTCATGGTACATTTTTTTTTACTTAATAAGGCAGAGTTTCTGTACAATTAATAATTGTATCACCGGTACACCACAAACTTACTTTAATATAGTCGCTCTATGATGCAATCAAACAAAACCAGAAGAACACCCTGTTTCTCGACATGAACAAATAAAAAAAAGACTTGATATCATCGTTTATCGATGTTAATAACCAAAAGAAAACCAGGGGCGCGGTGCTCGTTTGACTGACTGATGCTGTGGGTGAAAGTTGACCAAGTACAAAAGAGGATAATCTCCCCACTAAGTTACTATAGAAACTCGTTATCACATTACACCGAAAAGTCAAATATTAGTAAACAATAATAATTAATTCCACTGGCGTAGCGTGGGTGTCAGCTCCCTGGAGCGGAAGAAAGTTTCACTACCCTCTTATTTAGGTATTTAAATTAAAAAGCCTATAACATAGAGTCATTTTAAATATTTTTTTGGTAAGAACAGTCATCATTATTGTGTATTGTACAAGTTACAACTGAAAAGTCCTATACAGGGTGGTGTTTTGAAACGGGAATAGAACACAAGCTGTATTGTTCCACAATTCGATAGTGTGGCTAGTAAGGATCAAATTCTGGGAAGTGAAGACTTACGCCAAAAATGCAGGAAGTGATAAATTTCAACGAAAACCCATTTCATTTATTTATTTTATTTTCACAAGTTTTCACTTATAAATACTTGATTATTTGAGATGTAAGAATACATAACGACTGCTAGACATTAATATTTATGAAAAAAATTATATCAGCTAGGCAGATTTAAGAAAAAAAAAGATCTTGTAATGGTCGCTCGCACACTAGGAATACCAGTATTGAAAATGTCTACATCATAATCAGTTTATGTCAGTCTATATCTTATCTATTTTAATCATACATTACCTTTTTTGAATTGAACTTTGAGGCGATAACTTGTACTTTTCTTTCAGATGTTCCGCATTGTTCCTAAACGCAGTCGTCTTCAAATTATGTTTTGAATTCTAACTTTTACCTGTTGTGCCAAACAAAAAAGCCACTGCAGAAAAAAATAAAATTAAAAATTTGAAAGTCATTTGGCACAAATATAAATTCTATTCAATATTTGGCCGGAAATTTTGTATTTTTACTCGTAGCCTGAATTCGGTTTTAAGAAGAATTTTACCAATTATAAACACTGGGGTATTTTTCATATCCAGAATAATAAGGCTAAGTTAGACTCAGAGGTAAATGAATACAATGGTAAATTAGATATTTAATATCGCGGCTTACTCACGGTACACGGTCGGAAAGGTCCAACTAGTTTCGGACTCCTCTGGAGTCCATCATACAGACCGTGTTCCGTGAGTAAGCCGCGTTATTAAATATCTAATTAAAATGTCTCACGTAAGTTTTATGAAAACAATGGCAATGTATAAATAAAAACTGTTTTTGGCAAAATTTATAATTTTTTGTAAATGTGCCGTATCTCATTACTTCCCGGAATTAAGTACTTATTAGCAACACTATTTAATAGTGGAATAATACAGCATATGCCTAGTGGCCCGTGATATTTATTTTTCAAAATAACAATGATGTAGTTTTGGTATTTGTCGAAATTGGGCTCGTACTTCCTTTCCGCATTTTTGGTATTCCTCTTAGTTTACGATTTCCCCATTTATCCCCATATGAAAAAAACCACCTCATATATAAATAATAATCACACTTATAACAAAAATTCTTACACGTATGCCACTTACATTGATATAACAGGTATAGAACACTTATGTTTATACCTTGACGATCAGTTAGAACTAAAACGCTACTGTTAATACCAGGCCACTAAGAAAGTTTTGTGTAAAAAAGTTTTTATGTGTGTAACGCTGGCGAGTTATAATTTATTTTGTAAATTCGATTTAAAATTAACTTCAAGTCTAACTTGAAACCTGATGAATCGTTTAATCGGCTTCAATTAGCTTTGATGAGCAACGCGCCTTCTAAAGCAACTATGTACCGCTGGTATAACGAGCTTCACTGCGGTCGCTAAATTTGAAGTATGAAGAAAGAAGTGGTCGTCTTTTGACTGCTGTTACAGAAGAAAACGTGCTACAAGTGAAAATTTTGATTCAACAAACACGGCGAATCGCGTACGAGAAGATATGGCACAATCTGAAGATTAGATTGGGAAAGGCGCCGTCGAACCATCGCCTACGAAAGTGAAACGATTGAGAAGCGCTGGCAATATTTTGATCGCCAGTTTTTTTTCCTTAACGGAGTTTTTAGTATCAACTGCCTTAAGAAACCAAAGTAGCATAAATGCAAAGTGGCACACTACCAATGCTTACCAGAAGTATTTGCTGCTGCGAGCAACAAGGGACCGAACACGGGACTCCGAGGCCTTTTGCTCCACCACGACAACGCGGCCACGTACTCTGCGATCAAAACGAGGGACTTCCTAAACACCACATCGGTAAAAATTTTTGGTCATCAACCTTACAGCCCTGATCGGACATCGTGTGACTTCTTCTTGATCCCCAAAATTTTTCCTAATTGGGATACAGTTTTCGTCGCCAGAAGATGCGCTCACTGCATTCGAGAAGGCCGTTGTGGAAGGTTCTGTTGCAAACTCTAAAATGTGCTTTGATAATAATTGGTTCACATGCATGAAATTTTGTACAGAAGCTGGTGGAGAGTTCTTTGAAAAGATTTTATAAAACATTTTTATTTTTTTTAAACTTTCTGAGTGTACCTCGTATATATATTTTTATTGAAAAAGAAATATAACTGTTAGAATAAAAAAAAAACTCCGAATCGTGGGTGTTACAAAAATATGAAATGGTTTCATCATTACAAGATATTAATCATATTTTTATGAAATTTTGCCTCAACCTAAAATGCCGCCTAAGGTCGTCATTACGCGACGCCACTGATTAATTCAAATTGCAGAAAGCGAAATATATAATCAAACAGCAATTTTAACAGTTAAATTTCTAGTTAGAATGTTTTTAGAATAGAATTTGGAAACTAAAACTGAATTCAAATTGCTTAGGATAAAAAAGGGTCTGAACACTATGGATACTAATAGCAGGCGCTCCGCACTAACCTCATGATCATGATAAAGTCAGAAAATGAAAACTGAATTTTTTAATGAAATGATTAAAAACAAACCCTGAGCTCGGTAGAGTCTATCATCTATACTATAACCAACTTGTGGAAAAGAAAGGAGCTCTTCACCTCACGTCCGAAAGTCATCTCGCCTTCGTGCTACACATAGTGCAGGGCACAGGGTACGGGGTACTCTGGGGGGTACGGGACCCTAGATGGACCTAATCCTCCTTTAGGATTAGATGGATTAGGAAGACCTCCCTAGGTTAGGTCTTCCTAATCAACAAAGGAAAAACACTTATAACTTGAAATTACTTTTATTTAAGATGAATCTATTTTATAATAAAATACAATGATAATTATTAGACTATTTTGGGGACGTAAAGGAATCCCGTCAAGGAATGCCATGGAACAATCTTCCATATTCTATATATTTTACATTTTACAAATAAAATCAAATAATGAATCTATATATCGCAATACTCGAAATAAATTCATATGGTTGACCAAGTTTTCGACTTCCACCCGATATTCTTTCTGGACAATGTAATGAAACCAATTGTCCTACACGATTTAAATCCAAATGATAATACGTTAAACTCGTATAATCCAGACGGTGTGATGATTGCTGTTTCGTGCCTATCCTTCTCCGCTATTGATAATTACCAATAGGCACAGTTTAAATCCAAATTAGCGCAGAATTTCGCCCCATTCAGCTGCGCTATCATACCTTCGATGATAAGCAAATGACACAAATTTGTAATTACCTTCTTATTCAACTCCATATAACATTGTCTTGATCAATCGGCATCAACAATGTCCCAAGCTGTCCCACTGACGCCGGTTGAAGTTTGGGAAATTCCTTCCTCGCCCGTCGGATTAATCACCTTCTAGAGTCTTTCCTTTACTCTTGGTATTCAGATGGCTCTTGCCTTCTAAAATTTTCTTTCCGCCATACTCAGTGGCGTATATAGCTGAAATAATCTGAAAAAAGCAAAACACTACAACAGTACAACAGTACGCGGCGCCTCCACCATCTGGGGGGTACGGGACCCTTGATGGACCTAATCTAACCTAGGGAGGTCTTCCTAATCAACAAAGGAAAAACACTTATAACTTGAAATTACTTTTATTTAAGATGAATCTATTTTATAATAAAATACAATGATAATTATTAGACTATTTTGGGGACGTAAAGGAATCCCGTCAAGGAATGCCATGGAACAATCTTCCATATTCTATATATTTTACATTTTACAAATAAAATCAAATAATGACAGACTTATAAGTTGCCAGTCATAAATGTCGGCAAGTTTGTTTGTGCAATAACCTCTTTTATTAAATACGGCACAAGCAAACGTTGCAGTACCATTCCCAAAATAGTAAAATCGACACAAAAAAACAATACCGGCAAAATATATTGTATAAAGGTGATATCTCCTGGATATCTGGTTGTCAAATTAGAATCTGGATTTTACCTATACATATCGAATTCCCTCGGGGTAATGGGCTTAAGTAAGTAGTAAGTGATTCTTACGGTAACATTCCTGAAACGACTCAGATACAGCTAATCAAATAAGTAAACAAAAAATTACGTTTCTATTAACAGCTGTTAGAGCCATGGAAAACCAGTCTTCCAGCCA
Organism: Marasmarcha lunaedactyla; assembly: GCA_923062675.1. NCBI lineage: Eukaryota > Metazoa > Arthropoda > Insecta > Lepidoptera > Pterophoridae > Marasmarcha > Marasmarcha lunaedactyla. The sequence continues at coordinate 19,530,262 of OV281352.1, read as the reverse complement.
GCAGATGCTACTCTTGGGCTGTAGGCTGTCTGTCGTGGTGGTCGGCATATGGCATCATCATCACCCTCCGATGGTTGATGGAGAAGGTCTTTGGCTCTCCAACTGAAGAGTTGCCAAGACTCTGTGGAGAGCTGGGACTCTCACTGTTGGTGTTTCAAGAGGAATACTACGCTCACTATGTACACGGAAGGTGGGTTGAATTAGACTTAAAAAATTTCGTATTATGATAATATGCGAAATGTTTTCGCATAACGACAATGTGAATTACACTAACGATGATCGCTTTTCTTTGTACCTATACATTACCTACAAAATATAAGAGGAAAATTGAAAACTCGTCTGAGGCGATACTGCAGTCCTTCCTATTTTGACCAGTATAACAACCACGTGTATTGGTAGAACAAGGGCAATTTCAACTTAAGCAACGCATCAATAATCGGTTAATAAATAAACAACGATATGACCAATCAAAACACTTACGAATAATGACGTCAATGCGTGCGGATGACGCTTACCATCGGGTGGACCGCGCTCGTTTGCCGGCTATGACGAAGTTAAAAAAAAGATAAACAAGCATTCTCAAATTATTAACAGAATTCGTCGCTGAAAGCGTAATATTCGCCGAAATTGGCTAAAATTGGTGTACATTATTGTTTACATAACAATACACTTAACTAATTACAAGTTAGCATGACAAAGCTCTTGGACTACAGAAACGTCTCCGCAACAGAGAATAACACAAAATGTTACTCGACAAAATTAAACCTACTTATGTTTTGTAAGAACTTGTGAAATTGGAATGAAAAGTACACATGGGACCTAAAGAGTAATTAACAAACGGGGTCGGCTCACAGTCAAAAGTCATTGTCGTAGATAATCACAATGAAACTCATGTTGTTTTTGATTTAGACAATAGATATTGTCACTTTGCGAATTGAACCGAGGCAATAGAAGAAACGACACTTCATCGCATCATTCTGTCCCTTTCTCAGTTTTATTCATTTGTTTGATCTTGTGAAACTATGACAAAATCTATATTATAACTAAGCCTCCATGAGTAATGCACATGTCCTATATTACAGATATTACAACTTTTAGATAATGAAAATAAAATAGAAGTAAAAAAATATCTGTTTCTAATACATTTTCAGGGATGAGAACTCTCCGGATTCTAGAGCTATGAGTGGCCCTTTGAGAACATGTCGTGTTGTTTGTGCCCCACAATTAAGGTAAGAAAATGTTATTTAGATTTTCTGAATAGCAACTTTCATCTATCGTAAAAGAAATTGATACATAATTCGGCTAAAATTGTTGATTTATCAAAAGATAAACGAGAAAATTTGAATCGCTTGTAACCAGCAAGCGCTCAATCAAATTTCCCTTCTATTCAGGCTTTATTAAAGAAAAAAGATATGATAAGTAAGAAAAATTGCACGACTTTAGGCATGTCAGCTAAAACTGTTGTATTTTCAGGGCAATATATCGGCAGCTTACTACGAACATAGCAGGTAGGTCATGAAATTGTGAAAAATAAATAAGGACAAGCTAGTATTATTTAATAAACATTGATCAATGTTGCTGGTAGATCAAAAATTAAGTAAAAGTAAATTTGTAGCTAAATTGATTTTTTAAAAGCTTCATCAAGAGAAAAGTTAAATTTATGTATGTATGTTAAAACACCTTATAGCCACGTTTAGTTACAAATTACTTTCTAAACACCCTCTCTACATGTGATCCACATTTAATATTGCCAACATTTTATTATATTTCAGGAATATCCGATGAAAATGAATCACGTAAAATTCTTTTAACCAAGTTTTTAGCTGCATTCTTCGAAAGGGTATGTAAAACTATCAGTTAATTTAAATTATATATTCACTATTCAACTAACAAGAAGCTATTCACATAAATTGCTCTATGCCTGTAAAGTCGTATAACCTATTGTTGAAATGTAAAGACAACAATTAAGTTTTCTTCGATTCAATCAATTAACATTTTACAATTTCCTCCTACACAAAGGTTGCTTGTAAAAGATCGCTTCAAGCAAAAAAGCCACCTTTTCCCACCCTAGTTTTAAGAATATTTTTATTTTTGTTTTTTTTGTACCTCTATGTGTGAGCAATAAAGTGTTTTATTTATTATTATTATTATTATTAAGTGTGTTTCTTGTCAGTCTTTGCGCAGGTCTTTCCGAACTGTTTGTAGAGCCATGCTTTATAAAACGTCAACATTAACAGACAATTGTCTTTTTCAATATTTCATTCCTTTTCTTATGTATTTTTTAACTTTGTCATAACTAGCAAACGAGATCCACTTCACAAAAGAAACTCCACGACTAGAAGAAACTCTCTTACCACCAGAAATTCTACGTTCTTACTTAGTGTTATGATGTTTCTTAGGCACTGGATGGTCTTAGTTGGGTCGCCAGGGAACGCACTATCGTGGAACGTCTCTTGGATGTAGAGGTTTCAGCAGCCGAGTCTGGAAATACTAGTATTCTTCTTTACGATGCCGATGATAGAAAATCTTCCTGTTTTAATGTAACTTGGTATGTGTTTATAAATATTTCACTAATTCTTTTCATAGCCTTGAGCTTGACCCAACGGATGGTATGGCATCCACATCCATGGACAGTCTTGATCATTATGTAGACTAATGATGCGTTGCTGTCAGTAGACTTCAGTTGGAATTGCCTTTGTTCCCGTAAATGCACTGCCTGTTTCCTTCCCTTTGACCCGACCGTGATTATTATGGCAGCCAAAACAGGAAGGAATATAGTACCTACTTGACGAGATCTTAACAAGAAACTGTACTACAACAAAGGATTTGATGACTTAGTCCTTAGGGCATTGAGCTGGGATTGGAACAATTACTACATCACAATCGTACGCAGTAGAATTTTGTACCTCAAACTAAAATTTGTATTTATTCTATAACTGCTGTAAATATTATTTCTTTGACTAGCTATCTATTTCTTAAGCTTTTAAAGATCTTAGTTTACAACTTAGCAAGAGAAAACCAGGTGGTTTTCAATCAACTGCAATGTGCTTTTAGCAAGTAAATTACAGCCCAGGGAGTAATGGTCATAGAACTTAAAATATATATTAAAAGTTCTTTATTACTCCACCTTTTCCATGACCTATTTAATATGATTACCTGTTAGCTAATAATACATTATTTATTTACTGCTATAAATTTTTGCACCTATAAATTTTTCGTTTACATTGACTCATGAAAGTTTTGACCCAACGGATGGTATGGCATCCACATCCATGGACAGTCTTGATCATTATGTAGACTAATGATGCGTTGCTGTCAGTAGACTTCAGTTGGAATTGCCTTTGTTCCCGTAAATGCACTGCCTGTTTCCTTCCCTTTGACCCGACCGTGATTATTATGGCAGCCAAAACAGGAAGGAATATAGTACCTACTTGACGAGATCTTAACAAGAAACTGTACTACAACAAAGGATTTGATGACTTAGTCCTTAGGGCATTGAGCTGGGATTGGAACAATTACTACATCACAATCGTACGCAGTAGAATTTTGTACCTCAAACTAAAATTTGTATTTATTCTATAACTGCTGTAAATATTATTTCTTTGACTAGCTATCTATTTCTTAAGCTTTTAAAGATCTTAGTTTACAACTTAGCAAGAGAAAACCAGGTGGTTTTCAATCAACTGCAATGTGCTTTTAGCAAGTAAATTACAGCCCAGGGAGTAATGGTCATAGAACTTAAAATATATATTAAAAGTTCTTTATTACTCCACCTTTTCCATGACCTATTTAATATGATTACCTGTTAGCTAATAATACATTATTTATTTACTGCTATAAATTTTTGCACCTATAAATTTTTCGTTTACATTGACTCATGAAAGTTTTACATTGCACTCTAATGTCACCTACATAACTATGGTAACTCCTAGGTGATGATTAGAATTGATTGAGTTACCCTGCAAGGATACGACTATAAGTAGGCTAAGTTAAATAAACAGCTACTATTGAGTTCATTTAAACATATTTGTTTGTTAAAGTCCTAAAGCATTTTTCTGAATAAATGGTATATAATTTGACTTCTTCTAGAGCCCTAACAATGTCTATGCAAAACAGGTGGGGAGAAGAATGGACTCTAGCTACATTTGATGCCATGTTATTTGGCACTCTACTGTATTGTACAAATGACAAGCTTGTTGCTGCTCTGGTCGTGTTATTGACGTGGCAGGTAATATGTTTCATAAATATCTTGATATATGATTATTTTTAAAACTTGTGTTATCGGCGTTGAACCCTTTACTATTTCTGGTGTAGGTATGAAGTAGCTTGGTTTCAGTTACACCACAGGTCTGAATATTTGTGCGAAAAATATTTGTTTATGAGCAATTGACGTTTTAAATTCATATCGTGTATATATTTTATGGGTGTTCCTAGTTGACACTGTGGTTTGCTTGTTAAGGGAACTTAACCACGCGTTCCCACCGATAGAAAAGGGTGAGCAGGCCGCGGCCCACGGCCCGACAGTCTTTTTTTCTTTTTTTTTGTTTCCCTCCACGGAAAGGGCAGGAATATAAAAAATGCTCTGACGCATACTCCGCGCGCGCGATCGGAGTTATGTGGGACTCATCCCGACGCCCACCAGAACCATACCCACTAAAAAACCCCCTGTCGGCTCGTGCAATTTTTTTGCTACTCAGCCTTCATCTGAGCGACGGCCAATTGGAGAAAGAGGCCGCGCTAGCGGGGCCCCGAAGGGGTCACCCGCTGGGATTTACATAGCACTGAGAGTGCTCAAAGCACTGAAGGTGAATACATAGCACTGAAGGTGCTCAAAAATGAAAAGTAAATCATTAAAAACATTAAAAATTGAAAAAAAAAATTGCATTAATTCGGATTTACGTTAGAATTAGAATTTACGTTAGAATTAGAAGTTGCGGCCTGGAGGGCTAAGAGATCTAGCGTCAGCTGCGTCGCTACGTTCGTGTGCACGTTACTCGGTCTAGCGACTTTGAATTTCGAATCTAAGACAGGAGCAGTATATGAGACTGAATCTGGAACTAGAGGATTGGGATGGGATTCGGCGCGTTTGAAGAACGATTCTGAGAGTGTTTTGAGGTGCTGTTGCACTGTAGGTATCTCTGTGCAGGTCCGCGTTACGCACGTACCACGGTGCGTCTATGGCCCTGCGGCAGAAGAGATTTTGAACTACCTGCAGTTTTTGCAGGATGGAGGGTTTGGCGTGGGCAAAGACTGGCGAGGCATATGTCATGACTGGTATAAGCAGACCTTATAAAGCGTACGTTTGTTTCTGAACGACATTTTACTTTTTTTACCTAACATACTATATAAGCGGCCTAAGTAAAAACGGGCGAGTCTCGTTACTCTATCGACGTGTGGCTTGAAAGAAAGCGTCTGGTCTAAGGTGACGCCTAAGTATTTGGTAGTGCGCTTCCAGGGGATGGGAGTACCTAACATTCGAATGTGCAGATTGTCAGCGACATGACGTTGTTTGCAGTCGAAGTAAACCGCAGAGCTCTTGTCTGGGTTCACATCGATACGCCATTTTTGAAACCATGCACCGAGGGCGTCTACAGCCTTTTGGAGTCTGATGGTGAGACCCGGGACAATTTGGCCTTTGGTGTAAAGGGCTGTGTCGTCGGCAAAGAGGGCGAGTTCGACGTCTTTCGGTGGGACGGAAATGTCGTTAGTGTACACAGTATACAACAGAGGGGCAAGGACTGAGCCTTGAGGGACTCCAGCCTTTATGGGATGAGGCGCGGAAAGCGTGCCTACATGTATGAAACGAAACGTGGGGTCTTTGAGAAACGACGCGATTAACCTAACTAGGCGAGCCGGTAAGCCTATTTTGTAGAGTTTATAAACGAGACCGCTGTGCCAGACTTTGTCGAAAGCCTTGGCTATGTCAAAGAAAACTGCGATCGTTTTTTTTTCGTTTCGGATAGAAGCCGTCGAGTATGTACTCGACAATTCGATGGACTTGCTGAGGGCAGGAGTGCTTAGCGCGGAAGCCGAACTGGTGGGGAATGATGAGAGGATCGCCATCCGTTGGAAACAGACGGTTCCGCATTCGAGAAAGTATGACTCTTTCGAGAAGTTTAGACATGGCCTTGAGGAGGCTGATGGGTCTGTCATTAGCCGGGATATTCAGAGGTTTACCCGGCTTGGGAATGCCTATGACTGTCGCTTCTTTCCAGGCTTTTGGAAAATAGCTGTGGTCGAAGCAGGCATTGAAGATGATGGCTAACAAGGTAAGAACCTGTTGAGGCAGGTGTTTGAGTGCGTGGTTAGAAATACCATCCGCACCCGGAGCCTTTTTGGACTTTTGACTTCTAATGAGAAGCAAGGTTTCATCATTAGAGACTGTGACGGGGTCGTCGGTGATGGGGAGAGATTCTCTGCGGAGAACTTCGTCCTCCACCGCCTGGATGTGGGAGGGATCCGCGGGTTGCGTGCTTGGCGAAGAGTGTGCCGCTATGCTGTCGGCGAAGCATTCGGCTTTCTCTTCGGCTTCAAAGGCAATAGTGCCGTCGGGACGAGTGAGAGGAGGAATGTGAGAGGCGGCGTCTACGCGTAAGGCTCGGGCCATACTATAATACGCTTGGTGGGACGGGGAGATATTCTCCATGAGATCGTTAAACTGAGCGTCTCGGAGTTCCGCGAGGCAAGACCTAACTTTACGTTGTAGTTTGTTCGCAGCTGATCTGTAGGCGGGCGTGGGATATTTCTTGGCTCTCCGGAGAGCCGCGTTCTTAGCTCTAATGAGATTGCTAACGGCTAAGGGTAGATTGGGTATATTTCGCTTTGCAACCTTTTCGTTTACACTGATAGCATCAGTGAGGGAGTCGACTAATAAATCAATTTTTTCCGGGCTATCTAATTGGTCGGGCGAGATCGCAAGTGGAGAGTTTGGGGCCTCTAAGGCTGAAGCTAACGTATTTTTAAAACCTTTCCAGTTGGTAAAGGTCTTAGGAGGAGTGACGTGATTGTTAGGCGGTCTTAGCACAAGGGAGACGGGGCGGTGATCAGAGCCAAGGTCACCGAGCGGTTCGATAGACCTGAGATCGAGGTTGATTTGTTTGACGATCGCAAAATCGAGGATGTGGGGAGAGTAGTTAGGGTTGTAAGTAAGTGGGAGTGACGGGAGAGATGACGTCTAAGCCGAGTTGCTGAGTGATTTTAAGGAGTTCTCTACCGCTTTGGTTGGTCAATAGGCACTTCCAGTCAGTATCTTATTGTAATTTGGTATGTTATGTTATAATTACAGAATGGCCGAGGGTGAGAATGGCCTCGAAGTCGCTAAGGATAAGTTTGGTACGATGGATGTCACTAGATATGTAGACTGAAGCTATGATGACGGTCGGATGACCAGTCATAGCCAATCTACACACAGTGGCCTCATGTTGAGGAGAGGAGGGGTAGGGAGAGGAGTGCAGTGGAAACCTCTTTTGTGATAAATAGCTGTGCCGCCGTAACCGTCGGGCCTATCGTTACGAGTAAACACGTAATTGGGAACAGTGAATCCCCTGGTGCGGTTTTGAGTGAGCCACGTCTCTTGAAGAAGCAATAAGTCTGGCTCGTTGTTCTGAAGGAACAGTTTGAGCTCAGGAAGGTTAGTGCTGAGACTACGAGCGTTAAAAGAAACTAGGGATAAGTCCTTGGGTTTGATACGGCCGGACGCGGGATTTGCGGGTCTAGACATTATATTAGCTTATTTACGAATTTATACAAAATAAAAAATAAAAAAAATTAAACAAAAATTTATAACGAACTTAGAAGCGAGTGATGCTCGGCTAACGCAAATAAACGCTCTTGAGGAGAGCGGGCGGCTTGCAGTTTGCGTGCGACAACGGAAATTTCCGTAATGTCGACGTTTTGAATGACGTCGAACACGGTCTTCATGTCCTCATCCAACGATGGCTGAGGTAAAGTTGACGGAACAAGACGCGGCCCTACCTGAGCTACGGGAGCTGGGATAGGACGGGAAGGTGCAGTTGGTACGGCCGGACGCTGCCTCCAAGACAGAGCCGAAGTAGGCGTCGGCTGAACGGGCTTTGCTTCCGGGGGACCCCGGTTGCGCAGCGACGGGAAGTTAGCGGGAGTGAGCGACGGCGCCGGTTTAGGCGCGGCCCTCTTGGCTGAGGAGCGCGGAGCGCGCGGGCAACCCCTGTAGTTAGCTGTGTGGCCAGACTGGCCACACAGCACACAGGCAGGGGGGGAAGTGGATTCGGGAGTGCGAGTGCACCCCTTTGTTATGTGAGGGTCCAGGCACTTGACGCACCTGGGAGGAGCTGAGTAGTTAGCCGCTGCGTGGCCATAGAGCTGGCAGCGGTGGCACTGCCCAGGGTGGCCGCGGGGGTTGGGACGCTCGACGGAGATATTCGAAAGTCCGCAGATTGTGCGAGCCTCTCTGAAGATCTCCCTCGAGTTGGGAGTGTTTGTGAGGATAACTAAAGCTAGTGGAAAACGCCTACCACGGTTAGAGTGCATCTTGTGCACTGCTTCAGCCGGGAAGCCCTGAGACTTAAGGTCCTCGAGAATGTCGTCATTGCTGAGTTCAAACGGGACGCTCCGTAGTACTGCGCGGATCTTACGCTCCTCCGGGAGGGCGTAGGTGTAATACGCGATTTGTTAGATCGACAGAAGCCTTAAAAGACTTAAAAGACTGGAAGTCGTCGATGGTCGCGACCTGAATTTTAATTGAATCGCCAGCGTTGGCGGCTTTTAAGTAATTAATTTTGTGCTCTTTGCACAAGTTTGAGACCGCGGTCCAGCGCGCTTTTTCATGCAGGAATACGGGCGGAGGGAGCTGAGGCTTCGGCGGGACGGGAGCGCAGCGCGTCGCTGGCTTCGATGTGACCGACGGAGACGCGGTTATTACGAGCGATTTTAACGGCGCGGGGGCTGGTGTTGAAGACACCGGGGAGGGCTCGGGTATTGAAGATACCGAAGCTTTCTTCGAGCGCTTTTTGGAGCGCTTGGCGACAAGTTGGAACGCGGGCTCAGGAGAGCCGGTTAAGGTGGCGGCGACCGACGAAGCTTCGGACGTGGCGGAGTCTGAATCGCTCCCGGGAGCGGTACGCTTCCTACGAGATGAGCGCGAGGATGAGACCGACGCGCAGTCCATATCGGATGGAAAGGGAGACGCGGGAGAGCTATAGATCTGAGGGGTCTGGACGTTGGAGGCCTGACGGGCTGGGGTTGGGGCCTGAGGGGCCGGGGACGCGATTGATGCCTGCAAGGCCTGCGTTAGGATGTCTTTCGGAATGGAGACGCCTGCCACAGCAAGCGCCTGGGTGAACGCGTTCGCGAAGTTAATAACGCTTAGCGAATCCATTAGGGAGGGTTGGGACAATAATATGTATAAATAAGTATATTAAAAGATGCCTAGTTCCTAAAAACCTAGCAAAACGCTAGCGGCTAACCTCCCTACCAGCAGCGGGGGGCTGGGGAGAATAACTTAAAACTAACCGTAGTACGCCGAAGGCCGCTACCTAGAAACCTAAAAAAGGGTACGCAGGTAAAGAGTTGACCTCGTTAGGGTCAACCTTTACCGACAGAAAGGAAAAATATACACGAAAACACACAGATATGATAAAATAAATATGAAAATAGGAGAAAAATAAATAAAATAGAGAAGAGAAATAAAATAAAAATAAAAGGACTGGTTCAGTACAAATTCGTTGTCACCGTTAAGTATCCTTTGTACTGTAACCAGACTACTTACGCTGGGCACAACACTGCAATTAGCACAAGCACAACACAACTTAGCATAGCACTTTGAAGACTAAGGGGCTTAGTCGCAAAGAAAAATCGCACTTCGATAGCACTCAGAGGGAGTAGAAAAACCTTGAAAACCGTAGCACGGAACCAACACGCTAAACTGTGACGTCAGTAGACTGAGCGCCACGGAATATCGGGAAGGGACAGATCAACGGGTTCAGGGTCTTGCACGTCCGTACCGGGCGGCGATCGGAGCGAGAATCCTGACTGTTAGTCGGAAAGTCATATTTTATATTCTAATCGCTTAAGTAAACTTGATATTGCGATGTAGAACACGCGTTGTGATTGGTCGGTTGAGTAGCGCGTCACCGCTACACTTGTTTTGCTTGCTATGCGGCCTATCGTGTAGCATGTTGCATACTCGTTTATAATTTATTTCGTATAAGTCAGTTTATTTCATTTCATTTAGGGCTGACTGTTCAATGCTCAAATAATTTTAATCAGTAGAATAATTTCGAGAAATTTAACATTATTACTATTGAAAACCTTGTCATGTGTCAACATTATTTTTCTCATTAAAATTGGAACAAAGATTAAATTTAAAAACAAAAACAGTTATTCATCATTACTTCCTCATTGATTTTAAAATATTTTTTGTTGTTTCCAGATAATGAAAATATTAAGAAAGTGGTTTGGGATAAAGAAAGACTACGGGCAAATGGAGAACAAACGTCTTCTTACTTTGATCACAACCTGAAGAACGTTGTCTTAAGTGATAGTATCTTATAACATAAGCTCCTAAGTATTGAATGCTAAGCTAACGACATTGTCTTGGTTGCACTGATCTGTATATATATTCCTTTGGTGTTCTTTGGTGTGCACCGGACACAGCAACTTCGGATTTCTGAGATGGTACGTCGTGACAGCAATCAAAACGTTTGTACGACAGCTCCTTAACTAGTGTTGTAATTTGTAAATTAAACTCAACTAATGTTTTTAATCGTCACTGAAACGATTAACATGGTGGTAATAAATAACTATTTAAAAATCTATTTTTTTTAAATAATCCCACACGGTACAATTCCTATAAAACGTAGTTTAAAATCAGATATATTATGTGTCCTGTTACATAGAGATATATTAAAAAAAAATACTTAATACGGCCGAGTAGCGCCGGTGTTAGAGAGGAGTCGCGTACAGAAGGCTCCAACTAATATATATTTACGTTGATAAATAAGACCATTATCAAAGTTTTCACAGTTTGGGTTATATACACTTATGTACTGTACGAATAATTAGACTATAACAAAGGCAAAATCTACTGGTGAATTCTTTAAAAGCTTCATGATCGAATCATGTATAGATTTAAATGTCATAAATATGACAATCAGGAAATTAAAATAATTTCTTACTGAATTTCTTAAATATTCCAATTAAAGTAAGTGATGATAACGCAAGTTAATGCAAATGGAGCTTCGAAGCAGTTTACGGGGACGATTACAGATATGCTCACGGTTCAGTTTAACATTGTTATAAATAGAACATAAAAGTATGTTCTTCGAAAATTTTAAAACTTAGATAAACATTTCATAAATTGTTATTAAAGCAAACGACAATTGCACTGTGATTTATTGACTTGTACATTTGTTTTTTGGGCAGTAAAATATTTTTGACTTTTATATACATGTTAATATAAAACGTTGTATGTCAACGTATAAAACGTATTATTTTATTTATTTATATACCGTTTCAAAGAGAAAAGGTATTTTTTTAATATAGTAAGGAAAGGATATTTATTACAAGAGCGAAGTTTTTAATTTAATTGGTTAGGCTTTATGTTTTATAAAAACAATATTGTGGCTTTTTTAAGATAATAAAATTCCTGGTTAAAAAAAACCCACCAAACAATAAAAAAATAAAAATAAAATACTTAAAAAAAGACTATTATAAAATTAAAAAGCACTTTGAATTATTAACGAGATAGCAATGGTCGATGTGATACGATTTTGTTGCAACAAGATGAAAATCCGATCTTTGTTTTAACAAAGATTACTACTCTGCCCTAGAGTATCAACAATTAAAATCTTGTCTACGGAATCTTGAGCACCTTCGCAGGGTCACTTATTTGTCGGTATTATACCGGATGCATTTTGGAGAGAGTGCTCTCTCTGAAATGATTGAGCCCTTATTATTCCAACATTATTATTCGAGACGCCCAAAGGGATTCCAGCCATTCATGGTAAATACATCTAAGAGTCAATGAAACGGTTTGACAACTTCTTTTTGGTTCGCACCGCTAAAATGTGCAATGAAATGCCGGCATCTATACTTCCTAAAACAAAAGTATTTTTTTCCTTTTAAACTGTATAAATATCTAATTACGTAGCTGCTTTATCTGACAAATTTCAGAACATTAATTATATAACCTAAAATACGATAGACTGAGATGTAGCTAGATTATTTTTATGCGTCGGGGGTTACACCCCTGACTTAATCACTACCACTACATAGTATAAAACAAAGTTGCTTCCGCTGACTGTCTGTCACTATGTATGCTAGATCTTCAAATCTACGCAACGGATTTTGAGGCGGTTTTTTAATAGATAGAATAATTCAAGAGGAACGTTTATACGTATAATACATGCATAGTATAGTAGAGAAACACTGATAATTTTAGAGGTTTCTAATGTGATGTCATAAATAAACACATTTTTTTGCGCTCACATTGCAAATGCTGGTTGAACCCTAAGAGATAAATCAAAATAACGTGTTACAGTATTGTACACCTTAAAAAGATAACAAAAATGTCTGCGGTGGTATATGTCTATCTCTTAGGGATAACCCACAATAACCATCCTTTGCTTTTTACGAAAAATAATGGCTTATTTTCACGACGATTTTAAGCAATACAGCAGTAATTCTTATCCAATTAAGTACCTTAAATACATTGTGCATGTATTATAGATGAATATATTTTCGAAGATAATACGGATTAAATGCAGGGACAAAGATCCGTGCGAAGCCGGGGCGGGTCGCTAGATTATTCTATAAATTAACTTTTATTAGCTACTTTTTATTATATTTAATAATTACACGGGTCTTTACACTCTCTTCATATTATGTGACACTTAAAAGGTAATGTTGTTTTTATGTTTAATTTAGTTTCGTGAAACGGCGGATGGTTCTGTACAACATTGTTAATTAGGTGTCATCGGCAAATACAGTTCAACTCAGTATATATATTAAAAATATATTCTGTGTTGTATTGCAGTATATTGTGACGAATGTATTGAAAATGAAATAATTTCGTTGTTGATAAGGTTAATATTGTTTTTCTTGAAATGTACTACTTAATTTTTTTATTCACACACAATACTACCATTATTACATCCAGTGCAAAAAATCATGGTTCCCACTTCCAGTACCTAGTTTTCAGTTTTTGCCACACTGTGCATGAAGTTACGTCACCAGTGGTACGTACTGACATATTCATAATTGTGTTGATATATTAGGTCTTTACCTATGAAATTGCCGTTTTTCACGAAATAAATGAAGCGTAATTTTTTTATATATTTTTTATTTCTATTAATCAAAATAATGCATCTTTGCCAACGCATTGGTAGCTTATTGATGCCTTTCTTGAAGAAATCAGCTGGACGGGAGGCAACACATTCTTCTAAGGCATTTTGTACTGCCTCTCGGGTATTGAATTTTTTTCCCGCCAAGAAGTTATCCAAATTCTGGAAAAAGTAGAAGTCTGTAGGCGCAAGGTCTGGTGAGTACGGCGGATGACGGAGAACTTCCAACCCCAACTCTTGTAGCTTGGAGACCGTCTGCTGTGCAGTATGAGGTCGCGCGTTGTCGTGCAGGAGCAGTGGAGCCGAACGATTGACCAAAGCTGGTTGGAGACGTGCGAGCTTCTCCATCATTGTGTTCAGTTCTTCACAGTACACATCTGCAGTAATGCTTGTCCCGTTTGGCAAGAAGCTGTGATGAATCACACCCGCGTTAGACCACGAAACAGTGACCATCACTTTTCTAGGGGTAAGTTTTCGTTTAGGGCATTGTTTGGGTGCTGAACCAGGGTCCAACCAACTTGCTGAGCGCTTACGATTGTCAAACAGGATCCATTTCTCGTCACAAGTAACAATGCGGTTCAGAATTCCTTCATTTGTATGCCTGCTGAGCAGTGCAAGGCACGTTTCCACGCGTACTTCGCGCTGGCGGTCATTGAGTTCGTGGGGTACCATATTGTCAAGCTTTTTTACCTTGCCAATTTGACGCAAATGGACCAATATTGTTTTGATGCTAACGTCGAAAGCTGCTGCTAATTCAGCCGTGGATTGAGTTTCATCAGCTTCCACAATTGCCTTTAATTCGTCATTGTCGACCAAAGTTTTCGGACGACCACGGGGTTCATTTTTCAGGTCAAAATTTCCAGAACGGAAGTGGGTAAACCAACAACGGGTGGTGCGTTCGTTTGTAGTGTTCGCTCCGTAAACGTCGTTGATGTTGCGTGCCGCTTGTGCCGCTTTGCTGCCACGACAGTACTTATACTCCATAATTACTCGAATTTTTAACTTATCCATGATGACGAAAAATGTTCGAATGCGTTGAAAACAAAACACTAACTATTAAACAAATGACGATTTTAAAAAAAGAATTCGATGTTTGTCAAATAAAATTAATTTGAAATTAGAATTATCCGTCAAAAAAAAATATTTTCATTTGAAATGGCCAGTACGGCAAAACGGCAGTTTCATAGGTAAAGACCTATTATCTTTAAAAAACTAAACTTTATCCATGAATGAATAAGTCAATAAGCGATGTTTAAGTTTTCTGATGCTTTTTAAATAACCTTAGTAATTGCTATAAGGTCTCCATATCGACTGTTTTGGACTGTCTGTAGTCGCCACAGACGACATGTTAACCAATGACATATTACATATAGACAAGTCATACCCAAACATTGCCGCAAAAAAAAACGGCGTCAACGTAAACTATAGATACCTACCCGATATATAGAGTAATATAATTTGTGCCAGAAGGAAAGAATAATACGGTTCACTTGTTGTAAGAAAGAGATACCTATATACTTCGTGACTTTGCTGCGCACTAATTGGTCGCGAGCGTACGTGACATAGTACGTAAATAGTCGAATCTCTATAGCGTTGTCTCTTTTACTCCCGCATGCAAAATCTTATTACATCTCGCTCTTCGAGTTTATTGAAACGAATAGCCATGTCAATTTTAAAACGTCATATTAAATAGCAAAATAAAATAATAAATAAGGTAAATAAGATAGTTATAAAAAAATGTACTTACGCATGAAAAGAAACGTTTATTCTATCTTTAACAGTAACAGTGTAATTAGAACACTGTCTAAACACACAAGAAAGCATTGTACGTTATTAAAAACACAGAATAGGGAATAAGTTTTGTTTGACGTTTAGCCGTGACACTGGGTTGCACAAGACTCTAGCCGAGTCAAATAGCCGGCAACTGCCTTGCATTTGCGTTGCCATTTTTGAGAGCGGATAACCTGTCTATATTCAATATGTCATTGATGTTAACAATACAAACTATATGTCAGATGCAGAATTTTTTTTAAATCTTCACTAAGCCTACTACTAAGTCTACTAGGTTAAGTCGCTATAAAAATACAAAAACCAATAATAACTGAACGAGATTCTCGCTCCGATCGCCACGCGGTGCGGACGTGCAAGACCCCGTTCTCCGTTGATCGGTCCCTTCCCGATATTCCGTGGCGCTCAGTCTACTGACGTCACAGTTTATCGTGTTGGTTCCGTGCTACGGTTTTCAAGGTTTTTCTACTCCCTCTGAGTGCTATCGAAGTGCGATTTTTCTTTGCGACTAAGCCCCTTAGTCTTCAAAGTGCTGTGCTAAGTTGTGTTGTGCTTGTGCTGAGTGCAGTGTTGTGCCCAGCGTAAGTAGTCTGGTTTCAGTACAAAGGATACTTAACGGTGACAACGAATTTGTACTGAACCAGTCCTTTTATTTTTATTTTATTTCTCTTCTCTATTTTATTTATTTTTCTTCTATTTTTATATTTATTTTTATCATATCTGTGTGTTCTTCGTGTGTATTTGTCCTTTCTGTCGGTAAAGGTTGACCCTAACGCGGTCAACTCTTTACCTGCGTACCCTTTTTTTTTAGGTTTCTAGGTAGCGGCCTTCGGCGTACTACGGTTAGATTTAAGTTATTCTCCCCAGCCGCTGGTAGGGAGGTTAGCCGCTAGGGTTCGCTAGGTTTTTTTATTTAGGAACTCTAGGCATTTGTTATATAAATAGGTGCTAGGTTGCTAGGGAACCTAGGCATACATTATATATTTATATATTACATATTCAAGCCCTCCAATGGACCTTGTAAGCGTTCTTAGGTCGTCCGGTTGCCCCATCCCAGATGACGTACTAACGCAGGCCTTACAGGCAACTATCGCGTCCCCGGCCCCTCAGGCCTCTAACGTTCAGACCCCTCAGGTGTATAGCTCTCCCGCGTCTCCCGTTCCATCCGATATGGACTGCGCGTCGGTCTCATCCTCGCGCTCATCTCGTAGGAAGCGTACCGCTCCCGGGAGCGATTCAGACTCCGCCGCGTCGGAAGCTTCGTCGGTCGCCGCCACCCTAACCGGCTCTCTTGAGCCCGCGTTCCAATTAGTTGCCAAACGCTCGAAGAAGCGTTCGAAAAAAAGCCGCGGTGTCTTCAACACCCGAGCCAACCCCGATGTCTTCTACACCCGCCCCCGCGTAGCTCATGTCACTCGAAGTGACCGCGTCTCCGTCGGTCCCGTCTAAGCCAGCGACGCGCTGCGCTATCGTCCCATCGAAGCCTCAGCTCCCTCCGCCCGTCTTCCTCCGCGATAAAGCACGCTGGACCGCGGTTTCTAACCTGTGCAAAGAGCACAAATCAATTACCTCAAGGCAAATAACGCAGGCGACACTATAAAAATCCAAGTCGCGACTATCGACTTCTTCCGCGCGATCACTCGTTTACTTTCGCTTAAACAAATCGCGTACCACACTTACGCCCTCCCGGAGGAGCGTAAGATCCGCGCAGTACTACGGGGCGTCCCGTTCGAACTCAGTAACGAAGACATTCTCGAGGACCTTAAGTCCCAGGGCTTCCCGGCTGTAGCAGTGCACAAGATGCACTCTAACCGCGAAAGGCGCTTTCCGTTAGCTGTAGTTATCTTGTCTAATTCTCCCAACTCGAGGGAGATCTTTAGAGAGGCTCGCACAATTTGCGGACTCTCAAATATCTCTGTTGAGCGTCCCAACCCCCGCGGTCACCCTGGGCAGTGCCACCGCTGCCAGCTCTACGGCCACGCAGCGGCTAACTGCTCAGCTCCCCCCAGATGCGTTAAGTGCCTGGATCCACATTTTACGAAGGAGTGCACTCGCACTCCCGAATCCACTTCCCCCCCTGCCTGTGTGCTGTGTGGCCAGTCTGGTCACACAGCTGACTACAGGGGCTGCCCGCGTGCTCCGCGCTCCACCGCCAAGAGGGTCGCGCCTAAACCGGCGCCGCCGCTCACTCCCGCTAACTTCCCGCCGCTGCGCAACCGGGGTCCCCCGGAAGCAAAGCCCGTTCAGCCGACGCCTACTCCGGCTCTGTCTTGGAGGCAGCGTCCGGCTGTCCCGCCTGCACCTTCCCGACCCATCCCAGCTCCCGTAGCTTCCGTAGGGCCGCGTCCTGCTTTGTCATCTTCACCTCGGTCGTCGCTGGCTGAGGACATGAAGACCGTGTTCGACGTCATTCAAAACGTCGACATTACGGAAATTTCTATTCTCGCACGCAAACTTCGAGCCGCCCGCTCTCCTCAAGAGCGTTTATTCGCGTTAGCCGAGCATCACTCGCTCCTAAGTTCGTTGTAAATTTATTTATTTTTTATTTTTGTATAAAATCGTAAATAAGTAAATTATAATGTCTAGACCCGCGAATCCCGCGTCCAGTCGTATTAAACCCAAGGGCTTATCCCTAGTATCTTTTAACACTCGTAGCCTTAACACCAACCTTCCCGAGATTAAACTGTTCCTTCAGAACAAAGAACCTGACTTATTCCTTCTCCAGGAGACATGGCTTACTCCAAACCGCTCCAGGGGATTTGCTATACCTAAGTACGCGTTTATTCGTAACGATAGGCCCAACTCCGACGGTTTCGGCGGCACCGCTGTTTATTACAAAAGAGGTTTCCATTGCTGTCCTCTCCCTACCCCTCCTCTCCTCAACATGGAAGCCACTGTGTGTAGGTTGGCTATGACTGGTCATCCGACCATCATCATAGCTTCAATCTACATACCTAGTGGTACCAAACCAATCCGCAGCGACTTTGAGGCCATTCTCGCCCTCGGCCATTCAGTCATTATGTTCGGAGACTTTAACTCCAAACATACTGACTGGACGTGCCTATCGACTAACACCAGCGGTATCGCTCTCCTCGACATCACTAACTCCCTTGACTTAGACGTCATATCTCCCATCACTCCCACTCACTATCCCAACAACCCGACCTACTCTCCTGACATCCTCGACTTTGCAATTATCAAGCGAATCAATCTTGATCTAAGGTCTATCGAACCGCTCGATGACCTAGGCTCCGACCATCGCCCCGTCTCCCTCGTGCTAGGACCGCCGAACGATAACGTCTCATCTCCTAATACCTTTACCAACTGGAAAGGCTTTAAAAATACGTTAGTTTCAGCCTTAGAGGCTCCGAACTCTCCACTCGCGATCTCTCCCGAACAATTAGATAGCCCGGATAAAATTGATTCATTAGTAAATTCTCCCACTGATGCTATCAACTCAGCCATCAGTGACAACGAAAAGGTTGCTAAGCAAGGCAAACCCACGCTTCCCTTAACCGTTAGCAATCTTATTAAAGCTAAGAACGCGGCTCTCCGGAGAGCCAAGAAATATCCCACGCCCGCCTATAGAACAGCTGCGAATCAGCTTCAACGTAAAGTTAGGTCTTGCCTCGCGGAACTCCGAGACGCTCAGATGAACGATCTCATGGCGAATATCTCTCCGTCCCACCAAGCGTACTATAGCATGGCCCGAGTCTTACGCGTAGACACCGCCTATCACGTTCCTCCTCTCACTCGTCCCGATGGCACTACTGCCTTTGAAGTCGAAGAGAAAGCCGAATGCTTCGCCGACAGCATTGCCGCACAATGCTCGCCCAGCACGCAACCTGCTGATCCCTCACACATCCAGGCGGTGGAGGACGACGTCCTTCGCAGAGACTCTCTCCCCATCACCGCCCTCCCTGTCACAGTCACTAATGACGAAATCTTGCTTCTCATTAGAAATCAAAAGTCCAAAAAGGCTCCGGGTGCGGATGGAATTTCCAACCACGCACTTAAGCACCTACCTCAACAGATGCTTACTTTGTTAGCTATCATTTTCAATGCCTGCTTCGACCATAGCTACTTTCCTAAAGCTTGGAAAGAAGCGACAGTCATAGGCATTCCCAAGCCGGGCAAACCTCTGAACGTCCCGGCTAATCACAGACCCATCAGCCTCCTCAAGGCAATGTCTAAACTTCTCGAGAGAGTCATACTCTCTCGAATGCGGAACCATCTGTTTCCAACGGATGGCGATCCTCTCATTATTCCCCATCAGTTCGGCTTTCGCGCGAAACACTCCTGCCCTCAGCAAGTCCATCGAATCGTCGAGTATATACTTGACGGTTTCTATCCGCGTCGTTATAAAACAGTCGCGGTTTTCTTTGACGTAGCCAAGGCTTTCGATAAAGTCTGGCACAGCGGTCTCGTTTATAAACTCTACAAGATAGGCTTACCGGATCGCCTAGTCAGGTTAATAGCGTCGTTTCTCAAAGACCGTACGTTTCGATTTAAACACTTTCTGCGCCTCGTCCCATAAAGGCTGGAGTCCCTCAAGGCTCAGTCCTCGCCCCTCTGCTGTACACCGTGTACACCAACGACATTCCCATCCCGCCGAAAGGCGTCGAACTCGCCCTCTTTGCTGACGACACCGCACTCTATACCAAAGGCCACAGTGTTCCGCACCTTGTAACCAGACTCCAAAAGGCCGTAAACGCCCTTGGTGTATGGTATCAAAAATGGCGCATCGATGTGAACCCTGAAAAGAGTTCTGCGATGCGCTTCGACCACAAACGCCGCCGTCCCGATTGCGATCCCCTCGTTCGAATGCTAGGCATTCCCATCCCCTGGAAGCGCAGTACTAAATACTTAGGCGTCACATTAGATCCGACGCTTTCTTTCAAGCCACACGTCGAAAGAGTTTCGAAACTCGCTCGTCACTACTTAGGCCGCCTAAATAACATGTTAGGTAGAAAAAGTAAAATGTCTTTCAGAAACAAACGTACACTTTACAAGGTCTGCGTTAGACCCGTCATGACATATGCCTCGCCAATCTTTGCCCACGCCAAACCCTCCCTCCTGCACAAACTGCAGGTAGTTCAAAACCTCTTTTGCCGCAGGGCCACAAACGCACCGTGGTACGTGCGTAACGTGGACTTGCATAGAGATCTTGAACTGCCTACAGTACAACAACACCTCAAAACACTCTCTGAAGTGTTCTTCAAACGCTCCGAAACCCATCCCAATCCTCTAGTTCGTGATTCAGTCTCAAATACTACTCCTGTCTTAGATTCGAAGTTCAAAGTCGCTAGGCCTAGGAATGCGCAAGCGTACTCATCCACCAGACTGTCAGCCGATCTCGAAGCCCTTCTGGCCGCAAATTCTAATTCTAACGTAAATTCTAATTCTAACGTAATTCCTAATTCTAACGTAAATGCGAATTAATTCAATTTTATCTTGCAATTTTTAATTTTTGTTTTAATTATTGATTTTCATTTTTGAGCACCTTCAGTGCTATGTATTCACCTTCAGTGCTTTGAGCACCTTCAGTGCTATGTAAGCCCAGCGGGTGACCCCTTCTGGGCCCCGCTAGCGCGGCCTCTGTCTCCAATCGGCCGTCGCTCAGATGAAGGCTGAGTGGCAAAAATGCACGAGCCGACAGGGGGTTTTTAGTGGGTATGGTCCTGGTAGGCGTCGGGACGAGTCCCACATAACTCTGGAATCGCGCCAGAGTATGCGTCAGGGCATTTTTATCCTCCTGCCCTTCCCGCGGAGGGGTACAAAAAAAAATGACAACATAATATAAATAAGCTTCCATTTGCATTATTTTTTATTTCAAAGGAACAAATCAAAAATTTATATCAAAAAATGAAAATGTGAAATAAAAGAATACCTCACTTTAAAAGTTCACCTGTCAGTTATATTCTGAACGCATTGAGTCGGTGGTACAGAACCAGAATATTTACAACTAACAGCCAAGTTAAAAATGTGTTAATTAGAAAACTACCATTCGTACATATTTAATCGTATATATGAATGTGACGTTTTTAATAGCATAAACATATGTATATTAAGATGTAGTTGAACAAGACGATTGCTTTATGTCACACACGAATCCTAGAGGTTTACGTGACAAGTGAGCTCTAATCATTGTTATTGATTTGTTTAATTGGTTATGAAGATAAATAATAAAAAAATCGTTAAGTCTCGCACACGATTTGTCCTCTTATCAGTATAAAACTGTGACTAGACATAAACCGACTCAGAACCAATTGAACGAGTGAAGTTTATCTTCATTCGACAAAAATAATAAAAATGAATCTGTACGTAATCATTGCTGTGATCTTCAGCGTTATATATTCGAGTTTAACCCAGTGCATTCCGAATTGCGCAGATAGCATTTGCGTGCCGTGCCTTGTGCCGGTGGAACCCTTTAATACTGCTTTGAATGAAAGTTTCAATAATCACCTACTCGACAAAGTTTAACTGGTGTCCCATTTTGTAACTATTATTTTCTAATAAAAACAACGTAAATTTTCTTTGTTATCCTGTATATTCTTTCAACAGGCTTAACACACTTTTTTCATCAGCCAACTACAAATAAAATTTGATTCAATTTTGGAAAAGATGCTTCGTCTCGTGCTTAGGGGCCAAAGAGCATACCGCTAACAAAATCATATTTGGTTTTATATTTAAAATATCTACTTACGTATATTGCCAAACCTAGACTTGCAGCGGTGGGCCACTTTATTGTCATAATTGTTTTGAAATTATATTTTGTATCTATTGGAGAAATTATTGTAATGATAACAAGTAATATATAAACTGTAGAAAAATATGATATTGAGTTAAAATTTTTATTTATTTTTAGATATTAATTTCCACAAAAAAAAGGTATATAATCATAATAAAAACAAAAAAATGTTCTTGCTATGTGCTTTTAAGACTGTACAATCCACTTTTAATAATATACATAATTTGCAACTCCATCTGGAGGGAGAGTAGGTACTCTTAATTCTGGAGATAGCAAGTTTTACTCTCAGGAAACATTCCTTTCCAAATAAGCAAGAAGAGAAACTATGGTTTGTATAAGTGCACCTGCCCCCTTCTAGTGACACTATTTCCATTGTAATCACGATAAATAAGAAAATAAAGGAATTGTTTTGGATACAATACAAATACCACATAATTTACAAAAAGTTCAGTTAATTATTCAAAAATATCAGAAGAATAATTTCGTATTTTTACAAAAATATTGATAAACTAAAACTATAAATATCTTGACTATATATATTGATTATAAATATCTGCCGATCAATAAATTCAAGAAAACTATCAAGGAAACATTATGTCAAAAATTTGATAATAAAATCAAACATTATTTGGATGACAAAAGAGTCGAATTAAGGTCTTCATAGGCTGAAAAACATAATAACAGTTGTAATATCTACCAATACCAGAAAATAAAAACCCATTCTGAGATCACAAATTGTCATCTTACCAATTCTGTTTTACGCATGTATTTCTGAGAAATTGAAATGGTCGATATATCAATTAAATAACATTTGCAACACTGAAAAATGTTTCATAATAAAAATTAAAAAATTAAAATTTATGATAAAAGTCTTTCTAATCACTACGATAATCAATTTAAAGTACCCTTCCTTGCATAATAATAATATAATAATCTCTAGACAAAAACTTCAACTGTTTGGCCCCAAAGTAAGCAGAACTTGTGTAATGGATGACCATACAGCGAACTGGGGGGAAACCCAGAATAAAGATACAAATATAAATATCATCAACCTTGACCCGAGAACAAACACATATGTTCATCACAAAAATGAATGCCCCACCCAGGACACGAACCTGGGACCTCTGGCGTGCCAGGCAGGGCTGCTAACCACCAGTATCAGTATACCGTCGTGGTGCGACGACCGCCCCTTTCTCATCATATAAGGGAATGTAATAAATATTAACTTGAAATAAATACATGAACATAATATACCTAGCATATAACTGTCAAACTTTATTCTTATACTTCTTATTCAAAATATTTATAAAACCTTCAGTTATAAACAATAGAATGAGCAATTATAGTTGGCATGACAGAAAAAATACGCAATATAGAAAAATACAATATTTATTTGGCGTCATCGTCTAAGGTTAGATAGGACTCAACATTGTGTTATAGTATAGTAACCAAGCTCTTTTCCGAGGTATGTGACAAAGATAAGAGCGAACAATATACCTAAGAATGAAATGTAAATACTATTGTTATAAAGATATATAATAAATATAATATAATATATACTACATAAATAATAATATATAATAAAAAGTATATTATGAAGTAATAAAGGAATGCTGAAAAGGGATTTAATGAATTAAGAAGAATTGGGAATTTATAAAAAATGGGGTTTGAGTGGGGCCCCTATCCTCATCCTATTCATGTGAGAGACATCCTTTAATTTTTTTATTTTCTCTCTCCAGGATTCACCAATTCAACACCCGAGTGTTAGTAATGAATAATAATGATTTGTTATCTCCTTACAAGGATCATAATCACAGTTACAGTTTGATTTGTAATTGCCATACCACAAACCCAATAAGAAATAGAGTTGAAATTAAATAGTTATTTATGAAATAATAATACTTTGTTAGAAGATAGATTTATAAGGATTAGTAGAGGATAGAATATGGTGAGAATGTGAGATTAAATGCTAACAATAAACTCCACAATCTTGAATAAAGTAAATTATCTAGCAAAATCCAAACCTTTAACCTTTAATAAAAATAAAATAAAACCTTTAATTTAAACTGAGTAGTGTGATCTCCAAGTTGGATCATTTTCCACAGATCTCACTAACTACACCGAAGGGTAACTTGAATATCCATTAAATCCAATAATCTTTATTTATTCAGCCAAGAATTTCTAGATCCAACTTTCGTCTGATGAGCCGGAATTCGTCCTTGTCGCAACAACAGATAGTCAGATCAATGAAAATGAAACTAGAAACTCCAACGACTGTTTAGTAGTATGTTCGTTAATCAATGAAAAGCTCATGAAATCAATATCTAAATGAAAAAGAGAAATAAACACATTTATAATTCATTCTATGACATTTGTCAATTATTCAGCCAAGAAGTTCTAGAACGAACTTTCTCACTGAGGCTGATGCACCGGAAGGTCTTCCTGTCGTAACACCAGAAAATCAGATCATTGAAATTGATTTCAAGATACTCCAACCACTGCTCGGTCTTATGCCAGATAACAAGTCACAGAATGAACATAAACGAAGGAAGGAAATAACAATTTTAAATATCCAATCCTGACATTTGTCAAGTATTCAGCCAAGAAGTTCCAGAACCAACTTTCTCTCTGATGAGCCGGAACTCGTGCTTGTCGCAACAACAAATAGTCAGATCAATGAAAATGGTGACAAGAGACTTCAACAACTGCCTGGTTGTGTGCCAAATAACATAAAAATAAAGGAATAAAATAAAGAGATAGATATTCTAAATTATCACCTCTGCAAACTTCACCAAGTTGGAGATTATCACGCTCATTGTACAAATGCATGTTTAATAAATTATTTTGACTCAATCAAATAACCTTTTAGAATATCTCACTATGAATATTGTATGCCACTGTAAAGCCTGGTACCAACCGCAAAAATGAATAATAGGTCTTTAAGGAAATAAATGAAGCGTAATTTTTTTATATGTTTTTTATTTCTATTAATCAAAATAATCACCCATGCAATCAATGCATCTTTGCCAACGCATTGGTAGCTTATTGATGCCTTTCTTGAAGAAATCAGCTGGACGGGAGGCAACAAATTTTTCAAAGGCATTTTGTACTGCCTCTCGGGTATTGAATTTTTTTCCCGCCAAGAAGTTATCCAAATTCTGGAAAAAGTAGAAGTCTGTAGGCGCAAGGTCTGGTGAGTACGGCGGATGACGGAGAACTTCCAACCCCAACTCTTGTAGCTTGGAGACCGTCTGCTGTGCAGTATGAGGTCGCGCGTTGTCGTGCAGGAGCAGTGGAGCCGAACGATTGACCAAAGCTGGTTGGAGACGTGCGAGCTTCTCCATCCTTGTGTTCAGTTCTTCACAGTACACATCTGCAGTAATGCTTGTCCCGTTTGGTAAGAAGCTGTGATGAATTACACCCGCGTTAGACCACCAAACAGTGACCATCACTTTTCTAGGGGTAAGTTTTCGTTTAGGGCATTGTTTGGGTGCTGAACCAGGGTCCAACCAACTTGCTGAGCGCTTACGATTGTCAAACAGGATCCATTTCTCGTCACAAGTAACGATGCGGTTCAGAATTCCTTCATTTGTATGCCTGCTGAGCAGTGCAAGGCACGTCTCCACGCGTACTTCACGCTGGCGGTCATTGAGTTCGTGGGGTACCCATTTGTCAAGCTTTTTTACCTTGCCAATTTGACGCAAATGGACCAATATTGTTTTGATGCTAACGTCAAAAGCTGCTGCTAAGTCAGCCGTGGATTGAGTTTCATCAGCTTCCACAATTGCCTTTAATTCGTCATTGTCGACCAAAGTTTTCGGACGACCACGGGGTTCATTTTTCAGTCAAAATTTCCAGAACGGAAGCGGGTAAACCAATAACGGTTGGTGCGTTCGTTTGTAGTGTTCGCTCCGTAAACGTCGTTGATGTTGCGTGCCGCTTGTGCCGCTTTGCTGCCACGACGGTACTCATACTCCATAATTACTCGAATTTTTAACTTATCCATGATGACGAAAAATGTTCGAATGCGTTGAAAACAAAACACTAACTATTAAACAAATGACGATTTTAGAAAAAGAATTCCATGTTTGTCAAATAAAATTAATTTAAAATTAGAATTATCAGTCAAAAAAAAAAATATTTTCATTTGAAATGGCCAGTACGGCAAAACGGCAGTTTCATAGGTAAAGACCTATTACAATTCAATTTTAACAAATGTGACTACCAAATAATTAATAAGAAACTGTCAATACTTGACAGCTTCTTAATAACACTTGGTCTACATTATTGAGTCCTTGGCCAGCTGAAAAAGCCGTAAACCTTTTCTTTGAAAATGTAATGTGTATTATACGCGAAGAAGTCCCAGTAAAAATAGTAAAAAATTACAACTATCCGGTTTGGTTTTCAAAATATTTCTTACACATATCTAAAAATAAAACCTCCGCGTGGAAAAAAATGGAAGAAATATCAAAACGTCTCAGACTACGAAGTTTTCTCTCTTTATAGAAAGCGTTTTCACTCTGAATCTAAGAAATGCCTTTCCAGATATATAAATTACGTTCAAGAGAATATTTGTACAGACGCTTATTGTTTATGGCGTTACGTTTCTAGGAGGCAAACTAAACTTACCATCAAAAATGCACCTTAACAATGTCACTGCCGACCGTCCTCTAAGACTATGCAATTTGTTTTCAGATTTTTTTAAATCTGTATATGAACTAACTTGTATAAACCCCGAGTTTCAGTCCATTGAACCTGAGGCTAATGAAGTATGTAGTATTGTAAGCCACATTGACACAAGTCCAATACGAATTGAAAAGGCCCAGATGGAATACCTTCTCTGTTTCTCAAAAGCACTCATGATATGGGTGACATGGGTCATTTTCTTAAAATATGGAAGGAAGCTTATATCAGTCCAATTTTTAAAAATGGGTCACGCCAAGATATCGGAAACTACTTTCTTCTTTCTCATGGACATCATTAGTCGTAGGTGCTTTGTTTATTAAAATTAATTGCGAATATTTTATAAAATAATGATGCATTGCCAACCTTGTGCTTTAGGAGTAATTGCCTTTGTTCCAGTAGTTCTACTGGCTGTTGAGTGAAGGTGATTACGGCGGTCCAAACAGGAGGGCTGTAGTACCGCACCGGACGATTTCGTAACAAAGACACTCCACGAGCTCTAGAGCTTACAACACCAATGACAATATTTCTCTCTAAACTACACAACCACCGACAGAGATGATGGAACTCCTCTTTGATATAATGAAAAACTGGTGCCGGTGTGTTTTTTTGTGGTTTTTTTCTTTGTAATTATTGAATTTTGAATTATGTAAAGTAATGTGATGTTGAAATGGTTTGATTAGGTTTTTCTGGGTTTTCCCTAATCCTGTGCAACAAATGTTGGACCATTACTATTGTAAATTTTTCCCCAGAGTAACATGGAAGGATATGCTCAGTTTTAGGTAGATTGCTATTCTAACTACAATTATGGATTAATTTTTGAGGGGGCGTGTTGGCGATTTGTATTATTATTTAGTTCCAAAAATTAATGTCATTGTATCGCTTTGAGTTGGCAACACTGGAACTGTTGGATTGTATAAAAGCAATTGCTCGCTCGTACCCCTTCAGATTCTCGCTCCGATCGCCGCCCAGTGCGGACGTGCAAGACCCCGTTCTCCGTTGTTTGGTCCCTTCCCGATATTCCGTGGCGCTCAGTCTACTGACGTCACGGTTTAGCGTGTTGGTTCCGTGCTACGGTTTTCAAGGTTTTTCTACTCCGTCTGAGTGCTTTCGAAGTGCGATTTTTCTTTGCGACTAAGCCCCTTAGTCTTCAAAGTTTCTGTGCTAAGTAGTGTTGTGCTGAGTGCAGTGTTGTGCCCAGCGTAAGTAGTCTGGTTTCAGTGCAAAGGATACTTAACGGTGACAACGAATTTGTACTGAACCAGTCCTTTTTATTTTTATTTTATTTCTCTTCTCTATTTTATTTATTTTTCTTCTATTTTTCATATTTATTTTTATCATATCTGTGTGTTTTCGTGTGTATTTGTCCTTTCTGTCGGTAAAGGTTGACCCTAACGTGGTCAACTCTTTACCTGCGTACCCTTTTTTAGGTTTCTAGGTAGCGGCCTTCGGCGTACTACTGTTAATTTTAAGTTTTCCTCCCCAGCCCCCCTACCGCTGGTAGGGAGGTTAGCCGCTAGGATTTTGCTAGGTTTTAGGAACTAGGCATCTTTTATTATACTTATATTTATTAATATTACTGTCCCAACTCTCCCTTATGGATCCGCTAAGCGTTATTAACGCGTTCACCCAGGCACTTGCTGCGGTAGGCGTCTACATCCCGAATGACATCATAACGCAGGCCTTGCAGGCATCAATCGCGTCCCCGGCCCCTCAGGCCTCAAACCCGGCCCCTCAGGCCTCAACCCCGGCCCCTCAGGCCTCCAACGTCGAGACCCCTCAGGTCTACAGCTCTTCCTCGTCTCCCGCCTCGTCCGAGATGGACTGCGAATCGGTCGCATCCTCTCACGCGTCGCGTCGCAAGCGTACCGCTCCCGGGAGCGACTCCGAACCCGCGTCTGATACGTCATCAGATGCCGTCACCTTAACCGGCTCTCCTGAGCCCGCGTTTCAACTTGTCGCCAAGCGCTCCAAGAAGCGCTCGAAGAAAGCTTCGGTATCATCAATACCCGAGCCCTCCCCGGTGTCTTCAACACCAGCCCCCGCGCCGTTAAAATCACTCGAAGTTACCGCGCCTCCGTCGGTCCCATCGAAGCCAGCGACGCGCTGCGCTCCCGTCCCGCCGAAACCTCAGCTCCCTCCGCCCGTCTTCCTGCGTGAAAAAGCGCGCTGGACCGCGGTTTCTAACTTGTGCAAAGAGCACAAAGTTAATTACTTAAAAGCCGCCAACGCTGGCGATACAATCAAAATTCAAGTAGCGACCGTCGACGACTTCCGCGCGTTTACCAGGTTACTCTCGCTAAATAAAATCGCGTTTCACACCTACGCCCTCCCGGAGGAGCGTAAGATCCGCGCAGTACTACGGGGCGTCCCGTTCGAACTCACTAACGAAGACATCCTTGTGGACCTTAAGTCTCAGGGTTTCCCGGTCACAGCAGTGTACAAGATGCACTCCAACCGCGGTAGGCGTTTTCCTTTAGCTTTAGTAATCCTGTCAAATACTCCCAACTCGAAGGAGATTTTCAAAGAGGCTCGCACAATCTGCGGGCTCTCGAACATCTCCGTCGAGCGTCCCAACCCCCGCGGTCACCCTGGGCAGTGCCACCGCTGCCAGCTATATGGCCACGCAGCGGCTAACTGCTCAGCTCCCCCCAGGTGCGTTAAGTGCCTGGATCCACACATAACAAAGGAGTGCACTCGCACTCCTGAATCCACTTCCCCCCCTGCCTGTGTGCTGTGCGGCCAGTCCGGCCACACAGCTAACTACAGGGGTTGCCCGCGCGCTCCGCGCTCCACCACCAAGAGGGTCGCGCCTAAACCGGCGCCGCCGCTCACTCCTGCTAACTTCCCGCCGCTGCGCAACCGGGGTCCCCCGGAAGCAAAGCCCGTTCAGCCGACGCCTACTCCGGCTCTGTCTTGGAGGCAGCGTCCGGCCGTCCCGCCTGCACCTTCCCGACCCATCCCAGCTCCCGTAGCTTCCGTAGGGCCGCGTCCCGCTCCGTTATCCGTACCTCAGTCGTCGTTGGCTGAGGATATGAAGACCGTGTTCGACGTTATTCAAAACGTCGATATTAACGAAATTTCCGTACTCGCACGCAAACTGCGAGCCGCCCTCTCCTTGCTGTCCTCTCCCTACCCCTCCTCTCCTCAACATGGAGGCCACTGTGTGTAGATTGGCTATGACTGGTCATCCGACCATCATCATAGCTTCAATCTACATACCTAGTGGTACCAGACTAATCCGCAGCGACTTTGAGGCCATTCTCGCCCTCGGCCATTCAGTCATTATGTTCGGAGACTTTAACTCCAAACATACTGACTGGACGTGCCTATCGACCAACACCAGCGGTATCGCTCTCCTCGACATCACTAACTCCCTTGACTTAGACGTCATATCCCCCATCACTCCCACTCACTATCCCAACAACCCGACCTATTCTCCCGACATCCTCGACTTTGCAATTATCAAGCGAATCAATCTTGATCTCAGGTCCATCGAACCGCTCGATGACCTAGGCTCCGACCATCGCCCCGTCTCCCTCGTGCTAGGCGCGCCTAACGATAACGTCACATCTCCTAAGACCTTTACCAACTGGAAAGGCTTTAAAAATACGTTAGTTTCAGCCTTAGAGGCACCGAACTCTCCGCTCGCGATTTCGCCCGACCAATTAGACAGCCCGATTAAAATAGATTCGATAGTCGATAATCTCACTGATGCTATCAACTCAGCCATCAGCGACAACGTAATCATTGCTAAGCAAGGCAAACCCGCATTTCCCTTAGCCGTTAGCAATCTCATTAAAGCTAAGAACGCGGCTCTCCGGAGAGCCAAGAAATATCCCACGCCCGCATATAGAACAGCTGCGAATCAGCTTCAACGTAAAGTTAGGTCTCGCCTCGCGGAACTCCGTGACACTCAGTTTAACGATCTCATGGAGAATATCTCCCCGTCCCACCAAGCGTATTATAGAATGGCCCGAGCTTTACGCGTATACACCGCCTCTCACGTTCCTCCTCTCACTCGTCCCGACGGCACCATTGCCTTCGAAGTCGAAGAGAAAGCCGAATGCTTCGCCGACAGCATAGCGGCACAATGTTCGCCCAGCACGCAACCCGCGGATCCCTCCCACATCCAGGCGGTGGAGGACGAAGTTATCCGCAGAGAATCTCTCCCTATCACCGACGACCCCGTCACAGTCTCTAATGATGAAATCTTGCTTCTCATTAGAAAGCAAAAGTCCAAAAAGGCTCCGGGTGCGGATGGAATTTCCAACCACGCACTTAAGCACCTGCCACAGCAGGTGCTTACCTTGTTAGCTATCATCTTCAATGCCTGCTTCGACCATAGCTACTTTCCAAAAGCCTGGAAAGAAGCGACAGTCATAGGCATTCCCAAACCGGGTAAACCTCTGAACATCCCGGCTAATCACAGACCCATCAGCCTCCTCAAGGCAATGTCTAAACTTCTCGAAAGAGTCATACTCTCTCGAATGCGGAACCATCTGTTTCCAACGGATGGCGACCCTCTCATTATTCCCCACCAGTTCGGCTTTCGCGCTAAGCACTCCTGCCCTCAGCAAGTCCATCGAATCGTCGAGTACATTCTCGAAGGATTCTATCCGCATCGTAAAAAATCAATCGCGGTTCTCTTTGACGTAGCCAAGGCATTCGACAAAGTCTGGCACAGCGGTCTCGTTTTTAAACTCTATAAAATAGGCTTACCGGTTCGCCTAGTCAGATTAATCGCGTCGTTTCTTAAAGACCGTACGTTTCGATTCAAACATGAAGGCACGCTCTCCGCGCCTCGTTCCATAAAGGCTGGAGTCCCGCAAGGCTCAGTCCTCGCCCCTCTGCTGTACACCGTGTACACTAATGACATGCCCATCCCGCCGAAAGGCGTCGAACTCGCCCTCTTTGCAGACGATACCGCCCTTTACACTAAAGGTAAAAGGATCCCGTATAACATCACCAGACTCCAAAAGGCCGTAAACGCCCTCGGTGTTTGGTTTCAAAAATGTATCGATGTCAACCCAGAAAAGAGTTCTGCCATTCTATTCGACCACAAACGTCGTAATCGCCGCAACGATCCCCACATTCGAATGTTAGGTATTCCCATCCCCTGGAAGCGCAGTATCAAATACTTAGGCGTCACCTTAGATCAGACGCTTTCTTTTAAGCCACACGTCGATAGAGTAACGAAACTCGCGCGTTTCTACTTAAGTCGCTTAAATAGTATGATAGGTTGAAAAAGTAAAATGTCTTTTAGAAATAAACGTACGCTTTATAAGGTCTGCGTTAGACCCGTCATGTCATATGCTTCGCCAGTCTTTGCCCACGCCAATCCCTCCGTCCTGTATAAGCTGCAGGTGGTTCAAAATCTCTTCTGCCGCAGGGCCACAGACGCACCTTGGTATGTGCGCAACGCGGACCTGCACAGAGATCTTGAACTACCTACAGTGCAACAGCACCTCAAAACACTCTCAGAATCGTTCTTCAAACGCGCCGAATCCCATCCCAATCATCTTGTTCGAGATTCAGTCTCATATACTGCTCCTGTGTTAGATTCGAAATTCAAAGTCGCTAGGCCGAGAAACGCGCACACGGGCGAACCTACGCAGTTAACTTTAGCTCTCGAGGCCCTTCAGGCCGCAAATCCTAATTCTAACGTAAATTCTAATTCTAACGTAAATCCGAATTAATGCAATTTTTATTTTTATTTTTTTTCATTTTTAATGTTTTTATTTTTACTTTTCATTTTTGAGCACCTTCAGTGCTATGTGAATCTCAGCGGGTGACCCCTTAAGGGCCCCGCTGGCGCGGCCTCTTTCTCCAATTGGCCGTCGCTCAGATGAAGGCTGAGTGGCAAAAATGCACGAGCCGACAGGGGGTTTTTTAGTGGGTATGGTTCTGGTAGGCGTCGGGACGAGTCCCACATAACTCCGATCGTGCGCGCGGAGTATGCGTCAGAGCATTTTTTATGTCCTCCTGCCCTTCCCGTGGAGGGGAACCAAAAAAAAAAAAAAACGTACCCCTTCTCTTATATTTACTAACCACGCAGGCGTCAGGTACATATATCTTTCCACGTAAGTTGCATTAAACTATATTATTAATTCCATTCTACGTTTCATTTTTCCAATGTCCATATACCTAACTTCCTACAAGGACCATATACATTAATCGGGATTACTCTCAGATGAGCCCCCTACCGATAGGAATATATATACTTGATCATGTTTAAATTACAACATCTTAATACACCAAAAATGATCTTATAGTATTTATTCTCCATCAATAGAGCCTTAGCCATAAAACCTGATGAAAATCAGCCAAGATCCCGGCTGGTTAATTAATATCTAAATAAAACAGTGTAAGTTATTATAATTTCTCATACAATTCATGAATAATCAACAACCCCATATTAATCATTTACGTTACACAATCATACGCAAATTCAAATAACCAATATTTATTATTAAATTAATCAACAATTGTTAAAATAACCCATTGAATACAATCAAATTATAATTATAATTAATTGATAAGTAATAAACACATTAATATCCCAATAAAAGTAAATTTAATTAATCCTTTTTATATTAAAATTAATACTAAATTAATCAAATTATATTATCAAACATTATCATTCAGTTGGCAAAACAAACACGTTTGACATGAACTGTCATATTAACTTTAAACTTTTCTGAATGATTAAAAGTTTATTTGAAAGTTTGTAACTTTCGAAAGTTTAAATATTACCTACCTAAATTTTAAAGATTTTACCTGCCTAACTATTACCGGACAAACCTTCCTATGAATAGATCATAAAATCGGATCCAAAGTATTTTACTTAACCCAGAATGATACCTATAAATTAACGAATTTATATTTCACAACGCAATGCAGAGAACTTTTTCAAAATGCACCGAAATACACCTGACAAAATTATATACCAATAACGTTTAAAATACATTACCTATTCCATCACAATCCTTTTACTATTTAACCCCACTGAGGATCCTATTCTACATCCGCGTGTTGACCCACAGACAGCAATATCACAATATTATATATACTCGTAAACTCTCTTATGGAGATTATTAGGCGTGGCTCAAATTAAACGTGCACATTATCAATAGTGTTATTTTAGTCTTTGAAAATTGACTTCTTTAGAGCATTGGCACCACAAGTATATTTATGATTCGTAAATAAAGTGTAGCGCGGTAAATACGTGCCGCGTGTACCTGCCGCCCCTTAGAGGTTTCTCTTCGGGTATCTAAAATTAATTAATTAAATCATTAGATAAAATATATAGAGACCCTCTTATCTTAATATGTAAAAACCTTTTCCTTATTGATTTTCTTTTATCTGCATCGTCCATCCATTGCATCTCCTTTTTGGTGATGCTGTTTGGATCGGCTTTGCAGGATATATCATCTCGGAACATTGCGTTGTGAAGTGTACATAGAATTTGAGAAAAAAAAAATTAGTTTCCTATATTATTCTATAACCCTAACGAAATTCCAACCGTTGCATATCTACAAATGAACGATATACATACTTGTACACCTAAATGTGTACTTGTACTCTATTAACTCTAAGAATAAAGAAATTATAATAATATTATAATATTTCAGGACATAAATGTATTTACAAAAACTTTATTTTATATATATAAATATAGACATAATTTTATCATTAGTTTTATTTTATCGAATATTATATGGTTTTAATCTATTCACATGTACAATTAATTCTTGGTTATTTTGTATTTTTTTTACAAGATAATTGTCACATCCTATATATCGTAATACTCGAAATAAACCTTTATATGGTCGACTAAGTTTTCGACTTCCACCTGATATTCTTTTTGGACAATGTAACAAAACTAATTGTCCTACACGATTTAAATCCAAATGGTAATACGTTAAACTCGTATAATCCAGACGGTGTGATGAATGCTGTTTTGTGTTTATCTTACTCCGCTATCGATAATTGCCAATAGGCAGAGTTTAAATCTAAATCAGCGTAGAATTTCGCCCCATTCAGCTGTGTTATCATACCTTCGATGATAGGTAAAGGATGCGAATCTGTAATTACCTTCTTATTCAGCTTTATATAATATTGTCTTGATTAATCGGCATCAATAATGTCCCAAGCTGTCTTACTGACGCCGGTTGAAGTTTGAGAAATTCCTTTCTCGCCCGTTGGATGAATCACCTTCTAGAGTCTTTCCTTTACTCTTGGTATTCAGATGGCTCTTGCCTTCTAAAATTTTCTTTCCGCCATACTCAGTGGCGTATGTAGCTGAAATAATCTGAAAAAAAGTAAAACACTACGCGGCGCCTCCACCGTCTGGCGGTACGGGACCCTAGATGGACCTAATCTAACCTAGGGAGGTCTTCATAATCAACAAAGGAAAAACACATATAACTTTAAATTACTTTTATTTATGAGAAATTTATTTTATAATAACATACAAGAATAATTCTTAGACTATTTTGGGGTCGAAGCCCGCAATAGAATTCCGTAAAGGAATTCCCTAAAGGAATCCCCTAAAGGGATGCCATGGAACAATCATCCATATTCTATATATTTTACATTTTATAAATAAAATAAAATAATGACAGACTTATAAGTTGCCAGTCATAAATGTCGACAAGTTTGTTTGTGCAATAACCTCTTTTATTAAATATGGCACAAGCAAACGTTGCAGTACTTTCGAGCGATATACAGATCGCGCGCGCACGACTCGCCTCACCGCCGCTGCGAGACGAAATGTAATAAAAATCAGTAAGTATTTACTCATATTTGATTTGCAGCTAGAGAATTATTAAAAAGCTGTAATTTTGACGTACAAACAGACTTTACTAGTTGATAAAAATGAAACAGAAAGACGAAGTTCGTTAAATTCTTAGCCAGCAAGATGAGTTTGCGTAGTAGAATATACATAGGTGTGATAAAATAAAAATATGGTCAATATTGCGAACTTTAAAATACATTTTGAAACTCAAGCTGGCTGTGTTTCTTACTTTCTAAGTCACACCGGCACCAGTTTTTCATTATATCAAAGAGGAGTTCCATCTCTGTCGGTGGTTGTGTAGTTCAGAGAGAAATATTGTCATTGGTGTTGTAAGCTCTAGAGCTCGTGGAGTGTCTTTGTTACGAAATCGTCCGGTGCGGTACTACAGCCCTCCTGTTTGGACCGCCGTAATCACCTTCACTCAACAGCCAGTAGAACTACTGGAACAAAGGCAATTACTCCTAAAGCACAAGGTTGGCAATGCGTCATTATTTTATAAAATATTCGCAATTAATTTTAATAAACAAAGCACTAATGATGTCCATGAGTACGGATGCCACTTACCATTGGGGGGCATGCTCTATAGCTGGCTATGACAATAGGGAGAAACGGCCTGGCTTACCTAATTTACGCAAAAAAAGTCTATATTGAGGCTATATTATTGTATATGACGCTTATATTTCAGCAAGAGTTTGATATGCTTACTGAGCTATGTCCACGTAAGTAGAGTTTCTGTTATTTGCAGAGCAGCTTTTGATACTTAAACTTGTTATTTTATACTCCGTGAGATTAAACTGTTTCACATTATAATAGAATTGATGTTTTGTTCATATAAGTTTTAAGAGCAAGTAATTTCTCAGACATTATACTATAGTAAGCCAATAAATAAATTCGGTAAACGCATCTTCAAATTATTTAAAAACAATATAGCCCTAAACCCTATGGTCCCACGACCTAACCTATTTTCGGAGTTACAAACTATATAGATAGACCTTTGCTAGTTTATATCTCTTTTTTTATTGAAAAAGGATTAGACGTTTGTCTTCTTTCTCACCTGATGGAAAGTGACGACGAAGACGAAGGTGTTATATTATCCACGAGATACCTATTCACTCGACGCTTGAAAGAACTAGGACTATCGTTTTCTGGAAAGACAGACGCAGGCAGTTCATTCCACACCTTGGCGACCCGCACCAAAAAGGAACTATCATAACGTTTGGTTCGACTTCTTGGGATATCTTCCATGAAGGGATGGAAGGTCTTTCTGCGTCTAGTAACTAGTATTAGGTGCCAAAGTCACACAGGAGTACTGATCATTTTATTAGTGAATGAGTGAAACTTCACCAAAAATATTTCTACCACAATACTATTGTATTATGTGTAGATCGTTACTTCTTGTCGATTAGCTTTATAACACAGAACCCTATGGCTTTCATACGCCTTAGGTTTGAGCATCTATAAACTAACGCTAAAGAAATTTATTTACAGTTAGTAAAATCGTAAATTTATAATTATACATTTACTATCGACATTTTGATCTGTAGCCTGAGTTACGACGTTGTACAGTCAGTATTACTACGACGCCTCGCACGCTGGATGTCCCAGGTTCGAGTCCTGGTTGGGGAATTCGTTTATGTGATAAACACAGATGTGTGTTCTCGGGTCATGGTGGTTGATATTTATATTTGTATGTTTATTCTGGGTTACCCCCCAATTCGCCTAATGGTCATCTTTGACACAAGCTCTGCTTACTTTGAGGCCATACAGTTGGTGTTTTTGTCTGGGGATTATTATTTTAAGGAAATTGGATTTTTTTTTATTGAAGTGATTAGGAATATTTGTTATTATTAATTTTTATTTTTTTATTTTTATAGCGAATCTTTTTTTTTTGTTTTAAATGTTATTTTTAATTGAAAAACCATGAATTTTTTTTCTTTATACATACGTCTATGTTTTGTACCGTAGACATTACGAGAACAATGGTGTGATAATTGCTCGTAATTAAAAATACCTTTTTGTCGTAGTAAAATTATTGCTGAAACGTAAGCTATATGTTAAAAAAAATTAATGTTGGTTTAAAATTTTATTGTACACAATTGTTGTAACAAAGAGACACAACAGATTTTTCTGTACGCTTTGACCTTCATAACTTGTTCCATAATCTATGAAATGAATTGACTTATAAGATTGTATTTTTTATTAAAGCCATTAAGTATCAAAATTTTAAAATAAAGGCCATGTGCCAAAGCTTTGTGAAATAGATTAAATTATAGAATTAAGCAGGATATTTTAATATCAGACAATCGAGATTTGTTGAAATAATTTTCCATGCGAATAAAATATAAAAAAATTCAATGTGAGTTTGGATCGACATTTTAATTTCTCAGAAATACATGCGTAAAACAGAATTGGTAAGATGACAATTTGTGATCTCAGAATGGGTTTTTATTTTCTGGTATTGGTAGATATTACAACTGCTATTATGTTTTCAGCCTATGGAGACCTTAATTCGACCCTTTTGTCATCCAAATAATCTTTGGTTTTATCATCAGATTTTTGACATAATGTTTCTTTGATAGTTTTCTTGAATTTATTGAAATTCAGATTTTGATAAGCAATTTCCTGCCTTTATCCAGCCTAAATGTGGGAACCTCTAAATTACGGTCGCTTATCATGGTTATCTTTCTTCGTTTTTAGTTTATTAATGTTCTTGTAAAAATACGGAATTATTCTTCTGATATTTTTAAATACTGAACTGAACTATTTGTAAATTATGTGATGTTTGTATTGTTTCAAAACAGATCCTTTATTTTCTTATTTAAAATCGTGATTACAATGGAAATAGTGTCACCAGAAGGGGGCAGGTGCACTTATACAAACCATAGATTTTCTTCTTGTTTGATTGGAAAGGAATGTTTCCTAAGATTAAAACTTACTATCTCCAGAAATAAGAGTACCTTCGCTGCCTCCAGACGGAGTTGCAAATTATATATCCCGTATGTGCTTACCGCCCCATTTTTAAAACGGCACGTTATTAATTATCTGTGCCAACGTAAAATAGTGAATCGATTTTTGAACGGTACAGTTCGCTTTATTGACAATTTGGCGTGATAAAAAAGTAAATACGTCAAGATTTGCACGCCATTTTTCTTGTCATTTGCAAAAATAAAAAGTGCAAGTTTGTTGTTCAAGATGGCGATCGTGAAAAGTAAGATTTTTGTAGTTTTTTTCAGAAATAAAATGAATAAAGCAGTTTATTATATGTATTGATCTATAATAAGCTAGTTTTTATGGAAAAAAGGGTTTGTTTTTGTTTAGATATGGATATTTGGATTATTTATACTGCCCCATTATTGGGGTGCTGGGTACGCACTAGCATGTTGATTTCATACTTTATGTTATACTACTTTATGTTATGCTTTGATTTACTACTTGTATCAATTATTTTGGCACTTCATTTGTGATTTTTTATATTTATTTTGTTGTTTTAGTCTGAGTTTGGCAGAAATCTTAGATATATTAGAAAATGAAGATGATATTGTTGAGGGTACTATTTATACATTTATATTGCCCGCCCAGCAACCATATGCTGAGTGACTGTGATAGTGACGAAGAAGATACGCTTGTTGGAGATACCGATCACTTGACAGGCAACCAACTCCGGGCTGAGGCGCTCCTTGAATGCGTGCGGAAATCGGGTCCAACACTACAGGCAGAAATAATTGGACAAAACTCAAGTGATGATTTTTGACGTACCATTATCAGAAATCGCCGCAACTTCTACGAGTATGCCTAAAAGAAAGAACAAGACGATTGAAAAGAGAAAATGGAGAAAAAATGATTTAGCCGATTATCAAAGAAGGGAATGGCACCGTCCTGAGTTTTTAGATATCACAAAGGTCACCTACAGAGTTTTTCGAATTATTTTGTGATGATGAAATTGTGGGTTTGTTTATAGAAAATTCGAGGAGGTATGCGGTTTTTGAAGGAAAACAATTTGATGTGACAAAAAAAAAAATTCGTCTTGTTATAGCAATATTTTTACAGAGTCCAAGCTAGAAATCATATGTACTGGGATACTGGAATAGACACGTATCACCCTGGTGTGGCTAATGCTATTTCTCGGTCTCGTTTTGAACAAATCCTCCGTTTTCTACATGTCTCTGACAACGCAGCTTTAGATCCTCTAGATAAATTTACTAAAGTGCGGCCCTCGTGGGATAAGCTAAATGAAAAATTTTTACAGTTTTGGCCTCGGTACACGACAGTTAGCATTGACGAATCGATGATTCCTTATTATGGACATCGCAGTACGCAACAGCATATTCATGGGAAGCCAATACGTTTCGGGTTCAAATGTTGGTGCATGGCGCCTGGCCTAGGGTATCTGATTTAAGCAATACCTTATCAATGAGCTAATATGGGCAGCACTAATCCGGATCTAGGTGTTAGAGGATCTGTGGTTACAAGCTTAGTTGCCAAATTGCCTACAAATGTCTCAGTGCATGTGTACATGGACAATTTTTTTACATCGTTTAGATTACTAACGGCTTTGAAGGCATCTGGACACCATGGAACAGGAACCATTCGAGCAAATCGCGTCGAAAATGCCCTTTTAGTGTCAATTGCCGAGATGAAGAAAAAACCACGTGGTAGCCATGACCAAATAATTGACAAAACATCAAGTGTGTCTTTGGTGCGGTATAACGACAATAACGTCGTAACCGTAGCATCAACTTGCGAAGGTGTTACACCCGTTGGATCCGCCCAACGTTGGTCAAGCAGTGAGAAAAAGATAATCTCAATTCAGCAACCCTTTTGCGTGCAAACGTATAATAGATATATATGGGTGGAGAGACGCCTGGATCAAAATACAGGCTGCTATCGTATTAGCATAAATAAAAAAAATGGTACTGGCAACTTCTGATGTGGCCCTTAAACGCACCAATAAATAATGCTTTCCAGCAGTAAAGGCTGTCACCAGCTGGTCAGGAGAGGGGGCATCTGGATTTCCTATCCTTTACAAGGTCTGTGGTAACAACGTATTTGGGAAAGTATGCATCTGCTAGCTCTTTAGGCCGTCCACTGAAGCCAATGTCAAAGAAAAGGAGGGTGCCAGATGATGTTCGGCTCGATGGGATTGATCACATAATTATTAGCAGTGCAACACAGATACGTTGTGGTCAATGTCATAAAAACACAACCAAAAAATGCAGAAAGTGTGACGTCGGCTGCCATACTAATTGTTTTGAAATAATAGGTCTTACCTATAAAACTGCCGTTTTGCCGTACTGGCCATTTCAAATGAAAATATTATTTTTTTTTGACTGATAATTCTAATTTCAAATTAATTTTATTTGACAAACATGGAATTCTTTTTCTAAAATCATCATTTGTTTAATAGTTAGTGTTTTGTTTTCAACGCATTTGAACATTTTTCGTCATCATGGATAAGTTAAAAATTCGAGTAATTATGGAGTATGAGTACCGTCGTGGCAGCAAAGCGGCACAAGCGGCACGCAACATCAACGACGTTTACGGAGCGAACACTACAAACGAACGCACCACCCGTTATTGGTTTACCCGCTTCCGTTCTGGAAATTTTGACCTGAAAAATGAACCCCGTGGTCGTCCGAAAACTTTGGTCGACAATGACGAATTAAAGGCAATTGTGGAAGCTGATGAAACTCAATCCACGGCTGAATTAGCAGCAGCTTTCGACGTTAGCATCAAAACAATATTGGTCCATTTGCGTCAAATTGGCAAGGTAAAAAAGCTTGACAAATGGGTACCCCACGAACTCAATGACCGCCAGCGCGAAGTACGCGTGGAGACGTGCCTTGCACTGCTCAGCAGGCATACAAATGAAGGAATTCTGAACCGCATTGTTACTTGTGACGAGAAATGGATCCTGTTTGACAATCGTAAGCGCTCAGCAAGTTGGTTGGACCCTGGTTCAGCACCCAAACAATGCCCTAAACGAAAACTTACCCCTAGAAAAGTGATGGTCACTGTTTGGTTGTCTAACGCGAGTGTAATTCACCACAGCTTCTTGCCAAACGGGACAAGCATTACTGCAGATGTGTACTGTGAAGAACTGAACACAATGATGGAGAAGCTCGCACGTCTCCAACCAGCTTTGGTCAATCGTTCGGCTCCACTGCTCCTGCACGACAACGCGCGACCTCATACTGCACAGCAGACGGTCTCCAAGCTACAAGAGTTGGGGTTGGAAGTTCTCCGTCATCCGCCGTACTCACCAGACCTTGCGCCTACAGACTTCTACTTTTTCCAGAATTTGGATAACTTCTTGGCGGGAAAAAAATTCAATACCCGAGAAGCAGTACAAAATGCCTTTGAAGAATTTGTTGCCTCCCGTCCAGCTGATTTCTTCAAGAAAGGCATCAATAAGCTACCAATGCGTTGGCAAAGATGCATTGATTGCATGGGTGTTTATTTTGATTAATAGAAAAAAAAATATATAACAAAAATTACGCTTCATTTATTTCGTGAATAACGGCAATTTCATAGGTAAAGACCTAATATTTCATTCGTAAATTTACATAACTAATGGAAAATTTACTTTTTTCTATTAGAGAAATATATATTTACTATGTTCAATGTAATAAATTTTTTCTTTGAATTCTAAAATGATTTTTTATTTATAATGAAATTAAATTAAATGAAATTAAATTAAATGAAATTTGAAATGAAATGAAATATTTATTTCTCAACATTGACAATTACTTGTTCTTATTGACGTCAAATAAAACATGATTCTACCACCAGTTCGAAAAAACCTTCGCGAAGAAGAACTGGCAAGAAACTTCACGGGTATATATTTTTTTTCAAAATAAATTTACAGAGTCTCTTTATGTCTATACAAAATTATTCTTTTCTGCATCTGTTAGCTCGGCAAGTCTCCCTCCCCCCAAGTATCCAAACGACGAACACCCTCAAACCGATTAAACTGAGAGAAGCCGATTAAACTGAGGGAATCCAATAAACACTAAACGTTATTACTTACATGGTAAGCGATGCTTAACACCCCAAAATTGGGGCGGTACAAATATCCAAAATGGTATTTTTTTACATATAATTATCAGAAAACCTGGTTTAAATGCCCAATAGACTTAGAATAAACCAAAAAAAAAAATACAAATTTATACCAAAAAAAGTGAGTACATAGGGGTTATATTATAAAAGAGGATTGTACTGTCTAAAAAGCATAAAGCAGGAACATTTTTTTTGTTTTAATTATGATTTTATACCTTTTATTTTTTTTGTTGATAATTATACTTTAAAATAAGTATAAAACTAAAACTCAATTGATGATAAAAGTATAATCTTAATTGTTAACATAGCTATAAGTTCTCCAATAGATACAAAATACAATTTCAAAACAATTATGACAATAAAGTGGCACACCGCTGCAAGTCTAGGTTTGGCAATATATGTAAGTAGATATTTTAAAAATTAAAACAAATATGATTTTGTAAGTGGTATGTCCTTTTAGTCGGGTAGTCATCCTATACTTCAATCATGGCAGATGCTATCCGTATGTTTAAGTAAAAAAAGTGAAAGTCAAGCCTATGAAAGAATATACAGGAGAAAGAAGAAAAATTTCATTGTTTTTATTCGAAAAGAATAGTTACAAAATAAAAACAAAACGGGACACCAGTTAAACTTTGTTGATGAGGCGACTAATTGAAACCTCCATTCAAAGCACTATCAAGGGCTTCCTTCTTCATCGGGCACGGCCAGCAAGAGCCATCTCCACAGGTCGCTATCACACACTGGGATACACTCGAATATATAACGCTGAAGAGCACAGCAATGAATACGTACAGATGCGTTTTAATGCTTTTGTCGAAAAAATACAAACTTCACTCGTTCAATTGGTTCTGAGTCGGTTTATTTCTAGTCACAGTTTTATACTCATAAGAGGACAATCGTGTGCGAGACTACAATTTTTTTATTATTTATCTTCATAACCAATTAAACAAATCAATAACAATTATTAGAGCCACTTGTCACGTACACCTCTAGGGTTCGTGTTTGACATAAAACAATCCTCTAGTTCAACTACATCTTAGTATACATAAAAAAGTTTCGTAGTATAAAAAAACATCTATTTATGCTATTAAAAACATCACATTAATATATACGATTAAATATGTACGAATGGCAGTTTCCTAATTAACACATTTTTAACTTAGATGTTAGTTGTAAATATTCTGGCTCTGTACCGCCAACTCAATGCGTTCAGAATAAAACTGACAGGTTAGAACTTTTAAATTGAGCCATTCTTTATATTTCACGTTGTTTTTAGTTTTAAATGTAATTACCGTGATAGATAGAATTTTTAATTTTTTGATTTGATTTGATTTGAGCTTATTTATATTATGTTCAGTTCTCATTGGTTTATGTTTTTTTATAGCGACTTAACCTAGTAGGCGTATGGCTTAATAAAGGTTTAAAAAAAATTCTGCAGCTGACACATAACCTCTATTGTTAACATGTCGTCTGTGGTGACTACAGACAGTCATGAATTCAATTATGTATATCTCAGAACGTGCCACTTGTGACGTAATTTCATGCACAGTGTGGCCAAAACTGAAAACTACTGAAAGTGGGAAGCACCATGATTTATTGCACTGGATGTTATAATGGTAGTATTGTGTCTGATTTAAAAAAAATTAAGGTAGTGCAATTACAAGAAAAAAATAATAACCTTATGAACAACAAAATTATTTTATTTTCAATGCATTCGTCACAATAAACTGCAATACAACGCAGAACATATTTTTAATATTAAACTTAGTTGAACTGTATTTGCCGATAACACCTAATTAACAATGTTGTACAGAACCATCCGCCGTTTCACGAAACTAAATTAATCATAAAAACAACATTACCTTTTAAGTGTCACATGATATGAAGAGAGTGTAAAAACCCGTGTAATTAATAAATATAATAAAAAGTAGCTAATAAAAGTTAATTTATAGTATAATCTAGCGACCCGCCCCGGCTTCGCATGGATCTTTGTCCCTGCATTTTAAATTCGTAATATCTTCGGAAATATATTGATCTATAATACATGCACAATGTATTTAAGGTACTAAATTGGATAAGGACTAATGCTGTTTAAAATTACCTCGAAAATAAGCCATTATTTTTCATAAAAAGTAAAGGATAAAAAATGGTTATTGTGGGCTATCCCTAAGACATAGACATATACCTCCGTGAATTTTTTTGTAGACCTTTTTAAGGTGTACAATACTGTGACACATTATTTTGATTTATCTCTCAGGGTTCAGCCAGCGTTTGCAATGTGAGCGCAAAAAAATGTGTCAAAATTTGAAACCTCTAAAATTATCACTGTTTCTTTACTATATTATGCATGTATTATACATATTAACTTCCTCTTAAATCATTCTATCTATTAAAAAAACCGCTTCAAAATCCGTTGCGTAGATTTGAAGATCTATGCAAACATAGTGAC
The DNA here is from genome assembly GCA_923062675.1 of Marasmarcha lunaedactyla. Classification (NCBI taxonomy): domain Eukaryota; kingdom Metazoa; phylum Arthropoda; class Insecta; order Lepidoptera; family Pterophoridae; genus Marasmarcha; species Marasmarcha lunaedactyla. Next base: position 19,485,416 of record OV281352.1, on the reverse strand, counting down.
AGACAGTAAATTTTTTTTTTTTTTTTTTTGCTGCCGAGGCACCCTCGCGGGAGTGAGGTGGAAGATGCGTCATGCATACCCGCCCGCAGGTAAATTCCTCTGCGGGGGGGTTATGTGGGACTCACCAGAATGGCACCTACCCACTAAAATCCACCTGTTGGCTGTAGTTATTACCGTTAGCCTTCATCGGAGGCGACACCCGTCGGGAAGTTGGGCGCGCTGGCAGAGACCCGCTAGCGGGTCTTCCGCCTGTAGTGAAAGTTGCACTGAAGGTGCTCAAAGGGACATGAGTTGGTGGCCGTTCTGGGCAGCCTCTGGTGAAGCCGGCGCTGGGCAGAGGTCGGCCGAAGCATGATTTAGGGATCAATTCATTTAAATGAACCTATAATGAATTGAGAAGGGAACTATGCTCCGCCAGAGCTAGCAAACGCTCTGTCGGAGTACGTGAAGCCCTAAGTTTACGGGCTAAGACTGCAATCTCCCTAACATCGACACTTTTGATAGCGTCGCAGACAATACGCATATCGTCTGCTGCGGAGGGTTGAGGAGTGATATTGGATGGGCGAGGAGCCAGGATGGGATTCGCTAGTGCAGCGGGGCGGTGCCTCCAGTTCTCTGGAGCAGGCTTGGGCTGGGTAGGCTTTGCAGCCGGAGGAACCCGGCTACGCAGCGGCGGAAAGTTTTCTTGAGAAAGGCGCGGGGCCTGTTTGGGTGCCGACCTCTTGGGATTGGAACGCATACAACGGGGTGCACGAGGGCAGCCCCTGTAATTTGCGGTGTGGCCGGACTGGCCACAAAGCACGCAATCGGGAGGAGAGGGAGTTTCAGGAGTGCGATTGCACTCCTTAGTGAGATGAGGGACCAGGCACTTGACGCACCTGGGCGGAGCGGCGCAGTTGGCCGCCGCGTGCCCATACAACTGGCACCGGTGGCACTGGCCGGGATGACCGCGGCGATGAGGCGCCTCGATCGAGATCCCAGAGAGGCCGCAAATGGTGCTAACCCCTTTGAGAATCTCCCTGGACTTGGGGACGTTGGTGAGAACCACCAAGGCGAGAGGGTGTTGCCTCCCGTACTTGCTGTGCATTTTATGCACCGCAAGTGCCGGGAAGCCTTGGGACTGCAGGTCTTCCAGGATAGCCTCGTTCGATAATTCGAACGGGACTCCCCTGAGTACCGCTCTGAACTTACGCTCTTCTGACAGAGCATAAGTGTGATAAGCATATTGCTTATCAGTGAGGAGCTTTATCAAAGCACGGAAATCGTCTATCGACGAGACGGTGATTTTAATAGATTCACCCGAGTTGGTCGCTCGGGTGTAGTGGATCTTGTGCTCTTTGCACAAAGTCGAGACCTCGGACCATTTACCCTTTTCCCGAAGGAACACGGGTGGTGGGACCTTGGCCTCGACAGAAGAGGCCGGGGCGGGTGTTGAATGCACCGGGTTAGCTGGCGTTGAAGTCGCCGCGGTGGGTGTTGAAGACACCGGGACGGGCGTTGAGGACGCCGGGGCTTGTTTTGAGCGCTTCTTAGAGCGCTTCTTAACTAGGGTGAAGGAGGGTGGCTCAGGGCCAGATGGGGTGGCGTCCGAGGATGTCTCGGTCGCGGGTGCGCGCTTGCGGCGCGGAGGGGCGTCTACTTCACACTCCATGTCACTGGAGGAAGGAGACGCGGGAGGGCCTAAGACCAGAGTGGTCTGAGTGGCGGATGTGGCCTGAGGGGCCTGGGGAAGTGTGGTGGCCTGAGGGGCGGGGGGGTATCCATCGATAATAGTATCGATAAGGTGTTGGGGGTATTTAATCCCCCGATCTGTACCGAATCTAATGAGTGCACAAAGTGCGTCCTGCACTTCGACAGGAGCCTTTGAGCCCATTGCGGAGGGGTTGGGGAGGGACAACAATATATATATATATATATATATATATATACTATGAACCTAACAACGATGACTTACTTCCTAAAACCACCCTACACGCAGTAGGGCGGTTGGAAACGACGCGGATAACTTACTCGAACACGAAGACTCGAAGTTCTGGAACGCAGATCTTGCCGGAGCGGCGACGGCGACGCAGTCGGCGACGTCAGGCAGCAGGCGGCGAGCGAAGATTAGTCGTGAAAACGACTGTTCTATGAAATTTAGGAAATACGGTACGAAGCCTGGGTCGTGAAAACGACCCCTGAAATTTGGGGTGCTCAACTAGTGCGGGGACTATAGAGCGGAAAAAGCGTCTGCGATCGACGTGCGAACGAATCCGCACGCAAACCGAGACAGACCGCTCGTTCAAGACAGTCAATGGAAGCAACTTTGTTTTATACTATGTAGTGATAGTAATGAAGTCAGGGGTGTAACCCTCGACGCATAAAAATAATCTAGCTACATCTCAGTCTATCGTATTTTAGGTTATATAATTAATGTTCTGAGATTTGTTATATAAAGCAGCTACGTGATTAGATATTTATACAGTTTAAAAGGAAAAAATCACTTTAGTTTTATTAAGTATAGATGCCGGCATTTCATTCCACATTTTAGCGGTGCGAACCAAAAAGGAGTTGTCAAACTGTTTCATTGACTCTTAGATGTATCTATTTTTTTTTTTTTTTTTTTTTTGTTCCCCTCCGCGGGAAGGGCAGGAGGATAAAAATGCCCTGACGCATACTCTGGCGCGATTCCAAAGTTATGTGGGACTCGTCCCGACGCCTACCAGGACCATACCCACTAAAAACCCCCTGTCGGCTCGTGCATTTTTGCCACTCAGCCTTCGTCGGAGCGACGGCCAATTGGAGAAAGAGGCCGCGCTAGCGGGGCCCAGAAGGGGTCACCCGCTGGGATTACATAGCACTGAAGGTGCTCAAAAATTGAAAGTAAAATAAAAACATTAAAAATGAAAAGTAAATAATGAAAACATTAAAATTGAAAAATTAAATATGCATTAATTCGGATTTACGTTAGAATTAGAATTTACGTTAGAATTAGAATTTGCGGCCAGAAGGGCCTCGAGATCGCGTGACAGTCTGGTGGATGAGTACGTTTGCGCATTTCTAGGCCTAGCGACTTTGAACTTCGAGTCTAACACAGGAGCAGCATATGAGACAGAATCACGAACTAGAGGATTGGGATGGGTTTCGGAGCGTTTGAAGAACGCTTCAGAGAGTGTTTTGAGATATTGTTGTACTGTAGGCAGTTCAAGATCTCTATGCAAGTCCGCGTTACGCACGTACCACGGTGCGCCTGTGGCCCGGCGGCAAAAGAGGTTTTGAACTACCTGCAGTTTGTGCAGGAGGGAGGGTTTGGCGTGGGCAAAGATTGGCGAGGCATACGTCATGACGGGTCTAACGCAGACCTTGTAAAGTGTACGTTTGTTTCTGAAGGACATTTTGCTTTTTCTACCTAACATGCTATTTAGGCGGACTAAATAGTGACGAGCGAGTTTCGAAACTCTTTCAACGTGTGGCTTGAAAGAAAGCGTCGGATCTAATGTGACGCCTAAGTATTTAGTACTGCGCTTCCAGGGGATGGGAATGCCTAACATTCGAACGTGGGGATCGCCATCGGGACGACGGCGTTTGTGGTCGAAGCGCATCGCAGAACTCTTTTCAGGGTTCACATCGATGCGCCATTCTTGAAACCATGCACCAAGGGCGTTTACGGCCTTTTGGAGTCTGGTTACAAGGCGCCGAACACCGTGGCCTTTGGTATAGAGTGCGGTGTCGTCAGCGAAGAGGGCGAGTTCGACGCCTTTCGGCGGGATGGGAATGTCGTTGGTGTACACGGTGTACAGCAGAGGGGCGAGGACTGAGCCTTGAGGGACGCCAGCCTTTATGGGACGAGGTGCAGAAAGCGTGCCTTCGTGTTTAAATCGAAACGTACGGTCTTTGAGAAACGACGCTATTATCCTGACTAGGCGATCCGGTAAGCCTATCTTGTAGAGTTTATAAACGAGACCGCTGTGCCAGACTTTATCGAAAGCCTTGGCTACGTCAAAGAAAACCGCGACTGTTTTATAACGACGCGGATAGAAACCGTCAAGTATATACTCGACGATTCGGTGGACTTGCTGAGGGCAGTAGTGTTTAGCGCGAAAGCCGAACTGATGGGGAATAATGAGAGGATCGCCATCCGTTGGAAACAGATGGTTCCGCATTCGAGAGAGTATGACTCTCTCGAGAAGTTTAGACATTGCCTTGAGGAGGCTGATGGGTCTGTGATTAGCCGGGACGTTCAGAGGTTTGCCCGGCTTGGGAATGCCTATGACTGTCGCTTCTTTCCAAGCTTTAGGAAAGTAGCTATGGTCGAAGCAGGCATTGAAAATGATAGCTAGCAAGGTAAGCATCTGTTGAGGTAGGTGCTTAAGTGCGTGGTTGGAAATTCCATCCGCACCCGGAGCCTTTTTGGACTTTTGATTTCTAATGAGAAGCAAGATTTCATCATTAGAGACTGTGACAGGGTCGGCGGTGATGGGGAGAGAGTCTCTGCGAAGGACTTCGTCCTCCACCGCTTTGATGTGAGTGGGATTCGCGGGTTGCGTGCTGGGCGAGCATTGTGCGGCAATGCTGTCGGCGAAGCATTCGGCTTTCTCTTCGACTTCGAAAGCAGTAGTGCCATCGGGACGAGTGAGAGGAGGAACGTGAGAGACGGTGTCTACGCGTAAGGCTCGGGCCATGCTATAGTACGCTTGGTGGGACGGAGAGATATTCGCCATGAGATCGTTCATCTGAGCGTCTCGGAGTTCCGCGAGGCAAGACCTAACTTTACGCTGAAGCTGATTCGCAGCTGTTCTATAGGCGGGCGTGGGATATTTCTTGGCTCTCCGGAGAGCCGCGTTTTTAGCTTTAATAAGATTGCTAACGGCTAAGGGAAGCGTGGGTTTGCCTTGCTTAGCAACCTTTTCGTTGTCACTGATGGCTGAGTTGATAGCATCAGTGAGAGAATTTACTAATGAATCGATTTTATCCGGGCTATCTAATTGCTCGGGAGAGATCGCGAGTGGAGAGTTCGGAGCCTCTAAGGCTGAAACTAACGTATTTTTAAAACCTTCCCAATTGGTAAAGGTCTTAGGAGATGAGACGTTATCGTTCGGCGGTCCTAGCACGAGGGAAACGGGGCGATGGTCGGAGCCTAGGTCATCGAGCGGTTCGATAGACCTTAGGTCAAGATTGATTCGCTTGATAATTGCAAAGTCGAGGATGTCAGGAGAGTAGGACGGGTTGTTGGGGTAGTGAGTGGGAGTGACGGGGGATATGACATCTAGGTCAAGGGAGTTAGTGATGTCGAGGAGAGCGATACCGCTGGTGTTAGTCGATAGGCACGTCCAGTCAGTATGTTTGGAGTTAAAGTCTCCGAACATAATGACTGAATGGCCGAGGGCGAGAATGGCCTCAAAGTCGCTTCGGATTGGTCTGGTACCACTAGGTATGTAGATTGAAGCTATGATGATGGTCGGATGACCAGTCATAGCCAATCTACACACAGTGGCTTCCATGTTGAGGAGAGGAGGGGTAGGGAGAGGACAGCAGTGGAAGCCTCTTTTGTAATATATAGCGGTGCCGCCGTAACCGTCAGAGTTGGGCCTATCGTTACGAATAAACGCGTACTTAGGTATAGCGAATCCCCTGGAGCGGTTTGGAGTAAGCCATGTCTCCTGGAGAAGGAATAAGTCAGGTTCTTTGTTCTGAAGGAACAGTTTAATCTCGGGAAGGTTTGTGTTCAGGCTACGAGCGTTAAAAGATATTAGGGATAAGCCCTTGGGTTTGATACGACAGGACGCGGGATTCGCGGGTCTAGACATTATAATTTATTATTTACGAATTAATACAAAAATAAAAGAATTTACAACGAACTTAGGAGCGAGTGATGCTCGGCTAGCGCGAATAAACGCTCTTGAGGAGAGCGGGCGGCTCGCAGTTTGCGTGCGAGTACGGAAATTTCGTTAATGTCGACGTTTTGGATGACGTCGAACACGGTCTTCATGTCCTCAGCCAACGACGACTGAGGGGAAGATGACAACGCGGGACGCGGCCCTACGGGAGCTACGGGAGCTGGGATGGGTTGGGAAGGTGCAGGCGGGACGGCCGGACGCTGCCTCCAAGACAGAGCCGGAGTAGGCGTCGGCTGAACGGGCTTTGCTTCCGGGGGACCCCGGTTGCGCAGCGGCGGGAAGTTAGCGGAGGTGAGCGGCGGCGCCGGTTTAGGCGCGACCCTCTTGATGGTGGAGCGCGGAGCGCGCGGGCAACCCCTGTAGTTTGCTGTGTGGCCGGACTGGCCGCACAGCACACAGGCAGGGGGGGAAGTGGATTCGGGAGTGCGAGTGCACTCCTTAGTGAAGTGGGGATCCAGGCACTTAACGCACCTGGGGGGAGCTGAACAGTAAGCCGCTGCGTGGCCATATAGCTGGCAGCGGTGGCACTGTCCAGGGTGACCACGGGGGTTGGGACGCTCGACGGAGATGTTCGAGAGTCCGCAGATCGTGCGAGCCTCTTTGAAAATCTCCTTCGAGTTGGGAGTATTGGAGAGGATTACTAGCGCTAACGGAAAACGCCTACCGCGGTTGGAGTGCATCTTGTGCACTGCTGTGACCGGGAAACCCTGAGACTTAAGGTCATCGAGGATGTCTTCGTTGCTGAGTTCGAACGGGACGCCCCGTAGTACTGCGCGGATCTTACGCTCCTCCGGGAGGGCGTAGGTGTGAAATGCGATTTGATTTATCGAGAGTAGCCTAGTGAAAGACCGGAAGTCGTTGACGGTCGCTAATTGGATTTTGATTGTCTCGCCAGCGTTGGCGGCTTTTAAGTAATTGATTTTGTGCACTTTGCACAAGTTGGAAACGGCGGTCCAGCGCGCTTTTTCACGCAGGAATACGGGCGGAGGGAGCTGAGGCTTCGGCGGGACGGGAGCGCAGCGCGTCGCTGGCTTCGATGTGACCGACGGAGACGCGGTTACTACGGGCGATTTTAACGGCGCGGGGGCTGGTGTTGAAGACACCGGGGAGGGCTCGGGTATTGAAGATACCGAAGCTTTCTTAGAGCGCTTCTTGGAGCGCTTGGCGACGAGTTGAAACGCGGGCTCAGGAGAGCCGGTTAGGGTGACGGCATCTGACGACGCATCAGACGCGGGTTCGGAGTCGCTCCCGGGAGCGGTACGCTTACGACGCGACGCGTGAGAGGATGCGACCGATTCGCAGTCCATCTCAGACGAGGCGGGAGACGCGGGAGAGCTTAAGACCTGAGGGGTCTCGACGTTGGAGGCCTGAGGGGCCGGGGTTGAGGCCTGAGGGGCCGGGGACGCGATAGATGCCTGTAAGGCCTGCGTTAGTATGTCATCGGGTATGCTGACGCCGGACGCGGCGAGCACCTGGGCGAATGACCTAAGAGCGTTAACGAGGTCCATTGGAGGACTTGGGATAATATGAAATATATAAATATATAATGTATGCCTAGGTTCCCTAGCAACCCTAGCGCTTATTTATATAACAAATGCCTAGAATTCCTAAATAAAAATCTAGCGAACCCTAGCGGCAAACCTCCCTACCAGCGGTAGGGGGGCTGGGGAGAATAAATTAAAACTAACAATAGTACGCCGAAGGCCGCTACCTAGAAACCTAAAAAAAAAGGGTGCGCAGGTAAAGAGTTGACCGCGTTAGGGTCAACCTTTACCGACAGAAAGGACAAATACACACGAAAACACACAGATATGATAGAAATAAATATGAGAATAGGAGAAAAATAAATAAAATAGAGAAGAGAAATAAATAAAAATAAAAAGGACTGGTTCAGTACAAATTCGTTGTCACCGTTAAGTATCCTTTGCACTGAAACCAGACTACTTACGCCGGGCACAACACTGCACTCAGCACAAGCACAACACAACTTAGCACAGCACTTTGAAGACTAAGAGGCTTAGTCGCAAAGAAAAATCGCACTTCGAAAGCACTCAGACGGAGTAGAAAGACTTAGGAAACCGTAGCACGGAGCCAACACGCTAGACTGTGACGTCAGTAAACTGAGCGTCGCGGAATGGCGGGAAGGGACCGATCAACGGAGAGCTGGGTCTTGCACGTCCGCACCGCGTGGCGATCGGAGCGAGAATCGATGTATCTAAAAACTCTCGTCTTTTTAAAAACATATCACAAGTTTGTAGGGTTCAGAGAGTTCTAGCGCAAAGTGGTAATCTTTGTTAAAACAAAGATGGGATTTTCAACTTACTGAAATCACATTTATTGTTGCAACAAGGTCGTATCACATCGACCGTTGTTATCTCATTAATAAAATGTAAGTGCTTTCTGAAAATGTAATGTTTTCAATTTAATTTGAAAGTAATCTTTTTTTTAAGTATTTTATTAATTTTTTTCTATATTCTAGTTGGCCTTTTTTGAACTAGGCCTAGGAATTTTATTATCTTAAAAAGCCACAATATTGTTTTTATAAGAAATAAAGCCTGACCAAATAAATTAAAAACCTTGCTCTAGTAATAAAAATACACCTTTCCTTACTATATAAAAAAATACCTATAATATAAACTTTTTGTTGTCACATATCTTTTTATGTGTCAACCATAGCAGGTAGTCTTTATACAAAAAAACTAGAAATTATATCTATTCTCTTCTATTCTTGTAATATATGGCAATCAGCCGTCGTTACGACTCGACAGACTATAACTGCCAGTGTCAGGTATTGGAAGAGCCACGGTTATTGCATGACGATGGGTTCCTCTGTAGCAAGCTACATTTTAAGATGATAGATGATGTAGATGATAGCTGCTGCTGCTGCTGCTGATGCTGATAGATGCTTCTGATATATGGTGATGATGCTGATATTGATAGGCGATGATAATAGGAATGTCAAATGAAACCCGTTGAGTGCGTAATGATCACCTGTTTTTATTCTAAAAATGACGAATTTATATAGTTCTAATATTGCTTACTTAGGTAAACGCGCTGAACGAGTGCAATGACACATTGGCTCGTACATCTTGGGAGTCTCAAAAAGAATACAAAACAAAATTAAATTAAATTAACTTGTAAAATTTATACATCTATAACATAATTAAAATCAGTCTATTCGTGGAATGTTTTGAAACGAAATCGATGACGTCGGCCGATTAAAGGTGACGGATGGCCCGGGCTGGTCATAGTTCCTGACGCCAGTGGGTGCAGGGGCGGAAGATCGTGGCGCGGGGTCCTCGCTGCGGGCGCGCTGCGCAGGTATCGCGTACACAGGGCAGGGCGACGCCGTCTGATGCTCTTCTCCTGTGCTGCGTGCTGTGGACTGCGGTGATAGTGTGCCATTCAGACGCTGCCTTCATCTGAAAATAAAACAACACATCGAAACTGTTAGGGCAATTATAGTTGAGGCTAAGATATATATTATGTCGTAGTTATGTTGATGGTGAACCAAGACATTATTTATACTTCAGAGTATGGATCTGTTTTCTGACTGTCTCGTAAATTTCCTCGTCTTCTTTTATTCCAGATACAGAGACTGACGTATGAACTTATTATGAACTTATTAAGTGCTGATACGGTCGGCATTGTTTCTATATATATGCATTTTTGATATTTATTTTGCTGCGATGGTCATGATGGCCGAGCAAGGTAAAGGTGTCTCCTTTCACGTTACAGTCCTGACCTAGCGCAATGACGCCGCTCCCTCCGAATGTGTGTGACTTCATACTGTCCGGACACATGACGCGCACGTACACTGCCCACAGAAACTGTATAGCCACGCTGCGTTAGAGTGCAATTTGAGCCACATATCCGAGCAATGCATTGTTTTTATTTTATAAATGGTTTCTTTGTTTTCTTAAATTAATATTTGAGTGTCACAAATCGAGTGTTGTATTCTTAATTGATAGATAGGGGCATTTAGGGGGCAAAATAATCTGTCATCATGTGTATCAGTGAGATGATATTCCTTGATGCGATCACGGGGTGAGTTTCTCCACAGGATAGTTTGTAAGGGTTGATCGGATGGTCTAATCCGGATTTGTCTAAAACAAATTTCTATATCAGCTGTCATCACATATCTTGGCTTCCGCCATTTTAATATCAATCCCTGAAGGTCCTGCTGTAGGTTGGGTCCACTCTCCATAAGATCATTAAGGCTGTGGCCCGATGACGATTTGGTGGAAGCGTTGAAAACAATACGTAATTTGGTCGTCGTAGAGTCTGATTTTACAACGCCGTGGTGAGGTAGATAGCATGCTGTCTCCCTGGCACTTATGGTGTTATTTACTTCGATCATATGACCTAATAAAGGACATTACTTCAATAAAGGACATAAATTCTTCAAGTGTAGGTAGTGAGCGCGGCTCCTTGCGGGACTCCTTTTAGTCGCTGTAGGTATCAATGTCTAGCTTATTTGATAAAATGTGTACTATTAAAAGATCCCAGCTGTGGGCGTCCACCCCCCTATTATGTACGGCGCGGATGCATTCAGTTGTAGTGTCATAGAGCTTCTTCAATTCATATGATGTTTGTTTGTGAATATTTGGCTCATTGAGAAGGACTTCGACTTGCTTGGTGAATAGGAGCTGCGGATTATTGTAGCGATGATCTAATATTTCCCAGGCGGTGCCGTAGTTCTTTGCTGATATACGAAGGTGTTGAATGATGCGCTCTGCTTCTGCCTTGACCTTACTTTTAAATATTGCACTTTCTACGCGTTCGTTAGATACTTATTGTAATGTATCGCTTCGGGCCTTTCCCAGCGTGACGGTACAGTGCTGTCCGAATTAGGGGCACCACCTCGCGTCGTCCCCAGCCCCCCTACCGCGGGTAGGCAGGTTTAGGTGCTAGGTTTGTTAGGGAACCTAGGCTTTATTATATATTTATATATTATATATTGTAGTTTCAAGCCCTACAATGGACCAGCAAAGCCTGGTAAACTTTGCTAGGTCGTTCGCCCAGGCGCTCGCTGCGTCCGGCGTCCCCATCTCAGATGACGTAATAACGCAGGCCTTACAGTCAACTATCGCGTCCCCGGCCCCTCAGGCCTCATTCCCGGCCCGTCAGGCCTCCAACGTCCAGACCCCTCAGGTCTACAGCTCTCCCGCGTCTCCCGTTCCGTCCGAGATGGACTGAGAATCGGTCACATCCTCTCGCGCGTCGGGTCACAAGCGTACCGCTCCCGGGAGCGACTCCGAACCCGCTTCTGATGCGTCGTCAGATGCCGTTACTTTAACCGGCTCTCCTGAGCCCGCGTTCCAAGTAAGTCGCCAAACGCTCCAAGAAGCGCTCGAAGATTGCCTCGATATCCTCAATATCCGAGCCCTCCCCGGTGTCTTCAACACCCGCCCCCGCACCATTAACGTCGCTCGAAGTAACCGCGTCTCCGTCGATCCCATCGAAGCCAGCGACGCACTGCGCTCCCGTCCCACCTAAGCCTCAGCTCCGTCCGCCCGTCTTTCTCCACGAAAAAGCGCGATGGACCGTGGTATCTAATCTTTGCAAAGAGCAAAAAATTAACTATCTCAAAGCAACCAACGCAGGCGATTCAATTAAAATCCAGGTCGCGACCATCGACGACTTCCACGCGTTCACTTAGTTACTTTGATTAAAACAATTCGCGTACCACACCTACGCCCTCCCGGAGGAACGTAAGATCCGCGCAGTACTACGAATACTACCGGGTACTACCGGTCAAGCTCACGAACGATGAAATCCTCGAGGACCTTAAGTCCCAGGGTTTCCCGGCTGAAGCGGTGCACAAGATGCATTCCAACCGCGGTAGGCATTTTCCGCTAGCATTCGTTATTCTTTCCTCCAATACTATAATATAATACTCCAAACTTGAAGGAGATCTTCAGAGAGGGTCGCACAATTTGCTGACTCTCGAATATCTCCGTCGAGCGTCCCAACCCCCGCGGTCACACTGGGCAGTGCCACTGCTGCCAGCTCTATGGCCACGCAGCGGCTAACTGCTCAGCTCCCCCCAGGTGCGTTAATTGCCTGGACCCACATATTACCAAGGAGTGCACTCGCACCCCCGAATCTAATTTCCCCCTGCCTGTGTGCTGTGCGGGAAGTCCGGCACACACAGCTAACTACAGGGGCTGTCCACGCGCTCCGCGCTCCACCGCTAAGAGTGCCGCGCCTAAACCACTCCTGCCAACTTCCCACCGCTGCGCAACCGGGGTCCCCCGGAAGCAAAGCCCGTTCAGCCGACGCCTACTCCGGCTCTGTCCTGGAGGCAGCGTCCGCCCGTTCCACCTGCACCTTCCCGACCTATCCCAGCTCCCGTAGCTCCCGTATCTTCACCTCAGTCGTCGTTGGCTGAGGACATGAAGACCGTGTTCGACGTCATTCAAAACGTCGACATTAAGAAAATTTCCGTACTCGCACGCAAACTGCGAGCCGCCCGCTCTCCTCAAGAGCGTTTATTTGCGTTAGCCGAGCATAACTCGCTTCTAAGTTCGTTATAAATTTTATTTTTTTGTATAAATTCGTAAATAAGCAAATATAATGTCTAGACTCGCAATTCCCGCGTCCGGTTGTATCAAACCCAAGGGCTTATCCTAGTATCTTTTAACGTTCGTAGCCTTAGCAACAACCTTCCTGAGCTCAAAGTGTTCCTTCAGAACAAAGAACCTGACTTATTCCTTCTCCAGGAGACATGGCTTACTCCAAACCGCTCCAGGGGATTCACTATTCCCAAGTACGCGTTTACTCGCAACGATAGGCCCAACTCCAACGGTTTCGGCGGCACCGCTATATATTACAAAAGAGGCTTCCATTGCTGTCCTCTCCCTACCCCTCCTCTCCTCAACATTTAAGCCACTGTGTGTAGATTGGCTATGACTGGTCATCCGACCATCATCATAGCTTCAGTCTACATACCTAGTGGCTCCAGACCAACCCGCAGCGACTTTGAGGCCATTCTCGCCCTCGGCCATTCAGTCATTATGTTCGGAGACTTTAACTCTAAACATACTGACTGGACGTGCCTATCGACCAACACCAGCGGTATCGCTCTCCTCGACATCACTAACTCACTTGACTTAGACGTCATCTCTCCCATCACTCCCACTCACTATCCCTACAACCCGACCTATTCTCCTGACATCCTCGACTTTACAATTGTCAAGCGAATCAATCTCGATCTCAGGTCTATCGAACCGCTCGATGACCTAGGCTCTGACCACCGCCCCGTCTCCCTCGTGCTAGGACCGCCTAACGATATCGTCACCTCTCCTAAGACCTTTACCAACTGGAAAGGCTTTAAACATATGCTAGTTTCAGCCTTAGAGGCCCCGAACTCTCTGCTCGCGATCTCGCCCGAACAACTCAGACGCTCTCCAAGACGCTCAGATGAACGATCTCATGGCGAATATCTCCCCGTCCCACCAAGCGTATTTTAGTATGGCCCGAGCCTTAAGCGTAGACGCCGCCTCTCGCGTCCCTCCTCTCATTCGTCCCGATGGCCCTATCGCCTTCGAAGTCGAAGAGAAAGCCGAATGCTTCGCTGACAGCGTTGCGTCTCAATGCTCGCCCAGCACCCAACCCGCGAATCCTTCTCACTCCAGGCGGTGGAGGACGAAGTTCTCCGCAGAGACTCTCTCGCCATCACCGCCGACCCTGACCCCGTCACAGTCTCGAATCATGAAATCTCGGTTCTCATTAAAAATCTAAAGTCCAAAAAGGCTCGGGGTACGGATGGTATTTCCAACCATGCACTTAAGCACCTGCCTCAACAGGTGCTTACCTTGTTAGCTATCATTTTCAATGCCTGCTTCGACCATAGCTACTTTTCAAAAGCCTGGAAAGAAGTGACAGTCATAGGCATTCCCAAGCCGGGTAAACCTCTGAATGTCCCGGCTAATCACAGACCCATCAGCCTCCTCAAGGCAATGTCTAAACTTCTCGAAAGAGTCATACTATCTCGAATGCGGAACCATCTGTTTCCAACGGATGGCAATCCTCTCATTATTCCCCATCAAGTCGGCTTTCACGCTAAGCACTCCTGCCCTCAGCAAATCCATCGAATCGTTGAATTTATACTCGACGGATTCTACCCGCGGCGATTTAAAACGGTCGCAGTTTTCTTTTTCATAGCCAAGGCAATGAAATGAAATGAAATGAAATGAAATGAAATGAAATGAAATGAAATGAAATGAAATATTTATTTCTCAACATTGACAATTACTTGTTCTTATTGACGTCAAATAAAACATGATTCTACCACCAGTTCGAAAAAAACCTTCGTGAAGAAGAACTGGCAAGAAACTTCACGGGTATATTTTTTTCAAAATAAATTTACAGAGTCTCTTTATGTCTATACAAAATTATTCTTTTCTGCATCTGTTAGCCCGGCAAGTCTCCCTCCCCCCAAGTATCCAAACGACGAACACCCTCAAACGGCACCCGTTCACGAGTTAACGCGGGATCCAGCCATCGCCCTCCTCAACCATATTAGAGGGAAGTGAGCGACCCGTCACCCGACGCTACCATAAGAAGACGTACTTTAGTGACAATGACGCTTTAGATATTCATCGGGACGAAGAACTCATCGCACAAACAGACACATTACACATGCTTTGTTACAAATACTAGTACAATCCTGTTAATGAGGGAATTATACCCAAGGGCTTTTATCATCCAAATAATCGGATAGTTTATAATATGCTCTAGCACACAACTTCTCCTTTATAGTTTCTTTGAATTTGTCAACAGGAAGACCTTGGATATCCTCAGGAACCTTATTATAAAAGCGTATACATTGACCCATGAATGAGTTAGTGACTTTATGAAGCCTGCTATTATGAGCTGCCAGCATATTTCTTCCTCTTGTGTTAACATTGTGCAGATCTTTTTTTCTTTTGAACAAGGTTATGTTCTTTTTAACATACATTAAATTTTCTAAAATATATTGTGAATGGAAGGTAAGAATATTTATTTCCTTAAATTTACTTCTAAGTGACACCCTTGGACCGAGCTGATAGATTGCGCGAACAGCCCTTTTCTGCAGAATAAATATAGCATCGATGTCGGCAGCACTCCCCCACAGCAGAATACCATATGTCATGAGGCTGTGGAAGTAACCAAAATAGACTAATCGAGCAGTTGTTTCATTTGAAATTTGTCTAATTTTTTTAACAGCATATGCGGCAGAGCCAAGCCTTTTCGCTAAACCATCAACATGCGGTCCCCACTGCAGTTTGGCGTCTAAGGTTATGCCCAGAAATACAGTTGAGTTTACAGGAGTCAGTTCCTGGCTCTTAACTACAATGTTTGTGTTTACCTGTTTGACATTTGGCAATGTAAATTTAACACATTTCGTTTTTTTTTCATTGAGGAGCAAATTATTAGCTGAGAACCACTGCTCTGTGTTGGAGATGCATTTGTTCACCGCTCGATAGTCAATTTCATGTCTTTTGATTTTAAACAAGAAGGAAGTATCGTCAGCAAACAATATGACCTCGCATTGATTCTTAACGACCGATGGCAGATCATTAATATAAACTAAAAATAGGAAAGGACCAAGAACTGAGCCCTGGGGCACACCCATTGTCACTGCCGATCCTGATGATTTTTCACCTTTTCTTTCATATTTATTATCCGATCCTGTTGATAATATTTTTGTGAAATAATCGGATTGCTTCTAGACGTTTTACAAAGTATACCGGTGTTGTTCGGTTGTTCGTTGTTCAAAAAAAAAATGTAGCGAGCTACACTTTAAGATGATAGAGGATATAGATGATAGCTGCTGTTGCTGCTGCTGATGCTAATAGATGCTTCTGATATATAGTGATAGATTCTATGATGCTAATACTGATAGGCGATGATAATAGGGATGTCAAATGAACCCATTGAGTGCGTAATGATCACTTTTTTTATTCTAAAAATGTCGAATTTATCAATGACATATTACATATGTAATATGTCATTGGAATTTATATAGTTCTAATATTGCCTACTTAAGTAAACGCGGTGAACGATAGTAGATAGATAGAACGATAGAACGATAGTCTTCATACAAAAATTATAGGAATTATGTCTATTTTATTCTACTCTTGTAATATATGGCAATCAGCCGTCGTTACGACTCGACAGACTAACTGCCAGTGTCAGGTATTGGAAGAGCCACGGTTATTGAATGACGATGGGTTCCTCAGAGGACACCCCAGACTCACTAACACAAAAACCAAAACCTGTTAGTTCACTTAAAAACGATTAATACAAAGGACTTATGGCTAGTGGAAACTACAACATGTACTAATTTACAGTGTTTACAAGTATATTTTATACTTCAGGATTTAATTAGTAAGGGATTTCAAAATGTGGTGGTTGAGAGTGTTTTTACATCAGTAGGCCTGGGAATGTGTGAAATGAAATGAAATGAAATGAAATGAAATGAAATGAAATGAAATGAAATGAAATGAAATGAAATGAAATGTAATGAAATATTTATTTCTCAACATTGACAATTATTACTTGTTCTTATTGACGTCAAATAAAACATGATTCTACCACCAGTTCGAAAAAACCTTCGTTAAGAAGAACTGGCAATAAACTTCACGGGTATATTTTTTTTTAAATAAATTTACAGAGTCTCTTTATGTCTATACAAAATTATTCTTTTCTGCAAAATTGTGGTTGAAGGTTTCATATAATGAGGTGGGATGGAGAGGACAGTTGAAAAAGATGTGGTCTATCGTACCAATTTCTAGACCACAGTCACAGAGTGGGGAGTTTCGGACACCTATCCTATACAAAAATTCAGGACTACAGCAATGACCTAGTCTGAGTCTACAAATTGTTGATGTTAATCTTTTATCTGGGTTTTTATATTTGGAGAACAACTGTTGTTGCTAACTGCAGGTTGGACATCCCCATGGGGGTTACCTTCCAGTTTCATAGTCCGGTTTCAATCAGAATTCCATGTCACATTCAGACGTTCTTTAGCCAGAGTACCAAGGTCTTGGGTAAAATACTTATATTGGTCTGGTAAACCGATTTGGATGGAATCTTTGGCAAAGTTGTCAACCACGCAGTTTCCTGTAATGCCCACATGGCCAGGTATCCAAGCAATTGCAATATTTTTATTGTGGGTGTAACATTGGTAGATTAGATACCTGATCTGCAGAATGACCGGCAGTTTGAAGCCAGTTTTTATAGGATTGGAGTTCAGGGCAAGCACACACCTAAGGCAGTCCGAAAGTATTAGTGACTTATCAAGTTGGTTATCACTCACATATCTGACAGCCTCCAGAAGTGCGATTGACTCTCCAGTAAAGACAGTAGATTGATGGGGACAATTATATGAGAGAAAAACTGAGTATTTTAGGATCCACACAGCTGACCCAACGTACCCCACACTGGAGAGCTTTGAGGCATCTGTGTAGATCTGAGTCCAATCCACAATGCTTATAAAGGTGGTATTGGCTTGCGGGTCATGTTTGGTCACCCCAAAATCAGGGACTATATTAGGAGTAAATATAAGTGATTCATTCATAAGGGAAGGTATAAACAACATAATGTTCATAGTGGAATGTGGGGGTAGGTGAAATGTCCAGATTGTAGTGGCTTTGTTTAAGGCAAGGGGACGTTTTGTTAAGAAATTATATCTATAACTTTTTGATTACTATAGCTCCGTTGCTACTTTTCGGGCTCCGTTGCTACAATTGTCATTGGGGCTTGCAAAAACCGGACTTTCTCAGAAAACCGAAATACTCGGTTTTTATATTGAAAACCCGGGGAATTCGGATTTTTCGGGTTTTTCGGTTTTTAATGTTTTTAATATAAAAAAAAGCGAAAAACATTGATAATCATTTCTTTTTTAGTATTTTCAATAATGCTTATGCTCATAATAACGTTTTAATAAATGAAAAAAAAAATTAAGTTACACACTTTAGCAACAATTTTCTAAAAGACCTTTTAATGAAAAATAATTACATTGAGTCTTTTATATGAGATCAACTAAAGAAATATTATTAATTTAACGAACTAAATTTGACGTTCTTTACGTAAACATAAAACATATTTAAATTTTTTTTTTAATTTTTTTTTAGTTACTTATTTGGAAAACACAACAGATAACAATCAATTATATACCAGACAGTCAAGATTACAATCATGCAGATCCAAATTGCTATCCTAAAAGTGTTTACACGACAACTTCGGCCATATAAAGTTAATTAAAGTATATGATAGGTTAGTACTGATTGAAGCTAAATATAAAAGAAACAAGGCTTAACGTAAAATGTTGGTTAATCTATAGTTTACATACAGTTTGGAAATATCTTATTAGACTTTCATAAAAAAATATTATTAGGTAGTGTCCCTGAGGATACAATCAAGCAGAGAGCGAAAACGGAGAGGTGACGGATTAAATATATCGAGATAAGAGCATCGACCACCGTACTCTTCATAGAGGCGACAAAACCTGGCCAGACGCTGGTTATATGAGATGTTGTTGCGATATAACGACAAGGAGAAGGTTTTTGGTCTACGTGGGTTATGTTTCGTGTTGAATTTTATAGACTGCAATAGATTGGGACTGTTCACGTGTGAGTGCACTATTTTATGGAGTTGAATAAGATCCAGTAAAGTTCGTCGAGTTCTGAGAGACATGAGATTAAAGATTTTGAGCCTCTGTTCATGCGACAGACGTTCCCTACCATTACCATATCGATACTTCAACATTCGTGTAAATTTAGACTGAATCTGTTCCAATCGCTTTGCGTGTACGGTATAAAGAGGGTTCCAAATTATCGAGCCATATTCAAGAACACTTCTTATTAGGCTATTAAATAAAATCATTAGGCATTTATGGTTCTTGAATTGCTTGGTCTGTCTCACTAGCATTTTGTTAGATTTTGCAGCTATCACGTCGAAATGGTTACGGAAACTTAGCTTCTCGTCAAAAACAATACCAAGGTCCCTGATACTTATTGTACGTTCAAGTTTGTGATTTTCTATAGTATAGTCAGTGATCATTTTGTGTTTTTTTAGGGTGAATGTAATTGTAAAACACTTTTTGACATTGAGAAACATACGGTTTCGTTCACACCATTTGGAGAGGACATTTATTTATTTATTTATTTATTTATTTATTTATTTATTTATTTATTTATTATTAAGGTACACACACAGGTATCAATCATGAAAGTTACAAAAATGTATTAGTATTAAAATATAGGTTTCAGCTAGATTGGTACCCAGCAATCGTGTATACACAGCATTACATACATTAAGTGAGTAAACATAAGCAGCTGCCAAACAGTAAATTATTCCAAATCAATTTAAACCATTAAGTACATAATTGATAGTTCTAAACATTAACAACAACAAAAAATATAAATATAACTATACATGATTTTATAAACAATTGAAATTTATCTACAGACGCAATAGGCTCAATCGAGGATACGTTTAATTTGATTCCTGAAAGTTGCGTAGCGACCACAAAAAACATCCAACTCCCTCGCGGTCACCACCAGGTCGTTGTATAACCTGCACATTCTTACTATTGGGTTAAAAAAGGAAGTGTTATTTTTATAAGTTAGTAATGCGAAGACTTTGTGTTTACTGATACGCAACAATAATCTAGTGCTGAAGTTAAGTCGTGAAAGAAGTTTAGGTGAGTCAAGCTTCGAGTGAATCAGCTTGTGTAAATGCAACAGATCCTGGTGCTGGCGACGAGTTTTCAGGGATGTGACTTTAAAATGTCGCAGTCTTTCACAATAAGAAGGTAACTTGCGGGTCAGACCGCACCTGTAGCAAAGTATCTTGAGGCACTTTTTTTGTACACGTTCTAAATGAGAAGAATGTGCTTCATAATATGGGGACCAGATGACGGACGCGTATTCGACGACGTTCCGCACCAATGTGTAGTAGAGGTACAGGAAGCTAGTGTGGTGACTAAAATGCTTGGTTGTTCTTGATATGAAACCAAGAGTTTGGAAAGCCTTAGATACGATGTTATTATAATGTTCCTTGAAAGTTAATCCCTCATCAAACAAAACACCCAGATCTCTGATAACAGTTACGCGAGTGAGGGGCTGGTTTTGTAGCTGATATTTAAAGGTGATCTTTTGCTTATTTTTTGTAAAAGATATAACCTGACATTTATTTATGGATAAGCTCATGTTGTTATCGGCGCACCAATTATTTATGCAGTCCAGATCACGTTGCAGAGAGTGACAGTCTGCAGCACTTTTTACAATTGAGAAGATCTTCAAATCATCTGCATACAAAAGACAAGGGCAAGAGAGGGATGTTGCCAGATCGTTTATAAAGATGAGGAAAAGCAAGGGCCCTAAATGCGATCCCTGTGGTACACCCGATGACACATTTACAGGCGCAGATATGTAGCCCTTTACTGCAACCATTTGACTTCTCCGTTCTAAGTAAGATTCGACCCACCTGAGCATATTGCCATGAAAGCCGAATTGGGTACATAGCTTATGACATAATAGCTGATGATTTACCTTGTCAAAGGCTTTTTGGAAGTCAGTGGTACCCGGTTTTATATGGTGATAAATAAGATCATATACAACACTCTCAAAAGTCTTTGCTAAGCTAGATAAGATGCTTATTGGTCTATAATTCTTGCAATCTGATTTGTCCCCTGATTTATAGATCGGTACAATATATGCAGACTTCCACTCTGAAGGAAAAACTCCCAACTTCAAGGACATGTTGAAAATAAATAGCAATGGACCGCTGAGTTCTTTTGCACACTCCTTCAAAAATCTGGGAGGTATTCCATCAGGACCGGCACTTTTATTAGGATCCAAGTTTTTCAGTTTTAAGAGTATAGAGTCTTTTGTAAGTGTCAAATGTGATAGACTGTCATGAACAACGGGTTCAAAGTTAGAGGTATGGTGTGAGGTGTTAGAGTTGCTACTGTCAAATACTGTACTGAAAAACCTGGAAAATATCTCACAAATATCCTGGCCTGTGGTTGCTGAACTAGTATCAACGTACATCGTACTGGGTATACAACAGCTTTTTCTAGTGGAGTTAACAAATCGCCAGAAGGACTTTCAATCACCTTTCAAGGCTTCCTCCACAGAAGAAATATAAGCTTTATAACAAGAGTGAATTAATCGTTTACATAAAGTTCTCAGATAAGCAAAATTATCGTAATCTCTTGGATTCTTATATTTTTTAAATTTAGCATGTGCCTTATTCTTCATAATTAAATAACGTTTTAATTCTGGTGTGAACCAACTCGGATAATTATTTTCTTTTTTAGTTTGTATTGGAGTGTACTTTTTTATTAATTCATTGAGAATGGCATAAAATTTAGATACAGCCAAGTCTACGTTATTTATAGGTAACGTGGAGGACCAATCAATTTTCTTAAGTTCCTCTCTAATGTGTAGGTAGTCGCATTTATTAAAATTGAATTTAACGATCTCCTTGGCTTTAATAGTACCACGTGATATAGGAAGAGCAATGTTTATGGAAAGTGGTGGATGGTGGTCGTCCTGACGTGTCAGTGGATCAGCTCCTGTAACCGTTACAATCTCAGCACTACACAAGACAAGATCCAATATGCGTTTGTTTTTATTAACAATATTATTAAATTGAAATAAGTTGTTCATCCCCGCCATTTCCAATAGTAAAGTGGATTTTTGATCCAAAGCCACCTCCGGTGATAAATAGGAGTGCGATGATGTCACTTGCCATGAGATGCTCGGTGTATTAAAGTCACCTATTATTATATTTATAGAATCAGCATGAGCCATTGTTAAAACCCTGTGACAATTATCGTAGAACTCAATTAAGCTATTTTTCGGTATGTCAGGAGGTAGGTAAACAACACATAAATTCAACCTCTTATTTGAGCCATCATTTAACATAATGGTAATCCACATATCCTCGATTGGACTATCACAGTGCACCTGACGAATTACATTAAATTGCTTTTTTATCGCTAGTAGAACGCCACCCCCTTCCCCCTTATTTATACAAGTTGTTTCCCTATCTCTACGAAACGTATTATATCGACTATCAACTAACTCATTGTTAAAAATACTACTATCTAAGTTAGTCTCCGTAATACATATTATATCGAAGTTACTATTTAGAATATTCAGAAAAAAATCGGCTGTTTTAGGTCATTCTGTAAAATATGCGCATCCCTGACTGAGTTAATCTTCCTTAAAATTTTGAGATCGTCCGCATACAGTAAGCAATGTGTATTTCCCTATATTCGTATAAACAAATAAATGATTTGATTTGATTTGATTTGACATGCATGAATACAAAAACGACGACGCTCGACCTAATTTGTATAATTTCAAAATGTGCTTTATTAATTTTAATTTGTGTGACAAGAGATTTAGATAATAACTTTTAAAATAAACCCGTTTTAGGTTGTTACCCCACCAATCGATCGACGGTTTCTACCACACCGATCGATCCGGTCGATGGCAGAACAGAGCAGTCGACGTCGCAGTAGTCGTGATGGCCTATAATTGTCTTACGCCACCCCTGACTTGGTAATTTAGTAGTAAAATAATCCCATGCACTATGACTATGCAATGAATAATTTCGATGTAAGTAATTGAAATTAATTTTAACCAACGAAAACTATCAAATCATAAACTTACAATATTTAGCATTCACAAATGTATCGAAAATAATTAGCTCCACGCGCGCGAGTGGCAACGACGTCTGCCCTCACGTGTCTGCCTGTTCGGGTAAGTGCATTCGGGAACCTGCCCCCCACGCGCTCCGCACCCGCTACCCATTAAGCCAAGCCCCGCGTGAATTATAATTATTATTTACTTGGCACCCATTACAGATTTATTATTAGAAAATAATGGTTCAGGGTTTATGTATAAGGTTTATGTTTATGAAATTAAATGTAAGGTAAATTGCGGTTTCCGATTTATGACTTAAAAAAGAAACTACCTCCTAGATCTCGTTTAAACCAACTTTCGGTGGAAGTTTACATGGTAATGTACATCATACATTTTTTTTAGTTTTATCATTCTCTTATTTTAGAAGTTACAGGGTGGAGGCGTACATTTTACCACTTTGGAAGTGTCTCTCGCGCAAACTATTCAGTTAAAATTTTTTTTATTAGAAACCTAAATATCATTTTTGAAAAGCTGTCTGTAGATACCCCACACGTATGGATTTGATGAAAAAACATTTTTAATTTTCGGTTCTAAGTATGGGGAACCCCCAAAATTTATTGTTTTTTTTTTCTATTTTTGTGTAAAATCTTAATGCGGTTCACAGAATAAATCTACTTACCTAGTTTCAACAGCATAGTTCTTCAAATTAGTGGCTGTGACATACGGACGGACAGACAGACATGACGAATCTATAAGGGTTCCGTTTTTTGCCATTTAGCTACGGAACCCTAAAAACTAAAGAAAGAAAATGAAAAGAGTGAACTTTAACGCAAGAAACGATAACAAAACATTATGAAAACTGTGAAAGAAATAACCTACACAGCAAATCAACGAGACAGTGCACTTGAATTAATTACAGTTAATAATTTTTTTGCTAAGGTAGGAAAAAGGCTAGCAGTTAAGATTCCGGTAAACTAAATTCCGGCGTTAACCGTAAAAGTGAAAACTAATTTAAAATCTTTTGTAATACTACCTACGGATGAAAATGAGGTCCAAAAAAATCGTAACTCTAAAACTATTAAAATTTAAATACACAGGGGTGATTCAGATACCTCTCAACACGAGGCACCTAAAGAATTTTTTTGGACGTCACGTTTCTGGCCACCCTGTATGTATTAGAGACATCGATTTTGAAATTGATCGAATATTGTTTCAAACCTGATAATTGTATTAGACGTTACGTATTTCTACTCACGCTACAGTACATAATTTTTTTTCTGGTTATTTTGAGTCGAGCCTGTAAATTGTTTTTCTTGATTTTTAAGTCGTCGATTTGTATAAATTTATATAGTTGTATTCATGGTACTTTTTACGTGGTTGTAATTTTAGTAAAGGTAATTGTCAAGTTTTAAAATACGTTTTAAATTTTTGTGGAAAAATATTGTTAGAATTTATTTACAGAAATGCACATATATTTATATTAGTTCTACCTTTATTATTTTGTTAAATAGGCGCCCTGGAATTCTTTATTTTTATTAATTACGGGAGATTTTAAGAAATATGAGGACCAGGTGTACCGTAATACAGGATTTAACCTTCTTCGGGCACCAGCTCCTCACATATACTAGACTGTAAATGAGAATAGCAATATATGTATTGCTTATGAACTGATTTCATATTAAGTATGTTGTAAGGAGAAATAAATAAACTTATTATTATTCCTATTATTACTGTTTTTTAAAATGTAATATTATGTGGTTTGTAATCAGTTTTAATTGGAGAGTTTTCCATAAAGTCTCGTACAGATTGACCCAGGAGCTAAAATGTCAAAGATTTCAGATGCCTTTTAATACAAATAATCGTTTTAAATGTTAAAATGTATCTACTTATATCTTCTTATCCATGAACACAAAACCATTGACAACACGAAAGCTCTGCTAAATTACTTTATTCTCAACCTTTCCCGTTAAGATCAAAAGCTAAATTCTGGCCTGTTATATAACAGACTCATGCAAATTAAATAAAAATAAATTAATTAATACAATAAAAGTAGTTTTATTAAAATTAAAACATTGAAAGATAACCTTAAACCGTACATCATTGATTGAACATAGTGTTATCATTCACATTGAAGTGACATGGGAACACCCAAAAATTCCGAATTAGGTAATTCCGAAGAGTCTTAATTCCGATTATTCTAAAACACGATTCTTATTTTACCGAAATTCATAAATCCGAACTTTTAATTTTCCGAAAATTCAATGCTGACATTCAGATTTTGTATCTAAGGGTGTTACGTCGACCCGTTGACGTCGATCGACGGACGATCGATTGGTGTAGTAATAGCCTTAATAATCACTGGAGGGATATCAACCTCTCACAATTCTGGGGTGGTGTCAGACAACTGTAGGCCATCACCCCTACTGCGGGTTGACAAACTACACATACCTTCATACACATGTATAGGTGCATGGGATTATTTTACTACTATTACCAACTCACACAATTATAGGCCTTCACGACTACTGCGACGTCGACGTCGTGCGCACGGAGCTAATTATTTTCGATACATTTGCAAATCCTAAATATTGTACGTTTATGATTTGGTATTTTTCGTTGGATAAAATAAATTTGATGAATTGGTGATAACTAAAGGATGAAATAAAGAATGATGTTTCTTGAATGATAAAAACACAATGTTGATTTGTTTGTATTGTGTCTGCTAAAGGGTGCCAACTCAGCTTATGTTCCAACCTAAGGACAGTTGCAACGTTGTTCTTCCGTTGATACCGAAGATGGGGTAACGCGCACGCCCAGCCGCGCAATCTCATTTCGCTCAGTATATTGAGACACTAAAGTAAAAAGTATTAATATTAAGACACTAAATAAAAATAAAATAAAATAAGTACTATATCAGGTATAAATGCCCTTTTCGAATTGTTTATAAATTAGTTATTGATAATAATGATATATATATATATATAGCATAAATCTATTTGATAGATGTATATAAAATAAAATAAAATAAAAATTCCTAATAATTATTATTGTTAGTAACATTTAGTACAAATGCTTAAGTGTTAGTATTAAAAAAGAGGACACGGACAAATAATTATGTAACGCTGCACATAATTACAAAATTGTAAACGCAATAAAAAAGTTGTATACATACTTTTGAATTTTGGCTTTCAGCCACACTCTCGAAAAGGCGGAGATATAATGTACCAACATTTTATAGCACAATATTTTAAACTGCCGCGAATTGATGATGTACTGTGTTCAGGAATGGTGAGGGGGTGAGTGCATAATCGTACCGTATTTCTATTTCGCAACGATCTCCAGGACAATTTTGAAAACAGATACTGCGGATTTTTTGTGGAGATAACATCAAATAACAGACATGCAAAATAAAGTTTATGGCGTCCTCTCATTTTCAGGATTTTGTTGTCATTAAGGTAGGGGGTGACATGCACCCGGGGGGGGGGGAATTTTAAAACATTAGCGGGCGCAAGCATTTTGTGCCCGTTGGATAAGCCGCTGGGATCTCCCCAGAACACAGGGACCATACACCGCGATACAATACAACAACAAACAAAGCTGAACTATAAGCTCTACGGATATATGGTGGAGAACGCTCAGACGAAAAAAACTAATACGAATGCAATCCTCAATGTGCTGCTCGAACTTAAGGTTCTCATTCATTAACAGTCCTAAATTTCTAGTTGATTTCACCCGTTCGATGTCCTCTCTTTTTACCTGTATTTTAATATTAGTTGTGCTAAGTTTCTTCACGCACTGTTTAGAACCTAGAAGCAAATATTTAGTTTTGCTCGGGTTAAGGGCAAGCGAGTTTATCTCACACCATTTTAAGATATTACCAAGGTCATTATTTTGACTGATGGTGTCAATATTTACATGAGTCAAAATTTGGAGGTCATCAGCGTACAAGTGGTAACAACAGGATTTTATGCAGCTTGGTAAGTCGGCAGTGTATAAAATAAACAAAAGAGGCCCTAGAAAGGATCCCTGCAGGACACCTCTTGAAACTGGTTTAAAAAAAGATTCTTTTTTTGTTCCATCAGGTCCTTCAACAACAACCTTTTGAGAGCGTCCTCTAAGATAGCTGTTGAACCATAACGTTACTGAAGTTTCAAAACCGTAAAATGAAAGTTTGGATAGTAAAATGTCAGTATTAATACAGTTAAAAGCGCGAGAATAGTCAAGAAGTGTCAATATGGTAGCGTCTCCATGATCCTGGGCAGTCAAAACCTTATCTACTACGTCAAGCAAAGCAGTAGCTGTGCTACGACCACGTCTGAAGCCGGATTTAATAATAAATAATATAATCTAGTATCACTTCTTAAAATTAATCTTAAAAACCGCTAACCTCTAGACACTTTATATTTCTTGAATATTTTTCCAAGTCCAAACTTCAAAGTCACTCGAGTTAGTCCAAACTAACACTTATAAAATTTACGTCAACAATTCTTGGTTTGCAAGTCCAATATTACTACCAATTGCTTTTAAGTCGATAAACATATAAAAGTACTCAATTTGAATGCACTCACTGTTCACATTCGATCACAAAATATCTCCATTGACGTCGTCGCAGTAGTCGTCGTCTTCGTAGCGCCCTCTGGTGTTGATGTCGCAAATCTCGCAGCGATTCTTGGTGGTGAATTTATTCCAAGCTCCAACTGCACCTTTTCTGCATACACCGCCCTCAGTAACAATCGACCACAGCTCCAGCGCTATCTAATTGATGCTGTTCACTGCACTACTGCCGAACTTCCGGCTCGTTAGGAACATGAACTAATCTATGTCAATACTACGGATGCCTCGAAAAGCTCTGACAATGCTACGGATCAGGTCACATATAACACTCGATATCCATTTCAAGACGAGCATATATTTAAAGAAAAAGCACCTTTTTCCTGTATATTCATTCACAAAGTTACATGCGCGCTTTAAAACACAAGTCACGACATCTATCCTTGACATAAAATACTAAATACTAGATAATCAATAATGCTAACATTAAAACAAACTTTAAGACTTAAAATGTATGGTACAAAATTTAAAAAGAAATAAAATTATTGTACCTTGATAACTTTTTATCTTTTTTTTAAACAAACTGTTTCTAATTCACAATTGTTGACTCTCTAAGGATATCTTTTTAGATTCCAGTCAGTATAAGCAGTTTCTCATACAAATGTGAATTTGAGCGAATTATCAGTATGTTGAATTTGGACAGATCTTGACGTTTTGTCTATTAAGCGAATTATCAGTATGTTAAATTTGGACAGATCTTGACATTTTGTCTATTAAGCGAATTATCAGTATGTTAAATTTGGACAGATCTTGACATTTTGTCTATTAAGATGATGATAGTGAAACATCATGCTAAATTAATCACATTACATACGAGCGCAAGCCAATAACGTATTTTATAAGTTGAATCATTCTGTATATACGTTTCGAAACTGTTGTTATTGTAGATATTTCGGTAAGCAAAACTCTTCAGAATTAATTTTATATACAAAAATCGATTACTTTAAAATCGTTAAAGTTTTCTATAAATAGTTTTAATAAAATAAAGTAAAAACAGAGCACTTGCCACTTTTTCAACAAAACACAGAGCACCGGAATTCTCGTAAACTTTGTCTTATCTTTCTAAATTTTCTTATAGTATTTTTAACGAAATGTTTACCTTAATACACTAATTATTTAATCAAGAACAACTTACACGAGTAACTCTTTGTATATCAAATAAAACCTACTTTCTAAGTTAAATGCATTGAAACTGAACAAAATCGTTTGGGGATTCCAGTCACCGCGGGTTTGTTGAGGCTATAATTTTTTTTTGGGTGTCTAGTCACTGTTGAGTGTCTGAACAGACGAATGTTTTCCACGAATAATATTAAATAAGCTCGCAATGTACTATTTTATTACACGAGTTTATAAGTTATTTAATTACATGAATATCTTACTCTATTAGTGCCATGTCGCATACTAAAAGTATAAAAGCTGGATACGTCGATTTCTTTTATTTTATAAACCAATATTGATATTATTTGGAAGAGCTCGTGAAGCATTAGCAGGACAGTTATCAGTTTTCCGATATCTTGTATATTTTAAAAATAATCGAGTGAGAGCACTAATCGTTTCCACCCTGTACATCAAGAAGGTCCAGGGGTTACATTCATTTAATACACAATTAAACACAAACAACATTAATACTCTTATATACCAGTAGTTTAGAAACGTTTAATTATCTGCTGGTCTGTTTAATGATCTTCAAGGAATTCATCGGAAATCTCCCATTACTTTGACTATACGTCCATTACAAATTTAAAGTACAGCTTTACCAAATTGTTAAAACAGCCATTAGGAAAATTAAATGGAAGCGAACGAAAACCGCTAAGCCATAAATCGGAGAATACCTCACTTGCTCTTGTGACCTCAAGTTTCAGAAAGTTTGTGACGACTGTGTTCAATTGCATATTTGTTCGATTGGATAGAAATGTTATTGCTGGATTGCTATCTCCAGAATTTAGAGTACCTATTCCCCTCCGATGAGGGGAATAGAGTTGCAAATTATGTATATTATAAAGCGTCATTGTCACTAAAGTACGTCTTCTTATGGTAGCGTCGGGTGACGGGTCGCTCACTTCCCTCTAATATGGTTGAGGAGGGCGATGGCTGGATCCCACGTTAACTCGTGAACGGGTGCCGTTTGAGGTTGTTCGTCGTTTGGATACTTGGGAGCTACTATGGGGGATACTTTGGCCAACAGATGCAGATAAGAATAATTTTGTATAGACATAAAGAGACTCTGTAAATTTATTTGGAAAAAAATATACCCGTGAAGTTTCTCTCCAGTTCTTCTTCACGAATGCTTTATAAAGTGGATGCTTTACGAATTCTTTATATAATTATGCTTTATAAAAGTGGACTTTTTAGACTGTACACAGTCTGAAAAGCACATAGCAGGAAATTTTTTTTTGTTTTAATTATGTTTTTATAGCTTTAATTTCTTTTTGTTGAAATAAATATTTAAAAAATAAGTCAAAATTAAAACTGAACTATCATATTTTTTATATCTTACTTGTTATCATAGCTATAAGTTTTCCAATAGATATAAAATATAATTTCAAAACAATTATGACAATAAAGTGGCCCACCGCTGCAAGTCTAGGTTTGGCAATATACGTAAGTAGATATTTTAAATATAAAAACAAATATGATTTTGTTAGCGGTATGCTCTTTGGCACCTTAGCACGAGATGTAGCATCCTTTCCAAAATCTGAATCGAATTTTCTTTTTCGTCGGGTAGTCATCCATACTTAAATCATGATAGATGCTATCAATATGTTTAATTAAAAAAGTTAAAGTCAAGCCTATGAAAGAATATAGATAGAGGATAACAAAGAAAATTTACATTGTTTTTATTCGAAAAGAATAGTTACAAAATAAAAACAAAATGGGGCACCAGTTAAACTTTGTCGATGAGGCGACTAATTGAAACCTCCATTCAAAGCACTATCAAAGACTTTCATTGGCACATCGCACGGCCGGCAAATGCCACTTTCACATTCCGGAATACACTGGGATAAACTCGAATATATAACGCTGTATATCACAGCAATGACTACGTACAGATGCATTTTAATATTTTTTGTCGAATGAGGATAAACTTCACTCTTTAAATTGGTTCTGAGTCAGTTTATTTCTAGTCACAGTTTTATACTCATAAGAGGACAATCGTGTGCGAGACTTAACGATTTTTTTATTATTTATCTTCATAACTAATTAAACAAATCAATAACAATTATTAGAGCTCACTTGACACGTAAGCCTCTAGGATTCGTGTGTGACATAAAACCATCGTCTTGTTCAACTACATCTTAGTAGACATATTTTTATGCTATTAAAAACGTTACATTCATATATACGATTAAATATGTACTAATGGCAGTTTTCTAATTAACACATTTTTAACTTGGCTGTTAGTTGTAAATATTCTGGCTCTGTACCACCGACTCAATGCGTTCAGAATAAAACTGACAGGTGAACTTTGAAATAAAAAATAATGCAAATGGAAGCTTATTTATAATACGTTCAGTTATGTTTATGTTTTCTTTATAGCGGCTTTACCTAGTAGACGCATGGCTTAGTGAAGGTTAAAAAAAATTCTGCAGCTGACACATTGTTTCTATTGTTAACATGTCGTCTGTGGCGACTACAAACAGTCCAAAACAGTCGATATGGGGACCTTATAGCAAACACTAAGATAATTTAAAAAGAATCAGAAAACTTTAAACATCGCTTATTGACTTATTAATTCATGGATGAAGTTAAGTTTTTTAAAGATATATCAACACAATTATGAATATCTCAGTACGTGCCAGTTGTGACGTAATTTCACGCACAGTGTGGCCAAAATTGAAAACTGCTGAAAGTGGGAAGCGCCATGATTTTTTGCACTGGATGTAATAATGGTAGTATTTTGTCTGAATAAAAAAAAATTAAGGTAGTACAATTACAAGAAAAACAATATTAACCTTATCAACAACGAAATTATTTCATTTTCAATGCATTCGTCACAATAAACTGCAATACAACGCAGAATATATTTTTAATATTTATACTTAGCTGAACTGTATTTGCCGATAACTCCTAAGTAACAATGTTGTACAGAACCATCCGCCGTTTCACGAAACTAAATTAATCATAAAAACAACATTACCTTTTAAGTGTCACATTATATGAAGAGAGTGTAAAAACCCGTGTAATTAATAAATATAATAAAAAGTAATGAAATGAAAGGAAATGAAATATTTATTTCTCAACATTGACAATTACTTGTTCTTATTGACGTCAAATAAAACATGATTCTACCACCAGTTCGAAAAAACCTTACGGGAAACTTCACGGGTCTATTTTTTTCAAAATAAATTTACAGTCTCTTTATGTCTATACAAAATTATTCTTTTCTGCATCTGTTAGCTCGGCAAGTCTCCCTCCCCCCAAGTATCCACACGACGAACACCCTCAAATGGCACCCGTTCACGAGTTAACGCGGGATCCAGCCATCGTCCTCCTCAACCATATTAGAGGGAAGTGAGGGAGAGCGAGCTAATAGAAGTAAATTAGTACTATAATCTAGCGACCCGCCCCGGCTTCGCATGGATCTATGTGCCTGTTTTTTATCTTCGAAAATATATTGATCTATAATACATGCACAATATATTTAAGGTACTTAATTGGATAAGAATTAATGCTGTATTGCTTAAAATCGTCTTGAAAATACCCCATTATTTTTCGTAAAAAGTAAAGGATAAAAATGGTTGTCGTAGATTTTTTTGCAGACCTTTTTAAGGTGTGATACATTATTTTGATTTATCTCTTAGGGTTCAGCCAGCGTTAGCAATGTGAGCGCAAAAAAAAGTGTTTATTCATTATACATATAAACCTTCCTCTTGAATCATTCTATTAAAAAAACCGCTTCAAAATCCGTTGCGTAGATTTGAAGATTTAGCATACATAGTGACAGACAGTCAGCGGAAGCGAATTTGTTTTATACTGTTAGGTCTGTTAGGTCTTCTAGTTGGAGATAATTGATACACAAGTAGTCAGGGAACAATTGAGTGCTTTATTATTATTATTTTTTTTTTTTGGTTCCCCTCCACGGGAAGGGCAGGAGGACATAAAAAATGCTCTGACGCATACTCCGCGCGCGCGATCGGAGTTATGTGGGACTCGTCCCGACGCCTACCAGAACCATACCCACTAAAAAACCCCCTGTCGGCTCGTGCATTTTTGCCACTCAGCCTTCATCTGAGCGACGGCCAATTGGAGAAAGAGGCCGCGCCAGCGGGGCCCTTAAGGGGTCACCCGCTGAGATTCACATAGCACTGAAGGTGCTCAAAAATGAAAAGTAAAAATAAAAACATTAAAAATGAAAAATAAAAATTGCATTAATTCGGATTTACGTTAGAATTAGGATTTGCGGCCTGAAGGGCCTCGAGAGCTAAAGTTAACTGCGTAGGTTCGCCCGTGTGCGCGTTTCTCGGCTTTGCAGCGACTTTGAATTTCGAATCTAACACAGGAGCAGTATATGAGACTGAATCTCGAAAAAGATGATTGGGATGGGATTCGGCGCGTTTGAAGAACGATTCTGAGAGTGTTTTGAGGTGCTGTTGCACTGTAGGTAGTTCAAGATCTCTGTGCAGGTCCGCGTTGCGCACATACCAAGGTGCGTCTGTGGCCCTGCGGCAGAAGAGATTTTGAACCACCTGCAG
Source organism: Marasmarcha lunaedactyla (assembly GCA_923062675.1). Taxonomy (NCBI): domain Eukaryota; kingdom Metazoa; phylum Arthropoda; class Insecta; order Lepidoptera; family Pterophoridae; genus Marasmarcha; species Marasmarcha lunaedactyla. The sequence goes on along the minus strand of OV281352.1, from coordinate 19,452,584 downwards.
CTTATACAGGACGGAGGGATTGGCGTGGGCAAAGACTGGCGAAGCATATGACATGACGGGTCTAACGCAGACCTTATAAAGCGTACATTTATTTCTAAAAGACATTTTACTTTTTCTACCTATCATACTATTTAAGCGGCTTAAGTAGAAACGCGCGAGTTTCGTTACTCTATCGACGTGTGGCTTGAAAGAAAGCGTCTGATCTAAGGTGACGCCTAAGTATTTGATACTGCGCTTCCAGGGGATGGGAATACCTAACATTCGAATGTGGGGATCGTTGCGGCGATTACGACGTTTGTGGTCGAATAGAATGGCAGAACTCTTTTCTGGGTTGACATCGATACGCCATTTTTGAAACCAAACACCGAGGGCGTTTACGGCCTTTTGGAGTCTGGTGATGTTATACGGGATCCTTTTACCTTTAGTGTAAAGGGCGGTATCGTCTGCAAAGAGGGCGAGTTCGACGCCTTTCGGCGGGATGGGCATGTCATTAGTGTACACGGTGTACAGCAGAGGGGCGAGGACTGAGCCTTGCGGGACTCCAGCCTTTATGGGACGAGGCGCGGAGAGCGTGCCTTCATGTTTGAATCGAAACGTACGGTCTTTAAGAAACGACGCGATTAATCTGACTAGGCGAACCGGTAAGCCTATTTTATAGAGTTTAAAAACGAGACCGCTGTGCCAGACTTTGTCGAATGCCTTGGCTACGTCAAAGAGAACCGCGATTGATTTTTTACGATGCGGATAGAATCCTTCGAGAATGTACTCGACGATTCGATGGACTTGCTGAGGGCAGGAGTGCTTAGCGCGAAAGCCGAACTGGTGGGGAATAATGAGAGGGTCGCCATCCGTTGGAAACAGATGGTTCCGCATTCGAGAGAGTATGACTCTTTCGAGAAGCTTTCGAGGCTGATGGGTCTGTGATTAGCCGGGATGTTCAGAGGTTTACCCGGCTTGGGAATGCCTATGACTGTCGCTTCTTTCCAGGCTTTTGGAAAGTAGCTATGGTCGAAGCAGGCATTGAAGATGATAGCTAACAAGGTAAGCACCTGCTGTGGCAGGTGCTTAAGTGCGTGGTTGGAAATTCCATCCGCACCCGGAGCCTTTTTGGACTTTTGCTTTCTAATGAGAAGCAATATTTCATCATTAGAGATTGTGACGGGGTCGTCGGTGATAGGGAGAGATTCTCTGCGGAGAACTTCGTCCTCCACCGCCTGGATGTGGGAGGGATCCGCGGGTTGCGTGCTGGGCGAAAATTGTGCCACTATGCTGTCGGCGAAGCATTCGGCTTTCTCTTCGACTTCGAAGGCAATGGTGCCGTCGGGACGAGTGAGAGGAGGAACGTGAGAGGCGGTGTCTTCGCGTAAAGCTCGGGCCATTCGATAATACGCTTGGTGGGACGGGGAGATATTCTCCATGAGATCGTTAAACTGAGTGTCACGGAGTTCCGCGAGGCGAGACCTAACTTTACGTTGAAGCTGATTCGCAGCTGTTCTATATGCGGGCGTGGGATATTTCTTGGCTTTCCGGAGAGCCGCATTTTTAGCTTTAATGAGATTGCTAACGGCTAAGGGAAGCGCGGGTTTGCCTTGCTTAGCAATGATTACGTTGTCGCTGATGGCTGAGTTGATAGCATCAGTGAGAGTATGGACTACTGAATCTATTTTAATCGGGCTGTCTAATTGGTCGGGCGAAATCGCAAGCGGAGAGTTCGGTGCCTCTAAAGCTGAAACTAATGTATTTTTAAAGCCTTTCCAGTTGGTAAAGGTCTTAGGAGATGTGACGTTATCGTTAGGCGCGCCTAGCACGAGGGAGACGGGGCGATGGTCGGAGCCTAGGTCATCGAGCGGTTCGATGGACCTGAGATCAAGATTGATTCGCTTGATAATTGCAAAGTCGAGGATGTCAGGAGAATAGGTCGGGTTGTTGGGATAGTGAGTGGGAGTGATGGGGGATATGACGTCTAAGTCAAGGGAGTTAGTGATCTCGAGGAGAGCGATACCGCTGGTGTTGGTCGATAGGCACGTCCAGTCAGTATGTTTGGAGTTAAAGTCTCCGAACATAATGACTGAATGGCCGAGGGCGAGAATGGCCTCAAAGTCGCTGCGGATTGGTCTGGTACCACTAGGTATGTAGATTGAAGCTATGATGATGGTCGGATGACCAGTCATAGCCAATCTGCACACAGTGGCCTCCATGTTGAGGAGAGGAGGGGTAGGGAGAGGACAGCAATGGAAGCCTCTTTTGTAATATATTGCGGTGCCGCCGTAACCGTCGGAGTTGGGCCTATCGTTGCGAGTAAACGCGTACTTAGGAATAGCGTATCCCCTGGAGCGGTTTGGAGTAAGCCATGTCTCCTGGAGAAGGAATAAGTCAGGTTCTTTGTTCTGAAGGAACAGTTTAATCTCGGGAAGGTTAGTGCTAAGGCTACGAGCGTTAAAAGATACTAGGGATAAGCCCTTGGGTTTAATACGACTGGACGCGGGATTCGCGAGTCTAGACATTATAATTTACTTATTTACGATTTTATACGAAAAAAAATAAAAAAAAAATAAAATAAATTTACAACGAACTTAGGAGCGAGTGATGCTCGGCTAACGCGAATAAACGCTCTTGAGGAGAGCGGGCGGCTCGCAGTTTGCGTGCGAGTACGGAAATTTCGTTAATATCGACGTTTTGAATAACGTCGAACACGGTCTTCATATCCTCAGCCAACGACGACTGAGGTACGGGTAACGGAGCGGGACGCGGCCCTACGGAAGCTACGGGAGCTGGGATGGGTCGGGAAGGTGCAGGCGGGACGGCCGGACGCTGCCTCCAAGACAGAGCCTGAGTAGGCGTCGGCTGAAGGGGCTTTGCTTCCGGGGGACCCCGGTTGCGCAGCGGCGGGAAGTTAGCGGAGGTGAGTGGTGGCGCCGGTTTAGGCGCGACCCTCTTGACGGTGGAGCGCGGAGCGCGCGGGCAACCCCTGTAGTTTGCTGTGTGGCCGGACTGGCCGCACAGCACACAGGCAGGGGGGGAAGTGGATTCAGGAGTGCGAGTGCACTCCTTTGTTATGTGTGGATCCAGGCACTTAACGCACCTGGGGGGAGCTGAGCAGTTAGCCGCTGCGTGGCCATAGAGCTGGCAGCGGTGGCACTGCCCAGGATGACCGCGGGGGTTGGGACGCTCGACGGAGATGTTCGAGAGTCCGCAGATTGTGCGAGCCTCTCTGAAAATCTCCTTCGAGTTGGGAGTATTTGACAGGATTACTAAAGCTAAGGGAAAACGCCTACCGCGGTTGGAGTGCATCTTGTGCACTGCTGTGACCGGGAAACCCTGAGACTTAAGGTCCTCGAGGATTTCTTCGTTCTCGAGCTCGAACGGGACGCCCCGTAGTACTGCGCGGATCTTACGCTCCTCCGGGAGGGCGTAGGTGTGATAAGCTATTTGTTTTAAAGAAAGTAACCGAGTGAACTCGCGGAAGTCGTCGACGGTCGCGACCTGGATTTTAATTGTGTCGCCTGCATTGGTTGCTTTTAAGTAATTAATTTTGTGCTCTTTGCACAAGTTAGAAACCGCGATCCAGCGCGCTTTTTCACGCAGGAAGACGGGCGGAGGGAGCTGAGGTTTCGGCGGGACGGGAGCGCAGCGCGTCGCTGGCTTCGATGGGACCGACGGAGGCGCGGTAACTTCGAGTGATTTTAACGCCGCGGGGGCTGGTGTTGAAGACACCGGGGAGGGCTCGGGTATTGAAGATACCGAAGCTTTCTTAGAGCGCTTCTTGGAGCGCTTGGCGACAAGTTGAAAGGCGGGCTCAGGAGAGCCGGTTAAGGTGGCGGCATCTGACGACGTGTCAGACGCGGGTTCGGAGTCGCTCCCGGGAGCGGTACGCTTACGACGCGACGCCTGAGAGGATGCGACCGATTCGCAGTCCATCTCGGACGAGGCGGGAGACGAGGAAGAGCTGTAGACCTGAGGGGTCTCGACGTTGGAGGCCTGAGGGGCCGGGGTTGAGGCCTGAGGGGCCGGGGTTGAGGCCTGAGGGGCCGGGGTTGAGGCCTGAGGGGCCGGGGTTGAGGCCTGAGGGGCCGGGGTTGAGGCCTGAGGGGCCGGGGACGCGATTGATGCCTGCAAGGCCTGCGTTATGATGTAGACGCCTATCGCAGCAAGCGCCTGGGTGAACGCGTTAATAGCGCTTAGCGGATCCATTAGGGACGGTTGGGCACTAATATTAATAAATAAATGTATAATAAAAGATGCCTAGTTCCTAAAAACCTAGCAAAATCCTAGCGGCTAACCTCCCTACCAGCGGTAGGGGGGCTGGGGAGGAAAACTTAAAACTAACAGTAGTACGCCGAAGGCCGCTACCTAGAAACCTAAAAAGGGTACGCAGGTAAAGAGTTGACCGCGTTAGGGTCAACCTTTACCGACAGAAAGGACAGATACACACGAAAACACACAGATATGATAAAAATAAATATGAAAAATAGAAAAATAAATAAAATAGAGAAGAGAGAAAAAAAAAAATAGAAATAAAAGGACTGGTTCAGTACAAATTCGTTGTCACCGTTAAGTATCCTTTGCACTGAAACCAGACTACTTACGCTGGGCACAACACTGCACTCAGCACAAGCACAAGCACAACACAACTTAGCACAGCACTTTGAAGACTAAGGGGCTTAGTCGCAAAGAAAAATACGCACTTCGATAGCACTCAGACGGAGTAGAAAACCTTGAAAACCGTAGCACGGAACCAACACGCTAGACTGTGACGTCAGTAGACTGAGCGCCACGGAATAGCGGGAAAGGACCGATCAACGGAGAACGGGGCTTGCACGTCCGCACCGCGTGGCGATCGGAGCGAGAATCTCTGCTTTATTATGGTTATTTACATATAATATACAATTTAGCTGCATACTGGTAGTACCAGGTCAAAATAGTGTACGTCTTACTTCGCTGACCAATCACAACACAGGAGAAATGTTCATACAAAAATGTTTTGTGTTTTTCTATAACTTCATATGGGCCTTCATATGGTGGTGATAGCGGCTTCCGTGTTGCATCTATACGTATAAATACATGAGTACAGGTATCGAGCTTCGTAGGTACATAGGTACGTAGCGTAGGTATGTAGGTATTTTGCGATGTGTTCGACGTTCCGCTCTGGCATGTGAATGACGACATAGTTTCTATGAGTTGGCTAATAAATTGTGTTTCTTCAGTTTTTGATTTCGTAGGCGAAAAAAAATCTGCTGGCAACCGTAGCGACATTCCGTAGACCATTGTTGCAGGACTGTAGTTGGTTTTTTTATGGATTGTAGCACGTAGGCCTAGTAACACAGTAAGTATTTCTTGCGCCCAGTTCAAACGATTTCCTCTTGCCATTAAAGCTGCTTTCATTGTACGATGCCACCGTTCGACTAATCCGTTAGATTGTGGATGGTAGGCTGTGGTTCGTAGTCTTTCAACGCCTAGTTTTCTTAATAAGTTGTGAAATAGTTGAGCTTCGAACTGCCGGCCTTGGTCTGTAGTAATGCGTAACGGACAGCCAAATCTTGAAATCCATCCGTCGTAAAGGGCTCGTGCGACTGTTTCTGCACTGATATCTGTTATAGGTATAGCTTCCGGCCAGCGAGTACATCGGTCTATTATGGTTACTAGGTACCGATAGCCTTCAGATGGAGTTAACGGTCCGACGATATCTATGTGTATGTGTTCGAATCTGCTGGATTCCGGAAACTGTGCAAGTGGCGTTACAGTGTGACGATGAATTTTCGAGCGCTGACAGGCTAAACAGGCTTGCGTCCATATTGAGATATCTTTGTTCATGCTTGGCCAGAAGTATTTTTCGGTTATTAATTTTCTTGTTGTACGAACACCTGGATGATTTATTCCGTGTAATGCATTGTATGCAGTTAGACGAAAAGCTTGAGGTAAGTATGGACGTGGGTTGCTTGTTGAACTTTCACATTGTATCGGATGCGTCGAGCCTGGCAGAGATATTTGACTGAAACGAAGATTTGGTTTTTGTTTCAGTAATTTTAACTCTCATCGTCTGCTTGTTTTTGAGATAGTTCTTCGAAGTTAATCACTGAAGGACAGTCGATAGCTGATATACGAGAAAGTGCGTCAGCTACTATGTTTTCTTTGCCGTGTATATATGCGATTTTTGTGCAAAATTGACTAATATAGTGCAATTGTCTCTCTCTTCTTGGTGTGTCGCTCGATGTAGCTGATTTTTGCATGGCGTATGTAAGTGGCTTGTGATCGGTTAATATGATGACGTCATTGCCTTCTATTAATCTTCTGAAGTGTTTGACAGCCATGTAGATCGCTAGTAATTCGCGATCGTACACGCTATATCGCTTTTGTGTATCGCTTAACTTTTTTGAAAAAAACGATAATGGCTTCCAGGAATTATCAATCTTTTGGTGCAGTGCGGCGCCCACGCTGACATCAGATGCGTCGGTCATGATAGATAGTGTAGCGCCTGGTACAGGATGCGTAAGCATGGTGACATTCGAGATGCTTTGACGGCATTTCTCAAATGCTTCGGTTGCGGCTTCTGTCCATATAATCGGCGTCTTGTCATTCTTCTTTTTATTGTGAAGCATTTTGTTGAGTTCGATTTGAAGTTTTGCTTGATTAGGGAGACAGTCATGATAGAAGTTAAGCATGCCGAGAAATCGACGAAGATCTTGGATATTCACTGGCTTCGGATAGTTAAGTATAGCTTGTACTTTTTCTACTGTTGGTTTGATTCCGTCGCTTGTGACTTCATAGCCGAGAAAATCGAGTTTGGTCTCGCCAAATATGCATTTTTCAATGTTGATTCGAATGCCGTAGTCGCTGAGTCGCTTAAGTACGACACAGAGGTGCTCGGCGTGTTTCTTTTCGTCTTCCGAGTACAAAATAAGGTCATCTGCGAAGCAGAAACAGCAGTAATCGAGGCCTAGGAGTACCTCATGCATAAATCTTTGAAATGTTTGCGGCGCGTTCCTTAGCCCGAAAGGCATTCGTTTAAATTCGAATAAACCGAAGGGAGTTGTTATAGCGGTCTTCTCTACGTCTTCTTTTTTCATAGGGACCCAGAAGAACGCTTTCTTCAAATCAATTTTTGAAAATACCTTCTTGCCGTGTATCTGATAGGTAAAATCTTGAATGCGCGGAAGTGGGTAACGATCCGGCAAGGTAACTGCGTTTAAACGGCGATAGTCTCCGCACACTCTTAATGCTCCGTCTTTCTTTTTAATAATGTGCATGGGACTCGCCCATGGACTTTTTGAAGGCTGACAGATGCCCATCTCCATCATGGCTTGAAATTCTGCTTTAGCGGCTTTGAATTTGTCAGGCGGCAACGGGCGGGGGCGTGAAAACAGCGGCGGTCCGGTTGTATCAATGTGATGCTGTACATTGTGTTTGATAGGTGTTTTCGGCGTCAGTGGTTTCAGTAATTCGGAGAATTCTTGCAGTATGTTGTAGTATTTGTGGTTGTGATCAATAACAGATATTGTTGTAAGTTGATCCGTTAAGAAATCTGTTGTGTTGATTGATAACTCAGTTAGGTTATCAACCAATCGCTTGCGGTGTAGGTCTACCAATAGTTGATGGTAGCGAAGAAAGTCGGCACCTAATATCGAAGTCTGGACGTCGGCTACGATGAAATTCCACTTAAAGTCTCTCCTAAGGCCTAAGTTCAACTTCAGCGTCTTCTCACCGTAGGTTTTGATCGGTGTATTATTTGCGGCGAACAGTTGATAAGTCGAAGTAGTCGGTATTCGCTTGTTTTTTACGGCTAGTACCGATACGTCTGCGCCGGTATCGACCAGAAAAAGTTCTTGAGTGTTGAAATCTCTAACGCATAGGCGGTTACTTCGCTTCGTTACACCGACTTCCGCCACAGTCGATGTAGTCTTTAGTTTCCCTGTCTCTTTGTGCTTTTCATGCATTGGGGTTCACACCTCTTCGCTCTTTCACCGAATTTCCGATGATAGTAACAGACCCAATCGATATCACCGGGTATTTTTCCGTCGTACGTTCTTGATCTCGATCTTGATCTTGCGCGATCGTAGTGTTGACGACGGTAAGGACGGCGATGCGCATGAGTCGTGGCTTGTCGAAGTTCTGCGATTTCAATTGATAATTTCTCCATTTGCTTCGATAATGTTTGAAAAAACACGTCTTGAGCTGATGTTGATGATGATGGTGCTTCGATGCTGACTGCCGCGATAAATCTGCCCGTGTGTTTCATCATCTTATCTGCCATGTTTGCCAGAGTGTCTAAGCTTGATTCCGTGCTTACAGATAGCACAGCTCTTACTTGCGGTGGTAGGTGTCCCATCCATAGTACCTTTAGTGCGTCATCCCGCACCTTGTCTCCAGCCAGGTCTCGCATGACTCTTAGCAACTGCGACGGTTTCTGATCTCCCAGCTCGAGTCCACTGAGTAACTTTTGAAATTGTTGCGACTCTGATTCTTCATACACCGAAAGTAATCTGTTTTTCAGTGCTAAGTACTTTCCCGTTTGCGGCGGTTTGCAGATAATATCACTTATTTGTTCGATGTCGATTCTTTCTAGTACTGGAATCACGAGGTTAAACTTCTGTTCGTCGCCTGTTTTGTATGGTGCTACGACGGCTTCAAATTGTGCAAACCAAAGCTTGGGTTGCGCGCGCCAAAAGGGTGGTATTCTGGCCTGCAGCGAAATAGTTGCGACTTCAGGTTTGGTACTAGGGCTTGCTGCTGCGTCTTCAAATTGCTCCATATTTGTATCGGGATCACGTCGGGGTCACCACTGTTAGGTCTGTTAGGTCTTCTAGTTGGAGATAATTGATACACAAGTAGTCAGGGAACAATTGAGTGCTTTATTAAAAAAAAAAATAATAAAGCTTCAGTCATTATGTTCGGAGACTTTAACTCCAAACATACTGACTGGACGTGCCTATCGACCAACACCAGCGGTATCGCTCTCCTCGACATCACTAACTCCCTTGACTTAGACGTCATATCCCCCATCACTCCCACTCACTATCCCAACAACCCGACCTATTCTCCTGACATCCTCGACTTTGCAATTATCAAGCGAATCAATCTTGATCTCAGGTCCATCGAACCGCTCGATGACCTAGGCTCCGACCATCGCCCCGTCTCCCTCGTGCTAGGCGCGCCTAACGACAACGTCGCATCTCCTAAGACCTTTACTAACTGGAAAGGCTTTAAAAATACGTTAGTTTCAGCCTTAGAGGCACCGAACTCTCCGCTCGCGATTTCGCCCGACCAATTAGACAGCCCGATTAAAATAGATTCGATAGTCGATAATCTCACTGATGCTATCAACTCAGCCATCAGCGACAAGGTAATCATTGCTAAGCAAGGAAAACCCGCGCTTCCCTTAGCCGTTAGCAATCTCATTAAAGCTAAGAACGCGGCTCTCCGGAGAGCCAAGAAATATCCCACGCCCGCATATAGAACAGCTGCGAATCAGCTTCAACGTAAAGTTAGGTCTCGCCTCGCGGAACTCCGTGACACTCAGTTTAACGATCTCATGGAGAATATCTCCCCGTCCCACCAAGCGTATTATCGAATGGCCCGAGCTTTACGCGTAGACACCGCCTCTCACGTTCCTCCCCTCACTCGTCCCGACGGCACCATTGCCTTCGAAGTCGAAGAGAAAGCCGAATGCTTCGCCGACAGCATAGCGGCACAATGTTCGCCCAGCACGCAACCCGCGGATCCCTCCCACATCCAGGCGGTAGAGGACGAAGTTCTCCGCAGAGAATCTCTCCCTATCACCGACGACCCCGTCACAGTCTCTAATGATGAAATCTTGCTTCTCATTAGAAAGCAAAAGTCCAAAAAGGCTCCGGGTGCGGATGGAATTTCCAACCACGCACTTAAGCACCTGCCACAGCAGGTGCTTACCTTGTTAGCTATCATCTTCAATGCCTGCTTCGACCATAGCTACTTTCCAAAAGCCTGGAAAGAAGCGACAGTCATAGGCATTCCCAAGCCGGGTAAACCTCTGAACATCCCGGCTAATCACAGACCCATCAGCCTCGAAAGCTTCTCGAAAGAGTCATACTCTCTCGAATGCGGAACCATCTGTTTCCAACGGATGGCGACCCTCTCATTATTCCCCACCAGTTCGGCTTTCGCGCTAAGCACTCCTGCCCTCAGCAAGTCCATCGAATCGTCGAGTACATTCTCGAAGGATTCTATCCGCATCGTAAAAAATCAATCGCGGTTCTCTTTGACGTAGCCAAGGCATTCGACAAAGTCTGGCACAGCGGTCTCGTTTTTAAACTCTATAAAATAGGCTTACCGGTTCGCCTAGTCAGATTAATCGCGTCGTTTCTTAAAGACCGTACGTTTCGATTCAAACATGAAGGCACGCTCTCCGCGCCTCGTCCCATAAAGGCTGGAGTCCCGCAAGGCTCAGTCCTCGCCCCTCTGCTGTACACCGTGTACACTAATGACATGCCCATCCCGCCGAAAGGCGTCGAACTCGCCCTCTTTGCAGACGATACCGCCCTTTACACTAAAGGTAAAAGGATCCCGTATAACATCACCAGACTCCAAAAGGCCGTAAACGCCCTCGGTGTTTGGTTTCAAAAATGGCGTATCGATGTCAACCCAGAAAAGAGTTCTGCCATTCTATTCGACCACAAACGTCGTAATCGCCGCAACGATCCCCACATTCGAATGTTAGGTATTCCCATCCCCTGGAAGCGCAGTATCAAATACTTAGGCGTCACCTTAGATCAGACGCTTTCTTTCAAGCCACACGTCGATAGAGTAACGAAACTCGCGCGTTTCTACTTAAGCCGCTTAAATAGTATGATAGGTAGAAAAAGTAAAATGTCTTTTAGAAATAAACGTACGCTTTATAAGGTCTGCGTTAGACCCGTCATGTCATATGCTTCGCCAGTCTTTGCCCACGCCAATCCCTCCGTCCTGTATAAGCTGCAGGTGGTTCAAAATCTCTTCTGCCGCAGGGCCACAGACGCACCTTGGTATGTGCGCAACGCGGACCTGCACAGAGATCTTGAACTACCTACAGTGCAACAGCACCTCAAAACACTCTCAGAATCGTTCTTCAAACGCGCCGAATCCCATCCCAATCATCTTTTTCGAGATTCAGTCTCATATACTGCTCCTGTGTTAGATTCGAAATTCAAAGTCGCTGCAAAGCCGAGAAACGCGCACACGGGCGAACCTACGCAGTTAACTTTAGCTCTCGAGGCCCTTCAGGCCGCAAATCCTAATTCTAGCGTAAATTCTAATTCTAACGTAAATCCGAATTAATGCAATTTTTATTTTTCATTTTTAATGTTTTTATTTTTACTTTTCATTTTTGAGCACCTTCAGTGCTATGTGAATCTCAGCGGGTGACCCCTTAAGGGCCCCGCTGGCACGGCCTCTTTCTCCAATTGGCCGTCGCTCAGATGAAGGCTGAGTGGCAAAAATGCACGAGCCGACAGGGGGTTTTTTAGTGGGTATGGTTCTGGTAGGCGTCGGGACGAGTCCCACATAACTCCGATCGCGCGCGCGGAGTATGCGTCAGAGCATTTTTTATGTTCTCCTGCCCTTCCCGTGGAGGGGAACCAAAAAAACCGCGGGAAGGGCAGGAGGATAAAAATGCCCTGACGCATACTCTGGCGCGATTCCAAAGTTATGTGGGACTCGTCCCGACGCCTACCAGGACCATACCCACTAAAAACCCCCTGTCGGCTCGTGCATTTTTGCCACTCAGCCTTCATCTGAGCGACGGCCAATTGGAGAAAGAGGCCGCGCTAGCGGGGCCCAGAAGGGGTCACCCGCTGGGATCACATAGCACTGAAGGTGCTCAAAGCACTGAAGGTGAATACATAGCACTGAAGGTGCTCAAAATGAAAATCAATAATTAAAACAAAAATTAATAAAATTGCAAAATAAAATTAAATTAATTCGCATTTACGTTAGAATTAGGATTTACGTTAGAATTAGAATTTACGTTAGAATTAGAATTTGCGGCCAGAAGGGCCTCGAGATCGCGTGACAGTCTGGTGGATGAGTACGCTTGCGCATTTCTAGGCCTAGCGACTTTGAACTACGAGTCTAACAGAGGAGTAGTATATGAGACTGAATCACGAACTAGAGGATTGGGATGGGTTTCGGAGCGTTTGAAAAACGCTTCAGAGAGTGTTTTGAGATGTTGTTGTACTGTAGGCAGTTCAAGATCTCTATGCAAGTCCGCGTTACGCACGTACCACGGTGCGTTTGTGGCCCGGCGGCAAAAGACGTTTTGAACTACCTGCAGTTTGTGCAGGAGGGAGGGTTTGGCGTGGGCAAAGATTGGCGAGGCATACGTCATGACGGGTCTAACGCAGACCTTGTAAAGTGTACGTTTGTTTCTGAAGGACATTTTACTTTTTCTACCTAACATGCTATTTAGGCGGACTAAATAGTGACGAGCGAGTTTCGAAACTCTTTCGACGTGTGGCTTGAAAGAAAGCGTCGGATCTAATGTGACGCCTAAGTATTTAGTACTGCGCTTCCAGGGGATGGGAATGCCTAACATTCGAACGTGGGGATCGCCATCGGGACGACGGCGTTTGTGGTCGAAGCGCATCGCAGAACTCTTTTCAGGGTTCACAACGATGCGCCATTTTTGAAACCATACACCAAGGGCGTTTACGGCCTTTTGGAGTCTGGTTACAAGGCGCCGAACACTGTGGCCTTTGGTATAGAGTGTGGTGTCGTCAGCAAAGAGGGCGAGTTCGACGCCTTTCGGCGCGATGGGCATGTCATTAGTGTACACGGTGTACAGCAGAGGGGCGAGGACTGAGCCTTGAGGGACTCCAGCCTTTATGGGACGAGGTGCAGAAAGCGTGCCTTCGTGTTTAAATCGAAACGTACGGTCTTTGAGAAATGACGCTATTAACCTGACTAGGCGATCCGGTAAGCCTATCTTGTAGAGTTTATAAACGAGACCGCTGTGCCAGACTTTATCGAAAGCCTTGGCTACGTCAAAGAAAACCGCGACTGTTTTATAACGACGCGGATAGAAACCGTCAAGTATATACTCGACGATTCGGTGGACTTGCTGAGGGCAGGAGTGTTTAGCGCGAAAGCCGAACTGATGGGGAATAATGAGAGGATCGCCATCCGTTGGAAACAGATGGTTCCGCATTCGAGAGAGTATGACTCTCTCGAGAAGTTTAGACATTGCCTTGAGGAGGCTGATGGGTCTGTGATTAGCCGGGACGTTCAGAGGTTTGCCCGGCTTGGGAATGCCTATGACTGTCGCTTCTTTCCAAGCTTTTGGAAAGTAGCTATGGTCGAAGCAGGCATTGAAAATGATAGCTAACAAGGTAAGCATCTGTTGAGGAAATTCCATCCGCACCCGGAGCCTTTTTGGACTTTTGATTTCTAATGAGAAGCAAGATTTCGTCATTAGAGACTGTGACAGGGTCGGCGGTGATGGGGAGAGAGTCTCTGCGAAGGACTTCGTCCTCCACCGCCTGGATGTGTGAGGGATCAGCAGGTTGCGTGCTGGGCGAGCATTGTGCGGCAATGCTGTCGGCGAAGCAATCGGCTTTCTCTTCGACTTCGAAGGCAGTAGTGCCATCGGGACGAGTGAGAGGAGGAACGTGAGAGACGGTGTCTACGCGTAAGGCTCGGGCCATGCTTTATTACGCTTGGTGGGACGGAGAGATATTCGCCATGAGATCGTTCATCTGAGCGTCTCGGAGTTCCGCGAGGCAAGACCTAACTTTACGTTGAAGCTGATTCGCAGCTGTTCTATAGGCGGGCGTGGGATATTTCTTGGCTCTCCGGAGAGCCGCGTTCTTAGCTTTAATAAGATTGCTAACGGCTAAGGGAAGCGTGAGTTTGCCTTGCTTAGCAACCTTTTCGTTGTCACTGATGGCTGAGTTGATAGCATCAGTGAGAGAATTTACTAATGAATCGATTTTATCCGGGCTATCTAATTGTTCGGGAGAGATCACGAGTGGAGAGTTCGGAGCCTCTAAGGCTGAAACTAACGCATTTTTAAAACCTTTCCAGTTGGTAAAGGTCTTAGGAGATGAGACGTTATCGTTCGGCGGTCCTAGCACGAGGGAAACGGGGCGATGGTCGGAGCCTAGGTCATCGAGCGGTTCGATGGACCTGAGATCAAGATTGATTCGCTTGATAATTGCAAAGTCGAGGATGTCAGGAGAATAGGTCGGGTTGTTGGGATGGTGAGTGGGAGTGATGGGGGATATGACGTCTAGGTCAAGGGAGTTAGTGATATCGAGGAGAGCGATACCGCTGGTGTTAGTCGATAGGTACGTCCAGTCAGTATGTTTGGAGTTAAAGTCTCCGAACATAATGACTGAATGGCCGAGGGCGAGAATGGCCTCAAAGTCGCTGCGGATTGGTCTGGTACCACTAGGTATGTAGATTGAAGCTATGATGATGGTCGGATGACCAGTCATAGCCAATCTACACACAGTGGCTTCCATGTTGAGGAGAGGAGGGGTAGGGAGAGGACAGCAGTGGAAGCCTCTTTTGTAATATATAGCGGTGCCGCCGAAACCGTCAGAGTTGGGCCTATCGTTACGAATAAACGCGTACTTAGGTATAGCGAATCCCCTGGAGCGGTTTGGAGTAAGCCATGTCTCCTGGAGAAGGAATAAGTCAGGTTCTTTGTTCTGAAGGAACAGTTTAATCTCGGGAAGGTTAGTGCTAAGGCTACGAGCGTTAAAAGATACTAGGGATAAGCCCTTGGGTTTAATACGACTGGACGCGGGATTCGCGGGTCTAGACATTATAATTTATTATTTACGAGTTTATACAAATATAAAAGAATTTACAACAAACTTAGGAGCGAGTGATGCTCGGCTAAAGCAAATAAACGCTCTTGAGGAGAGCGGGCGGCTCGCAGTTTGCGTGCGAGCACGGAAATTTCGTTAATATCGACGTTTTGAATAACGTCGAACACGGTCTTCATGTCCTCAGCCAACGACGACTGAGGTGCGGATGACGGAGAAGGACGCGGCCCTACGGAAGCTACGGGAGCTGGGATGGGTCGGGAAGGTGCAGGCGGAACGGCCGGACGCTGCCTCCAAGACAGAGCCGGAGTAGGCGTCGGCTGAACGGGCTTTGCTTCCGGGGGACCCCGGTTGCGCAGCGGCGGGAAGTTAGCGGGAGTGAGCGGCGGCGCCGGTTTAGGCGCGACCCTCTTGGCGGTGGAGCGCGGAGCACGCGGGCAGCCCCTGTAGTTAGCTGTGTGACCAGACTGGCCGCACAGCACACAGGCAGGGGGGGAAGTGGATTCGGGAGTGCGAGTGCACTCCTTCGTAAAATGTGGATCCAGGCACTTAACGCACCTGGGGGGAGCTGAGCAGTTAGCCGCTGCGTGGCCGTAGAGCTGGCAGCGGTGGCACTGCCCAGGGTGACCGCGGGGGTTGGGACGCTCAACAGAGATATTTGAGAGTCCGCAAATTGTGCGAGCCTCTCTAAAGATCTCCCTCGAGTTGGGAGTATTCGACAAGATGAAATGAAATGAATGAAATGAAATGAAATGAATGAAATGAAATGAAATGAAAAAAGTTTATTCGGCAAGTTATACATAATCATACATAATTTATAAAATAATTCAGAATGTACATTTGTTTATGCCGAAATGGTCTCAGCTCAGCATAATGCCATCAGCGTTGACTGTGGCGCTGGTTTTCAGCTGCAACCATAGAGGACAGCGGCGTGCGTACTTAAAATTACAGAAAAGAAGCGTCCTTTTTAGCAAAACTTTTTAACAAAACCGTACGTATACAATTTATAAAACACAATCCATTTTAAGCTACAAAATAACACAACCGATGTCAACTTCATATTTGAGTTAACATTACTCTATATAAAAGATATAATTTAAAAGCAATAAAAAATATTAAATAAATATACAATACTATTATTTACTTATTGTCTAAATAGTAAATACAATAAAAAAAAACAATAAAAAACTAAAATGAATATAAGGTAAATTAATCATGTTAACAATATACCGCTTAGTTGGCGATCAAGATAATACTTTTTAATTTTACGTCTAAAGGTACTAATAGAAAGGAAAGAGGGGTCTCGCAACGGTGGAGGGATGGTGTTCCAAATTTTGGCAGCGGTATATTTAAAACAACCTTTAAACGCAGACGTTCTATGATGGGGAACTTCAAGACGTGCAAGTCTTGCTCTAGAGGACCAAGACAACTTATCGAACAGATATGTTGGTTTACGATTTTTGACGATACCAAATAAAAGCGTGGCGAAGTGAATGCTTCTCCGAGAGTTCATGTTCAATGTTTTAGTCTGATTGATGTAAGGTGTTATATGACTTCTCGGTGGAACATTCAAACAATATCGAATACAGGCATTTTGTGTACGTTGAATTAAACGTTTGGTTCTTTCCAACAGTCTTGGGCCATAAAGAGTATCAGCATAGTTTAGCTTAGAAAGCACTAATGTTTCTACAAGGTTTATGCGTAGAGTTATTGATAGATAGCTTCGGATTTTATAAAGCACCTTCAAACGGTAGAAGCAATTGCGAACTACCTCCTGAATATGCTTCTCAAATCGCAGCTCACCATCAAATAACACACCCAAGTTACGCGCGTAATTTGTTTGACTAATTGGCTCACCCTTAATTGTAACAATTGGATTTTTGATAGCTATTTTATGAATCTGTTGCTTTGAACCGAAGATCATAAACTTTGATTTTGAAGGATTGAGAGCAAGGCAATTTTCGTTTGACCATTTTGAGATTCGATCTAAATCCTCATTAATTCTTTTAACAGTCATTTATTTTATTTTATTTATTTTATTTTCACATTTGTCATGCTGACATTATCAGGTTGGCAAGACAGATAAAGCTGTAAATCATCTGCATATAGATGGTATTTGCAGTTTTTAATGCAGTTAATGATATCAGCAGTATAAATAATGAAAAGCAACGGTCCTAGTATAGATCCTTGTGGCACGCCACAAGCGACCGCTGACTTTGAAGATGACGATGTTGTACCATCACAACTTTTTATATGAACATATTGGAAACGTTCGTTTAAGTAACTGTGGAACCATTGAGTTGTAGGTAGATCCAATCCGTAATATTTTAGTTTACACAATAATAAGGCGATATTTATTGTGTCGAAGGCGCGAGAAAAATCTAAGAGCACCAAAATTGTTCCCGACCCTGTTTCCTGTGCTTCCAGAATGTAATTTGTAACGTCCATTAGTGCAGTAGCGGTACTTCTATGTTTACGAAAACCAGATTGTACTTCTGGTAGAATATTATTTGTTTCTAGATAATCCACCAGCTGCAAGTACACAGCTTTCTCCATCACTTTCGACAAACACGGTAAGAAGCTGATTGGCCGGAGATCTTTAAAAGATTTAGGGCTAGTAATTTTTGGAAGTGGATGGATGATCGCGGTTTTCCAAGAATCAGGGAAAGTGCTCGTGGTTATAGACCTGTTTATAATAGCGTGTATTGCAGCTAGGGAATTAGGTAGAGTGACAAGGAGCATGTCGAGAGATATCAAGTCATCACCTATTGCATTGGACTTCAAACTTTTAATAATTTCTAAAATCTTGCCTTCTTCTATGCATTTAAGACTGAATGTCGACATGCTGAATCTTTGTAATTCAAAATGTGATCTATATGAAGGATTGACGTTGCTTCCATCAGGTAAAATCAGGAAATATCTATTGATATCTTCCGCACAGCTCAAATCAACTGGTATTTCCCTATCTGCCTTAGGTGGCAATACGTTAGACTTTAAATTCTTCCATAATTTTTTTGGGTCTTTAGTACAATTGTTAATATTATGTTTGAAGTATGCACGTTTTTCATGAGTAATTGACGAATTTACTAGATTTTTTAATTGTTTGTAATATTCGTAATGTGTTTGTGACCTGGTGTTAAGATATGTTTTGTGTGCTGAATTACGTAATCTCATCATCAGCTTGACATTGTAGGTTATCCAGGGATACGCTTGCTTTTTCACGGTTACGGTCTTTAAGGGCGCATGTGCGTCTATTAAGGTGAGTAACAGAGAATTAAACGTGGTTACCATCTCATTAACATCATGCAGTTGCAAAACCATGGTGTAAGGTACTGACTGAAGATCAGATTTAAAGTTGTCTATGTCAATATTTTTCACTGGTCTATAAACTAAAGTTGTTGGTGGAGTTTTCTGTTTTTTAAAAGAAAATTCACTAATAATCAGAGCGTGGAAAGTCAACTTGGTACTTATTACGTCATTTTCTATATTTCGAACCTGTGCATCAGTACAAACTACGTCAATGAGAGATTGACTGTGGTCGGTGAAATGTGTTGGTGATGTTACGTGTTGCTTTAATTGAAAAAGGTTTAAAAAATCAGTGAATTTCGAAACATTGACATTGTTTGTGTCTAGCAAATTAATATTAAAATCACCAAGCAATATCAGATTATCACAATGACCAACCGCACTTATCGATTCGGACAGAGCGCTTAAAAAAGTATCAACTTTTACCCAATCTGGTCGGTATGCCGTCCCAATTGTGATTTTATTTCCGTTTATCTTTAATTGTACCCACATTTGTTCGACGGGTAAAGTAATTGGGTGATCAATAATCGTAAACCGAATGCTCTTTTTAACAAAAAATCCAACTCCTCCACCGCGCCCACCATACACCTCCAAAGATCTTGGAATACCACGAAAAATATACCCGGGTATCGATGGGGCTCCATCCTGCTTACCTGGACGCAACCACGTTTCGTTTATAGCTAAAATATCTAATTTATGGTGTGACACTGCAATAATCAATTCATCGTGGTTGGTTCCAAGTGAACCCGGATTGTAAAGACCAATTTTGAAAAAATGTTTATTTGTCATTGAGAAAATTGTTAATAACAGATAGATTGGCAAGTGAAAACGTATTAAAATTATACTTATATAGAATAAAAACCTTAACTGGTTGAAACGCATGATTCAAAAAAAATGTTGTACAGAAATAATTCATATAAAATGTTATTTTCCCTTTATTGTAATGACTGTTGCTTATGTCAGTAGAAATAACGATTTTAAACTTACTAGGAATAGATTTTGAGCAAACAATACGCATAACATTTTGAAGTAATAAAACAGAAACAAAATATTTTTGCTTAAAACTAACGAGTACAAATAAGATATAAAGAATAGTATTTAAATAATAAAATAGCCTAATATATAACAAGATAAAGTAACATACATGGTTTCTAGACTGGTGGATTTTTTTTAATAATTGCTGCACCAACTGTACATGTTCCAAAAACCCGCTCGAGGTCATCCGTAGTACGCAGTCGATGGCGCGGCGCGTCTGGTCCCTGCTCGCGGCGAACATAAACTCTGCCGTCCCTCGTCCAGACGTAGCGCCAGTGAAGACGACCCGCGGTTTCACGGGCCTGCCTAAATAACAGTCTATTTGTTCTAGTTAGCCTTTCATTTATATAGAACTTGCGTGGAGGCTGAGGTAGACCTGTATCAGCAGTCGTGGCGCCACGACGTATGCGCGCTGCGCGTAGCAACTCATCCCGAAGGGCGCGGCGCGCCAAGCGCACCACGATGGGTCGCGGTCGAGGCGCGCCGTCGTTTGCGAGAGCAGCCGCGGTGGACGGCGGGAGCCCTGCACGCGTACAACTAACTATGTCCCGCTCGGTAAGTTGGACTGCGAGTTTACTTGCCAAGGTCATCACAATATGTGAAAGTCCTTCCCCGGGTTGCTCTGGAATACAGGATATTTCCAGGTCATTTAACAACAGGTCCTGATCACGATCATTGAGCTCAGACTTTAACTGTTGTATGGAGGCTCGTAATTCATCGACTGGTTTTACTGAACCATTTTCGACCTTTGCCTCCACCTGATGTAACCGCTCCTCAAATGAACTCATACGAGATTCGCAAACACCCATCCTGTTAGTGAGATTAGCCAAGGTATCGTTTAGGGCCTCAAAATGACTACGTGTAGCCCTCATCTCATCTGCAATTAAACGCATTTCCAATATTATGGACTGCGCCTCTGAGATACTTGCAGCAGTGCCACTAGGTGCGACATTGCTATCGCAAACCGCAAGGGGCGCATTTGTGTCCAACAACTGGGTATCCGGCGGGCTGTTTGCCGCGGCTCCTCTCTTCCGATATACCCCCTCACTTTCAGTAGCACGTACTGGTGTATTGTCTTTTTTAGGCTGTTTACTGACACACATAATACATTTCCAATTATCCTTGTGCACTTTAGTCATAGTATTAAAAAACCGTTTCTCTGGCACATTAGCACAATCAAGATCGTAGTATTTTTTGCACAGTTTGCAACACAAAAATAGTTTATCCTCAATAACATTCAAACAACCAGAGCACGTTTTGGAACTCATTACGATTATCGGCAAGATGTCGTCACAGAAGGTCAACAACCGATCTTTGACAGTTCAAGCGGCCACTGGTTCGCGCACTTTGAGTCACTGTATTTTAACGGATTTGTTAAAAAAGTTTTTAAGATTTAAGAGACGTACACTTCACTGTTATTAATGAAACATATATTGTTTTACTCCGTTGAATTTATAGAAAAAAAATTATTAGCACATAAACAATTAAGAGTAGGATTTTACACTCGATTTTTAAATAAAACTGCGGACGAAACAGAAATACGTCAAAAGCGTTTGCAGCGCTCCGCCACTCTTGCAAGATAACTAAAGCTAACGGAAAGCGCCTACCGCGGTTAGAGTGCATCTTGTGCACTGCTTCGGCCGGGAAACCCTGGGACTTAAGGTCCTCGAGGATTTCGTCATTCGCGAGCTCGAACGGGACGCCCCGTAGTACTGCGCGGATCTTACGCTCCTCCGGGAGGGCGTAGGTGTGGTACGCGATTTGATTTAACCCGAGCAACCTGGTAAACGCGCAGAAGTCGTCGACGGTCGCTACTTGAATTTTGATTGTATCGCCAGCGTTGGCGGCTTTTAAGTAATTAATTTTGTGCTCTTTGCACAAGTTAGAAACCGCGGTCCAGCGCGTTTTTTCACGCAGGAAGACGGGCGGAGGGAGCTGAGGTTTCGGCGGGACGGGAGCGCAGCGCGTCGCTGGCTTCGATGGGACCGATGGAGACGCGGTCACTTCGAGTGACATGAGCGGCGCGGGGGCGGGTGTAGAAGACACCGCGGCTTTTTTCGAACGCTTCTTGGAGCGTTTGGTATTTAATTGGAAGGCGGGCTCAGGAGAGCCGGTTAAGGTGGCGGCGACCGACGAAGCTTCGGACGCGGCGGAGTCTGAATCGCTCCCGGGAGCGGTACGCTTCCTACGAGATGATCGCGAGGATAAGACCGACGCGCAGTCCATATCGGATGGAACGGGAGACGCGGGAGAGCTATAGACCTGAGGGGTCTGGGTGTTGGAGGCCTGAGGGGCTGGGGTTGGGGCCTGAGGGGCCGGGGACGCGATTGATGCCTGCAAGGCCTGCGTTAGGATGTCTTTTGGGATGGAGACGCCTGCCGCAGCAAGCGCCTGGGTGAACGCGTTCGCGAAGTTAATAACGCTTAGCGAATCCATTAGGGAGTGTTGGCACAATAATATATATAAATATACGTATAATAAAAGATGCCTAGTTCCTAAAAACCTAGCAAAATCCTAGCGGCAAACCTCAGAAAGGACAAATACACACGAAAACACACAAATATGATAAAATAAATATGAAAATAGGAGAAAAATAAATAAAATAGAGAAGAGAAATAAATAAAAATAAAAAGGACTGGTTCAGTACAAATTCGTTGTCACCGTTAAGTATCCTTTGCGCTGAAACCAGACTACTTACGCTGGGCACAACACTGCACTCAGCACAAGCACAACACTACTTAGCACAGCACTTTGAAGACTAAGGGGCTTAGACGCAAAGAAAAATCGCACTTCGAAAGCACTCAGACGGAGTAGAAAACCTTGAAAACCGTAGCACGGAACCAACACGCTATACTGTGACGTCAGTAGACTGAGCGCCACGGAATATCGGGAGGGAACCGACCAACGGAGAACTGGGTCTTGCACGTCCGCACCGCGTGGCGATCGGAGCGAGAATCTCTGCTTTATTATTATTTTTTTTTTTTTTTTTGTTCCCCTCCGCGGGAAGGGCAGGAGGATAAAAATGCCCTGACGCATACTCTGGCGCGATTCCAAAGTTATGTGGGACTCGTCCCGACGCCTACCAGGACCATACCCACTAAAAACCCCCTGTCGGCTCGTGCATTTTTGCCACTCAGCCTTCATCGGAGCGACGGCCAATTGGAGAAAGAGGCCGCGCTAGCGGGGCCCAGAAGGGGTCACCCGCTGGGATTACATAGCACTGAAGGTGCTCAAAAATTGAAAGTAAAATAAAAACATTAAAAATGAAAAGTAAATAATGAAAACATTAAAATTGAAAAATTAAATATGCATTAATTCGGATTTACGTTAGAATTAGAATTTGCGGCCAGAAGGGCCTCGAGATCGCGTGACAGTCTGGTGGATGAGTACGTTTGCGCATTTCTAGGCCTAGCGACTTTGAACTTCGAGTCTAACACAGGAGCAGCATATGAGACAGAATCACGAACTAGAGGATTGGGATGGGTTTCGGAGCGTTTGAAGAACGCTTCAGAGAGTGTTTTGAGATATTGTTGTACTGTAGGCAGTTCAAGATCTCTATGCAAGTCCGCGTTACGCACGTACCACGGTGCGCCTGTGGCCCGGCGGCAAAAGAGGTTTTGAACTACCTGCAGTTTGTACAGGAGGGAGGGTTTGGCGTGGGCAAAGATTGGCGAGGCATACGTCATGACGGGTCTAACGCAGACCTTGTAAAGTGTACGTTTGTTTCTGAAGGACATTTTACTTTTTCTACCTAACATGCTATTTAGGCGGACTAAATAGTGACGAGCGAGTTTCGAAACTCTTTCAACGTGTGGCTTGAAAGAAAGCGTCGGATCTAATGTGACGCCTAAGTATTTAGTACTGCGCTTCCAGGGGATGGGAATGCCTAACATTCGAACGTGGGGATCGCCATCGGGACGACGGCGTTTGTGGTCGAAGCGCATCGCAGAACTCTTTTCAGGGTTCACATCGATGCGCCATTCTTGAAACCATGCACCAAGGGCGTTTACGGCCTTTTGGAGTCTGGTTACAAGGCGCCGAACACCGTGGCCTTTGGTATAGAGTGCGGTGTCGTCAGCGAAGAGGGCGAGTTCGACGCCTTTCGGCGGGATGGGAATGTCGTTGGTGTACACGGTGTACAGCAGAGGGGCGAGGACTGAGCCTTGAGGGACGCCAGCCTTTATGGGACGAGGTGCAGAAAGCGTGCCTTCGTGTTTAAATCGAAACGTACGGTCTTTGAGAAACGACGCTATTATCCTGACTAGGCGATCCGGTAAGCCTATCTTGTAGAGTTTATAAACGAGACCGCTGTGCCAGACTTTATCGAAAGCCTTGGCTACGTCAAAGAAAACCGCGACTGTTTTATAACGACGCGGATAGAAACCGTCAAGTATATACTCGACGATTCGGTGGACTTGCTGAGGGCAGGAGTGTTTAGCGCGAAAGCCGAACTGATGGGGAATAATGAGAGGATCGCCATCCGTTGGAAACAGATGGTTCCGCATTCGAGAGAGTATGACTCTCTCGAGAAGTTTAGACATTGCCTTGAGGAGGCTGATGGGTCTGTGATTAGCCGGGACGTTCAGAGGTTTGCCCGGCTTGGGAATGCCTATGACTGTCGCTTCTTTCCAAGCTTTAGGAAAGTAGCTATGGTCGAAGCAGGCATTGAAAATGATAGCTAGCAAGGTAAGCATCTGTTGAGGTAGGTGCTTAAGTGCGTGGTTGGAAATTCCATCCGCACCCGGAGCCTTTTTGGACTTTTGATTTCTAATGAGAAGCAAGATTTCGTCATTAGAGACTGTGACAGGGTCGGCGGTGATGGGGAGAGAGTCTCTGCGAAGGACTTCGTCCTCCACCGCTTTGATGTGAGTGGGATTCGCGGGTTGCGTGCTGGGCGAGCATTGTGCGGCAATGCTGTCGGCGAAGCATTCGGCTTTCTCTTCGACTTCGAAAGCAGTAGTGCCATCGGGACGAGTGAGAGGAGGAACGTGAGAGACGGTGTCTACGCGTAAGGCTCGGGCCATGCTATAGTACGCTTGGTGGGACGGAGAGATATTCGCCATGAGATCGTTCATCTGAGCGTCTCGGAGTTCCGCGAGGCAAGACCTAACTTTACGCTGAAGCTGATTCGCAGCTGTTCTATAGGCGGGCGTGGGATATTTCTTGGCTCTCCGGAGAGCCGCGTTTTTTAGCTTTAATAAGATTGCTAACGGCTAAGGGAAGCGTGGGTTTGCCTTGCTTAGCAACCTTTTCGTTGTCACTGATGGCTGAGTTGATAGCATCAGTGAGAGAATTTACTAATGAATCGATTTTATCCGGGCTATCTAATTGCTCGGGAGAGATCGCGAGTGGAGAGTTCGGAGCCTCTAAGGCTGAAACTAACGTATTTTTAAAACCTTCCCAATTGGTAAAGGTCTTAGGAGATGAGACGTTATCGTTCGGCGGTCCTAGCACGAGGGAAACGGGGCGATGGTCGGAGCCTAGGTCATCGAGCGGTTCGATAGACCTTAGGTCAAGATTGATTCGCTTGATAATTGCAAAGTCGAGGATGTCAGGAGAGTAGGACGGGTTGTTGGGATAGTGAGTGGGAGTGACGGGGGATATGACATCTAGGTCAAGGGAGTTAGTGATGTCGAGGAGAGCGATACCGCTGGTGTTAGTCGATAGGCACGTCCAGTCAGTATGTTTGGAGTTAAAGTCTCCGAACATAATGACTGAATGGCCGAGGGCGAGAATGGCCTCAAAGTCGCTTCGGATTGGTCTGGTACCACTAGGTATGTAGATTGAAGCTATGATGATGGTCGGATGACCAGTCATAGCCAATCTACACACAGTGGCTTCCATGTTGAGGAGAGGAGGGGTAGGGAGAGGACAGCAGTGGAAGCCTCTTTTGTAATATATAGCGGTGCCGCCGTAACCGTCAGAGTTGGGCCTATCGTTACGAATAAACGCGTACTTAGGTATAGCAAATCCCCTGGAGCGGTTTGGAGTAAGCCATGTCTCCTGGAGAAGGAATAAGTCAGGTTCTTTGTTCTGAAGGAACAGTTTAATCTCGGGAAGGTTTGTGTTCAGGCTACGAGCGTTAAAAGATATTAGGGATAAGCCCTTGGGTTTGATACGACAGGACGCGGGATTCGCGGGTCTAGACATTATAATTTATTATTTACGAATTTATACAAAAATAAAAGAATTTACAACGAACTTAGGAGCGAGTGATGCTCGGCTAGCGCGAATAAACGCTCTTGAGGAGAGCGGGCGGCTCGCAGTTTGCGTGCGAGTACGGAAATTTCGTTAATGTCGACGTTTTGGATGACGTCGAACACGGTCTTCATGTCCTCAGCCAACGACGACTGAGGGGAAGATGACAACGCGGGACGCGGCCCTACGGGAGCTACGGGAGCTGGGATGGGTTGGGAAGGTGCAGGCGGGACGGCCGGACGCTGCCTCCAAGACAGAGCCGGAGTAGGCGTCGGCTGAACGGGCTTTGCTTCCGGGGGACCCCGGTTGCGCAGCGGCGGGAAGTTAGCGGAGGTGAGCGGCGGCGCCGGTTTAGGCGCGACCCTCTTGACGGTGGAGCGCGGAGCGCGCGGGCAACCCCTGTAGTTTGCTGTGTGGCCGGACTGGCCGCACAGCACACAGGCAGGGGGGGAAGTGGATTCGGGAGTGCGAGTGCACTCCTTAGTGAAGTGGGGATCCAGGCACTTAACGCACCTGGGGGGAGCTGAACAGTTAGCCGCTGCGTGGCCATATAGCTGGCAGCGGTGGCACTGTCCAGGGTGACCACGGGGGTTGGGACGCTCGACGGACATGTTCGAGAGTCCGCAGATCGTGCGAGCCTCTTTGAAAATCTCCTTCGAGTTGGGAGTATTGGAGAGGATTACTAGCGCTAACGGAAAACGCCTACCGCGGTTGGAGTGCATCTTGTGCACTGCTGTGACCGGGAAACCCTGAGACTTAAGGTCATCGAGGATGTCTTCGTTGCTGAGTTCAAACGGGACGCCCCGTAGTACTGCGCGGATCTTACGCTCCTCCGGGAGGGCGTAGGTGTGAAATGCGATTTGATTTATCGAGAGTAGCCTAGTGAAAGACCGGAAGTCGTCGACGGTCGCTAATTGGATTTTGATTGTCTCGCCAGCGTTGGCGGCTTTTAAGTAATTGATTTTGTGCACTTTGCACAAGTTGGAAACCGCGGTCCAGCGCGCTTTTTCACGCAGGAATACGGGCGGAGGGAGCTGAGGCTTCGGCGGGACGGGAGCGCAGCGCGTCGCTGGCTTCGATGTGACCGACGGAGACGCGGTTACTACGGGCGATTTTAACGGCGCGGGGGCTGGTGTTGAAGACACCGGGGAGGGCTCGGGTATTGAAGATACCGAAGCTTTCTTAGAGCGCTTCTTGGAGCGCTTGGCGACGAGTTGAAACGCGGGCTCAGGAGAGCCGGTTAGGGTGACGGCATCTGACGACGTATCAGACGCGGGTTCGGAGTCGCTCCCGGGAGCGGTACGCTTACGACGCGACGCGTGAGAGGATGCGACCGATTCGCAGTCCATCTCGGACGAGGCGGGAGACGCAGGAGAGCTTAAGACCTGAGGGGTCTCGACGTTGGAGGCCTGAGGGGCCGGGGTTGGGGCCTGAGGGGCCGGGGACGCGTTAAGCGCTAGTACAGCTTGCGTAAATATGTCGTCAGAAATTGAAACACCCGACGCGGCGAGTGCTTGGGCGAACGCCTTCGCAATGTTAATGACGATTTGCTTATCCATTTGGGAAGGGGTTGGGACAATATGTAAAATATAAGTATAATAAAAGATGCCTAGATCCTAAAAACCTAGCAAAATCCTAGCGGCAAACCTCCCTACCAGCGGTAGGGGGGCTGGGGAGAATAAATTAAAACTAACAATAGTACGCCGAAGGCCGCTACCTAGAAACCTAAAAAAGGGTGCGCAGGTAAAGAGTTGACCGCGTTAGGGTCAACCTTTACCGACAGAAAGGACAAATACACACGAAAACACACAAATATGATAGAAATAAATATGAAAATAGGAGAAAAATAAATAAAATAGAGAAGAGAAATAAATAAAAATAAAAAGGACTGGTTCAGTACAAATTCGTTGTCACCGTTAAGTATCCTTTGCACTGAAACCAGACTACTTACGCCGGGCACAACACTGCACTCAGCACAAGCACAACACAACTTAGCACAGCACTTTGAAGACTAAGAGACTTAGTCGCAAAGAAAAATCGCACTTCGAAAGCACTTAGACGGAGTAGAAAGACTCAGGAAACCGTAGCACGGAGCCAACACGCTAGACTGTGACGTCAGTAAACTGAGCGCCGCGGAATGGCGGGAAGGGACCGATCAACGGAGAGCTGGGTCTTGCACGTCCGAACCGCGTGGCGATCGGAGCGAGAATGCTGCTTTATTATGGTTATTTACATATAATATACAATTTAGCTGCATACTGGTAGTACCAGGTCAAAATAGTGTACGTCTTACTTCGCTGACCAATCACAACACAGGAGAAATGTTCATACAAAAATGTTTTGCGTGGATAATGCACGAAATTATAAATAGGACCCGCACGCAGCGCGCGCGCTTCAGTACGCGTCGAGCGGTCGCGCAGATCGGTCGACTCAGGAGCTGCTCACGCGATGCTATTGACGTCCCACAGTATGCGGTGAGTGGCGGTGCAAGCTGGTCGTCTTGAGAGCTCTGTGCAACGATATCCCACAATACTATGTAGTGGTAGTGATTAAGTCAGGGGTGTAACCCCCGACACATAAAGTTAATCTAGCCACATCTCAGTCTATCGTATTTTAGGTTATATAATTAATGCACTGAGAATTTTCAGATAAAGCAGCTTCGTGATTAGATATTTATACAGTTTTAAAGGAAAAAATTACTTTAGTTTTAGGAAGTATAGACGCCGGCATTTCATTGCACATTTTAACGGTGCGAATCAAAAAGGGATTGTCAAACTGTTTCACTGACTCTTAGATGTATTTACCATAAATGGCTGGAATCATCAGCAATCAGAGCATTTCCAAAATACACTCATCATTCCGTAGGCAAGATTTTTGTCATTGATACTGCGATAAATAATAAAAACTTTCGTCTTTTTAAAAACATATTACAAGTTTGTAGGGTTCACAGAGAGAGGGAGAAAACAAAGATGAGATTTACATCTTAACTGAAATCACATTTATTGTTGCAACAAGATCGTATCACAACGACCGTTGTTATCTCGTTAATAATTAAAATTGCTTTTTGAAAAATGAAATGTTTTCAATTAAATTTTAACATGACCTTTTTTATTTTTTTATTTAATTATTTATGTACACACATAAATTATAATATTATTAAATGTTTTATAAACGTTTTATACTTATATATATAAGCCAAGGGTACGTTTTGTTAAGGAATTATGTCTAAAACTTTTTGATTATGACGGCTCCGTTGCTACTTTTCAGGTTCCGTTGCTACAATTGACATAATATGTCACTTCAATATGAATGATAACATTTATTTTTTTTTTCGGGGGGGAAAATGCATTACGCATACCACCCGGGCGCAGTGGGCACCCGAGTGGTTATGTGGGACTCCCGTATAGGCCAATGAGACCCACGGTATACCCACTAAAAACCCCCCATCTTCCTCCTCGCCGCCCTGTGACGGGGCCACGGGAACGCTCTCGCACACATCCGCGACCCCGCCGGCGGCAGCCGCCCACATGCGGCTCCATCGCCACAGCCCGCAGGCCCTCCACAATGGGCGCACCAGATGGTAAGGTGCGCCTCACCCCTCGGCCTTCACCAGTACTGTAGCAGACTCCCCCTGAGTCTGCTACTAGGAGGCCATGGGTACCAGATAACTGGTACCCGGTGGCAGATCAGGTCTGTGGTTCTGCCACTGACCACACCTCGGCCGCAGAGGATAGGGCAAGCGGCGCACCGCAATACCGACATGCCTCTTCCTCTGCGGCCCCACCAGTGCCGCTTCCACGGATCGGCCCCGCCGGCTCGCAGGGGGTAGGGAGTATCTATTGTATAATAGCCAGGATTTAGCTTTTGATCTTAACGGGAAAGGTTGAGAATAACTCTCTGAACCCTACAAACCCACAATAACCAATATCCTTTACTTTTTACGAAAAATAATGGCTTATTTTCAATGCAGCAGCATTGAATACTGTAAGCAATACAGCATTAATCCTTATCCAATTGAAGTACCTTAAATACATTGTGCATGTATTATAGATCAATATATTTTCGAAGATATTGTGGAATTAATGAAGGGACATAGATCCATGCGAGGCCAGGGCGGGTCGCTAGATTATAGTATAAATTAAGTTTTATTAGCTACTTTTTATTATATTTAATAATTACACGGGTTTTTACACTCTCTTCATATCATGTGACTCTAAGAGGTAATGTTGTTTTAATGTTTAATTTAGTTTCGTGATACGGCGGATGGTTCTGTACAACATTGTTAATTAGGTGTCATCGGCAAATACAGTTCAACTAAGTATATATATTAAAAATATATTCTGTGTTGTATTGCAGTTTTGTTCGGTGATTGACCGAACACCTTAACTTGCAGTAGGTATTCATGGTATGACGTAGCGTTGACCTACTTTACTTCGTTGTTAAATTATTATAAATAATTTTCAGTGCACACTTAACTAGCGTAGCACCCGGGTGCATTCATAACATTTAACATTTGTAACATTTTCATTAACATATAAGTATAGTTCAAATAAATAAGAATCATAAACAGTTTAACAGTTTTTTCTAACATTCAATCTCTGCAATACTCGCCCCGTACACGACATTTTTTTTGGTCCTTCGAGCCGGATGTAGAGTTTATATCGGATAAGTGGGAATTCGAAGATGCGTTAAAAACATTGAAAATGAGGTGGTTTGCCATTGACACATTACACTGGGACATAGAGAGCGAGATGGATGTAGATAATGAAACGTATAATAACATGTATGATCGGTATGAGAGCAGATACAATAATTTGAAAAGAGCTTTGTATACAAAAATGGGTTCGGTCGCCCATAGAGAGAAAGCCACTCCTCAGTTAGAAATTCCTGTATTCAGCGGTAATTACAACCACTGGGTACCTTTCAAGGATTTATTCACTGAGGTAATACACAACAACACTTCCTTATCTAATGGCCAAAAAATGCAACATTTGAAGAGTCTAGTCCGTGGAGAAGCCGAGAAACTTATACAACATCTGCAGATTAGTACAGACAATTATTTAGTTTGTTGGGATATTTTAACTCATCGCTACGACAACAAAAAGCTAATATTTTCGTCCCACATGAACATACTGCTAGGGCTACCTACCATGCAACAACAATCTGTGGTCCAAATCAAAAGGATGCATGATACTACTTTAGAATATCTAAACGCCATCAAAAACTTAGGTGTTAACATATCATCATGGGACCCTATGGTAGTACATATTTTAGGGCAAAGGTTGGACCATGAAACATACACGGAATACATCGCTTCACTGAGAAATTCAAAGGAACTTCCTATTCTCAAGGATTTTTTAGAATTTTTAGAAATGAAATTTACTACCCTAGAAACCTCTAGGCGGAAACAAGACACATTGGCACCAAAACCGATGATTCCAGCTCCACATCAACCATCATTTAACATGCAAAGAAAAAATTATTCATTTCCAAAATCGAACAATTATAATCCTACCTATGGAAACAATCCAGCCGGAAACAGACCAATTGCGAAATCCATGCAAGTGTCGAATATCACGTGTCCGCTGTGCAATAATCAACATGGAATCTATAATTGCAAAAAATTTTTAACAATGAGTGATGAACAAAAATTAAAAACAGCGAACAAATTAAAATTATGCACGAATTGCCTATTTAGTCACTATGGAAACCCGTGTACATCAACTTTAACATGTCGTAAATGCTTAGCGCCACATAACACTATTTTACACGAGGCTTTTACAAAATCAATGACATACTTAAACAGTTCAAAACAACCTGTGTCGAGTCAACGAAACGTGACCGGAACTTCACATGCGTCACAAAATCAATGCTCGGAAATATTACTTGCAACGGCAATGGTAAGGGTTAAAACAGCTGACGGGACTTACCTAAACATGCGAGCTTTAGTAGACCAGGGTTCACAAATATCCTTAATAACAGAGAAGGCTGCACAATTATTAGGGCTAGAAAGAAAGCGTTGCAAGGGAGTTATATTTGGCATAGGTCAAAAGGAGAACAATTGTAAGGGGTTGCTGAACATCGAAGTTTGCTCTATTTATGATGATTATACATTTGAAACAGAAGTGTTAATCATGAATAATCTTATCAAACATTTACCGAACAAAACATTGCCAGAACCGACATGGTCACACATAAAAAATATAAACCTAGGGGATCCTGAATTTTTCTACAGTCGTCCAGTTGACCTTTTATTGGGAGCCGATGTTTATGCTAACATTCTCATAGGTGGCATAATTAAGGGCGAAAACTCACAGCAACCCATCGCTCAACAGTCGCATTTAGGCTGGCTTTTATGCGGCAATACAAATGTGAAGACATACCAATGCAATATAGTATTGAACGATGTTGAGGAGATAAAAAGATTTTGGGAAGTTGAAGAAATTAACGAGTCAACAAACTTATCGGTCGAAGATCAACAATGTATCGACTATTTTTTATCGACAACAACTCGGAACAAAGAGGGTCGCTATGAGGTAAAATTGCCTCTTAAAGAAAATTTCAAACATAAATTAGGTTCATCTAAACCCATGGCTATAGCACAGTTTCAAAACTTGGAACGAAAACTACAAAAACAAACAGAGTTAGCCAAACTATACAAAGCTTTCATGAATGAATACGCCGAATTGAAACACATGAAACCAGAGGTTTCTACATTGTCATCCTTAGAATGCTTTCTACCACATCATGGAGTCCTACGTGAGGACTCAAAATCGACAAAATTAAGAGTAGTTTTTAATGCATCAGCCCAAACATCAACAAAATGGAGTTTAAATGACGTCATGCATAAAGGACCTAACTTACAAAAGAACTTACAATCTTTACTTTTACAATGGAGACAGTTTCCCTACGCTTTTACCGGCGACATTGAAAAGATGTTCAGACAGATTAATTTACAAGATAGCGACCAACAACTTCAAAAGATTATATGGCGAGAATCTCCAAAACATAATTTACAGACATTTCAATTAACAACGGTAACTTATGGAACAAAAGCGGCACCATTTTTGGCTATGATGACATTAAAAAAGTTAGCTTCAGATGAAAAACATAACTACCCGGAAGCGGCAGCTGTCCTCGAGGAAGCCTTTTACATGGACGACTTATTACACGGTAGCTTTACGGTAAAGCACGGCCAAAGGCTAGTGATGGATTTAATCGAACTTTTAAAATTAGGTGGATTCAACCTAAGAAAGTGGGCAACTAACCAGCCGGAATTACTGCGAAAAATAAAGGACCATGATGAACATGCGATTATTCAATTCAAAAACGAAGATATGTCTAAAACTTTAGGATTGTGCTGGAACGCTAAGTATGATAAGTTCACCTACAACTGCAAAATATCGGCTACACAAACGTCTAAATTGACAAAAAGACTATTATTATCGGAAATATCTAAATTATTTGACCCTCTCGGCTGGTTAACGCCATTATCAACAAAATTAAAATTAATGTTCCAAAAACTATGGATAGATAACATACAATGGGATGACGAAGTATCAGATGACATCCAAAGAGAGTGGTCTAAAATAATAACCGATATTCATAACATTAATAATTGCTCTATTCCGCGATGGATATTATGCAAACAAGATGACGTCATCGAGATCCACGGGTTCTGTGACGCATCGAACTATGCCTACGCTGGCGTCGTATACGCAAAGTCGAAAAATCAAAAACAAACAGTTCTGCTTGCCGCTAAATCGAAATTGGTACCTCATAAGAAAGCTTTAACATTACCTAGGACGGAATTGTGCGGCGCTTATTTGCTTTCAAAACTTATAGATAAAATAAAACAAAGTTTAAGTTGTAAGTTAGAGATTTATGGGTGGTGCGATTCCATGATTGTTATAAGTTGGTTACAAGGCGATTCGAATCGCTTAAAACCATTTGTTGCGAACAGAATAAATTTAATAAAACAAATTATGCCTTCAAAAACATGGCGCTATGTGAAGTCTAGCGAAAATCCCGCTGATTCCGCTAGTCGAGGTTTAATGGCATCGCAGTTACTAAACCATACACTATGGTGGAGCGGGCCGTCATGGTTACCTACCCTTAACATTGAAACGTTACCAGAACAAATTATAATCGAAACTGAAGAAGAAATAAAACATTTAAAACTAACAAACATTATTCAACATAATAACGGCCAAATCATAGATGACCTATTGCAACTTTATAATTCATTTAATAAAATAACACGTGTTTTAGCGTGGATACACAGAGCATTGACACCTCTATCGCAGCGTAAACATTTACCAACCTACCTAACATTGCACGAATTGCGAAAAGCAAAATCGACAATAATCAAATATGTACAATCAAAGGAATATCGAGCAGATATTGAGAAATTACAGAAAGATGGTTTTGTTTCGGCCACCAGTAAATTAGTATGTTTAAAACCTTTCTTAGATAAAGACGGATTCTTAAGGGTCGGAGGGCGACTAAAACACGCAAATATAAACTTCAACATGAAACATCCTAAAATTATACCTAATAAGAGTCGTTTAGCGGAGTTGTTAATACTAGAAACTCACGAATTAACATTCCACGGAGGACCTCGACTGACCTTGACTACTATCAGACAACAGTATTGGATACCAGGAGATTATAGTGCTACAAAGGACAAGTTGAGAAATTGTGTTACATGCCGAAAATTCGATGTGAAGAAGCAAGGTCAAATAATGGGAGATCTGCCGGCAGCGAGGATAAATCAAGCCTCACCCTTTTACCATACTGGAGTTGACTACACCGGGTTTTTCGACATCAAGGCCAACAAGGGCAGAGGCGTTCGGACACTGAAAGGTTACGTGGCAGTGTTTGTGTGTATGGTTACCAAGGCCGTACACCTAGAACTGGTATCAGATCTGACCAGCTCTGCCTTCTTAGCTGCACTACGGAGAATGGCGGCTAGAAAGGGTGCCCCGCGTCATATATATAGTGACCAAGGAACAAACTTCGTTGGTGCCAATCGCCTTTTACAGGAAGAGTATGAACAGCTGCAGCAAGTGTACAACAACCATGTCATGATAGAAATAGCTGAGATGAACATTGAGTGGCATTTTAATGCACCGTCGTGGCCAAGTGCGGGAGGCCTGTGGGAGAGAGCGGTTCAAAGCTTGAAGTACCACCTTAGAAGAGTTGTCGGCGAACAAAAACTAACATTTGAGGAGTTTACGACGATTCTCACACAGATAGAGGCGTGCATGAATTCAAGGCCGTTATGTCCGCTCACTGAAAATATCGAAGACTTAGATTATTTAACACCGGCGCATTTCTTACAAGGTAGACCAGGACTAACAGTAATTAATACAAAAGAAGACGCAAGAACGAGGTGGCACTTAACTAAGAACATTTTAAATCATTTTTGGAAACAGTGGAGGACAGAATATCTTAGTCAATTAACATCTAGACAAAAATGGCAGAGACCGCAACGAAACTTAAACGTTGGTGATTTAGTTATGATCCATGAAGACAACATCCCGACAGGAAAATGGGCTATGGGAAGGGTCCTTGAACTTTTTCCGGGGAGCGACGGCTATGTTCGAGTAGTGGCATTAAAAACAAAAAACGGCATAATAAAAAGACCGGTCATCAAACTCTCACTTTTACCGCTTCAAACAGGAAACCAAAAGGAAGAGCAAATAAACAGTAAACAACAGTCAACAAGTAAACAAAACCCAAATACCCGGAAGTACGGAAGTCTGTCACATCTTGTCATGGCATTAACATTCTTTATATCGATGATAGGTAATGTTCACAGTGCCTACAACATTACCAAATTACCTACCAACCAATCTCTGTACTTTGACCCGATTTCTCAAGTCAGCTTAGTCAAGGACACTTGGACTCTAGTTGCTTACTATAACATGTCTCCTTATTGGGAAGGTATACAAGCTCTGAACAAAATAATAACATACATGAACAGAACCTGTAATAACATAGGTAGTGGTCAGTGTAATACGATAGTCAGCCAATTAGATCATGAGTATAATGAATTAAAATACTACAACAAACTTTTAATGACGCAACAATTAAACAATCACGCCAGACAGAAACGCGGCCTTATCAATGGAATTGGCTACCTTGCAAACTCCCTCTTCGGAGTATTAGACGAGCGCTTTGCAGAAAAATATACTCAAGACATTGAGTTAATTAAGTATAACGAACAACACTTACAAAATTTATGGCAAAAACAAACATCAATTGTAGAGTCAGAATTTAATTTATTAAAAAGGACAGAACAAATAATGAGTAAACAACACAAAATTATCAACAAACATCTTATTAGCTTAGATAACATAACCAACAGAGTACAAAAGGACATAAATGACGTTTCTATACTTCAACAATTTACCATCTCTTCGATAACCGCGAGCAATTTACTTCACAATCTGAAAGGTTCACAGGATACATTACTCGACATCTTAACCAATCATGGGCACTTCAATCTTCATTTATTAACTCCAGAACAGCTTCAAAGAGAACTGAACCTTATCTCTAGACATTTACATGACGACACTAAACTACCTGTGTCTGAACAAAATATGCGAAAATTATACCCTTTGCTGAACATAAAAACAAGACTTACAAATCAATATCTCTTATTTAAAATAAAATTCCCACTTATTAGCAGAGAATCATATAAACTCTACAAAATACATTCCGTACCACAACCAAAGAAAAACTCAATAATAGAAGTGATACCGTCAGCAGAATACATCGCCACTGATTTGAAAAGAGACGCTTACATAAAGCTTACCTCCCAAGACCTAACATTGTGTAGTCAACATGAAGAAATGATTTATTGCAATTTGAAAACACCAATCTACAATCTTAAAACAGATACTAACTTTTGTGTTATTGATCGGAGCACAGAGAAATGTAAAATAAAGTGGTCCCGGTGTGAACAAACTTGTACCTTTAACGAAACCTACATTATACCTGTACCATCGCTGCTCGGAATACACTGTCAAGGTGATCTGCGACAGTCAAATACAAGCTGAACGACTAAAGGAAGCTGGCCTCATCTCTGTAACACCTGGTTGTCTACTGAAAGCTCCAGGCATGACTTTGCATATTCCTAAAAATACCGAGAACGAGTTAGACTTGAACGCGAACATCCATATACCCCACATTGATCAGTTGAACTTCATCATCAATAGCTCCGTACCAACTGACTTATGGGAAAATAATACGGATTCCTCGGAAATGATAACATCTTTAACCTCTCTGCACGGAGAAATAGAAGAAATGAAACATAGTCAAACGACAATTGGCTCTCTAACAAGACACGACGTGCATCAGTACGTGGTGAGCTACGGGCTGGTTGGCGCGGCGGCGCTGGCGGCAGGCGCGCTGCTGCTGCGGCGCTGGCGACGGCGGCGCGCGCACCAGGCGGTCATCTCCGCCAACATTGCGCTGCAGCCGGTGCCGAGCGCCGGACAACGGGCGGCATAGCGCAACATGCTGATAACAGTGTGGACCAAAGTGCGCGTGTGTACATGGCTGATCATCAGTCTAGGGCTCCTCGTATTTATAGTGATATAAAAAGAGTGCAGTGACTAAATATTAAGGGTGCGAGTTTAAATAGGCATTATCATTCGGCTAGTACTTGTCGTATTTACGATTATGTAAATAAGGATGTAGGGTAACTTGAACCGTACTATCGCGTAACATAAACATTATATGGACTTAAGTTAAAATATGAGTAATTACTACTAACACTTATTGTTTATCATCTTGTATCATATTTCATAACATTACTTTTTTTTTTTTTTTTTTTTGCTGCCGAGGCACCCTCACGGGAGGGAGGTGGAAGATGCGTCATGCATACCCGCCCGCAGGTAAATTCCTCTGCGGGGGGGTTATGTGGGACTCACCAGAATGGCACCTACCCACTAAAAACCACCTGTTGGCTGTGGTAAGCGTATACCTTTAGCCTTCATCGGAAGCGACACCCGTCGGGAAGTTGGGCGCGCTGGCGGAGACCCGCTAGCGGGTCTTCCGCCTGTAGTGAAAGTTGCACTGAAGGTGCTCAAAGGGACATGAGTTGGTGGCCGTTCTGGGCAGCCTCCGGTGAAGCCGGGGCTGGGCAGAGGTCGGCCGAAGCATGATTTAGGGATCAATTCATTTAAATGAACCTACAATGAATTGAGAAGGGAACTATGCTCCGCCAGAGCTAGCAAACGCTCTGACGGAGTACGTGAAGCCCTAAGTTTACGGGCTAAGACTGCGATTTCACTAACATCGACATTTTTAATAGCGTCGCAGACGATACGCATATCGTCTGCTACGGAGGATTGAGGAGTGGATTTGTATGGGCGAGGAGCCGGGATGGGATTCGATGCGGGACGCTGCCTCCAGTTTTCTGGAGCAGGCTTGGGCTGAGTAGGCTTTGCAGCCGGAGGAACCCGGCTACGCAGCGGCGGAAAGTTTTCTTGAGAAAGGCGCGGGGCCTGTTTGGGAGCCGCCCTTTTGAAATTGGAGCGCATACAACGGGGTGCACGAGGGCAGCCCCTGTAGTTTGCGGTGTGGCCGGACTGGCCACAAAGCACGCAATCGGGAGGAGAGGGAGTTTCAGGAGTGCGATTGCACTCCTTAGTGAAGTGCGGGACCAGGCACTTGACGCACCTGGGCGGTGCGCGGCAGTTGGCTGCCGCGTGCCCGTACAGCTGGCACCGATGGCATTGGCCGGGATGACCGCGGCGATGAGGCGCCTCGATTGAGATCCCAGAGAGGCCGCAAATAGAGCTAACCCCTTTCAGGATCTCTCTGGACTTGGGGACGTTGGCGAGAATCACCAAAGCGAGAGGGTGTTGCCTCCCGTACTTGCTGTGCATTTTATGCACCGCGAGTGCCGGGAAGCCTTGGGACTGCAGATCCTCCAGGATGGCCTCGTTCGATAATTCGAACGGGATTCCCCTGAGTACCGCTCTGATCTTACGCTCTTCTGACAGAGCATAAGTGTGATAAGCATATTGCTTATCGGTGAGGAGCTTAGTCAAAGCTCGGAAATCGTCTGTCGACGAGACAGTGATTTTAATAGATTCACCCGAGTTTACCGCTCGGGTGTAAAGGATCTTGTGCTCATTGCACAGTGTCGAGACCTCAGTCCATTTACCCTTTTCCCGAAGGAAAACGGGTGGTGGGACCTTGGCCTTGACAGAAGTTGGGGCCGGAGCGGGTGTTGAAGACACCGGGGCAGCTGGCGTTGAGGACGCCGCAGGGGGTGTAGGGACGGACGTGGAGGGCGCCGGGTCTTGTTTCGAGCGCTTCTTAGAGCGCTTCTTAACAAGGGTGAAAGAGGGAGGCTCAGGGCCAGTTGGGGTGGCGTCCGAGGAAGACTCAGTCGCGGGTGCGCGCTTGCGGCGCAGAGGGGCGTCTACTTCGCACTCCATGTCACTGGAGGAAGGGGACGCGGGAGGGCCTAAGACCTGAGGGGTCTGGGGAACTGGGGTGGCCTGAGGGGCCGGTGTGATTAGTGGCATGATTAGAGGGAGAAATGATTGCAATGTGCGAATCATATGAGGGGCGCAGTAAGTGCCTTGGGCGTCGTAATCAGCGATCAGCTTATTCAGGAGCTCCTCAGGGCTTAGGGAAGCCATTGCGGAGGGGTTGGGGAGGGACGACAATATATAAATATATATAATATGAACCTATCGACGATGACTAACTTCCTAAAACCACCCTACACGCAGTAGGGCGGTTGAGAACGACGCGGATAACTTACTCGAACACGGCACTTGAAGTCCTGGAACAACGAATTCCCGTCGACGAAGCTCACGTTCCACGAAGTACGGTTTACAAGCCACTATTCGCCGTGAAAACGGCGTTAGAAACTTAGAAGTACGGTTAACGAGCCACTGTCCGCCGTGAAAACGGCGTTAGAAA
The DNA here is from genome assembly GCA_923062675.1 of Marasmarcha lunaedactyla. Taxonomy (NCBI): domain Eukaryota; kingdom Metazoa; phylum Arthropoda; class Insecta; order Lepidoptera; family Pterophoridae; genus Marasmarcha; species Marasmarcha lunaedactyla. The sequence continues at coordinate 19,413,315 of OV281352.1, read as the reverse complement.
CTTAGTACGGTAAACAACTATGAAATTTGGGTGCTCAATTAGCGCGGGGGCTAAAAGAGCGGGAAGGCGTCTGCGATCGACGTGCGCTCGAGAACGCACGCAGACCGAGACTGAATGAACATTACTAACAATGACATCATTGAAATAGTGTAACTTTTGGTGCCCCGGAATATGTTCGGTGATTGACCGAACACCTTAACTTGCAGTAGGTATTCATGGTATGACGTAGCGTTGACCTACTTTACTTCGTTGTTAAATTATTATAAATAATTTTCAGTGCACACTTAACTAGCGTAGCACCCGGGTGCATTCATAACATTTAACATTTGTAACATTTTCATTAACATATAAGTATAGTTCAAATAAATAAGAATCATAAACAGTTTAACAGTTTTTTCTAACATTCAATCTCTGCAATACTCGCCCCGTACACGACAAGTTTATTGTGACGATCTTGTGTGTAATTTTGTTGTTGATAAGGTTAATATTGTTTTTCTTGTAATTGTACTACCTTAATTTTTTTTTAATTCAGGCACAATACTACCATTATTTCATCCAGTGCAAAAAATCATGGTGCTTCCCACTTTCAGTAGTTTTCAGTTTTGGCCACACTGTGCGTAAAATTACGTCACAAGTGGCATGTAACAAAATACAATTTCAAAACAATTATGACAATAAAGTGTCCCATCGCTGCAAGCTTCATCCATGAATGAATAATACAACAAGCGATATTGAAATTTTCTGATGCTTTTTAAATAATATTAGTAAATGCTATAAGGCCCCCATATCGACTGTTTTGGACTGTCTGTAGTCGCCACAGACGACATTTTTTTTTAAACCTTTATTAAGCCATACGCCGACTAGGTTAAGCCGCTATAAAGAAAACATAAACATAACTGAACATATTATAAATAAGCTTCCATTTGCATTATTTTTTATTTCAAAGGAACAAATCCAAAAATTATATCAAAAACAACGTCTAATATAAAGAATATCTCAATTTAAAAGTTCTAACCTGTCAGTTTTATTCTGAACGCATTGAGGCGATGGTACGGAACCAGAATATTTACAACTAACAGCCAAGTTAAAAATGTGTGAATTAGAAAACTGCCATTCGTACATATTTAATCGTATATATGAATGTAACGTTTTTAATAGCATAAACATATGTCTACTAAGATGTTGTTGAACAAGACGATTGTTTTCCAGAACGGAAGCGGGTAAACCAATAACGGGTGGTGCGTTCGTTTGTAGTGTTCGCTCCGTAAACGTCGTTGATGTTGCGTGCCGCTTGTGCCGCTTTGCTGCCACGACGGTACTCATACTCCATAATTACTCGAATTTTTAACTTATCCATGATGACGAAAAATTTTCGAATGCGTTGAAAACAAAACACTAACTATTAAACAAATGACGATTTTAGAAAAAGAATTCCATGTTTGTCAAATAAAATTAATTTGAAATTAGAATTATCAGTCAAAAAAAAAATATTTTCATTTGCAATCGCCAGTACGGCAAAACGGCAGTTTCATAGGTAAAGACCTATTAGTTATTGTGTCGTAACAACAGCTGATTGCCATAAAACAAAATAATAATAATAATACTTTATTATATCCAATGCGCCGTATGCTTGTCTCCCGACTTTCATATTAATTGTTTTAATTTAATTTTGTAAAATTTATGATTTCGATTTTTGACTTTTTTGTTAATAGCAATATTAAGTAATTGTTTATGGTTGCGTGTATGTGTGAATTATGATTTTAGACTTGCAATTTTTATTTTTATATAATTTAATTTTTCTTTATGAGTTTCTGTTTTGTTTGTTGTTATGGACACTTTGTGTAATCTTTAATACTTATGTGATTATCTTTCGAATCCGGCGTATAGACTATCTATTTTTTAATAGTTTTTATCTTAAAATTATTATTATCCTTCCTTCCTACTTTATAGATTTGTATTATTAAATAAAAAACTTTACCTATAATAATTACTTAATTATGTATATTTGTTTATCAATTATTTTATTTTTTTATGTTATTATTATTTTATTATTGCATGATGTCAGATGATGCATTCTATTAGTACTTCTGGTAGTGATGTCACCTTCTGCTCCCTGAGTGATACTGAAACCGATTCCCTTTCTCCGCTGAACCTTAATAACTTTTTATCGTTAGATAACATCAATATTTGTCATTTGAACGCTCAAAGCATTCCTCAACATTTCACTGACTTAAGCATTTTAAATCCTGTCATTGTTCACGTTCTTTTAATATCTGAATCTTGGCTAAAACCTAATCTTAGTAGTGATTTATATAATATTACAGGATACACTCTCATTCGTTGTGATAGATTGGGGAAAGGCGGCGTTGGCATAGCAAACTATCTCAACTCCACTACTAAACATAAAATTATTTCTGTCATCTGGTCAATACGCACGCCCCGCGGAATATATCTTCATTGAGTTGTGCTTAAAGGGATTAACTTGCTGCGTTGGAGTAATTTATTGTCCACCGACTGCTGATTATTTCTGTGATACAGAGTCTGTTCTGGAGAGAGTAGCCTTTGAGTATTCATATCACGTTATCATGGGTGATTTTAATACAGATCTTCTTTTAAACAATTCTCGAGCACTTCGGTAACAAAGCATAACTAAAGCATTTAGCTTGGAAATCCTCTCACTCAGTGCAACTCATCATAACTGCGGATCCCCTGAAATCTGGTTAGATGTGATAATAGCTTCTCGGGTGGTAGCTCCAGGTTTTTCTCTATACAACAATAAAATCAAAAATGTTCAAGCAACCACCCAAATTTGTTAAAATTAGAAGTTATAAACAAATCGATTACGAACTTTTTAACAAAGAATGCACTAAAGTTGATTGGTCATTAGTGTTTGCAGCCGAGCCGATTAATGAGAAACTTAGTATCTTCTGTAAAATAGTAATATGGATATTTGGTGATTCGCACAAATTCTCTCGCACCTGTTTTAAATCAGCAAGAAATCGATGTAATCAAATAATTCGAAATGCAAAGCGCCGCCACTTCCTTGATAATGTCGCAGATTTATCTCCAAAAAATATTTGGAAATTTCTTAGGTCTATTGGGCTGGGTACATAATCCTCTAGTGTCAATTGCTCAAAATTCTCCCCAAAATTTGATTTGAATAAACATTGTGCTTCTTCCTCGCCAATCAATAGCCATGTCAAAACCAAAACCTTATCAACTATATCTTCTCTTGGTAAACTTACAAGTTATATCTTTGAATTCTCACCGGTCACTTCCGATACAGTTCGTAAAATTTTACTGCTTTGAAATCTAACGCAGTGGGTATGGATGGAATTGTCTGACTTCATAATATCCCGTAATTTGTTTAGTCCATTTCAGTCCGGATTTCAACCGGGGTACAGTACCTGTACAACGCTTGTTAAAATTCTTGACGATATAAAAGAAGGCATGGAGGAAACGATAGTAACTGTTTTAGTATTATTTGATTTTTCCAATGCCTTTAACACTATCGATCATGACCTTCTTCTTGCCGCTCTAAACTTGTTGGACTTTTTTCCTCTTGTTGGTTTAATTGGTTTTCCTCCTACCTTCGTGGACAAACGTAGTAAAAGTTTGCCCTAATGGTCATGTCACTTCGGATTGGATATGTCTGGACTCTGGCGTCCCACAAGGTGGTATACTTTCTCCACTGTGGTTTTTTATTAATTTAATAACCTCCAAACTAAGATGTTCATTTCACCTTTACGCGGACGACCTCCAAATATACACACAAGTTCACAATCTAGATATTGATTCGCTAAACGCTTGGCCATTATTATGGGTAGTCCGCGACAGCTGAATAAGATGGATATTACTACCGTGCCACCATTATATTTCAATACTTCTAGGATTTCGTTCTGTTCATCTATCAGAGACCTTGGTTTACATATAGACACTGCTCTTAAATGGGATAGACACGTAGAGGAGATGAGTAGAAAATTTCAGCCGGATTACGCATGTTATACCGATTCAAAAAATTTCTACCAGTACGTACCAAATAACTTCTTATTAATTCTCCGATAGTGCCAATCATCGATTATGCTGACGTATGTTGTTTGGACCATAACGAAGTATACCTTGACAAAATAGATCGTATGCTCAATAGCTATATTCGCTTCATCTACGGCTTGCGTAAATATGACCATGTGTCTCACTATCATAGAGAGTAACGATGGCTGCCGATCCGACAAAGTAGATATGTCAGAAAACTTCGCATGCTGTATTCAATTCTCAATGATCCTTGTGCCCCAGAATATTTAAAATCTGAGTTTCAGTATCTTGGTTCCTCGCACGACAGGTGTTTGCGTTCTACCTACAATCTAAGCCCGCATACTCCATCAGATAACTCTGGTTTTATGTCCTATTCTTTTGTGTTTCAGGCTATAAGGCTTTGGGATTGCTTGCCGGTAGACTTAAGGAAAGCTCATAGTAAACTTTCATTTAAGCTACGCGTAAAAGCTCATTTTTTGTCAAGGGTTAATGAATTATATTCATTTTATTATTCCTTTACAAATTATTTTATTATATTTTTATTATGTGTATCTTATTGATATAAATGTGAGAATATATATATATATATATATATATAAATATATATTCTTAAATGTGTATTTTTTATCGAGCAAATTTCAGTTTAATTATTTATTTTTACATAAGTTTTTATTTTCAATTATCTAGTTTTCTTTTTATTTTCTTTACACAGCACTACTGACCTCTCCAAATTGATCGATGGTTGACTGGGAGAGAATGTACATTCTTTATTACATTTTATTTGTACATTCTCGCTCATACAAGAAAATAACTCATACTAGAAATACAAGAAAATAAAAACCCATTCTGAGTTCTCAAATTGTCATCTTACCAATTTTGTTTAACGCATGTATTTCTGAAAAATTGAAATGTCGATCCAAACTCACATTTCATTTTATTTTTATGTTATTCGCATGGAAAATTATTTCAACAAATCTCGATTGTCTGATATTAAAATAACCTGCTTAATTTTATAATTTAATCTATTTTACAAAATTGCACATGACCTTTATTTTAAAAATTTGATTCCTAATGGCTTTAATAAATACAATCTTATAAGTTAATTCATTTCATAGACTATGAAACAAGTTATGAAGGTCAAGGCGTAAAGAAAAATCAATTGTGTCTCTTTGTTACATGTATACAATTAAATTTTAAACCAACATTAAATTTTTTTAAGAAACAACTTACGTTTCAGCAATAATTTTACTACGACAAAAGGATATTTTTCATTACGAGCAATTAACACACCATTGTTCTTATAATGTCTACGGTACAAAACATAGACGTATGTATAAAGAAAAAAAATTCATGGTTTTTCATTTAAATAACATTTGAAACAAAGAGAAAAGATTCATCATAAAATTAATAAAATCCAAATTAATAATAACAAATATTTCTACGAGAAAAAAATTCACATTTCCTTAAAATAATAATCCCCAGAGAAACACCAGCTGTATGGCCTCAAAGTATGCAGAGCTTGTTTCATGGAGACCATAAGGCGAATTGGGGGGTAGCCCAGAATAAACATACAGATATAAATATCAACCACCAAGACCCGAGAACAAACATCTGTGTTCATCACAGAAATGAATGCCCCAACCAGGACTGGAACCTGAGACATCCGGCGTGCGAGGTGTCGCAGTGTTACTGACTGTACAACGTCGTAACTCAGGCTACAGATTAAAATGTCGATAGAATACCTATAATTATAAATTAACGTTTTACTAACTGTAAATAAATTTCTTTAGCGTCAGTTCATAGATGCTTAAACCTGAGGCCGTATGAAAGCCAAGTTGTCAGAACTATTTCAAAATAAAACTACGTTACTATTCTGAGTTATAAAGCTAATTGACAAGAAGTAACGATCTACTTATCCCAGTGCCTGCAGATATAACTCATTTTCTGAATAATAGTATTCTGATAGAAATATTTTTGGTGAAGTTTCACTCATTCAATTATAAAATGATCAGTACTCTTATGTTACTTTGGCACATAATACTAGGTAATGGGCCAAGTTCAAAGTAGATATAAACTAGCAAAGCTCTATCCTGTACAGTTTGTAACTCCAAAAATAGGTTAGGTCGTGGGACCATAGGGTTTAGGGCTTTATTGTTTTTAAATATTTGAAGATGCGTTTACCGACTTTGTTTATTGGCTTACTATAGTTTTCTGTCTGAGAAATTACTTGCTCTTAAAACTTATATGATCAAGACGTCAATTCCATTACTGTTCAGCTACGAACATGTGATCGACACATGGCAACGCTGACGCGCAACCTCAATACCCGCAACCTTCGATCGTACCAACTAAGCACGCAATAAGAAGAACGAAAGATAGTGCAACGATGCTAAAGACACGGACGTTATACAAAGATTTTTCTTGTAAATATTGTTATAGTGTGAGTGTAATGAATTTAGTATAAATAATGATGAATTGAAAAAATGTTAAGTGAGTCATTTTGATACATTTTAAAACTACAGCTTTTAATCACGCCTTATTGTCGGAAAGGTCCGACTTGTTTCAGACTCGTATGGAGTCCATCATCAGGGTCAGTCGCGGCTGTGCCTCGCCTCGCACCTTTTTTAAAATTAATAATGATGAAGTTTGTAAATAAATTTGTCTTCCACTTGCAGTCGAGTCTTACTTATCTCCTGCTGTAGCGTCCTCTCACTGTGGCCAAGACACCTTTAGCCATCAGTTGATCGGTCTTGTGAGAAAACCCTATCCTGTGTACATTGCACGACGTACACAACCCTTACATCCTTCCCCCCATCTTTCTGTTGCCTTAGGTCTCACGGCGCAGATATCCCGCACTTATTTATATATTTTACATTTATATGGTAGGGCTAGGACCGATAGGACTTAAGGGACTTAGATCCTTTGAGTCAGATGGCCAATTCACAAAATGGGCCCGCCATGTCACAATTCACAAATCTCACTGGATCAAACTGGACAATCAAACTGGACAGGATAATTTATGTGACAGGGGAAAGACCTAAACCCTAGTAAACCTAAACCCTACGGATCTAACATCCTGGTGGCTCAGAAGATGGGCCCTTCAGTTGTTACAGCTCGATCGATTCAGGTTGTTCTGGTGACAGCTGCAGGTTGTCAAAGGGGCACGTCCGTCGTGGTGGTTTTGCCGAAGGCACCGTCATGTGAGGGATGCTGTAGATTGGGCATGCACGTTGATTAGAAGCCCTCTTTGTTCCTATTTTCTGTAGCCATCTTATGAACTGTGGAAGGTAAAAAAATATTAATATTGCTAATATAATCATAACTGTCTAAATATGAAGCTAGTTAAGTACGAATGTAATTCTATTTGTGCCAAACTGTGTTATCTAATTACGTTTGTAAATTTTGTCCTGAGTTTACAATATTTTTAAATAAATCTTTTAAATTTCCTATTATTTGTTCTTTTGAAATATCTTGAATGTTGCTAGAGACTGTTTCAGTAGGCAAGGAAAAATTTTTTTGTTTAGAGAATGATGCTAGGACTGTCATTGTTTCAGATCTCTCAGGAGAAAGTAAGTCGTGTTTTGTCTTGATGATGCAGGTTTCAGAAATGTGAATAACACCAATATACTCAGTGTTAACTTGTTCTCGTTCAAATGGCCAATTCACGGCCACAGGGTAGCAGATAAAATTGGAGTCTCTTTGTAGGCTGCTCTTGAATTCCTCTTGAGTCAGGTCAAAGTACTTTTCATTGTTATAATCAAATCCCATATAGGGTTGTTGTATTGTAATACTTTGGAAGGTACCATCTTTGTTTCTTTTTGGTATTGGAGTAACGTGTACTAAAGTATACTTTGTAATGTCATGTATTGGATAGTACGCGTAAACTTGAACGTGTGTTTTATTTTTTGTTATTCTTGTATTCAATAGATGAGCTTGTACAATTTTTAAATTTGATGGTAACTTTTCATTTGACTTTGCTATCTGCTGATGTGTTTAGGAAATAGTATATTAGAGATAGTTCCGTTATTTAAGTAAATTTCTAGCAAATCCTTGTAGTTTTCCATAATATCATTGATATAATTGCTGGCTAGCTGATAATTTTGCATGACATTTATTTTTATTTGATCCCTGTCGATTGATTTGTACCAGTCATTATTTCCGTTTATGAAGTCTAATGCTTCATTTAGTTTTGTCTGAAAATGGTCAAATTTTTTCTGCATTCTTTCCTCAGTTTGATTTACAGTGGTAATGAAAGAGATCATATATTTTGTTTGATGGTTAGCTGCTTGAATCAATTGGTGTTGATTGTCTTGTAAAGCGTATTTATCTTTGTAAACTTCGTCATTTACTCCAAAAACTGATGTTAATAATTGTCCCAAAAGACCTCTTTTTCTTCTTTTCCGTTTAACTTCTGTAAAGTATTGTATAACTCTTTAAAATTTTGTCTTTTCTTCTATTAAATGATGGTAAAATTCTTCACAGTGTGTTTCATATGTGACAGTTTGAGCACTGTCGCAGAGATTTCTGAATTTTGCAGTTAGAATAGAATAGAATAGAATAGAATATCGTTTATTTGCATCCAAAACACAAACATAAGAATTACAAGACATACAAAAAAAAAAAAAAAAGTAACACTACATTAAAAAGAATACCTATAGTTACTTCGGTTATTTTTTTCAACTTCCTTATTCATATATTTCTTCGGATAGCTTGTCTCAATTCTGAATGTTCCTCGATCTATAGTTGCAGTTCTAATTTGTTCAACATATATACCGGGGTCAAACTTTTTTAAAGAGTATGTCAATGTTGATGTTGTAGACCCAACAATTTGCAGCAATAAAAGTAGTGTTATTGTGAGATGTGTAAATGCCTTGGGTTTCTGTGGTCTTTTTCCTGTACTTTGCGATGTTGCTTGCGTTGGTACATGTATCATCTTTTTGTAGGATCACTACTCTTGTAACATTGTCTGGTCCACTGTTAATATCTTTTACTTTCGCTAGGGGCTAATATTATCTTCCATTATTATTACTGCAGTGCCAATTTTCTGATTTCATATTGTTGTTTCCATTTGTACCTTTGCTGTAGTGAATGTAAGTATTCTTTCGTCCTATTCCAAAAGTCTTTTTTTCATTTTTTGTACAAATTTCCATCTGTTTTTTAAAACCACCAATTAAAAAATGACTTGTAGTCAGTATTGTAGTGTCGTTTAAGTCTTCATTTCGGGGCATAGTGGTCGTGAGTATAAACATGCTTCAATTTGATATAAGAAGATTGTCATTTCTTCGTAAGTTAACATAGAATCTCCAATTACTCGTCATAGATGATGTTTCATGGACTTTGTGGTGGTGGTGGACAGGGTGGTATAAAATGCCATTCGGTTCCCATGTTTGTGAAGCTGTTTTGAAATTGTGAAGACTGAGTTATTGTAAGTATTTCTTAATGTAAAAAATTTGCAGTTCCAACAAAGTCTGTTCCATTATCACTGTATATATGTAATACATGACCTCTTCGTGATATAAACCCCTTTAATGCAGCGATAAAAGTTTCAGTTGTTAAGTCACTAACCAGTTCAAGGTGCATGGCTTTGGTTGCTAAACACACAAACACTGCAATGTATGATTTGTAAGACTTATGTCCTCTCCCTTTCATTGCTCGAACTTGTAAAGGGCCTTCATAGTCAACTCCTGTGTGAATAAATGGGTATGATTGGGTCACACGTGGTGCTGGTAGTATTCCCATTTTTTGATTTATTGTAGATGCTTTGTATCGTATGCATTTTACGCATTTGTTAATTAGGATTTTTATTTTTCTATTAGCACGTATTATTCAAAATATTTGTCTTATGTAAGCGATTCCGCCATGCAGAGTTTTCATGTGTGTCATGTAGTGATGTGACATGATGGTTGTACGGTAGCAATATTGGATGTTTCTGGTTGTAGTATAGTTGTGGCTGTTGTGATCTTCCTCAAACTCTTATTAACCCATCGGAGTCAATAAATGGGTCCAATGTCGATATTTTACTACCCTTTTTCACGTATTGTTTATTCTTCAAAAGTTTTAATTCATCTTGAAATTCCTCTTCCTGTATCTGCCCAATAATACGTAATATTGTATTTCTTATGTCATCAACGATCAATAAGCCTTTTGTCTTAAGTTTGTTGGCTATTCGATAGCAATATGATAAAACTTTTAATATCATTCGTTCAAAGTTTGAAAATCGATCCCAAATCTTTTCTTCCTTTGTAATTTCGTTACTTGTTACAGCATGACACTTTATTTCAATACTTGTATTAGGTAGAATTTTTGTGATTGGTAATTTGTCATTCTTTAACCATATAGGGCCTTCTCACCATAGAGTACAATTTCTTAGATTTGTGGTTCGGTTCCTCTTGACACAACATCAGCTGTGTTTTCACCCGAGATGATATGATTCCAGTGTGTTTTTGGTAATAAAGTTTTTATTTCAGATACTCTATTTGCTACAAATGCTTGCCATCATTCAGGTTCTCCTCTTACCCAGCCAAGGGTTATCATGGAATCAGTCCAACTATATGTAGTTACGTCTAGATTATTGAGTATTGTAAGTATTGATTTCATTAATTTCGTGAGCAGAAGTGCAGCACATAACTCCAATCTAGGTAGGGTGGTTTTTTGTTTCTTAGGTGCCACTTTCGATTTCGATTGAAGAAGTGTTACGTAATCTGTCTCCAACCTTTGCTCGACTACGGCACCATAAGCTTTCTCGGATACGTCACTGAAACCGTGTAGTTCCATATTTTTGTAGTCGGTTAGGTGGCACCATCTTGGTATTTTTATTTCCTCTATGGCTTTTATATTAGTTTGTATTTCAATCCACTGCTTTTTTATTATTTAGTTTACTTGTTGATCCCATTCCATATTATTTGTCCTTCTAATTCTAATAATTACTGGGGCTAGCCAACCGAGTGGGTCGAATAATTTAGCGACGTAAGAAAGTATGAATCGCTTAGTAGGTTTTTGTTTTCTTGAAGATTGATTTGAAAGTAGAAGTTGTTGTCTTTTGGTGACCAACATCTCTCATGTGACCCACCTGTAAGTATTTCTTCATAAAATCTGTATATTGTTCACGTAAGTTTTCATTTTTTATAAATTGTCTTTCTAATTGTATTAGCCTTGCTGCAGCTTTTTATCGGGAATCGCCATATTCTATGTCTTGGTTTTTAAATGGTAGTCGTCCAGTGTATGTTCCGTCCGTATTTCTAGTAGTAGTATTTTGATAGTATTCTTCAGATTTCGATTTCAAGTTCTCTGCTTATTTTCATATTCTGTGGAATTTTTCCTAATTCCCAGAATTTGGTCAGTAGCTCTCGTCTTCTTTTGTACGTGTAACCTTATTACTCAAGATTTGTATGGTTGGTTCTTTTTCTAATTCATTAATACTGTATCCTGATAAAATTCACCCAAATTGTGTATTTTGAGCGATCAGGCCGTTATTGAGTTTTTTTATCTCTGTATAGTAGTATTTTACTGTACTTTTGGGTACCCAATTTATGTCTATGGGTCCCTTTTTATAGTAAGTCGGGTCAGCAATTAATTTATTGCCTCATAAATAAATTAATTGTCTTTGTACTTGTTGTAAATCATTTCTTGGTAGTGAGTTTGTTAGTTTAGGAAGTATCACTAGCGTAGCTGGTAGTTTATATTCACTAGTATACTTTGGTTGTAGTGTTACGTCAATACTATGATTTGACTTTTTTTGTTTGTCGTCACCGATGCCTATTATTTCAGCACGGATTGTTTGCTTCTTATATGCCGATAGTTGTGCAACTTTTTCTGTACAAAAGGAAGCTTGTGACCAGCAATTGTTACGTGTACTTGGTCGCAAAGTACACGTAGCAATTGTGGTGTACCGTCACATGAAGCCGTTTTTACTATAGCAGTGGCAGGAAGCATAGTCTTTTGATTGTCGATACCAGACAGGTTCACACTCAACTGTCTTGTTGGTTGGTTTGCATTGGTATTTGTGTTTGTCGTTATTTTATACTTATTGTTGTCTGTATTGTTTTTCTTGCTTGTTTGGTTATAATTGCGATGCAGATTACTGAGTATTACATTAGTATTATGACTTATTTTCTGACAAATGGCGCATTTCATATATTTTTCGATGATACACGGTTTGCTTGCGCTGTAAAATAGGCAACGTTTGCACAATGTTTTGCTTTTTACAATATTTTTTCGGTCCATGACATCTAATGCTTTGAACTTAGGGCAATTTTGAATAGTGTGTTTATTATTTTTTAACAATACCAAAATAGCGTACGTTTTTCAAGCTTTGGCGTCTGTTTTTCAACTTTTCGGATGTTTCTGTCTTGGCTTGGATCAAATGATGATGCGGAGACTTCTGTGTGAGATGTTTCAAGGTATTTGAAGCGCTTTTGCAAAAACTTCAGTAATTGCTGAAAATTTAGAGTTTGAGTGCTTTCTTCGATCTGATTTTGATATTTTATATTAGTTTCTTCGTCCCATTTTCTACTTATTAGCCTTTATAATATTGGACCCCATGACGTGGTATCGATATCTTTATTTTTCAAAACTTCTAAACACTCATTCATCGTGTCATGCATGTCTCTCAGTTGAGCTGAATAGGGTTTTGTGATTTTTGGCAAGTTATACAATTATTAAGTTTAATCTCACGGAGTATAAAATAATAAGTTTAAGTATCAAAAGCTGCTCTGCAAATAACAGAAACTCTACTTGCATCTTTCTTGGACATAGCTCAGTAAGCATACCAAACTCTTATCAAATATAAGCGTCAAATACAACAATATAGCCCAAAATATTATAATAATGTATCAAATTTGGATATCCCATCGAGTGTTTTTGCGTAAATTAGGACAGCTTAAGACCAGGTTACTTCCCTATTGTCATAGCCAGCAATAGAGACCCCCCCCCCAATGGTAAGTGGCATCCGTACTCAAGGACATCATAAGTCGTAGGTGGCTTGTTAATTAAAATTTATTGTGAATATTTTATAAAATAATGACGCATTACCAACCATGTGCTTTAGAAGTAATTGCCTTTGTTCCAATAGTTTTACTGGCTGTTGAGTGAAGGTGATTACGGCGGTCCAAACAGGAGGGCTGTAGTACCGCACTGGACGATTTCGTAACAAAGACACTCTACGAGCTCTAGAGCAACAATGACAATATTTCTCTATAAACTACAAAACCACCGACAGAAATGGAACGATTTTTGGTAAATGGTGGAATCGGCATTGCCGCATTGCATTGTAATAAAAATCAAGAAGTAAAAGTATCTACTCATATTTGATTTGCAGCTACAATTTTGTTGCATATATATCCAGGTATCGGAATACACGAGCTTATAATTCAGGTTTTATTACTACTGGCGGACCAACTTTGTATGGTCGTGTAAGGTAAAGAAACTTGAAACCTTAGTATCTTCTTACCTAAGAGTATCTATACAATTTAAGCATCTGTTTGTAATTTCAAAATTACCACTTTTTAATCATTATTTCAGCCGTAAGACGTCCAGTGCAGGGCCTAGGACTCCCACAAGGATCTGCACCTCACTTGGTCTTGTGCGGCCCACATCCATTGCCTTCCAGCAATTTTAATAGGATCGTCAGTCCATCTTGTCTGCCGGGTCGTGGCTACACTGTATTTCCCGGGTCGTGGCTGCGACTCTAATACTTTACTGCCACAATGGCCATTTGTTCTGCGAGCTATGTGCCCAACCTATTGTCACTTCAGAGGAGCATTGCTCCGGGCTATTGGTGACGCGAAACTCTAAGCATAACCGTTCCTTTTCTCTCCGAGTGTCTTTAAGCTTCCTTAAATGCAAATTAACCCCTTTTTATTTTACGCAATCGATGGATAATTTGGTATGTTTCTCTTATTTAGAGGGTTTTTCCTCGTGGATTTGATAGCTTTTATTCGATTTCATTACTAATTATTAAAGCTTACTTTTATTTTAAAGCTGTTTGCAGTTTATGCTATAAGTTATATTTGGAAAGAAAACAGCATAAAATAAAAAATAAAAACAAATTAAAATAGTGCGTTGCTCGCACCTTGTATGCCACTGTAAAGCCTGGTACCAACCGCAAAAATAAATATTTAGAGTATTTACCTACTTAGGTAGAAATATTTTTATTTTTAGTTTACTCGTGTTTTGAAGTCTATCTTTTTTTTATTATTATAAAGTTGACTTTGTGAAATCTTATTATTGTTTTTAAAATATATATGGTAAGGCACACTTTAAGAACCAACCTTACAGCAAATATCATTTAATACGGGCCTTGTTCAGAGTTTCATAATAATTTACATATTCATTAATTTCTTATTAAATGTTCTATTTTAATATAGATAAATGTATATAGCCCACGAAGCTTTCCAATTCTGAAGGTGTACAACGAGAGTAATTCAGTTTGTTTAAAATTACTTTGAAAATTTACAGTTTTTTCTATTACTTACAATAATTGTAAACAAATATTTCCTCTTTCTAGTAATACTAGTGAAATAAGAACTTAAATTTTTTTATATTATTATTCCACAAATCAAATGTTGTACGTAGCATTGAACAGTTAATACGGATATATATATAATATTTTAACTGCAGCCTATCTGTTTGAATTCGATTTTAATCGAAGTGATTATCCAAATTAAGGTTTCCATACACGTACCAGATTCGATACGGAGAGTATTTCATTTGTAGATTTTTATTTCATTTTCTTTTACAGATAGTTAATTTAACTTTGCTGTGTATATATCCAGGATGAGCTTATACATTTTTCTCAGGTTTTATTTCTAATGACAGACCAACTTTGTATGATCGTGTAAGTTAAAGTAACTTTAATATAACCTTAGTATAGCTGATAAAAGAGTGGACTTATACGCGAAGACCTCAGAGATCAAGTATCTATACTTGCTATACAGGGTGTCCAGATAGTGAAGGATAATCCTTCACCTGCGGATAGGTCTATTCATTGCCTACCTCAAAAACAAAAAAACTGCTGGTAAAAGTCTCATAACTTTTGAGTTATCTGTATCCCTAGATTTTTTTTTGAAAAAAATACTTTTTTCTGTTTAATGCATGCCATTTTGACAAATGACGACATTTTAAGGTCCCATTTTGTTTTAAAGGACTCGTGGTAACTTGAGTAATAAAACACAATGCCAAACTATATCCTAAAATTTAAAAAAAAAACCCCGTAAAATTTGCTTGGTTATTGAGTAATTTAATTTAATTAATTCGGAAAACAAAAATGTCAGAGCAACACGGAAATAGGTCTTCGAAATATCCTTTTTTGCGAATATAAAGCACCAAGCGACAAAACCTGGGATCTTAATGTATGGAACTCAAAACCATTTCAAAACTCCTTCTGTCTAAGCTCTCAAGGTTCATAGTTGACCTAGATACCTACTCGTAGATCACGATATATATATTCTTTGGTTATTGAGTCAGTATTTACCTTTTACCGATTTACTAGAGCTAGAACAGAGTAGTTAGTTTAAATGATTTCATGTAATGCTTTACTCAAAGAATAAGTTATCTGGTTTTCCTATATTAGTCTTGCTTTCCGCAGGTGTAGCGCAATTGGGTACTTATTGACTTACACTTTCAGAAAGGCACAACCAATAAATCACGTTTACATAATGATGGATCGCTGACTTCATGTAACATTTATGTTGCGCTATGGATCACGAGAGGCTCGAATACTAAACTAAGTAGATTAAAGAAATAACAGTAGTAGAATGATAAGTAAAATACAGTATTTTTTTTCTATTTACTTTAGACCCACCATTTTAAACCCACCTTCTTTGTTAAAGGTCAACATTTTTGGAAACATTATTGATTGAAATATTTATACACCAGTTAAGGATGAATCAAAGTTCATAAAAGTTATGCTGTTCACGTCACTTGTCCATCAAGGCTTGGAAAAATCCATTAATATGATCATGGAGCTACCACCATATCTGTGAACTGAACTGAACAAGCGTTGCTGGTATCGTTTAAGTGTTGCTGTTATATTCAAATTAGGGTTGTAACGGAGGCCTTGTTAGCGGAGGCGGAGGCGGAGGCGGATGTGAAAGTAGATATAGAAAAAATTTAAATTTATGGTTCATTAAAACAAAATCTTTATTTTAAATACGTTCATTCATAGTAGTACACTTAATAAAAAAACATGACCTTCTAGTAATTAAAATTAAGGAGAGGCAAATTGTATTTGACCAACAATAGTTTTGCTGCTTTGTCACCTTCAAGACGATTTCTGAGGGGCTCATAAATTAAGCCAGCTGAACTAAATAATTTGTATCATTAATTTAACAAATGACATATGCCCACCCCCACTTAACCGCGTTCCCGCCTCGCACTCGTTGATTCTTGACCATTTCGCGCGCAACACGCGGCCGGACGGTCGTCGAGCGTCCCTGCTTGCGCGTTATTGTTTTATGATTACGTAAATAAACCTCCGTTACAACTCCGCAAAAATTGTGCGGAGGCGAAGGTACGATTTCTTGCGGAACTTCCGCAGTAACGGAGGCGGAGGCGAAGCTCCGTTACAACCCTATAAAATGTATATCTACTAATTTTGGAAAGACTATAAAGACCAAACTAGTTGATTGTAAAATAGTTAGTAAATTTGAAGATGACAGTCGTGTTTCAAAACACTGATGGTTTTCCGATAGCTTGGTATTTCTAATACTACATTTATTTATTCTTTTTTGATAGGAAATATTTTATTTTCAAACTTAAATATTTAAATTTGTAAACCGTACTGATTAATAGCAGTACAGTTATTTTAGGTCTATTTGTGCTCCGTTTCTATTTCTGATTATATTATATTAATATTGTAGTATATTTCGTTCCAATAAAATTATATTTTGTTTGACGTGTGAATGTTCACTTCTTAGGCAAGGAAAAAATTACCAATAGGGAAACTTCATATATGTGAAAAAAGAGAAACAAATCTAAAGTGTTCCTATTGGTAGTATTTTACGTCAAACAGTCGAACATTGGTCGATACGCCGCCTGAGGCCCATGAATTTCCTTCTGTAAACGTTTTGAAACTTTACGATAAGCATTCTGACCGCGGGATCCAGTAGTCTTAACGCTAAATTCCTCAAAATATAACTTTTAATAAATCTTTGCTTTTTGACACTTTCTGCGTCGTCTTGTCTAGCCGAGCCTTCTTGAAAACTCATAGTGGAAAGATGGGAGGCCACAAAATTGTCGATGCAGGCGGCATCCTAACACCTATTTTTCTACGGGACCAGAACCATACTAGTTGACATAGGGTAAGGAAAGGTATGTTGGTGATAAAAATGAAACATGAAGATTTTATAGGTATTTAACAACAAATAAAAAAAAAGAATTTTTTTTTATTACATTATTTATTATTTTAGGTAACTATCAAGAATACTTAACATAACAAAAATCTTATAATTTTGGTACTAAACGGAAAATTAATATAAAAGTAATCTTAGGTAAGTTGGTGACACAGATTGGTAGATTGGTGATGGTAGATAGGAAATATGGTGATATTTTGGAAATCATAGATATTAACAGATACTTAGAAATATTATTCCATACAACGATCACATCTATAATACAACTGTTCCTCGGCGTCAGTATCTTCGATAGATGCGCAAATCTCATGGTATGGCGTCAAACAATATGAGCACTGGATCCATTTGGCTCCATTCTTTTTTTTTGACGTCAGTTGAGTATAAAACTTCACATAATCCACACTCCCAATCATCTTCTTTTTTACTTTTTTTTGGTTTTTGAGCAGATTTACCCGAAGTTGAAGGCTGAGGCTGAAGAGTTTCTTGTATTACATTTTCATTTATTGGTGTTAAGCATTTCGCGCTAGAATCTCTTTTACTTGACCTCTCTGGACGTCCTAAAGCTTTAGGTGTTTTTAAAATGTCGTCCACTGTGAATTGAAGATCTGAAGTACAACTTCCAGATGCTGCATTTGTTGAAGCTGAAGCTAAAGAATCAGGAGCAGTGTCAGTTAAAGCTGAGGGTCGTAATGCTTCTTCTGAAATAGCGTTTCCGTCTAAAGGGCATATGCCTGTTTTTTTAAAAGCATGTTCAATGTTCTTTTTAGTAAAGGCGCTTATGAATGCTGGATTCATTATGGAATGAAAGTTGCTACGATTTGGAGCATCTCTAGGGTTATTGCTCATGTAACGATTCATGCTGTCGCGCCAGTAACTCTTAAGTGGCCCAAATAGTCCTACGTCAAGTGGCTGCAATAGATGCGTACAATGAGCTGGGAAAGTAAATAGATAAACTTGATTATCTTTCGCAACTTTAAGAACATCTGCGCCAATATGTGCAGAGTGTGAGTCCATCAGCAGGACCACAGGACGTTCAGGCGGTATGGCAGTTATAAAAAACTTAAACCATTCCAAAAATAATTCCGATCTGATCCATCCCTTAGGAGATAGTTTAATTAATGCGTTGGGAAGAACATCATTTTTAAGTGTGTCGTTCCACCTAACACCTTTAAATATTATCATAGGAGGAATCCATGTTCCATTTGCACAAATGCATGCTAACATTGTTTAAGTTTAACCTCGTTCAGCGTAGGATCTTTTATAAACATACTTTTTACCAATGCCGGTAACAACTTTAGATGGTTTCACCACATATGATAATCCAGTCTCATCGCAATTCCAAATTAAATTGGGTTGGTTTTTATATTTAGTTTCGTGAGAAGATCTTCTAGTTTCGAAAAGAAATCTTTGATCATCAATTCATTAGCCATAGAAGCTCTGTAGGCCGAAAGATTTTCTGGTACCCGAAGGCACAAATTGTACCTACTCTTAAAGCTATTCCACCACCATTTGCTTGCAACGCGATTAGCTGATGGCAAGAATTTCTCACGACCAGCCACTTCAGCAAGATCAAAAGCATATTTTCTAATCTGGTAAACGGTTAGTCCAAACCCCAATTCCTGCATTTCTATAATATAATTATAAAGCCTTAACTCCAAATCAGAATCCTCTTCATTCTCCAGGTAACGCTTCAGAGTGCTCCATGGAACGTCTGCTGCCTTAGCAGCTTTATATATAGTCTTACCTTCATTTCTTACTAAACTAACAGCTTTTTGAAGTTGCTGCTGATTGTATTTTCTGTATTTACTTTTTGTTTCCATTGCCAATCTACGGGTAAAAACAATGTGCAGGTAATTTGGTGATAAAAAAAAACTTAATTAATTTCCAAATAAAACGCACTGACGATTTCCTCAAAGCAATATCTTTCAAATACTATATGAGGCTTCTTTAGTTTATTTTGAATAAAAGATCAAATCAGGCCTGAAGTTAACCTCTAAAAAAGGCAACGGAAAATGTTGGCAAAACACTAAGAAACAACGGTTGAAAATTAAGGAATAAAAACTTACCTTGATTAAACCACGACTTCACTACAACTTTATTTTAAATATCGTAAGTTTATTCAATGGTTTTGCAAAGTTTTTATACAAAAACTGCAATTATTATAATTAAATTTTATCAAAATACTTAAACGCAACCCGCAAACAATAAACAATGGCGCCACTGATGCGCAATTATCGAAAAAGTTTGTTTACGAAACGCAGCAACGACCCAGTGGACCGCATGATATGTATCTATCCTCTTCACACTTGTAACAACTCGCTAGCATTGTCTCAGGAACGTACTTGCATAGGCAATTCTATGGTAGTCTGTTTAAAAAATATCACCAAATTTCCTACATACAATTATATCAGTTGACGGCCGAGTAGCGCAGTGGTCAGCAGCCCTGTCTCATACGCCGGAGGTCCCAGGTTCGAGTCCTGGCCGGGGCATTCATTTCTGTGATAAACAGAGATGTTTTTCTCGGGTCATGGTTGTTGATATTTATGTATGTATGTTTATTCTGGGTTCCCCAGTTCGCTGTATGGTCATCCATAACACAAGCGCTGCTTACTTTGGGGCCATACAGTTGTGTGTTTGTCTGGGGATTTAAAAAAAGAAGAAAAAAAATACTACAGGAGACTTGTCATCGTCTCAAAATAGTTTCGGTGTTCCCAATACCTACCGAGGGAGATTTGGAGGTAACAAGTGCCCGTTGGATGCTGTCGTGTGTCGTGCAACTTATCAACCCTTCCAGTTCTAAAACGGAAGCCCTCATTGTTATCAATCGTAGAAAAATAATTTCATTTAAATAATTAGGTACGACAAAAGCTGCTGCTTTCAGCAAGACTAACGAATCGCGCCAAACACTTCCATACTAATGAAATTCATTCCACATACAACAGCAAAAACGTCGTTACCAGGCAGATAGTAGTTGCTAAATGGCAATGAGCACCCCTAACCAAGAAATTATGGAAATTATTCTTTTAACCTTGAATCATTAAAAGTTAGAGTTGATTTTGCAATAATTGGTATTTTAGGTATATGCAAATTGCGTCCCTTGTCTGAACATAAATCTACACAATTGTGTGATTACGCAGAGGGCTATTAGTATCTCTTGGCAATTTTATGTAATATAAGTGATGTCTGAACTTACCAACAGATAACGAACCAGGAATCGTGATTGGCGGCGGCCGACGGATAGCTATTTACCCACTTTGGTCCCGGTTGTTATTGCAAGAAATCAGTCGCCCCCGTCAGAGGGCTGTAAGGTTTGCAGAGGCGGCTTGTACAACTCTGACACTAGAGTTTCCCGCTTTTTTAAACTATATTTATAGCCAGGAAACGAATATCAAATTAATTCTAAAGAGTTTTGTATACCGAAATACTTACAATAACAACAGTTTCAAAACGTGTATGCAGAATGATTCAACTTGTAAAATACGTTATTGGCTTGCGCTCGTCGTTTGATTCAATACCGAATAAAAAGCATTTAATCGTAAATCGAAAAAGTGTTCTGTAATCTGATCAATTTAGCATGCTGTTTCACTACGGTCATCTTAATAGACTCATCACAAGATGTTAAAATTGAATTTATTTAAATTTTGTACTGTTTTTTAAATGTAATAATATGGCTTGTAACTTGTGTTCATTGGACAGTTTTCCATAAAGTCTCGTACAGATTGACCCAGGAGCTAAAATTTTAAAGATTTAGGATGCCTTTTAACACAAAGTTTTAATGTTAAAATGTATCTACTTATTTCTCTTATCCATGAACACAAAGTCATTAACAACACGGAAGCTCTGCCAAATAAATTTATTCTCAACCTTTCCCGTTAAGAGCAAAAGCTAAATCCTGGTCTATTACATAATAGACTCATACGAACAATACAAAAACAACAAGCTTAAGACTAAGCTTTTATATTAATTTAAATTAATTAATGTTGTATTTCTCCTTTTCCATATCTCTCTAGCTTTAATTCCATTTACGATTTCTATTCCTTAGAGTTTGAATTTCCATTTATCCTTTTTTACCGAAGCCAATATCGCAATACTAATTATGTATGTCATATTCTAGTGCGATAAGTCAAATTATTTGATCAAAAATCAATCAGGTCTCGTTTCTGTTTATCGAAATACTTAAAGTAAATATTTTGTCATCGTTGAATATTCAATGCGTCGTTAATACGAGCTGAGCCCAGGAATTGACAACGTTTCAATTTTTTTAAGCTATAGAATAAAAAATACCATTTCTTTAGTTTTGTTTCCTGACTTCAAAACTATTTTTTAAATATTTCTCCACTCATCGTTTCGGAGAAAAAGAACAAAAAGGGAAAATGGTGTAGTGACGTCATAGTTACGATTGAATGAGCTATTTACTTGCCTTGAGTATTTAAGGCGTAAAAAAATAAGTTCCTAGGTACATATGTCAGTTGTCATATTATTTCAAAACATAACCTATCTTTATGTGAATGAGTTTGCTTTCGTTACCGTTCTTGTAAAAACGTACCCACTTCGGTTTTAAAAGATCACTTAGCAAAGCAAAGATACCTACGAAAGTAAAATTATTATTGTTTACACTTAGATTCAGTAAAGTTTGAATTTGATTTACCTTCCACAAGTGAGTGACAGGCATGTGACATGCAAGAAGTTTTTTTTTAATACAAGCATAAAATTAAATATACCACCGATTTCTGCCGTATGAATGACGTCACATGACGCTTACGCCTTTTTTGAATAAGATGATTTTCAAAGTTAAAATTTTGAATGAAAATGCAAATATTTTAATAAATAAAGCATTAATACAGCATAAATAAAGCAGTAATACAGGCATGTTAAAAATTTGAAATGTTGTCAATTAGAGATCTCTTTAATTTCACCATCGATAATCAATTGAAGGATTTTATGTATAAATCGGAAAATATTTGAGCAGCTTCTGGCATTAATATACTTTTATTTTTATATTTATTATTCTGTATAGTTTTGGCACGTACTATTTTATAAAAAGAAGATAATAAAAAAATATGATTCTTCATATTAAATCTGTCTCTTTAAAAAAAAACAATTTAATCTACGTATTGCCAACAAGTAAAAATGTTCAACAAACTAATAAATAAAAAACATTTACCTGAAAAAAAAAATACAGTACTCGATAGTCATAAGAAAGTGATCTTCATCAGCCTGATCTACTAATAAGGCAATTCAAAGCTTCCCTGCTGTTTATCACCTTTAATTTTCATGCAGTGAAACATAATGCATTTGATCACTCGCCTACGATGCTGCTGTAACACAGGTATAACACAAAGGCCAGAAAAGATAATGAAGGATTGTTATATTCATCGAGAAACACAATACTGCACGTTTAGAAACGACTACATATAAAACTTTATCATTTGGTTCTTCATAAGATTATTCAAGAGTGCTAATAAAACGGACTTCTTTTTAATATACGCCACAAAATATCTATATTGCCATCTAAATTAATAACACAGCCACAACCAACGGGTGTCTAAATAATAATAGCCACTGTTTTTGCTCTAAAACTGTGAACTATGAACTATCATCCAATTTCGATTATGGCGCTTCGCCGGGTGCTCCCGCACCGATAAATGCAATAAATGCAGCCTAACAGTAACCTAACCCAAATTTAACTACTTTGCTTTCTATAGAATATTTAGTAGATGTTGCAAAAAAGACGAATTAGTGTATTAGAAGCTATCTCATTTTCCCGTAGCTTAGTTATAACATTAGAAGTTTGATCACGTGGACAATAAAGAAATTTGTGGCTTGACTTATAATTTCGCATTATTTAATATAACGTAATCAGGAAAAACAATGCATTTGGGAATATCCACAGAAAACATAGAGACTTACATTTTCCAGAAATGTCAACAAAGTGATATTTAATTGAATCGTTCATTACCATCCGTTTATCCTTAGTAATTAATTCGTAAGTTCAAGGTCAAGTCACTGACTAAATCTCTGAATAGCGTGTCTGTCTGCAGGTTTCTAAGTAATTAATTATGTTAAATAACGTTTATACAGCAACTATATAAAGTAACGTCGGCCGTCTTGCTTTCAAATTGATATTTTGATGGGTCTAACTGTATTAGTTTTAATTTAACCTATTGGAATTCAATAAAAAGAAAAAATATTTAAGTGATAGTGCAGGATCATAACCTTTCCTAAATCAATATTATTCGTATAAATATTTGAATTTGACAAGCACACTTCTAGGAATTTCTTAGTGTATAAAAAACGTTTGATAAAAATTACTTGGATAGAAATATATATCAGAACGATGAATTAACGTAACCGATGACAAATAAATTGAACAGAATGTTTGTGATAGACTCGATTGTTCACTCAATTCCTCCGGGAGATAGGATAAAACCACACAGGCCCTGCTAGCAAATTGATTTTCAGGTTTCATTTATGGAGGAACATAATATAGCACGTGTGAAATCCCTGCAATACATGGGCTTCAATTCACAAACTCGTTTAAGAAACTCGAGTAAGGGTGTGTTCTTTCATAATGGTAACGTCAAGCACCCTTCGTTAGCCACTCAGTAAAAATTAAGAGACTTTGGTTGGGTATTGTAAATGTATCCACCCTGACTTAGCACCTTTCGATTTCCACTTGTTTTGGTCTCTTTATATTTCTTTATGTAGTATTTCTTTTGGCATCAAAAGAGGATTGTCCAACTACTTGTCACAGTTTTGTATGTAATATACAAAGAAACTTTTTTCAAAATATGCTCTAGCTAAAAATAACCTTAAGCGAAGCTTACTCTCAGAAAAATGGTGGTATCCATCTTCACGTTTACAGCTGAATTTAAAAATAATTGAAAGGTGAAGATGTAATGTCATGTCTTTTTTGATTTAGAAAGTAAAACAGTTTCATTCCGATATCTGTTACCAAACAGGTTTAATTTATATTCCACATGGCTAGTGAATCAAAAAATCTATTTCATATATGAACCCCTATCATAAGACATGACTAACGAACCTCCCACAAGATGCATAGCAGAAAGAGTTGTTGGATAAAAAAATTAATAGATTTGTAAGTTCGATTATAATCTTTAACATTATTCATTTCGGTCGCAAGTAGTTCAAAACTACTGCATTTGTAGTGATGTTCAGTGAATCATAAAAAGGAGATTATGCCTCATTTGTTTCCAATTCAAACAAACAGCCTTTCAATCTGATTTGTTTGTATCCATGATCAAAATGTCCATGATAAGAATAAAGCACTTTATTACGTCTGTTTTTTATTCACTTCTACGTGATTGCAAAATACTTTCGAGGTCTTTATTTTATGGACTGTGTTTGATGTTTGTTTTATGGATACGGCACCATTTTCCAGAATTTGTCGTACAGTATTTCGTATTGTTTTTTTATTTTACTTGTCATTTTCCACAAAACTTTCTTCAAAAATTTTTCTTATTCGCATAAGAAACAAAAATTATCACAAAAACATCAACAAGAATCGAGAACGTAGCTTTATTCAAATTTGTGTTTTGTTCGCTGTCAACTGTGTATTTTTCATTTACAAGCTGGGTTTTCCGGAAAGAAAATGTTTTTCAAAACAACAACAAAATATTTCCTGAATTAATTTATTCTTGGCGAAGGTAAGTTGATACGTGCGGATACAAATTGGATTGTGTATGTTATTTATTTTAGATTTACGCCCGTAGAAACTGTGTTTGCGTGGACTTAAAATGAAACCAATTAAAATGTATAATCATTCCACGAAAACTCAAAACAGGAAAGCCAACCTTGTACAGTTCAACCCTTCCAAAACCCAGGCGTGTCTCTTCTCCGGTAAAAAGAGCACATTCAACTTTACGCCGACTTTCCAAAATGTATCTGTACCGATCACAAACCAACTAGGGCTTCTAGGCATGACCATCACGTCGAAACTTAATTTCGGTCAACAGATTGAAACCATGGCACAGTCAGCTTCCAAAAAATTGGGAGTCATCGCAAAGGTCCGGCGGTACTTCAACTCCGAACAGCTGTTCTATCTGTACACAGCCCAGGTCTTGTATGGAGTACTGCAGCCATCTTTGGCATGATTCCGCAAAATACCATCTTGAAGCGTTGGATTCTGTCGACCGAAGGGCCCGTAGACTCATAAGTGACGACAAATTTACTGACGACAAATAGACTGCAAAGTCTCGAGCATCGTCGAAAAGTTGCTAGTCTATCGGTATTTTACAGATTGCACTTTGGAGAGCGTGCGAATTCTCTTTTTCAGTTGATCGAACCTTCCCCCTTTCTCCACCGGTCAACCAGACGCAGACAGAAGTTTCACCCGTTTGTGGTTAGCGTGCCGATGAGCCGAACTAAACGGTTCGATAGCTCATTTTTGGTTCGTGTTGCCAAAGAGTGGAACGATTTGCCTGCGTCTGATTTTCCAGACAAATATAACCCTGGAGCTTTCAAGTGTAGAGTGAATAGGTACCTCTTAGAAAGGCGTGTATGATCCTCGTCTTCATCGTCACTTTCCATCAGGTGAGATGGAAGACAAACGCCTGCTAATTATTAATAAAAAAAAATATGTTGTAAAAAAAGTATCTTAACATAAAAGTATTTAAGTACCTCAATTTTATTAACCTACTAGCTTTTGCCCGCGGCTACGCTCGCATAAAATAAAAGTGGTAATCATTCTTTCAGGTAATTATTTGCTTGAAAAATGAATAAATTGTGATTGTACCTACGCTTGAAATCAGTTTAGACGTTCAAAGGTTGTGCATACCTTTAGTAAATAAATCATCCCAGACCCGATCTGCGTCCGGACCCGTTCGGACGTGTTGAAGGTCACTCCCGGCTGCCGAGTCACGATTGTTGTCTCACGACTTCTCTCGTAGCAATACTCAAACGCCACTCTCAGATCCGTTCTGCGTCCGGCCCCGCTCGGACGCGTTCGCGGTCGCTCCAGCTGTTGAGTCACGATTGTCGTCTCACGACGACAACTCGTAGCAATACTCATAAGCTGTGATTCGTACAAATCTCGCTTCGTCCTCGACGAATTGAGATAGCCTCTGTAGGGCTTACGCTGCGGCCGGTTTCGATCGGCTGCAACTAAGTCGGTCTCGCAGCAACAACAGAGCTGAGCTTACTACGGTCGATTAAATTCGATAGTGGTTCGCGAGGCTCGGGCTGTTATTCTGGCCGCGTACTTGACGCTTGGCGCCTGTTACGCAGTCAGAGACTCGCTCTGCGGCCGGCCCCGGCCGGTCGTAACGTAGTCAATTCCGCACTCTGTGCACCCCTCGAAATAAAATCTCACCTCGGTGAGTGCAGCAACAACAGAGTTGAGCTTACTACGGTCGATTAAATTCGATAGTGGTTCGCAAGGCTCGGGCTGTTCTTCTGGCTGCGTACTTGATGCTTGGCGCCTGTTACGTAGTCAGAGACTCGCTCTGCGGCCGGCTCCGGCCGGTTGTAACGTAGTCAATCCCGCACTTTTAGTGCAACCCAACTCGTCAGGTCTACGGCCGGTTTTTGTTGTCAATTTATTGACAACACACTCCGTAGTAGACTCGCGTTTGATCAGGTGGATACTTAACGGTGACAACTAAACCTGATAGCGTAGCCCCGGTGCGCTTCCAAGGCCCTTCAGGCCAAGGAGAAACCGGCTGACCCGATCCCATTGCACTTGGGCCTTTCCCAGGGTGACGGTACAGTGCTGTCCGAATTAGGGGCACCACTTCGTGTCATCCCCAGCCCCCCTACCGCGGGTAGGGAGGTTTACGTGCTAGGTTTGTTAGGGAACCTAGGCATACATTATATATTTATATATTACATATTGTAGTTCCAAGCCCTCCAATGGACCAAAGCGTTGTAAACTTTCTTAGGTCGTTCGCCCAGCCGCTCGGTGCGTCCGGTTGTTCCATCCCAGATGACGTATTAACGCAGGCCTTACAGGCAACTATCGCGTCCCCGGCCCCTCAGGCCTCAACCCCGGCCCGTCAGACCTCCAACGTCCAGACCCCTAAGGTATACAGCTCTCCCGCGTCTCCTGTCCCGTCCGAGATGGACTGTGAATCGTTCACATCCTCTCACGCGTCGCGTCGCAAGCGTACCGCTCCCGGGAGCGACTCCAAACTCGCGTCTGAAGCGTCGTCAGATGCCGTCACCTTAACCGGCTCTCCTGAGCCCGCGTTCCAGTTAGTCGCCAAACGCTCCAAGAAGCGCTCGAAGAAAGCCGCGGTATCCTCAATATCCGAGCCCTCCCCGGTGTCCTCAACACCCATCCCCGCGCCACTAAAATCGATCGAAATAACCGCGTCTCCGTCGGTCCCATCGAAGCCAGCGAAGCGGTACGTCCCATCGAAGCCTCAGCTCCCTCCGCCCGTCTTTCTCCGCGAAAAAGCGCGATGGATCGCGGTATCTAATCTTTGCAAAGAACAAAAAATTAAGTATCTCAAAGCATCCAACGCAGGCGATTCAATTAAAATCCAGGTCGCGATCATCGACGACTTTCGCGCGTTTACTAGGTTACTTTCACTAAAACAAATCGTATACCACACCTACGCCCTCCCGGAGAAGCGTAAGATCCGCGCAGTACTACGGGGCGTCCCGTTCGAGCTCGCGAACGATGACATCCTCGAGGACCTTAAGTCCCAGGGTTTCCCGGCCGAAGCAGTGCACACGATGCACTCCAACCGCGGTAGGCGTTTTCCTTTAGCATTAGTTATCCTATCCAATACTCCCAACTCGAAGGAGATCTGCAGAGAGGCTCGCACAATTTGCGGACTCTCAAATATCTCCGTCGAGCGTCCCAACCCCCGCGGTCACCCTGGGCAGTGCCACCGCTGCCAGCTCTATGGCCACGCAGCGGCTAACTGCTCAGCTCCCCCCAGGTGCGTTAAGTGCCTGGTTCCCCATATCACTAAGGAGTGCACTCGCACTCCCGAATCCACTTCCCCCCCTGCCTGTGTGCTTTGCGGCCAGTCCGGCCACACAGCTAACTACAGGGGCTGTCCGCGCGCTCCGCGCTCCACCGCTAAGAGGGCCGCGCCTAAACCGGCGCCGCCGCTCACTCCCGCTAACTTCCCGCCGCTGCGCAACCGGGGTCCCCCGGAAGCAAAACCCGTTCAGCTGGCGCCTACTCCGGCTCTGTCTTGGAGGCAGCGTCCGGCCGTTCCGCCTGCACCTTTCCGTCCTATCCCAGCTCCCTTAGCTTCCGTAGGGCCGCGTCCTGCTCCGTCATCTTCACCTCAGGCGTCATTTGCTGAGGACATGAAGACCGTGTTCGACGTCATTCAATACGTCGACATTAACGAAATTTCCGTACTCGCACGCAAACTGCGAGCCGCCCGCTCTCCTCAAGAGCGTTTAATTGCGTTAGCCGAGCATCATTCGCTTCTAAGTTCGTTATAAATTTTATTTTATATAAATTCGTAAATAAGCAAATATAACGCCTTAAATCCCGCGTCCCTTAGATTCGAAATTCAAAGTCGTTAGATCGAGAAACGCGCACACTGGCGAACCCACGCAATTAGCTTTAGATCTCGAGGCCCTTCAGGCCGCAAATTCTAACTTTAACGTAAATTCTAACTCTAACGTAAATCCGAATTAATGCAATTTTATTTTTCATTTTTTAATGTTTTCAATTATTTACTTTTTTATTTGAGCACCTTCAGTGCTATGTAAATCCCAGCGGGTGACCCCTTAAGGGCCCCGCTAGCGCGGCCTCTTTCTCCATTTGGCCGTCGCTCAGATGAAGGCTGAGTGGCAAAAATGCACGAGCCGACAGGGGGGTTTTTAGTGGGTATAGTTCTGGTAGGCGACGGGACGAGTCCCACATAACTACGATCGCGCGCGCGGAGTATGCGTCAATGCATTTTTTATCCTCCTGCCCTTCCCGTGGAGGGGAACACGAAAAAAATAAATAAATCTAATCCTCCTTTGAATAACATTAAAAATGTTTTTATTCGTTGTACCGGCTGCTTTTACCTTTATTATAATATTTCGGTCTTCTAACAATAGTAATTGAAAATATAAAAATGTCAAATACGTAACCTTAACCGTAAAATACCCAAATACTTAAGGATAGTATTAAGGTAATACCGAGGCATTATTGATTCGCCATTTCCACCAAACGCTACGAAGGAAGCGCCACTTAAAACTATGATATAATTTTCATTTTTTTTATAGGAGAACTTCCCATTAAACTCTTTTACTTCCCCTTATGAAGGACGGAATTTTCAAAACTCCTATTCATGTTTTTCGTATCATAAGTGCAAATAACATAACTCGTGGTACTGTAAGTTAAATCCCCTATTTAACCCCTGAAGGATTAAATTTCCAAAAAAGCCGAATTATTAGTGTACTTATTTTATTTAAGTGCCTGAAATAAACATTTTACAGCTCTTGCTTTAAAGAAAAAAATCCCATCACTATTTTCATACCCTGTTTTAAACCTTTAAGAACCTTAAATATGAGTTTCATGCCTATAGCTTTACAAATAGCATACTGCCATACCCATATTCAAACTCCATTTTACCCTCCTAACGGATAATTTCCGGGATAAAAACTATCTCATGTCATTCCCGGGGTCTCAAACTAACTCCAAACCAGATAACAGTGTCATGGCTTTAACTTTAAAAATAAAAAAGTCCCATGCAATTCTTCATCCCCCACTTAACTCCTTAAAGGTTGGCATTTCTTTAAAATGATACTAATATCTGTATTATTTATGCTTGATGTTAAAACCAAAATATAAATATCATGCGTACAGCTTCAAAATAAAAGACTTCCAAACACACTGTCATCCCCCATTCCACCATATCGTAATGGATGATTTCCGCGATAAGAACTATCCTGTGTCTTTTCTAGGGTCTCAAATTTGCTCTATACAAAGTTGTCAAATTTTATACTTTCTGCCCCAAGTATTTTATAAAAGAGTGCCGAGAGGTATTTTTTCCGCCGGCATTTTTTCCTATATTTATTCCTATATTATGGGTATAATTAAAAAAATACTTTTTGAAATTTAAATTTTTTAATACAAAATTTCAGCAAAATTGGTTCAGCAGTTTAAGCGTGACAGACAAAAAGATATACAGACAGAGTTACTTTCGCATTCAGTATATTAGTATGCTGTTGTAATAACTGTCTATTGACACAAATAAATTAGAAAATTTGAGGTTTTAAGGTATGAGGATTAAGGTAATAAACCAAGAAAATGTTCATGCAATGTTTAATATTATATAATCTCATTATGTACTTACTTAGTTGGGTTACCAAGGGTCAAGACATTTCTGGGTGAGCTTTAGCCCTTTAGCTTCACTGAGAATCCCTACGTTATTGTCCTTTCAACACATGTATTATACTTTACAAAAGAAATATTATCAAATTTTTGTATCCATTAAAATTTCGCGCATATTTTTATACAGGAAGGGCTTATGGCCTTAAGGATCTTTACCAGCATAACTTTGGTGAGCACACAAATTTGGGAAATTAGTAATTTGTCGAAAAATTTATTATATTTATTTATAGGCTTTTCTTCTTGATAACATCTTTAAAAATATATTAGTGGGTTTATACTTACGTACATATTATATATAAAGTTAGATATCCATACATACAATATAGTAATAGAGTGCTTATAATTACAATAATATACATTGAAAAGTATGACAATCATATGCGCTACTGCGTTTTATTAATGCATCATAGTACTTAGGTACATTTATGAACAAAAGTATAATAAAGAATATTATTTGGTATCGACAAATAGTTAAACTAACTTTTTTCATAGAAATTACTCGTAATTAATAGCATCAATATCATATCTGATTCCGATTGTAAGTTGGAAATTCTATAATAATATATAAGTCAAAAATGCAAATAAAAGGTATTGTTGTATTATACTTTAAAAAGCACAAAACGAAAGCTTTTGTAAACCAGTATTTCTTTCATCTTTTATTTTCTATAGCCTTATAAATCTGTGGTTGTTAAGAATATCTAAGAAGCAAGAGTTTTCTGAATACTAATTGGAATTTTATTGAATTGAAAAAAAGATATGTTTTGTTAAATATTAACGTTTATAAAATGAAATAGGACGTTGAACTTCCAAAAATGTGTTAAAAAATCTGTTAATAAAATTATTTATGAATGAATAGGGTAAATGTACTTCGGTTATTTCGTTCGTTACATAGGCAAGACATATGACATCCTTGCCAATGAACACCATTAATCGTAGATGTTTAATTATTAATATAATAATAGTGTGGTTATATAATAGGGAAATGGCATAGCCTCTACAATTTCCTCCACTGCTCCTTCACTTTAACCAGAATACGTCCGCATAATTACGGTTATTATGGCGATAAAAATGGGAATGGTTTATAGAGCCCCTGACGAGATGTCGACAGACGAAGCACTCCGAATATAGAGATATTATTGATATTGTATTTTAAGTTTAATCTAAAAAAAAGTTCCTTTAGTTCAACAATGAAGTAAGCAGTTATAAAATTCAAATTTATATTTCTTAACATCGACAGTGAACAATAACTGACTGTTCTTTTGACGACAAATAAAGCAATACAACAGTTTGAAAAAACTGGTTGTAGAGTTAGGTTGAGAGTGAATAAGAACTGGGTAGTAAAGAAAATTCTCGGGTATAATTTATTCAAAACATATTTACAATATCTCTTTATGTCTATACAAAAATATTCTTATCCGTTAGCTCAACAAGTATCCCCCCAACTATCGAAACGACGGACACCCTCAAACCCACCCGTTCACGAGGTTCAAAAAAATAGAAACAGCAGTCTGGACAGTCTATAAAATTCACTCCCTTATGAAATCCACGAGTCAGAAACACTACTCATCTTTTAAAAATAGAGTTAAAGACAACTACTTTTCCCTTACTAAGTAAGTTATTTATTGTTTTGGCATTTATAAGTTTTCCTTTAAACAACTTTAGAATGTATATATTTTATTGTATTTTATTTTATTTGTGTATGTATATGCGTATATGTAAGTTTATTTACGGGGTTAAGTATATAATTTGTATATGTTTAAAGTAGGTACACACTACTTTGTTATAAACTAATATCTCCTCTCACAGGTCGGCTGGAACAGATTAAGCCGTTAAGTCTTTTAGAATATGCCGTACCTTTGTACATTTTAAGTCTTTAAGGTATTTTATATTGTTTTCATATGTGTGTAAATAAAAAAATAAAAAAAACTGCTAAATAAGAAAAAATAAACAAAAATAGGATTGCGCCCAATTTGATTCCCATTCAATCTTACCAATGTCAAATACATTATCAGCCAGTGACAAAAAAAAAGCCTTTCTAACTGATTTGTTTGCATCCTTGACCAAATGCCGCCGAAATTACATACCCTTCTTTTATTGCGTGAAGTCAGTTTTGTGAAGTCAGTTAAGTGATTTTGAAAGGGTTCTGATATCTTCGTTTTACTTCCTTATTCTGAATTCAGCTGATGTTTTTGTTTTTTTAATTCAAGCACCTTAAAAAGTGGAACGGCGTGAATGTGATTTCTTTACGCCTATTCAAAGACTTTTGAAACCTGGAATATATATTATAAACTTGCATATGATTTTACAGTCGGCAAAGGAACATACTTTCAACGTGACGGAAATCTGTCATCGTTAGTGCTATAGATCAACTATCTTTTTTTTTTGATTTGTCATTGTGTGAGTTATTTAGTCAAACCCTGCGTAAATGTACAAAGCCACCCATTTATGTATTCAGTTGACAGAAACGGTACCATGGTAGGATGGATGATATGGCAACTATGTATGTTGTCGATTG
Source organism: Marasmarcha lunaedactyla (assembly GCA_923062675.1). NCBI lineage: Eukaryota > Metazoa > Arthropoda > Insecta > Lepidoptera > Pterophoridae > Marasmarcha > Marasmarcha lunaedactyla. The sequence goes on along the minus strand of OV281352.1, from coordinate 19,380,104 downwards.
TTGTGCTTATTTAAAATTCAAATACATGGAACTTTATCATAATGTTACTTTGTGCAGATGCTCGATTTGGCGTAATGCCCTTGCGATTGTTGCGGTTGAAAATGACACTTAAAATTAAATATTTTTATGCGACAAATAAAAGAAAACTTTCGTTTGGTTTCTCAAATTATTTTTTCCCTTAAATTCGATTCTCGCTCAGGACTAAAATTTGCGTGCACGAATAAGTTTTTATTTGCTCATGTGAACAGCATGAAACTTACTTCGACAAAAGCATTAAGATATTGAACTGTAGACAGAGGTTAATTTGTAATTAATGTTAATTTTAACGAAGGATACAGACTTCTTAGAATGTTGATGTTGTTTTAATCACCCTAGTTTATTTGTAAAGTAGCTAATTTCATGCCAAATTAAGAGTAACATACCAACAATCCTTGGGCGTATCTCTAGCTGACATAAAAGAGCTCTAACCATACAAAAAGAACAAACCTTACACTCGAAAAAAGCGTATATTCTTATTTAAAAATTTGGGGTAGTTTCAGTACTGCTTTAGTAGCCTATACAGTGCCTTTATGCACGTCTTCTAAATGACATATGTCACGCATATCAAACTATGTTTTACCAATTCAGTGAACAAACACTATATCATGTGAAATGTGAAGAGGGTTACATAAGAGAACAGAGAACTGCTAGAACTTTTTATAAATTCAATGAATCATACAAATCTTTACCTGCGAAAACGTTATCTGTACCGATAGCAAGAAAAATATTATACCTTAAATAAATATAATACCTATGAAATTGCCGTTTTTCACGAAATAAATGAAGCGTAATTTTTTTATATATTTTTTATTTCTATTAATCAAAATAATCACCCATGCAATCAATGCATCTTTGCCAACGCATTGGTAGCTTATTGATGCCTTTCTTGAAGAAATCAGCTGGACGGGAGGCAACAAATTCTTCAAAGGCATTTTGTACTGCCTCTCGGGTATTGAATTTTTTTCCCGCCAAGAAGTTATCCAAATTCTGGAAAAAGTAGAAGTCTCTAGGCGCAAGGTCTGGTGAGTACGGCGGATGACGGAGAACTTCCAACCCCAACTCTTGTAGCTTGGAGACCGTCTGCTGTGCAGTATGAGGTCACGCGTTGTCGTGCAGGAGCAGTGGAGCCGAACGATTGACCAAAGCTGGTTGGAGACGTGCAAGCTTCTCCATCATTGTGTTTAGTTCTTCACAGTACACATCTGCAGTAATGCTTGTCTCGTTTGGCAAGAAGCTGTGATGAATTACACCCGCGTTAGACCACCAAACAGTGACCATCACTTTTCTAGGGGTAAGTTTTCGTTTAGGGCATTGTTTGGGTGCTGAACCAGGGTCCAACCAACTTGCTGAGCGCTTACGATTGTCAAACAGGATCCATTTCTCGTCACAAGTAACAATGCGGTTCAGAATTCCTTCATTTGTATGCCTGCTGAGCAGTGCAAGGCACTTCCCCACGCCTACTTCGCGCTGGCGGTCATTGAGTTCGTGGGGGTACCCATTCGTCAAGCTTTTTTACCTTGCCAATTTGACGCAAATGGACCAATATTGTTTTGATGCTAACGTTGAAAGCTGCTGCTAATTCAGCCGTGGATTGAGTTTGCCTTTAATTCGTCATTGTCGACCAAAGTTTTCGGACGACCATGGGGTTCATTTTTCAGATCAAAATTTCCAGAACGGAAGCGGGTAAACCAATAGCGGGTGGTGCGTTCGTTTGTAGTGTTCGCTCCGTAAACGTCGTTGATGTTGCGTGCCGCTTGTACCGCTTTGCTGCCACGACGGTACTCATACTCCATAATTACTCGAATTTTTAACTTATCCATGATGACGAAAAATGTTCGAATGCGTTGAAAACAAAACACTAACTATTAAACAAATGACGATTTTAGAAAAAGAATTCCATGTTTGTCAAATAAAATTAATTTGAAATTAGAATTATCAGTCAAAAATAAAAATATTTTCATTTGAAATAGCCAGTACGGCAAAACGGCAGTTTCATAGGTAAAGACCTATTATTATCTGTTGTAAAGTTAATTAAAAAATATATATTTGTATTGTTCCCCACTATTAGACTGTATGTTGAGTGTAAGGTTTACTGGTTATAATTCAATTTATTAAAAAAAAGCATAGCTGCTGAAACCGTATAAAACGAAGATTTAGGGTTTCGTTATTCTGTTAGTGGGCTTTATACTCGAAGCATGAACATTAATAGTCAGACAGTTGAAATTTTCAATTAGTACGTATTTCTTTAGCTGATATATCAATAAACATAAAAAAATTGGTATAAGTTACAATGAGCATGTGTACTGGACTATAGACAACTGAAGGACTGTATTCTTCACAGACGAGACAGACCCGCCTGATTAAAAGTGTTCCAAACAGGTTCAGACAGTGTTTACGTAACCGACGAGACCCGATACTAAAGACACCCCTGTGTAACCATCAATATTAATTTTAGCAATAAAAATCAAAATGTTCATGTTCTTATTTTCAAGGGAAAATTTTAATTTTTCATTTTCGTGTGTATTTTTAAGGATATATTTTTTTTTAATCTTAAACTTTAATGTAAGCATATCTAAACATAAAATAAACATAAATTTATCTATTCTAATCTTAAAGTCTAAAAACAAAGTAGGCCATATTGTGTGTTGAGTAGTTATATTTTGGGCCAGTAATAATGTCTTAAGTTTAAAATTTATTTTTTGAAAATTTTAATCTAGCATAACTATAAACGTCACAATTTATCCTACGTATAACTGAAGAAATTTTTTTTAAAGTTGAGACAAACTGAATAGCGCTAAATTAATCCAACAAACATAACATACCTTTGTTCTGATTTAAACAATTTAACATTTTATTGTTATTTTTTTTTAAGTATTCTTTTTTATTATACAGGTGATAGAGTTTGATAAGCTTGTAGGGAATGAATGGAACCCAAGGAAACACTTAATTATCTGCTTATTTGTAATGTAAACAAAAAAATTACTTTTTATTACGTCGGTGTGTTTTTTCTTCCAACTGTTTACACACATGGTACATGAAGTGAAAGCCGCCTGTGAGGTTGTAAACCAAATTCTGAGTTAAAGCAAAATTTATACAATATTTCCAGCATATTTTTCATGCTACAGAAGTGTATATATTATGATGGTAGTTTTCTTGGAAATGTATGTTGAATCCGACGAGAATTAATTGCATTGTAAAATAGTCGTACATCAGTATTCGCCTTGGTTGTTATAATGACAAATAATTTGATACTAAAATAACAGTTTTGAAATATTTTTTAACACTCGCAATAATTGTTATTAATATTGTCGTTGAATAGAATAATTTTTTTTTTGTAAATTTAAGTCAGTGATGCGAAATGGTTTTGAGTGTTTACCGAATTGGCACTATACTGATAAACTTTTGCAAGTTTAAATTGTAGTGTTGGTTGGTTTTATTGTTTGAAACGGTATGTTTACATAGCCTAGGTAAAAAAATTTCATAATTGCATTTATTATTATGTCCACAGCATTTATCACTGGACTTAGAGTACTCAAAGATATACTGCATTATAACTTTTGTAAACGATTGATCTGTAGGTAAAGCCAATGAAAATTTCTCTTACTAAGAACTGTTTTGCTTATAATGTTAAATTCAATATACACTATTTCATCCGTCAAGCCTATTTGGAAAGTATCTCGGTGAATATTATTAAATTTAACGAAACCCATCTTTATTGAGTAGCTAAAGTGGAAACAGAAAGGCTTTGGAATTTAACACGATAATAAAATAGCTTTTAAAATAATTCAATATTCAGAAGGTGTTTCACGCATGATAAGCCGCTGGGAGCCTCCAAAAGGATTTGTTTCCACTGTAATCCGTTTTAACAACTCAGAGGTTTACCCCTTCCCTTAAGGGAATTAGAAAAAAGGGTAAAAATGTGTTTCACTCCCGTAAATTGGAATTTTTTTTCATATAGATATATATTTATCTAAGCTTTGCTTTAAATATGTACTAGTAACAAACAAAACTTTTAGTTCTTTGCGTGGCTTTTGCAAGTTTCATATTGTATAAGTGGAATATTGTTTATAAATCCCTGCGTTACTGTGTGTAATTGTGGCTGACGTAGGTACCTACTCTTTCGCTCAATACGTGGATACATCATAGATTCACAGTCGTATTTTAAAGTAGACTCCGGAGCTGACCCACCTACGTGTCTAGTCATTGATTTGGTAATAGGTTTGAGTGTTACCTATATTCTACCGTTGTCGTAGTAACGCATGAGACATGCAAAACAAAAAGGGTTAGAAGGTCGAATAAAAATCATGCCAATCTATTTGTGAATCGATTTAAAATCATAGGATACCAAAAATTTTAAATTACTGTTACTGAATTAGGCAGTTACGTTGCGGTAAGCATGAGAACCTGACACGCTTTGTTTTCATACAATGAGAGGAAGTTGAGTCATTCAATAGTAGTCTGTAGTACATACCTACTGACACAAATTAATGTCATACATATCGTTTCTCAGCAATGCCTAAGCGGATCGGAATGTTGAAAGTAATGAGTAATAACTGATCGTACTGTGTATATTTCACGTCATTGCTAAAAAACATATATTTTTGTTTGTTCGTGGACCTGAGGTTGAGAAGGGCGATGACTGGATCCCGCGTTAACTCGTGAACGGGTGCCGTTTGAGGGTGTTCGTCGTTTGGACAGTTGGGGACAGCTAACATATGCAGATAATTATAATTTTGTATATACATAAAGAGATATTTACATGTACATTTATTTTGAAAAAAAATTAACGCGTGAAGTTTCTTGCCAGTTATTCTTCACGAAGGTTTTTCCGAATTGGTGGTAGAGTCATGTTTTATTTAACGTCAAGAAGAACGTCCAATGAGAGCGATGGCTTTCACGTTAACTCGTGCTCAAGTGCTGTGCGTGGAGGTCTGTTGTTGGGACTATTCATACGGTGTCTTACCAAACTTTCCGAATGGTAAGAATGGTTTTGTATACATATGAATACATTGCGAATTTATTTTGAAAAACAGATGACTTCCGTGAAATTTCACCATTTCGGTGGTCTTGTCATATTGTTTTCGCTTGTTTCGAGCTGTGGAACCGCAGCCTAATCATGTTTTGCTGTGAAAATTTTGATTGTCAATCTTTGTCATGACAAAATTCTTACTTATTTGATGTAAGTGATGAATGTAATGTGAGAAGTAAAAAAATACTCTTTGGGAATATTTTCCTTACATAATCAAAAAATATAAACTATGCAAGATTGAATAAAATATATAACCAATTGGTTTCTTAATTAGTCATAGATTATTTTATATTACCGGTATAAAATAAAATTTACTATAATCATGTTTACTAATACTATCATTAATTTTAAATTAGCGCTGTCAGAATATTTTGTCATTAATACCTAAAAACCTTCGCTCACTTAACCCTCATAAGTCACGCTAGTAAAGTTCACACTTTGCCTGAATGAGTCAAGCTGACCCCATGTCCGATCAATTGAATCTCTGGACACAAGCTTGATGACAGCCGTTTTCCCTTTATTGTTAACATACTTGAAGTAATAGTTCCAGAGCCAGTAGACGCGACGATGATGGTGTAAATAATTATTTGAAAGGAACTTGAAAATATATTTGTATTTTCTTACATGATTTCTAAGATAAATATCTAAATGATCTTTGTTCAATAAATCTATAGGTTTACTCAGACACTACTAGCGACTTATTTACGAGAATGTTGCACTTCACAAGTGACTTTATAAATTAAATGCCTGAGCTAAACATTTAAAAGTTTCTTCTTAATATGAACATATTTTATTAATTGAACTTGATACCTATAAGCTTATATCACAATTTTTCCTTGATCTTGATTGATCTTGATTAATATACTGTTATAATGAGCAATCGTAATTTTTTTTAAACTGTTCCAATAATAATATTAAAAAAAATTTTGAAAGAAAAATATTACAAGAATACCCTATTTCTGGTTGAAATGTACGGTATTTTATTCTATGTATTTCCTGCAGAGGACGTTATTTTCGTTAATTATTATCACATAAAATCAAAGAGAATCTAGTGATTTTCCTCAATCACGTTCAGGAATGGGTAATAAATGCCATTCTCGTAAACGAATAACCTCTGTTCGACATGTGGGTAACTCGTACCCGACTTGTTACATACCAGATTATTGTGCTTTTATGGGAGAAATTTTTGCTCACACTATTTCCGAGGTTTTAATATGGTCACAAAATATCTGAGCAATTGTGCCGTCAAACGGTTGATAAATAAACTTTATATCACTTCAGATCACAACTTCGTATCACTTATATATCAGTTCCTTTATAAGTAAATATTTAAAGAGATCGCCCGCAATACAGCTTCATTTAAAGAGATTCTAACATTTTTGTTTGGAGACTGGCATACCCTCAGTCCACCATTTCGAGAAATCTTGATTTTAGCAGCCAGAGATGAAACTAGTGGTAATCAGTAGAATGAATTATAACGAACAAAAGTGTATATAATTAATCATGTAAGTGAAATACTTTCCAAGATATTTAAGTTCAAAGTTCCAAAAAAGATACAAATTCGTCGATGCCACCTCCCTGGAACCGGGTTTATCTGCCTACCACATCTATGCCATGCCGCCTCTGTGTCTCCCCACGTGGCTTTATTTCGCTCTCAGCCATTTTTTAAATGTTATTCATTCGACTTCTCACATTGGTCCTGAGAACACGAATGTGTTTATCCGCACATGCAATTAGCTGTTTATTGTTGAGTTTTTAAATAAATGATATTCATTCTATGCCGTAGTTTGACATGCTTCCTGATGCTTCCTACGAGTATTAGGTAACTACGAGTGCATAGGGTAAGAACTGTAATCAAGTGTATGTCAACGTTAAGACCGAAATTAGAAGGTATCTTTCCTACGGAATGTGCTCCAGAAATACTTAAAATTACTTATAGTTTAGAAATAACATATAGATACCGTCACCCCCGTGATTCCTAAAAGTGGCTACTGTTGGTAGAATGAACTGGATGAATAGAATGGAAGGTAGCATAGACAAAAACGCTATGCATACATAAAAGTAGCGTGGTTCTCTAGTCTGCGACTTGTAGAAAATAGCTCACATACAACTTTTCTTTCGAAAAATCAAGATTTTTCAAAATGGCGGACAATTTTTTAATACCCAAGAAATTCGATGTCTTTTTAGCGATTGTACTGCTTACGGCCGCACTCAGTTTTGTTTTCTTTTGTCTTTACAAATTATAATTTATTTTCATTTTTATTCATGAAACTCCTTACTTAAGTACATAATTTAAGAATCCAGTAACCTTTAGGCATTTATTATACAAGGAATTTTTTGCAGATAGCGTGATATATCTATGGTAGATCACACGTATTTTCTGCATCTTTTCGACAAAGCAAAATTATAGTTTATAATAATAAACATAGGTAGAAAACTACCAGGAATTTTCGAAGATAGCGTGATATATCTATTATAGATAACATGTAATTTCTGCATCTTCTCGACAAAGCGAAATTTTAGTTTATAATAATAAACATCAGGTAGAAGATTACCAGTAATTTATGCGGATAACGTGATATATCTATTATAGATTACACGTATTTTCTGCAACTTTTCGACAGTGCGAAATTTTTGTTTATAATAAAAAAACATCAGGTAGAAGACTACCAGTAATTTATGCAGATAACGTGATATATCTATTATAGATAACACGAATATCTGCATCTTTATGATAAAACGAAATTTTAGTTTTTAATAAAAAAACATCAGGTAGATGACTACCAGGAATGCATACGGACAACGTGATATATCGATCATAGATAACACGCGTTTTCTGCATCTTTTCAATAAAGCGAAATTATAGTTACCGCCGAGTACCCGCGATCACTTATGAAAAAACATAAAATGGCTTACCTCATCGGAAGAAATAACGAGTCGCTTTCATTTATTCTGTATTTTTTGTTCTAATTTTCAAACTTTTAGTACACTTTTGGTACAACTTTTACAACATATTTAATATTAAATTATTAAGTTACTGGTTGGTATAAGACGTGTGCTTGTTACCACGCATGAAGAAAGAATGCAGACTTGCCGGGACCGGGGTTGATCAAGTAAAAGACGTACAGTTTTTTGAATAAGTCAAAAGACATACTCTAAAACTGTGCGAAGTTACCTAGTACCTTAAAAGGACTACATATTTAATTATATAGGTTACTATCTGAAGAATGAAGCACCGAAATATAATGGTTCGAATAAATGGTAGCGAATCTAGATTTATAATAATATAATAATAATATAATATTTCTAACAATTACACCACATTATCTAGCCCAAATTAAGTATCATTAAGAACTTGTGTTATGGATACTAGATAACGGATAAATAAACTTAAGAAATATATAAGCACAGATAGATATTTTTTTTTCATGTATAAATATTAGAAATAAACTTAAATAAACATACATACACATCCATGACTAGAAAGCAAATATAATAAAATATCTGCCTCTACCAGGATTCGAACCCGGGACCTCTGGCATGGAAGGCAACGGTACTTACCTCCACACCAAACAGGCCGTCAGATTTAGATGCATTATAGATAAAGTATAGATTCAATAACTATGTTAAGCAAATCTACAGTAAGGAGCTTCTTAACTTGCAAGTAAATAACAATTAAGTTAACAATTTAAACAATAACAAATAAAAAGTAACAAATAATAGTAAATCCCCAGACAAATACACCAACTGTATCGATACAGCGAACCGGATAAATATCAACAACTATGACCCGTATGAATGTTCATCACACAAATGATTGCCGCCGCCAGGACTACAACCTGGGACCTCCGGCGTACCAGGCAGGGCTACTAACTACTACGCTACTCAGTCGTCACAATGCTTACAAATAAATGAGACAACTGATTCAACGTGAAAATTGACTTGAATTATCCCTTTGTAACCAACGTCCTGACACAAAATGTTACCACTCCACAGTTCTTTACGACCTGACTTTATTACTTAATTCTTGCGTTGTAACTATCTTGAAACATGGACATAACTGTCGCTTTAGTTCACAATCATTTTGAAATTGTCCGAACAGCAAGATTCTGTATTATGGAACTGAAGACACAGGGTGATAACAAAAATTCAAGCATAAAAAATTAAAAGGATACATTTAGCTCACTCGATAGCCCTCACTCGGTAGCCCAGGATAAAATCGATTGCGCATTGTTATGTCTTTTGTAACCGCCAAGACATTGACGAGACATACGGGGACGAAACAACACTACGAAGGACTGGAATGCCAGTTTGAGAAGGCACCAAATCACCCTACTGAACATAGATTGCAATATAAAGAAATGAATGATTTTTTCCAAAATATTTTGTAGTAAATTTAGTTTCTGCAAGAAAAAAGATTCAACCACGTCATTTATTTCGGATAATTACAACAGCACTAATGTTATTTGTATCAGTACAGTACTTTCTGAACATATTTATTTACCTGAGTACATAACCAAAGAATCTACCGGCATTTCTTTCGCAGTCTTGTTTTCTTTATGAGTAGTAAATTATTGAAAGCAGAAGATGCATCCTTTTTTTACTATTTTCACAGCTGATAAACGAGCATGGGACCCAATTGATGGTACCGGCACCGGATGGACGTTGGTGTTTTATATATCAAAATTGAATGTGATTATTATATCGACTAATGATGCGTTGCCGGCCGTAGGATGCAGTTGAAATTGCCTTTGTTCCAGTAATTGCACTGATTGTTCCTTCCCTTCAACCGGAACATATATATGTAAAGTGGTTATTATGGCGGTAAAATAGGTAGGACTCTAGTACCACCCTAGGCGAGATCTTAACAAGGAACTTTACTACCACAATACCCCTTCGTCTGGTTCACGAGGTCGAGTACTATGCATGTCTTTGTTTTGATTTTGTAACGAAATGTTGTTTTGCTAATAGTATACAAATTTTAAAGAAGTATAGACTGGTTAAAATAATATTATGTTTGCGAAAAGCGTTAAGGCATATGTAAGGCATAATTTCACGTCACGTTAATGTGGAATGAGTTGCTGCGTCTGTGTTTCTACAAAAATAAAACCACGGTATTTTTAAAGATAAAATTAATAGGAATTTGTGCAGTCTCAGATTTTTATTTGAATCCCTCGTGGCGCTAACTCGACCAAACAACTCGCAAGCGATTCTTGCCATTGCCCTGGGCCTCCACCAAATCAGCCGAGAGCACCTACCATCGTTCTTTCTCTTTACTTTCCACCTACAGCAACAAGAGACATAGAAAAAAAGAAAAGTCTTAAGATATGTATTTTCGAACCTGCTTTCGTAATTCAATAACTCAGGCACCCTTTATCTAACGTCCGAGAACATTAATTTCTTGGCGTGAACCATAATATTTAAGAGGCGTAAATTTAGCGGAACCTGTTGCGTGTCTTGTAGCTGAGGGCTGGCAGGATTTAGTATCGGTTGAAATGTTTGCAAGAATTTTTAGATTATAAGCAATTTTAATGAGAACAATTTCGTAAATAATTTTTTTTTAATGACTGGCATATATTTCGGTTCAATTTAGAAAGTTTAAGGTATTTATTTGTAGGCATTGCTTCCCTTCAAATTAAGATAAAAGTGAAATGAAAAGTATTAATGAATACTACCAAACAAAATATTGATAATTGTGCAAATGTATAGTTATATATGATAACTTTTTAGAAAGGGCGTTTAAACAAATGATTTGGAGCAAACATTTTTATGACTATTTAATGAAAATACAATGAAAACCTCGGTGCTGACAGACATTTTCAAAGTTTTCGACGTTCTCATGTTTAAAGAGTTTTTAGTAGCATTTATAATATAGTATGTTTGAAACTTAAATAACAAATAATGATACTTGTGTCCGTTGATAGTCCTATTTAGCCATTGTAATAATTGCAAACAAACATGCCCGAATAAAGGGAAGGGTCACGTGATGAAATTACTGGAATTACGGGAGCTTTCATTTACAATTTGGTCCCTGTGGTCTTTGTTGCTTACAACAAAATTGGGGTATTATTATGTACTTAAGTTGATGTCTAAATAGCGTAATAGTATTCCGAAGTTTATATTTCAATGGGCTGATTTTTCAATGCTCAAATAACTTTTATCATTAGAATAAATTCGAGACTTTGACAACTGTCTATGGAAAGTCTTGGCAAGTGTTAAAGTTATTCTCCAGATAAAGGTTATCTAGTTATCTAACGATTGAAAAATCAGCCCGTAGTGTATTATCTCTAGCAGGTGTATAATAATTTTAGAAATACAATTTACAAGATTACTAGAATTTACTAGAAACTTCGAAACTGATTTTATCCTCAGTACAGAAAAAAAAATTATTGAAATAAAAGTTAATAAAAATATTTTGATTGTTGCTAGTTTTGATTGTTCACGCTATATGACTTAAATGCAAGTAATGACAACCAAGTCGGTAATGTTATTTAAAAAAATTGAGTCTAATGTTTCAGTTTTTCATAAAGACAAATACTTTAAATACGGAATTAAAGCATTTTAAAGCATTAAGTTACAACAAACTAAAAATTTACTACACATTTACGTTTTGACAACAATCAATGATGACAATTTTTCATTATAACTTATTGTTGCTATTTCAAAAAATTTATAGCATACGTTCTTCGCCAGATTGGCGCAGGTTTTTACTTTGTAGGTCAGGCTTTACGTTTTAATGCGAGTAAAAATATAGTTTATGGAACAAAAATTAGTTCAAAGTTTGGTTGAGGCAGTAAATTGAAAATTTTTACCAGAGTACCTGTGGCAAGATACGTTAAAATTATTTTTCAATTTGTTTTATATAACATAAAGAACTGCAAAGGACATTCATATAATATACAGTATGTATAAATAATTTATCACCGCAAAATTAATTCATGCCACGAAATAAACGAAAAAGTTTAATTAACTTTAGGGGTAAAAGTAAAAGTGTTTATCTTTTAAAATCTACCTCGTAAATCGAGAGGTTTCATCCCTGATTTTATCTGAATTTCATCCCTAGGAAGTCTACAACCTTCCCATCTCCGTCAGTACGCACCCAGCCCCCACGGCGGGATGACGTCCCTACAAGTTGCAAGTCGCGAAACGTGATTATTTTAAACAGATCATAAAGATTGAGTTTAACTTGAAAACACACATATCAAACTAAAATCATTTTAGTTTAACAAGTCTCAGTATCACAAATTTTGCTCTATTTTATTTCACGTTAATATTTGGGAACAATGAAAACCGAAAGATTTTCAATAAAAATAAACATAAAACGATCAGAATATTTCATTTGATTTCAGTTTCGAATTGATTTATTTAAAAAAATTTAAATTAAAAAGATGGATATGGTAAAACTGTCTAGTTTATTTCTCTTTATTCCGGTTTTGCGGATATCTCCGGCCAGGGTAGTGTATAAAGTGGGAGTGTTGATGGCGTCGCGTCTGGACTCACCGTTTGACCTAGAGCGCTGTGGTCCAGCAGTGGACTTAGCACTGGAGATGGTCAATGAGAAGTTCCTGGCGCATCATGACGTCGAACTCCAGAAGGTGCAGGGCAGGTTCGTTTCTTTACTTCAAATCGTAGTTTCAGATTCGAAAATGCAGAGTTTTTGATATGATACATCATTTTATTTTTATAATTTCAATGTGATAAATCTCGGAATATCAAATTATTAATACACATTTGAAAATAGTTCAAAATTTACAAACATATTTTAATCAGCTCTAATTGATATTGTAAAACTTATGAAAGACATTATTTATCTTAATTTATCTTAAATTATTATTTATCTCATTTATAATTTCGGGTACAGAAAAGATTTCCTTTATAGTAGATCCTGTGCTATCGGTTTAATAGGTACCTCAGTGGTATAAGATATTTCAAATTTTAAGTTAACACACACACACAAATCTTTCATCTTTGTAATAATAGCGTCGATATGTAACTAAAATAAACTTGATTAAAAGTAAAACAATGATTAAATAGTATTAACCACTACATGCCAAAACTAACATGATCTTGACCTTTAAAAGAACGATGTGAATCTCCGATAACTCTAGCAATTTAGGACGGAATCCCCAATCCAACGGAGTATTAAAGAAGTGTGGTCAGCAAAACAATCTTACGTCGTCTACGTTCGTGTGAGACAAAACCGAACTGTCCCTACCAATTGAGAGTCAATTCCGAATTTCATTTTGATCGAATCACGTACATATAAGTCAAGAGAAATTTTTCTTACTACTTTATGAATATATAAATATAATAATATAATAGTTATTTCATACTACTATACATACTACTATCATACTATATAATTAAGTTGTTGCAATCTTGTGGCACGATGCCAATGCTGTGAATTTTGTAACATTGGATTTAAAAACTTTGACAAGAAGTTTGACCGTGCTTTGTCGATGTTATCCTTAGACAATCTACAGAGTTTTGAAGACACCGAAACAATTGAAAATCGAAGGTGTTAAGTCAGGGCTGTAAATTTCCCAGCCAGAGATTTTTGCGGCAAAATCTCATTTTAAACGTTGCCTTTTGGATCCCATAAAACACACAACTTCACCTTTAATCCAGGTTTTGCCACTGTTAAGCCTGTGGTGTTTGACCGCTCTTCAACCATGACCTTTTTCGCACGTTCATGTCGTAGGTACTTTAGTAGGTACTATTTCAAGTTACAAGAGATCAAAAATTGAACAGTGGGTTCCTTTTTGAGAATATTCATGGTTTTTTTATTCATCTTATTTTGTTTATAAACAGAATTAATATTCAGATTCAAATTTAAGTTATTAACATTAAATAAAGCAAAACGAAATATTCTTAAAATGTTGGAAAAATTATCCAAAAACAAATCTACTAAAACATTGATTTGTTGATCAATCATCGTTGAAATCGCACTTAAACCCGTTGAACAAATTAGGTAAAATACCTACAAATAGGTATTCAAACACCGACAGTTATCGATTTAGAAAGGGCATCTCATAATTATTAAATTTAACTTTGATTTAACACTTTTTAATCTACGTTAGAGCAACCCCCTAGACAAGTGGCATTAGACGATGGAATAGAAAAGTGAATAAAATGCTTATTGTATGAAATTGGCAAAGGGCATTCAAAACGTTCAATCAAAGGCATATATACAACGTTGATAAAAGCGAGAGGCATTTAATGAAACCACATATACTATAAGTGCCCACTGTTAATCCGAAACTATTAAAATAAAGTTAACGAGAAGTATACGAAAAACGTTTTTCAAAGAACTTAAATAGCTAAATAATTAAGTTAAAATGTAAACAACCTGAAACAAATTGAGTAGCCTGCCGCCACCTGCCTAACAAATTGGCAACGTAGCATTTGAATAGCATAGCGCGTGCAGCGGCGGGCTCACCGGCTCGCACACCTGCCTACACAGCGGAGCGCCCGGGTTTGATGTGGATGATAATGTAAACATGTGTTGTAGGTAACGTTGGAAGGTATGATCAATGAAAATAATAAACAAAAATAATTAGTTGTAACACTTACACATTAAATCTTCATTTGTTCGAAATGTCCGCCGTTTGCAATGGTACACAATTTATAACGACGTATAATATTGTTATTTAATCGTGCAATAAGGTCACTGTTTGTTGTTAAACTTTTTAATTTATTAAACGCTTAAATAATCCGGTTTTTAGGTTCCTCTACGGTATTCACGTCTGTCGCGTACACTTCACTTTTCACAAACCCCCCGATAAAAAATCCATTGGAGTGAAATCCGGGGACCGTGGTGGCCATCGTACTGGTCCAAATCGACCAATCCACTGCTGTCCAAACATTTCGGTGAGTAGCTCTCTGGAAGACATCACTGAATGTGGAGGAGCTCCGTCCAATTGGTACCATAAATGCCGATAATTGGCTAAAGGTAGTTCTTCGGTATATTCAGCAACGGGACCGGATAATATCTCCAAAAATTTTGCCGCGTTAAGGGTGCCGTCAATAAAAATAGGGCCAATAATCTGGTCCCTGTGTAAACCAGCCCACACATTAACAAAGAAGCGATACTGATGCTCTGACTCCCGAATCATGCGTGGATTTTCAATACTCCAGTATCTGAGATTTTGTTGGTTCCATATGCCATTGCGTGTAAATGTGCTCTCGTCGGTCCACATGACATTTAATAAAAAATTCGGGTCGTCAGTAACTTTGTCAAGTATCCACTGGCAGTGAGTACGCCTGACTGGCAAATCCCTCCTTAAAAGGGCTTGAACTTTTTAAATTTGTACGGTTTGCGTTTATTCCTTTTTAAAATGTCATGCACGGTCTATGGCAAACTCTAAACTGGCGTGCGTCTCTATGCAGACTCGATGTGGGGTTGCGGTCAAAATAGTCAAGAATCTGTTGCTCGCGCGCAGTAGGTATCTGCTGCGGTGGGACTCCCTCCTGATGCGCTGCTAATGGTTTGTTTTCCCGTGCCCGTTGTACTGCTAATACTATGGTGCGAGCGTTCCTAGGGCATTTCTGTTACGCTTATTACATTAGAGTGAGATAACCGTGATCTGTACTCTCTTTTAAGGAAAGATTTAGTAACAGTGTACTTCCTTGTTTGTACTGCAAACTTACGATGCGAACTGGCAACGTCACATCGCTCGCATGAATTTTGTCGTTTAGATAACTACGTATGCCTATAGTACAAACTTACGATCAGGTGATCGGGAAGATACAGAGTGTTTAAATGAAACTAAGTAAAAACTAAAAATCATTCCTGTGACTAAACTGTTACTTACATTGATCTGATTTTTGTTGTGTAGCCTGATAATGATACACAGAATATGTGGTTTCATTTAATTCCTCTCGCTTTTATCAACGCTGTATATGTTAACTTCATACATTTGCTATTCTATTCACTTTTCTTTGCTTTGTGTAGAAAGTCGCAAACTTAAACAATAAAAAGTAAATGTAAGACGTTTTTAATAAATAATACTATTATAATACTTCTAACAAACATGAACAATAAATTACAATAATGATAGGTACAATAGTTGGCTTATATTATAATTTTACCAAAATTATTTTTTTTAAATCTGCTTTTATCAGAAAATTCATTCATCAACATTCAAAATCTCAGCAGCCAGCTGTCACTTCGATATTTGCACTTTAACGAATTTTCCTTAGATGCCTCTTGTACAAAATTTTAATACAATAAAAACAATAGGACTAAAAAAGCAAAGGTTTTTTTCTGAACATTATTTTTTTTTTTGTTTCCTTGTTCACTTTACAACTATGTAATGAGTTCAAACGTACAATTTCAAAAAGTACAAAATTTTTCAAGTAGAAATAAAAGGTAACAACTACTTGTTATAACTTTTTACTGTTTGGATTGTTGGTAGAATTTTCTGACAAATTTCTTATACTCTGATCAATCTAATCCAGTTTCATAAGTAAAATTAGATAATTAACCAACAGACTAAAATATACATAGAAATTACAGATAAAGTAGAAAAAGTGCCAATCGATCTTATATGTGCTATTAAAGTTTTTAAAGGTTAAAGGTCAAACATATTAGTTTTTTTTAGAATTATTAATGTTGGGTTCATTTCTGACAGCATGAAATAAAAATACGATTTTTTTTTATTTCATTTCATTTTAGTCATTCCAACAGTTTCCTACAGAATTTCTAAAAGATTTCTGTGACTTGTATTAAAACAAAAACAGCTGAACGATACAACACACTCTCCAACTTTAACTAATTTCAGAATAAATTATAAATTACAGATAATTTTTTGGTAAATACTACTTCGAATTTGAATGTTTTTTCTGTATGTCGAATGACTCAATATGGCGTATTTATTTGTTCGTATTTATTTTTAAATTACCGATAAAAGGTTCCTTTGCACTTCGCCGTATTTTTTTTAATTATTGGTGTACTCACAGGGAATTTGTTTACAATTTTCACAGTATTTTAACTCAAAAACAATCTACAATCTTACCTGCATATAAGCCATCAAGCGACTGATGAAGTGCGATGCAATCGCCGCAGTTGCACCGAACAGAGCACTGATGTGCGGTGTCTTCTCTTACATAGTAACTCAATGCGTATAAAATATTTAAAGGTATGTATTGATATACATTATATGCTTCACGGCATAGAATTTAAACGTTTGTGTAAGGGCTAACGTGAAATCTGTAATTTTCTTAGAACCTTTTATCACTACATCTGAAAAGGTATTCATATGCAAAGACCCAAATTAAAATTCAAAGAACCTTAGAATTCAAAGCTTTAAAGATAAGCTAACTTTATTTAAAAAGTGGTAGATGTTGTGATATACAAGTTAATAACATGAACATGTATCAAGTAAAATAAATAATAAATCCTCAGACAAACACACAGACTGTATGGCTCCAAAGTAAGCAGAGCTTGTGTTATGAATGACCATACAGCGAACTGGGGATACCTCAAGATACTTAGAATAAACATACATATACAAATATTAACAACCAGGACCCAAGAACAAACGCAGGCGTTCATCACACATACGAATGCCCGGACCAAGACTCGAAACTTCAGTGTAGGAGGCGGGGCTACTATCATCGCCGCTATCCGGCCATCTAATCTGCGCGTTTTGTGTTTAATTTATTTATAAAGCCAAGTTTTATGTTAAAATATTATTTATCATATTATTATGTTATTTCTTGATTTATTAGTGTTATAGTATTGAAAGAATCGATTTTTGTGCGGTAAATTCAGAGTACATTGATTACAAATAATGAAACAAAAATGTTTTCTTTTTAAAATAGGACTTTGATTAGGACGAAGGACGAAGATTGAACAACATGGTAACTTTAAGTTAGTTATATTGAAAAAAATTACAGTTTTTATTAGAACTGATGTTTGTCTGCGGCTTCACTCACCTAGCTAAACGTACATTAAATAGGTTAGCGTCATATCTTTCAGGAAGCAAAGCTTTCTGGTCTCTGGCCAAGTCGGTTGTGCCGAACTTCTGTTGCCCATCGCTGCCACCTCTGAGGAAACCTTACGGTTCACTGGCCCACACCGCAAAGAGAAAGCAGACCTTTTTGTTAATCTTTTTGCAGACTATTCACGTCTAAATAGTCAAGGTAAAGTTCCACCCCAGTTACATCAGTTCGGACCCAAAATGGGTACCATTCATATTCGCCAAAAAGAGGTTCTTAAATGCTTGCAGAATTTAAACGTAAATAAGGCCAGTGGCCCCGATAGCATACCTGCAGGTGTGTTAAAACACTGCGCAGCCGAGTTGTCTCCCATACTAACGCGCCTGTATCGACTCTGTTTGGAATCCGGAAAGGTCCCTAAATCCTGGAAGCTGGCTAACGTGCAACCAGTACTAAAGAAGCAAAGCCGTGCAGATCCTATTAACTACCGACCTACTCCAGTCACCTCCAAACTTTGCAAAGTTATCGAGCGTGTATTGAACAATCGTCTCCTGGAATACCTTGAGCCCAACGAGCTACTTAGTGATAACCAATATGGTTTTCACAGTGGACACTCGACTGGAGATTTTCTTGTGTATGCCACCCACTTATGGAGCGAAGCCTTGGAAGGTCACGGTGAAGCTATAGCTGTATTCTTAGACATTTCCAAAGCTTTTGATAGGGTCTGGCATGATGGTCCCTTTAGTATCTTCCAGCATATAGAATATCTAAAGAGCTCTGTGAATGGATATCTGATTTTCTGAGGGAACGGTCAATTCAAGTAGTCTTAGACGGCTGCTCTTCTGACCTAATGGCAATTAATGCCGGGATACCTCAGGGATCTGTTCTCTCTGCAATGTTATTTTTGCTGCACACTAATGACCTGTTAACCCCAGGCGTAACCAATAGCTGATGACAGCACCGTCGTAGAGAGATACATGTCCAATGCGCAAGCGAGTCCTCAAGAAATCCGGGCTTCGAGAGAGTCCATGATTGAGGCTTTGGATTGAGATTTGGCCTTAAAGAAAGTGTCCGATTGGGGCGAGTCCAACTTGATCAAATTTAACTCGTCAAAAACACAGGCGTGTTTATTCTTTTATTCGCAAAAAAGAGTAGTTTTGACCTAACGCCTACGTTTCAAAATGTTTCTGTACCCTCAACCGACCACCCAGGGCTTCTGGGCGTAGCTATATCGTCCCATCTAAACTTCGGGCAACAAATTGTGTCCATGGCTCAAACTGCTTCAAAGAAGTTGGGAATCATCTCGAAGGTCCGACGGTACTCCAGCCCTGAACGGCTACTTAATTTGTACACAGCTCAAGTTCGATCTTGTATGGAGTACTGTAGCCACCTTTGGGATGGTTCTGCAAAGTACCAACTAGAAGCGATGGACGCAGTTGACCGGAAGAGCCCGAAAAATTATTAACAACTTTGACCTCACCACTAAAAAACTGCAAAGCCTCGACCATCGTCGGAAAGTTGCCAGTTTAGCAGCCTTCTACAGATTACATTTTGGAGAGTGCGCGAATGCTCTTTTTGATCAGGTTGAACCCACACCCTTGTTACATCGGACTACTAGACGCAGACAGGCCTTCCATCCCTTTATGGCAGATATCCCAAGAAGTCGAACCAAACGCTTCGATAGTTCCTTTTTGGTGCGGGTCGCCAAGGTCTGTAATGAACTGCCAGCTTCAGTTTTTCCAACTATAGTCCTAGTTCTTTCAACTGTCGAGTAAATAGGTATCTCGTGGATAGACGTGTAACACCTTCATCCTAACTTTCCATCAGGTGAGATAGAAGACAAACGTCTTTTTCAATAAAAAAAAATCTTCACTTAGACTTAGGTAGAGATTCGCCTACCAATGGTAAATTTAAAAAAAACTTGAGGTTATAAGGTTAAAGGTTGTTGTTTTTATAAAATACAATGTTTAAAAACGCATCAAAATTCAGTTGAGGTTGAATTAACTGATAATGAGATATATGAAGTCAATAAATGTTACAATTCGCATGTCAAATTAAATTATTACTCCAATAATTGTTTCAATTGTTATTAAATTCAAGTTAATTTATCGTATTAATCCCATGGAGATTCGGGGGAAAAAATATCCTATGTCACTATGTCCAATGACACCTCATATCTTGAATAACGTCAAATTGTTTAGACTATAGGATGTGCCAAAGAAATAGAATTACATACATATAAATAGTCGAAAAACGTAACGTCGGGCGTAAAGTAAACAATCAAATACTTTAGTTATATCTACGGAGGTAAGCCACAAGTTAGCGTTTAAACGTTACAAGTTTATCACAAAAATATATATACATCCTGGACATGGCGTATTACTTCGTTACACTACAGATTACACTGGGACATATCAAATTCTCCAAATGACATCTCATGTTTGTCCTCGTAAAATACAAGACTTACTTTTTCTTTACAAACTCGCTAATTGTAAAACTTACTATATTTGCTTGCTGAACTAAGTACATATTAGAGCAACTTTCCCCCAGAAATCCGAGTCATGTTAGACGTCACTTCTTAACTCCACTTTACAAAACAAATACTTTTGTTTCTTTTATGTTGCTCTTATGATGAGAATGTTCTAATCTCAGGTGGTACAGAGAGCGATATATCCCACCTGAAGACAGTAATACAATTCACTTCGCTTCGCATTTTGCCGTATTTATTAAAATTTTGGGATGAAAGCTCGTATTTTTTCCACAGACAAACACATTATTTGTATGGCCCTAAGGTAAGCAGAGCTTGTGTTTTGGATGACCATACAGCGAACTGGGGGTGAACCCAGAATAAACATACCTATGTAAATATTATCAACCATGACCCGAGAAAAAACATTTAGGTTCATCACACAAATGAATGCCCCGGCCAGGACTCGAATCGAACCTGGGACCTCCGGCTATTAACCATTACGCTACTCGGTCGTCATTCATTCAACTCAGTACTCAAGCCCTTCAGCTGTTTTTTCGAGATGGTTTAACAAACATCAAACCATACAAGCGCACAATATGTCAGATTTATTATACTAGTTAGGATTTTATCATTTTCCAATTTGCTCACAGCTACCCATCCTGCTCGGGTGCCCTCGCCCCTGGCCTTGCCGCAGACATGCACTTCAAAGATGACGTCATTGCTTTCATCGGGCCCGCCTGTGCCTTTGCGCTAGAACCCGTTGCCAGGCTCGCCGCCTACTGGAACACGCCTATAATCACTGGAATGGGTGACCAGGTTAGGAATTTCGTTTTATTAAATGTTGACAAGGTACAATAAAATGACTTTTTATTTTAACACGTACAATGAAATTGATATGATGTTCCATTGGCCAACATATACAAATACGCCATAACATGACATACCTATTGGCCTTTTTGAATGAGCAGAACTTATTGAAGTAAATGCAATGCCGGAGTAATAAATGTTAGAATACTAAATAAAATGTGTGCATAGAATACACCGCAGACCTTAGCTGGTTCTTCTGGTTTCATACAGGTTTCTTACTTCACATTGTTATTAAAGATACAGTTAAACATTACACTAATGAAATGAAATGAAATGAAATGAAAGAAATATTTATTTCTCAACATTGACAATTACTTGTTCTTATTGACGTCAAATAAAACATGATTCTACCACCAGTTCGAAAAAAACCTTCGTGAAGAAGAACTGGCAAGAAACTTCACGGGTATATTTTTTTCAAAATAAATTTACAGAGTCTCTTTATGTCTATGCAAAACTATTCTTTTCTGCATCTGTTAGCTCGGCAAGTCTCCCTCTCCCCAAGTATCCAAACGACGAACACCCTCAAACGGCACCCGTTCACGAGTTAACGTGGGATCCAGGCATCGCCCTCTACACATTAACGAATTGATCTTAGCAATTATCATTTACATTAAACCCGGACAGCTGCCACAAAGCAAGACCATTTGAAAGATTCTAGCGTCTGGTGTACTAGGTCGGGTTGACATATTATATCCGTAAAAGTCTCCTGTAGATCAGCAAATTAACCATGTAACTGCAACGACTTTTTGCAAAATTATAAAGTCACCATTGGAGATTGGCCTTGCTCTATTTTGTGTGGCCTGGGCTATACAGTCGAACTGTAAGGCCAGTCAGCTGATTACGTATCGTAATAAATTTTTGACACTACCTGAGACTCAACGATGAATTTGTTATACTCATAATTGAATACGGTTTCAGATAATTTTCGTGTTTGTAGATGTAGATGTAGAATCATGTTTTCGAAACCGACAAAACGAAGTCAGTAAAGTAAAGCATTAGATCATCAAATATCACTTTCATAAGTTTTGTAATTGCAGAGAACCATCGTGATCTCTGGAACACAATCTTACAATGTCGTACAATTTACAAAGAGTAAATATAAACTTTGTCTTTATGTATCAGAACTTATTGCGTTTTTAGTTGTATGTTTTTCGCCAATATTTTAGCATAGGCATAACATTTTAGAAACACGAATGATATTCAAAATGTCGTCATTGAACATTGAGTATAATCAAAATAATATCTAAAATTTTTTAAAGTATTTCTTTTACATACCTTATCTGTCATTGTTTCTTTTTCAATTTGGTAGGTATAATAAAAGTACGTCTGGAGCGGTATCTATTATTGAAAAAACAAGACGTGGATTGACTTAATGAGATAGAAAAATGATTTTTACTTGCGAAAGAGAAAATAAATAATCGTAAATTATATTTTTGGGATAAAAATAATGGAATTCAAATTTAAAGTTTAGTAGCCATTTAGGTCTTCTTGCATATTATTATGCTTTACAAACTTTTACCCTTATAAAAAGACATTTTAAAATTATTTTTACTGTAACTTGATTTGTTTATTATTTAACACACTAAATAAAGTTTAATAAATTAAAATAGTATATCTATATAATTATTGCTTTCTACCAAATCAAACCTAATATAAATATGGGATCTAATTAATAATTACTTTCTCTGCCTCAGTTAACTTTCTTCAGAGATAAATTTCCTCTTAAAATGTTATGTTATTTATGTGATATTTTCGTAGTCTGAAAACAAACCTCATATAAAATTTGAAATATTCATATAATTTAACGCTGTATGAACAAAAATGTTTTCAATGATTTATTAACATAATATATATTTTCTTTGTTTGGTTATTGTATGACTAGTATTGTTTTAATCTTTAAGTAGGTATTTCCTTTTATATTTTTATCTTGTTATCTTTGTGTTGTAGTTATTTGTCAAATAAGAGTTTTAAATTTGAATTCGGTTCGTCTTTTATCTTCCTTTTATCGTCCTTTATTCTTATTATTATATATATATATATATATAAATTTTGATTTGAAGTGTTGAAAATAAACAGATGAGCATTTTTTTATTTCGTCTGTGTTTTATGATTATGATTTAATGTAAGTGCGGTTATGTACATATTATATGTACACTAAAAGAAAAAAGATTGAGGTCGGTTAAAAAAATCCTAATTTTTTTTATTACTATGGAATATAATATAATTTCTTTTTGTTTATGTTTTATTATTGGTTTCAAACTATAAAATAAAATATAAAACAATATACATTAAAATAAAATAAAAAAATTTTTACCTTAGCTTACGCTCAATTCAAACAACAAAGTCAATTCTAGTGATTCAGAAAAAAAAGTATGAGCAAGAAGAATAACTTTCAGAGAACAAGGATCTTTTACGAACCCAATACCACGCTGTGACCACGCTGAGGAGGTACAACGGCGTGGATAATTTAGTTGACCAACCCCGCAGTGCTCGCCCAAATACTCTGACTGCAGCCCAGAAGCGCTATATTAGAATGCTGTCTGCCCTTACCCATCAATCAACACAATTAAAATCAGAGTTGCAACTAGACGTATAGTTAGCACACAAACTATTCGCAATTGCTCATACTAGGTTTGATTACGAGCAAGAAGAGCCTCTGAATTCACGGCAACAACAGCGATGCAGATTGCAGTGGGCTCGGCTCCGCTCAAACGACGAAGATTAGGAGAAAAAGTTTGACAAATTGCCCCTTCTATGAGAAATCACGAATTAGTACTCATTCAGATCACCGGCGTGTCCAAGTCTGGAGACTTTGGAGAGAAAATCGGTGTCCTTTTGGGATGGGATAACGATTGGAGCTAAAATACCTTTGATCCCGGATCTGCGACTGCAGTCATGTACACAGTTGCTATAGATGGAATTGTTGTTCGTATGGATTAACCAATACAGGTTTTGAATTTATAATCATAACGTCATTTAGTAGTAATGTAACTGATTTGTAGGTCAAAATCACAAACGTTATACCAAAATAATTCGTTATAACATCTGAATAGAGGAGCCACCTCGTAATTCAAAAAGTAATGAACGTAAATTCCTAAAAATGCGTAAACATTAATTAATGTTTATATTCGTAACAATACTGAAACGCACAACCTACCTAGTTATAGCTTCATCCATTTATATTTATACATTTAATTATTATTTTTTAAATTAATTTGTATTTGGTTATGTAATTTGTATGTAGGTTTAATAACATTATCTTTTGAATTCAAAATGTCAAATTATTTAATTCTTTGCAATGAATGACAAATACCTGGAATTTGCAATTATCGTCGAAACCGTTAAGAAGTTAATTTTCGAAACCAATAAACGAAGTACCTAAATTCCTGTAGTATGTAGAAGACGACCGCCTTTAGTCCAAATTTGCGTCATTAATTATGTATGTTATGGTTACCTTATATAGAAACAAATAAAAGTTAATTGTTTGCAGATACTGAATGAATGTAAGGCTGAATTGTGCATCATTATCCCGTAGAAAATCTTATAAAATGTTAGCTTATTTGATTTTTGATTTCATGGTGATCTCAATCAGCTACATTAATAACTTAAATACAGAACGTCACCAATGCGGAGCCACATGAGACACGTTTATGTCTAAAAGTTACTGCATTTTTCTTGTTTATTTCTTTATTACAAAGAATATCAAACATACCACAAAATCTTTATTATGTCGGAAAAAAAAAATATTTATTTACTCTTTAATGTTTACCATAGTACATTTAGCAACACACGGGTACAATGTTTAAAACAATAGGCGATCTTATCGCTGGGAAGCGATTTCTTCCAGAGAACCAGGCATTATAAGCTAATTATAACTATTTTTCATATCTTTTCAATAAAATATTATTTTCTTATGTATGTGGGATACGAAGAGTAAGGAGACTTGTCGAGCTGACAGATGCAGATAAGAATTATTTTGTATAGACATAATAAGATATTGTAAATTTTTTTTGTAAATATTAAACCCGTTAAGTTTCTTGCCAGTTGCTCTTCACGAATTCTGTTCCTGGAACTGGTGGTAGAGTCATGCTTTATTTGACATCAATAAGAACAACTAATTGTCTATGTTGAGAAATAAATTTTTGTATTTGAACTTCAACAATGGTATAAAATATGCAACTTTTTACTACAAATTCCAGAATTTGACCTACGAAATCAGTCAAGTTACGACTAAATTATGGTATGATTATCACTTCAAACCCTGGATTGGCTCCTCAATCAGAAAAACAATATTTCAAGATTACTTACGATTTAAAAGATTTCGCCTGATTTAAGCCCAATCAAGAAAAATCAGAAATGAAGTGACCTGGCAGGGAACCAGGGTCATCGACATAGCGCACCGGATTAGCAAACTGAAGTGGCAGTGGGCTGGCCTTATTAGCCGAAGAACCGATAACCGTTGGGGTAAACGAGTTCTTGAGTGGAGACCGCGTCTCGGCAAACGTAGTGTAGGACGTCCTCAGACACGGTGGAGTGATGATTTGCGCGGGATGGCTGGCAGGAGCTGGATGCGAGTAGCCGAGGATAGACCTCGATGGCGTGAAATTGGGGAGGCCTATGTCCAGCAGTGGACGAATATGGGCTGATGATGATGAAGCATGCTTGGGACGCTGTTGCACCACCAGAAGTGCACCAACAGTGCCAGTGACTAGGGAAGCCGCCGTTCAAGAATTGAACAGGTTGCCGCAAAGAATACTGAATAACTTGATCTTCAGACTACCCAGGAGAAATCTGTTTTCCTTTCATCAAATTTCGTTCCCAAAAGATATTCTTAAAGATTAAACGTAAACACTTTTCCTTGATAAATTTACATTTAAAAATATATATCTGTTTTTGCTGGTGATCGGAAACAATTTTTTATGTGTGTACATGTAATATTCCGTAATTATATCTCTTCGGTTGCACCAGTGGTTTCTGGCAGATTTTGATACTAAAAAAGATTTTTTTGTATCCTTATAAAATTAAAATAAAAGAAATAAATCAATTAATAACTGTGTTCCTCATCAATTAATAACTTGTGGGTCGCTCACTTCCCTCTAGTATGGTTGAGGAGGGCGATGGCTGGATCCCGCGTTAACTCGTGAACGGGTGCCGTTTGAGGGTGTTCGTCGTTTGGATACTTGGGGGGAGGCTTGCCGAGCTAACAGATGCAGAAAAGAATAATTTTGTATATTCGACATGTATTTAGACATAAAGAGACTCTGTAAATTTATTTTGAAAAAAAATATACCCGTCAAGTTTTTTGCCAGTTCTTCTTCACGAAGGTTTTTTCGAACTGGTGGTAGAATCATGTTTTATTTGACGTCAATAAGAACAAGTAATTGTCAATGTTGAGAAATAAATATTTCATTTCATTTCCATAACATTTCAATTGTTTTTCTGTACGATTAAATGTGTGAGTCTGAACATTCAAAACATTCAAAAGTTTGTAGTCGCGGTGCCAAAAAGTAGAACGAAACAGTTCGATAGTCCTTTTTTGGTTCGAATCTCTAAGGTATGGAACAAACTGCCTCGTTGTGTGTTTTTTCCGTTTTCAGTTTTTCAATCCCGGGGTTTCAAAAAGTACAGTGAATAGGCTCCTCAAGAAGAATGATCACTGGTGATGAAATGTGGATCACCTACGATAGCGAGTGCGAAAACAGTCACGGTGAAGCACCACAGACTGTGGCAAAATCCAGATTAACCCACAATAAGGTGATGTTTGATGGGATTGGAAGGCTCAGTAAACGATGCTCATAGTGAACGATGCGTTCTTAACGAGCTTACAGTCAGCTGATGAGGCTGGACCAGGAATTTAAGAAAAAATGGCCAGAATTGTGCAACAGTAAGTGTATGGTCTTTAATCTTGATAACGCCAAACCACACTGCTTTAACCACTGAGCAAAAATTGAAATTATTTGGCCTGACAGCCCACCTTCAGGTTTCCACTCAGGTTGACATCAAGAGAAGATGGTCAAAAGTATTTGTTGCAGTTTTTTATTTAGAAGTCTCCAACTGGCCAAATCGTTCATATGTATTACAATAAAAGATGTACGAATCTTTTGCCCCAGGTGCATGTCACGCATGAAATCTTTGTAAATTGAAAGTTCACATCAATACGTACCTAAAGTATAGATTGACGAAATCTCTTACTTCATGAGTGTAAGTGTAAATCTCGTCACGTTTTCGTGTTAAGAGCTGTCAAGGATGTGCAAGTAGCGCCACAAAATTTCTTCGTTGCTTACTATTTACCCGCAACCATTTTATTAATAACATAGTAGATATATAGTCTGTTTAACCCCTTTTGGGAGTGAATTTCGATACATCTTCATTATGCTATTAACTACTATAATGTTTTAGCTTTTTTGGCTCTTTTCATGGGTTAGGGCCGCGCGTAAATGATAGAATATTTCAATTTCAAGCAGTATCAGGGTGAAACTTTTCATTTTTTGAAGTTAGAAAAATAAAGAGATTTTTGATCGTGATTTAAAATATGATATTCTGGTGATGTCAAACTCTACATTTTACGAAGTTAACCGATCGACATACAGTGAGTGATTGACAGTGCTTGAGATGAAAATGTCTATAAACTTGTTATCTTGAATTCGGGATAGTTCGGAATAAGAATTGCCCTACTCGTCAGATTTGCCATTATTGTTTTTATAATAATTATTACGTTTATGATATTTCTTGATCTATATCATAAATTCTTCGCCTACTGTGTTGATTATTTAAATGTAGTTCTTACAAACCCTGTGCTACGTCGTCATAGCTGTGTTGTTGAAATTTCATTATTCTAAAATGAAATTAACTTAACTGAAGTAGGGCCAAACCTTGTTTAATTAATTTGTTTGTTTTTAATTCTTAACTTCATAACTTAATTATTCTTTCACGGATTACTTCACAGATTACCTGAAGACACGCTTCTGACAGATTTACATAGTTCTAAGCTTAAAGACTGCAAATCACAAACAACATTATCAAGGGTAAAAGTAAGGTCATGGCTACTGAATTAATTATCACATTGGAAAACTGATTTGTGATTAGCTTTGTTACCTTATTACATTTTGAGTAAAAAATCATGTGAAGTCTTATTATGAGAACATTGTTTATTTTATTTGAAAGCTCAATTTTAGACAAACTTTTACTTTATAGTAACATAAAGTTAGACCACAAAGACATAATACAAACTTATTTTATGATGAGGTATCATGACGACCGAGTAGCGTAGTGGCTAGTTGCTGTACCTCATACGCCGGAGGTCCCAGGTTCGAGTCCTCGTTTGGCCATGGTAGTTGATATTTATTTATGTGTGTTTATTCTGGGTTCCATAGCGCAGGCACTGCTTACTTTGGGGCAATATGTTGGTGATATTATTATTATATTATTCCGACTGGAATCATTATCTTCCCACAAAATGAATTAATATTTCTAATAGGTATGGAGAAATATGTCGCCTTTTGTTCCAATACATGTCGTATTTATACTGTACTACGAATATGTCAATTTTATACCATTTTTGATTCTAAGGTAATATATGTAATTTTTCCTTTATCTACAGCCCCCATCGGAAGGCGAGCTGGCTGCCCCCGCCAGCGTTCTCAGTCGCATGCATCGCCTACGAAATCTCAAGAAAGGTTCTAGGGTAAGTATTATAACTCGTTACTAGGTGTGGACAGTAAATTTAGTTTTATATTGCAGTTGAATATGCTTTAGATATTATTTTACGATATATATATATATATATATATATATATATATATATATATATATATATATATATATATATACGAATAATATCTCACAATCCCCTTTAATAATAGGTATTATCTAGAGGCATGATTATCATCGATCGACGATTATTAATATGATTTCGCGAGTCTTGTTGAGTCTCTGGTCCTGCTATTTCTCTGCTTAAAACGTAACATAAAATACGATCAAAAGATTTGAGACCAAGTATTGGTTATTCATTATTTTATACTACTAAGTTTCTTATTATGGCTTATTAAAGAATACGTTTTTTTACTATAATACCATAGTATTATAGTAAAAAAACGTATTCTTTATATTATCATAAATGTTTGTTCTTGACCCATAAGTCTCTTGTGAACTTATCCAAATCCTGAACCCGAAAAGGATCCAGCTCAAATTAACCGCTTCAAAAGCCCCGAAGATTGCATTGATGTGGACTAGTATGCTAACAGGTTTGTCAAAACTGTCGGGTCCAAGATCTTTAAACCCCGCAGTATAAAAGGAATCCAAAAAATCTCAGACTTAACCGCCGTCTCGAAAATCTAAGACTCAAAACGACATACGCTGTTATAACACAGATAATAATAATATAAAACAGGCTATCGAACGAAACAAAGGCTCCAAAGTATTCCCAAGAGATTGTTTTATGGGCAGAGCCAACTGACGAGACTGAAAACCGACTTATTCCGACGATTATAAAGATATAAACTGACGAAGAAGTTCTACGGTCAGTTATACACGACAACACAGGCACCTGTTAGCTCAATCGCTAAAAATCCTAGAGCCAAATTATCCCGACACTACAATGAAGATATCACGAACGTCAGTCTGTACGCGATTAGTATGGGTCTTAAACAGTTTAAGAGCAGCAAGGCGCCAAATGATGACGGAATTGAAAACAGTTGAGCTTCTCCTTCAGAACAGATCCTTCAAAAGCTATTTAATTTCGTCGTCACCGTGGGAAAAACGCCACATGCATGATACAGGAACATTAACACTCTTTTTCAAAAAGGGCGATAAAACCCTCATTAATAATTTTAGACCCATATCACTGCTCAGACAAGCTGCCGAAAGTTATTTTGGATCGTCACGCACGCAGGTTTTCCAGCCTCCCGTACGAGCTGGATTCTGAAAAGGCTTTAGCATCATAGACCTCACAAATACGCTGCGGCAGGTTATCCAGAAGACCCAAGAAGATAACCAGCCACTATGTTTGGCATTTGTGGACTGTGAGAAAGCTTTTGATTCGATCGAGACCTGGGATGTACTCCAGTCTCTCTGGCCTTTCCAAATTCATATCGATACGTTGAAGCTCTGAAGAGTTTATATGAAACTATGCCACTATTTCAGTCCGTCTCCAAGACCAGAATTCGAAGTCAATCCGACTGCAGCAAGTTATCAGGCAAGGTGACGTCATTATCACTGAAGAAATGTGTCCCTTCGGCTCACTCTAATAGCAGTTCATCACCTCCATTTTTACAATGTTCTTCAGATAATCTTCACTTGTTATCTGACTATGCGACTACTGAAGTAATCAAGGTGTCACTCTGCGCTTTTATCCCATCCGCAAGATTCTAGTCCTTATACGCCATCAATTCTATCAAAAATTTACCCAACTGAATTTTTGGCCTGCTTTGACCATGAAATGACCATTTGAAATGAAACCAAAATATTCACTCGAGAGAGAATAACTTTAGATTTATTCCGTTTTTGTAGATGAAAAAAAGACAACAGTAAGTTGGGTCACCAAGGGTTACCTTTTAAAAAAGAATATGAGAAAAGTTTTATGATGAAATCGTAACAACAATGTTTGATGGATATAATAGTCGATTTTGTTATGAACAATGAATATGTATCTCAACTGTTCTTACTAATAAGGCTGAATATTGATAGTAATACAAACCAGTAACAAGGCTATAAAGGGTGGGTCTAATCGGGATTCACAGATTTTCCCTAGGTTTGAGTGTGAACAGTGACTGTCGTGGACTACTCGTGTAAACCTTTTGAAGTTATTTTTGGTTCGAACCTTATTATGAAACATTACTATGAAAAGTTTTGAAGCCATACCATACAAAAAGTCAAGTATAGAGTATATCGCTTTTAGCGTGGAAACATTTGAAAACGAAACAAAGTCGTACCATATTTGTCAAAGTATGGTTTAGAGCTCTGCCTATTTGGGCCGCCGTAATAAAAAATTCGTAGTTTGTGGTCTGGAATGCCTGAGGAAATCACTGTAGTATAATTAAAAATAGACATTAAAATTTACATTTCTGACTTTAAAATTCAATCAGCAAACTACAATTTCTAAAACTCTTGGTCTCTTGCGTTAAAATATTAGGTCTTTACCTATGAAATTGCCGTTTTTCACGAAATAAATGAAGCGTAATTTTTTTATATATTTTTTATTTCTATTAATCAAAATAATCACCCATGCAATCAATGCATCTTTGTTAACGCATTGGTAGCTTATTGATGCCTTTCTTGAAGAAATCAGCTGGACGGGAGGCAACAAATTCTTCAAAGGCATTTTGTACTGCCTCTCGGGTATTGAATTTTTTTCCCGCCAAGAAGTTATCCAAATTCTGGAAAAAGTAGAAGTCTGTAGGCGCAAGGTCTGGTGAGTACGGCGGATGACGGAGAACTTCCAACCCCAACTCTTGTAGCTTGGAGACCGTCTGCTGTGCAGTATGAGGTCGCGCGTTGTCGTGCAGGAGCAGTGGAGCCGAACGATTGACCAAAGCTGGTTGGAGACGTGCGAGCTTCTCCATCATTGTGTTCAGTTCTTCACAGTACACATCTGCAGTAATGCTTGTCCCGTTTGGCAAGAAGCTGTGATGAATTACACCTGCGTTAGACCACCAAACAGTGACCGTCACTTTTCTAGGGGTAAGTTTTCGTTTAGGGCATTGTTTGGGTGCTGAACCAGGGTCCTACCAACTTGCTGAGCGCTTACGATTGTCAAACAGGATCCATTTCTCGTCAGAAGTAACAATGCGGTTCAGAATTCCTTCATTTGTATGCCTGCTGAGCAGTGCAAGGCACGTCTCCACGCGTACTTCGCGCTGGCGGTCATTGAGTTCGTGGGGTACCCATTTGTCAAGCTTTTTTACCTTGCCAATTTGACGCAAATGGACCAATATTGTTTTGATGCTAACGTCGAAAGCTGCTGCTAATTCAGCCGTGGATTGAATTTCATCAGCTTCCACAATTGCCTTTAATTCGTCATTGTCGACCAAAGTTTTCGGACGACCACGGGGTTCATTTTTCAGGTCAAAATTTCCAGAACGGAAGCGGGTAAACCAATAACGGGTGGTGCGTTCGTTTGTAGTGTTCGCTCCGTAAACGTCGTTGATGTTGCGTGCCGCTTGTGCCGCTTTGCTGCCACGACGGTACTCATACTCCATAATTACTCGAATTTTTAACTTATCCATGATGACGAAAAATGTTCGAATGCGTTGAAAACAAAACACTAACTATTAAACAAATGACGATTTTAGAAAAAGAATTCCATGTTTGTCAAATAAAATTAATTTGAAATTAGAATTATCAGTCAAAAAATAAATATTTTCATTTGAAATGGCCAGTACGGCAAAACGGCAGTTTCATAGGTAAAGACCTATTATCTTACCGATATGGTATTCAATATCTTTCTATGGACGATTTCAAAGGATTCAAAATTTTATTCCTTCAATTATCTTCGCATACTCTAGGGGCCAGACGAGTGCCGAAATTTGAAAGAATATAGGGAGAAGTGGCATGAAGGAGCCGGGTTTTGAAAGAGCCACTTACATTATTTTGGTAGTTTATAAACGGATTTAGTAGGTAATTTTATTTTTAAGTGAGCAACAGTGATTCCCCGTCGTCCACAAACATTTGACAGTCCGCCGGAACCAACGGACGCCGGCACATCGAGTCAAAGTTTTTGGAACTAAAAAGTAAGTATTTGGCTTTAGTTAACTTGTTTTTTGGTATTTTATTGAAAAGAAGTATAGGTAAATGGATTGTAGATTGAGTTTGTGCCTATATTTCGCCTTGCAGTTGCGTAAAAAGTGAGCCGCAAAAGTTTCGATATTGTTGTTATTTTAGGGGTTATATTTTTATAATATAAGCCTTTTATAACTCTGAATATTAATTTTGTAAATAAAATAAAACCATAGTAAATATGCATTTTTTCATATATTATTAAATGATTTGCTTCAGATATGACCTAGATATATATTATTTTGCATAATTTTCACAATTACACTTTATAATACAGACTGGCTCTTTCATAACTTTTAGTAGCTCTTTCAATACCGAAATGTTATGAAAGAGCCAAAAAGAAATTTTTTTTTAAATGAATATTATGTTGATGTTTCCATAGCGTTTAAGGTTTTTCGTTTAAAATGACCTACTTTAGTAAATAAATAATAATTGAAGAAGAAAAAAATCATCATTTTTTTCATTAAAAGAATGTTTTTTTGCTCCGTTTAGTAAACTGGCTCTTTCATGCCACTTCTCCCACACATAACTTGTGAAATTTGGCACTTTTTATACCATTTTTAATTAGAAAGATTTTTGTCATCGGAAAGCTAAAACAAGAAAAACTTCGTTAATATATTTTTGATGCAATGTTTATATGTGAATAGATGGCATTATTTGTACTTCATTGCATTTCAATTACTGGTAAGTTCACACAAGTCAACACTAATAAGTAATTGCTTGACAAAGACCTAACAGAGAGCATAGATGCTTTTTACAAAGCTTTTTTCTAGTTAAAAACATGACTTACTTTACGTAAATTATTTCATGAGCTAATTATAATTAATAAATGTTTAAAGATTGTTTTTTATCTATTTACTTTTAAATTAAATGTTATTATTAACATAACGACTATTATAACGACGGCCTGTTTGGTGTGGAGGTAAGTAGCCTTGCCTTCCATGCCAGAGGTCCCGGGTTCGAATCCTGGTAGAGGCAGATATTTTAATATATTTGCTTTCTAGTCATGGATGTTTATGTATGTTTACTTAAGTTTATTTCTAATATTTATATATGACAAAAAAATATATATCTATTTGTGCTTATATATTTCTTAAGTTTATTAATCCGTTATCTAGTATCCATAAGAAAAGTTCTTAATGATACTTAATTTGGGCTAGATAATGTGGTGTGATTGTTAGAAATATTTATTTATTATTTGATTGAAATACCTATTCTTAAAAGACAAAATGTATTATCAACAGCGAAAAAGAAAGTAGCTATTAAACGGTCTTTTTAAATTATTATGGTAGCTGAAAAAAGTTAAACATAAAAAATATCACTATAATCAGATAAAAATGTAGTTTATTTAATTTGAATTCATTTCTGCTCATCGCCTTTTAACGGATTTCTCACGTGACGCCAAAATGTGGACTTTTTATATATTTCTATATCTATATTAAGCGAACAATGTCGCTAACCTTATAGAGTAATTATTAAAATTATTTCATCTCTTTCACCAGCCACAATCTCTGTTTAACGACAAAGGCAAGTATCCCACGCTAACGCGGATGTCGTACTGCCAATGCCGGCTGCCGCGCGTCTTCACCAGCGTCTTCGAACGCTTCGGCTGGTCACATGTGGCACTGTTGCTGGACAAATCTGATCTGTTCTCCTTGACTGTGGGTGAGTTTAAAAATGAAACACTACAAATGTTTTATAGATGAAACCGTGAGACTATTTATGTCGAAGTTTACTTGTAGTAAGTAACGTGGTTGAGTTTTTTATTTTAAAATTGTTTTACTGGTTCACGTGTGTTATAGTGCAGTCATTAAACACAAGCCATAAAATTATAATACTTATAGATAGTTTATATGTATATGTATGTATATTGTTCATTGAAGGGAGAAAGTGAGCGATTACCGACGACGGTGTAGTTTGCACATTGTAGTTTGAGTTGGATATTGCTTTCTTCCGAGCGATACAAGTAATTTATACTTCACCATATAAAAAGTGCTCATTAAATATTTGCTGAAATAAATAACTTTTCATATATTTTGTTCATTTTCGCTATAAGACATTTCAGTTCGAGTTGTAAAGAAGGATTTTCTCTTGCTTTTGCTACATAATTTACGAAAAAGGCAAAATAATCATTGCGTACACAGCCAAGTCTTAATCTTAGAAGGTGGATGTGGCAAGTAAAATTTTTCTGGCTTCGAGATAATGAACTGTTTTTTATTTGGCTTCCACTTGATCCTCTCGCAACATAATAAAAAATAATGCTTGTAGAAATGGATTTTCATATACTTTTTCCTCCCGCTAGAGCAACGCGGAAATTCATTTTCATGAAATCCCAGTTTGAAAATAAATACTAATTTACTTTCCGAGCAGATGCAGTATACATATATTTTTATTTGAATTGCATAATTAATACACTAAAAGTTAAACGTGGGCAGCTTTTTAATAAATAGGTAAAATTATTTCCCTTTTAATTCAATTCACAATTTCTTTATTTGGTAAAATTTTTTTACAATAGTGAATTTTTTAAAATAGTGAAAGACACATACATACCTGTAAATAGGGGCTAATCCTCTTCCTTTTGGTACAAAAAGCATATTTCAAAAAGCAAATTTTACCTTATTAAAAGTATTTACAGAAACTATTTAAATATTTACATGTTCTCAACAATTATACATAAACAACGAATCTTTACCTTATTTTATACTAGTGGGTAGTTAACAAATAAGTATGAGTGAGCGATCCAAGCGACACAAAGACTATATTTTAAATGAAGGTACGCTCAATTTTACGCAAAACTACTACTAAGAACACAAATAAGACGAAATTATAAGCTGAAGCGATTTTCCAAATTTATATAATATATTATTAAATGGGTATATTTGTTTGTTATTTTTTTAAATAAATATTATACACATACATATATACGCAAACATGTATATAAATATATTAGTATGTCTATTAGATATAGACCATGAAAGCTTGTTGTTTATTAACATTATTATTATTATTTTATTATATTATTTTATTATACGAATTGAAAATCTCATATACTTAGTTTTACTTAGATTAAGAGACAGAAAATTAATCTTAAGCTATTTTAATACAGTATTAAAACCGATTTCTTCATATTGGAATACGGAATTTTAGTTGTTTTCCTCTCTAACTAACTACGTGCGACACTCAAAAAGTTTATAGGTTAAAATAAAAAAGTTTTATAGGTAAATTGTTGTATTACAAATGTTTTAAAAACTCTAAACCAGCGTCAATACGAAGTTTCATGCATCTGAACCAATTTTCAAACCACATTTTCCAGTCTACGACAGGTATTTCCTCAACGTCCTTCCCGAACGCTGTGAGTGCATCTTCTGGCGATGAAAACTGTATCCCCTTGAGCTGGTTTTTGATTTTAGGGAACTAGAAGAATTCACACAGTATACGGTTTCACCAATTTGGTGTTTAGGAAGTTCCCCGTCTTGACCACGGAGTGCACGGAGTTTTGTCATGGTGGAGAAAAAGGTCTCAGAGTCCCGTGTCCAACCGCTTGTCGCTTGCAGCAGCAAAAATTTCTAGCCAGCATTTGGTAGTGTACCACTCTGCATTGATGCAACTTTGGTTTTTAAGGGAATTGATAACCTAAATACCTCGTTAAGGAGAAAAAACTGGTGATCAAAAATTTTCCAACGCTTCTCAATCGTTTCACTTTCGTAGGCATTGGTTCGTTTTGGAACAGCTATACTATTAACTGGCGCTTTGTTTCCTGATCATATTGATAAATCCAAGATTCGTCACCTGTTATGATACTGTAAACACGGCGGGAGAACCTGCTTAGAATTTATCAATCATTTCACGGCACTATTCCACGCGGGCCTGCTTCTGAGCATCAGTGAGGTTGTGCGGTATCCAGCGCGAAACAATCCTTCTTACACAAAAGTAGTTGTGTCGAATATAATGAAAACTTCCCGATCCAATCTGCAGATTGTAATCGAATTTTCTAAACAATTTATAACTCGCCAGCGTTCCATAAATTAAAACTTTATTCGCAAAACTTTCTGAGTGGCCTGGTATAGTATAACTAGTTAACAGTAAATCTATCTATAACTGATTTAAATTTAATATTTGATTTAAATTGAATATTAATATTTGCATATATACAAAATATATATTCGAGATAACACACACACTCACTTTTTATTTTATTGATTTACTTTATTTTATAATAGTGCTAGCTTGTTGGCAGTAAAGTCACGCTATCACTTCACTATTGACTTTCACCTTCATTATCATATAAATATCATCAGCATAATAAATGAGAAGAAAATATATTGCGACAGACCAGGCGTATGGCGTAGTTCCTTACCCACTTATAAGATAAACGTTAATAAAAAAAACTTAGGCTGCATGGGCTAGATCCCTTGCCTTCCCCTAAGGGTAAAGAATTTAAAAAAAATAAAAAAAACTTTCCACGTGAGAAAAGAAGATCGGTTGGTGCAAAAGAACTAACTAGTAATTCCAATTGAAAATAATAGTACGTTTTTAACTAAGTTTCTTTATACATTTATTGGCAAATTAATGTCAATGCGGGAAGTAAAACTTTCTTAGTTTGTAAGGACCTGGAGTGGAGAGGAGGATTTAAGTACCGGTACAAAAGATCAACAAAGTGGGTGCTGAGGGCTTTGGGGTGTATTTTACGTCACTTCACATTGTTGTTGCACAAGGTTTTCAAGCCTGGTTTGACTAAAGCTTCGTATTTTACGATTAACGAACTCAGTTTTTAACTGACACGCGCACGGCTGTCGAATACTAACATCCCATTTACCGTCACACGGGTCTGTGCTGACCATTTTAATATCATATTTTCACGTATGCGAGTGGTATGCATTATGGTAAGTTTAGGGGAAAATTCGTATTAATCGTACCATCAGGATTTCAAGCCTGGAGAAAACTGGTTTATTTCTCTACGATTATTTTTTTAAGAAAATTTCCTTCGTAAATTGTCAATAAGATCAAAAATATCGTATTAGGCGCATTTTAGATTATACTCCAAGCTTCATATAAAATCTTTAACGAAATACTTGTTACGCTTTATTCAGAACTTCAATTTACATATCACACGCATTGGTATATATTTAATTTAACAAAATATAGTTCATTTCAAACAGAATTTATTATATAAGTTATTGAAAATCATTTTGATTTACGCTATAATAATAATATGTACGTATAAAAGCAAACACATTTTATCCATAGTAGTTATTAAATGAATTAGATATGTTCTAAGGTTAAACTACACCTTAGAATAAGGTTTTAATGTGATACGTCAGACCACCGTAAGCCGTGTATTTTTCATTCATGCACATTCTCTTTTTTTAACTTTGTCAATGCCATCAAACGGACAGTCTATTCACCTGATGGTAAGTGGCATCCATGTACACAGACATCATTAATCGTAGGTGTTATTGATTAATTTTATTTTTATTCATTGACTATCGACTAAAGGTTCGTTGCTGACGTTGCTTAAGTTGGAATTGCCTTTGTTGTTTGAGTTGCCAGTAATTACACTGGCTGTGTCTTCCCTCTGTCGTGGTTCTTATGGCAGTTAAAATAGGAAGGGCTGAAGAAGCCCGGAGAAGATCTCAATAAAAGAAACTCTACTCCACTACTGATGTACAAAACATTTATGTTATACCACTTATGTTATTCTTAGTTACCATGGCTTAATTTTCTTATGTTAAACAAATTGTTTACGTCAGGTAAAAGCCTCGAGTGGGGCCTCAGGAAAGAGGGCGTGTTGAAAGCTGTGCGCGAACTTGATGGCAACGAACGGGAGTCCTGTGAAGCGTTGCTCAAGGACGTCAGTATGTATGCGAGAGGTAATTAGTAAAAATATAAAAATTATTTTCGTAAAAGTTGCAAGTTAAAAATGACCAGTTACAGTCGAATCTCAGGTAACTTCAATAATATGAGGAGCATTTATAATAAAAGATGAAGTTGGCGCCCAAAGTCGAAGTGAATTATATCGACATTAATTCCACGCATATACTAAAAAAAACATTGCACTATAAGTGCTTACAAAAAAATGGCAAAGACATATTAATATTTATAAGAATTGTAAGACTTATTATGTCATTGTGGAATTGTAGTCCAACACTGTTTATGATCGGAAAAAATCTGCTAAGCTACAGTTACTCAGCCCTGAGTTACATAACTCAACACCTTATTATAAATAATGGACAATGG
This sequence comes from Marasmarcha lunaedactyla, assembly GCA_923062675.1. NCBI lineage: Eukaryota > Metazoa > Arthropoda > Insecta > Lepidoptera > Pterophoridae > Marasmarcha > Marasmarcha lunaedactyla. Next base: position 19,340,748 of record OV281352.1, on the reverse strand, counting down.
CATAATAAATGAAAAGGAAATAAATATATTTTTAAATAATTTTTAAACATCAAGTCAATGAAAAAATTTAAGACATTATAATTTGCGTGACAACGAGGAAAAAGTAAATTTATACCTAATTATGTTACAGAAACCATATTTACACACCCTTACAAGATTCAACTGCACTTTCACTGTAAAATTAACTATCGCATCATTTTTACACATTGTGACGTGGGGCATATACTCTTTTCTGGAGCTACGACAACACCAAACAAATACAATTTTGTTTCTACTGTAATAAGAAGATAACATAACTAATCTCCCAATGTTGAAATAGATTTCAAACGTAGCCTTATATTAATAATTTTGTCAGAGACTTAGCTAACCAAGTCGTAATAATGTAATCGCGATTTAAAGCGAGGGTTAAAACCGCTTCTATTTCACATGGTTATATAATCTATTTAGACATGTTTACGCCATTTTGTTTCAATAAAAACATTTATCTGAAATATGAGACTTGGTACACGTAAAACAAATTAACATTTTTTTGAGTGATGATTCGACTCGTAGTTTTATATTTTCAATTTTGCCTGCTTTGTTCAATTCTGTCCATGAACCTTCGTTATGGTTTTTTTTTATTTAGAAATATTTATTTATTTAAAGATCTTAGAAACACAACAGATGTCTTTACTATGTTACTAGGGCCTTGTGTTCGTTTATATTGTTTTACCCTACACTAATAACTAATAACAAAAATAAACAGGTCGATGACTAAAAGCAAAAACCTATAAAGTGTAATTTTTTAATTTTTTTTCCTTGTCATGAGATTAATTTATTGCCTACACTATAAGCTATCAGTCAAAAGTTTTATGTTTGTTAAAGTAAAACATACGCCCGTGCTTTGATCACCTAAATGCTTTGAATCCATTTTCGTTATGATTGGACACAAATCACGTATAATTTGTCGATAAAATTATCAATACTCACAAATTATACCTTACACCTGCGACGTATATCCGTTCTAGGTACAAGCTTTTTCATCCAATGGCAAAAAATATATATAGTTATAAATTGCTGTTCATTAATTAAAACCTAATTAAACACCAGACTGATTAGGTGGAATCGGAACCTTTTCTTTCCGAATATCTGATAAATAAAAAAGTTATTTACAAACTTTATCATTAATGTGCCGCTGAAACCATGCATAGTATTCGATATAAAATATAACAAACGCTTATCTTTACAAAAAAATAATTACTTTTCTTTTAGCATAGGAGGGTCGAGTATAAATCGTTTTATCAGGCAGAAGCAGAAATTTGAACGAGCTGTACGTGCCGCTACGCTACAACATTCTTTTCAAACTGTGGCGTCGCTTTTACAGGCTTGTCTGAAAATATTGCTCCAAGTTCACTTGTTGAATTTCTATAGTGACTTAAAATTCGCTTCTATTTAAAGGTTATGAAAGGCGCTTTCACTAGAATAGCGATTCTTATTGAGATTGAGTTCAAAATGAGAGTAAAGATAAATACTAGCGCGAAATTTTTTTGGCAAGTATTTAGGTGAATGACTTTTTGCATCCTCAAGAACTATGAACAAACAATTGCTATGAATTTCCTTTCAAAAAAATCTGAAATCTATTTTATAAAATTCATACAAACAATGATATTTGCGTAAACTGACGACATAATAAAAAATAGTCTGTTACTTCTCTTGTAAATTCTTGGATGTTTCACATTTTATCGACTATTTTCAAGAATCCAAATAAATCATTCTCCTTTTTTGAACTAGAGCAGTTATGAATTATGATGATGTTATAAATGGTTATTAATAATGCTTCATAATTATATCTTAAAATCAAAAATGTTAGAATTAGGTAATTTTAACTGTCACATCACTAAGTGGCCTTGAGTGTAATAATTCAACTTTGATTTTTACCACAGTGGTGATCTTAAGCGTGCGAGGTCCGTTAGTGCGCGACTTCCTCCTGGCTGCGCACTCGCTGGGGATGACCAGAGGTGACTGGGCTTTCCTGGATGTGGAAATATTTCAGGTAACTTTCAAATGATTTTATTAGAAGGACAAGATTTCTTGTCCTTAAAATAAAATCAATGAAATAAAATAAATGAAAATTTAATGATGGTCTTAAAATTGGATATTTGACCTAAGAATAATGTGTAGGGCCGCAATATAGAATATTTGTGATTTGTAATTTATGTAGAAGATTTACGATTATTATTTTTTTATGTTTGTCTAATATTATACCCATGGAATCAAGTTCATGAAATATTTTACGGGACGAATGTTTCCTGCGCTAAATCTTTTTTGTTTGTCGTGGTAGTAATTTTTTACCAGAAATAGGTTGCGCTGGGTTGGGTAAATTACAATATTTGGGGCCTATAAACATTGCGTTATTTACTGTTTGGTGACTCCGATCGCTTGAAGAATTGATGGAGAATTTTACTTAAATTTCGAGCTATAATTATTGTACAAGTCAAGAAATATTTTGTGCCTTTACTTCTGTGATAACTCTATAAAGATAAAAGACTCTTTTCTTTAAATATAGCCAACAAACTCTGACTCTGATGTGTCAGCTAAAAGTCTTTCTTTCTCTTTTCCCGTTAGAGAGACACGTAAAGGAAAAAAAGAGAGAGAACAAAGGCTATGTGTTTACGATTCTATGTACACTACGTGCTTGAAACTGAGCGGGACTGCTAAAGACAGAAAGTCATCAGAGAATATATTAACTTTGATCCTTTCAGCTTGGATAAGTGTGTTTATTTAGGAATGGTCACACTCACACATAAATCGCACAAGATTTTAATTTTCACCAAACTTCAATGACTTCAATTAGCTATTAAAGCCGATTTTATTAGTGCAGTATTCGTTGTTTGTTAACTATTGCTAAATATTACATTGTAAATCAGCTTTCGATCGCAACTTTGCTCAATTAGGTATATAGTGTTGATATGTTTTCAGTTAGTTACTAAACATAGACAGTCTGTAATTTGAAATAAAAATTTATCTGAACCCTTAGTTTTGTACTACATTGAATCTTTAGGTCACTTCCAAATCTTTTAAGAAGGAATCAAAAAATATTATCAAATTGCCTGGCTGTTCTAGAGATAAGAAAATATCTTTTGCTATCACCCCTATTAGGGTAAATCTATCATGTATATTTGAATATACACGATTGACGTATGAATGTACACGATTTGGGAAAGTCTTGATTTCTGTGAATTCATCTAAACCTCAGAAATTTGTAATGAGCTCTTTGGGATCTTATGTTCGTAGTCATCATTACCATACGTTTAAATAAAACCCTTTGCTTATAACATAATATTCTCGAAAACATTAATATCCATACATTAATTTTGGCAAAAATATTCTGACACTTTCCAAGAGTTTATTGCGGTCATAAGGAAAATCGAATTATATTGAAAGTTCGATCCCAGGCCCATTTCCAAAGAAATGTCTACATAAATAGGCACATAGTTATGAAAATAAGTATATTTTGGTTCGTTTATTCTGCGTCGTAATGGGGTCAGCCAAAGCTGTGGTCGCCCATTAGTACGGTCATTGAATATTTGGAGAACGATTTTGTATAATGGATTCAACGGTTCGGCAATTATTGGTTTTTGAAATAAGCAAAGTTATTGTCACGCAGTTGTAAAATTGTATTTTAATAGTTTAAGTTAATTTATGAGCGAGTGTGAGTGCGGTGCAGATAAATATATTATGTGTATATAATTATATAATTATTTCCTCGTATTATAACACAGTAGTAGTATTTATTAATTTGGGATGTTCAAAACCTTTGTGACTTAAAGCCCTGGCCCAAGCAGAACTCTTGATTCTGTAATTTCCAGGTTATTTGAATATACGAATACCGGACTTTGAGTATAAAACCTTGAAGGGTTTATATTGCCAAATTGTAGTTACTTTTTGATACAATGGTTTACCTTGGGCCCTTTGTGACCTTTTCATCTATTGGCCCAAATGGAAAATCCGTAAATATAATAATTTCCGTTTTGAGTTCATGCAAATGTTATATAACTTTTTGTGTTGCTGTTATGTAGAGCACCTGATCTCAAGGTTTTTATTCTTGGCATACCATTCGTGCAACTGTCCTGAAAACTTCAACAGATCTTATCATTTACGGATAATTGGGTATTTGACACCATCTAAAAATACAAGTTTTATTATTTATTTAGAAAATATGAGTTATTTTGAAAAATAAAGTTTTGAATTTAATATCGAAAATATATAGATTAAATTGAATGAAAACCGAAAACAGAAGCAAAAATTTTAATTTAAAATATTTTAATATTTTTTAATATTTGACATTAAATATGTATAATTTTTATTATGACAGTATACGCGTAAACGCATTATCTACGTAGCTATTGTATATTTTATCCAAACGCCCATACAACTTTAAGTATGATATTTACACATTGTGACGTCACTACTCGGTACCGTTTCGTATGGAGCATTTTTCGGTAACTCGCAGCAGCTTCTCAAACATATTTGCTGTATCTAGAAAACTATTGACTGTAAACATACTGTTACTTCTGCAATATTTATTTACTATTAAAATACAAATAGTTTGTAGAGGTGGAGTCAGAAGGTAAATACACTAGGCTGGTAGATCTTGATTTATTGATAAATATAGGAGGCCCATAAAATAATAAATACAAAACATAATACATGAACGATAAAAAAGAAACAACCAAGTGCGAAGATAAAACTAAATATTTTATTTATATACAACTACAAATACAAAGAAGACATAAATATGAACTTGTACAATTTAAACTCACCATCAGATGGCATCTAGAAAATACAACTATCACATTTACATTAAATAACTATAAAATTTTACTTCACATCTTCAGATAAAATAATTAAAATAGAATAATTTTAAATGCACTCTTAGTAAAATTAATCTGCAAACACAGAATATAATGTAATCATAATAAAAATACAGATGATAAAAATGGAAAAAAAAATGACGCTCCAAACGCGTGAAACGCAGAAAGCGTGTTTTGCGGAAACGGTTTAAGTTGACAGTAGGCCAACTTTCACCGTTAAAAGTGTATTGGACAATTTACCAGTTCATGGTTGCTATGGAAAAGGAATTTACTGCGTCTACAAAGTAAAAAAATAATATATTAATCCAAACTCATTAAGTTCATTTTCTTCAACTCATATTAAACCACACGATTTATCGAGAATCCGATAGAAGAACATCGAGAAATATACCTTCTATTCATTAAAAGTGTGTAAAGCTCAGAAGAAAATGTGTCAATATTATTTCCAACTATATAACCGAGTTCAAAGCAATATTTTCAAGTAGTCTCAATTTTATTTAACTTACCTTTCTTCCAAGTTGAAGGATCCTGTCCAAGAAGTTACCCTTTAGAGCTAAACATAATAATATTTAAAATTTGCCTTCAAATATATTAAACATAAAACTTTGTGAAACGGATTGCTTGACGTTTTATTTGAGTAAATACAAATAAGTTTATTTCATCCACTTCATTTGAATATAATTATTTATTAAACATATTCATCAACTGCCCAAATAAATCAAATAATGTTACGAGTGCGTAGCAAATTGCTTAAAAAATAGTAAAATTTAAGATTTTACAATCTTTATAGCCAAATGCTGCATAGCTACTTACTTTAACTCTAACATTTTCAAAATATACAAATTATAAAGGCTTCAAAAGAATATAGAAGGTAGTCCCGAGCTACAAGGCTTTACCGATGGAACTGTCAGTTTATAAAACTTTATATCGGTACAATGGATCTGTACTATAACACAGCAAAAGTAATTTATATGCTTGAAAATCTATGCGCGTGTTTAAATGAGAAATTAATTTTGAAGCAATTTCTAATTGCTTAAGTTGTCAAGCATAGCTTAGTTGTTGGTTAAAGGCTACCAATTTCTCTTTTTAGTAAAGGTTGGCGCTGCGTTCTATGTGTAAACGAAGTTTGTCATTTAGTCACGTAACATATGCTTTAGGTCCAGGTTTCGGTACAGAGCAGAACATTTGGTGGCAACTTACAGAAATAGAAAAATTATAATAAAAACCGACCAAAAGCATTTGAATGATTTGTATTTAAAAGATCGAGTGTCTTTTACACGAAGACATACTAATTTTAATTTTTATGTAGATTAGCCGTTCGTCTTTCTCCCTTCTTGTTTTTTGGGGTGTTTACTGGTAACAACTGTTTTAAACTTTCGTGGTTATTTTCATTATAATTTAATTATTTTACGGGGTTCTTACCACGATTTTACGCGGGTTGCCTGCCGTCCGTGATCATGGTGCTGCAACAGCATCGAAATATGGGACGCGTCGAAAAATCGGAACTCGAGGTAAGAATTCATTAAATTGTATTTACTGATACCCGTTTTATTTAAAATAAAAAAGTACATTTAATCTCTCAAAATCGTGCTAATATTGGTTAGAAAAAGTTTCAAACTTAAATCTATGACTCGATACTTCCAAAGTGACATACTTATATGACGTGCCTCCGCCAACTTTAGAGTTGTGAGGGTAACGCCCTGAATTATAAAGTAGATACATCAAACTTTATTGTTGACGTTCTTCGAGACGACGTTTGACATTGACGAGCCTTCAAGCTTATCTGATGACGCAATCAGAAGGTGGGTAATCGGTACAGATACAATTACTAGTAGAGTCCACTAGTACCTACTTGTATCTGAACCATCAGTGGCTTCTAGGGCCATTACGTCCAAAATTAATTTCAATAGACAAATTTAAACCATGGCATAGACAACTTTTACAAAATTAGGATTATTTACAAAGGTCCAACAGTACTTAAATCTGAACAATCCGAGCCCAGGCTCGATAGCGTACGGAGTACTGCAATCATTTTCGAAATAATTCCTGTAAGGATAAACCTGAACAGTTGGAATCTGTCGACTGAAGAACCCGTGGACTCACGTAAGAGAACAAACTCATATCTTCGAGATTGCACAGTCTCGATCATCGTCACAAAATCTACCTGTTTTTACACATTACACTTTGGAAAGTGTGTGAGTGCTCTTTTTGAGTTTATAGAACCCTCCCCTGGTCTCCACTGGTCAACCAGGCACAGACACAAGTTTAATGATTGACGTGCTGAAAATTCAAACAAACCGATTCGGTAGCTCGTTATATTTATAAAATTCTAATTTATTAGTTATAAGAACCAAAGCATATATTCTATATATTCTATCATCGTTATTGATATTTCCACTCAGAGCGGGTACTGGGGCGAGACAGGCTGGGCGGCGGGCGACGAGCGCGACGTCGCCGCGCGCGCTGCCTACGAGGCGCTACTCCGCGTGTCCTTGAAACTACCCACGGGTGACCGGTTCGACGACTTCGCCGACACGGTCCGCACGAGAGCCAAGCTACATTACAATTACACTTTCTCGGATGGCGAAGAGGTAATGGCTGTAAAGGCTGATTGGTAGACAAATTGAACATTCGAGTGAGTTGGTAGAGACGTGTTTAATATTAAATTCTGTCTGGGGGATTTATTATTTCGAGATACGCTTCTCAAAACGCCTGTTGCAAAGTCCGTATAGTTGTGTGACGACGTGGCAATTAAGGGATACCTGTTGTTCTCTTGTCAAATATAAATTAAGCACTCTTTGATACGATATACCACAACGTACATACTTTTTTAGACTCAATCAAATTTATCACCAAATTGAACTTTAACCCCGCAGGTGAATTTCTTCGTGGGTGCATTTTACGACGGAGTATATTTGCTAGGGATGGCCCTGAACGAAACATTGACCGAGGGGGGCGACATACGAGATGGAAGGAACATCACCGGGCGAATGTGGGGCCGGGATTTTCATGGTGAGTTCAATAGGATCTACTGCATATATAAAGCTATGTACTTAATATAAATTAATCACTTTAATAACCAACTATTGCTATCATATAAAAGCTGTGCGAGGAAGCTTGGCGGTGTATGAGGAAAAAAATATTTATAGACATGATTCATTTATTTTTGTCGTATTTCATTAGGAAAAAGAAGGTATTTAAAAAAAGTCCTTTTCCTTAGCACACTGGAACTCATCCACGTATAGTTTATACGTTGTTTAGTTTGTTTGTTGTATAGTTTATACGTTAAAGTTTATACCTATAGTTTATACGTTTTTGGATAGCCAGCTTGAAAAAAAAGTAATTAAGTAATTAACACTTGTTATGTAAAACATAGTGTGCGGTTTAGATAATCAGTAAATATACCTATATATCACTTCCATTTCGGAGCCTCCAGGCCGGTCAATTTTATTAACACCTTGTGTCAATAAACTTTGTAAGTTAAATATGAAAGATTTAAGAATTTTTATAAAGAATTCCGAAAGTCACGACACTGTGCTCGATTCAAAGACCATGCAGATAACTTAAATGCCAAACTTGGTCAGTTTATTTTGCTTGGATATGGAAATTTTTAAATTTCAATTTACAATTTATGAAGCCTCTATGTTTACCTCTAAGTTTTGCGTAAGTCAGTAATTTAATTAAATTTAAATTTATTGCCAATTGGTTCCATGCTCGAGTATTCTAAGAAAAAAATTAATATCGACATTCAACTCGCGCTTATTTTGGAATCAAGGTCCTTTTCGTGGCATTTAATATATCTTTTAGTTGTTTCAATAAATATTATGATAATTAAAAAAAATATATTAGATTTGTTACCCCAGGAATTACCGGGCATGTGAGAATAGACGCGGTTGGCGACAGAGACGCTGACTATGCGATTCTAGATCTCGACCCAGTTACCGGCAAGTTTGAGGTAAGTTGCACTAACCTGGAACTTCTATTTTACTGGCCCAAAGTAACTGCCGCAAACTCTTGTGTTAGTTTTGACACCTGCGAACTATTTGTGAAACCTGAAGTTATTTATTCCGCGTCTTGGTTATTTATATAACAAATATAAAATAATATTTAAAAATTGCATCTTCTAAAAGTAGATGCATTCTCCAATTATTCTGTCTAATACTTTGTAATTTGTGTGGTCTCAAAATAAGAATATAATTATATTTAAGCAGAAAGCAAACACACCTAAATGTTTTTATGCGTCATTGAATGTTAATCAAACTATGTATAAACTGAGATTGCTTCCATGACCTCTTCATCTTAAACATTTTTAAAACTCTTTCAAAACCTGATGACAAATGGCATCCATGCCCATCGATATAATAATTTTAGCTTTTGATTGATTCATGTTATAAGTAGTACCTGTATTGAACTATCAACATGTTATCGTCCGGCGTAAAAACTCAGACTTTCTGTTACCCAAAGATTTGGGTAAAAACCCACTCAGTTGGGTTTCATAGGATGTTCCTTCTCATTATTCGATACTAAACCAACCGTAATTCATTCAACAACATACAACAGCCCCAGCTCTTAAAAAAGTTACTCTTGTAGGTTAACTTTACCTTGAATCTAATATTTTAAGCTGTAATAGTCATAAAAAAGGTAGGTACCACTAAAAACTATTTAAAAAACAAAACTGAAAGAATTTACGAACGGGAGGGAGCGAATAAAAAAGGAGGGTACTTGCGAATATTCTTTAGTTTATTCAGCTTTGATAAACGAATACATGCCTTGTCGCTACCGCCGAGTGGGTCGGAATATGTCAACCGTATTACAAATTTGTTTTGTTGCCACGTTCTATTCTTTATTTTTAAAGTATGAAATTAATTACGTCTTTTAAACTCTAACAAACCTTTTTTATAGATTGATATATATATATATATATTATATATATATATATATATATATACATATATATAAAGTATTACTTTTTTATATTATATACTTTTTGAAGTACTTTTGTGTTTCTCAGTAACTTTCAACAGCTGTTGTAATTTTATTAATATTAAACAGATCCATCATATTTGAATCAAGTAATAACATATTCATATATCAAAGGTTCTTTTCAGTGATCAGAGCCTACTCATATCTACATTTATATTGGATGAAGCTCTATTAGGGATACATTCAATAAAACTTAATAAACGTTCTTCCTTTTTTTTTTTTAACAACGAATATTGCTACACTAATCTATGCTATACTATGTTGTGCTTTGCTTTGGAAGAGTATTTTTCTCTATGTCTGTTGTTTAAGAGTGAACTTTATTACGAGTATTTATGTATCACCCTACTCCTAATGTTTTATCATTGAGTTATAGAAGCAAAAATATATAGAGTGTGACATAATTATCACACCTAAATATTATTCTAATGTATTGTTTGCGCAAAAATGGCCATCGTGGCTAAGGTTTAGTTTCTCCCGTTAATTTCTTAAAGATCGTTTTCCACTTTATTTATTTCAACTTCGTTTTTCAATTCAACAACAATGCAGCTCATAGCATGCTTATCTCCTTTCATCTATCTGGAGTAGCCATTTTGCATGATAACGAGACAATTGAAACATCCACGAGCTTAAGAGATACCTTCATTGTGTTTTTATTTGCAGAAGACGTTCATGTTGATTTATGTTTTGTTGCATTTGGCAGGTAGTGGCGTTCTACCACGGGCTCAACAGCAGCTACAAGCCGGTGGCGGGTAAAGCGATCCACTGGCCCGGCGGGAAGCGCGGGCCGCCGCCCGACACACCGCGCTGCGGTTTCTTGGGCACCGACCCGCTGTGTCAAGGAGGTTAGACTTATAACGTTTATGTCTACAGATCCTATAGTACACGTCACACAACTTGGTGGCTCTGAAGTATCTGCGAGACGCTGCACAGAACACGAACGTGGGTGTGTGCGGGGCGCGGGGCGCGGGCAGCACCCTTTAACATGAACTGCAGCTAACTTCAGAGCCGTCATGTTGTGGGCGCGCATAATACAATCCTAATAATAAAATAAATATGAATATTTATACGTTTGGACGTTTGTTTTGCAACTACCCTAAAGCAGTTAGATGGATTTAAAATAAATTTTGAAGCTTATTAAAAGCTTATTTTTTACATAGATATATAAATTATTTTGTTAAGATTTACAATAAATATTCATACTATAGCTGCAAATTAGTGCAAAATTTGGGTGTAAATTGAACTTGAATTTCAAATATTTATTTCTCATCAACAACAAGCTCTTGTTAATTAAGAGCTTACTTGTTCTTTTTGACGTTATATAAATCACGTCTGTACCAACAGCTGGAAAAGACCTTCTTGACAAAGAAGTTTTTTTTCAAAATAATTTACAATAGCTCTTATATCTATACAACATATATTCTACCTGCATCTGTTTGCTCGACATCCCGCGAACCGCTCCGGTTCATGGTGTTTTGTACTTATCTTTACTCATAGTAAAAAGAGGAAAATTTTGTATGATAGTTTTTCTTATTGTAGTTAATAACTTTCAAACAAAAGTAGATAATTTATGCTACATTTTTTATTATGTATATAAAATAGTTTTGTAGTATCTTTAGGAGTCTACGTTTCACAGTTACTAATTAAAGAAAAGAATTTTGAAAGTCCCCTCCACTTCACGATAAGAGTTATTACAATTTAGAACGTCAACTAAAATCAAAGATATGCGTTTGTTGGTAACTGTTTTAACAAAACTTAATAGTGAGATGTTGCCAGTAAACACAAATCGGATTAATATTGTGTAAATATCTACCAAACTAACTGGATTCATAATCAATCCGTCAACGCCATTTGAATTTACCACACATATTATTGCGCAAGCAAATTTGAACTTAAAGTATCGATAATAAGAATCAGTTCAGTAAACTAGGGTACAAGCAAGCTCGTGTTAACAAATTAACAACCGTAAACAACAGGGATAAGGGTGAGTTTAGTAATTTTGACTGTTTTTAGTTTAGTAATATTGCGTATGTTTGGACGCTGCTCAGAGGCTCAGACTGTGATAATTTATTGCTTCGTTGGGCTGGCGGTGTTTCTGTCGCTGGCCGGGACAGCCGCTTGTCTGGCTTACAAGTAAGTATTAATTATAGTTGCGAAAAACATGTTAATGAAGTATTCAACATTAATATAATCAATAAACTCCGAGAGTTAAAATGAAAGCTTTCGGAAAATGACTTGATAAGCATATTTTTATTGAAATATAAGATAACAACAGAAACACACAGCCTGTTACAAATTATTCATGATGCAATGAATGTACAATTTAACTGAATATATTATCTGTGCTTTTATTAAATACTCTCAACTTCAGCTAGAGTCTTACACTTGGTAGAAGAGGGAGACTAGTGTGCAGAGTGCAAGTTGTCACCTTCACTTTACGCCATAAGTGCGTTTGGTTTTTGTATGAAACAAAGTTGGTTTATTCGATTTATCTGTAGATGTCACTGTTCAATTTTCATATCACAATTTACACGCTCACGGCGTAAAGTGAAGGAGAAACTCGCACTTAGCACACAGTTTAGATATCACTAGCTGTACCATTCGTGTTAACCTTTCATTTTGTGACATATTTTATGTTATTTGAGATTGACTCCCATTTGTTTTATATATAATATATTTTGCAGATTTCATTAGAAAAATATTGAAAATACACATTTTGTGTCATATAATTCAAAGACACATATCTAATACTGTCCTTTTGACGATTGGTACCCATCTAAACATTGACGCGATCCCCGGAACTCCTCGCGCTGAGGCACACACTTTTTTTTCGGAAAGGACATTTATTTATGCCTAAATTGGCCTTTTAAATTTCACCGGACTTTGTGGCCTAGCGCTGAGGGTGCTTAGCCGGAAAACACATACACGTTTATAGCATGTATATGTATATGTACATCTATGTATGAAATTTTGCTGTATATCCCGGAGCAATATGACGAAAAAGCCAAAAAGCCAACTATTGAATAGTTCTGTATAAAATCTCAAGTAACGTCATGACAACCTCACGATAAAATACATGTTAAAATATTGTGAAATAGAGCTAGTAATTACTTAATTACTGCAAACCGAAAAGGGATTATGTTGGTACTCTTCTTATCTAATAAGAGTTGTTTTCATTATCTTCAGTCTCTTTCATTCATGTACAGAAATGAACTTAATGTACATTCGTCTATTTGTGACGTCTATATTCGTGATCTTTATTGTTTATATTCCACACATATACATATTACATCATCTGGGAATTATTATAGAATTAAATAAGTTATCTAGTTAGCAATAGACTTCCCGTAAATGTGTTTTTTCTATCTATATGTCAGACAAGCCCGTATTGACGCTGAGCTGAACAACACGTCATGGCGCGTGCGGCCTGAGGAAGTGCTGGTGGAGGTCGGCACTGGACTGGCAGCCACCCCAGCGCTACACAGCATCAATGAGGTGTTGAAGGTTAGTGCCATCCATTGATGAACAAAGAAAATGAACTTCGCGTCACCACTCAAAAGTGCCCGACATAAATGGGTGTGAAAATGCAAAAAAAGAAATTTGATTTACTTGTTTTCCTTCTTGACAGATAAAAATCGCAATAGTACTACTAGGTACAACAAAGTAAGCGAGTTAAATTAATTGATATTAAGTGGCGAGAGCCAATCTTGTTAATTGTTCACCGAGGTCAACCAATTATTGAAAAAGTATTGCTTGTTAGTAACTTGTAGCTGCGAGCTTTCCTATTAGTTGACTATATAACAATTACATTAGTATTTATATCAACTGATAAAATGAGTTCGTAGTACTGGCTACGTTGGAGGCTAATATACGAGAATAAAATAATTTAAACTATAATATTATTATTATTTATTTACTAATCTAATTGAATATAATTCATAAATATCTTTGGTTTAAATAGACATAGTCAATGATCTCATTATATCTCATGAATAGTGTTGCAATAGACCTGCATTGGATTTTGTGTTGTATTCTATATTCGCGTATCAACAAGTAATGTTCATTAATTGTTGGTTGGGATGTTAATGTTTGTGAATTTTGATGATTTGTGATTAGCAGAAAATTTTTGTAACACTGTCATTGTTTTTAAGCTAGTTGCCACAATAAAGAGATTATTATTATTGCCATTATGCCACAAAAAGAATATTATTATTTTTATGACGAATATTCTAGATTTTTACAACGATTTTTTGATTTAAGTAACTTGTTCCCGAATTTTTCACGCATATTACACAAAAACAATAAAAGGTCATGAAAGTTGAGTGGTAGATTAATGTAAAGAACTTTATAAGATCTGTCACGTTGACCTTTGATGTGCTTCATCAGACCTTATGATTAGGGAAGGGAATGTAAAGTACAGTTGCTTGCGAAAAAATTCCCAGAAAATGGAACAATATTTGCTGAACAAAAAAATATAATCATTCGGAATAGTTTTATGCCGAAGAAGAATATTACACCGTCCTAAAGTCTTATTTTAGAGAAAGTTTTTTATTTTGTATTAAAATAATATATTATGAACTTTTGTATGGTTAACAGTTTGCGATTTAACATAGGATTAAATCTCTTTCCATTACTAGCCGTGGTCACTATATAGAACAATATAAGCATTTTATTTAAACAAATACACTCTAAATCTTTGCTAGATTTTTAGACATAAGCAGTAGAAAAAAATATTTTACTGAATATATTCAAAAAATATCAAAAGAAAATCGTATGACAAAGCCAAAGAAAATAATTTAGATTCTTTACATGAGTAAACAAATCTATACGTCAAGGGAACAAAATCATACGTTAACATTTTCATTATTTTTATATCCTTGTTGAGATAAACTGAAAAAAAGGTGAAAGATAAACTCTTTTGAAACAAGTAAACAGGAAAATTGCCTTTGACTTCTGAAGTTACCTTATTGACATTATTTTATGTTTGGAAAAAACATGAGCTACTTTCTATTTTTTTATGAACCCATAAGATGGAGAATAGGTGGTTCACGTTGATGAGAATACAAATTTTAAGTAGGAATTTGGTATATAGGTACTTTAAAATCCTACCTTTGATTTGTAACTCATTTTAAAAATTATTATTTATTTTATCTATAAAAGCTACAAGTTGCTGTTAGGTATGCATTTTATACTGCCTGGTCTTAACCATAATTTTATAGATATGTACTTATCTAAGCAGGTAGTTTTAGGAGCTCCGTACATAACATATACGTGGCGTACTCATGCACATTATGACGATTATAACTTTTACAACTTTTTGAATCGTCATATCTCGGGATCGGTGGCCCGTAGGAAAAAAAGTATTGGAAAATTTTTTATAGACAATTTAATGATCTACATTTTTTGTATGAAATATTTTTATGATAAAACTTCCCGTTTTGCTGAAAATCGTGAAATATAAATTTTTTTGACCTTTGATCTTAAAAAAAAGTATTGATAAATTTTTTATACATAATTTAATGATCTACAATTTTTGTCTGGGGTATTTTAATAATATTAATAACGTATATCATTATATAATATTTTTTTTTATATTATTAATATATTATATTCATACATATATATTATATTTATTCATTATATATTAATAATAAAAAAACTAAAAAAATAAATTTAATAATAATAAAACTTATCGTTTTGTTGAAAATCGAGAAAAACTCATTTTTTGACCTTTGATCTTGAATAATTTTTTTTCCATACAGGGGAACTTTCAAATTTTATTCAAAATTATATTTTGAACGATCTTACCGATTTTCAGCTTGCCGTACATTAAATTCTAATTCTGATTTCTCGGTCTAATTTGACCGGACTGTTAATCCTAGAAATGTAAATAACTAATATGTTCAAATTATTAATTTTACTAAGAAGTATCTTTTTTAACAATTCCTTAGCCAGCAAACGAGAACATGATCCACCTGACGGTAAGTGCACTCGTTACGGCTTTCTTGCTCATAAGTAACCGAATTAAAACGAATAATGAAGCGTCGTCGCCCGTAACAGTCAGTTGGGATCCCCTTCCTCTCTGTAATACCGCCAGTGCCTTCCATTAAAACGTGGTATCTAGGAGGTTAAAATATAATATGCTTGAGAAGAAGACTGGAGTTGCAGGTAAGCCAAAATAATGTTCAAAGTCTTTAGCAAGTTACTTATATTATCGAAGAAGCTAGTAATTTCAGATATTTCACTAAACCGGGCCTTGGTTTTCGAGGGGACCTGGTATAATTTTGTCTCTTTTAATATGTAAAAAATGAAAGCTTCAAAGTCAAATGGAATTATTTTTTAAATGAATATACCTTTAATTAATTAAAGTAGTTTAAAAAAAACAGGAAAATATAAATTAAATAATGCTTTTTCCTTTCAAACCATTTTGAATTCATCCATTTTGAATCTCGCTAATAGCCTAGCTAATTAATCAAAGTAGCTAATTAACAAAAGTAGGTGTATTCTCTAATTTGACACTTTGATATGTGTTAGCATTAGAAACGTTTTCTTTCACAAGTTAAATTGCTTTTACGATTACTTTAATTTATTATATTACTTTACAATTCATATTATTACATGGATTGTTGCAAAAAACATCAGATTTTTTGTACCGCTATAATACTTTTGTAACCATGAAACTTTCCTGAGTTTATAACTGCATTTTATCCACAACCTCGCTACTGTAAAACAAAGAAGTGTGTCACCAAAACGTGCCAAATACTAGATTACTATGATATGACTTTAAATTGCTGTTAAATTAATTTGTTAAAAAGTTGCTGATTCTGGTTATAAGCATCGAACTACGCCTGCAGTTAAGTTGCTTCAGTTTTCCTATGAGATACTCCTGAAAAACCCTTAAGGCCTTTTTGGATATTCGTGCATGAGTATGTGTATATTATATGTGTTAGTGTCTTTATCGAGTGATGTTACGAATGACCTATAAAAACATTCAACAAGGTGATTCCGTACGTTCTTAGCTATAGTTTCTTGAATGAATGAATAAATCAGGGCTATAAATACCAACTAGTAGTGACTTATACTTAGTTGCTGCGTCCTATCAGAGTTATAAACCATGTAGTCCGCTACCTGTTATGACGTTTTTATCCAACAAATAAGAGATAGATAAAACTAAACGCTAGTTGGATTGCCTGCGTCACATAGTAACCTTGCGTCCGCACTCCTATTTATTTTTCTGTGTCGCGTCATCCACATACATTTTCAAAATCTTGTAAGTTTTTGTGATTTTGACAGAGCGAATTGATAAAAAGGAAAGTGGAAATAGAAATAGATATAAATCGCCGGGATAGTAATTTGTACCGTGAAACGTTGTACAAATACAGACCTGTCAACCTAACAAGATATTGTTATATCATTCACCAAAACTAACTTATTGATGGTGATAGTTGATATATCGTTTATTTAAATCAGACGTTCATCATCAGATCTTCTTTGAAAAAGATAAATTGTCCTTTATCTTTTACTAAACATACCCAGAAATTTATAAAACAGATCCAGATTCTTTTTTGAAAAATATTTATGATTTTAGGTCCTGGTTCATTTTAAGTCATAAGAAAGCAATAGTTCTTCTTGACAACACAAAAAACAATATTTTAAATACAAAAACTACGCACCTTGAATAAAGATTGACTTCCCTTATCAAGTCAAGTTACAAAACTTGAAATTTTATCCAGCTAATAAACACAAGAATAGCACTTTAAGCACCTAAACACACATTTTGTTGCCCGATTTTACTAAAAATGTAGAAAATGATAACTGCAAAATCGAACTGGAATGACATTCACATTACGCACATTAGCACAAGATGTATGCACAGTAGAGAAGCCATTATTGCTCCCCAATCCTGCTGCCGTTTTTCACGAAATAAATGAAGCGTAATTTTTTTTATATATTTTTTATTTCTATTAATCAAAATAATCACCCATGCAATCAATGCATCTTGGTGAGTACGGCGGATGACGGAGAACTTCCAACCCCAACTCTTGTAGCTTGGAGACCGTCTGCTGTGCAGTATGAGGTCGCGCGTTGTCGTGCAGGAGCAGTGGAGCCGGACGATTGACCAAAGCTGGTTGGAGACGTGCGAGCTTCTCCATCATTGTGTTCAGTTCTTCACAGGACACATCTGCAGTAATGCTTGTCCCGTTTGGCAAGAAGCTGTGATGAATTACACCCGCGTTAGACCACCAAACAGTGACCATCACTTTTCTAGGGGTAAGTTTTCGTTTAGGGCATTGTTTGGGTGCTGAACCAGGGTCCAACCAACTTGCTGAGCGCTTACGATTGTCAAACAGGATCCATTTCTCGTCACAAGTAACAATGCGGTTCAGAATTCTTTCATTTGTATGCCTGCTGAGCAGTGCAAGGCACGTCTCCACGCGTACTTCGCGCTGGTGGTCATTGAGTTCGTGGGGTACCCATTTGTCAAGCTTTTTTACCTTGCCAATTTGACGCAAATGGACCAATATTGTTTTGATGCTAACGTCGAAAGCTGCTGCTAATTCAGCCGTGGATTGAGTTTCATCAGCTTGCACAATTGCCTTTAATTCGTCATTGTCGATCAAAGTTTTCGGACGACCACGGGGTTCATTTTTCAGGTCAAAATTTCCAGAACGGAAGCGGGTAAACCAATAACGGGTGGTGCGTTCGTTTGTAGTGTTCGCTCCGTAAACGTCGTTGATGTTGCGTGCCGCTTGTGCCGCTTTGCTGCCACGACGGTACTCATACTCCATAATTACTCGAATTTTTAACTTTTCCATGATGACGAAAAATGTCCGAATGCGTTGAAAACAAAACACTAACTATTAAACAAATGACGATTTTAGAAAAAGAATTCCATGTTTGTCAAATAAAATTAATTTGAAATTAGAATTATCAGTCAAAAAAAAAATATTTTCATTTGAAATGGCCAGTACGGCAAAACGGCAGTTTCATAGGTAAAGACCTATTATTTTCGAAAAATTTAAGTTGTACCACAGTTACCATATAGCGTGATGAGTTAGCAAACTTTTTAAGCCCACAAAATTATTAACGATACTGTCTCAGTTGTTTAAGGGTGTGCATATGTGTATGTTTAAGGGTATTATAATAAGTTTGCAAGGGAGCGCCTTTTAAGATACAAAATAACCATTATATATTTCTTACTTAGTAACACTGCACTTGAGTTTTGAGAATAGATGTCAACTTCAATTTTAACTTGACATATTTTCTAACTATTCAACTAACACAGTCACCGCTGACGTGTAGGATGAAAAGGATGAGGGTTTCCAGGAGATCTAAACACACGTCTTTACACAGAATCCCGACTTCAGTACGTCACCGTGTGACACATATTGAAGTAGCATTACCGTGTGTTTTCCGGTTGGAAATGCTAACTCAATTTGTCGCAACCTACGGGGAGATATTGAAGTAAGGTTTCCATATATGTTGCCAAGTTAAAAAGTCAAGCTTTACAAAAATGCTTTATTTCGCCACACGAGCTCACAGAAAGAAACTTAATGAACCGTGTACTGTATGATGGTAACTTTACACTACCTAAAAATTTTGAAGTGACCGAAAAAAAAGCGGAATACTGAAAATGCTAAGTCAGCGCTATATGGTGGATGCATTTCAGACACACCCCAGACATATTTTCCATATTTTTGCTGAGTAGCTAAAGAAGTGTGTGGTCTGACGTTTGAAGGTGCTAATTACAAATATTACATTATTTAGTTTTTACTATCAAGATCATCTTGTACACAATTCTTATTTACAAATAAAGCATATATTTCAAGAAAAAACGATATCCTGCCAGAGAGGTTAAGTGTGTTTGTGTTAATAAATATTTGTAGTATAGGCAGCTACTACATCGCTACTAAAGTCGCGGAAGCACACACACTTTTTAAAACAATATAAGAACATACATATATGCATATTCATGTCTGCGTTATTATGTGTACGAATTTTCCTTTCGTTCCATGTGGAAATCCATCTAAAAATGTGTAATGTCAAACTATTATAACATCTCCAAGACCCCGTAAACGAATCCCACATTTTCCCCAGCTGTCCCTGGGTTGGAGCCACCGGGGCAGTAATGGGACCACGGTGGGTACGCCTTCACTCACGCTGTCCACGTTCACAGTAGGCCTGTACAAGGGAAACAGAGTCGCCGTCAAGAAGATACACAGGAAGAAGCTGGATTTGAATAAGAAACTCTTGTGGGAGATTAAACAGGTATACTTTTAAACTAAATTTTTGCTTTGTTTTATGTTTTAGATTGTACCCTGGATGGTGTTTAATGTAGGTTGAATTTATAGGTTTCAAGAGTAACCTTCGTAACAAATATGCACATTAAATCACAATACAGAGGTAAAGAACAAAGATGTAAAGAAGCTACAATTTTAACACATTCTTAAATCTTTTCGAATTAGATTATTCACGTTAATACCGGCCAAGTGGCGGTAATTCACGAGAAAACTAAGTGGTTATAGTGAATGCACGAAAAAAAGAATACCACGCCAATTGCAGGATTTCGGGATAAAATAAACTATGTTGCACGTGGATTTCTTATAATCAAGTATTGTTTAACACACTTCAGTTTTTACATATAGTCCAACAAATCCTTCCAGTTTATAATAAAAATATCGACTATTGTAAAAGTCATATTTTCTTTTTTGCTAAACCCACATATTTTGAGAATGTTATCACTTTAAACACTGGCGCGACTGCCACCCGATACGGGACAGATGCAGTGCACCCCAACAACCAAAAGGTACCCCGCCGCCCATTATGGGTCAGACACAGGGCACCGACGAAGCACGACCGCCATCCCATTGGGGACAGACGCATCGCGCCCCAACCACGAAATGATACCCTGCCGCCCACTATGGGTCAGACACAGGACATCGACGAAGCTGACTGCCGCCCGATACGGGACAGACGCAGCCCGCCCCAATCACCAAAGGGCACCCTGCCGCCCACAATGGGTCAGACACAGGGCACTGACGAAGCACGACTGCCCTCCGATACGGGACAGACGCAGCGCACCCCAACCAGAGGAATGTTTTGGCTTCACCCGTTGCTGGATTGCAACGGGTTACTAAGCCCCCCCGCCACGACAAGGCACATTCCAATTTGAAACCACTTAAAGCCAGGCTCCCGTAGCTCCCGTAGGCCCACGTCCCGCTCCGTCGTCTCCACCTCAGTCGTTGGCTGAGGACATGAAGACCGTGTTTGACGTCATTCAAAACGTCGACATTCACGCACGCAATACTCGCATGCAAACTGCGAGCCACCCGCTCTCCTCAAGAGCGTCTATTTGCGTTAGCCGAGCATCACTCGCTATTAAGCTCCTTATAAATTAAATAAATAAATAGAATGTCTAGACCCGCAAATCCCGCGTCTTGTCGTATCAAACCCAAGGGCTTATCCCTAGTTTCCTTTGACGTTCGTAGCCTTAATACTAACTTTCCTGAGCTCAAACTGTTCCTTCAGAACAACGAGCCAGACTTATTGCTTCTTCAAGAGACGTGGCTAACTCCAAACCACTCAAGGGTATTCGCTAGTACGCGTTTATTCGTAACGACAGGCCCGACGGTTTCGGCGGCACTGCAATTTATTACAAAAGAGGATTCCATTGCTGTCCTCTCCCTACCCCTCCTCTCCTCAACATGGAAGCCACTGTGTGTAGATTGGCTATGACTGGTCATCCGACCATCATCATAGCTTCAATCTACATACCTAGTGGCACCAGACCAAGGCCATTCTCGCCCTCGGCCATTCAATCATTATGTTCGGAGACTTTAACTCCAAACATACTGACTGGACGTACCTATCAACCAATACCAGCGGTAATGCTCTCCTCGACATCACCAACTCACTCGACTTAGACGTCATCTCTCCCATCACTCCCACTCACTATCCCAACAACCCGAACCACTCTCCTGACATCCTCGGTTTTGCAATTGTCAAGCGAATCAACCTCGACCTCAGGTCTATCGAACCGCTCGATGACCAAGGCTCTGCCCACCGCCCCGTCTCCCTCGTGCTAGGACCGCCTAACGATAACTTCACCTTTCCTTAGTTCTTTACTAATTGGAAAGGCATTAAAAATACGTTAGTTTCAGCCTTAGAGGCCCCGAACTCTCTGCTCGCGATCTCGCCCGATCATATTGATAGTCCGGATAAAATAGATTCATTAATCAATTCTCTCACTGATGCTATCAACTCAGCCATCAGTGACAACGAAAAGGTTGCTAAGCAAGGTAAACCCACGCTTCCCTTAGCCGTTAGCAATCTTATTAAAGCCAAGAACGCGGCTCTCCAGAGAGCCGAGAAATATCACACGCCCGCCTATAGATTAGCTGCAAATCAGCTACAACGTAAAGTTAGGTCTTGCCTCGCAGAACTCCGAGACGCTCAGATGAACGATCTAATGGTGAATATCGCTCCGTCCCACCAAGCGTACTATAGTATGGCCTGAGCCTTCGCGTAGACACCGCCTCTCACGTTCCTCCTCTCACTCGTCCCGATGGCACTACTGCCTTCGAAGTCGAAGAGAAAGCCGAATGCTTCGTTGACAACATTGCCGCACAATGCTCGCCCAGCACGCAACCTGCTGATCCCTCACACATCCAGGCGGTGGAGGACAAAGTCCTTCACAGAGACTCTCTCCCCATCACACAAGAAGCGACAGTCATAGGCATTCCCAAGCCGGGTAAACCTCTGAACGTCCCGGCTAATCACAGACCCATCAGCCACCTCAAGGCCATGTCTAAACTTCTCGAGAGAGTCATACTCGCTCGAATGCGGAACCATCTGTTTCCGACGGATGGCGATCCCCTCATTATTCCCCATCAGTTCGGCTTTCACGCTAAGCACTCCGCCCTCAGCAAGTCCATCGAATCGTCGAGTACATACTTGACGGTTTCTATCCGCGTTGTTACAAAACAGTCGCGGTTTTCTTTGACGTAGTCAAGGCTTTCGATAAAGTCTGGCACAGCAGTCTCGTTTAAAAACTCTACAAAATAGGCTTACCGGATCGCCAAGTCAGGTTAATAGCATCGTTTCTTAAAAACCGTACGTTTCGATTCAAACATGAAGGCACGCTTTCCGCGCCTCGTCGCATAAGTCGCTGGAGTCCCTCAAGGCTCAGTCCTCGCCCCTCTGTTGTACACCGTGTACACCAACGACATTCCCATCCCGCCGAAAGGCGTCGAACTCACCCTCTTTGCCGACGACACCGCACCCTATACCAAAGGCCACAGTGTTCCGCACTGTATAACCAGACTTCAAAAGGACGAAAACGCCCTTGGTGTATGGTTTCAAAAATGGCGCAACGATGTGAACCCTGAAAAGAGTTCGGCGATGTGCTTCGACCACAAACGCCGTCTTCCCGCTGGCGATCCCCACGTTCGAATGTTAGGCATTCCCATCCCCTGGAAGCGCAGTACTAAATACTTAGGCGTCAAGCTAGATCCGACGCTCTCTTTCAAGCCACACGTCGAAAGAGTTTCGAAACTCGCTCGTCACTACTTTGGCCGCCTAAATAGCATGTTAGGTAGAAAAAGTAAAATGTCTTTCAGAAACAAACGTTCACTTTACAAGGTCTGCGTTAGACCCGTCATGACATATGCCTCGCCAATCTTTGCCCACGCCAAACTCTCCCTCCTGCACAAACTGCAGGTAGTTCAAAACCTCTTTTGCCGCCGGGCCACAAACGCAACGTGGTATGTGCGTAACGTGGACTTGCACAGATATCTTAAACTGCCTTACAGTACAACAACACCTCAAAACACTCTCTGAAGCGTTCTTCAAACGCTCCGAAACCCATTCCAATCCTCTAGTTCGTGATTCAGTCTCATATACTACTCCTGTCTTAGGTTCGAAGTTCAAAGTCGCTAGGCCTAAGAATGCGCAAGCGTACACATCCACCAGACTGTCAGCCGATCTCGAAGCCCTTCTGGCCGCAAATTCTAATTCTAACGTAAATCCTAACTCTAACGTAAATCCGAATTAATTCAATTTTTATTTTTTAATTACTTACTTTTCATTTTGAGCACCTTCAGTGCTATGTATTCACCTTCAGTGCTATGTAAATCCCAGCGGGTGACCCCTTCTGGGCCCCGCTAGCGCGGCCTCTTTCTCCAATTGGCCGTCGCTCCGATGAAGGCTGAGTGGCAAAAAATTGCACGAGCCGACAGGGGGTTTTTTAGTGGGTAGTGGTTCTGGTAGGCGTCGGAACGAGCCCCACATAACCTGGATCGCGCGCGCCAGTGTATGCGTCAGAGCATTTTTATCCTCCTGCCCTTCCCGTGGAGGGGAACAAAAAAAAAAGGTCTTGAGCATGACCTCAAGGGATGACTAGAATGATCTATGGAGATCTATTTTTTTTGGCTGGGGGTAGAAAGCAAAACAGTTCAAAAATTTTGTGTCTCTACTAATTTAATTGCAAAAAATAGGAAAACAGTATATTTAAACATAGTTAACTTACACTTAATGTTTGCATAGCCTCACTTTGCCTATCCAGCTAAAATTTCCTCTGAGATTTCAACTTAGATCAAAACTAAACACTATCTATAGTAATGGAGTCTGTTAGTCAAATCAAACAGTCATTGAAGGAAATGATGGATGAATTCAACACTAGGATGGCTCAGTTTGAACAAAAGAGTATCAACAACACATCAACCACCACTGCTACACCAACAACATCATCACTGGCTGCTGAATTCAGCACATTTAAGGTATTTATTCACTCCGCTATGGCTGCTCTGCAATCACAAATAGAACTTCTTGCCCATGACTGCGACAGGCTGGAGATGCGAGGCCGTAGAAAAATTCTCCTATACCATGGTGTTCCAGAGAGCAAACAGGAAAATGTGACTTCCTTAGTAATGAAGTTAACCACGGAGAATTTGAAGATGCCAACCTTTCAAAAAGAAGATATAAGGTTCTGTCATCGGCTTGGTAAGTCTAGTCGTGATAATAGACCAAGACCAATTCTAGTTAGGTTCAACAGCGCTAGTAGTAAGGAAAGGGTCTGGACACAAAAAACATCCCTCAAAGGCAGCGGCATTACTCTGTCGGAGTACCTCACAAGGCGTCGGCATGAGATATTCTTGGCCGCTAGACAACGCTTCGGGGTCACTAGGTGCTGGACGCGAGATGGTGACATTTTTGTCGCGGGAACAGATGGCACTAGGCACCGCATTAGCAAGCTTGAGGATATTGGTTCTATTTCGGCGTTATTGCCGACAGCTTCGACGAATGCAAATAATGTAGAAGACAAACAGCAGTCTAAGGCTGCCGCAGCACCGAAGGGCCGGCGTGCAGTTTCGAAGAAATAGTTCATCAATCTTCTCCATGTACTTTCGCACATATTTTGAAAGTGTATATAGGTTAGTGAATTGAATTTGATTATTTTTGTCTCTCTCTTTCAATCTCTTAAAATGTAATAATTAAAAAAAAATTTTTTTTACGTGAAGGTTAACTTTAAAAAAACCATGTTTGTTTTTATTAGTTTTGAAGTTTTAATTTGAAGTATAACCTGTCAAATATGCGTCACTACCAAATCATTGCTGATTGACAAATGAATCTGCGTTCAAAATCTTTTCCTAATTTTTCTTTTGTTCTTGTCTAGTATTAATTACCCGTTCCAAAGTTTTGTATCATTATTGTTTGTAAAATAGCTGGAGGATTAAGTGCGTCATTTAGAAAATCGATATTATTATACATTTATATACTTTTTATTTACTGGGATTTTAAAGTTGTATATTATTATTTATTTTTATTCTTATAGTTTAAGTATTTTTGTTTTATTTAATATTAGTACATATGTCCTTTGATGAAAGTGAATGTTCTTCTTCTTTTAAATCATGTTCTACAGGTGAGTTGAATAGTAGCAACAGTAGTTACCAAAGTCTATCCACCTCCCTTAATTCGTTTTTAAACACTGAATTCTCCGGTCTGGCGAATAATTTAAACGTTACACATATTAACGCACAGAGTATTCCTGCCCACCATGTCGATATGCTGGATTCTTTTGAAATTAATAATCTCCATGCCCTTTTTGTGTCAGAGACTTGGCTAAAACCGTGCTTAGCGTCAACATCGTATGGTCTACCGGGTTTTCACTTAATTCGTAACGATCGAGTCGAAAAAACTGGAGGCGGTGTTGCTATCTATCTCCGCACGAATATACCATTTAAAATTATTTCACAACCCACTAACAACTCAGTCTCAAATATAGAATACTTGTTTGTTGAATCTATTCTCAAGCACAAAAAAGTTCTTTTAGGTGTCATATATATACCTTCGTTGCACGATAACTACTTTTCATTACTCGAGCAACTTCTAGAGGATATTTTGCCAAATTACAGTGATTCTATAATTATGGGAGATTTCAATACATGCTTGCTCAGAAACGATTTCAGAGCTAACAAACTAAAATCTATTGTCGAATCCAGTAACTTGCACATACCTTCACTTAATGCAACGCATTTTTTTCCGAACTGTGCCCCTTCTCTCTTGGATCTTATGTTTGTCACCTCTTCCAATCACATATATAAACATGGCCAGTGTGGTGCAGACGCGTTTTCATATCATGACCTGATATACTTGTCGTATAAAGTACGCCCTCCTAAGTTGAAGCCTAAAGTTGTGTGGCGTCGTAATTTTGGTGGTATGAATGTAGAAAATCTGCGCAGTGATGCAGCTGATATGGATTGGTCTGTCATTGACAAAACAAATGATGTTAACGAACAGATTAGGCTTTTCAACGTTTTTTTGACAGAACTCTACGACCACCATGCACCTTTGCGTAAAATCAAATTAAAACACCTGCCAGCCCCATGGCTAACTGATACAATTAAACAATTGCTACATAAGAAAAACGTTGCCAAGGCTAAGTTGAAAGCAGACCAATCCGAAGCGAACAAGGAGCGATACAGATCCATTAGAAATCACTGCAACAAGGTGTGTAGGGATGCACAACGGCGCCATATTCACGCATCCGTAGAGAACGGTGATCCAGCTAAAGTGTGGAAATTTCTCAAAACCCTGGGCATTGGCAAGCCAAAAAATTCTGTAACTTCAAATGTCGATATAAACTCACTTAATCGACATTTTTCCTCAACTTTTGCAATGGACGGATTACTAAAGGGCCGTACCTTAAAGAATCTTTCTACATTGCCATGCCCAGACATAACTCCTTTTACATTTCAACCTTTCACTGAATGTGGTGTTAAGCATAGTATACTTCAAATTACATCCAATGCCATGGGTTGCGACAGTATCAGCCGTAGCATGGTTATTCATATCCTAGAATTCCTTCTCCCTACGTTAACCAAGATCCTTAATAACTCCTTATCATCATCAACATTCCCTGAATCTTGGAAGGTCGCTAATATTATTCCCTTACCGAAAACAAACAATCCTATACATCCAACTGATTACCGTCCAATTTCAATTCTACCTTTCCTTTCCAAAGTCCTTGAACGTCTCGTCCACCAACAGCTATATTCTTTCCTGAATACAAACAATCTACTTAACCCATTCCAATCCGGATTTCGTTCAGGGCATAGCACGGTTACAGCCTTGGTGAAAATAACCGATGACATCAAGTATGGCATGGAACATCAAAAATTGACCTTGCTTACTTTGTTGGACTTTAGCAATGCCTTCAATACAGTTGATTTTGATGTTTTACTTGGTATTCTATGCTCTCTTAACATATCTCCAGAAGTGATTGAGTGGTTTCGCAGTTATCTGCAGGGCCGCCGGCAGCGTATTTCAGTGGAGGACAACGTGTCTTCATGGTGCAATACTACTGCTGGTGTACCCCAAGGCGGTGTGCTTTCTCCTTTATTGTTTTCAGTTTTTATTAATACTATAACGTTCTCTCTTTCTTCTTCCTACCACTTGTATGCAGATGATCTTCAAATTTATACACAAGTCAGTTTTGATAACATCAGTGTGGCAATTAACACAATCAATACTGACCTTGATTTATTGCTTAAATGGAGCAAAGATCATGGTTTAAATATAAATCCTTCAAAAACGCAAGTTATTTTTGTTGGCAGTTCAAAAATTATAAATAAAATTGATTACAACCAACTTGCTCCAATATTTTTTGATAATTGTATTATTCCATATAGTACCGTGGTAAAAAACTTGGGAGTTCTCATGGACTCTACTCTATCATGGAAACCGCAATTGCAGTCTGTCAGTAGAAAGGTATTTTCCGCTGCACGTTCTCTCCGAAGGCTTCGAAATTTTCTGCCAATACCTACCAGAATTGCACTCGCACAATCACTTATACTTCCAATACTGGATTATGGCGATATCAGCTATCTCGATTTGACCGAGGAGCAACTAAACAAGCTTGAGCGTCTTCAAAATCTTTGTGTGAGATTCATATTTGGCTTACGCAAATATGACCACATATCTAAATTCCGCGCAAAGCTCAAGTGGCTCCCGATTCGTCTCCGAAGGAATACTCATGCACTTCATCTTTTATATGGTATATTGTTCAACCCCTGCCTGCCAACTTATCTTAAAGAACGGTTTACTTTTCGCCACCAACACCATGAACGTAACTTGCGGTCAGCCAGCAACTTCTTGCTGGCAACTCCTCGTCACGGTACCCACTTTTATCAGCAGTCGTTCACGGTGAAAGCAATTTCTCTTTGGAACTCACTACCCTCTCCTCTTCACCATGTTAAAGGAGTAGATTCTTTTAAAAATCAGTTAAAGAACTTTTATCTTTCACAATGATTCGTACAATTTTTCATGATTTTCCTCAAAATGTATGCATATGTATGTCTATCTATGTAAGTATTGTATTTTTATGTAAGTATATGATATAATTATGTATGTAATTTATTATTTATGTTTATATATATACAATTTTATTATATATGATGTGTTTTTTTCGGTTTATTTTAAAATTGCACTGCCCATCAGTCTGTAATTGTTTAAAATATTTCTCTTGATTTAAGCAGGGTTGCCTGGAAGAGATCGCTCTGTAGTGATAAGGCCGCCCAAATTGCATTTCTGTATTTTTTTACATTTTGTATATTTTATTTTTTACTGTTTTTTCTTTTTATTGGCAATAAAGTGTTTTATTATTATTATTATTATTATCTATGGTCAACATGTTAAAGATTTTGCGAAGAATATAATATTTGAATTAACATTAGAAAATTAACATTGTAAAGAAATAGTTGTTGATATCGTTATCAACCATTATATCAAGTTAAAAATCTTTCATTGAAAAAAATCTGAATCTAATTTGTTACAAAGAGTAAACGTGCCTAACGTTCGTAGTTAAAAAGTGTGATTCAATGTTATTTACTTGTCCCTTTCCTTTAGGCCCGCAATGTATCGCATGAGAACACGGCGCGGTTCATCGGCGCATGCGTCGACTGTCCGCTGGTTTTCATCCTCACGGAGTACTGCCCCAAGGGCTCGCTTAAGGACGTGCTGGCCAATGAGGAGCTGCAACTCGATTGGAATTTCAGGACGTCGTTGGTCCATGATATAGTGCAGGTCAGGAAGTTTTTAAGACTCTCGATAAGACGTTTGCATGAATAGTTATCTTGATTAAGGTATTACAAAAACAAGGTGGCTTTCTCAGTTAACAGCGGAAAATTTTCTTTAAGGTGTCCCACAAAGCACAATCTCATTGTCGTAACTAATTACATTGGTATTTGATCCTCAGTAACTAAAAAGTTTGTAAAATAGACTCTGTGAGTGTCATCCGCGACGTGGCGCCCCTCTACTTTGTTTTACTGTACTCGCACACTGCGTTTCATGTTTAGACCAAAAAATGTGGGCCGCGACGTCTTTGACACTCACTATAGATACCAGACGTTTGTCTTTCATTTGACCTAATTGTAAGAAAGTGACGATCAAAATAGTCGCTGCATTAAGACACACCACAAAAATTTAAATTTTAAAACAAATGACTAGAAAAATATCATGCATATTTTAATTAATTATGGATTCAACAAAAGCGGATAAAACAAAATCAGTCGTTTCTGGAACCAACAACAAAACGAAATTCACTAGAAACCTTCTGCGAGTACAACAACAGACAGTCGCATAAAATTAATATTCACTTCAACTCGGATGAAAACAGTTACAATAATAACATTAATTGGTTGGAAAATGTAAAGCAAAATGCTTTGTTTGTTCCGCTTATTGGGTTAAGGTCAGAATAAATGATATGAAATTAATTCATGAAACAAGGAAGTTCTGGAATAAAAGTTTGTTATTGTGTTGTTTATCAAACAATATTTCGAAGGTATAACGTTTTTTCATCAATTTCTCAAAGACCTCCTTTTTGCAGAAAATTTGGAATTTACAAATAAAATTTTATTCCTTGAATATTAAACTGAATTATGAATGGTTAAACCCAGATCTCAACATTTTTTTTTATTGGTAAGTACCTATGTTATGCAATTTAGCGCTAATTTTATTGACTATTGGGATCTCAATCATATATATTTTCTTGTCAAATAAAGTCCAATCTGGAATTGTGTATTTTTAAGGGTTCCATTTCCAAAGGCTAACAAGATTTTATTACTGAGTCCCGACTCTCCTTTCTTACGGCCATAGGTAGATATGAAAGATAGCCAACTTGAAAGGTCCACAGAGTAAAAATAAGATGTTACGGATGAGTTGGCAGATTTTCAAAGCCCTTTCTTCGCAAAACAGGGCATGTGCTACCTGCACGCCGGGCTGGGCGCGCACGGCAAGCTGCGCTCCTCCAACTGCCTCATTGACGGCCGCTTCGTGCTCAAGATCTCGGACTTTGGACTCAACACTTTATGCACACCGACAGATCTGATAAAGGATGATACTTATTATTATAGTAAGTACTAATATAAAGACAAGAAGATAGTTTTGGATTGGGCACTTTTAAAAAATTAATATTCATTTCTAAGTCTTTTTTTGCGTGTCTATCTGTAACGACGGTTACAAAGAAGCATGACTGGGTAGTTAATTTATATTCAGTATATCCTCTTAGTAGTAAGATAAAAATAACATATTTAGACGATATCCTTTTATACGATATTTGATCAGAAGTTACGCGGATGAAGCATTAACAATTTATGTCGGAAAAATATTTACATAAATCATAATAAAGTTTTGATGAATAATATTGTATATTACATGAAAAACAATCACTGTGGGCAATTTCTTCTAATATTGAGCTTTCTATTCTTGGTTTGTTTCTTATAATACCTATTTTAAAATGCTATTTAAAAAAATATGTTCTCCTTACTCCTCTTGCACTGCTCAAGGCGGCTTCGCTTGTTTTAAGCAGATTCGTTAAAAGTTAAAATGAACATTGTACATGTATAAATATTTTTTAAATGCCTGTGTTCATCTATGTGTGAAAAAAATTGGGCCTTATCGTACGGACCCAAGCAATACTTATACCACGAGAAACCCATTTTTAGAACCGAGCATAAAGTATAAATTTAATGAACATTCAAGACTATACAATCTTAGATAACAAATTCAGAGTAAAATTCCTGAGTAAGTTTGCGAGGAAAGTTTTAAATTAATTACCAACAGTTCTGTAAGTAATTAATGTTGAAATAGTCTGAAAACTTTCAAAATTTATAGGTCCGTTAAAAAAAATATTATTACTATTTATGATAAGTAGTTTGATACGTTAACTGCTGTGTGTTTGCCAACTATACAACACTTTTTGTTTATTTCATTTTTCAATCTTAGGAACTCGTACAGCTAAGTTGGTACAATAATATAAATATGATTTTAGTAGTTTTTAGTAGTAAGAGTGGTAACAAATAGGAATCTAGGATGCCTAAAGGATGTATCATGTGGATAAAATGATATTTTATTAAGAAGCTCCGGCGTTTCTACCACATTCTGCGAAATCTTTAACAGCAGAGACCAAACTAACATTTGATTTCTGAGGTGCAAGAGCAAAATGTGGTGTAGCCTGCAGCGCTGTTTTTAATCCTTGTCAACGTAAGGTTTTTAGACTTTTAGAAGAATCTTACATTGTATCAGTAAAACAAGCCAATTACTCTTCTTTTGAGGACAATTTTAATAATAAGGAAAAGAGAGTAACGGCAAATAAAATATGAAATTTACCGTTTAACGTTCGATATAAAAAAGATTAAAGAAAATAAAACATGGATATATGTGAATATAGTTGAAGGACGTACCGAATAGTCGGCTGTTTTGCACTTTTACTAACTAAAAAAATTCGTAAGTGACGGCTTTTCCACAAAGGTGTTACTTTTTGAAAAAGTATGTGATTACAATGATAAGTTAGAAATTGATGCGATGAATAAAGTTGAAATAACAAAACAAATATTATGTAAGTCAGAACGGTAATGAAAATAAACGAAACTGAGAGAGCTATGAAAAATAACCAGTCATTGTAAAATTCAAAGTTTTAAAAGTTTGACTCAATCAGCCAGGACAGCGAATGAAGAAGTAAAAGGTTTTAAGTTGACGACATAAAATAAGGCCAAGTCACAGTGTCACAGTGTCACAAGCGCTCAAGCCACGGTAGCAAATAAAGCACAGATATCAGAAAAAGTACGTCATATTTCAGGAATCAGACTATGTACATGTAGGTATAAATAATGAAACCATGGCCTAAAAATGATGAAATTCTTCACAAATTAAGTAACTGTACAGCATCTAGGTAAGAAAACACTGGCGGCTGAATGGTAAAGTAGTAAGTAGCCCTGCCTCATACGCCGAAGGTCCCAGGTTCAAGTCCTGGCTGGGGCATTCGTTTGTGCGATGAACACAGATGTTTGTTCTAGGGTCACGGTTGTTTGTATTTATATTAGGTCTTTACCTATGAAATTGCCGTTTTTCACGAAATAAATGAAGCGTAATTTTTTTATATATTTTTTATTTCTATTAATCAAAATAATCACCCATGCAATCAATGCATCTTTGCCAACGCATTGGTAGCTTATTGATGCCTTTCTTGAAGAAATCAGCTGGACGGGAGGCAACAAATTCTTCAAAGGCATTTTGTACTGCCTCTCGGGTATTGAATTTTTTTCCTGCCAAGAAGTTATCCAAATTCTGGAAAAAGTAGAAGTCTGTAGGCGCAAGGTCTGGTGAGTACGGCGGATGACGGATAACTTCCAACCCCAACTCTTGTAGCTTGGAGACCGTCTGCTGTGCAGTATGAGGTCGCGCGTTGTCGTGCAGGAGCAGTGGAGCCTTACGATTGACCAAAGCTGGTTGGAGACGTGCGAGCTTCTCCATCATTGTGTTCAGTTCTTCACAGTACACATCTGCAGTAATGCTTGTCCCGTTTGGCAAGAAGCTGTGATGAATTACACCCGCGTTAGACCACCAAACAGTGACCATCACTTTTCTAGGGGTAAGTTTTCGTTTAGGGCATTGTTTGGGTGCTGAACCAGGGTCCAACCAACTTGCTGAGCGCTTACGATTGTCAAACAGGATCCATTTCTCGTCACAAGTAACAATGTGGTTCAGAATTCCTTCATTTGTATGCCTGCTGAGCAGTGCAAGGCACGACTCCACGCGTACTTCGCGCTGGCGGTCATTGAGTTCGTGGGGTACCCATTTGTCAAGCTTTTTTACCTTGCCAATTTGACGCAAATGGACCAATATTGTTTTGATGCTAACGTCGAAAGCTGCTGCTAATTCAGCCGTGGATTGAGTTTCATCAGCTTCCACAATTGCCTTTAATTCGTCATTGTCTACCAAAGTTTTCGGACGACCACGGGGTTCATTTTTCAGGTCAAAATTTCCAGAACGGAAGCGGGTAAACCAACGGGTGGTGCGTTCGTTTGTAGTGTTCGCTCCGTAAACGTCGTTGATGTTGCGTGCCGCTTGTGCCGCTTTGCTGCCACAACGGTACTCACACTCCATAATTACTCGAATTTTTAACTTATCCATGATGACGAAAAATGTTCGAATGCGTTGAAAACGAAACACTTACTATTAAACAAATGACGATTTTAGAAAAAGAATTCCATGTTTGTCAAATAAAATTAATTTGAAATTAGAATTATTAGTCAAAAAAAAAAAATATTTTCATTTGAAATGGCCAGTACGGCAAAACGGCAGTTTCATAGGTAAAGACCTATTATATGTATATTTATTTTGGGTTCCCCCCCAGTTCACTGTACGGTCATCCATCCATAAACACAGTTAGTGTGTTTGACTGAAAAAAAGAAATAAAAACTGTTTAATCAGCATTCAACGAAATGTTGTCACTCCCAGCGGCATACATCATATAGTGTGACATAAATACCTTTGTTATACCAACATAGAAGACAAAGCTATAGTCTCACAAACTCTTTCTCAAAAACACCACGTCTCTTTCATACACCTTAATACCTAACCCTCCTCCCTCCCCCACCCCCTAAACAATGCAAACGCATGACCCCTTGCACAATCTTTACAATTACACATTCTCTTCACTATTTTGACCCACTTGTATATGGTCTAATCTTACACAGTAACATATGTGACGGAAAATTATTAATTTCAAATTTTTTTATAATAAAGCTCCAAATTGTAATAAATTACCGAGTGACCACTGGTTCTCATCACACTCATACTTAGCTTGACATTCAGGGGACTCAGTGATTGACACTTTTATTAAATATACATTCTTTTCTTTATTGAATGTATTGTTATACTCGTATTATAACAAACGGTGGAACTTTTTGTTTTAATAAATTAATATTAGTTAAAAACAGCTTTACAATGGAATAAGAAGCAATCCCAAAATAAGTATGGTGGTATTAGAACTGTAGTGTTTTTGTACTCAAGCAAGTACTGTAAGTACCAACCGTAAAAAAAAATTATTTCTTTTAGATTACTAAAACTACATAGTTTTGGGAGCAATACAGGAAAAAAATCAGTGTTTGTTACATTGATTGTTTTCCTGTATTCTACTTTTAAAAGTTATTGTTGAGTAGCGATCCTTTTTTTTACAGAATTTAAATGTTCAGATATTCTAACAGCATTGTACGAGTAAAAAATAGGACTTACACTATTTTCTTTGCAGTTAATTCCTTATTCTGAGCTAAAATTAAGTTTAAAGAATGTGAAATCTTATTGTTTTTCTTTATTTCGCTGTTTATTTTTATGTAACTGCTTGATTCCGTGATTATTAAAGAATGTTTATATTTATTTTACGTAGTATCCATGTAGGTCACCATAAATTATGACGCTAAAATTCTTTTACTGGTTGCGTAAATAACCGATTCTGATTTTTTTATACTTACTTATATTGGTTGAACCAAATATCATGGCATCCTTTTTGAATAATATTACTCTGTAGACACCACTTGTAGAAACCATTTTTTTACAATTAATAGTTTTATTAAGTGCCAGCTTTGCGTTCCATTAAAAAAAAACTAAGAAAGAAAGAAACATTTATTCGAAAGAAACATTTATTCGCTGAATATGGTCAAAAATATATAATGGTCTTAAATAGTTTAAAAGTACAATCATATTCAACCTTAACAGGCGTGCAAATATTTAAAGTAGTACTAGTAATGTTACAAGTTATGTCAAAACAATTTATTATACAAGAATAATACAAATTGATTGTCCTTATTATTAAATATAAAATGTCCCTAAAATAAATAGATGTCATAAGCAATAAAACCATCAGTAAATAATAAAATTAAAAATGTCAACATAAAAAAAGTCTAATTACAAGATTAAATTCATTCCATTAAATACATTACATTATTTTAATTACTGGTTATTATATTTTATTTCAGGATACAGAAAATAACAATTCAATTTCTCTAATATATGTAGATGTCCGTATAAAATAAAATTATAAAATGTCGATAGCATAATTACGGGATTCTTAAAAATTCCTTTACGCAATAGTAATTTTTTTCCAGAAGAAAACTATGCAATCTTTTTTTAAATACGTGTAATGGTAATGTCTTTAAGTTGCTAGGTAATTTATTAAAAATACGGATTGCCATACAGAAAACATTTTTCGAATACAATCCTAATCTTTGCTTCGGTATGTATAATTTCTGTTTATGTCTCCCTGTACCATTTAACATATGGTAATTAGTTTTGAATAACTGTGTATGACCTCGCACAAATACACAAATTTCATAAATGTACAAAGAGGGAACTACCATCTTTATGTCGCTTCAAAGTTAGCTTTGCCAGACTATACATACATTCGCCACGATGCAAAGTTCTATTCTGTAAAACGTGATCAATTCGTAGTGTTTAAGCGGAAGAGATGACGATTTTGACAAAACCTGCAACAACAGATTCATTTTTATTGCAATAATTTTTTCGCTAAAATAACTCTGTATGTCCTCTGATCTAAAATAGGCTATTATTTTACGAAAGAGTAGTCGTTTTAAGATCTAGCTTAATGGACAACAATTGTATATTGTGTGGATGCGCGGTGTGCATTATTACGAGTATATAAATCAAAACGAGCTTTGTTTGCTGTTTCGGAATAAATGGCAGATTTATGTACACGAATACATACGTTTTTATTGATGTTTCTGTAAATTGATATTTTAGAATATATTGCATGTAGCTAGTATAGTGCTGGTTGATATCCCTGCTAATTAGGGAGTTGGTGGAAGGTGGGCAAAGGCATGCAGTAAAACATACTTTTTGTATCCTGTATCCTAAGCGTATGTATAGTAGCCTACTGGATGGCACACAGCGTGGTTTGTTCATAAGCTACGTTTTAATTTTTTATAAGCTTAGTCGCTCACACCAAGAACTTAGTTAGTTTAAGCCTAATAAAACAAGGACTGAATTATCTTTTGTTTGTCAGCTCGTTTTATATTATATCTTTGTTCTTTCAAAGTCCATTATAAATGATAGACTTTGCCGCAGAAACTTACCCTACATTTGCGTAAAAGTCCCATGAATTCGCTCTCGTTCAAGACAAAGCTCTAAGCTGTAAGTATAAGCTTATATATAGCATAAAGCACAGTTCCATTTTAGTTGAATAGAGTTGAATTTATGGATTTGTATAACGACCTTATTTCTTTCGTTTTAAGAGTCATAATAGTACTTAAGAGGTTCAATGTTTCCAGCAGTTTTGAACGTGCGGGTCTGTGAGATAAAGTTTTGAACTTCTATTCTAAAGTGAACTTGTGTTCTAGTTAATGGAATGACAATGTTGGGTTTCTAATGAAGTCGAGTCGGGGCTGTTTATGAGAGGTGCCGAAGCGAAATTCTACCGCCGCGCCAGCAGTCGTGGTAAGCCCTAGTATCTTGTCGGCGTGCGAGTTTGACGTCTATACTTCCGTAAATGATTGTTGGTTTTGCTCTAACCATTGTTGGCACAGCCGCAATGGACAACGTCTGTCTTGCTATGAAAACACAGTAATTGTTCAGTAAAAAAACGTCATTAAATTTACTTATCGAAATGAAAATACATATGTAATGTTTTGTTATATCTGAAGTTCCCGCTTCCCGTAAGACTCCCCGTGGAGTCAACGGCATTGTTAGAGTAAATATCCCAAACGTATGCCGCAAGACGCGCGGAGTCCACTTTTATGAAGTAAACGGATTTCGCGCGGAACAAATAAATGGAAAAAAAACTTCACTTGCTACAGTTCTGCTGTAACAATATTCAGTCTCCTAAAAAATTGCAAAGGAAAATAATTTTCTTCAATACCATATGCATATATCTGCCTGAGAACTACAGAAATAATTAACCTAATCAAGCAGGCGCCTTTACGAACTCAATGTGGTACAATCAAATGATAGAATCAGGTAATTGCACGGAAACCCTTTTCGGAAATTAAAATAATAAGAGTTCTCAAGTTGCCGGTCGTCGCTCCCCTGGCATGCCGGTGGAACAAAGAAATGTGAGTCGATGAAAGTGT
Organism: Marasmarcha lunaedactyla; assembly: GCA_923062675.1. Taxonomy (NCBI): domain Eukaryota; kingdom Metazoa; phylum Arthropoda; class Insecta; order Lepidoptera; family Pterophoridae; genus Marasmarcha; species Marasmarcha lunaedactyla. The sequence goes on along the minus strand of OV281352.1, from coordinate 19,302,998 downwards.
GTTGTGAAGGATAGTCAGAGTCAATTTGCACTGCTGGTATTAAAAGAGGCTTACTATTTTAATTAATTATTTCTATTCAAGCTGTTATTTCTTTCAGAGTTGCTCTGGACTGCTCCAGAATTGATCGCCGGCAGCGTGTACCCTGGGGCGGTGGCGTCGCTAAAGGGAGATGTTTACAGCTTTGGCATTATACTGGAAGAAATCGTTCTGAGGGCTGGCCCTTTTCATATCTATAGCACAACTATGACTAGCAAAGGTAAGATTCTGTTGACATAAAAAATATTTTTAAAAAGCATTATAAGAAAAACAATTTACATGAAAGAAGGTTTTTACATCAGAAACGAGCTTACATACTCAAAGCAAATAAACTGAAAACAAAGAACAAATTCAATACAGCTAGTTACTTTCTCGCATGTTCTATGCAACAGCCGTACCAGTACGTAACCAACATTGAGAGTTTGCCGTTTAGAATAATTTGTGGGTATTTTCGAGATTTTGGTTTTACTTTGAATTTTTTGCCACATTCATAGTTTTTGCACAATACACAATTATATTTTTGAGGTAAAAGCTATTTTAGGTAATTAAGTTTCACCACTGTCAATACTTTTTCTTAATATATTCAATAAAATATAATTTTTACCGTTTCTCTTTCAATAGTAAATACTATAAATACAGATTTAATATAAAACGACTAGCCAATAAAAATGTAGCAAAATATAATCTAATTTTTCTGTTATGTGTAAAATACAAATACTATTCGGGAACAACTCGATATAAAATAATAATGTTTTTCTTGTCTTACTTGCATGTATATTTCTTTGCACAGAAATAGTATCACGCGTAAGCTGCGGCGAGGCGCCGGCGTTCCGGCCGGTGGTGGCCTGCGAGGCCGCGGCGGGTACGGCTGCGCTCGAGCTGGCTCAGCTTGCCGAGCGATGCTGGGCCGACGCACCCGACGACCGACCTAGCTTTGACGCCATCAATGTTAATTACATACGGTTAGTAGTAAGGACATTCCCTCCTTCTTTTAAAAGACGAGAGACCTATTCAGAGAAAGATTAGTCATAACGCTCGAGGTTTTCCGGTGACCTTAAACGGTCGTCCACGGTCCATATCACACGAAACCGAAAATACTTTATAGCATATGCAAAGTTGTACAAATTATGACATAAGTATTATATACTATATTTGTATAAATATTGTAACGTAATTGTCAGTGATAGTTTTAAAAAAATCCATTAAATAGATGATCAATATACTATAAAAACTTTAAATAAAACACTTTTTACCGGATATTATCGCGTATATTTTAGTTAATTTTAAAATTATTTCGACGTTTCGGCATCTTTGCAGTTGCCGTGGTCACGATAGACTAAGGTGTGGTAAGATAGACAACTGCAAAGATGCCGAAACGTCGAAATAATTTTAAAATTAACTAAAATATACGCGATAATATCCGGTAAAAAGTGTTTTATTTAAAGTATGAATCGTGAAAATTTAAGAAAATATATACTATAAAAACTACTAAATCCATTAGTGGAGAGCTACGCAATATTCAGGGAGCCAAACTTCTAGATAGATATAAATTGCAGGGGTTACTGCGACAACCTGATGGACGATCTCCTGCGTCGTATGGAACAATACGCCAACAACCTCGAGTCTCTTGTAGAAGAGAAGACGGAACAGTTATCTTTAGAGAAGAGAAGATCAGAGGAGCTTCTCTATCAAGTTCTGCCAAGGTATTTCATTTCATTAAATTTATTTAATATTAGGTCTTTACCTATGAAATTGCCGTTTTTCACGAAATAAATGAAGCGTAATTTTTTTACATATTTTTTATTTCTATTAATCAAAATAATCACCCATGCAATCAATGCATCTTTGCCAACGCATTGGTAGCTTATTGATGCCTTTCTTGAAGAAATCAGCTGGACGGGAGGCAACAAATTCTTCAAAGGCATTTTGTACTGCCTCTCGGGTAATGAATTTTTTTCCCGCCAAGAAGTTACCCAAATTCTGGAAAAAGTAGAAGTCTGTAGGCGCAAGGTCTGGTGAGTACGGCGGATGACGGAGAACTTCCAACCCCAACTCTTGTAGCTTGGAGACCGTCTGCTGTGCAGTATGAGGTCGCGCGTTGTCGTGCAGGAGCAGTGGAGCCGAACGATTGACCAAAGCTGGTTGGAGACGTGCGAGCTTCTCCATCATTGTGTTCAGTTCTTCACAGTACACATCTGCAGTAATGCTTGTCCCGTTTGGCAAGAAGCTGTGATGAATTACACCCGCGTTAGACCACCAAACAGTGACCATCACTTTTCTAGGGGTAAGTTTTCGTTTAGGGCATTGTTTGGGTGCTGAACCAGGGTCCAACCAACTTGCTGAGCGCTTACGATTGTCAAACAGGATCCATTTCTCGTCACAAGTAACAATGCGGTTCAGAATTCCTTCATTTGTATGCCTGCTGAGCAGTGCAAGGCACGTCTCCACGCGTACTTCGCGCTGGCGGTCATTGAGTTCGTGGGGTACCCATTTGTCAAGCTTTTTTACCTTGCCAATTTGACGCAAATGGACCAATATTGTTTTGATGCTAACGTCGAAAGCTGCTGCTAATTCAGCCGTGGATTGACTTTCATCAGCTTCCACAATTGCCTTTAATTCGTCATTGTCGACCAAAGTTTTCGGACGACCACGGGGTTCATTTTTCAGGTCAAAATTTCCAGAACGGAAGCGGGTAAACCAATAACGGGTGGTGCGTTCGTTTGTAGTGTTCGCTCCGTAAACGTCGTTGATGTTGCGTGCCGCTTGTGCCGCTTTGCTGCCACGACGGTACTCATACTCCATAATTACTCGAATTTTTAACTTATCCATGATGACGAAAAATGTTCGAATGCGTTGAAAACAAAACACTAACTATTAAACAAATGACGATTTTAGAAAAAGAATTCCATGTTTGTTAAATAAAATTAATTTGAAATTAGAATTATCAGGCAAAAAAAAAATATTTTCATTTGAAATGGCCAGTACGGCAAAACGGCAGTTTCATAGGTTTCATAATATAGTCATACGTCAAATAAATGGCTTTAGATTTGAGTAGCAAAAATAAACTATCAATTTCCCTTTGATGAACATAGCGAAAGATTGGTGTCTTACTTACAAGAAGTAGCAAGTTTACAAGAAGCAATGGAACTGGTACTCAAACCAACTCACAAGTTCTAATATTGTTGAAACTTTAAATTAATGAAACTGAGAAAAAGACAGAATGATGCAGTGACGAGACGCTCGTGCAAGACAGAATAAAGTTTGTTTGTATCGCCTCGGTTCTTTTCGAGTGACAGTCAGATTGCGACTGAGTTAAAGCGGGTGATGGGAACAAGATTTATGAAGTGCGTCAGAAGCTTGTCAAGCCATCACAAGAACTTGTTGAAATCCCAGTAAACAATGAGTATACATAATTACAGCTATAATGTGAGCAGTAATAGTAATAAATTATTTTAAACCTGAAATCATTAGGGATTTTAAATAAAACACTTTTTACCGGATATTATCGCGTATATTTTATATAGTAAATTAACTAAAATATACGCGATAATATCCGGTAAAAAGTGTTTTATTTAAAGTATGTATCGTGAAAACTTAAGAAAAGATCATTAGGGATATTTCATTATTCGGTTCATTATTTGTATTACTGAATTGTAAATAACAAAATAAAATACTATTTTGTTATTAACATTAATATTGTGAACATTTTCGTAAAACAAAACTAATGACGTAGTTTTATTCACACCAATGGGTGATAAAGCTGCAATACAGGCCGTAACTAATGTGCCTGTTAATTAGTTAATAACTTTACTAGTAATTAAAAATGGTTTTCGAGCCGACGTTTTTACTTTAGTAGCTAAAACAGTTTTCATTGATTGGTTTTCCAAGAAAACCTGTTAATGGATTGGTTTTTTTTAAATTAATAATTAGCAGGCGTTTGTCTTCCATCTCACCTGATGGAAAGCGACAATAAAGACGAGGATCATACACGCCTATCCAAGAGGTACCTTATGATTATGCAGAGGGGCATGGTGTCATTGCTGTTCGCTACGGATAGGACCTGTCAAGAGATCGTGGATCCAGCTCCAGTGGTTGGACTCCTACCGCGGACAGTAGAAATATGGAAAATTGTAGGTATTTTAGGGATGAAATTAGTTTGGGAAGTCAGGGACTGTATAGAAGAGGACCTACAACGTCGTCGAAGCGAAGTTCCTTCCAATCCCGTAACCCACCTCCGTAACAATAGTAACTCCATTTGAGTTTGCACTCTGATGTGACCTCAATGGATATTATTTAAAGTTTATCCTTACAAAACATAAACATTTGCAAATAATAAATTAACAAATCTGGAATCAAATCTTAAATTAAGTACTTCCGATAAAAACTAACTCGTCATTATTTTTGACAATAACAAATTTTTTTTCTCAATTTTCCAACACGATGATCATACAAAGTTTGCTCGGCATTCCATTTGTAATGAATGTCTGAGAGCTATCGTAAACTTGTACATTTCTGTTGCTGCTGAGAAATATTACAAACTTTCCGCTTTGCTTGAATCATTTGTTCAAATATAAAAGTTTTCTTGCCCCTGCAGGGAAATGCTCTTAATTATGAGCAAATGTCAGGTCGAGTAAAAGTTAAAATAAATTATAATTGGTGGATCTTTCAAAATTTAATTCAATGAATACGTAATTTCATATTGTCTTCATATCCCGGGTTTTCAAATAATAAAAGAGCTTCTAAATCTATTTAGTCGCCTAAGCATGCAGAAGTAACAAGCACCCAAACTTTAGTATCAATATTATCTTTGTGCTTACAAAAACCGCAATTATGTTGTTAATGAAAAAAATTTTTTTATTAATTTTATTTTATGATTCTATTGCAAACACTTGTGCCAAGTGGGAAGGAAAATAAACTTAGGCAATTAATTGCGAAGCACTCTGCTAGAGATTAACCCAATTGGTATATTGTTTTTAATATTGTTCAAGAACTCACATTAATTATATTCCAAGCAATAAGGCGCTGAGTTTCCAAAAAGCTTTTTAAGAAGGATTTTTATAGGCAATCATCTCATATATTTTTGTTTGTAATGCCAGCTACAAACGATATAAAAGATTTGATTTTTGTGGCAATTAATCATTTCTATTTCAATTGTAAATATTTTAATGTGAGGCCTTCGAGTGAGGTACCGTAAACATTTCATTTTGATGTGAAGTTTTTCTAATCTTCACAATTGTCACAAAAACCATTACTACATTGGCAATTATTAATATTTGAATAATTTTCACACTTAACTGGTTGACTGATGTATATGTGTGCGTGTGCCTGTACACGCACTGTCAGATTCCCGGCAGTAATAAACCGACGACCGTTGAGTTAACTTGTTTGTTTCATTTACTTCACTGGCGACGAGAATATTTACCCGCGTTAATAAAAAATAAAAAAATAAAAAAATCAAATTGCGATGGCGTTTTTCGGTACTTTATCCACTTTTGATCATAAAAATTGTGAGTGGGCTATTTTTAAGACGAGATTAACACAGTTTTTAAAAGTAAATAATGTCAAGGAAGACTTTAAAAGTGGTGTGTTAATAACAAATCTGTCGGATGAAACATTTCGCCTCGTACGCAACATGGCGTATCCGAAGGAGGTGGACAGTTTGACATACGAGGAGTTGGTGTTATTACTCGACCAGCACTTCAAACCAAAGCAGTGCACGTTTGCCGATAAAGCAAAATTCTATGGTGCAACCAGGGCCCCAGGCGAAAACCTAGGAGAGTGGATGGCGCGTCTACGCGGCTTAGCAAGCTATTGTGACTTTGGTGCCGCGCTGGAATCGAACTTGAGGGATCGGTTCGTCCTCGGTCTGGGTGGTGGTCCAGTACGTGATCGGCTTTTTGATCAGCACGCTTCCACGCTAACGTTGGTCAAAGCGTTAGAAGTAGCGGAACAAGCCGAGTGTGCACAGAGGGCCAAATCAATGGAAGGCATCAGGGGTGGCGAAGGACCTTTTGTGAAGGAGGAGCCGATATATCGCAGCGAGAGTCGGAGACACTATACTGCAGGAGCGGCGAGCGGCGTGTGTCAGCGGCGTCAGGGGTACGCTGGCGGCGGCGGCGGCGGCGGCTCCAGCGCACGCGCCGAGCAGCGCCACGATGGCCGCTGTATTGAAAGTGTTTGTGTAGTGTGTGGAATGAAAAATCATTCCGAACAGAAGTGCCGTTTTAAAAATTATAAATGCCTAAAATGCGGAAGGAAAGGGCATTTAAAGAAAGTGTGTGATGCAAAAGTGTCACGAGTAAGCAATATTTCCGAGAGTATTGATACTGAGGAGGATTTAGATTGCGAGGAATGTAAAAACTTTAATATAAGGTACGTGTCTAATAAGCCTATCGTCGATCATTCTCGCTCCGATCGCCGCCCAGTGCGGACGTGCAAGACCCCGCTCTCCGTCGTTTGGTCCCTTCCCGATACTCCGTGGCGCTCAGTCTACTGACGTCACGGTTTAGCGTGTTGGTTCCGTGCTACGGTTTTCAAGGTTCTTTCTACTCCCTCTGAGTGCTATCGAAGTGCGTATTTTTCTTTGCGACTAAGCCCCTCAGTCTTCAAAGTGCTGTGCTAAGTTGTGTTGTGCTTGTGCTGAGTGCAGTGTTGTGCCCAGCGTAAGTAGTCTGGTTTCAGTGCAAAGGATACTTAACGGTGACAACGAATTTGTACTGAACCAGTCCTTTTTATTTTTATTTATTTCTCTTCTCTATTTTATTTATTTTTCTCCTATTTTCATATTTATTTTTATCATATTTGTGTGTTTTCGTGTGTATTTGTCCTTTCTGTCGGTAAAGGTTGACCCTAACGCGGTCAACCGCGTTTTACAACCGCGTATTAGTATATACACATGAAGACCGTATTCGACGTTATTCAAAACGTCGATATTAACGAAATTTCCGTGCTCGCACGCAAACTGCGAGCCGCCCGCTCTCCTCAAGAGCGTTTATTTGCTTTAGCCGAGCATCACTCGCTCCTAAGTTCGTTGTAAATTCTTTTATAATTTATAAATTCGTAAATAATAAATTTCAAATGTCTAGACCCGCGAATCCCGCGTCCAGTCGTATTAAACCCAAGGGCTTATCCCTAGTATCTTTTAACGCTCGTAGCCTTAATACCAACCTTCCCGAGATTAAACTGTTCCTTCAGAACAAAGAACCTGACTTATTCCTTCTCCAGGAGACATGGCTTACTCCAAACCGCTCCAGGGGATTCGCTATACCTAAGTACGCGTTTATTCGTAACGATAGGCCCAACTCTGACGGTTTCGGCGGCACCGCTATATATTACAAAAGAGGCTTCCACTGCTGTCCTCTCCCTACCCCTCCTCTCCTCAACATGGAAGCCACTGTGTGTAGATTGGCTATGACTGGTCATCCGACCATCATCATAGCTTCAATCTACATACCTAGTGGTACCAGACCAATCCGCAGCGACTTTGAGGCCATTCTCGCCCTCGGCCATTCAGTCATTATGTTCGGAGACTTTAACTCCAAACATACTGACTGGACGTGCCTATCGACTAACACCAGCGGTATCGCTCTCCTCGACATCACTAACTCCCTTGACCTAGATGTCATATCCCCCGTCACTCCCACTCACTATCCCAACAACCCGTCCTACTCTCCTGACATCCTCGACTTTGCAATTATCAAGCGTATCAATCTTGACCTAAGGTCTATCGAACCGCTCGATGACCTAGGCTCCGACCATCGCCCCGTTTCCCTCGTGCTAGGACCGCCGAACGATAACGTCTCATCTCCTAAGACCTTTACCAATTGGAAAGGTTTTAAAAATACGTTAATTTCAGCCTTAGAGGCTCCGAACTCTCCACTCGCGATCTCTCCCGAGCAATTAGATAGCCCGGTTAAAATCGATTCATTAGTAAATTCTCTCACTGATGCTATCAACTCAGCCATCAGTGACAACGAAAAGGTTGCTAAGCAAGGCAAACCCACGCTTCCCTTAGCCGTTAGCAATCTTATTAAAGCTAAAAACGCGGCTCTCCGGAGAGCCAAGAAATATCCCACGCCCGCCTATAGAACAGCTGCGAATCAGCTTCAACGTAAAGTTAGGTCTTGCCTCGCGGAACTCCGAGACGCTCAGATGAACGATCTCATGGCGAATATCTCTCCGTCCCACCAAGCGTACTATAGCATGGCCCGAGCCTTACGCGTAGACACCGTCTCTCACGTTCCTCCTCTCACTCGTCCCGATGGCACTACTGCCTTCGAAGTCGAAGAGAAAGCCGAATGCTTCGCCGACAGCATTGCCGCACAATGCTCGCCCAGCACGCAACCCGCGAATCCCACTCACATCAAAGCGGTGGAGGACGAAGTCCTTCGCAGAGACTCTCTCCCCATCACCGCCGACCCTGTCACAGTCTCTAATGACGAAATCTTGCTTCTCATTAGAAATCAAGTCCAAAAAGGCTCCGGGTGCGGATGGAATTTCCAACCACGCACTTAAGCACCTACCGCAACAGATGCTTACCTTGTTAGCTATCATTTTCAATGCCTGCTTCGACCATAGCTACTTTCCTAAAGCTTGGAAAGAAGCGACAGTCATAGGCATTCCCAAGCCGGGCAAACCTCTGAACGTCCCGGCTAATCACAGACCCATCAGCCTCCTCAAGGCAATGTCTAAACTTCTCGAGAGAGTCATACTTTCTCGAATGCGGAACCATCTGTTTCCAACGGATGGCGATCCTCTCATTATTCCCCATCAGTTCGGCTTTCGCGCTAAACACTCCTGCCCTCAGCAAGTCCACCGAATCGTCGAGTATATACTTGACGGTGTCTATCCGCGTCGTTATAAAACAGTCGCGGTTTTCTTTGACGTAGCCAAGGCTTTCGATAAAGTCTGGCACAGCGGTCTCGTTTATAAACTCTACAAGATAGGCTTACCGGATCGCCTAGTCAGGATAATAGCGTCGTTTCTCAAAGACCGTACGTTTCGATTTAAACACGAAGGCACGCTTTTTGCACCTCGTCCCATAAAGGCTGGAGTCCCTCAAGGCTCAGTCCTCGCCCCTCTGCTGTACACCGTGTACACCAACGACATTCCCATCCCGCCGAAAGGCGTCGAACTCGCCCTCTTCGCTGACGACACCGCACTCTATACCAAAGGCCACGGTGTTCGGCGCCTTGTAACCAGACTCCAAAAGGCCGTAAACGCCCTTGGTGCATGGTTTCAAGAATGGCGCATCGATGTGAACCCTGAAAAGAGTTCTGCGATGCGCTTCGACCACAAACGCCGTCGTCCCGATGGCGATCCCCACGTTCGAATGTTAGGCATTCCCATCCCCTGGAAGCGCAGTACTAAATACTTAGGCGTCACATTAGATCCGACGCTTTCTTTCAAGCCACACGTTGAAAGAGTTTCGAAACTCGCTCGTCACTATTTAGTCCGCCTAAATAGCATGTTAGGTAGAAAAAGTAAAATGTCCTTCAGAAACAAACGTACACTTTACAAGGTCTGCGTTAGACCCGTCATGACGTATGCCTCGCCAATCTTTGCCCACGCCAAACCCTCCCTCCTGCACAAACTGCAGGTAGTTCAAAACCTCTTTTGCCGCCGGGCCACAGGCGCACCGTGGTACGTGCGTAACGCGGACTTGCATAGAGATCTTGAACTGCCTACAGTACAACAATATCTCAAAACACTCTCTGAAGCGTTCTTCAAACGCTCCGAAACCCAACCCAATCCTCTAGTTCGTGATTCTGTCTCATATGCTACTCCTGTGTTAGACTCGAAGTTCAAAGTCGCTAGGCCTAGAAATGCGCAAGCGTACTCATCCACCAGACTGTCACGCGATCTCGAGGCCCTTCTGGCCGCAAATTCTAATTCTAACGTAAATTCTAATTCTAACGTAAATCCTAATACTAACGTAAATGCGAGTTAATTCAATTTTATTTTGCAATTTTTTAATTTTTGTTTTAATTATTGATTTTCATTTTGAGCACCTTCAGTGCTACGTATTCACCTTCAGTGCTTTGAGCACCTTCAGTGCTATGTAATCCCAGCGGGTGACCCCTTCTGGGCCCCGCTAGCGCGGCCTCTTTCTCCAATTGGCCGTCGCTCAGATGAAGGCTGAGTGGCAAAAATGCACGAGCCGACAGGGGGTTTTTAGTGGGTATGGTCCTGGTAGGCGTCGGGACGAGTCCCACATAACTTTGGAATCGCGCCAGAGTATGCGTCAGGGAATTTTTATCCTCCTGCCCTTCCCGCGGAGGGGAACAAAAAAAAAAAAAAAAAAAAGCCTATCGTATTGAGCATAAAAGTTAATAGTGAGTCTGTTAAAATGGAATTAGACTCGGGCTCAGGTACAAGCGTTATCTCAGAAAAACTATATGAACAAAAATTTTCAAATTATAAGTTGAAGCCCTGTAACTTAAAAATGTGCTTATACGACGGACATAAAATCTCGCCCTTAGGTTATTTCGAAACCGACGTTACCTTTATGGACCAGACTAATCAAATTAAATTTTATGTCATTAAAAATGGTGGCCCGGCGTTATTAGGTCGCGATTTTATGTCCATCTTTAATTTAATTTTAACAACAAACATAAATAAAATAAGCCTTACTGATGATTTACAAAACCTACTTCAACAGTTTCCCGATCTTTGGCGCAGAGAGTTAGGTGCATTTAATAAATTTAAAGTGCATTTACAATTAAAAAAAGACGCCGTTCCTAAATTTTTCAAGCCGCGTACAGTGCCGTTTGCTTTAAAAGCTAAAGTTGAGGAAGAGTTGACTAGATTAGTAAGTTTAGGTATATTAGTACCGGTCGATCATTCACAATACGCGACGCCCATTGTTCCAGTTCTCAAAGAAAACGGCAAAGTGAAAATAGCCGGAGATTTTTCTGTAACGTTAAACAAAGACCTAATAATTGAAAAATACCCATTGCCGCGCATCGAGGAGGTTTTTGCTAAGCTCAGTGGAGGGGAGCTTTACTCAAAAATAGACTTAAAAAACGCTTATAATCAATTTATTTTAAGTGATTCCTCTCAAGAGCTCACTACCATAAATACTACGAAGGGGCTGTTTAAATTTACTCGTCTTGTATATGGCTTAGCCAACGCACCAGCTGTTTTCCAAAAATCAATGGAAATTTTGCTTGCAGGTATAGATGGAGTTAGTTGCTGGTTAGATGATCTGTGTATTACGGGGCCGGATAGAAATACTCATTTAAGCAGGTTGAAGGAGGTTTTACACCGGTTGAATGACTCCGGGTTGCGCTTACAAGAAGAAAAGTGTGATTTTTTTAAAGAAAGTGTTACCTATTTAGGGTATGTAATCAGTAAAAATGGTTTAAGGACTTCTCCAGAAAAAGTAAACGCAATTGTAAACGCACCCGAGCCATGTAACGTTACCGAGTTAAAAAGGTTTTTAGGCATGGTCAATTATTACCGGAATTTTATTCCAAACGCGTCATCACTTATGAGCCCACTACACGAGTTACTGCGCGCCGGCGTGGAGTGGCAGTGGTCTCAGCGACACAGGTGCGCCATGCGGCGCGTGTGTCACGAGCTGGCCTCGGAGAGTGTGCTGGCACACTTCGACCCGAGTGCGCAGCTCGTGCTGGCGGTGGACGCCGGCCCGGGTGGGCTGGGCGCGGTGCTGTCGCAAAGGGACGCTAGCGGCGTCGACAGGCCACTTGCATTCGGGTCTAGGTCCCTCGGCGCGAGCGAAAGGCATTATAGCCAAATACAAAAAGAAGCTACAGCTATAATCTTTGGTGTAAAACACTTCCATCAATATCTGTATGGTCGTAGTGATCCATTTATTTTAAAAACAGATCACCGACCGCTCGTATCAATTTTCAATAAAAAAAAATGGTATTTCTATAACGTCTGCCCTTCGGTTACAAAGATATGCAATAATACTATCAGCTTACAACTATGTAGTTCAATATACTAGTAGTTCAAATAACATTGTAGCAGATTATTTTTCTCGCGCCCCGTTAAAACAAACAATGACTCATACTGATACTGAGTACGATGCCTATTGTGCGCTTAAATTCTTGGAATCGATATCCCCCGCGGTTAACTTACGCGATATTCAAACAGCGACCCGACTTGATAATACCTTAAATATAGTGATCAAGTACTTGAATAAAGGTTGGCCCCGTAAAATTAATTGTAGAAACGTTTTACCTTACTTTCAATGTAAAGCAGATCTACAATTTGAAAACGGTTATCTTTTACGAGGGCATAAAGTTGTAGTTCCGAGCTCCCTTAGAGAAAGGCTGTTAAAAGAGCTACACAGTACACATCTAGGTATAAGTAAAACAAAAAGTAATGCGCGCCAGCGTATGTGGTGGCCAGGCATAGACGGTGACATAGAACGTTGGATCGCAGACTGCGCGGCGTGTGTCAGCGTGCGCGCCGCGCCGCCACGGGAGCCCCCCGCCCCCTGGCCCCCGTCCTCGGCGCCTTGGCACAGGATACATATTGATTACCTAACAATAGGACAGAAAGTTTACCTCGTAGTTATAGATTCGTATAGCAAATGGCTTGACTGTTTATTAATGAATAACGGCACTGCTACGCACGCTTTAATATCGAAACTAAAGACCTTGTTTTCAGTATTTGGTATACCTAAATCATTAGTATCGGATAACGATGTTAAAATCAACTCGACCGAGTTCAGAGAATTTTGTTTAAATAACGGTATAAAATACATTACTTCACCTGTTTATCATCCCATTAGCAACGGTCAAGCTGAAAATTCCGTAAGAACATGTAAAAAAATGCTTAAATGTATTCTTTTAGAAAAAATTAGTAATGAAGCTATGAATGAAAAGCTATTAGGGTATTTATTTGAATACAGGAACAGCGTGCATTGTACCACTGGCGAGTCACCTGCCAAATTAATGTTTGGAAGAACCCTAAGATCCCGATTAGATCTGATCTTGCCGTCGGATAATTATATAGAAAATTTATCAAGTGCAAATCAAACTACAAAAAGATGTTTTAACCAAGATGACTTAGTGTGGGCTAGATGGTACAATGAGCGAAAAGAAAGTTGGCTAATGGGAAAAATAGTTAAAAAAATAGGTTCAAGAATGTATAAAATACAAATACTTGATTTTAATATTTATTGTATAAGACATGCAGACCAGTTACTGGCTTACAAGGGCAGTTATAACAGTAAATTTATAAATCATCCTCTATCAGTTACGCTGGCAACCCCCCAGGATCAGTCCTCTCGGCTTGCTGTGTTTCCATCTAAGCCTTCATCTGATAACTCACAACCGATTACCATACCTGACCTAGATGATGGTCATAGTAATACAGCAGGACAGCAGGCTCGGGAAGAGATGGAAGAGTGGAATGACTGTGAGGACGCAATGAATGAGAGAGAGGGAGAGGAATGTGCGGACAATCTGGTTGAGGCTGAGGTGTTGCCATCGAGCGCCCCGCCCGGGGGTCCTGAGGGACCGCCGCAGTTACCCCAACGGCCAAAACGAAATGTACCTAAAGTCGATTATAAAAAGTATTTTTAGATTAAGATTTATTTGTTTAGTTGTATTTAGAGTAATAGTATTTTCATTGTATAGCTTGCGATACCTTTTGGATGTAAATTGTTTCTTTTGTTATCAGGTGTAACCTAAAGTAAGTGTGGAGGAATGATGTATATGTGTGCGTGTGCCTGTACACGCACTGTCAGATTCCCGGCAGTAATAAACCGACGACCGTTGAGTTAACTTGTTTGTTTCATTTACTTCATTGACTCTTACTTATTTTAAGGGTAGAGTTTATTACGCTATCCATTATAATCAAGTACCTTTTTATTGTATAGACGAGACGATTGTCCACAATCTTACTTGAAGTAAAACGGAATAAGAATACAGAGTTTGTCACGAATTTTATCTGAGTCTATAATGGAGCACTTGAAAGTTTCTACCTCGGACTTTTGTAACAGTGATTCATTCCACCTAGGTTGAATTAAACTTTTTATACCATAAATTACAAAGTTTACCAAATTTTTTCACCACTGGAACGAAAAACTAATATTAGAGCATATCCATTTATTGTAAATTATATTTTCATGTATACTTCGAATTAAATATTATATTTATAAACTAAGGAGAACACGTTTTAAAGATAGCTGAGTGTATTATGGATCGTAGGGTCCTTAAAATGTAGAGTCGAACGACAGCGGGAGTTTTTTATTTTATTTATTTTTTATTGAAAAAGGATTAGACGTTTGTCTTCTATCTCACCTGATGGAAAGTGACGATGAAGACGAAGGTGTTACACGTCTATTAGTTGCAATACATACCCAAACGGAACTTTTCTGGCTGGCTTAATAAATGACACGTGTTTGTGGGGTTAAATGAGAATTGTTTATAAAATTATCGCGAAACTATCATTGAAGGCTATTTTTCCGTTTGGTTTTCTACTTAAGATTTTGTTTTTATTCGCTGGTGAGATAACAATTCTGCCATTACTTACTCCGGTAAATTTAATTTGTTTTATATTTTATTAGGTGTAGTTTTGAAAAACGGATAAACCAAAGTTAGCTGCATATTATGTGAAATATTGGGTTCATCTTCAGACACCGGGATATTATTAAAATAAGCGTAAACACGTTGAGAGCCGCTTCAATGTAAGGTTGTTACCTCGCGGATGAAATAAATTTGTTAATGCTTAAAAAATATGTGTTTTTGCCATGTTTACCTGACACAGAACATGCAGCTTCTGAATATCTAAAAATACTGTAGCTTCAAATCCAGGTGGTTAGAACATGACATGTATATTGAGAACTGTGGATGGAACTATTCAGATAACAAGGTCATCTCTATAACGATGAATCAACTGCCAGGTTCCCAGAATATTTTGAAAATATGATTTTGTACTGCTGAAGCTGCTTATAGATGACGAAAGAGTAGCTAACATTTTAGAGTAGCATTTGGTTCTACTATGCAGGAAAAATATTTGTTTAAAAGACTTCGCCTATCATTCAAATGAATGAAATTGAAAAAAATGTTTGATATAAACATAAATACGTATTACAAAAATTAATAATATATAATTACTTAATACATGAACTTTTTATATTTATTATAAGTTTAACATTCCATTTTGAATTGCAATTTCAACCATTTCCGAGATTCTTATATTTTATTACTCTCCGGGCACTCTACTAAGATTAAATTAAGTCACGTGAAAATTAAATTTTCAATAAAAAAAATTAAATAATTAAGTGTAAATCTCCTGAGCAATAATAATACCTGAGTTTCAATAATGGAATCGTTATAAACAATATTGGAATCGTCATAAACAATAATGGACCTAACTTGAAAAATGTATTCACTACCCTAGACCAGTGGCGCAGCAGTTGATGGCTGGCGAGGTGGTGCAGCCGGAGAGCTTCGAGTGTGTGACGGTCTACTTCAGTGACATCGTAGGGTTCACTGAACTCTGTGCTGCATCTACGCCTATGCAGGTCGTTGACCTTTTGAACGACCTGTACAGCACCTTTGACAGGATCATAGGCTTCTATGATGTTTATAAGGTAAGTTAACCCAAAAATATAAAATTTTTACGCTGCATTTGGGTTCTCACATTTGTTTATATAGGTTTTGATGCATAATACCATTTGGTGTTATAACAATACCGGTGCAATGTGTGTACATTGCAATCCAAAAGTATGTGCATGCGACAGTTCCTTTTTTGGTAAATCTAAAACAAAAATAACTTAGCTACCTTATCTTCCCCTGTCCCGGTGTCAGTACATCTGTAAAAAAGATCCTTCATTTTAAATTTGGCATACTACCCAGATTCCAATAAAGCTGGAGTTTTGCAAGTATATCTATTTTTGATAGCATTGCTATAATATTATGTTATGACATTGATTCTGATTCCATAATGTAGCCGGAAGGTGGAGATGAGAACTGTGTCAACACAACCCCATTCTGTTCTCAGGGTTCGTTTGATTAATCTCAAAATTAGCTGAACAACTATGAACATATATCTAATATATAAATCGATTTTGAGTGTATGGCCAAGCATCACTTGAAAATCACTCTGTCTAGTTACGCAGAAAATAACACACGGATTTTTTTGTATGCTGTTTAAAACCTCAAAAGCTTTTAGAGCTTTCAATATGCATATCTTTGGAAAATAATAATAATTAAAAAAAAATAATCACCAGAAAACACACCAACCGTATGGTCCCAAAGTAAGCAAAGCTTGTATTATAGATTTCTTGGATACGGAAACAGCGTAAACATAAGCAACTATGACCCGAGAACAATCAGATGTGTTAATCACACAAATGAATGCCCTCAACAAGATTGGAACCTGGTAAATCCCGCGTGTGAGGCAGGACAAATATTAAATTTGACCTAGGCCGAGTGTCGGCACTCGGCCCTCAACTCGGGAAGAGTCACTATATACTCTTTTAAATAAAATAAAAGTATCTATACTTGAAAAGCCATTGAAGTTCTTCATATCTAATAGGGATCATGAAACAGTGCCTTAAACAAGCCCAAAACGTATTTGATAAGCTGTTTCCCAGGGCGTATAAAACAAGGGTGCATCGGCGCTAATATATACCAAAATTTGTATACATTATTTTCCATTAGCAAAATTTAACGGTTTTCTGAGCCTCAGAACAGGTCTATTGAAAAAGTCACCTTTGAATGACATACTACAAATTAATGTCGGTTAACAAAAAAAAACGGGTCGTTCACTTCCCTCTAATATGGTTGAGGAGGGCGATGGCTGGATCCCGCGTTAACTCGTGAACGGGTGCCGTTTGAGGGTGTTCGTCGTTTGGATACTTGGGGGAAGGGAGACTTGCCGAGCTAACAGATGCAGAAAAGAATAATTTTGTATAGACATAAAGAGACTGTAAATTTATTTTGAAAAAAAAAATATACCCGTGAAGTTTCTTGCCAGTTCTTCTTCACGAAGGTTTTTTTTCGAACTGGTGGTAGAATCATGTTTTATTTGACGTCAATAAGAACAAGTAATTGTCAATGTTGAGAAATAAATATTTGAATTTGAATTTGAATTTGAATGTTCACTTTAGACTTTATTTTACGTGAGCGAATCTGCAGACAACAGCTATTGATATATAATTATTTACATAAGCTTTTTAAAAAAATATTAAAATTTGTTGATTTCTCTATTATAACGTTGTCAAGGTGTTTGTTTGTATTCTGTAATATATAAATGTAATATATTCGCGAACCCCACCGTCGCCAGTTAACCTAGGAATAAGTTTTGTTGACGGTGCTATGTAATAAAAAGCTTTTGTTTATTTTGTTTGTGTTGATCAATAAAAAAAAAATTATAAAGAAAATGATGAAATGGTATGCAATTCTTTTAAACCAGGTGATATTATATTTAGAGCGATACCTGTGAGAACAACTCATGATATAAGTTATTCAATCCCTAGGTGGAAACAATCGGCGACGCGTACATGGTGGTATCAGGCCTGCCGGAGCGGAACGGGGATCAGCACGCGCGTGAAATCTGTCTCATGGCGCTAGCGGTGGTAGAAGCGGTGCGGGGCTTTGTCGTCCGACACAGGCCCACGCATCGGTTAGAGGTGCGTACATTAACAGAGCAGCCTTAATTATGCCACGGCAGAAACAGCTGCAACCTTACCAAACTAGTTGGCTCGTTTCGGACAATTTATAGTACACCACGCTGGCCTATTTAGGGGTTGGCAAACTTTGTAATTACCTTTTTAATAATTTGCGAAATATGCGAATTTCTCTGCCACGTTTTTTTTCACTGCTGTAGCATATATAGTATAGCATATATGTAGTAATATTGTTAGTTGACCATTGCTATAGTAACAATGGTGGATAGTGGCAAAAGATTATGCTAGCTTAAAATTTGTTTGTCACGGCAATCAAAACAACTACCTACTACTCTTAAGTTGTAATACTACGATAGTTAAGAAAATTAAACGAATGTTTGTTAAAAAGTGTTGGCTATCTTTAATAATACATTTTTGGTACAAGACTTTAAGCGAGTATAGAAATTAGTACTATACTAATATGGACTCTACTGAATGTAATATACGGTTGTTATAGATTCATACAACTGGCGATAACCGAATTTCCGATAAGTATGGCTTATAATGGTTTACAGGTTAGGCCAAGGGAGACTCTCTAGTCGTGAACGATTGCTGGTTATTGTTAATTGTCTGTCATGTCCTCAGAGTATCAACGCAGGTAGCATGTTTGGATGCAAAGGGCAGGATTGTAACTAACCGCAAGTCTTTATAATGTTAAACGGATGGAAATGGCAGAACTAGAGCTTCTATTCACCGTGTAGAAAATTTTTTATTTTAGTGGTCGGCCGAAACAGAATTTACGGCCCAATCGAAACCAAACATACGTTTTTGGTCACAGTTTCAGCCGAAAATGAAACCATGCAAATATCAAACATGCTGTAAATATCAATATCAATTATTTTTATTTTTTTAATTATTAATTTAAGGTTAATTTATATATTTTTTTTTTTTGTTCCCCTCCGCGGGAAGGGCAGGAGGATAAAAATGCCCTGACGCATACTCTGGCGCGATTCCAAAGTTATGTGGGACTCGTCCCGACGCCTACCAGGACCATACCCACTAAAAACCCCCTGTCGGCTCGTGCATTTTTGCCACTCAGCCTTCATCGGAGCGACGGCCAATTGGAGAAAGAGGCCGCGCTAGCGGGGCCCAGAAGGGGTCACCCGCTGGGATTACATAGCACTGAAGGTGCTCAAAGCACTGAAGGTTAATACATAGCACTGAAGGTGCTCAAAATGAAAATCAATAATTAAAACAAAAATTAAAAAATTGCAAAATAAAATTGAATTAACTCGCATTTACGTTAGTATTAGGATTTACGTTAGAATTAGAATTTACGTTAGAATTAGAATTTGCGGCCAGAAGGGCCTCGAGATCGCATGACAGTCTGGTGGATGAGTACGCTTGCGCATTTCTAGGCCTAGCGACTTTGAACTTCGAGTCTAACACAGGAGTAGCATATGAGACAGAATCACGAACTAGAGGATTGGGTTGGGTTTCGGAGCGTTTGAAGAACGCTTCAGAGAGTGTTTTGAGATATTGTTGTACTGTAGGCAGTTCAAGATCTCTATGCAAGTCCGCGTTACGCACGTACCACGGTGCGCCTGTGGCCCGGCGGCAAAAGAGGTTTTGAACTACCTGCAGTTTGTGCAGGAGGGAGGGTTTGGCGTGGGCAAAGATTGGCGAGGCATACGTCATGACGGGTCTAACGCAGACCTTGTAAAGTGTACGTTTGTTTCTGAAGGACATTTTACTTTTTCTACCTAACATGCTATTTAGGCGGACTAAATAGTGACGAGCGAGTTTCGAAACTCTTTCAACGTGTGGCTTGAAAGAAAGCGTCGGATCTAATGTGACGCCTAAGTATTTAGTACTGCACTTCCAGGGGATGGGAATGCCTAACATTCGAACGTGGGGATCGCCATCGGGACGACGGCGTTTGTGGTCGAAGCGCATCGCAGAACTCTTTTCAGGGTTCACATCGATGCGCCATTCTTGAAACCATGCACCAAGGGCGTTTACGGCCTTTTGGAGTCTGGTTACAAGGCGCCGAACACCGTGGCCTTTGGTATAGAGTGCGGTGTCGTCAGCGAAGAGGGCGAGTTCGACGCCTTTCGGCGGGATGGGAATGTCGTTGGTGTACACGGTGTACAGCAGAGGGGCGAGGACTGAGCCTTGAGGGACTCCAGCCTTTATGGGACGAGGTGCAGAAAGCGTGCCTTCGTGTTTAAATCGAAACGTACGGTCTTTGAGAAACGACGCTATTAACCTGACTAGGCGATCCGGTAAGCCTATCTTGTAGAGTTTATAAACGAGACCGCTGTGCCAGACTTTATCGAAAGCCTTGGCTACGTCAAAGAAAACCGCGACTGATTTATAACGACGCGGATAGAAACCGTCAAGTATATACTCGACGATTCGGTGGACTTGCTGAGGGCAGGAGTGTTTAGCGCGAAAGCCGAACTGATGGGGAATAATGAGAGGATCGCCATCCGTTGGAAACAGATGGTTCCGCATTCGAGAAAGTATGACTCTCTCGAGAAGTTTAGACATTGCCTTGAGGAGGCTGATGGGTCTGTGATTAGCCGGGACGTTCAGAGGTTTGCCCGGCTTGGGAATGCCTATGACTGTCGCTTCTTTCCAAGCTTTAGGAAAGTAGCTATGGTCGAAGCAGGCATTGAAAATGATAGCTAACAAGGTAAGCATCTGTTGCGGTAGGTGCTTAAGTGCGTGGTTGGAAATTCCATCCGCACCCGGAGCCTTTTTGGACTTTTGATTTCTAATGAGAAGCAAGATTTCGTCATTAGAGACTGTGACAGGGTCGGCGGTGATGGGGAGAGAGTCTCTGCGAAGGACTTCGTCCTCCACCGCTTTGATGTGAGTGGGATTCGCGGGTTGCGTGCTGGGCGAGCATTGTGCGGCAATGCTGTCGGCGAAGCATTCGGCTTTCTCTTCGACTTCGAAGGCAGTAGTGCCATCGGGACGAGTGAGAGGAGGAACGTGAGAGACGGTGTCTACGCGTAAGGCTCGGGCCATGCTATAGTACGCTTGGTGGGACGGAGAGATATTCGCCATGAGATCGTTCATCTGAGCGTCTCGGAGTTCCACGAGGCAAGACCTAACTTTACGTTGAAGCTGATTCGCAGCTGTTCTATAGGCGGGCGTGGGATATTTCTTGGCTCTCCGGAGAGCCGCGTTTTTAGCTTTAATAAGATTGCTAACGGCTAAGGGAAGCGTGGGTTTGCCTTGCTTAGCAACCTTTTCGTTGTCACTGATGGCTGAGTTGATAGCATCAGTGAGAGAATTTACTAATGAATCGA
Organism: Marasmarcha lunaedactyla; assembly: GCA_923062675.1. NCBI lineage: Eukaryota > Metazoa > Arthropoda > Insecta > Lepidoptera > Pterophoridae > Marasmarcha > Marasmarcha lunaedactyla. The sequence continues at coordinate 19,282,049 of OV281352.1, read as the reverse complement.
TTTTATCCGGGCTATCTAATTGCTCGGGAGAGATCGCGAGTGGAGAGTTCGGAGCCTCTAAGGCTGAAACTAACGTATTTTTAAAACCTTTCCAATTGGTAAAGGTCTTAGGAGATGAGACGTTATCGTTCGGCGGTCCTAGCACGAGGGAAACGGGGCGATGGTCGGAGCCTAGGTCATCGAGCGGTTCGATAGACCTTAGGTCAAGATTGATACGCTTGATAATTGCAAAGTCGAGGATGTCAGGAGAGTAGGACGGGTTGTTGGGATAGTGAGTGGGAGTGACGGGGGATATGACATCTAGGTCAAGGGAGTTAGTGATGTCGAGGAGAGCGATACCGCTGGTGTTAGTCGATAGGCACGTCCAGTCAGTATGTTTGGAGTTAAAGTCTCCGAACATAATGACTGAATGGCCGAGGGCGAGAATGGCCTCAAAGTCGCTGCGGATTGGTCTGGTACCACTAGGTATGTAGATTGAAGCTATGATGATGGTCGGATGACCAGTCATAGCCAATCTACACACAGTGGCTTCCATGTTGAGGAGAGGAGGGGTAGGGAGAGGACAGCAGTGGAAGCCTCTTTTGTAATATATAGCGGTGCCGCCGAAACCGTCAGAGTTGGGCCTATCGTTACGAATAAACGCGTACTTAGGTATAGCGAATCCCCTGGAGCGGTTTGGAGTAAGCCATGTCTCCTGGAGAAGGAATAAGTCAGGTTCTTTGTTCTGAAGGAACAGTTTAATCTCGGGAAGGTTGGTATTAAGGCTACGAGCGTTAAAAGATACTAGGGATAAGCCCTTGGGTTTAATACGACTGGACGCGGGATTCGCGGGTCTAGACATTTGAAATTTATTATTTACGAATTTATAAATTATAAAAGAATTTACAACGAACTTAGGAGCGAGTGATGCTCGGCTAAAGCAAATAAACGCTCTTGAGGAGAGCGGGCGGCTCGCAGTTTGCGTGCGAGCACGGAAATTTCGTTAATATCGACGTTTTGAATAACGTCGAATACGGTCTTCATGTCATCAGCCAACGACGACTGAGGTGCGGAAGACGGAGAAGGACGCGGCCCTACGGGAGCTACGGGAGCTGGGATAGGTCGGGAAGGTGCAGGCGGAACGGCCGGACGCTGCCTCCAAGACAGAGCCGGAGTAGGTGTCGGCTGAACGGGCTTTGCTTCCGGGGGACCCCGGTTGCGCAGCGGCGGGAAGTTGGCAGGAGTGAGCGGCGGCGCCGGTTTAGGCGCGACCCTCTTGGTGGTGGAGCGCGGAGCGCGCGGGCAACCCCTGTAGTTAGCTGTGTGGCCGGACTGGCCGCACAGCACACAGGCAGGGGGGGAAGTGGATTCGGGAGTGCGAGTGCACTCCTTAGTGAAGTGAGGATCCAGGCACTTTACGCACCTGGGGGGAGCTGAACAGTTAGCCGCTGCGTGGCCATAGAGCTGGCAGCGGTGGCACTGCCCAGGGTGACCGCGGGGGTTGGGACGCTCGACGGAGATATTTGAGAGTCCGCAAATTGTGCGAGCCTCTCTAAAGATCTCCCTCGAGTTGGGAGTATTCGACAGGATTACCAACGCTAAGGGAAAACGCCTACCGCGGTTGGAGTGCATCTTGTGCACTGCTGTGACCGGGAAACCCTGAGACTTAAGGTCATCGAGGATGTCTTCGTTGCTGAGTTCGAACGGGACGCCCCGTAGTACTGCGCGGATCTTACGCTCCTCCGGGAGGGCGTAGGTGTGATACGCGATTTGATTTAATCCGAGTAACCTGGTAAACGAGCGGAAGTCGTCGATGGTCGCTATTTGAATTTTGATTGTATCGCCAGCGTTGGCGGCTTTTAAATAATTAATTTTGTGCACTTTGCACAAGTTTGAAACCGCGGTCCAGCGCGCTTTTTCACGCAGGAAGACGGGCGGAGGGAGCTGAGGCTTCGGCGGGACGGGAGCGCAGCGCGTCGCTGGCTTCGATGTGACCGACGGAGACGCGGTTACTACGAGCGATTTTAACGGCGCGGGAGCTGGTGTTGAAGACACCGGGGAGGGCTCGGGTATTGAAGATACCGAAGCTTTCTTAGAGCGCTTCTTGGAGCGCTTGGCGACGAGTTGAAACGCGGGCTCAGGAGAGCCGGTTAAGGTGACGGCATCTGACGACGTATCAGACGCGGGTTCGGAGTCGCTCCCGGGAGCGGTACGCTTACGACGCGACGCGTGAGAGGATGCGACCGATTCGCAGTCCATCTCGGACGAGGCGGGAGACGCGGGAGAGCTTAAGACCTGAGGGGTCTCGACGTTGGAGGCCTGAGGGGCCGGGGTTGAGGCCTGAGGGACCGAGGTTTAGGCCTGAGGGGCCGGGGACGCGATAGATGCCTGTAAGGCCTGCGTTATTACGTCATCTGATAAGTTGGCGCCGGACGCAACGAGCGCCTGAGCGAACGACCTAAGAATGCTTACAAGGTCCATTGGAGGGCTTGAATATGTAATATATAAATATATAATGTATGCCTAGGTCCCCTAGCAAACCTAGCACCTAATTAAATAACAAATGCCTAGAGTTCCTAAATAAAAACCTAGCAACCCTAGCGGCAAACCTCCCTACCAGCGGTAGGGGGGCTGGGGAGAATAACTTAAAACTAACCGTAGTATGCGGAAGGCCACTACCTGGAAACCTAAAAAGGGTGCGCAGGTAAAGAGTTGACCGCGTTAGGGTCAACCTTTACCGACAGAAAGGACAAATACACACGAAAACACACAAATATGATAAAAATAAATATGAAAATAGGAGAAAAATAAATAAAATAGAGAAGAGAAATAAATAAAAATAAAAAGGACTGGTTCAGTACAAATTCGTTGTCACCGTTAAGTATCCTTTGCACTGAAACCAGACTACTTACGCTGGGCACAACACTGCACTCAGCACAAGCACAACACTACTTAGCACAGCACTTTGAAGACTAAGGGGCTTAGTCGCAAAGAAAAAATACGCACTTCGATAGCACTCAGAGGGAGTAGGAAGAACCTTGAAAACCGTAGCACGGAACCAACACGCTAAACCGTGACGTCAGTAGACTGAGCGGAGTATCGGGAAGGGACCAAACGACGGAGAACGGGGTCTTGCACGTCCGCACTGGGCGGCGATCGGAGCGAGAATGAATAATTTATATAAGGTCATTCACTTTTAAATTTTTTTTTTTTTTTTTTTTTGGTTCCCCTCCACGGGAAGGGCAGGAGGACATAAAAAATGCTCTGACGCATACTCCGCGCGCGCGATCGGAGTTATGTGGGACTCGTCCCGACGCCTACCAGAACCATACCCACTAAAAAACCCCCTGTCGGCTCGTGCATTTTTGCCACTCAGCCTTCATCTGAAAGACGGCCAATTGGAGAAAGAGGCCGCGCCAGCGGGGCCCTTAAGGGGTCACCCGCTGAGATTCACATAGCACTGAAGGTGCTCAAAAATGAAAAGTAAAAATAAAAACATTAAAAATGAAAAATAAAAATTGCATTAATTCGGTTTTACGTTAGAATTAGAATTTACGTTAGAATTAGGATTTGCGGCCTGAAGGGCCTCGAGAGCTAAAGTTAACTGCGAAGGTTCGCCCGTGTGCGCGTTTCTCGGCCTAGCGACTTTGAATTTCGAATCTAACACAGGAGCAGTATATGAGACTGAATCTCGAACAAGATGATTGGGATGGGATTCGGCGCGTTTGAAGAACGATTCTGAGAGTGTTTTGAAGTGCTGTTGCACTGTAGGCAGTTCAAGATCTCTGTGCAGGTCCGCGTTGCGCACATACCAAGGTGCGTCTGTGGCCCTGCGGCAGAAGAGATTTTGAACTACCTGCAGCTTATACAGGACGGAGGGATTGGCGTGGGCAAAGACTGGCGAAGCATACGACATGACGGGTCTAACGCAGACCTTATAAAGCGTACGTTTATTTCTAAAAGACATTTTACTTTTTCTACCTATCATGCTATTTAAGCGGCTTAAGTAGAAACGCGCGAGTTTCGTTACTCTATCGACGTGTGGCTTAAAAGAAAGCGTCTGATCTAAGGTGACGCCTAAGTATTTGATACTGCGCTTCCAGGGGATGGGAATACCTAACATTCGAATGTGGGGATCGTTGCGGCGATTACGACGTTTGTGGTCGAATAGAATGGCAGAGCTCTTTTCTGGGTTGACATCGATACGCCATTTTTGAAACCAAACACCGAGGGCGTTTACGGCCTTTTGGAGTCTGGTGATGTTATACGGGATTATTTTACCTTTAGTGTAAAGGGCGGTATCGTCTGCAAAGAGGGCGAGTTCGACGCCTTTCGGCGGGATGGGCATGTCATTAGTGTACACGGTGTACAGCAGAGGGGCGAGGACTGAGCCTTGCGGGACTCCAGCCTTTATGGGACGAGGCGCGGAGAGCGTGCCTTCATGTTTGAATCGAAACGTACGGTCTTTAAGAAACGACGCGATTAATCTGACTAGGCGAACCGGTAAGCCTATTTTATAGAGTTTAAAAACGAGACCACTGTGCCAGACTTTGTCGAAAGCCTTGGCTACGTCAAAGAGAACCGCGATTGATTTTTTACGATGCGGATAGAATCCTTCGAGAATGTACTCGACGATTCGATGGACTTGCTGAGGGCAGGAGTGCTTAGCGCGAAAGCCGAACTGGTGGGGAATAATGAGAGGGTCGCCATCCGTTGGAAACAGATGGTTCCGCATTCGAGAGAGTATGACTCTTTCGAGAAGTTTAGACATTGCCTTGAGGAGGCTGATGGGTCTGTGATTAGCCGGGATGTTCAGAGGTTTACCCGGCTTGGGAATGCCTATGACTGTCGCTTCTTTCCAGGCTTTTGGAAAGTAGCTATGGTCGAAGCAGGCATTGAAGATGATAGCTAACAAGGTAAGCACCTGCTGTGGCAGGTGCTTGAGTGCGTGGTTGGAAATTCCATCCGCACCCGGAGCCTTTTTGGACTTTTGTTTTCTAATGAGAAGCAAGATTTCATCATTAGAGACTGTGACGGGGTTGTCGGTGATAGGGAGAGATTCTCTGCGGAGAACTTCGTCCTCCACCGCCTGGATGTGGGAGGGATCCGCGGGTTGCGTGCTGGGCGAACATTGTGCCGCTATGCTGTCGGCGAAGCATTCGGCTTTCTCTTCGACTTCGAAGGCAATGGTGCCGTCGGGGCGAGTGAGAGGAGGAACGTGAGAGGCGGTGTCTACGCGTAAAGCTCGGGCCATTCGATAATACGCTTGGTGGGACGGGGAGATATTCTCCATGAGATCGTTAAACTGAGTGTCACAGAGTTCCGCGAGGCGAGACCTAACTTTACGTTGAAGCTGATTCGCAGCTGTTCTATATGCGGGCGTGGGATATTTCTTGGCTCTCCGGAGAGCCGCGTTCTTAGCTTTAATGAGATTGCTAACGGCTAAGGGAAGCGCGGGTTTGCCTTGCTTAGCAATGATTACGTTGTCGCTGATGGCTGAGTTGATAGCATCAGTGAGATTATCGACTATCGAATCTATTTTAATCGGGCTGTCTAGTTGGTCGGGCGAAATCGCGAGCAGAGAGTTCGGTGCCTCTAAGGCTGAAACTAACGTATTTTTAAAGCCTTTCCAGTTGGTAAAGGTCTTTGGCGGTGTGACGTTAACGTTAGGCGCGCCTAGCACGAGGGAGACGGGGCGATGGTCGGAGCCTAGGTCATCGAGCGGTTCGATGGACCTGAGATCAAGATTGATTCGCTTGATAATTGCAAAGTCGAGGATGTCAGGAGAATAGGTCGGGTTGTTGGGATAGTGAGTGGGAGTGATGGGGGATATGACGTCTAAGTCAAGGGAGTTAGTGATGTCGAGGAGAGCGATACCGCTGGTGTTGGTCGATAGGCACGTCCAGTCAGTATGTTTGGAGTTAAAGTCTCCGAACATAATGACTGAATGGCCGAGGGCGAGAATGGCCTCAAAGTCGCTGCGGATTGGTCTGGTACCACTAGGTATGTAGACTGAAGCTATGATGATGGTCGGATGACCAGTCATAGCCAATCTACACACAGTGGCCTCCATGTTGAGGAGAGGAGGGGTAGGGAGAGGACAGCAATGGAAGCCTCTTTTGTAATATATAGCGGTGCCGCCGTAACCGTCGGAGTTGGGCCTATCGTTGCGAGTAAACGCGTACTTAGGTATAGCGAATCCCCTGGAGCGGTTTGGAGTAAGCCATGTCTCCTGGAGAAGGAATAAGTCAGGTTCTTTGTTCTGAAGGAACAGTTTAATCTCGGGAAGGTTGGTATTAAGGCTACGAGCGTTAAAAGATACTAGGGATAAACCCTTAGGTTTAATACGACTGGACGCGGGATTCGCGGGTCTAGACATTAAATTAATTTATTTACGAATTTATACAAAAATAAAAGAATTTACAACGAACTTAGGAGCGAGTGATGCTCGGCTAACGCGAATAAACGCTCTTGAGGAGAGCGGGCGGCTCGCAGTTTGCGTGCGAGTACGGAAATTTCGTTAATGTCGACGTTTTGGATGACGTCGAACACGGTCTTCATGTCCTCAGCCAACGACGACTGAGGGGAAGATGACAACGCGGGACGCGGCCCTACGGGAGCTACGGGAGCTGGGATGGGTCGGGAAGGTGCAGGCGGGATGGCCGGACGCTGCCTCCAAGACAGAGCCGGAGTAGGCGTCGGCTGAACGGGCTTTGCTTCCGGGGGACCCCGGTTGCGCAGCGGTGGGAAGTTAGCGGAGGTGAGCGGCGGCGCCGGTTTAGGCGCGACCCTCTTGACGGTGGAGCGCGGAGCGCGCGGGCAACCCCTGTAGTTTGCTGTGTGGCCGGACTGGCCGCACAGCACACAGGCAGGGGGGGAAGTGGATTCGGGAGTGCGAGTGCACTCCTTAGAGAAGTGGGGATCCAGGCACATAACGCACCTGGGGGGAGCTGAACAGTTAGCCGCTGCGTGGCCATATAGCTGGCAGCGGTGGCACTGTCCAGGGTGACCACGGGGGTTGGGACGCTCGACGGAGATGTTCGAGAGTCCGCAGATCGTGCGAGCCTCTTTGAAAATCTCCTTCGAGTTGGGAGTATTGGACAGTATTACTAGCGCTAACGGAAAACGCCTACCGCGGTTGGAGTGCATCTTGTGCACTGCTGTGACCGGGAAACCCTGAGACTTAAGGTCTTCGAGAATGTCATCGTTGCTGAGTTCGAACGGGACGCCCCGTAGTACTGCGCGGATCTTACGCTCCTCCGGGAGGGCGTAGGTGTGATACGCGATTTGGTTTAATCCGAGTAACCTGGTAAACTCGCGGAAGTCGACGACGGTCGCTAATTGGATTTTGATTGTATCGCCAGCGTTGGCGGCTTTTAAGTAATTGATTTTGTGCAATTTGCACAAGTTGGAAACCTCGGTCCAGCGCGCTTTTTCACGCAGGAATACGGGCGGCGGGAGCTGAGGCTTCGGCGGGACGGGAGCGCAGCGCGTCGCTGGCTTCGATGTGACCGACGGAGACGCGGTTACTACGAGCGATTTTAACGGCGCGGGGGCTGGTGTTGAAGACACCGGGGAGGGCTCGGGTATTGAAGATACCGAAGCTTTCTTAGAGCGCTTCTTGGAGCGCTTGGCGACGAGTTGAAACGCGGGCTCAGGAGAGCCGGTCAAGGTGACGGCATCTGACGACGTATCAGACGCGGGTTCGGAGTCGCTCCCGGGAGCGGTACGCTTACGACGCGACGCGTGAGAGGATGCGACCGATTCGCAGTCCATCTCGGACGAGGCGGGAGACGCGGGAGAGCTTAAGACCTGAGGGGTCTCGACGTCGGAGGCCTGAGGGGCCGGGTTTGAGGCCTGAGGGGCCGGGGTTGAGGCCTGAGGGGCCGGGTTTGAGGCCTGAGGGGCCGGGGACGCGATTGATGCCTGCAAGGCCTGCGTTATGATGTCATTCGGGATGTAGACGCCTACCGCAGCAAGCGCCTGGGTGAACGCGTTAATAACGCTTAGCGGATCCATAAGGGAAAGTTGGGACAGTAATATTAATAAAAATAAGTATAATAAAAGATGCCTAGTTCCTAAAAACCTAGCAAATCCTAGCGGCTCACCTCCCTACCAGCGGTAGAGGGGCTGGGCAGAATAAATTAAAACTAACAATAGTACGCCGAAGGCCGCTACCTAGAAACCTGAAAAAGGGTGCGCAGGTAAAGAGTTGACCGCGTTAGGGTCAACCTTTACCGACAGAAAGGACAAATACACACGAAAACACCCTAATATGATAGAAATAAATATGAAGATAGGAGAAAAATAAATAAAATAGAGAAGAGAAATAAATAAAAATAAAAAGGACTGGTTCAGTACAAATTCGTTGTCACCGTTAAGTATCCTTTGCACTGAAACCAGACTACTTACGCCGGGCACAACACTGCACTCAGCACAAGCACAACACAACTTAGCACAGCACTTTGAAGACTAAGAGGCTTAGTCGCAAAGAAAAATCGCACTTCGAAAGCACTCAGACGGAGTAGAAAGACTTAGGAAACCGTAGCACGGAGCCAACACGCTAGACTGTGACGTCAGTAAACTGAGCGCCGCGGAATGGCGGGAAGGGACCGATCAACGGAGAGCTGGGTCTTGCACGTCCGCACCGCGTGGCGATCGGAGCGAGAATGTGCACTTTTAAATACTAATTTAAGTAGTAAATACTAGTTTGAGGGTGTTCGTCGTTTGGATACTTGCGGGGAGGGAGACTTGCCGAGCTAACAGATGCAGATAAGAATAAATACAAATACCTATAAAATAATACCTATACATCAAATACCTATGTAAAATAATACCTATAACATTTTGTTTAATAATTGGTCTGCCTATATTGTACTGTTTTAATACGATAGTTAATAATTAGTTGGCAAGTGTGTCATTTAATCAAACCTATAGAATAATATAAAATTTTAAGTAAAAATAGATAAGTTAGTATCAGATCATTTGTTTATTACTTATTTGATTACATGTATTGAAAATAAATCTGATTATGTAAAACTGTGTGACTTACTATGTCGTTAATAAAACTTAGACTTAAGTTACCTGTAAGAGGAATTGCAACTTCCAGGCAAACCAGCAATGGTTTAAGGAAGTGAAGCTAGATTAAATGTTTTTACTATTGTGAATGATAAATAAATAAATAAATAAATAACTTAAAAATATACCCGTGAACTTTCTTGCCAGTTCTTCTTCACGAAGATTTTTTCGAACTGGTGGTAGAGTCATGTTTTATTTGACATCAATGAGAAAAAGTAATTGTCGATGTTGAGAAATAAATATTTCATTTCAGTTCATTTAATAATGAAAAATTTTAGATGATTTTTTATGCATATAAAATTAGTTAACTTCTTTTCAATAAAAAAAAAAAAAACAATAACTAAACATGAATAAAAATAATAATCGTTTTTAATAACTGACCGTTGTAAGCAAAATATACCAAGGGGCGACTTAATTACTTTTCAATAAGTACCGTGTTAATTCTGATGACTAATATAATGTACTGAAATATTTTATTGTTTGTTAAAACCTACCTAACTAGTCAACAAGGCAACTTATCAATCAAAATCAACAAAGAGAATCAGTCTCAACGAACGAACATCCCATAACCTCTACTCAACACGGCGGTGCCCGTCCGCAACAATAGCTGGCGGAGATCACACACCCCAAGTTCGCCGAACGATAATCAAGAATACTAAGTTCCGGTGGGGCCGAAACGTGATCCGAAACCGTGGTCGTAAATACGTTGTTTGGCCGAAACCGATATCCGGTATACCTTCAGATGGTCTTTACTTTATAATTGATTAAAAATCTTAGTTAATATAGCAAGAAAATCTCGGGAGAATATTGATTTATCGAATATCTTTAACACACGCACCCGGTCATGCAAGTAACTTTTCTCAGACACTATACTTAGCGAATAGATAAAAAGTAAAAGGAACATAATGAGGTGCACAAAAGGATTAGCTTTATATTTAATTATACTTAAGTTAGGTCGATCATTCATAGTTTATCCGAGCTTATCAATTACATTTAAGTTTAGGAATATTGGATAAGATGTATTCGTTTACAACAATAGCATGGATTGAGCAAATTAGGTGTAGATATTTAATGTTCAGGTCAGTGACGACTCCGTCCTCAAACAATATACCCATTATTATTTATGCTCTAAAGATGATAAGTCCAATATCACGAACGATATTTTTACTATTTCGAACATAAACGAACAAATAAGTAAAAAGTAAATTACAACAACACTTATCAACCTTGCGTAGTTATATTTCACTTAACTCGTTTTTGATTTCGAAGATACGTATAATTTATCTATTGTAAAGGTAAATGAGATTTTGAAAAATCAAAACCTAGAAAATGTCTTTGGAAATTCTCAAAATACGAGCAAAATGTACATTAATTATATTCTGACAAAAGCGCTGATCGCCGTATACGTTTGATTTTAAAATGGCGCGTTGTTGAAAGTTTTTAATTAATTATTCATTCAGAACAATTTAACTGACGACGATCTCTAGATTTAATCTTATTTGTAAACTTTAACAAAATTGCTTGACAGGTTCGAGTGGGGGTCCATTCGGGTCCTGTGTGCGCCGGCGTGGTCGGCGTCAAGATGCCGCATTACTGCTTGTTCGGAGACACCGTGAACACTGCCAGCAGGATGGAGTCCACAGGGCAACGTGAGTACAATCGTGACAGTTATAGTGTCAAAGGCTGGTTTACGTTGATACAGCAGCTGGCCATTGTCACTGACTTCCCTACAGTACAATGTCCAGTATCCAGCGCTGGATCGGAATAGACCGGCCGTCGATTCTTCAAGTCCGTGACCGCCCCCCCGTTCACCGTCTCAATCCGTGATGCCGGATTCTTATAAACACATAGTCACTCGTTAAAACTGTATTGTTTGGTTTGGACGCTTCGAAAATGAGATCATAAAAGTGGTCTGACAAAGAATTTTTTTATTTTTTTTATTTTAAGATTACTACGACTTAGATATGTGGCCTACATCATTTTAGAATATTTGGGTTGGAGTGAACTTTGAAGGACCTAACCATAGACGGCGTTAATAAAATAAAATAGTTCACAATGCCTTTCATTGTCCTTGATTTAACAAACGCAACGCCCCAAGTATTTACTGATATCTATTGAGCGCGTCTAAACAGCGCGGGTCAAAGCGTAAGTCAGTCTAGAGAGGGAAGCCAGAGATACTGGCCTCAGCTGCTGTATCAGTGTAAACTGGCCTTTAATGGTATATCAAATCAATCAAGCTCAGTGCTTTTAAATCTTAATTCATTTTAAATAAAATTTTAAGTAAACAATTAATTTGGTGAGATTGACAAAAATCAGTAAAATACCACTATTGGTTTACAAAGAAAGGCAAAGAAAGGGTGTAAAAGTAACTGTGTACACAAAGTTTCCTCGGAATTTCGGTATTTTTGTCACAATACTTAGACTTGGCCGTTCAATATACAAGATACTGGTGTACTAAAAATTTTGACAAGCCAATGAATATCGATTCGACACAAATTGTGTTATGAGATAAACTTATCACTCTGTCAAATTCATTTCAATTCGGACATAAGTGGTTTGTCATTATTCTCTAAATACACTCTTTAAATTCAAAATGTATATTTTTTAATCAGCCTTTAAAATGACTTCAAATAAAAATATCTGGTCATTTTTCCTCCAGCTCTCCGCATCCACCTAAGCGAGAGCACGCGTGCGCTTCTCCAACAGTGGGGCACGTTCGTGGTGGAGCGGCGCGGTGAGGTGGAGCTAAAGGGGCGCGGTCGTATGCTGACTCATTGGCTGCTGCAGTGCTCCGAGCGTGGTCCCCGCCCTGCGCCACCCGCTCCGCCGCCACAGTATCCTCTGCTGTTTCCTCCTGCGCCGCCTGCGCCGGCTCCGCTCATTCACGCACCTTACTTGCTGGTTGAACCCACGTGATCATATTGACTTATGGATTTTTATTTCATAAATTTCTTAGTCGGTAAGCAAGCCATCCATCTTATACTAAATATCATCCAGAAGTGTTGACATCACTGATCGTGGTAGATAAATTACTTCTGACTTTTGATTCTGATTCTGTAAGTCTTAGAGGACACAAATTGTTATACAATTTTTGATTCTTCAACTTTCTAGGGAAAGAGTGATCAAAGCGTGAGGTTGAGATGAGGGTAAGATTGAGGTTTAAAACATATAAAAAAAGAAGAGTACGGGTCCAAAAATCATAAAATTCTTATGAAGTAAAAAATGTATTGGCTCTTGAAGACAAATGATACGTTGCTGTAATTGCGTTGATAAATTACTCTCCCTTTGTCTGAAGTAAAAAGAAATTGCACTAGTTACAATGCTATCAGTTATGATGTAAAAATTTGTATGTATATTTTAAAAGAAAACCTGACACAATTACCATGCCATGTTTTGTAAGCATGTCAACTAATCGATTACGTTTTGTTCATGTAATTTTTTTTTGTACTTTTTAAAATATGGTTATTTCCCCTTTTTTTGTACTTAAACCTATCATCGATTTGTTCAAATTTATGAAGGTACGAATCAGACCATACAAATCGCGAAGTTATTATATCTTTGAAATTATATAAAGAAACCAGGTCAAACAAGAGTGCAATTTACTAAGAAATAGAGACCGAAAGTAACTTTTCCCTACAATAAGTAAGTCTAACATTGACATAAAATACTACTCAGTTAATAATTCAAAATGATGCTAAGTAAACACTCTTGAGCGAGAAATAAATTTACATTTTAATTATAAGATTACCGTGGGAGTGCAAGATAAAGGATTCTAAGAGATGATTTAGGTTTGAAAACTAGCAGGCAAAAAGTGGGTTACAAAAAAGAATTAAATATCATTTTATCACCATTTCATTATAATAGTTTCTTGTTGTAGATAGTCTCATTGAATAAACATAAAACATGTTTACCTTTTGGAATATGTTTGGAGTATGTATATTAGTTGAAAATAAATTCGGACCGCCCTGGTCTAGTTATATTTTTGTTTAAAAACCTAATTAATTAAAATTTTCTTAAACGATGTATATTAAATTATAAAGGATTGTTTTATTTTATGCTAGTTTGTTTGGCATACCTTACCTTTTACCAAAATAATGTATCTTTACTTAGAAATATTGGCAGCGATTTCCAAATGTAAACGTTGTCTTTAAGCTTTAAAACATAGTTAATATTTTAAGTTCTCCAACTTTGTCATGTTGAATAGTTATAAAAAAATCAACGATAGTAAGTATAGGTAAATTATTATGAAGTAAATATTATTATAAACATTTCAAACTATCCGGTATGAAAAAAACGTAGTTGAGAAATGATTGTATTCATATTTTTTATAAATTTTGATGTTGTTTAGAATAGAAATTTAAATTTAATATTTTTGTACATAAAACGTAATGATTAGGAATGTTAACTATCTCAGACTTATTTATTTTTTTGAATGTATAGTGTGCAGCACATGTTATATCCAAAACTTGAAATTTCACGTCAATTAATGTTTCAATATGATGCATAATTTAACAAAATAAATGGTTCTGTAGTTTTAATTAGCTTTTCCTTTCAAGCAAACCCCTATTTTTAACGTCAGTCAAAATATTGTTTTTATAGTAGACCAACCTAAACAGGGACGCCTTTATTGTCTTTGGCGACTCTCTCAATTAAAACTATTTCCACACGTGAAACCGGCAAGTGAGCCCCAGAGTTATTTGATAGTAAGTGACGTCTGGGCCTATGAGCACTTATTTGTAGACCTAATGGATTTAATATCGTGTTGATAATATTTTTTACTTTAACGTATTGACTGTTATTTACTGACCTAAGGCTTGAGTATGTTGGTATAAGTATACTTATAATCCTGTGATATTTAAATACTTGCCTTTATACGGAACACAAAGTTATACCAGTAGTTATTGACGAACGAGTAGCGTAGTGGTCAGTAACCCTGCCTCATACGCCGGAGGTCCCAAGTTCGAGTCCTAGCTGCGGCATTCGCTTGTGTAATGAACATAAATGTTTGTTCTGGGGTCATGGTTGTTAATGTTTATATATGTATGTTTATTCTGAGTTCCCCCCAGTTCGCTGTATGGTCGTCCATAACACAAGCTCTGCTGTGATTTATTATTATTATTATTGTAACAGTAACAATTGGACGGTATTAAAAGTGAAAGTATTTTCTTGAGCTTAGTTGAAAGTATTTACTGCTGTCTCCTCTAACTAGTCAAACACTACCGCTATGACTCGCGTTGATGCTACAAAAGGAAAGTCACAAAGTGACTAGACTGCAACAGAAGTCTGTCGATGCGTGTATGCTGAGAGAACTGACCCCTGTTTGCGGTTTCTGTCACCTCGTCAACATAATTACATCTGGCTTCCATTCCCTGGAGGAGCGTTAGCTCTATGTACCTGCTAATGTTAGTATTCATTTTAATAACAATGAACTCATTTATAATCGCTTTATATTATAGTTATTTCGAATACATGGACTCTTAATTATTATTATTAAAATGTTTGCCATCTCAAACATCACAAGTTATATACTGTAGATCTACCTGGCCGTTGCCGTCTGTGTCACAAAATATAACAGCTCAATATTTTTTTGTATCAATATATTTTGAAAACGTTATTTGGTGCTTAACTTTGACCAAAACAGATAACCAGCGATGTACTTTGGCACTTGTCCAACAAAATGAGTAGATCTAGAATCTGGATTCGAGTTAGCGAGCAGTGAGCACCGAGTTCGTAATTGTGTAACTCCGATAGTTTTGTCACTAGACTAATAACTGCTCGTAGAGAAGAGAGACCGCGGATTAGTCTCGTGGCAAGTGTTCTGGCCGGCAAGCGAGCATCGTTCAGTGAATTTTGTTTGATAGCCCTTGTTTCTGCGGAAAATCTTGAGAGAGAGAGAGAGTACTCGCCAGCAGTGTGAGCAGTCAGCGATCAACTATTAAAATACATTTCTCTTTTATTGACAAAGTATCTTCTATTGCAAAAATAGCCGATAGTTAGTCGCGTTCAGTGATTGTTAAAAATACTTTATAACAAAAATTTCGATAACTTCTGATAATATGTATGTTTATGTTTCAGATAATTTACGAATGAACTAGGCGCATCCACGCATTAAAACAGATTTTTCGGTCAGAAAGACAGACTCTTAACTAACAAAATAAACTATCAACCATGACAAAATATAAAATATAAATGGGATAGAAACGGTTTAATCTCACAGCTTACAATTCTACGAACCGATGGTCCTGAATCAACAACATACTTAATTCACTAGATGCTGGAACCTCCTACGAGGCTGCGAGACAGCAGCGGACCGTCGCAGTAATTAAACATTCGCCTTGTCTCTGGGAAAAACCAGTACAATATTACATTATTTTGCTTGAAATATTTATAGAATCAATGGTTCATGTAGCTTAAGTATGGGGTTAGACTTAAAGTATCATTAAAGTTATGCCCAACACACATAAAACAAAAATTTGCAGACGAATTGATAACTTCCTCCTTTTTTGGAGTCGGTCAAGGTAAGTTAAGTCAATACAAAATAATAAATCACATGAATTATTAAATAAAGCTAATGATTCTTCGAAGAAAATTTAATTTATTCGTTTATTTATAAAAACCACCAGCATTTTACAAATCATTACAATATTAGATCATTACGTATGAAATTGGCGTTTTGTAAGGGAGGAATATAAAGTAAAAATTTTTTAATATAATATATTTGTTTAATCATAGTATGAACCATTGCTATCTATGCACTTATGCCATCTCATAGGTAGTTCATTGATCCCTTTACTAAAAAGCCATTCTGACGGGAATCAATAAAATCTTTGAAGGCGCTTTGGACTGCCCCATCGGAGTTGAATTTTTTCCCTTGCAAGAAGACATCCAAATTTCGAAAAAAAATGGAAATCTGTTGGTGCAAGGTCTGGGGAGTACGGTGGGTGTCTTAGACATTCCCATTGAAGCTTCTGTAATTTGGTAGCCGTCTGTTTTGCAGTGTGGGATCTACTGTCTAGCATTATCCTTTAGCAGCATGGTTTGCAGTTGCTGACAAAAGACACCTGCCTTAATTTAAGAAAGCTGTAGGGAACGACACCGGCACCAGTCCACCAAACGCTCACAAGTAACTTTTTTAAGTTAGTTTTCGCTTGGAGCAGGATTTGGCTGATTCGCCAAGGTTCAACCATTGCGATGAGCGTTTCCAGTTGTCGTACAGGATCCACTATTCATCACAGGTAATGATTCAATTTAAAATCCTTTCTTTATTATGCCGGTTGAGTAATATACCGCAGCAGTTGACGGGCGTTTGTCAGTTTGCTGCACTCAATTCATGAGGTGTCCTCAAGCTTTTTCACCTTCCCAATTTGCTTCAAGTGTATTAAGACAGTTTTGTCACTAACACCGCAGCCTACAGCTAACTCGAAACACCGCCGCCATACACAGCATTAATACTTCGAGCCGTTTTTGCAGCACTGTTGCCACGGTGGAACTCGTACTCGTGAATAACGCAATATTCCAAGTTTCCATTTTGGTAAACTAAGAGACGCAAATAAAAATAATTACGGTTTTCGAAAAACAAATGCATGTGTAAATAGCTGTATAAATATGAAATTGGAATTCTTAACCAAAGAGGAGATAATACAGACCAAAGTGGCATATATGACAAAACGCCAATTTCATATGTAAGGACCTAAGGTTAAGTAATACTGTTACCCTAAAGCAATGCCAATAAAACATTTTTTTAGTTTTTTCTTTCAATGAGTTTCCGTGAGTTAATATTTGTGGAAGACTAAACTTAACTATTTTGCTAAACAATTTGAAAGATTCAAATTCATGCGACATTCTAACATTCACGAAATGTATTTATTATTTCAGGAAATCATCGGAGCAATAAAAAATAACTTGCCTTTTTTTTAACGTACTTAGACTGGATGACAGTACATACAAAAATATTTAAATACATACCTTCGCTAATTCTTCAAAAAATTTATTCCACATTTTAGTTAACGATCAACTAGAGTTTTTTTTAAGTTTCTTGATAAACCACAACTTTTATCAAAAAAATAGGTTGGACAGAGCCGCAGATTACAAAATCACAAAAAAAAAAGGAATGCCCACCTTTTTTAGGGCCGCCGCCGTTGGGCAACAAATATTTTAGTATAACAGTAAGTATTGGATAGATAAAAGTATTAATTGTTACAAATAACAAAAAAGAACAGCTTTTTAATTTTGGCGGTGCACTTTAAGTTTGCACTTTGCTTTTCAGTTTTGAGGTAAGTTTTGCAAAAAAATTGGTACAGACATCCAATATGAATTAGCTGTACTCTTACATTTAGTAGCACATCGCAATATTTTTTTCTGGGTCTTACTTATGCAGTTCAAATAAAAACTAATACAGTGACATCTCTGGACAGGAAGGGATATTGATTTATCATTTGTTTATTATAGTAAGGTACCACGAAAGAAAAAAGTATTTTCAAATATAATTTGATATAAGAAAAAACTTTTCAATACAGAAGTGACTTTATTAGCGTTTTAACTTAGTATCTATGTCTCGGCTACACTATACAATATAACATTTAGGATTATTACATGAGATTTTGTAATTTATTTATTAATAAAATAAAATAATAGTTTTAGTACGTAAGTCCTCAAATCATCCAAAATAAATTTATAATTCTGAGATTATAAAGATAAATGACGATTTGTAGAGTAGAAAATAAAATTGCTTGCTAATAAAATTATTATTACTTTTTTATTAATCCACATAACCATATAATAGATATATAATGACCATGTACGTCATTACTGGCAACACACATTGGTCGTCCTCGTCTTTATACATTGCAGTAATGGGACACGAAAAAATGTACATACTCCGTAGCTTCCGAAACGCTACCCAGCCGAGTTGGATTCAACGGTTGACCTCTTTCTTGAAGTTGGACCTTCTTAGGTGTATAACTGCAGCTGATCCAGAAGAAATCCCAGAGAGATTTTCATCACAACTAGTTAATTAATTAAGTTAATAAATAAACTAGTACTAAATAACATCTAGTAAGTTTATACGTACACAAACTCTTTATTTCCTGGTAAGGATATTGATCTCAGGCCGACTTCAAATGTAAGTCTTTTAGTACTGTAGATATTGGCAGTGATGCAGGGACATTTTACCTGACTAACAGCTAACTCCGAGGTAAATTGTTAACTCAGGTTGGCGCAAGTCTACGTTAGTTAATTAGTATGTCAAGAAGATACTTCCAGTTATCGAAAAGACAGGATCGTAATATTCTAATAATAGTGTGTGTTGCCTCATCGACTACAAGATGAGGTAGTGAATACACTAAGTAAACTGTCGCACAGCGTGAATTAAAGCTGTGAGGAGCTTTTGCAAAACAATTTCAACGAACAATGTTTTTAGTTAGAAACTAACATACAGAAACCGTCGCTATCGTCTGAATAAAAATTGTTTTTGATAGGTTTTCAATACCCCCGTATTTCTTGTTAAATACGTCATAAAGGCAAATTATATTTCAATAAGAGATCATCTAATATGACCTTTGTATATTTTAAAGTTGAAAGAATACCTATTTTATCATTTATGTACTTCGGTATACTCGTACATCTACAGTGCCACAAAATCGAAACTAAAAGATTCCAACGGCAATAAGCTGTAAAAACATAAGTTTACAAAGAAAGCAGCGCAGTCGGTCAGTCTGTAGCAACTTAACCGTGGAGTACCAAGCGACGTCGTTGGTATAGTATTTACCATTCATGAAGCCGCACCGCAAAATTTTGCGGTTTATTCTTCGTAATGTATGATCTTAGAAAAATAAGTTGGCCGCGTTATCTTGCATACCCTAAAACATGTGGTCATTTTGTTAAAATGTTTACTAATCTCAGTAAAACCATTAAGAGTTTAAGGAACTTATATATATAAATGGCATGCTTTAAATATATCAGCTTCGTTTTGAAATACTGGCACTTCACAGATAACTTACTCCTAGCAGGTCTTTAAGTACTCCATTCCATCGGCCATATTTTGGACCAAGCGTCTTGGTTTGTTGTAAGTGATTTTGGTATTTATTTATTTTTGCGGCTCTTAGCGTGTATTTTATTTATTGACCGAGCATTTTTAAAGCTTCGTTTTTTTAGTTACCAAAAGTTTAGTATTGGGTATTAGGTAAAGTATTTTGTAGTAGGTATAGCACGGTTGTTGTCAGTTGTGACTAGTGTCATATAAATAAATCTGGTGACAACTAGTAGCTTTACCAATAATTACTAAATTTACCAATAATTAAATTCCACTGAACTGTTTACATTTATTATCATGGGTTCTATGGAGATAGGATCTGCTGGTGTCCGCAAGGTTTCATCCTCGATGCCTTGTACGTGGTCCCTGGGTGGTGCTAAACGAGCTGTATCTTCTGGTGAGAGGCTTCGGCTGTGGTTTGTCACCACCCACTAAACAAAGCCATGCCGCCAAGTGACATGGTAGCGTTCCGGCCTGATGTTTAGTGTAGCCATCGAGGAGGCTATGAGTAATCGTGCTGCATCAGAGAACTATCTTCAGCTCGTAATTTATTGGCTTGCCGGGTAACGGGATCCAAGTAGTGTGCTAGCCAAATGCGAAAGGCTGCCTCGCCACCTCGCGAAAAATCCCGGGAGGCTTCATCGTGCCACCTCGCGACTGGACATAGAGGACCCGATGACTTACATCGGACTACTAGACGCAGAGAGGCCTTCCCTCCCTTTATAGTAGATATCCCAAGAAGTCGAACCAAACGCTTCGATAATTCCTTTTTGGTGCGGGTCGCCAAGGCGTGGAATGAACTATCGCGTCTGTTTTTCCAGAAAACTATAGTCCCAGTTCTTTTAAGCGTCCTGTGAATGGTTATCTCGTGGATAGACGTGTAACACCTTCGTCTACATCGTCACTTTCCATCAGGTGAGATAGAAGACAAACGTCTAGTCCTTTTTCATATAAAATAACAGTAATTTTTTTATGTACAGAAAAACCGGACTTAATACATTATTATACATAAATGCATACATCTCCATAGCACTTGTAAGTGTCCGTAACACCTGTGAGTTTCCGTAACACCTGTGAGTTTCCATAACACTTGTATGTTTCCATAACACATGTGACAACATTTCAACATCAATTGTCAACATTTAAAAATAATTATTTATATGTATTATTTGAATTTCCAAGAAATCTCTCTAACTTACGGAAACCGCATTTTTTATATCGCGAAATATGGACGTTTTCATTTTTAATTCACTTGTCAGTAATTTTTCATTTTTGACATTAATTAGGAATAGTGCCAGAGACAATATTAAAATTAGATTTCGTAATTTTTTCACAGGATCATTTCGTAGGTAGGTACACTTTATTTGTAAATAATTCATAAAATCTTCTGTGTTGAGTTTGAATTTTGTGTTGATTATTGATTATATTGATTATTTTTAATTTTTAATTTGTTTTAGGAAGTATTTTGTAATAAACACTTAAATGGACTTTTGTGCAACTAATATCACAAAGTGAAGGGAGCATGAGACATTTCAAACACAGATTAAATGCCAGCTTTT
Source organism: Marasmarcha lunaedactyla (assembly GCA_923062675.1). Taxonomy (NCBI): domain Eukaryota; kingdom Metazoa; phylum Arthropoda; class Insecta; order Lepidoptera; family Pterophoridae; genus Marasmarcha; species Marasmarcha lunaedactyla. The sequence continues at coordinate 19,261,403 of OV281352.1, read as the reverse complement.
CACTGCAAAAGAGAAATGGGCGGTACGGAGCAAAACAGTTTTAGCCTTTAAAAAATTAATTTTCTAGAATATATTGGTCTTCTACTGGAAGCTAAGAGGGGCGGGGCGGGAACTAGGTTGAAAAGAGTCATGAGTTTTTCCACTTGTATGAAATATAGTGTTGTTCAGCGGATCGCGTACGGAGTCAGTTAACAACCCTGAGATAATATGCGCATCTTCAGTTATCGTTTGTAAAATTTTCCACCCCATAATTTCCTTGTCTACTCAGCCTTCTATAATTCTTGTATCTATAAGTCTAGTGCTTAGAATCATGAAATATAAAGTTATAATTTCAAAATATTTGTCCCAAAGTTTTTTTACGTTATGAACATGCCTTAACATTATTAACCTAGTTTGGTAGAATAGTGCAATGCAGCACTGCTCATTATTGATAATGAGCCGCAGGTACGGCTCTGGCATGCTCGCGGCATTTTTCAAGATCTGTGAGATAACCAAAGCAAATAATGCATTGACATTTGACCGGCCTGGTTTTCATTCTGCGGTTTCTATGATTTAAAATGTTAATACTACGTTTGTTTGCTATAAAATTCGAAAAGCTTAATGAATTATTTGTATTTTGTTGTGATTGCTGTGCCTCTTGTACATCTCGAAATTTCCATAACAGTACCTAAACTTGCTCTCTAAGAAATGCGAAAATTTCTTGAATCTGACTAAATTTCTTGGTCGTTGTAGTGATTCCATGATTATGCTGTAGTTTGTGAGTCTAATTTTTGAGACTGTAAATAGATCAATAGTCAATAGTTACAGCTTTCAAGCATTCTTGCGTAGTACCATTGTCTTTTTTTAAAATATGGTGGATGTCTTCATGGTGTCAAAGTGGGAATGATACAATAATTTTTATTGTTGTTAAGTTTGTTGCTAAGAATCTCCCAACACATATCATAATCATTGATCCTATCTCGTGGATTCGTAAAGATTATTTGAAAACGTCAATCGTCATCAAAAATACCAGCTTTACCTGTCAGTTGGTTAATTTGATATACGACTTTGCTCTAATCCATTTGAGGGTGTTCGTCGTTTGGATAATTGGGAGGAGGAAGACTTGCCGAGCTAACAGATGCAGATAAGAATAGTTTTGTACAGACATAAAGATACTGTAAATTTATTTTGAAAAAAATACACTTGTGAAGTTTCTTGCCAGTTCTTCTTCACGAAGGTTTTTTCGAACTGATGGTAGTTTTATTTGACATCAATAAGAACACGTAATTGTCAATGTTGAGAAAAGTAAATATTTTATTTCATTTCCCAAGTTCAATCCAAACTTTCCAGGCGTTTCTTGATATATTCTGGCGTTTTGTAGTTAAGTTACATCCTCGTAGTTAAGTGTCATGTTGCTGTCATACTGGCATTGTCTAGGCCTTAGATTAAGTACCTATAGATGGAGCTATGAAATGTAAAGAGCAGGATGGAGATTGAATTCTGGTCTAGGCCCTCATGTTAGCCCTGCTGGGATCACCTACTCTACAATTGTCTATAAATTCAGATGACATATATTTATCGCTAACATTGACACAACAGGTTAACCTAAAAGAAGTTAGAAAGTGAAGCTAGTTGATGACATCTTATAGAGGTTGACTGTGACTCAAATTATTTTATTTATTTTCGCAAAAATAAGATGATTGCATGCTGCGAGTTGTTACTTACAAACATATTATAAAAAAGTAATATTTGAAAAAGTTTTTGAATTAAAACCTGATTGTTTTTCTTTACCTACGGAATTCGTTACATTACGTTTATAAAAACATCAATTTCATTAATCCAAGTTTGAAAACCCGAATTCAAAGAGTCGTACGTACGTAAACGACGTAATTAAATATACATTCAAATTAATTGTACAAAAGCAAATAGAAAAAATTTATTTATAAAATTTATTTTTAAATCTCTTGCTAATTTGCAACTACTTGGCCATTATATTCTAGACATTCTTAGACATTGCCTGGAAATTAAATGAAGCACTGAAATACAATAGCAATGAAAATACTTCGGTTTCTTTTCCTGTGATTTCAGTTAAAGTTTCATTAAACTTCTTATATAACGAATATATGTATGGTGGAATATTAATTTAAAATCAAAAGTTCAATATTCACCACAGATATGAAATTATTAAAATAAGCTACTATCCTTATTAACAATAGCATCTACGAGTAGTATATAAATATAATGTATGTACTCGATGCTATTGTTAATAGCGTACCATTTAATTATTCAATTATTTATGAAACTCCTTTGTCCTAACATACTTTTAATATACGGTTGGACTTAAATTGCTTTTTTAATCTATGGTTGTACGCATAAATTTACCAAATTTGAAGTATACAATAAAATACACTTTTGTATTTTAGAATCTTACCAACAAAAAGAAAAATAATAAAAATTTACAAATGTTTAACATTGCATCCAGACAATACGGGCGGCAACCAATGAAAAAATAGGAGACATAAATTTATAAAAAGAGGCAGTGCATTGCAAACCTATATACGACCAAATCGACTAAAGGCTCTTTAGTCGATTTGGTCCACTTAATTTGGTCCGAGTTGACTAGTTCCTTTTTTGAAGCGATCGTTTGGATATATTTACTTATTGCATAATTTGTACAGACAGAGACAAAAGTGTTTTCAGATCAATAATATCGTTAAGTCAAAAAAAAGAAACAAATAAACTCAGATTTTGCATAGCTTACTTAGGTACATAATATGTGTTAAATTGAAGTACATGTAATGCGTGTATCGTATTTTCCATCAGTGGGTGTGGTTGAAAGTGTTCAATTTGCAAACTGTCCTTGTGCGGTTTCATTCAATCTTTAGATTTAATTGAGTAGAACAAACCACTCGTCACCGCAAATAATTTTCTGAAGTATTTTAAACAAGAAATTGTTTTCCATTGAGTTTATTTGTAATTGTGTACTTGTAATTGTAATTGTGTAATATAATGTGACAAACTAGTCAGCCACAACGTAAATAAAGAGTTCGACGCATCTGTCAATGTTAGTAATAAATATTTAGGCATAAAAAACTTATTTAAATTTAAGAAATCTTTACATGAGCACATTTGCTTGTGTTAGTAATATTCCGTATCATTTATATTTACAATAGAGTTTACTGATTTGTTAGTTTAAGGACAATTATATTACAAAAGCATATGTTGCAAAAGAGGTACTTATTAATGAATGCAAAATGCATATCGTTAGAATAGTGTAGAAGTAGGTATACCTTTACACCGTATTTAAATAAATAAATCCCTAAAGAAACACATCAACTGTATGGCCCCAAGATAGTAAATCTTGTGTTATGGACGACCATATAGCAAACTAGGAGTAGATCCAGAATAATCATACATATTATATAAATATCAACATCCATGACCCGAGAACAAATCTCTGTGTTCATTACATAAATTAATTCCACAAGCAGGACACGAACCTGGGTCCTCCGGCGTACGAGGCAGGACTACTAGCCACTACGCCACTCGGCCAGTAAAATAATTTTAGAGGACTTTTAGGCAAGATATAGTTCTCTAACTTCGATCAGTAAATTGATAAGCACAGGATTACCAAACAGTCTACTGCCTGCTTCTCAGAAACTCGTCACAATAAAGAGTTTTGTAGACACACGTGCAAGGCCTTTTTTATATTAATTAAATTCAAGTTTTTGAACATTGATGGAGTAAATATTGTAAGAATAGGAAGGCTAATTAAAAAGATTCAAACATGAACGGGTAATTTGTCCGATTGCCATTTTGAACGTCCTATCGCGCATTACATAGCAATATACTCGTTCGTACAATACAAATGTCTACATCAATTCCCTTACAAGACGTCGGTTATCAGTTAAATCATGTTTGTTGTCATATAATTAGAACGATCGATTTTAACAAAACCAACAATTTTATACATCAATCGTATTTGTATATGTACGTGTTGTATATCTAAGTATGTATTCTTACACAAGCTCACTCCCGCTTACTTTCTAGGTTTCCGTCGCACAAAGGTTGTCTGAAAGAGATCGCTTTTAGCGATAAGGCCACATTTGCCCACCTAATATTTAAGTATGCTGTAAGTTTGTAATGTTCATTTTTGTATGTAGTAAGCAATCAAGTGTTTTTATTATTATTGCTATCATTATTATTATGTAATATTTGTTGTCGGTGAGTTTCACTTGTTGAATTACTCATAGAAAGCATCATAAAACTCTTTTTATAAAATTACTGATTGTTTGCCTACCGCCGAGGTAGACATGTCCACGTTGGAATACCTACATAATCTGTCGCTCGCCGATTCCACGTTCGGTATACCAGGTCCCATTGATATATTGATAGGTTCCGCTTTGTTTCCCCATTTGTGGTTACCGGGCGACGTCCGTGGCGACGCGTCCGAACCTCCCGCGTTAAAGACCGTGCTCGGTTATGTTATTATGGGTTCCGTACCTATTTTAAATTTAAATAAATATGCTTCTTCTGTGACGTCTTGTTGCGCCGTAGTCCATTAGTCGAGTATAGATAATTTAATTAAAAAAATTTGGGAAATCGAAGAATGTCCCCGCGTTGATAAGATTCAGAACCCCGATGATTACAATTGTAAATTGTTTTTCCGCGCCACTACTAGCCGTGCCTTAGCCAGTGGTAGGTACGATGTAGGTTTGCCGTTCCGCGAGGATCCATACTTATTAGGCGACAACTACGATACAGCATACAAACGCTTTCTCTGTCTAGAAAGAAAGCTTGAGGCTTCGCCCGAGCTTGATTTTAATCAAAATCTTTTCTTTTCTTGCAATGATTACTTATATTTGAGTGTGAAAATTATAGCACATTTACGAGAATATAAGTTAGCGATAAACTTTCAAAGCCCAATCAAATTACTTAGAAATAAGCCAGTGTGCACAAAAAAATATAGTTTTTTCTCAGTCGGCAAACAAGCAGTCGACCCACCGTACCTGATGATAAGTATTAAAATCGATTGGCTGCTGTGAGCTTCATTTAGACACAACATTATACGTTTTTTCATTTCATTCAACAACGTTAATGTGAAATTTAAAAAAAAAACTAAAATTACAAAAAAAAAATTATTTAATCATAGTAAACAATATTTTACACCTAATTCATGTCTTCTTTAATTTAACTTTATCATCATATCGAAAACCTGAATTTCGGCTTTTGAAAGGTATTACTAGACAAAACGAGAGAAAAAAAAGCCGGCTGTAAAAAACTTGTCGGCACTCTTTGTTTAAAATCGTTGAAAACTTCCAAGTCAAACTTTATAAAGTAGGTTTAAAATTAGAATATGAATTTTAAGTAAGCTTTCAGAGTACCAAATAATTCTTGAAACAGTGTGTTTTGCTTCGGTTTCATAAACTCATCAATAGTTTTCATAAAAGCGTATCTTTGCATTCAGCTCTCGCCCTTTAAATAAATAACATATCTATATATTAGGTCTTTACCTATGAAATTGCCGTTTTTCACGAAATAAATGAAGCGTAATTTTTTTATATATTTTTTATTTCTATTAATCAAAATAATCACCCATGCAATCAATGCATCTTTGCCAACGCATTGGTAGCTTATTGATGCCTTTCTTGAAGAAATCAGCTGGACGGGATGCAACAAATTCTTCAAAGGCATTTTGTACTGCCTCTCGGGTATTGAATTTTTTTTCCCGCCAAGAAATTATCCAAATTCTGGAAAAAGTAGAAGTCTGTAGGCGCAAGGTCTGGTGAGTACGGCGGATGACGGAGAACTTCCAACTCCAACTCTTGTAGCTTGGAGACCATCTGCTGTGCAGTATGAGGTCGCGCGTTGTCGTGCTGGAGCAGTGGAGCCGAACGATTGACCAAAGCTGGTTGGAGACGTGCGAGCTTCTCCATCATTGTGTTAAGTTCTTCACAGTACACATCTGCAGTAATGCTTGTCCCGTTTGGCAAGAAGCTGTGATGAATTACACCCGCGTTAGACCACCAAACAGTGACCATCACTATTCTAGGGGTAAGTTTTCGTTTAGGGCGTTGTTTGGGTGCTGAACCAGGGTCCAACCAACTTGCTGAGCGCTTACGATTGTCAAACAGGATCCATTTCTCGTCACAAGTAACAATGTGGTTCAGAATTCCTTCATTTGTATGCCTGCTGAGCAGTGCAAGGCACGTCTCCACGCGTACTTCGCGCTGGCGGTCATTGAGTTCGTGGGGTACCCATTTGTCAAGTTTTTTACCTTGCCAATTTGACGCAAATGGACCAATATTGTTTTGATGCTAACGTCGAAAGCTGCTGCTAATTCAGCCGTGGATTGAGTTTCATCAGCTTCCACAATTGCCTTTAATTCGTCATTGTCGACCAAAGTTTTCGGACGACCACGGGGTTCATTTTACAGGTCAAAATTTCCAGAACGGAAGCGGGTAAACCAACGGGTGGTGCGTTCGTTTGTAGTGTCGCTCCGTAAACGTCGTTGATGTTGCGTGCCGCTTGTGCCGCTTTGCTGCCACGACGGTACTCATACTCCATAATTACTCGAATTTTTAACTTATCCATGATGACGAAAAATGTTCGAATGCGTTGAAAACAAAACACTAACTATTAAACAAATGACGATGTCCATGTTTGTCAAATAAAATTAATTTGAAATTAGAATTATCAGTCAAAAAAAATAATATTTTCATTTGAAATGGCCAGTACGGCAAAACGGCAGTTTCATAGGTAAAGACCTATTATTACATCTTTTAAGCCAATTCGCTCTTCATATAAGTATTTTGTAACTTATAATGCATAATTTATTTACTAACCCACACATTTTATATGAGTATAGAGCTTGTCATTTAAATTTCTATTTTTAGACAAAGCTTTTCCTTCAAAGCTCGTCTTATAGCAACTGTGGCACGAGACTTTTGTTGTGAGATTTAGCTATTGTAAAGTCTTATTTCTCTCATGACAGTTGGGAAGCTTTCGTATTTGTTATTGTCCATTGTCCATTAAAATAATGCTTCTTTTTCTACCTGGTTTATAGAGTAATTCAAAAACCATATGAGTGATACTACAAATTGAGTTCTAATAGAAGTGTTTATGCTTCACAGCAACATATAAAAACTTGATGCGATCTAGCTTGTGAGAAAAATTGCAAATCACAAAAGTATTACACAGTACCTACTAAATATTTAATGGATATTTTGCCTTCTTTTTCCTCTACATTGAACAGTATCTAGTTTTGATTTAAATTCTGGCTACTCATGCACTCTGTTAAATTTCGGATTTTCTCAATAAACATAATGTTAGTTGAATATCATTGGGACGCTTACGGTGTATTTACACTATTTGTAATTGACTTATTTGAACTTTACTGGACTTTAAGACAGTTCGCTCAAGTTGTAGATTTACACTCATGCCCCTGTGCGACCGGTACGAGTCAAGCGATTGCCTGCACCGTGGTTAACAAACAGTTTAAAAAATATATGTTAAAGCGTGATTAGGCTAAATCTCGTTACAAAAAAGATCCCGCGTCAAGTAACCTATTGTCTTACAAACACCTTAGAAATATGTGTAATCGTCTGTGTCGATTCTATGTTCTAAACGCCACTACATCCATTCCACGATTGAAAATCTAAATCAGACACAAAACATGGAACTATCTGAAGACATTGGGCATCGGAAAAACCTCGGACTCTTGTATGAATTACATAGATTTAAATTCTCTTAATAACTACTTCTCTTCCCCTCCAATCACTCTGGACCCCGAAACTAAATCTTTGTCGCTCTCACTGCTCCCAAATGTTTTACCATCTGTCAGTTCACCCTTCTTTTTCGTATCAACTACGGAAGGGATGGTGAAAAAGGTACTTCAAAATTTTTAACTAAAGCTATTGGAAGTGACAGCTTAAGCTTGGACATGATATTACCAGTACTGGACGAGATCGCAAGTGTTATTACTCATATAATAAATTTTACCTCTCTAACAATGTCTTTCCAACCGAGTGGAAAAAAGCTCTTGTTATCCCACTTCCTAAAACATCAAACCCTTCTTCATATTCCTAGTACCGACCCATTTCTAGCCTACCTATCCTATCTAAAGTTTTGGAGTCTGTAGTTCACTTGCAATTACACAAATATCTTACCACCAATAATCTCCTTTGCCCTTACCAATCCGGTTTCCGTCTTTCTCATAGTACGATTGGCGCACTGTTGAACATCACTGAAGATATCAGACAGGTTATGGATGATACTAAGCTCACTGTATTAACGTTATTGGACTTCAGCAGTGCATTTAACTCCGTAGATTTTGACATTATGCTTCAAATATTTCTGCTATAAATATTTCTTCTGAGGTGATAAAATGGTTTCGATCCTACCTATATTCGGCCGCCGGCAGTGTGTGAAGATCAAGGATGCATCCTCTAGTTGGTGTACTCTCACTGCTGGTGTACCCCAGGGTGGCGTATTATCACCATTACTATTTTCTATATTTATAAACAATATCTCAAAAGTCATTTCTTTCCCCATAAATAAAGAGTAATTTAAAGTTATATGTGTTTTTCCTTTGTTGATTAGGAAGACCTAGGTTAGATTAGGTCCATCTAGGGTCCCGTACCGCCAGCGTACCAAGTGTTATCTATGATCGAGTAATTATTCCATATTCTGATAAGACAAAAAATCTAGGACTTGTAATGGATTGCAAGATGTCGTGGGCTCCGCATATAGCCAGCATTAGCAAACGCATGCACTACACTTTCCACTCCCTTAAACGACTGCAATATTTCCTGAAGTATAAAACAAAAATAATGCTGGCGCAGTCTTTCTTACTACCAATATTAGATTATGTAGATGTCTGCTTCTCGGATGGCCATTATATAATTTATATGAATTATATAATGGCCATTAGAAATATTTTTGGTCTTAGGAAATATGATCACGTGTCGCATTACCGCAATCGGTTAAAGTGGCTCCCTATACGACGTCGTCATGAATTACACATATTTACAGCGCTGTATAATATCCTTAAAGACTCTATGAGTCCCACCTATCTGTTCCCGTTTTCAACCTCTATCTCCTGGCACGCGCTCAATGCGGTCCTGTCATACCAAAACACTTGCCTGACCAAAAAGTAAAACTAAGTTCAGATTTGAGTCCTATGTGGAATAAGCTGCCGAAGAACATACAAAATAGCCCCTCAGTTTTGATCTTTAATAGAAGATTAAAAGAACATCTCATCTCAAGTTAACAATCTCCACGTCATCTCTATACAATATATGCATTAAGTATGTATGTGTAATATGTATATATTATCTGTATGTGTCATATGTATGTATCAGTAGATTTCTTTGTCATTATAAGTATGTGTGTATTTAGTATTAAGAAAAAAAAATTATGTATATCTTGTAACTTTTTTATTTTTGGTTTTTTTAGACTATTACTTGCACTTTTGTCACCTACTTTTGTCATTGTGTAATTATCTTCTACTACCTGGGTTGGCTGGAAGAGATCTCTTTTAGAGATAAGTCCACCTTTGCTAAATAACTTATTTTTGTACTTAGTTCTTAAGATTTGATTACGTGCAATAAAGAATATATGGATTAAAGGACAAAGTTCTTAAATACCTGTTTCCTTGGAATATTAAGTCCTGACTCTGACCATGAAATGGACCAAACAATAACGAATATACATATTCGTTAGACGCAGCCTTAACCGATTTAATACAACATTTACAGGATTTTAATTATTATTAACTCAACCGTCTACTGTACACTATCTATGAACATATACACGATCCTACCTCTGATTCTAATTATAACACCTCAAGAATCATATTTGTATGTTACATTATCATGAGGTTGCGGAGGACGACTCGGTTGTGTATATCGTATTATACTATTGCGTCAGTAGTGTGTATTGTGTTATTATGAAGAAAGAGGAATAGTTAGAGAAATTTCGAAGAAAAACTAAAATCATGGATCTACCTGACAGGCTCAGTAGATTGTTTTTTTATTTAATACATCAGTGTGATGGGTATAATATTTTAGAATACTACTTAGTATAATGTGCACTCACGCCAAAAATTCGTTGTACTTAATTTTTAGCCTTCAATAATACCGCCACAATAATAAATTGCCTTAAAAGTATAAACAAATAACAAATTTTGTATAAGGATAAAATAAAAAAAATCAGAAAATTCAATATGCAATATTCAATATGACAAAACCTATTTCTATGATCCCATCGAAGAGCCAAATCAAAGGTATTTTATCAAAGACGATATGAATCATATATTTATATTATATTATCATATAAATATGATAGTGTAACACCCCGCGTAAAGATAATTATTCAACGATCGAGGAAGCAGGTACAAAATGAACTTTATCGTAAATTAAAAAGAGCAGTTAGATAATGGTAGCGTCGTGTGACGGGTCGCTCACTTCCCTGTAATATGGTTGAGGAGGGCGATGGCTGGATCCCGCGTTAACTCGTGAACGGGTGCCGTTTGAGGGTGTTCGTCGTTTGGATACTCGGAGACATGAGCCTTTTTAAATCCAGGTCACATTCCGCTGGCATATATTGTCTACTTACCAGTTGATCAATATTTGCAACTAATTAACTGAATTGTTTCTTTTGATACTCACAAATTGAAATCGCAGTTCTCAAAATAAGTTCGTCGTTAGGTTCGTCGTATTAATTTAATTTTACTTAAGAAAATTATTCTCATCTGGTTAAATTTAAAAATATACTAGAAAAATGTAAATAAGGAATATAAAACTGATTAGTCCTTCATAATATAATATATATCAATCACAAATCGACCTTCTTTATTGTGACTATTTTCAAATTATAATGTCTACCAATAAATGTTCATGAAATGAAACTCTTGAACCCACGTTGTAACATATACAAAATAATACTACATTAATTAATGTATTATTACGATAATAATTTTGTTACTATTTTCATATCGCCAACACTTGGGGCGCAGCACGCCCAACTATGATGCTCGTTTGATTAAATTTAACGTACAGAAGCTGGAAGCACGTAGACAATATTTTGATCTCTTCTATTTTTATAAAATAGTTCACTCCTTATTAGACGTACCTAATTTACTTTCGCAAATAAACTTTAACATTCGTTATTGTGCTCGTAGATCCAATCAAACAGCACTTTTTGCTTTGCAAGTATTTAAAAAGAATACCTCCTATTATAATCCCTTGGTGGGTATGGCTCATCTGTGCAACAAAATCGCCAAGAATAACCCGGCATTCGACATTTTATTACCGAAACAAGTTCTGTTTGTTAGGACTCTTAAAAATATCATTTATCAGAATAATATGGCCTTGATTTAATGGAATTTTACGTTTATTTCACCATTTTTATTTTGTAAGCATGTTGTTTATGGTCAAAATTATAATGAAGGCTAAGGTACTCTTCAAATTAGTATACGATTTTGTCTATATCAGTGTTACTTGATTTTTTTATGTCCACATTCTTGTGGAAAGCAACCTACACTTAAGTATGTTTCAGGTTTTGTCTTAATTAATTTTATTACAGTTGTATTCCGTTGTGCGTAATAAATAAATAAATAAATAACTAAATAAACTAGTACGCGATCCACCAGATAACATGGACACCATTTAACGTAGATGTTTTCTTTATTAATATTGATTGTGATTGTTATATTGGCTAATGATGTGTTGTCAACTGCAGCTTTGAGTTGGAATTTCCTTTGTTCCTATATTTTCACTGGATATCCTTCGTTTTAACCGAAACACAACTCATAAACGTGGTAATATGGCGGCCAAAATTAGAAATTACCACACCAGACAAAATTAACAACTTAACAAAAGAAACTCTAATAGTGCTTATTAATAACACAACTTATGGATTTATTTTATTCGTTGTTTAATAATGAAATGAAATGAAATATTTATTTTCTCGACATTGACAATTACTTGTTCTTATTGACGTCAAATAAAACTTGACTCTACCACCAGTTCGGAAAAACCTTCGTGAAAAAGAACTGGCGAGAAACTTCACGGATATTTTTTTCAAAATAAATTTACAGAATCTTTTTATGTCAATATAAACAAAATTATTCTAAGCTGCATCTGTTAGCTTGGCAAGTCTCCCTGCCCCCAAGTATCCAAACGTCGAACACCCTCTTTATAAATCCCTAATCCATATTTCTATTAACTTGAGCTTTTCTGGTGAAAATTATATAGTTTTTTAGACCTTTATCGTATCAATAGGTATCCAAGCACATCAAGGTTCTGTTTGTCTTCGATTAAAGAAATCACAAATCTATAAACAAGTCTCCGACATGTAATTTTGCTTGTAGCTTTCCCTTGTGCAAGACGTATAAGGTGGAATACGGTTACATTAAAATATGGTTACGGGAATAGGAACTTATTCAAACAAAGACGTGAACAAAAGCTAGTTACGTACATTTCAAATAAAGACAGGACAGGAAGAGTTATGACTGTTTTCGTGTAGGACAAATATTCTACGTTAAAATTATATATTTAGTGTCAGTCCAATGGAGCGTGTTAGATACTATGGAGGGGCCTCTGGCTTGCTATGAGAGGTTCAAAGTATTCATTCCATGAGATCGATAAATGATGTGGTTCTAAAATTTCATGAACATAGTTATTTTTAAAAACAAGTATTTATTTAGTAAAATTGAAGTTAATAAAATTTTATGCATTTAAAAGTACGTATCATGGTTTATCTCTATCTCGCACTCGCTCGTAAAGCAAAAGCAATTCCATTTGGAAATGATACTGCCTCGATCAAGTATCGAAACCAGTATATTTTTATTCAGCAATTACTTTTCTCAGCTCAGTCTTTTGCTACTTATAAGCAGAATTATTTATTTATTTATTTATATATTTTTACAGAACCAACAGCGCTTAAAACATATTACAATGATAATAAATCTAAATATAAATACCGTAAATAATAGGTTCACAATTTATTATTTAAACAGTAACGAGCAGCCTAATTATACAATCTTACTAAAGTTATTATAAATTTAACAGAAATGAAGGTATATATGTATATATTTAATAATAAAGATACAAATGAGGAAATGAAAACTATTCTAAAGTTATATATAAAATGAAAATATAGTAATCTAGTGTGGTTTGTGTATGTGAGAGTTTGTATGATTGTTTGTGAGAGTGAGAAAAAATCAGAAATGTGATGCAAAAATTACATTGCATATTAAATATAAATATTTCTATCAATCACACCACATTACCTACCCCAAATTAAGTATCATTTAGAACTTGTGTTATGGATACTAGATAACGGATAAATAAACTTAAGAAATATATAAGCACAAATCGAAATTTTTTTTGCATATATAAATATTAGAAATAAACTTAAATAAACATACATAGACATCCATGACTAGAAAGCAAATATAATAAAATATCTGCCTCTACCAGGATTCGAACCTGGGACCTCTGGCATGGAAGGCAAGGGTACTTACATCCACACGAAACAGGCCGTCATGCCATTATTAAATATTTTATGTAATTACCATTATATTGCAAATATTTATTTGTTATCAGGTGATAGTGTAATTGTAATTTGCTTTTTAATGACTGTTTTGTTAATTGGAACAAATCGAGAGACTGGAATTGTTTATTATAACAACACAGTATTCGACAAGATACAGAGTTTTTAGCATAGTTACAGTGACTAAATGGAACTTCAAATAAAGAGCAGAGTCGCGTAGTTAGTTGGTGTTCTTAGTTGCATGTATAAAGAGGTTAACTCGGGACTATCAATGCGATTGCTGCAGATATCATGTAGGATTTGCAAAAATGTTCTTATCTTCTATCTTTCGCTTATCTTTTAGGGGTAGTAATTTGTGATTGCGATACAATATATCGTACGTAATTCCCTTTTTTCAGCTGGGTGCGATAGTTTAAGACTTTGAGGAATTTGGATGGAATCCTTTCGATTTCTTGGACGTATAAAACAATGGGTCCTACAATCCTACACACAGCAATACTCCAGCACACTCCGAACATATGCGTAGTATAACAATTTTATGCAATCAGAGTCTGAGAAAGGCCTAGTAACACGTAAAATGAATCCAAGGTAAGCCTTTCTAATAATGGCGTTGATGTGTTCCGTCAGTGACAATTTTGAATCTAGAATGATTCCCAAGTCCCTAACAATATTAACGGAAGTCAAATTTTCACCGTGCAAAGTGTACTGAGTGAAAAACTTTTTCTTCTTATGAGTGAACGTTATTTGAAGACATTTCGTTACATATTAACACGGTTAGTTTCACAATACTGACACAAGTTCTTAAGGTCTGTTTGATGTTGAATGGAATCTTCTACTGACTTTATGTTGGCATAGATTTTTGTATCATCGGGGTACAACAGATATTTTGCAAAGCAGAAGCAGCCACCAACGTCGTACAAATATGCTTCATATAATAAAGGACCCAGTGTAACCCGCGATGAGACATTTATGAAATTGGAGCATGTCCAGTTAGTACCAAACCATTTGATCGATTATGTTAGTAAGACTTAGTCCACCGGAGCAGGTTTCCCCGAATTCCAAGCTCCTGAAACTTTCGGAGGAGAATGTCATGACCAACGCGGTCAAATGCTTTCTCGAGGTCAGTGCAAATGGTGTCTATTTGAAAGCCATCCTCCATTCCTCGGAGCACATGATTTACAAAGATAGCCAAGTTAGTATTGTAGAACGGCCCCGCACAAAGCCGTGTTGTTGTGAAGGTAAATTGCGTATGATTATTGGGAAAGTGTATTTGTGAACCACAACAAACAACAACTTCCATCACCTTCCCTAAGATGTTAAGTTTAGAAATTGGTCTGTGATTTTCAACGAGTGTTTTGCACCTTTCTTATGAACCGGTACAATATAATTTTTCTTCCATATGTCCGCGTAATTCAGCACTCCTGAGAAAAAAATAGAGTGGTAAAATATCACACCCTGCACCTTTAGATCTGTCAAGACTGTGAGATATTTTATGTATCTCAGACTCTTCTAATTTAATGTCCCGATGGTGTCACTATATACATCCATTTTACCCTGAAAATCTGGATAATTACGGCATTGCAAATGTCAAATTCATTACAACAATTTGTATCTTTATTCTGCATTATGTTAGGATAATTGGATTTGTTATCTCGCTTTTACTTTACATAAGATCATAGCAGCTTCGGACATGATTTTATTTTTTTCGTCTGACAACTTTGTATAAGCTGAATAACTGACAGGTTCTAATTATTTTATGCGTGATCTCAGTGTTGCAAAAGATAAATAATCCAAAGAATTTTTATGTTTCTTCCAAAGTCTGTGATATTTTGCTTTTTCTTTAATTAATTTTATTAAGGTTTCGAATACCACGGTAGGAAAACATAAGACTGAGATATTCTTATATTTGGTACATATTTACTTATACCTAAATTCAAAATGTCAAAAAATTTATCTATAGCAAATTGTAATTTCACTGATATTAAAAATGTTCAGTCATAATTTGAGAAAAAAGTGTTTAAATTGTGGTAGTCAGCACAGCGGTATAATTTAATAAGTCTACTGGTCGGTTCTATGCATTCAACTGAGATGTCACTTACACTTATGTCGATGGTGGGCTGATAAATATCCTCTTTGTAATACTCAGTGGTGTATTAGAATATATCAAATCTAAAATGTTACTACTCGAGTTTTTGATGTTATTATATTGAGTTAAGCCATAGTATGTAAAAGTGTTCATTAATTCAGTAGCCATTTTTTTAATTTCTTTTGAACCTTTCTTCAAGAATGGTGGGGATACCATTATTCCAGTATATGTGAGGGATAAAGCTAGAGTATTTGTTTTATCAACTCGGAAATTCATTAGTGTTAGCGACGCAACATGAAACGGATTCGGCATAATAGGGACATAGTCATATAATAGTTTTGTAGATAACGCTAGTCCACGCCCTCACTACTTGCGCCCACACTCGAACACCGGGTCGTTCAAATTGTTAGTAAGTCATATGATTCAATGGTAATATTTGCTTGTCAGCGCTATCGCTACTTGTGCCCGTCCTCGGATGGGTGGTTATTTTCGAGTGTGACGTAAGCAAATACCAATAAGATTCTTATAGGAAATTAGGATGTTATAGGAACCTAGGTATAGGTATATTTTGAATGCTATTTTGATAACATTGATTTATGGTTGAATTGATGATATTTGTGGTTAATAAAGTTCTTAGAGATTTCATTGGTAGATAAGCGTAATATGAGAAGCTTTATGTATGTCTTAGATAGAAATAAGACCTAGGTTATTTGTCAAATACTGATTTGTTTAGATTTGTCATAATTGTGGTAATTTTATGGTAATTTCGTATCAGATTAGGTAGATAATGGTAGATATAACGTTATTGTATATAGGTTCATATAATAAAGTACTTATTTGAAGTAATAAATGACGTAATATGGTTAGATATTTTCTCGTTGAATAACTTTCTTTTCCTTCTCCTTTTCGTTTTCCTGCTCCTTCGAGCCGGATCCTGGATCAAGAAGATGCCAACCACACGGTCAACTGGAAGAACGAAGCCCACCACCGCCACGGAGTCTTCGAGGGACTGGAGCGCAGCCACGCCGACAGAGATGACAGACACGATGGGGTCGTCTACGGGGTCGACGTTGACACCAGGGGCACCAACTCACCCCGCCGGAGGAGCGCCTGAAGCACGCCACGCTGAAGGTTGCACCGTACCGCCAGCAATGGATGGGGTTGCGTCGAGGGGCGCTGCTGATGAAGAAGCACGGTTCGCGGTACCAGCGCCCGTGGAACCCAGGAGGGTTGGTTCTACCACCAGGTCGAGGGCTTCCAGAAGAAGGGAACCGAATTGAAAATGGCGATAGCCCAGAGGAAGCTGGATCTCGCCGAGGCCGAACTGGAGCTCGTGCGGGTCGAGTCCAGCAGTGAAGAAGACTTCGCAGACGAGGAGCGGCAGCACCACGTGGAGGAGTGGCTACAGAAGACCGAGAGGAGAGCAAGGGTAATGCCACCCTTGGTGCCGCCGTCGCGACCACCGTCACCACCACCACCACCGCAGCTACCACAGCCGCCGCCTGAATCTGGGAAGATCGACATCCAGGAGCTACCTTGAGGCCGGTCGGAAGCTGTACACATCGAGCTTCCCTACTTCGATGGCGCCGCAGAAGAATGGCTGGCGTTCAAGAGGACGTTCGAAGACACGGCACCCAGCTTCAGTCACGTGCAGAACCTGGCCAGATTATGGAAGGCGCTGCAAGGGAGGGCGCGAGAGGCAGTGAAGAGCCTTTTGTTTACGGCGGAGCATCCCAACGAGGTCATGAGGGGGCTACAATTGAGGTTCGGAAGACCCGAAGCTCTGGCAACTGCGGAGCTGGAGAAGCTGGAGAACCTGCCACGGATCACAGAGGATCCGAACGACGTGAGTACATTCTACAGCCACGTGAGGAATGCCGTGGCCACGATCAAGGCAATGGGGGCAAGCAAATACCTAGATTCCCTTAGAAACACGAGGGTCCTCATTGCGAAGATGCCGACTACGATGAAACACCGGTGGATCGCATACAAGAGGACGAATCCTGACGAAGAACTTCGGGATCTGGAAGTCATGAACGCATTCCTGGAGGCTGAAAGCGAATGGTACGCGGAAATAGCCGACCCTGAAGTATCCTGGAAGAAAGAAGACCGTCAGCGATCTGCACCACCGAAGACATCATGGGGCCACGAGCGAAGACCAGTGAAGAAGGTTCACTACGTGCAGGGGAATGAAGAGCACCCCCGCAAGAATCGGTGTCCAGCGTGTAACGGCGAACAATGGATTTACGAATGCAGGAAATTCAAAGAAGCAAACCTTAGTCAAAAGTACGAAATGGCTAAGAAGGCAATTTTATGCTTCAGGTGTCTACGAGGAAGACATTCAAGGAAGACCTGTAGGGCAGCAGATTGCAAGAAGTGCAGAAGATGGCACCACACCAGTCTTCATGAAGAAAGCCGTCCACCAGCAGCTGTTGGGGATAGAGAAGAATCCCGCTGCAATGTCTCCAGTCGCAGAGAAGAGCCCAAGGAAGTCGTCACCTCCGTGCACACTGCCAGTGATGGGCAGGTGTATCTGAAGATGATCCCAGTGGACCTGTATGGACCGAAGGGCGCAGCACGCGTACTGGCTCTTCTGGATGAGGGGTCAACAGTCACTTTATTGGATGCTGGGGTGGCGCAGATGATTGGGGCTGAAGGCAAGGCGAGTCCGATAACTATCTTAACAATTGGAGAACATGGAATCAAGAGGTGCGACTCGCAGAAGATAAGCGTCAAGATCAAGGGAGCTCATCGTAAGAAGAAGGAAACTATTGAAGTTCGAACAATGGACAGTTTGAAGGTGTGGCTCGAGGTGTCATCCAAAGATGCTCGGACCTGCAAGGCATTCAAGGTCAACTACTATATGAAGATGAAGAGCCAAAACTTCTCATCGGGCAAGACAACTGGGGTCTCATCGTCACGACAAGACTCAAGAAAGGGAAAAGGTCCGATCCAGTTGCATCACTAACGAGCTTGGGATGGGTCTTCCATGGGCGTCACAACGGGAAGACGTCACCGGGACAGTTCGTCAACCACAGCAGACTCATCAAAGAAGATGAGACAGAAGCCTTGGTGCGGCGACACTTCGACATCGAATCAATCGGAGTGCAGCCTCGCCGCCCGAGCAACGACGCAGACCAACGAGCGCTTGAGGTCCTGCAATCAACGACGAAGCGCCTTCCAGAGGGGAGGTTTGAATCCGGGCTGCTGTGGAAGAGTGAAGACGAAAACCTCCCAAACAACTACGTGCAAGCTCATCGACGTCTTATTGGGATCGAAAGGAAATTGGACAAGGATGCAACCCTGAAGACGTCATATGAAGATCAGATGGAGAAGCTGATAGAAAATGGTTATGCAGAGAAGGCTCCAGTATCAACGACCGCTGGAAGAACATTTTATTTGCCGCATTTTGCGGTAATGCATCCAGTGAAGAAGAAGCCAAGGATAGTCCTGGATGCTGCTGCAAAATTTGACGGGAAGTGCCTGAACGACGCACTCCTGCCGGGACCAGATCTTCTGCAATCGCTATTTGAATTTATTTTGAAGCCGGTCGCCGTCGTCGCCGACATTCAAGACATGTTCCTGAGGGTACAAATGCGTGAAGAGGACCGCGACAGCCTGAGGTTCCTGTGGCGCGGCGACAGAAGAAATGGGACACCAGAGGAATACCGAATGTGCTCAGTGGTGTTTGGTGCGGCTTCATCACCATCTACGGCGATTTTCGTAATTAACAAGAACGCAGAAGATTTCAGAGAAGATTACCCGGCGGCAGTGGAAGCTATCGAGAAGAATCACTATATGGATGATTATTTGCAGAGCTTTGCCACAGAGGAAGATGCAAGAAAGATCGCGCATCAGGTGCAGAGCATTCATGCAAAGGCAGGCTTCCACTTGAGGGGATGGAGCAGCAACAGGCCAAAGATCCTCGACGGGATAGGAGATCAGCTCAAAGAAGACAGCACAGAACTGTATGCTGAAGAGAAGACTCTTGGGCTAAGATGGCTAATGGCAGAAGACTTGCTGGCCTTCAACGTTGGGTTCCGGAATACCAGCCCGGACATGCTCGAAGGCAAGAAGACGGCGACGGAGAGAGAAGTCACCAGCGCCGTGATGTCCATCTTCAACCACCTGGGCCTTGCTACCCCAGTTCTAATTCAGGGGAATAAGCTGATTCGGGACATATGTCGCAGGGAGATCGGCTGGGACGACGAGATTCCCGAAGACCAGCGAGCAGCCTGGGCCAAATACGTGAAGGAAGTGTCCGTATTGAGAGACCTTCCAATACTCAGATGCAACTCACCGAAATTAGAAAAGGCAGCGAGTCAGGAGGGATCCCGGTGGAAGTTCATACCACCTGGCTGTCCAAACATGGGCGGCGCTTGGGAAAGGTTCGTACGATCGGTGAAGACGGCTCTGAGGACGGTGCTGCAATCCAGGGCACCACGAGAGGAAGTCCTACACACGCTGATGATTGAAGTCGAACACGTGGTGAACTTGAGGCCACTCACCCACGTTAGCGTAGACCCTGACGATGAGAAAGCTCTAACGCCGAACCACTTTTTACTTGGCAGATCTTGTGGAGCACCGGCGACTGGGGAGTTTGCAGACGACGAGCTCGTCGGGAGGGCAACGTGGAAGACGGCACAACGGCTGACGGATCACTTCTGGAACAGATGGATCAAGGAGTATCTGCCTACCCTGCTGCCGAAGAAGGTCAACGGAGCAGCAACGCAAGATCCGCGAGTTGGCGACATTGTCATGGTCGTCGACGCAACACTGCCGAGGAACACCTGGCCGAGAGGAAGAGTTCACCGAGTCTACCCTGGACCTGATGGGAGAGTTCGAGTTCTGGACGTGCAGACACCATGGGGGATCCTGAGGCGGCCAACGAGACGGGTCGTCATCCTGGTTCCAGCTGCAGCGTCGCAACCGCAGGATGGAGTGCTATGCACTGCGGGGGAGACTGTTAGCGACGCAACACGAAACGGATTCGGCATAATAGGGACATAGTCATATAATAGTTTTGTAAATAACGCTAGTCCACGCCCTCACTACTTGCGCCCACACTCGAACACCGGGTCGTTCAAATTGTTAGTAAGTCATATGATTCAATGGTAATATTTGCTTGTCAGCGCTATCGCTACTTGTGCCCGTCCTCGGATGGGTGGTTATTTTCGAGTGTGACGTAAGCAAGTACCAATAAGATTCTTATAGGAAATTAGGATATTATAGGAACCTAGGTATAGGTATATTTTGAATGCTATTTTGATAACATTGATTTATGGTTGAATTGATGATATTTGTGGTTAATAAAGTTCTTGGAGATTTCATTGGTAGATAAGCGTAATATGAGAAGCTTTATGTATGTCTTAGATAGAAATAAGACCTAGGTTATTTGTCAAATACTGATTTGTTTAGATTTGTCATAATTGTGGTAATTTTATGGTTATTTCGTATCAGATTAGGTAGATAATGGTAGATATAACGTTATTTTATATAGGTTCATATAATAAAGTACTTATTTGAAGTAATAAATGACGTAATATGGTTAGATATTTTCTCGTTGAATAACTACGTAATTATAGGGTTTATTGTTATGGTTTATTGATTATAATGTGTAAATTGCTTTCTTTTATTGAAATAGCTATTTTCATGGTGTTTGAAGAGAATAACGAGTAAACCTTTGTTGTTGTATATATTCCTAATTGGTAGTTATATCTTGTTTGATTATGTTAAAAACTAATTGTAATTAGAATGTTTGCATATTTTAATAATGTAAAATGATAAAATTATGTTTGTAACCGTTTCGTCTTAGGTACAATGTTAGGCTAAGTAAGTAGTCTGCCGGCGCAAACGGTGTTTTGAGATAGTCTTTGTCCTAGAAAGTTTTTTGTATTTAATTTTATCAAATTGATATTTATGTAAACATATAGGAATAGTTTCGCCCTATTATTTGAATATAATATTGTAATAGTTTTGATTAATAGTTTGAAAGATAATTCGATGTAAAGTTTAGAATCCAAGTAAAGCTTAAGTGTAATTAGGTGCAAATTGCACAAACGCGCCAGCCAATCAGAGCGCTGGAATTATTTAGGGCGAAATTTGTATAAAAGGCGCACGCCGAGCTATGGAAGTGCATTCATTCTCGCTCCGATTGCCACCCGGTACGGACGTGCAAGACCCCGTTCTCCGTTGATCGGTCCCTTCCCGATATTCCGTGGCGCTCAGTCTACTGACGTCACAGTTTAGCGTGTTGGTTCCGTGCTACGGTTTTCAAGGTTTTTCTACTCCCTCTGAGTGCTATCGAAGTGTGATTTTTCTTTGTGACTAAGCCCCTTAGTCTTCAAAGTGCTGTGCTAAGTTGTGTTGTGCTTGTGCTGAGTGCAGTGTTGTGCCCAGGGTAAGTAGTCTGGTTTCAGTACAAAGGATACTTAACGGTGACAACGAATTTGTACTGAACCATTCGTTTTATTTTTATTTTATTTCTCTTCTCTATTTTTATTTATTTTTCTCCTATTTTCATATTTATTTTTATCATATCTTTGTTTTTTCGTGTGTATTTGTCCTTTCTGTCGGTAAAGGTTGACCCTAACGCGGTCAACTCTTTACCTGTGTACCCTTTTTTTTTAGGTTTCTAGGTAGCGGCCTTCGGCGAACAACGGTTAGTGTTAAGTTATTTTCCCCAGCCCCCCTACCGCAGGTAGGGAGGTTAGCCACTAGGGTTCGCTAGATTTATTTTAGACAACTTAAGGCATATTTTATATACTAAATATACATTCCTTTGTATTCATACCAAACCCTCCCATGGATTCGCAAAGCGTAATTAACTTCGCGAAAGCGTTCGCCCAGGCGCTAGCCGCGTCGGGCGTCTCAATCTCTGACGAGGTATTCACGCAGGCCTTATCTGCGCTTAACGCGTCCCCGGCCCCTCAGGCCACCAACTCCCAGACCCCTCAGGTCTTTACCAGCCCTCCCGCGTCTCCCGTTCCTTCCGATATGGACTGCGCGTCGGTCACGTCATCTCGCGCGTCGCGGCGTAAGCGTACCGCTCCCGGGAGCGACTCCGATTCCGACTCCGCGTCCGAACCGTCGTCGGGCGCCGCTACTTTAACCGGCTCTCCTGAGCCCGCGTTTCAATTAGTCGCCAAACGCTCTGAGAAGCGTTCGAAGAAAGCAACGGTGTCTTCAACACCCGCCCCCGCGCCGTTAATCACTACAAGTGACCGCGAATACGTCGGCTCCGTCGAAGCCAGCGTCGCGCTGCGCTCCCGTCCCACCGAAGCCTCAGCTCCCACCGCCCGTCTTCCTCCACGAAAAAGCGCGCTGGACCGCGGTTTCTAACTTGTGCAAAGAGCACAAAATTAATTACTTAAAAGCCGCCAACGCTGGCGAATCAATTAAAATTCAGGTCGCGACCATCGACGATTTCCGGTCTTTTACTAGGCTGCTATCGATCAAACAAATCGCGCCCTCCCGGAGGAGCGTAAGATCCGCGCAGTACTACGGGGCGTCCCGTTTGAACTCAGCAATGATGACATTCTCGAGGACCTTAAGTCTCAGGGCTTCCCGGCTGAAGCAGTGCACAAGATGCACTCTAACCGCGGTAGGCGTTTTCCACTTGCTTTAGTTATCCTCACAAACACTCCCAACTCGAGGGAGATCTTCAGAGAGGCTCGCACAATCTGCGGACTTTCGAATATCTCCGTCGAGCGTCCCAACCCCCGCGGCCACCCTGGGCAGTGCCACCGCTGCCAGCTATATGGCCACGCAGCGGCTAACTGCTCAGCTCCCCCCAGGTGCGTTAAGTGCCTGGACCCACACATCACAAAAGAGTGCACTCGCACTCCCGAATCCACTTCTCCCCCTGCCTGTGTGTTGTGCGGCCAGTCTGGCCACACAGCTAACTACAGGGGTAGCCCGCGCGCTCCGCGCTCTTCAGCTAAGAGGGCTGCGCCTAAAGCGGCGCCACCGCTCACTCCCGCTAACTTCCCGCCGCTGCGCAACTGGGGTCCCCCGGAAGCAAAGCCCGTGCTGCTGACGCCTACTCCGGCTCTGTCCTGGAGACAGCATCCGGCCGCTCCATCTGCACCTTCCCGTGCTATCCCAGCTCCCGTAGCTCCCGTAGGCCCGCGTCCCGCTCCGTCGTCTCCACCTCAGTCGTCGTTGGCTGAGGACATGAAGACCGTGTTTGACGTCATTCAAAACGTCGACATTAAGGAAATCTCCGTACTCGCACGCAAACTGCGAGCCGCCCGCTCTCCTCAAGAGCGTCTTTTTGCGTTAGCTGAGCATCACTCGCTACTAAGCTCTTTATAAATTCCATTTTTCGTATAAACTTAATAAATAATTATAATGTCTAGACCCGCAAATCCCGCGTCCTGTCGTATCAAACCCAAGGGCTTATCCCTAGTTTCCTTTAACGTTCGTAGCCTTAATGCTAACCTTGCTGAGCTCAAACTGTTCCTTCAGAACAACGAGCCAGACTTATTGCTTCTTCAAGAGACGTGGCTAACTCCAAACCGCTCCAGGGGATTCGCTATTCCCAAGTACGCATTTATTCGTAACGACAGGCCCAACTCCGACGGTTTCGGCGGCACTGCTATTTATTACAAAAGAGGATTCCTTTGCTGTCCTCTCCCTACCCCTCCTCTCCTCAACATGGAAGCCACTGTGTGTAGAGTGGCTAAGACTGGTCATCCTACCATCATCATAGCTTCAATCTACAAACCTAGTGGCACCAGACCAATCCGCAGTGACCTTGAGGCCATTCTCGCCCTCGGCCATTCAGTCATTATGTTCGGAGACTTTAACTCCAAACACACTGACTGGACTTGCCTATCAACCTATCACCAGCGGTATCGCTCTCCTCGACATCACAAACTCACTCGACTTAGATGTCATCTCTCCCATCACTCCCACTCACTATCCCGACAACCCAAACCACTCTCCTGACATCCTCGATTTTGCAATTGTCAAGCGAATCAACCTCGACCTCAGGCCTATCGAAACGCTCGATGACCTAGGCTCTGTCCACCGCCCCGTCTCCCTCATGCTAGGTGCGCCTACCGATAACGTCACCTCTCCTAAGACCTTTACCGATTGGAAAGGCTTTAAAAATACGTTAGTTTCAGCCTTAGAGGCCCCAAACTCTCCGCTCTCGATCTCACCCGATCAAATAGATAGTCCGGATAAAATAGATTTATTAGTCAATTCTCTCACTGATGCTATCAACTCAGCCATCAGAGACAACGAAAAGGTTGCTAAGCAAGGTAAACCCACGCTTCCCTTAGCCGTTAGCAATCTTATTAAAGCTAAGAGCCTGGCTCTCCGGAGAGCCAAGAAATATCCCACGCCCGCCTTTAGATTAACTGCGAATCAGCTACAACGTAAAGTTAGGTCTTGCCTCGCAGAACTCCGAGCCGCTCAGATGAACGATCTCATGGCGAATATCTTTCCGTCCCACCAAGCGTACTATAGTATGGCCCGAGCCTTACGCGTAGACACCGCCTCTCACGTTCCTCCTCTCACTCGTCCCGATGACACTACTGCCTTCGAAGTCGAAGAGAAAGCCGAATGCTTCGCTGACAGCATTGCCGCACAATGCTCGCCCAGCACGCAACCTGCTGATCCCTCACACATCCAGGCGGTGGAGGACGAAGTCCTTCGCAGAGACTCTCTCCATATCACCGCTGACCCCGTCACAGTCTCTAATGACGAAATCTCGCTTCTCATTAGAAATCAAAAATCCAAAAAGGCTCCGGGTGTGGATGGACTTTCCAACCACGCACTTAAGCACCTGCCTCAACAGGTGCTTACCTTGTTAGCTATCATTTTCAATGCCTGCTTCGACCATAACCACTTTCCAAAAGCTTCGAAAGAAGCAACGTCATAGGCATTCCCAAGCCGGGTAAACCTCTGAATATCCTGGCTAATCACAGACCCATCAGCCTCCTCAAGGCAATGTCTAAACTTCTCGAGAGAGTCATACTCTCTCGAATGCGGAACCATCTGTTTCCAACGGATGGCGATCCTCTCATTATTCCCCATCAGTTCGGCTTTCGCGCTAAGCACTTCTGCCCTCAGCAAGTCTATCGAATCGTCGAGTACATACTTGACGGTTTCTATCCGCGTCGTTATAAAACAGTCGCGGTTTTCTTTGACGTAGCCAAGGCTTTCGACAAAGTCTGGCACAGCGGTCTCGTTTATAAACTCTACAAAATAGGCTTACCGGATCGCCTAGTCAGGTTAATAGCGTCGTTTCTCAAAGACCGTATGTTTCGATTTAAACATGAAGGCACGCTTTCCGCGCCTCGTCCCATAAAGGCTGGAGTCCCTCAAGGCTCAGTCCTCGCCCCTCTGTTGTACACCGTGTACACCAACGACATTCCCATCCCGCCGAAAGGCGTCGAACTCGCCCTCTTTGCCGACGACCCCGTACTTTATACCAAAGGCCACAGTGTTCTGCACCTTGTAACCAGACTCCAAAAGGCCGTAAACGCCCTTGGTGTATGGTTTCAAAAATGGTGCATCGATGTGAACCCTGAAAAGAGTTCTGCGATGCGCTTCGACCACAAACGCCGTCGTCCCGCTGGCGATCCCCACGTTCGAATGTTAGGCATTCCCATCCCCTGGAAGCACAGTACTAAATACTTAGGCGTCACATTAGATCCGACGCTTTCTTTAAAGCCACACGTCGAAAGAGTTTCGAAACTCGCTCGTCACTACTTAGGCCGCCTAAATAGTATGTTAGGTAGAAAAAGTAAAATGTCTTTCAGGAACAAACGTACATTTTACAAGGTCTGCGTTAGACCCGTCATGACATATGCCTCGCCAATCTTTGCCCACGCCAAACCCTCCCTCCTGCACAAACTGCAGGTAGTTCAAAACCTCTTTTGCCGCAGGGCCACAAACGCACCGTGGTACGTGCGTAACGCGGACTTGCACAGAGATCTTGAACTGCCTACAGTACAACAACACCTCAAAACACTCTCTGAAGCGTTCTTCAAACGCTCCGAAACCCATCCCAATCCTCTAGTTCGTGATTCAGTCTCATATACTACTCCTGTCTTAGATTCGAAGTTCAAAGTCGCTAGGCCTAGGAATGCGCAAGCGTACTCATCCACCAGACTGTCAGCCGATCTCGAAGCCCTTCTGGCCGCAAATTCTAATCCTAACGTAAATTCTAATTCTAACGTAAATCCTAAAAATTAATTCAATTTTATTATGCAATTTTTTTTTTTTTTTTATTATTTACGTTTCATTTTGAGCACCTTCAGTGCTATGTAATCCCAGCGGGTGACCCCTTCTGGGCCCCGCTAGCGCGGCCCTATTCTCCAATTGGCCGTCGCTCAGATGAAGGCTGAGTGGCAAAAAATTGCACGAGCCGACAGGGGGTTTTTTAGCGGGTAGTGCTCATTTAGGAGCTAGTCCCGGATGCCTTGTGACGCGCGCGAGAGGCATGCGGAGATGCATTTTTTGCCTCCTGCCCAAACGGGGAACAAAAGAAAAAACTATGGAAGTCAGTTCGGTGCCTGCAGCGAAGAAAACAACAACTAATAAGAAGAAAGAAAAAGTCTAATAAGAAGAAAAGTTCAGAAGATTCCAGCTAGAAGAAAGAAAGTGCTGTTCGGTGAATCCGGAGGCCTGTGAAGACCCAAGAAGACGTAAGCGCTGTTCGGTGTATCCGGAGGCCAGTGAAGAGGTCTGAAGAAAGAAGCTGAACTACAAGCCTATTATGCATGTAAAGCTTGAACGTGACGTCGACTTCACCGGTTTGCCCAATAATGTAATAATAATAATAATTCCCCAGACAAGCACACCAACTGTATAACTGTGACCTCAAAGCAAGCAGAGCTTGGATTATGGATGACCATACAGCGAACTGCGGGGAACCCAGAATACACAAACATATATAAATAGAAACAACCATGACGAGAGAGAGAGATGACGAGATGAGAATAAACATCCTTTTTACATCACACAAATGAATGCTCCGACCAGGACTCGAACCTCCGGCGTATGAGGCAGGGCACAATCACGCTACTCGGCTGTCAAGTGCAGATATAAATATAAAAAGGTTTCATGGAGAGAAATAGAAACGGTATTCGAGCCGGTAGCGCAAGCCTAACTTAGGCTATAGGTACTCGATTTACGTAACGAATCGTTGTCGAACGTTCATCGTGGTGCACGTGTTAAAAATGGAGTGATTGGTTGAAATTATTTGCGCGTGTTAGCTATTGGTAAGAAATGGGCAGCAACGTGACATTAGTGGCAGTGCAAGCCAATTCAAACAAAGGCTTTTCTATTTCTCTCTATTAAAAGTTCTGTTGGGTTACCTAATATACTGCCATTTATAGGTTTTTAGTAAAGTAATACTTAATAAGATTACTTATTTACTTAAAACTTACTTGATAAGTTTCTACATAAAAGTTTCAAACTACACTAACTTGTTATCTGGTAAATAAACTTTGTGCTTAAGCCCCAAATCGCATAACCTCGTTTGAAGAAGATCAAGTCATTAACCAGATCAAATCAAGTTTACGACATGAACCATTGGTGATAAATTAGTTTGGCATTATATTTACACAGATATACTCACAGATGTGGTATGTGGTGTGGTAACTAAGCGATGTGCTTGGTTCAAAGAATACAACTACACCGTATTACAATATATCTTTGTAGAGTTTCATGATTTTTAAATGAGATAAAAAGATGCAGATGGGAGTCCTTAAATTCATCTGTTTTTTATATTATTTCTAGATTACAGAATATAGCATATTTACAATACAAAATATTTGATCAAATCAAATCAAAATATTTTATTTCATCATAGTTAAAAAAATACACGTGATAACTGTCTTATTTTTCTTGTCTTCATCGTGATTGCGTAAGAAACCTTAACTTCGGCTTTTTAAAAGAATTGCTATCCAGCATTTCTTGCGGTAACCTGTCCCATTTTTTAATAACGGCTTCCCTGATCTCTTGCACTGTCTGGGTAGATGGCTGACGAGTACGCAAGTTTAAGACAGACGAGCCAGCAGGCCAGTCTAACCTGGTAATGTCGTATTCACACAGAGCAACGTTGATTCGTTGAGCTCGGGTGCATTATCAAGAACCAATTCGAATCGACGGCCTAAGTTTATTCTAAATGACCTGACAATTCCATCAATATCAATGATTTGGTACAAAGCTGCAGTCATCCAGCCACGATACGGGATCAACGGCGTTCGAGCACCAATCATTATACCGCCCCAAAAGGATACCTATTTCCCACCTTGTTGAACGGTTCCGGTGGCAGTTCTTTGTCTTTCAGCGTTGCCACGTCTTCTCCAGACACAGAGACGTTGGTTGTCCGGATGAGTGCTAATTCTGGACTCGTCAACGAGGAGACAATTACGCCAAATGCTTTCCACGTCGTCTTCTTCATTTTGGCGTAGTCTAGCCCACTGGAATCTGCGTCGTTGTCGTTGCTGTGAGTTCAGGGGTGCTCGCCAGGATCTTCTCGCTCGTAATCCAACCTTGTGTAAGCAATTCCTTATGATCTGAGTGCTGATTTCTAGTCCAGTAGCAGCCTGCAACTCAGCTTTTATTTTTGTGGCATTGATTGTTGGGTCTCCGGCAGTTCTTCTGTGCAGCAGTAAGAACAGTTGGCCGAGCACTGCGAGGTCAATCAGCAAAGTTATCCACGCCGCGTGACCGTAACGTGTTCAGGACATAGGGTTGGGATACAGCCACTCTGCGTGAAATTTCTCTCGTAGAATGTCTTCTTCCCCCAAAGTAACAATTCTTGCTCGTAAAACTTCTGATAATCCGATTGGCATCTTTTTGAATGAACTCCTTCTTCGAAAAGCCACAAAAAGTGCTTAAATCAAGTTGGTCAGATTTTTGAATGAGCGTAAACAAGGATTTAATCTCTTATTTATACAGAAAAACAATTGATATTTTAAAATCTTTTGTTATTAAAAGATTTGATTTTTAAATGGAGTATCTTAGAAGAAAAAGAAAAAACGTATTCCATTGTAACAAAAAAGATGTCGTATTTTCAAAGTGATCTCAAACTTTTTTTATGTGTGTATGTATGTTTACTCTGGGTTCCGCCCCAGTTCCCTGTATGGTCATCCATGACACAAGCTCTGCTTACTTTGGGGCCATACAGTTGGTGCTTGTCTGGGGATTATTATTATTTTATTTGTTACTTCATCTCACTGCATAGATCTGGACTTAACCCTTTTTGAATCTGTACTTAGGTATATCAGGCAATAATGCTGCAAACTCATTGACGCATGTTCAATATATTTGTGAAACTTATTAATTTACACAGCAGATATTTTCAAACCAAATATAACAGTCATATTGTGGGGCTATAAATAAAGTATCTTGATGATTTAAAGCAGTTCTGACAAGGTACCTCTTGGACAGGCGTGTATGATAGTCGTCTTCATCGTCACTTTCCATCAGGTGAGATGGAAGACATACGCCTGCTAATTATTAATAAAATTAAACCTTGTACAGTATCTACTACCAATCAGCAAAAAGTACTGTACACATTTCTTGCATTTTACTGCTTTTTGAAAGCTGAATATCGCCAGCTGTTTACAGGCCAGGGCCCACATACGCATCAGGAGTCATGGATCAGTAGAAAATAAATCGTAACAAATTAAATAATCAATAACAAAACATCCACAAGCGAATATTTGGGATGCCAATATGTTTTTGAGTAAAAAAATCATTATTGATTTAAATAATTATGAAATATTTAATTTTAAGTTCTGATTGGCTTTCAAGTTTTGTTCACCCTTTGATATGACTTATATTATGAAAGAAATACAAAACGCTTTTGCAGACAACTATTGCATAAAAGTATATTTATGCGTGTCTTGTTTAAAAATTTTATTTTATTTATTTTATGTACTTATATTAGGAAGACTATCAGTTATTACAGTTAGTTAGTACAGGTTTAATCACAGACTAAGTTACCAAAGAGTAATTTAAAAGTCTCCACTTGTAGAAAGACATGAAATATTATAAATAACACCACAAAAATACTCGCTAGCAAAAGTTATGATTAACAATTTACATACAATTACATATGAATATTATCTGCACTGTTCAAATTTAGAGCGAAATAAAGAAAATGAATAATTAATCACTTCAGATGGCCCTTATCATACTTCTCGAATAAACTTATTTTTTCTTCTACTTAGATTTTTCCTAAATTGAAGATAAGCTGGTAGAAAAAACCGTTGTGATGGTTTCAACGATACCATCCCTACACTAACCTCACTAAATTAAAAAAACAAGAACGATGGGTGAAAGTATTACGCCTATAAAGAGTGAGCTATAGCGAAATAATATGGAAGGGACGTAAATATTGAATTTACTTAGTAAATTAGAACAGTCAATAAAAGACGAAAAAATATCGGCCAAACCTCGACGATAACCTCATTACGTTAAAATTTGTAACGGATGCATCGGATAAATTTGCGTTGCTTTCGTTCAAAACGATCAATTTACACCTCATAGCTGGGGTTCCAAATCCAAAATGCGTATTTCAAGTGATATATCACGTACGTACTATAAAGAATTTTAATAGTTTTTAATGTTTTTAATGTTTTTTAAATCTTTTGAAGATCGCATTATAAACCCAAGGGAAGCTTCGCCGACAATCCGAGAGTAAGAGATATAGTTGTCAAATAACAATTTACAAGTAGTATCGTGTATGACTCCTAAATCCTTTATTTCATTCACACGCTTCAAAACTTGGTTTTTAAGAATGCAATTAAGTTCATTGCGTAAGTTTTGCGTGAAAAAGACATAAGAGTACATTTGCTAAATTTTACGTAGAGTTTGTTTATAGTGCAGCAGTTATCTAACCGTTTCGAGTCATTATTATGTTATCGCGTCACTATCATTATCATAGATTTATAAATTTTCATGTCGTCAGCAAAATTTTGAATTAAACCAACATGTAATGTTTTATATAAAACTTTATTCAAGCAGATCCCAGGTAGTACAAAAACGTGCTCACACAAATGTATTGTAAAAATAAAACGTATGTTTTGAAATTCTAAAACCCAGGAATTCTCCTGGGAAAAGACTTGTTTCAAGATGTGAAAGCAAGTTAAGTGCCAGTGAAACCCAGCTCTGTAGATATTACATTTTTCCATTAACAGCAGTTTCTTTGTAGGTATAGGAGTGTAAATGAATATAAATTGTGTAATTTTTTCATGTGGAATTTTGTGGCTTATTTAGATACATTGTTTGACTAAACATACAAAACAAAGTAGAATGTTGGTGTAGAAGTTATCAAAATTTTCTTCCATGTTTCGTGCAATAAAGAATTCGCGATGAAGATGTAAGTTTTTTCAAAATACAAAAAGTACATCTAGGAGCTTAATTTTTAAATGAGGGAAGTAAACCTATTGGAATTGTATTAAATACTTTAACTTAGTTGATAATTTTTTAATTTAATGTCATCTTAATAAGTAAATACACATATTTATATAGCCATTACACACAACGTAACCACTATCCATATCCATGGGTGTGGATGCCACTTTACATTTGGTGGGTTCGCGTGCTCATTTGCCGGCTATTAATATAGTTAAAAAAATGACCCAATTGCACCAAACGGAATATGGCTTAAAAATCTGCTCGATTTTCAGCTTTACGTCTAGTAATTACCGCCCTGGCCAGATTTCATAACGCAGTACATCGCCGTAGACAAATACCGCAGTAGAATGAGTTAGTGTGCAAAATAAAACAATCAAAATGAGTTAGTGGGTCGTCTATTGTCTACGTGGTAGATATTGAAATGGTTTACGATAACACTTCTTTTTCCTTATATTTTCTACGAAATAATATTTTTACGTTTGTGTATTACAAATGTAATTATGGTTTTATGTCATATGAAGGTTTGCTTAAAAAAATATAACTCAAACGACCTAAGAGATTGAGTCTAAGAGATTGCATTAGGCGCTATGCTTTTTTTATGACATCTGTCGCAATCGATACACCTGTTCCGAGTTGGTAATTAAGCTTTGTTACAGAGTTCCACTAAGACCCCATTCACGAATTAAACACACATTTGTTGTCGCGACCTGTCGCACCAACTCTGGCCAGCGGTTACCGTTGAGTCGCATGACTAAATCTTATTACGATCATTTAAATAGTATTGATATTCATGAAAGTGTTAATGGTTTCCGGAGATCAGAGTTGGTGGTATGGGTGGTATGGCAGCAAGCATTCCCTTTGATACAACTATATGGCTCACCATGGTAATCATTTGATGCTCAGGCAAAAGTACTGTTTACGTACATGTTTGTAAAAAAAAAATAAAAGAAGACAATTAGACTCTTTTAAACTATGTTTCTTTAGAATTATTCAATTAAAGACACTAAACATTTTTTTATTATCTTTTGGTTAGTATACGAGTATATTGATTAAACAGTAAATCCCAATACAATAATGTATGTACGCCAGAGGTTTTGATTGAAGTAAAATAGCGGGAGATAGGTGACGTTCGTACACTACATACGTGAAAATAGCTCTGGTACCACCCAGATACATTTACTCACACACACTCACTTAATTCCTCCCTATCAGACTATATAAATTAATTTGTATTCGAGTAGTGACGTATGCTGTTGGTTCTAAACGGACAATATTCGACTGTGTCGGGACCATGTCGGGACTAAACCATATGACAATCAAAATCAAGCGATTGGGAGCAAGATTTTTGAGGTGCGTTGTTGAGGAGCTTGTCACCTATTATTTACTTTACTGCTATTTACTTTAATAAAAGGCTCGCCGTCTATCGATAACATCCAACACAATCTGTCTGAGTGACAAAAATATGAAATTATTATTATGTTTAACGTGCTCAGTTAAAATATTCTACATCGTCACTTTCCATCAGGTGAGATAGAAGACAAACGTCCAAGTTCAATATTTAAGGGGCGCTCGGCTAGCTTTTGTACGGTTGTTTCCAGGATTTTATAAAATAAATACTACGAGTATTGAATGCCAATATTTCATTCTTTCGTTTAGTTTTGTCTTAGGAAAACATTTTCAAATTCGTAAAAAAGCTTCACTACATACTGAAAACATGGCGTCATCTGTCATGTTGATGTTTTATTTATATTTCAAGTTTTGAGGTTAATTGTGCTGAACTTTTATTTTACCTTTTGAAGGTTTTCGTTTGATTTAAAAAATTATTGACCAGTAATAATTATTTTGATTATTTCAGGTTGCCAAAACGATTATTATCTTTGTTGTTAATCATTTGACACCTTCAAAGTTTTTGTAAGTGCTTACGGTAAAGTTACTACGTTGTAACTCGTAGTGCATATCGATTATTAAAACCATACAGTCTGCTGTCGTTCGACAAACGGACCTGAACTTACCACAGACAAAGCAGACAACAAGTTGCCACAGACTCAATGGTACAAGCATACTATTTCATATTTTGGTTCAACGACCAAAAACGGTTTGACGGCCGAGTAGCGTAGTGGTCAGTAGCCCTGTCTCATACGCCGGAGGTCCCAGGTTCTAGTCCTGGCTGGGGCATTCATTTGTGTGATGAACACAGATGTTTGTTCTCGGGTCATGGTTGTTGATATTTATATATGTCTGTTTATTCTGGGTTCCCCCCCCCAGTTCGCTGTATGGTCATCCATAACACAAGCTCTGCTTACTTTGGGACCATACAGTTGGTGTGTTTGTCTGGGGATTATAAAAAAAAAAAACATGGCGGGATATGGAAACGTCACCTCGGTGTGGCCACATGATGTTTTGTTGTTTTGTTTCAAAGTAGAACATAATGCAGTTTGACATTTTTAATATATTTTTAGTGTGTTTACCACATTTTTTCAAACATTCCAAACTGATATACACATCACTTTCCCACACACACGTATCACTTTCCGTTTCCTTTACTCCAATTAAATATAATCGTCTACGCCAAGAAATTCATGTCCCCGGACGTAAAATAAAGGGGGTCAACAAGAAATGGTTAGCTGCCTGCGTCCGCGTTCTAAGAAAATATTGTCGGGGTATTGTTCTTCTTTGCTTTTATTTTTCACTAAGTAACGGAGAACGGACCAAGAAAATACGTGCACTTTGTTGCGCATAATGTGCATTGTATAGTGTATTTTTGAAACCTTGTTACGTGATTCAGGATTTACGTAATACAGGATCAGAAAGTGCACTATCTTTTTTTCCTTTATCGTTACTTAGTGAAAATAAAAGCATAGAACCTTGGCAATATTTTCTCAGAACGCGGATGCAGGCAGCTTACCAGTTCTTGTTGACCTACTAAATATATCCTTAGGCTTTCCGCAACCATAATGTTAATTAATTAATCAATAGTTAAATTTTCAAGGCATGGTTTACTATTTTTTATATACATGACATACTTATTTTTTTATTTACTTTTGAGCCGTTGGTGTGTTTATCTAGGGATTTATTGTTATTTATTGATGTACAATTTCGTTAACAAAGCAAAACAAGTATATGCAGAAGTTATGTCTCGCAGATATCAAAATTTATTTTAAATATTTATTAATCATAACCCCGTGTTTTCATTTCCATAATAGAGAACCTCGCTGCTTGAACAGTTTCACAGTGACTGTGCACTAAAGCGACAGTTATCTCAATATTTCAAGATAGTTACAATGCGAACGTTAAGTAATAAAGTAAGGTCGTAAAAAACCGTGGAGTCGTAACGTGTTGCGTCAGACGTTGGCTAGAAAGGGATAGTTCAATTTTATTTTATTTTAAGCCAGTCGCTTAGTTAATTGTAAACATCGTTTATAAAAGGTTTAACTTGGTTGCGAAAGAACCATGGCAGACTCCCATACGTAAATTAATTTGAAATTGAAAATTTTTGAGATATTTTGTTCTTTATTATATCTTATTACTCTTATCTTTTGCTACTATATGATTCCAAAATTCTTATGCCTTATGCCCCGAAAATAAACACAAGAAAAAATATTAAGGCCTCGTAATACCTTGCACAAACTTCATACAGTAGGTAGAATTGTGTGACAACCACTACAATCAACAGTACAACCCAGAAAGTTTTGTGGCCACAAATTACTGCCATAAAAGAACAATAACCTGTACGTGATAAGTCGGGTACGAATTACCACAAGTTATTAGTTTACAAGAATGGCATTTATTACCCATTTCTCAACGTGAACGCGGAAGGTCACTAGATCCGCTTTTATTTTATGTGGCAATAAGTTACCGAAACAATGTCTGTTACAGAAAGGACTTGGAACAAAATAATAAATATTTTAACCAGAAACAGTGTTCTACAACAATTGTTGTACATTGGACTGCTAGTAAAAACCTTTAAAAATTAAAAAAAATAAAACGACAATAAAATATTAGATCACCTAAAGAAACGATTACGTTGTTAATACATTTATAACAACAAGATACCTTATATCAAAACCAATAAAAAAATAGGTTTAATATGACTTGAAGGATTTTAGATAAAGGTAAAAAATAAAAAAAAAATTTTGGCCTTGGTATTTTAATTCATAAAGATAACGTTCATAGATAAAGTGCCATCTTTTGACTCTGGGCCTATACACCGAATGCGCCACCATCAATACCTAAAATAATCTTAAACGAATCAACGATATAATGGAATCTTGGCATAATTCTTCACTCTATATTAACTTTGAAAATCACATAAACCGTGTTACCAAGGAAGCCTATAAAGCTATGGGATCCGTAATACGATATGTCTAAATGTTTAAAATCTAATTTTTAAGTTGTTAGCTAGCACTATTGATTATTGTCCTCTGGAATCTGGAATCCACAAGAGACTTGAAAAAATCCAGCGTAAGTTCTTAAGGTACTTAAGCTTAGCTTTTTGAATCGGGATGCAAGGGACATCATCCATTGCCTCTTGCAGAAAGAGAGCAGATGTTTCTCTCCTGGTTAAAATAGCAGTTTCCTTTATAATAGTAAATTCCAGTCCATTAATCTCTAAATGGTTTGACTCCATGTGATACAAATTATTTTTGTTTTCTCGAAACGTTTTTGGGTGAATAAATACATTTGTACTGTGTTTGTGTTCCAATGGCTTAATTAATATTGTGTGCTTATTTATTGTTCTGCTCACGATAGTGATCTGTTAAATGAAGAACTAAGCATACTTATACTGTAGATTTTTGCGTTGATTGTTGTTGCTTGGTATATTTATAAATATATGTGTTTGTCGTCTGGGACTTTTCTCTATTATTTATAATATAAAACAAGCAACTGAATAACAACTCAACAGCTGATCGCATGGTCCGCGCGTTATCTAGATAGGCCGCGCGCTTTCACTCTAAATGTTTAGAAATTTTTTTGGAAAGACTATAAGTCCAAATAAAAAACGGTTTTTTGTAGACGAACGGTGGAGACTTATTCAATCTGGAGTATTTTTTTGTAAAATACTTTATTGAACACCCTGAATATCAATGAAATTATATACGAAACTGACAGATATGTTGTCGACTTTTACCATCGTCGCGTCTACTAGCAGTCTAATGGCTCTGAGCAATTTATTTCAAGTATATTAACAATAAAGGGGAAACGGCTGTTATCCAGCTAATCAATTGTTTGGACACGGGGTCAGCTTGACCCATTCAGGCAAACTGAACTTTATTACTGTTACTTATGAAGGGTCACACGCGGGCACGGATTTATAATAAAGAACTATTTCGAAATGCCTAGTTTATTTATGGCCCTAATAGCCTTTTAAATTTCACCGGACTTTTATAAAATAAAAACTTTTCTTCATATCAAATATCAAATACAAATACTTCATATCAAATACGTATGAAGGGGAAAAAAATTTTTTTCAGACTTTAGTCCATAACAAAACAATTTAAGTGTAAGCCCGCTGAGAGGGAGCTAGTTTCAAAAAACCCTACAATTTCTTTTTACCAAAAAAAATTATTCTCGAAACACTACAAAGGACAAGCCTTTTTTTATTCTTGTGATCCACTTCAAGAATTAGGATGGAAATGTAACAAGTGAAAACTAAAAAATTGGAAATATTTTTTCACAAAGCGCAGGTCAAGACAAATACTTAACGCAATTAATCGATAACGGAACGAGAATGGGATTGATACCAACACCTATGACGTTGATTTGGGTTGACCGTGAGCGTATGCACTCCTGCCAGTTTGGGCCGTCAGCCAGTTTACAGTGACATTTCAATTGCCCCGGGCAGGGGGTTATTTAGCGATTTTACAAATGTTATTTTACAATTGTGTTAAAGGTTAATTTTAAAATCCTCGTTTTAACTTTTGCTACATACGTATATGATAAGTATAAAGAAACATCTCACTAATATTAAATAAATTAAATCTTTTGCAAAATATCCAGCTATAACTTCAAATTTATTATTTATCTATGCAAAATTTTACTGCACAGTTTTCTTAACTTCGTGATGTATAAATAATTCACATAATTAAATCTCGCGGCTCCATACAGTCCGGTGAAATTTAAAAGGCTAATAGGGCCATAAATAAGCTGTCCATTTCGAAAAAGCTCTACACAATTATACTGCCGATATTTAAGCATTCTGGACCACTTCAAATGACAAGTTTAAATTTTAAATAATAAAAGATGTAATTTAATGACATTTTTAACAGGATATAACGAACTTCACAAGTATCTTAAAACAGTTGTTTCAGTGGAAATTATTTAATTGCTAATTCTCAACGACGCGTTTCTTTAAATGTCAGATTGTACTGAAAGATTACATAGTTACATAACTTAACACTTCAATAGGCTGACGACATGACACTGCTTAAAGCAGTTATTAAATTTAAAAACATTGCATTTCACATCAGACAAAGACATTCTGTGTAATTATTACAATATTTTTCCAAAATGCAATTTTGAGTTTAGAGAGAGTCGCACTTTTTTGTTCTGCACTTTAACGGAAGTGATTGTGCCTTTTATTCTCAATTATCCTTATATTCTTCCTAATAGTTCATTAAATCCTGAGCTATGTATGGCATTTTTAAAATTATTGTTAGCTGATTTATCTCATTCTAAAATAAACGATATGGTTCCTTATAACAGTCATTTTTAAATGTAACCCATCTAAATGAATCAACTTTGATAAATTCTAATAGAAAAATAATGTAAATTAATTTATAACTCGAAAGATACCTATTTAAGACTTTAAGTGAACGGTCTACTTGCTAAGAAGTTTGAAGCAGTTCTTTGTTGGATTCTTATGTTACAAACAATCTTCACATTTATTATTACGAAAGTGTTCCCACAATCCATAAAATTTAGCTTTATAAGTTAGACAGATGTCACTGAGAAAACGTGATAAACTGTCGTAATTTTAGTAAAAAAATAAAAGACCAGCAATGATATAACTTCAATAAAGAATTCTCAATCAATAACGTTTACGATAAAAGATTCGTATCCGATGATACTTACGGATAGTTTTTTCTTTTTGAATTGGCATGTTAATGGGCCTTTTAAATATCACCCAACTCTGTAGTTTAGCGCTGACGGCGCTTAGCCGACTGTAAAACTACTCTTACATACAATATGCCTAAGGGCACCCGAAGGGCACGGACCTCGGCTTAGGACGTCGTATATTGAAACTGCTACTGGTTCGGAAGGGTCATCTACTGCCAAAGAACTAGCAAGAAACTCAGTAGGAATGCGAACGACGCGTTTGCCTGGCCCATCGGTGGGCTATGCGATTCGAATGCCGTGTTGCCCTATTTCTAACTGGAACACCGGCGATCCTTGTTGTTATAGCGTCGTCGAGATCTGTTAAGACGTTATGCAGACGCCTATAACGCACCGCTGCGTCTGGGTTGGCTGTGTATTCAGTTGACTTATTGACCAGCGGGTTGGGACGGTGGGGAGTATTGTACGAATAGTACGGATAGTACGTGCGTTTGCCTACTATAAAACTATGAGAAATTTCAAATTATGCACCAGCTTCAAAGACGTGGCCGATGTGACGATTTCTAACAAGTTTGAATTTATTTACGTCTAAAAGCCCAACGTCTAAATGCATTAAAAAGTTATTAAACTGAACCCAAAAAATGCCCATAAAACAAAGATCTCAGAACCGTTGTATAACGACGTAAATTGCAAATTGACTTCACGCAATAAAAAAGGTTGTATACTTCCAGCGGCGTTTGGTCAAGGATGCAAACAAATCAGTTAGAAAGGCAGTTTGTTTGTCACTGAAAATATATATGACATTGGTGGAGATTGAATGGAAACCAAATGAGGCACAGCCCTACTTTTTATCGTCTGTCCAGACAACACCAGAAATGGATTAGTTTTAGATGGTATTGTTCTTTATGTGTCAGTTATTTTTGAATTGTTGAAAAAAAGTTTAAATAAAAACATTAACAATTTTGCATATTCAAACTGTATGTAAATTGTATGGATTAAACTTCAAAATCATAAGTTATTTATATTCGGTATGCAAAAAATATTTATTTCAGTTATGTATTAATTTTTGCAATGCTTTTTGTCGGGCTGAAATAACTTAATTAATCCTATTTAGTAATAATTATACCCTTATTATCATTTCTTGGTTTAATTTAATCTCCTTGTTGAATGAAACAATTCGACGGCCGAGTGACGTAGTGAATAAAAGCCATGCACCATATGCCGGAGCTCTCAGGTTCTCGGTTCATGGTTATTTTATAGTTATATCCCCATTATAGTTATATTCCCAAGTTCGCTGTATGGTCATCCATCACACATCTAGGGATTATTTATAATTAAAATTAAATTCCGATTGGTGGACAACTGCGAAAACTCAGCACATTAAATTCCGGTTTTGATTACCCATTATTCTTTGTCTTCATTTTAAGTCTCCACAAATGCGCTTTCTAAGATGTGAAATCTAAAATAAATCACACATACATCCACATTTGTTTTCGCACGTCTCGGCTTACCTTCGTCAAGGATAAACTTACACAAAAAATATTGTGTTGTTTTAGTGAAACACATTTTTATATTGGAAATGAAAAAAATCAAAGTTTATCAAAGCGTGGGTATTGATTCTTGTTGATTTATTCTATATAAATTTTGTTTCTCGTGAAAGAGGCGAACTTTTTAGAAGAATATATATGGAGAAATAATAAAAGAAACCATAGTAAGTAGGAATTAACCCGTAACCTTGTACATTTTTTCCTACTGTTTTTATGTTTGAACATACATTGTTTAATAAATAAATAGGACCAATACAATACGATAAATTCCGCAAGATGGAGCCACATCCGTAAAACTCAGTGTCGAACCTCAAACACAGACCTGTAATAAAGATCTCAAAAGCCTTTTGCAATCACATAGAAGTACATAAAAAACAGACGTAATAAAATGCTCGATTCCTATCGGGCCATTTAATCACGAGAAACGAATCGGTTAGGAAGGCAGTTTGTTTGTCTCTGGCTGATAATGTACTTGACATTAGTGCAGATTGAATTGCAATCAAATTAATTACACACAT
This sequence comes from Marasmarcha lunaedactyla, assembly GCA_923062675.1. Taxonomy (NCBI): domain Eukaryota; kingdom Metazoa; phylum Arthropoda; class Insecta; order Lepidoptera; family Pterophoridae; genus Marasmarcha; species Marasmarcha lunaedactyla. The sequence continues at coordinate 19,220,271 of OV281352.1, read as the reverse complement.
CTGTCTGTGTTGTAGACCGAATGAAAAATACTAGAAGTGTATTGGTTTTGAACGACTTACGGCTGAAATTAGTTACGTATCTGCTATAAAGATTGCGGTCGGTGGGCTGTTGGACTATAATTCGATAAAGTAATTAATAAATGCAATAAATAACGGGTAAAGATACGATATTTCTTGCCACCACAAACAGAATACAATATGGCAGCACAGAGTCTTTAAAAAAGAGAGTTTAAAAAATTACATCATTATAAAAAGTCATAAATTAAATGTGTTCGCAACAGGTTTTATAATTTAACTACTGAAAGGGAAAGGTTCTTTAAATAAAAAAGAAAAGTTTCTTTTGTTTTGTTTGAATAGTGACGTAAACTTTACGTAGATATCCTAGAATGTCAGAGTGCGTTCTGGGTGAATTCGTTTTTCTGGGGCCGTTCTTCATTGGTTGACCCCTTATACCCAATGTCCAATCTCAAAAAGGATGTAGCATCTCTCTGCGTATTCTACAGAATATATTACGGAAAATTCTCAGAAGAGTTGTTTGGATTTTAGCCAGCCGGTTTGTTCCGCTAGTATAATACCTGCCCAACTCTAAAATTCCATCTAGATGGTTGGCGGCACTCTACAGTAGGCTTTATGCGAAGCTTTCTACCGTGTAATCTAAAGCTTTGGAACAAACTTCCATCAGTGGTCTTTTCGAACAATTATTATATTCAGGCGTTTAAGAAAAAAGCATACACATTGCTCAAAATGTCGTTTGTCAATTTTTCATTTAAAAAAGTTTTTTTTTTTCAATTTATATACCATTTATATACATAGGGCAGTGGAATTTTGTACAATTAATGCTGGACATGGCAATTTTATCCTAAGGAAACATTCCTTTATATTTTGAAAATCAGAAAAACTTCATTCAAATTTATTTGAAGTTAAGCTTATTACTGGAAAATACAAAGTGTTTATTGTCCGAAATCCCCGGGAAATAAACACTTTTTTGATGACATCAATCAACAGAGTCAACTATTAACATCGAATCTCTGTAACAAACTTGATAAATTAAATTAACGAACCCATGAAATGTTTTATGTAGGTATATAAATAAATAATAATAAATCCCCAGACAAACACACCAATAGTATGACCCCAAAGTAAGCAGAACTTTTGTTAAGGATGAACATACAGCGAACTGGGAGGACCCAAAAAAACATACATATATAAATATAAATAACCATGACCCGAGAACAAACATTTATATTCATCACACAAATAAGTTCTCCGGCTAGGACTCGAACTCCGGTGTATGAGGCAGAGCCCGCTATGCCACTCGGCCGTCTTACATTATTTGCAAACGTTATATTATTTGAATTCATAGTATCAACAAATATGAAACAACTAAATTAAAAAAGAATTTTATTGGTTGCTCGAAATGATCTCTTTTTATAGTTACAAAAATGTATTCATCTAAAGAATTAAGTTCGGTAAATATTAATTGCAAGTTATGGTGAATACTTACATTGTTATAGAACGTAGTTTTTAAGTCATTTTGACATTTATATTGTTTCTTTTATGTCGTAGTTAAATTTCACACCCACAATTTTATGTATTTTATATTTTTGACCAAAGAGTGTTATGAGGTTTTTTTTGCCGGCGTTTTTCCTCTCGATCTTGTGGAACTTTTGCTCAGCGTTACAGTACTTCCCCTCTTGGTTGCATTGTAAAATTCCACCCTTTATATGTATGTTCACGTATTTGTATGATTACGTACTAGAATGCAGAAAAATAAAACAGCTACGTTTATTATTCGCAAGTTCAAAATCTCTTTAATGAGAATACCTAATTATTTTTTGACGTTATGTAAAAATATCGAAAGTTTGAAATACAGAATGGACTTAATACCGCAGTTCATAATGCCTAATAGTTGTTAACTAAAAATTCAAAAACTATATGATGCATTATTAAGCATCTTTGTTATTTTTGAAATTCTTATTCTTAAAATTGGTGCTTCGCCGGGTGCTGTCGCACCACGCTCACTTCGGTGCTCGGTTCGCGCACATCTTAGGATATTGGCTTGCCAATGCTTGCCAAAAATAAAAAATTTTAATGTCTCTGTTACCGATGGTCCAGGTCTAAATATTATATGACACATATAATTACTGTTTTGTCGTTTGTTGACCACTTTGATCTGTATTATCTTCTCCTTGGTTTAGAATTCCAATTTCAAATATACACTCGGCGTCACAAAAATCGCACCTTTATGTTTTTTTCAGTAAATTGCTCCTAGAATCTGGCCCATAAATACCACGCGTGAAAAAGAAATATCATTGTAAAGTGCACTTCAATACCTTTACATTCATTACCTGTATCATTAAAAAATCAATTACCATTTCTAACCAGGGACCAATCAATAAGATATTGGGAAAAATGCTCACTTAAGGAGCGCTAGTTGGGCTACCTTAAAAGGGTATAAAAAGTTATGTCCAGGTAAGAAATGGGTCATCATTCTCGCTCCGATCGCCACGCGGTGTGGACGTGCAAGACCCAGTTCTCCGTTGATCGGTTCCTTCCCGATATTCCGTGGCGCTCAGTCTACTGACGTCACAGTGTAGCGTGTTGGTTCCGTGCTACGGTTTTCAAGGTTTTTCTACTCCGTCTGAGTGCTTTCAAAGTGCGATTTTTCTTTGCGACTAAGCCCCTTAGTCTTCAAAGTGCTGTGCTAAGTTGTGTTGTGCTTGTGCTGAGTGCAGTGTTGTGCCCAGCGTAATCAGTGCAAAGGATACTTAACGGTGACAACGAATTTGTACAGAATCAGTCCTTTTATTTTTATTTTATTTCTCTTCTCTATTTTATTTATTTTTCTCCTATTTTCATATTTATTTTTATCATATCTGTGTGTTCTTCGCGTGTATTTGTCCTTTCTGTCGGTAAAGGTTGACCCTAACGCGGTCAACTCTTTACCTGCGTACCCTTTTTTTAGGTTTCTAGGTAGCGGCCTTCGGCGTACTACGGTTAGTTTTAAGTTATTCTCCCCAGCCCCCCTACCGCTGGTAGGGAGGTTAGCCACTAGGGTTCGCTAGGTTTTTATTTAGGAACTCTAGGCATTTTTTATATAAATAGGTGCTAGGTTTGCTAGGGAACCTAGGCATACATTATATATTTATATACTACATATTCAAGCCCTCCAATGGACCTTGTAAGCGTTCTTAAGTCGTTCGCCCAGGCGCTCGCGGCGATCTAACGCAGGCCTTACAGGCAACTATCGCGTCCCCGGCCCCTCAGGCCTCAACCCCGGCCCCTCAGGCCTCCAACGTCCAGACCCCTCAGGTCTACAGCTCTCCCGCGTCTCCCGCCTCGTCCGAGATGGACTGCGAATCGATCGCATCCTCTCACGCGTCGCGTCGCAAGCGTACCGCTCCCGGGAGTGACTCCAAACCCGCGTCTGATACGTCGTCAGATGCCGTCACCTTAACCGGCTCTCCTGAGCCCGCGTTTCAATTAGTCGCCAAGCGCTCCAAGAAGCGCTCAAAGAAAGCTTCGGTATCATCAATACCAAAGCCCTCCCCGGTGTCTTCTACACCAGCCCCCGCGCCATTAAAATCGCTTGAAGTAACCGCGTCTCCGTCGGTCCCTTCCAAGCCAGCGTCGCGCTGCGCTCCCGTCCCACCAAAGCCTCAGCTCCCTCCGCCCGTCTTCCTGCGTGAAAAAGCGCGCTGGACCGCGGTTTCTAACTTGTGCAAAGTGCACAAAATTAATTACTTAAAAGCCGCCAACGCTGGCGAAACAATCAAAATTCAGGTTGCGACCGTCGACGACTTCCGGTCTTTCACTAGGCTTCTGTCGATCAATCAAATCGCGTACCACACCTACGCCCTCCCTGAGGAGCGTAAGATCCGCGCAGTACTACGGGGCGTCCCGTTTGAGCTCAGTAATGAAGACATTCTCGAGGACCTTAAGTCTCAGGGCTTCCCGGCTGTAGCAGTGCACAAAATGCACTCTAACCGCGGTAGGCGCTTTCCGCTAGCTTTAGTTATCTTGTCCAATACTCCCAACTCGAGGGAGATCTTTAGAGAGGCTCGCACAATTTGCGGACTCTCAAATATCTCCGTCGAGCGTCCCAACCCCCACGGTCACCCTGGGCAGTGCCACCGCTGCCAGCTCTACGGCCACGCAGCGGCGAACTGCTCAGCTCCCCCCAGGTGCGTTAAGTGCCTGGATCCACATATAACGAAGGAGTGCACTCGCACTCCCGAATCCACTTCCCCCCCTGCCTGTGTGCTGTGCGGCCAGTCCGGTCACACAGCTAACTACAGGGGCTGCCCGCGCGCTCCGCGCTCCACCGCCAAGAGGGTCGCGCCTAAACCGGCGCCACCGCTCACTCCCGCTAACTTCCCGCCGCTGCGCAACCGGGGTCCCCCGGAAGCAAAGCCCGTTCAGCCAACGCCTACTCAGGCTCTGTCTTGGAGGCAGCGTCCAGCCGTTCCGCCTGCACCTTCCCAACCCATCCCAGCTCCCGTAGCTTCCGTAGGGCCGCGTCCTGCTTTGCCATCTTCACCTCAGTCGTCGCTGGCTGAGGACATGAAGACCGTGTTCGACGTCATTCAAAACGTCGACATTACAAAAATTTCTGTTCTCGCACGCAAACTGCGAGCCGCCCGCTCTCCTCAAGAGCGTTTATTTGCGTTAGCTGAACATCACTCGCTTCTAAGTTCGTTATAAATTTATTTTTTTATTTTTGTATAAAATCATAAATAAGTAAATTATAATGTCCAGTCGTATTAAACCCAAGGGCTTATCCCTAATATCTTTTAACGCTCGTAGCCTTAACACTAACCTTCCCGAGATTAAACTGTTCCTTCAGAACAAAGAACCTGACTTATTCCTTCTCCAGGAGACATGGCTTACTCCAAACCGCTCCAGGGGATTCGCTATACCAAAGTACGCGTTTATTCGTAACGATAGGCCCAACTCCGACGGTTTCGGCGGCACCGCTATATATTACAAAGGAGGCTTCCATTGCTGTCCTCTCCCTACCCCTCCTCTCCTCAACATGGAAGCCACTGTGTGTAGATTGGCTATGACTGGTCATCCGACCATCATCATAGCTTCAATCTACATACCTAGTGGTACCAGACCAATCCGCAGCGACTTTGAGGCCATTCTCGCCCTCGGCCATTCAGTCATTATGTTCGGAGACTTTAACTCCAAACATACTGACTGGACGTGCCTATCGACTAACACCAGCGGTATCGCTCTCCTCGACATCACTAACTCCCTTGACCTAGACGTCATATCCCCCATCACTCCCACTCACTATCCCAACAACCCGTCCTACTCTCCTGACATCCTCGACTTTGCAATTATCAAGCGTTTCAATCTTGATCTAAGCTATCGAACCGCTCGATGACCTAGGCTCCGACCATCGCCCCGTTTCTCTCGTGCTAGGACCGCCGAACGATAACGTCTCATCTACTAAGACCTTTACCAACTGGAAAGGTTTTAAAAATACGTTAGTTTCAGCCTTAGAGGCTCCGAACTCTCCACTCGCGATCTCTCCCGAACAACTAGATAGCCCGGATAAAATCGATACATTAGTAAATTCTCTCACTGATGCTATCAACTCAGCCATCAGTGACAACGAAAAGGTTGCTAAGCAAGGCAAACCCACGCTTCCCTTAGCCGTTAGCAATCTTATTAAAGCTAAGAACGCGGCTCTCCGGAGAGCCAAGAAATATCCCACGCCCGCATATAGAACAGCTGCGAATCAGCTTCAACGTAAAGCTAGGTCTTGCCTCGCGGAACTCCGAGACACTCAGATGAACGATCTCATGGCGAATATCTCTCCGTCCCACCAAGCGTACTATAGCATGGCCCGAGCCTTACGCGTAGACACCGCCTCTCACGTTCCTCCTCTCACTCGTCCCGATGGCACTACTGCCCTTGAAGTCGAAGAGAAAGCCGAATGCTTCGCTGACAGCATTGCCGCACAATGCTCGCCCAGCACGCAACTTGCTGATCCCTCACACATCCAGGCGGTGGAGGACGAAGTCCTTCGCAGAGACTCTCTCCCCATCACCGCCGACCCTGTCACAGTCTCTAATGATGAAATCTTGCTTCTCATTAGAAATCAAAAGTCCAAAAAGGCTCCGGGTGCGGATGGAATTTCCAACCACGCACTTAAGCACCTACCTCAACAGATGCTTACCTTGTTAGCTATCATTTTCAATGCCTGCTTCGACCATGGCTACTTTCCAAAAGCTTGGAAAGAAGCGACAGTCATAAGCATTCCCAAGCCGGGCAAACATCTGAACGTCCCGGCTAATCACAGACCCATCAGCCTCCTCAAGGCAATGTCTAAACTTCTCGAGAGAGTCATACTCTCTCGAATGCGGAACCATCTGTTTCCAACGGATGGCGATCCTCTCATTATTCCCCACCAGTTCGGCTTTCGCGCTAAACACTCCTGCCCTCAGCAAGTCCACCGAATCGTCGAGTATATACTTGACGGTTTCTATCCGCGTCGTTATAAAACAGTCGCGGTTTTCTTTGACGTAGCCAAGGCTTTCGATAAAGTCTGGCACAGCGGTCTCGTTTATAAACTCTACAAGATAGGCTTACCGGATCGCCTAGTCAGGTTAATAGCGTCGTTTCTCAAAGACCGTACATTTCGATTTAAACACGAAGGCACGCTTTCTGCGCCTCGTCCCATAAAGGCTGGAGTCCCTCAAGGCTCAGTCCTCGCCCCTCTGCTGTACACCGTGTACACCAACGACATTGCCATCCCGCCGAAAGGCGTCGAACTCGCCCTCTTTGCTGACGACACCGCACTCTATACCAAAGGCCACAGTGTTCGGCACCTTGTAACCAGACTCCAAAAGGCCGTAAACGCCCTTGGTGTATGGTTTCAAAAATGGCGCATGGATGTGAACCCTGAAAAGAGTTCTGCGATGCGCTTCGACCACAAACGCCGTCGTCCCGATGGCGATCCCCACGTCCGAATGTTAGGCATTCCCATCCCCTGGAAGCGCAGTACTAAATACTTAGGCGTCACATTAGATCCGACGCTTTCTTTCAAGCCACACGTCGAAAGAGTTTCGAAACTCGCTCGTCACTATTTAGGCCGCCTAAATAGCATGTTAGGTAGAAAAAGTAAAATGTCCTTCAGAAACAAACGTACACTTTACAAGGTCTGCGTTAGACCCGTTATGACGTATGCCTCGCCAATCTTTGCCCACGCCAAACCCTCCCTCCTGCACAAACTGCAGGTAGTTCAAAACCTCTTTTGCCGCCGGGCCACAAACGCACCGTGGTACGTGCGTAACGCGGACTTGCATAGAGATCTTGAACTGCCTACAGTACAACAACATCTCAAAACACTCTCTGAAGCGTTTTTCAAACGCTCCGAAACCCATCCCAATCCTCTAGTTCGTGATTCAGTCTCATATACTACTCCTGTGTTAGACTTGAAGTTCAAAGTCGCTAGGCCTAGGAATGCGCAAGCGTACTCATCCACCAGACTGTCCGCCGATCTCGAGGCCCTTCTGGCCGCAAATTCTAATTCTAACGTAAATTCTAATTCTAACGTAAATCCTAATTCTAACCTAAATGCGAATTAATTCAATTTTATTTTGCAATTTTTTTATTTTTGTTTATATTATTGATTTTCATTTTGAGCACCTTCAGTGCTATGTATTCACCTTCAGTGCTTTGAGCACCTTCAGTGCTATGTAATCCCAGCTGGTGACCCCTTCTGGGCCCCGCTAGCGCGGCCTCTTTCTCCAATTGGCCGTCGCTCAGATGAAGGCTGAGTGGCAAAAATGCACGAGCCGACAGGGGGTTTTTAGTGGGTATGGTCCTGGTAGGCGTCGGGACGAGTCCCACATAACTTTGGAATCGCGCCAGAGTATGCGTCAGGGCTTTTTTATCCTCTTGCCCTTCCCGCGGAGGGGAACAAAAAAAAAAAGAAATGGGTCAGTCGCTACTCAGACTTTAGAGTGAACACACTGGAACAACATACGCAAAAGAACTGTACCTGAAGATGGATACAACCCCTGAAGAAGCCGCTCAAATGGTTGCTCTATTGCAAACAGGACTGCGACAGGTTGACGTTGCTCGACAGTTGAACCTTAGCCGATTTGCAGTACGACGAGTATACCAACGGTTCCGTGAGACTAGTGGCTATACCCGAAGACGTGGATCCGGAAGAAAACGTTGTACATCAGAAAGAGACGACCATTTCATTGTGTCTACGTCGTTGCGCCACCGCTTCAGCAATGCTGTTGAGGTGCAACAAGAGCTCCGGTCAGCTCGTAGAACGTCTGTGAGTGTCTCTACGATTAGAAGAAGATTGAAAGAAAAGGAATTAAGAGCTCACAGACCTGCTAGAGGCCCAAAATTGACCGTGCGACATCGAAGAGAGCGGTTACAATTTGCTCAGGAGCATGTCAACTGGACGCTTGACCAGTGGAGGGCCGTTCTCTTTACCGATGAGACACGAGTATGTCTTTTCTGCAACAATAGACGCAGAAGAGTATACCGAAGAAGAGGGGAACGTTTTACCCAAGCGTGTATAGAGGAATCCGTCGAATACGGAGGTGGTTCCTGTATGTTCTGGGGTGGCATATCCGTTGAAGGGAAAACGGAACTTGTGTGCGTCTCTTGGACTGGCGGTGGTCGCGGGCAAGGGTCGCTGAATGCTGGGCGGTACATAACAGAAATCTTACACGACCATGTGGTCCCGTATGCCGGTTTTGTTGGCGATGGTTTCAGGTTAATGCACGATAACGCCCGTTGCCACACTGCGTTTTCTGTGCGAGACTACTTGGAAGAGGTTGAGATTCCTGTTATGCAGTGGCCAGCACGAAGCCCAGACCTAAACCCGATCGAGCATCTCTGGGACGATGTAAAGAGACAGTACGAGGACGTGATCCTGCTCCCACCACTCTCCAAGAGCTTCAGGATGCCGTGAAGGAAGAATGGGAGAACATACCCCAAGAGAGAGTGGTGACCCTCGTGAGGTCCATGAAGGATCGGATGGAAGCTGTCATCAAAGCAAGGGGAGGAAACACTAGATTTTAAGGACTGATTTGAGATTTTTTTTATGTTTTTTTAAATTTAGTTTTTGTAACTTTTATCCTTTTTAAGATTTTTTATTAAAAGCTTTAAAACATATACACATGTTTGTAATTTCTAATAGGCAATTAAATAACCTTTCCAATGATATCCTACAATCATACCCTTACTATGGACAAAGTTTGAGTAAAAGTATTTTAAAGTTGCTTTTTCGAAAGGTGCGATTTTGTGACGCCGAGTGTATATATATATATATATATATATATATATATATATATATATATATATATATATATATATAACTCACGCATTTATGTTTCGAAAACCGTAATTTATTTGCTGTTTCCTCTTTTGGCTTTTTCTTTACGTCAGTTAGTTTACAAAATGGAAAACTTGAAATATCGCCTTATTTACGAGTACGAGCTCCACCGTGGCACTAGTGCTGTAGAAACGGCTCGAAGTATTATTGTTGTGTATGGCGGCAGGGTCAAAAAAAAACACAGTGCGTTTTTGGTTCCAAAGTTTTTGTTCTGGAAATTTCGACCTGCAGACGCCGTGACCGAAGCCGGAGACCAAAGTTGATAATGAAGATTTGAAGGCTATTGTGGAAGCAATCCATCACAAACCAAGTCCGAGTTAGCTGTAGGCTGCGGTGTTAGTGACAAAATTGTTTTAATCCACTTGAAGCAAATTAGGAAGGTGAAAAGCTTGAGAGGTGAGTACCTCATGAATTGAGTGCAGCAAACCGACAAACGCGCGTCGATATGACATGCTGCGTTATATTACTCAACCGACACAATCAGACGAATCATTACCTGTGATGCAAAGTGGATCCTGTACGACAATCTGAAATGCTCATCGCAACCCTGGCAAACCAGCCAAATCCTACCCCCAGCGAAAATTGACTCAAAAAAAGTTACTTGTGAGCGTTTGGTGGACTAGTGCCGGTGTCGTTCACTATGGCTTTCTTAAATCTGGCCAGACGATTACCAACTGCAAACCGTGATGGAAAAGCTAGCTGCCAAACAGCCGCTCTAGGCCAATGCTGCTTCAGGGCAACGTAGATCCACGGTACTCCCCGGATCTTGCTCCAACAGATTACCATTTGTTTCGAAATTTAGATAACTTCTTGCAAGGGAAGAAATTCAACGCCGATGGGGCAGTCCAAAGCGCCTTCAAAGATTTTTATTGAGTCCCGTTCGAATGGTTTTTTTTAGTAAAGGGATCAAAGAACTACCTCTGAGATAACAAAAGTGCATAGATAGCAATAGTACATACTTTGATGAAACAAATATATCATATATTTTTTTAAATTTACTTTATGTTCCTCACTTACAAAACACCAATTTCATACGTAATGACCTAATATAAATAGCATAAATCCACATCTTAAAGTTTTCATTTTATCTTTTCCCATATTTCCCTAAAGTACTAATATGCATACAATTTTTTGTAGCACAGATGTCAAGGATAAAGGATAATGTCAAGGATAAAAGTTCCTTTTAAAAAATATAGAATGAAACAAGAATAAGTTAAATTTTATACATAGAAACAATTGTAAAAAAAACTATTTTTTATCAACTAAGAAGTTAAAATAGTGAAATCACACCAGTGTAACACTTTCGTGTTTTACTGGCGCGTCTCGTAATAAAATTGTAAATTTTACTAAGTACTGAATAAATAAATAATTAAATAAGTAAGCTATGATTGTACTGATACATGGTAAAGAATACAGAATGGGAACTTGGACATCAGATACAAAAATATTTTTATGAAAATATAAGCGAATATCTATGTATTAATCAAGCAACAATTTTGTGAAGACTCATAAAAATAAATAAAATTAATAAAGAAATTGTAAAATCTGTCTTAGTGCATCTCTCTCAAAGAGCTACACAAATAACATTAACAAACAGAAAATGTGGTAGAATTGTATGTTTTATTTGACGTCAATAAGACTAAGTTATTGTCAATGATGTGAAATACATATTCAAATTTTAATTTGAAGGTCCTTACTGAATAGTGGAAATATGAAAACGTTAAAAAACAAACATCCATTGATATGAAAGTAAACTGAAAATGTAACTGAATAAAAAAACTTGACCATTAACAAGTCCAAATACTTGTAAATTGGTCCGTCCCGACCAAAATCACTGTGTCTGCACTAGATTGATTATTTATTTTCTATATCATTGATCATGAAACTAATTCAGTGATGTAGATATTTTAATAATATTTTAGATTTATAGACAACTGAAGCTGTTTATATCTTTTTAGTTCTCTTTATACGCAGGTGAATGTTTTTATTTGTTAAATTTACTGTCTATTTATTTCAAATTCAGTTTCAATGTGCCTAAAAGTGTTTTTTGTTTATTGTAGATTGTTACTTATTGGTACTTTTGCCTCAGAACTCATTGCAGCATAGACTAAAGTACAATGACTCAGATAATAATTTCAGTTCGGTAATTGCTTTGTTTTAAACTTGGCATATTCAATTTAAAAAAATAAACAAATGCAAAAAATTTATTCCGATCTTTACTAATCTGAAGCTAAAGCCCTTGACTTACCCTCTGGTTTCTAACAATAAATTAAATAAAACAGATGATCCTGGGCTCAGATCATAATAACGACACACACCAAAATATTCTCATGAGAGAGAAATATTTACTTATTTATTTCGTGAAAGTAAAACGTGAGTGTCTGGCTGGTGTTTGATCTGGCTTCCTGATTTATCCCGCAGGAATATGGCAAAGGTACATAAAAGTATTAAGATATTGGGTTACGCTAAGAAGGGATAATTCCAAATCCAAACATTCGGGAATAAAAGTTTGTATTCGGCATCGTGAGCGAGAGTTAGTCGAGAGTTAAGGAAAATACAAATATACCATTAATTAGGTTGTTTATGTTGTTTATCCTCGATTTCTTAACGGCTAATTAATCTCGCATCTTTTCTTTTGTTTGTATGAAGCTATTATGTAATGGGTAGTTAGCTGCCGCTCTTAGCGGAACAAGTTGGAAATAAAGTACATTTGTTTTCGCTTTGTTAATGGCATTGTGCTTATGTAATTACAAAGAAACAGGATACATTAAGATGGATAAAAAGCGTCCCATCTTTTTTTTTCCTTTTAGCCTATGGGCTAAATTGCGTAATCGGCAAAAATATTTCGAGCATAATGTCTTTTTAGATGAAATTAAACTATTACATTTAAAATATATTTCCTTTCATGACCTCTGACGTAAAACGTCAATCTTGATCTCACATATTGTTCTTGCCGTTACGTGCAAAGTAACCCAGTTACACTAACCTCATACGGAAAATAGCTTTAAAAGTGCAATTTTTTTATTTAGAATTTTTTTTAATTAATCGTGATTGAAATTTTTTTCTGTTTGCAGCAAATATAACAAAAACATATAGAAACTTGAGAATAACATACACATTCATACTTATTCATCGCAATAAATCAAAAAATAGAATACCCACGGGTTTCAACTGTCTAACTAACACTTTAAAGTTAACGGTAAAATACAAAATTCAATAAATTCAAAGTCTGATCTTGAGACTTTGGAGTCATGAAAAAAATCAAATCAGATCATTATGGAAATCTCATGACGTAATCTATTTAAAATTTGTTTCCACCCACGATATTACTCATTTGCTCGATTGGAAAGTCGCCCGAGTTAAGCTTCGCGTTTCTGTACATTCACGAGCGTTCTGGCTTTCCTCTGCACGTCGGTTTGAACCGAAGTTGCGCCGATCCTTTTACCCACCAGACCAACCCAAAAGGCACAAGACTAATATAGCGGTTACAAGTCAGCAGGTTGAGATGAGCTGCGACACTTTTAATACTAATAATAATAAATCCCCAAACAATCACACCAACTGTATCCAACTGTATGGCCCCAAAGTAAGCGGAGCTTGTGTAATAAATGACCATACAGTGAACTGGGGGGGAGGAAAACCGAATAAACATATACATATAAATATAAACAACCAAATTCATCACATAAATGAATGCCCCGGCCAGGACTCGAACCTGGGACCTCCGGCGTATGAGGCAAGTATACTAACCACTACGCTACTTGGTCGTCAGTTTTTGATTTCTTATCCTGTCTCTAGTGCGATCTGTCCACCACCTGATACCATTATTGAGCAGCCCATTGAGCATACCTAAATGGGCTGACGCTCGCAGCAGCAAAGCTGCAAATCTCCCACGGTTGACGGCTGAAGAGCCGAACAGGAAGTTCTGATAGCTTGTGTTTGGTTCGTACCGCTAAAGAATGAAGTAATCTGCTTGCGTCTATTTTCCAGATAAATTGAACTCCAAAAAATGTATAAAAATATGTCTAGATATAAAGTTTAGTATCAGTTTATTATTTTTGTGGCAGACGCTCAAATGATACCTTATAATTTTATTCATTTGGGTAGTTTGTAACGCTTTTTTTTGTCATGCTCTTTATTTAAAAAACTCATATACATTTATTTATATACAAATAAGTATACCAGGCCACTCAGAAAGTTCTTGCAAAAAAGTTGTTATCTGTGGAACGCTGGCTAGTTATAATTTATTTTGAAAATTCGATTATTGAAAGTAAAAATATATTGGTTTCAAATCGAATGTGTAATCGACTTCAATTACCTTTTATGAACAAGGCGCCTTCTAGTATGCCGCTAGTATTAAGGAATGGTATTACTTAGATTTTAAGGATGAAGACAAAAGTGGTCGTCCTTTGAATGCTGTTATAAAAGAAAAGGGGCTACAAGTAAAATATCTGATTCAGCAAAACCGGTGAATCACATACGAGGAGATTCAGCACAAACGGCAGATTGGACGGGAAGTGTAAATGTTAATAAGGTCATTAATTTTTCATGCTTAAGGAGGATTGTTTCGCGCTGCGTACTCCACCACCTCACCGATGCTCAGAAGCAGGTGCGCGTGGAATGGTGCCATGGTATGATTTATGAATTCAAAGCAGGTTCTTCTCGCCGTATTTACGATATCATAACTGGTGAAAACGAACCAACGCCTTCGAAAGTGAAACGGTCGAGGAATACTCGAAACATTTTGATCGCCAGCTTTTTCTCCTTAACGGCGCATTTCGTATCGATTTCCTTAAGAAAGTAAAGCAGCAACAATGCAAACTTGAACACTACACATTGCTTGCCAGAAAATGTATGCCAACAACGTGCTCGGTGCACGGGAATCCGAGGCCTCTTTTTCCACCACGACAACGCGCCTACGCACTCCGCTTTCAAGACGAATGACTTTCTTAACGCCGTACCGGTAACACTTTTGGCACCGTGTGACTTCTTCTTGTCCCCTAAAATGTAAATCGAGCTCAAGCGGATACAGTTTTTATCGCCAGAGATGCGCTCACTACGTTTGAGAAAGCCGTTGAGGAAGTACTCGTTTCAGACTGGAAAATGTGCTTTGAAAATTGGTTCAGACGTATTAGAATTTGTATAGACACTGGTGGAGAGTTCTTTGAAAATGAAAATTTTTACTTTTGTTTCTCAAAACTTTCAGAGTGTCCCACGTATTTACAAATTAACAATAGGAAAAAGAAAAAAGGAAAGAAGGGAAAGAAAAGGTTAAATATGGAATATATATAATGCCTAAAGTTCCAGCCTTTCAGGTCATGAGTTTCACTCACCAATTTTATTTTCTACATAATTATGATATGTCTACCAAATGAATATAAACGCGACTCAACTCAGCCACTTTTTCAATTTATGTTTCCAAGAGGCCTTAATAATGATGATCGCCATCATAACCAAACAAATATTTACTTTATTAATGATAAAAGCACCAAAAAAAAATAAATATGTATTATTCAGAACAACTAAAAACCTGTAGCGTGGGTCACATTTTGCAATAAAATTCGCTTTATTTTGCATAATTTATCAAAATTTTTTTACAGTTTCAGCTTAAAAATGTTGAACGAATGAATTGTATAAAGCTGGCAAAAACCAGACGAGACCGTGGTATGTTCGCAGCTTTTGCCAATACGACGCGATAAGCGTAGCAAATAATTTACTAAAAAATTAAACTTACATAATTTCTATTTGGATATCGATTGTGTAAGTCATAAGCAGTAAATGTTACAATGACACAGGATGTCTGAAATGAATAAAATTCATTGTATTTCTTATCCTCTAATATTAAGTAGGTGTTGAAAGTACAACATTTTTTTTAATACAACATTCACCTCATTTAGGTGACGATTTTATATGATGACGGTACTTTTAGGTGTTCAATGGTGTCGTGGCTTGTTTTGTACACATCATCCTAAACGTTACGTTACAAGAAATAGTCTTGCGGGGTAAGATAGGGCGACCTCATGGGACATTTGACAGAGCCACTTGTAGCAGTTATCATTTAAAAAGTCTTTAGCTATTTAACTATTGCTACGCGGGCGCTCCATTCTGCTGAAAAACTAAACTCGTTCTCTTTTTTCCACCAATATTTCTCCTAAGACTACTTAAAGATCTTCTATTTCAAGATACTTAAATCAGTCCAAACGTTCATCATACTTTATCCTACCGTATAAATACTCGTACCCAATTTAGCTATCGTATAATTTATTGACTATTTTGCCGAGGTGTCAGAAAATACCAAATAACGAAGGCTGCAGCCGTAGGTTTCAACAAGTATGAAAAAATTTAATTAATATTAGTTTAATTTCGATTAAAAAGGATTACAATAAAAAAATTAAATTAAACTATTTACTTAAAGATGTAAATTTGATGCTACGAACGAAGCTCGTGGAAACTCCAGCTTCGGCAACCCTAATACATGGCTCAATGGTGGGAACGTCGACTGAACTCTGGAAGAATACTAGTACTAACAAAATGTCAATGTGATTAATCCGATAGATAATACATCCTAATCGCTTGAAGCCACTATAATTTATATCATATAGAAACGTTAATATGGCACGTGGGTAAAAAGGTCAGTTAAAATTTTATTAAAAATTACCACAATATTTCTCAGTGAAGTGAAACGAACAAGAGAAATCTTTCACAGCATCACACAATTTCTTCACAATTTTCCATTCATTAAAACTCTCAAACGCAGCTAAACTTCTGCATAAAATATTTCAATTTTCCTTGCTTACATTTCAGCTATTTCGGAGCTGTCTGTATAAGAAGATATGTACATAGTATTAAGTATTACACTGTGCAAAAAGTAAGCTGAATAAGTAAGCAAATATTGAAATTGTATGAACTATCTTTTGATTTGTTTAAGCTTTACTTCTTATTGAGCCAAAAAAGTTTGTAAAGTAAAAATTAGTAAGCTTTTCAACCACACTTTATAGCTGACTTGACATTACTTGTATTTTTTCGAATTATAATTATACGAGTATAGGCCTAACCTACCTCAATACTCCCTATATGCTTCAAGATTTTATAAGACCTTACGCGAAAGTAACGAGGTTCATTTTGAAAGCAAAAATCTACTAAACTATTGAAATGAAAAAAAGAATATTCGGCATGAAACCAATTATTACCGGATAAGCAATAGAAATACAATGGATTCAGATTCTACGATTCACCTTACACCTACAGGGAAGACTTGGAGGTTCACAATTTTTTTGCCGCCCTTTTATTTTAGAATTACGTTTGACGGATTTATGGCAATTATTATTTTGTGTCGACGCAGCAAATTAATTATGATTGGAAGAATGTGAAAAACCTGTTATCATTATTACTGGAAGGTATGACAGTTCGTCAAAAAAAAACAAAAAAAATATTTTATTGGCTTGAAAGTGGCAAGTGTTATACTATTTTAAAATCTAGACTAAATAGGCCATCTTTTTAAACTATAGTCAGGCCATTTTAATAGGTAACATTTGACGTCTATCAGTTTTATCTTCATAGTGAGGTGACCTGTTTAAACACATCGATTAAAGTGAATGAATCGATACGTACTTGAAACATACGTGAATTTTAAAAATCATCAGGCGAATCCCTGTCCCATTATTATTTTTTCTTTCGTAAATTTAAGGAGCAAAATAAGACAAGTACATAATGTAACAAAAAAATTGCATTTATTCAGTTGAACTATCAGAAGGCCTACTATGAACTATTATTGCGATTCAATTGACGACCTAAAATAAACTGCTTTGCTATTTCATACCACGACGTCATTAAAGCGATCCAGTTTAGGTTGACGCCAAATCAAGTCGGCAATTGGATCGCAAACTGTTTTAGTTCGTTCATTTTTCGTACCATGAGGTGATATTTCAACCTATATTAGATGACTTAAATGTCAAAGTAAGCGATTCAAAAAAAGTTGCTACTTTCTTGGCGTGAAGTGAATCGTTTCGGTTTATCTTTAGAAAAATGGTTGAAAATATAGGTAATTTAAGGTATTTCAGTTGGATATTTAATGTTTCTTATGTGTTAATGTGAAAAAGTGATTTCTAGAGCTATTTTTTATTGTAGATGTCTGACGAATTAGTCTTTTTTATTTTTTTGGAAAATGATAATGAAATAAACACAACACGGAAACAATCGGACCCCTTTTATTTGGAAGATGAAGAATATACAAAAAGGATATCGGTTGTCTAAACGATTGGTATTAGAAAAGTGTGTTGTTGAAAAATCCAACAAAATCAAGTGATTTATCAGTAGAGACAAAGGTCGAAGTCAAATTGGGTGCGTTCTAAACTCGTCATAATCAATTTATTTTTACGACAACACTAAGGAAACCTTTAATTATTTGTAATTTAAAGAATTATATAAATTTCTATTATTTAATGAGTACTAAAACGGGCTTATGGTATATAATTTGACAATAAAAGCGCAATTTTAAAATATATTTGTTGTTATTTTTACACAAAAAACACCGCTAAAATCATATCAACTAGATTTCGAAACGCAACGCATATGGTTCGAGTAAAAGAGACAGACTTATGCAACGAGTGTACAGCGTCATCTCTTTCTCACACGCGGACCACAGACAAATTTCGATCTTTCATTCCTCCGTGAGCGATTCAAACGCCAGATAGCTAAAGGCACTTCATAGTACGAATCTTAGCGATTCAGTTTAGGTACCTAAACTGGATTGCATCGGAATTGAATGGCAAACTAAAAGTTGATGGTAGGCCTTCAGAACTATTATTAGTATTGTTATCTTCATCACTGCTGTCAGCACTCAGAGATATTATTAATTAATTTTCAATAATATTGTCTATTCTCAAATCTCGTTCAAAATCTTGTAAAATTATTTTCTTTGTTTTCTCTACGACTTTTCTCCAGCATTCTGTAGTGACTTCTGCACACGCAGTTTGTAGCAGAGTCATCATTTTAGCTGTACTGAAGGGTGGTTCACTGTTGTTCCGCGTTGCATGACCCTTTATTTGTGCCCAAATAAACTCGATGGCGTTATACTGGCAATGGCAGGGAGGCAATCGAATAACTTCGTGTCGATGCTCTAGGGCTAGTTCATCGATTACATAGCGGAGCTTGGACGGCTTAGTTGCTTTTGCCAGATTTAACAACTCAACTTTTAATAAAGTTAGACTTGCATCCACACCATTTCTTACCAACCACGAGACAATTTCTTGCTTTTTATTTGCTTGAGTTGGTGGTTTACCAACACAGAATGTTACGTTTCATTGTCCATTATAATTTTCGATGGGTTTTCTGAGCTGACTAGCAGTTTCTCAAACCACTCTTTAAAAACCTCAAAGTTCATTTCCTCATGGTAATCACTTATAGTTTTAGAGGCAAATGCGAGGAGGCAGTCTGGAATAAAACGTTGAGAAGCTGATCCCGCGTGACATATAATAAGTCGGGCTCCTTTTCCCGCTGGAACTTTTGAGCTGGAGGCCGCTGTCTCATCGGTCCATGTCCGCGGAACCGTACGGTTCGCATTCGACCATGTTTCGTCAATAAACACGACATTGTCCCAATCTGTAATTTTTTTTACTTGACCTAAGAATGTTACTCTCTTCAAAGTAATATAATAGTGTTCTAGCATGATTTTCCACTGGTCAGATTTTTTAATCTAAAGCCGATTGATTTCAAAACCTTTAATAGAGACGATTTACCGCCAAAAAATAAGCCTGCCTTTTTTAACGAACTCATTACCTTTTCCCGTGTAGGATATTTTTTTTTTAATTTAAAATAATTGTACAGTTTCACCACTTGGTAAGACTGTAATCTTGTCCTTGTTTACTAATCGTTAAGCAATCGGAATCCAATTTATAGCCAGGTAAACGTAGTTAGTAAGATCAGTCCAATAAGAAAGCTGGGTCAGAAGAAAATAACAGAGAGCACACCAAAAACGCACAGTCACTTCGCACAACGACAAAAGACTGCGCCATGTAATGGCGACATGACATGGCGTCATCGACAGGCACTGGTATTGCCAGTAACATCCCACCTAAATTGTACCTAACATCAATGATTTTTCTATTTAGTTAGTTTTTTGTATTTTTATAGTTAGTTAAAGGAATAATAAATATAACAATGTTTTATTATAATCACAACGTGGTTATTAACTTATGGTGATATTTCTTCACAGTAGTAATCATTGCATTCGATTCAACATATCGGCTGTATATTTTTAGAGTAACATCCCTAGTGTTTAAAAAGAAAAAGGGTTTAACTGACGCAACATTATAAAGACGTTCAGTTCTTTAGACCAGAAATTGTTTATTATGTTTAAAATGGTTTATTAGTGAAAGCAAATCGTTAAATTACTCGTATCGGTCATTAATACAATAAATATGTAATCGTAATTGAAAAAAGTTAAGCAATTGTGCAGTTCTAAAACAGTTCAACACAAAAAATATATTATTTTATGCCCGCCTATATATTAGTTACAAGGTTACGTAGTTGAATTTTGAGGAATTGTCAAACGTTACCTATTAAAATGGCCTGACTTTACATGCCTTGGGTAGTGTGATACATTTTTATTAATGATATCTCAAAGTCAGTCAACCATTTTTTAAGCATTGCCTTTATTCAATTGATTTTTTTTTAAACTAAACTAAGATATTTGTTGTGTGAATTGTGATTGCTTTAATAGCTTGGTTATTTCAAATTTATATAGCTATTTACTCACGCGTTTGTGTTTCGAAAACCGTAATTTATTTGTTTTTTTCTCTTTTGGTTTTTTCTTTGCGTCACTTAGTTTACAAAATGGAAAACTTGAAATATTGCGTTATTTACGAGTACGAGTTCCACCGTGACACCAGTGCGGCTCGAAGCGGCCAATGCTGTGTATGGCGGCGGTGTCGCAAAAGAAAACACAGTGCATTTTTGGTTTCAACGTTTTCGTTCTGGAAATTCCGACCTGCAGAACAAGCCCCGTGGACGGCCAGAGACCAAAGTTGAAAATGAAGAATTGAAGGCGTCCGAGTTAGCTGTAGGCTGCGGTGTTAGTGACAAAAGTTTTGATCCACTTGAAGCAAATCGGGAAGGTGAAAATCGCATCATTATCTGTGAGTACTTGAAAAGTGGATCCTGTACGCCAATCGGAAACGCTTATCGCAATGGCTGAACCCCGGAAATTGACTCAAAAAAAGTTACTTGTGAGCGTTTGGTGGACTAGTGCCGGTGTCGTTCACTACAGCTTTCTTAAATCTGGCCAGACGATTACGGCAGATGTCTATTATCAGCAACTGCAAACCATGATGGAAACGCTAGCTGCTAAACAGCCGAGGCTGATCATCGCTCTGCTTCAAGACAACGCTAGACCACACACTGCACAACAGGCGGCTACCAAATTAGAGGAGCTTCAAATGGAATATCTAAGACATCCACCGTACTCCCCGGACCATGCTATTATTATTCTATTTCTATATTATTCTATTGGTATTCTATAACAACATAATACCATTTTTTTCAAAATTTGGATAACTTCTTGCAAGGGAAAAAATTCAATTCCGATGGGGCAGTCCAAAGCGCCTTCAAAGATTTTTATTGATTCCCGTCAGAATGGTTTTTTTAGTAAAGGGATCAATGAACTACCTATGAGATGGCAAAAGTGCATAGATAGTAATGGTACATACTTTGATTAAATAAACATATTAAATTTTTTTAATTTACCATATGTTCCTCCCTTACAAAACGCCACTTTTATATGTAATGACCTAATACTTGTTTCGTGTGAGATTACCACTAAGCCGGAATTCATCAAACTCCTGGAATAACTGTTCTGGGTAATACTTTATCCCCAAAAATATTCATAGATGAATGCGCGGGGGGTGGGCACTGTGTCATTGGTATTGAAAAATGCGGCGATAACAGCGACATTTTTGTCATACGAATGTTTTGCTCACGAACTAAAAAAAGACACCTTGTCTCGTCTATGGTCTCCAATTCATTCAAAAAGGTTTATTCATTTGAAATTGTCAATTTGGATTAGACGACATTAATGAAGTCCACGTGCCAGGAGCTTCTCACCTACATATCTTCCGCTTTTGCACTTTAATCAAAGCCTACAGCCATCCCTAACAAAAATTTTACTCCAACAATTGATATTACAACTTTAAATTGCCCTCAAAGTTCACATCCACAAACATAAATATAATTTAAGGCAACCAGCTCTCAAAATATGGTACTTTTTATTCATACATTCAAGGTTCCAAAACAATCCCCAATACTTTAATATTAAAAAGGTCGATCTCGTTGGAATCATAATATATCAAATTTCTGTATCAAAGGCTGCTTGTAAAATAATAGAAATCCTTCTTATATTTTTGTATCTGCATTTTTATTGGACATTACTCTAGAGTGACTGAAGTAGGTTGTCACATCCAAGCTTTCTTATGCATAGGTATATAGGTCGTATCTTCTAGGCACTAGTTGTTTTACTATTATTATAAGTAGAAAATATTTGTTAGACTTTTAGTACAAGAGTAGTACTTGAATTCGTGGTTAAAGTATCGAAATAAGCCATTTTGGTTGGAAAATTGGCAATGTTACTATTATGTATATAGCAATCGTAGGTAAGCTCTCCCAGTTTTTATAAACTTGGTACGACACAATATACTTTTGTATTGTTTTTACACGATTGTCTTTACATATAATATTATATAGCTTAATTTTCATGGTAATAATCTACATTGTTGTTCTAAGCCTGTATAAGATTAAGCACTTAATCGTGTTAAATAAAAAAAATTGTTTGTACTAAAAGCGTTGTTGTATTACTTTAGAATCGTAAATAAATTTTATGCACAGTCGAGGAACTTAGTGCAGGCTCACATTGTTATTCGAATATTCGAATATGCGGGGCGCCTACAAAAGACCAAACAACGCGCAAGCGATTAGCGCCTAAACCTCCACCGACTACCGCGACTGTACCTAAGTTACACAAATGTTAAAACTAGCTCTCATAGCGGTGGCAGATTATCCCGCCATGTCAGTTTGTATGACATTATCAGCCGGGCGCTTGTCACCTCCAAGTCTCCCGCGGCACTCGAACCGTCCGGACTAATGTATGACAATAGCAATCGGCCTCATGGTGTGACTCTATTACCTTGGAAAACGGTTAGACCACTGGTATGAGACGAAACCTGCATAGACACGCGCGCAGCCTCTCATCTTCCTTGGACGACTGTTCAAACTTGGGGCGTCAAATTTTTTGTCATTATTTTCTGTGTCTAAGTACAAAACTGAAAATTGGAGTGTATTTTGCGAGTACTAACTAACTGGAGGGGAACCCAATATAAACATAAATATATAAATTTATACAACCATGACCCGAGCACAAACATTTGTGTTCATCACACAAGTCACGTGAACCTGGGACCTCCAGCGTGTGAGGCATCCACTACGGCCGAGTACCGTCAACTGTCAAATTTAAAAAGATTGCGATAGGTGTTGAAGTTACACAATATGGCCGCTGGTTCGGCTGCCGACGATGCGAAAAGTGAGAAAAATAGGAAATAACAACATTTACTCAGTGGTTATATATTTAAAGCATTTGGCGTTGAGAATATTTCTGGTGGAGAAGGTTTCTGTGGCCTGGGTGCTAATCAACTCTTCAGTATAATGTAAAAACGATAAGTGAATGAAACTCGTCACTAGGGCTAGGGCTGGCACTTATTTTGCAAAACGTTTATAGATAGCGATTCAATACGGTAGTAGAGTTTCTTTGGTGAGATCTTGTCTGGTGGCCGCTACAGTCCTTCCTATCTAATAAACTTCATAATAATCACGAGTCCCTGATTGTGTGCCGGTTAAAGGGAAGGGGACAGCCGGTTCAATTACTGGAATTAGCAAAAAAAGAAAAGAAGGTAATTCTGCTCTTTCTGCCAGCTTTTTTTGACCTATGTAGAAAGAAATTGAGACTAGAAAGTCTGTATATGAGTCCATAATGCGTGTGCACGTTTCTGCTTTGTAATACCTCTTCGCACGCACGTAGCACCATATCTAAACATGGGAAACCTGTAAAACATGAAGAATATGCAACGCCTACTATATGCCTCTATGCTTTTTGGCGTAATAAAGTTTTAAATGCCATTTTATCTATATACCGAATTGTCTTTGAGGTCTTGCAACAGACTTTATGATGTTAGGACATGTGTTACTGAATTGTTGATACCGCAACACAAAACTGTAGCATTTCGTGGAAGTTTTCGGTACCATGCCACTAAATGCTGGAATAATATCCCTCCACCAGTACGCGCAGCTCGCACATTGTACAATTTCAAAAAAACTTTCAAATCCTTTTTACTGTGCCAACTAATTTCGTAAACACCTGTGGTAAAGTGGCATGGTATCTGAACTGCAATCTACAACAAACTTAAGGGTTTGCTAGCGTCAAATATGTTTGTTTTTACTGCTATTTTTATATGTTTATGTATTTTAATGTGTGTTATATAATACTCTTTTGTTATTTTCTTTTTGTGTGAATTTTTAATTATTTTACACTATGTAATTTTTTTCCTTATTAGGTCCTGGCACAATAAACGTGTGACTGGACTTGCTTCAGCACACATTAAGCTGAGCCAGGGCCTTTTTGCTCACACTTAGTCTCGTTAGTTGTCGTTAGTTGTTGTTAGTCTATATTAAGTCATATATTGTATTTTATATTGTTTTTTCTTACATGTGTGTGAAAATAAACGTATTATTATTATTATCATTACATTTTTTTATTTCCTTGTTTTTCCTTTTCCTGTTGTTAATAATTAAATATTCTTGTTTGTTAATATATATATACAAGTCCATGTATAACCAATTTCATCATTTTCATTTCGCAGCACCAAGAGATGAGACTAACGGGTGTCCGGTTAATCAAATAATAAAATATGTCCGTAAACGTTGTGCGGGGGGGTGGAGAAGGGGCCGCGTTGGCTTCGTTATTCGTGCGGGTTATTTAGTCGCCATGTCACAGTGGACAGGTGAACAACGTGCATTCGCAATCGAAGTGTATTTCAAAGGCAACGATTCGTGTGCAATTGCTCGTCGAACATTTTGTTCACGATACCATATTCGACGGTTACGTGAAGCCCCAAGTGAAGATTTGATTTGATTATGGGTGCGAAGGTTCCGGGCAACAAGTTCGGCTGAAAACAACCCACGACCGGGACCCAGCCGGACGTCGAGAACTAATGAAAACATTGAACTCGTCGCGCCCAGTTTGTGCAATAATCCGCGTCAGTCCGTTCCTAAGAGAGCGGCTGCCTTGGGGCTTCCAAAAACTATAGTGCACGAGATATTGAAGAAAGATCTTATATTTCACCCATTTAAGATCCAAATTGTGCAAGCACTTAAGCCGAATGATTTCAATATACATAAAAAAATTTGTGAGACTAGGTTGGAGCGATTGCGCACGGTGAACACTATCTTTTGGAGTGATGAAGCCCATTTTTATTTAAATGGAAGTGTTAATAAACAGAATTGCCATTATTGGTCAACTAAAGGGCAAAACCCACGTTTAAAACATCAACAGCCACTTCACAGTCCCAAAGTGACGGTTTGGTGTACATTATCAAGCAGGGGAATAATTGGACCCTATTTTTTTTTAAATAGTCAAGAGCAAGCAATTTCGGTGGACGGTGTTGCTTATCGGCGCATGCTTAGCGATAATTTTTTTCCAAAAATAAGAAAACATCTTGCCTTTCCTTCACACACATGGTTTCAGCAAGATGGCGCCACTCCTCACACTGCTAGGGAGACCGTGGCGGCTATTTCATGATTTGTTCCCTAACAAAGTCATAAGCCGTTTCGGTGACATCACCTGGCCACCCAGGTCGCCGGATCTTATACCCATGGACATTTTCTGTGGGGGTATCTCAAAAGTGTATCAAACACACCCAGCGACTATCTCAGCCTTGAAAGAAAATATCGTTCGTGAGGTTCAGTGCATCCCGGCGGTATTTTTCCAGCGAGTGGCAAGGAATGCTGAAGCCAGATTTCAAGAATGTGTCCCACGTAACGGTCAACATTTAGATGTTATCATTTTTAAGAAATGAAATCCGCCTTTGTCTCTATTATAATAATTAAAAATATAAATCCTTTGTAGTATTTTTGTATTTTAAATCCTAATTCTGCCACCGGACACCCGTTACATGTAACAAATAAATAAGATGTACTATAAACTATTGGTCACCCATAATTTACTACCTTGGCCGGTAGAAGATACTGCTAGAAGAAAATGGTCGACCAGACACATACTCAAGAAGTTGTTTCGAAAGTACGTGTACAAGTCTAAGAACCCACATTTGCCAAGCGTGGTGAATTACAAGTTGCTTAAAAGTCCCTGAATATTGTGGGTTTATTACGGCTGTTTATTTACTAAAACTATGTGTGAAGCTTAATAAAAAAGATACTACGGATTCGGCTATGTGAAGTCATATCAAATAGGTACTTTATTTTTCCAAGCGTAGCAAAGTTCCTTTAAAAAAACTTACAGGAGTAGATTTTTGCACTTGAGATTATCATTCAATAATGATGTCGAAAAGAAAAACGACGGCGCGGCCCAATGCCCAACCAGTCCAGGTAGTGAAACCAGTGACGCTGGCGTCAGATACTGGATCAATGTAAATCAGCAAGAGAACTAACACCGGATTCAGCCGACTGGACCCTTTGAGATATAACAAAACAATATATCGTGAAAATGTATTTAATTTATACGTCTAGATAATAATCTAGAGAATAGTCCACAATGTCATTATGTCTTTCTTTTACAAGTAGCTCACCCATTTTATTGTTTAACAAAATGGCCACATCTAATGTGGTAATTGGAGAGCTATTTAGACGGACACGATAGTAATCCTTATCCAATTAAAGGCGTTAGTTACCTTAAGCATTTTCTATTCATCACAGTTGCCTTCTACACCATATACTCTAAATTTTAAATTCATATCTTAGGAGTTATTGCAAAATTAAAACTATCGCAGGACAAAATAAATTCGCTCTCTATGCTTCAAAACCTGCCATAAGGGCTTTAATGATAGTATTTGTTTTATTTTGGGGTGGAGTTTGATGCTCTATTCGGTACTGAAATCATGTATAAAAACGTGATGGGTGATCTAAGACTGAGGTAGTCAAAAATTTTAAGGACATTGGCAGATCGCCATACATGGTTTTAGTTGGAGCGTTTAGAAGTCAAAAATATCTAAAAATATAGGGCATGAAATCCGGAACCATTCAAAAAAATATATATCATGGAGTATGTCTAGGAACAATAATAATTGCATTTTCATTAAGTACTAATTTTGAGGTCATGATTTGAATAATTAAAAGAATCGTAAATCGTCAGAACAAAACCAAGGCACTCACACACACATAAGTGACAAGTCCAAAATAACGAAACGGTTTTGTTTTCAAGTTATATTTTTTATCTCAAACTTGCCGGCTTAGGCAAAAGCTATACAGCCAAGGATAAGGACTCCAGCGAGTAATAAATAGTTTTCACTATGAGGAATAAATGAGTCCTTACATTCTGAAGTAACTATAACTTCCTATATTTAAAATCTATATTACAAAATCAAATACTTGTGCTTGGTCACAATCAATCCTATGTAATGTAATAAAAAATTACAGGAGCTAAAACAAACTTATCAAGTCAAATCAAGCTTTATATATCAAAATATAGGAAATATAGAAAATATTATATTGGAAATTCACATTTAAAAAAATAAAAAACAAAACAAATAGTAACTTTTCTAAACGCTCACTGTGTACTTAAATAAGGATTTGCCAATATTCTTTATTAGACAACTTTTATATGTATAATGGTTATATGGAACCTGGCAGTTGCGTTAGCTTCTTATTATGTTGCGGATGACTTCAAAGTTTATGGTGCATTTTTGGTTTATGTTGTTTTAAGTTAGTAGTTAGGCACTACTCATTTCAAAATTACAATTGATAATTGTGTACTTACATTTGATTAAGTGCATTTCATCAAAGGTCAATAAACTAGTTATTTGTTTTTATAATATGTGTATTTAAGTTTTCAATACTTTAGGCATATGTACTGAGCTACCTGTGCGACGTCGGGCCGGGGCCCTCATAAAAAATTAACTTTATTGAGAGATTATTGCCAATCTTTTCACCCGTGCAACGTTCGGTTGTATAATAACGGTTTCAGAATATTGTTGGAGCTGCCGCGATATTGTAGCGCGTCAGGCGTGTTCGCGGTGACGGGAGTAAGCGATTTTTTCGCTCTTATTAGAAAAATGGTCGCCTTACTGATTCGTCGAACCTGCGGCAGCACTAACAGTATTCTATACGTTTTGAAAGATGAAATTGATAGCTCAGGCATTGAAACAATTGTCACCTTTTGTTAAATGTAAAATAAAATAAAAAATTTAATTGTGCTTAGTAACATTAATATTAAGTTTAGATTGTAACATTCTTTATGGACACTGGTTTGAAATAGAGTTTAATTATAATTAAAATAATAAGTATTATTATTAAAGTAACCAATGTGGCTATTTTAATAAATTTTTTTTTGAAAACTATCAAACCTGGAGATTTTCTGTATATCGCTAAAGTTGTTAGTCTGGTCAACAGCTAATCAATAAAAAAGTACATATAAATTCTCTGTGCTCAACCTATGATCAACCTACTGTGCGTCGTCGGTCCACTGATTACCTCAAACATTTCGTGCGTTCCGAATACCACTCACAGCGCTATCAGTGCTAAAACTGCTCACAACAGATTCGACTTAGCGCGCTAAAAGTGATATTTATTGCTATATTTTTGCTATTTCTGAACGGTAATAGGGTGCTAAAGTTCTAATTGTTCCTCTAGCTTTAGATTTAAGCTTAGAAATGAATAAGCAAGGTTTTAAAATATTGGGCACTTTGAGCGGAAAGATGGCGGCGTTTATAACGTCATTGATGACGTATCGATATCCGTCTTGAACGCACTCACAGGCATTTAAAACGGGTATATGAGCGCTCTGAGCGATATAATCGGCATTCGGAACGGGTATATGAGCGCTCTGAGCGATATAATCGGCATTCGGAACGCAGAAATTATTTCAAAATTCGATTAGTAATTTTATAATAGCTTATTTTAATGACACATTTCATTACAAGGTTTATTGTTTAGTTACGTGTAGTTTACATGAAACTTTAAAAATGATTCTTGATCTCACTGTAGGAGGACAGTTTTTGAATTAATTGCGTTCTTACATCAGGTTTTAATGTTACACGAATGACTTAAAAATGACTTAATAACGAAGAAAGCACTGGCTACAGGCTGATTTAAAACATATAAACTACGTATATATTCGAAATATACCCGTAGTATTTCTAGATTTTTAAGACCAATATACTATTAAGTATATAATAAGACTTTTGTTAGTGAGTGTCTAATTTTTCTTTTGGACGTGAATGTTAAATTCACTCTTTTTTGCAGTGACACCGCTTTGAACTTATTTAAGCATACAAACAACACGGCACTATCCGCTACGCTGTTAGACAACCCCAGGAAAACGTAGAATTTCAAATCAGAAACTACTGGCATATCAGCAAAGTATTTTCCTAAAAGTATACAAAAAGCAAATAAACGCCTTTGCAAAAAAAAATTCAATACTATTAATTTATTAATCATCTTAAAATAAACGTCATAGTTATACAATCATTTAAAGTTTATATAATATAATATAATATCTTCTGGCAAATCACGCACGACGAATAATCAAACAGAACGTAATTTCAAAAGAAATACTACAAACAATACAACAGGTAGCTGAAAGTTCATCACAGCAAACACAAAGAACTGATACAAACACAACACATCTACTGACACAATACAAGCTACTGTCACAAAGCAACAATCAACATCCATCGAATATAACACCTAAGTAAAATCAAACAGATAGACGGCAACAATGGTAGATGGAAGAGAATATATTAATAAACTTGAAAAGATTTTCAAGGAACGTAATCCTGGAAACCCTTAAAAATACAGATTCAATGGAAATACACTATCTAACCAATCAAGACGAATTTTGAAACAAAACAAAATTACTTAACTCGATTAAACAAAAGGCTGAAACTGATAATATTCGAAATCAACCAAGTAACGATTGCATTCAAATCGGTTCTCCTCCCGAAAGTTAAAACTCTAGTGTTATTCCTACAGTAAGTAACATAATAACTTCTGATCAACCAATATCGAGCCAAAATTCAGACATATATGAATACGAATAAACAACTGTCACAAATGACGTAAATGAAGAAACTCATCCAATCATTCTAAATTTTCTCCAAACACTAGCTGAGGTTAAAGAAATAGTGGTAGAAGAGCGCGAGTATTTGCCATAAGCTAAAATCAATAAATACTTTTTAGATAATCTGAAAATAATTAATAACTTCCTACCTGAAATTTTGGCAAATAATTGCTCCCTACGGGATACAAACGATATTGTTTATGCATCAGCTAAAACTTTACTTACAAGCAATCACCATATACACCAAGTAATACAATTAAAGCTGAAACGGACCCACCATGGAAGAAAAGAATTAAAAACAAAATAGAACTGTTAAGTAAAGAATTAGGTCAGATGATAGAAATTTCAAGGGGCGTCACTTCAAGAAAAATTATAAAGGCAAAAGAGAAATTGTACAATAAATACAATATTTATGATAACACCACTCACATTAGTGTAGAAGAAACTTTTAATCAGAAAATAAAATCATTAGCTGTAAGAATAAAACGGTATAAAGATATAAACAACAGAAAACGGCAAAACAAGTTATTTTTAGAAGACAAACATAGGTAATACAGAAGTCTAGGTACAAGAGAAAATCAAAACATTCCACTTCCTAGCAAGAATAATACGAAACAATTTTGGGCTAACATACTTTCCAACCCGACTTCGTACAATAAAGACGCATCTTGGATATCAGAATTAGAAACATCCAATACCACAATCAACACACACACTTTCGATAAAGTAACCTTAGAACAAATTAAAAGCTTCGTTAACAAACTCCTTAATTGGAAGGCTCCAGGATTAGATCAAATACAAAATTATTATTTAAAATACCTTACTAATCTACATGAGCACTTAGCACAACTTTACACAAATATTATAAGAACCAATAGAGAACTGGTTAACAACAGGAAAGGTCATATCAATACCAAAAAATCAGATCACTGAAGATCCAAAAAACTGGCAACCCATAGCATGTCTGCCTAGCATGTATAAACTACTAACTTCAATTTCCGATCAATTATATGAGCACTGCCAAGCGAACAACATTTTAGCGCACGAACAACGTGGATGCCGTCGAGGAGTCAGCGGCTGTAAAGATCACCTGATGGTAAACAAGGCAATATTAGAAGATGCACATAAATCACAAAAAAAACCTAAGTATGAGTTGGATTGACTATCGCAAGGCATTCGATAGCGTATCCCACGAATGGCTATTGACGGTCTTAGAAATCTACCGGTGCCCACCCATAATAAAGTCATTTCTTGAAAGAGTAATGCCAGCTGTAATGACAGCCAAGGGCAACGACGAATCCTTCTCTACCAAGCCAATATACATCCGACGTGGTATTTTCCATGGAGACTCGTGGTCGCCTTTATTGTTCTGCTTGGCACTTAATCCCATTTCATCAATCTTAAACAAGTATAAAACAAAAGGATATAAACTCAACAACAGTGTATGGCTTAACCACCTTTTATGGATGGATGGCCTTAAAATATATGCAGATAACAAAAGCCACATGAAAGTTTTATTAGACAGCGTAGAAATATTTACAAAGAATATCGGTACTTTCGGACTCGATAAATGCAACTTACTACATCTAACTGCTGGACGACGAAACCATACTGATGGAAACGACCATGTACTTATCAGTGGCGAAAAATTTGAACAATTAAATATAAATGGGGCATACAAGTATCTAGGACTAAGTGAATCAGGGAAAATTATACATAGTGATGTTAAACACCAATTAAGCAAAGAATACTTCCGACGTCTAAAAAAACTAACCAATACACACTTAAATAACCGTAATATTATCAAGTGTCAGTGCCGGTTCTTATGTATTCACTTGGAGTTATCAATTACAAAACAGATTTTTAAAAAATAGACGTAAAAACTAGAAAACTATTAGCGCAAAAAAAGCACATCAACAAAAATCCGGTGTAGATAGAATATACTTACCAGCCAACATGGGGGGTAGGGGATTAATTAACGTAGAAAACTTACATAAAACAATTATTTTAAAATACAAATCTAATTTAGAAACACAACATGATTACTTGATTAAAGCAATAACCCAACACGATAAAAACTTAGATAAATACTCCATCCTAAAAGGTCCTAGACCTTGCAAATGTGGACGTAGAGCTATCATTTAAATGGCTGAAAAAACAACCAATATCGCCAACTCTGGAAGCGTCTTTGTTTGCCATACAAGGCCAAGCGGTACTAACGCGACAACATGAACGTGATATACTCCAACGCAACGTAGACGGTAGATGCCGACTATGCGTAAACAAAGATATAACACTCCAACATCTTCTCTCAGGCTGTGAAAAACTAGCTGGAACTTATTTTGTTAAGAGACACAACAAATTAGTACAATAAATTGTTTGGTGTTTGGCTAGAAAAAGTAAAATAGATTTTAACTGTATGTGGTGGAAGGAAGAACTGAAGCAACCAACCCTAATAGAAAACAATTTTAGTAAAATACTTTGGGAGATCCCCATCCAAACTGATGTCACCATCACACACAATAGACCTGACCTAATATACGTAGATAAAACCAACAACAAAACTTACATTATCGATATCTCAGTACCTTCAGATTACAATATAGGAGCCAAAGAACTTGAAAAACTAAGCAAATATCATCCACTGAAACTTGAAATAGCCAGGTTGTGGAACACCACAGTTACTACTGTAGCGGTGACGTGCTACTCAACCGACCAATCACAACGCGTGTTCTACATCGCAATATCAACTTTACTTAAGCGATTAGAATATATATGACTTTCCGACAATGATCGTCGGGCCGTGGGCCGCGGCCTGCTCACCCTTTTCTATCGGTGGGAACGCGTGGTTAAGTTCCCTAAAGTGGTGACCCCGAGCAGAGCACATGAGCAGCCTTCATCATCATCATCATCGTCATCATCACTCTCCACACCAACAGCGAAGACTCCACGCCAGAACCAGCTTCCAGAGGACAACACGGGCATAAAGCGACCACGACCTTGCAGCGCCTTGCAAGACTGGTCGGCACCCCTCTTCCTCCACCTGCGACTTGGCACAGCACCAGCACTTTCGACCGGTACTTAGCAGAGCATCTCTCTCCTGGTCGACACGCAGCGCTGCACCCTTTGGCCGGTCAACAAGCAGAGCACTTCTCTCCTGGCCGACGCAGCCGCCAGCCACTACGCACCGACACTGCACCACCCCGACGCACTGGGGAAGTCTGCACCTCGGCATCTTGGGGCAGCCTCCGACTCACTGGAGCAACTTGTTCCGTACACCACGGGACCCGGACCCACACCGAGGATCGTCGTACATGCACCGCCTTAGTCCCGACTCACCGTGGACTACTACGCGGCACCATCAGCTGAGACACTGGCAAGCTTCACCTTACGCAAAAACCGAAAATGGATTCTACTTACGACCTTCGGTCTCGGAGGGGAGTGATGTAGCGGTGACGTGCTACTCAACCGACCAATCACAACGCGTGTTCTACATCGCAATATCAACTTTACTTAAGCGATTAGAATATATATGACTTTCCGACAATGATTGTCGGGCCGTGGGCCGCGGCCTGCTCACCCTTTTCTATCGGTGGGAACGCGTGGTTAAGTTCCCTAAACTACTATTCCGATATAATTGGGGCCACAGGTATTGTCAGCAAAAGTCTGAAGAGGTACTGCAAACAACTAGATGCATAAATAGACATTCTTATTCTACAAAAGCAGGCTGATAGAGTCTTTATCACAAGAAACTCACAACCACAGTCACAAAACGAAACACAAACTCTACAAGAGAACACTCACGACAACACAAATAGTGAATATTTCGGGGACTAATTTAGGGGCTAAATATCTTTTTTTCTTGAGGGTCTCGGGACGGGATATTTAGAAAAAACCGGTCATCGTGTAAAAGCTGTGAAACAATAAATAATATAATAATAAAAGCAATAAATAACTCAATCCTACGAAGAATATACCTAATTTCACAAAAGACTAAAGCATCTTTCACGTAAAAATAAACAACAAATTTATATTAATAACGGCAGAAAAAGACAATTTTATTTTACAAAAATCTTAAAATGTTTCTACCGTAATTTGCACAATTCGCACAATTGTGCCGTGGTTTTACCGTTGGTGCTATATGGTAAGATACAACACCTAGAAATTTTAGCAAGCGTCCAAAAATATTCACGTAGAAATATTATTTTATTATTATAGGTACTAAAGCAATAAGTCTATCAAAAGCTTTTTTAGATTCTCATCTATGAGATAAATGTAAGTATAGTGTCATTTAGGGAATAGCTCTTTTACGACAAGATGACACTGAAGCCCGACCTCCATCATCATAAAATAATGAAAGTGTAGCTTAAAAAGATTTTTAATAACAACTCGTAAATATAACATGTTCCAAAGATGTAAGGACTAATAATAATTGAAACACGAATAGACTTTCTTTCGTTGTGGCGGATACTGTCGAATATGATAGTTAATAAAAACAAGTTTGATAAAATCGCTTACCGAAATTAGGCTTATGTTGAAAAGATTGTATTATTATATTATCACAAACCGATCCCTCCTTTCTTCTTTTGCATTTCTGTAGGGCGTATATTTAATCGATGTACCGATTTATATGCAACAATAACTTAGACCGTTCTGTCTGTGGCAACGCTAATAGATTTCCTAGTTTATTAAATACAGAACTCAACCGAATTAATTCAAACAGAGTAATAAATCAGACATCCAACGCCTGTAAAAGTAATAACTAAATAATAATAATAGGTTTTTACCTATGAAACTGCCGTTTTGCCGTACTGGCCATTTCAATTGAAAATATTTTTTTTTTTTGACTGATAATTCTAATTTCAAATTAATTTTATTTGACAAACATGGAATTCTTTTTCTAAAATCGTCATTTGTTTAATAGTTAGTGTTTTGTTTTCAACGCATTCAAACATTTTTCGTCATCATGGATACGTTAAAAATTCGAGTAATTATGGAGTATGAGTACCGTCGTGGCAGCAAAGCGGCACAAGCGGCACGCAACATCAACGACGTTTACGGAGCGAACACTACAAACGAATGCACCACCCGTTATTGGTTTACCCGCTTCCGTTCTGGAAATTTTGACCTGAAAAATGAACCCCGTGGTCGTCCGAAAACTTTGGTCGACAATGACGACAATATTGGTCAATTTGCGTCAAATTGGCAAGGTAAAAAAGCTTGACAAATGGGTACCCCACGAACTCAATGACCGCCAGCGCGAAGTACGCGTGGAGACGTGCCTTGTACTGCTCAGCAGGCATACAAATGAAGAAATTCTGAACCGCATTGTTACTTGTGACGAGAAATGGATCCTGTTTGACAATCGTAAGCGCTCAGCAAGTTGGTTGGAGCCTGGTTCAGCACCCAAACAATGCCCTAAACGAAAACTTACCCCTAGAAAAGTGATGGTCACTGTTTGGTGGTCTAACGCGGGTGTAATTTATCACAGCTTCTTGCCAAACGGGACAAGCATTACTGCAGATGTGTACTGTGAAGAACTGAACACAATGATGGAGAAGCTCGCACGTCTCCAACCAGCTTTGGTCAATCGTTCGGCTCCACTGCTCCTGCACGACAACGCGCGACCTCATACTGCACAGCAGACGGTCTCCAAGCTACAAGTGTTGGGGTTGGAAGCTCTCCGTCATCCGCCGTACTCACCAGACCTTGCGCCTACAGACTTCTACTTTTTCCAGAATTTGGATAACTTCTTGGCGGGAAAAAAATTCAATACCCGAGAGGCAGTACAAAATGCCTTTGAAGAATTTGTTGCCTCCCGTCCAGCTGATTTCTTCAAGAAAGGCATCAATAAACTACCAATACGTTGGCAAAGATGCATTGATTGCATGAGTGATTATTTTGATTAATAGAAATAAAAAAATATATAAAAAATTACGCTTCATTTATTTCGTGAAAAACGGCAATTTCATATGTAAAGACCTAATTAATATACATGTTTCGATACTTGATCGAAGCAATATAATTTCCAATTGGACGGATTCTAGCTTTACGACCGCGCTCTAGATTGAGATAAACCATAATAGTCCTGTCGGGTTTGCACTTAATCTAACCCCTAAATAACTCTAAGCCAAAGTTTTGTTTCTGGCGGTTTCCCTTTTGTTCGTGGGTGGTCCCACTGGGAATCCAAAATTTAAAAATATAGACGAACTACATTTGTTTGTTATTTCAATGTTTTCATTTCTTTCATGCAAATGTTTTCGTGAGATCGATATTTTTAGTTAGCGGAAAAATGAGGAGAAATTTTATTTAAGAACTATTTCTTTAATTACTTACTGACTTTAAGGCCTAAACAAAGTTGTGAAAAATCATACCACTTTTTCGTAGACTTAAAGTATTTAAAGTCCCACACCTTACCGCGAAATCCTCACGGATCTCCCCCTCGTCAGGGAGGGAAATGTGTCTCTAAACTCTAAACACATCTTAACGTAGAAACCTGCAGTACGTTACCGCCAGAGACGTATTGGAGTAGCATTACCATTGCACTTTCTGGTTGGAAATGCTAACCGAGTTCGTCACAGCCAGCGAGGACGTATTGAAATAGAGTTCCATATATGCTTATGATCGTATTATAATGATCCAGCCTTTCATTTGTTGACTCGTTTAAAATTCAAAGATATTGGTTTTTTTTTTAAGGTTTTCGCGTTATTTGTGATGTTTAATTAAAGCCTGTTCGGATGCTTGATCATTTTGGTAACTAAGTAGTTATTTCTCAGCAACTACTTATGTAAGTATCTGATAACTACGGATGTTTGAAATTTTCACCAAAATACAAAGTATTAAGGTTTAGTTAGTATTTTTCTTTGATTCATTTTCTTTGAATCATAAGATTCGTTGCTTTTGATTAATTGAGAAAGTCCCTTACCTAGCCTACCTAGCCTTTAATTAAGTATGTTATTTACTATTCGGCAAAGCGAACAAGTCAGACGGACAGAATTTGGCTAACCCTATAAGTCCTTTACTATTAGAAAACAAAACAAGAACTGGGAAAGAAGAACCGCTATAGTAGCAAATAATACTGAAATATACAGGGTGGAATTTTGCCCCCAGGAAGGAAAACTTTCCAAATACCGGAGATAACAAAACCTACTCAAAACCTATATTTTATTAAAGAAAAAATACATTTACAGATATTTTAATAATTAACTTGCCACACAAGTGATTGGACCAGCTTAAATTCCAAGTTCCATTTATCCGGTTCGATTCACGGGCGTGGCAAGCTTATTTTTAAATATCCACTATTGCACATTTTCTTCCTTTTTAAAACAAGAATTTAATATAAGAACAAATACTCTTACTTACTAGTAAATAAAACTTTCTATCTACAGTATTTAGAGCACTAGTTCTGTAGGTGGCATTGCAAAATATTACCCTGTATAATAATATTGCTGCTGTCCGCGTCCGAAATAAACAACGTCTCGTTTGACAGCTGTCTAAGAAGTAGGCTAAAGTGATGACGTCATAAATAGATCACAGAACGTATGTTTAAAACTTGCTCCATACACATTTTTATTTAAAGAATTCGAAAAAGTATGATTACCTACTTAAGTTCACAGAAGTAGATCACTGCATACAAAGTAGGAATAAAGTTCAACGGCTCTTATCGGATGTGTAATTTTATTTAAATAAGTTGAGAAACGTAGCATACATTTCGTGTATCATTTCGCGTTGAATGTACACAGTGTTATCAAGGCTAATTGTAAATGTTCCCTCCTTTATCAACACATATTTCTTCTCCTGATAAGATTACAAAGTCATATGGTTTAAATCAGTGACATCCAAAGAGTGTCTTGTTGCAAGTACATTGTGTTGGAAGTGTAGATTACATTAGTTGTGAAAATAGTACGGCATAACTAATTGTGTTATCAAGTGATGCAGTGTTATATTATTAGTGATATTTGGGTGCGCAATGAGAGATAGGATAGTAGAAATGCATTCCGTGAGACCAGTAGAGTTTCCTGCAGGCTCTAGTGGACCGCGAAATAGATCACAATCTTTTACGTCAAGATGGATTGAGAACACATATTTGAGGTACGAGCCGAGATATTCTTTGCAATACGAGGTGAGTTAGTGTTTTATACGTCGGTAACATGAATTATTGTAAGAACGGCAATAAGCAGCTATATTATTCAGAAATGTGTGATAATAACAAGATTATGTAGGTTAAAAGTGTAAGAACTACCTGTAGTTGGTTAGGTTTATCCTATCTAGAGTCTGGCCAGCTGGTCGTGGCAGTAAAAAAAAACGCGGGAAATTAAAAAAAAATTGGCACTAAAAATAAATTAATAATCTTTAACTCAGCTACCCGATGGTAGGTGAAATGAAAGCCACAATAATAGATATCATCAAACAACACTACTCCAGGATCGCAACACAAATAAAAAATTACACTAAACTAACCGCGTTAAAACATTTCAAACTATATGTATATGTATGACTTTTAACTAGCTCCATCTAGTCTGCACAGATGGAACTACAACTTACAATACATTGTCGCTGCGTGTCCAATAGTCGCTGTGTTTTTACCCTACTTTTCAGGAGAGACAAAATACTGATTATCTCTGTATTTTGTTCGAGTCGAATTGAATTTTTTTTTTATTGTAGTAGTCATAACATGTTTACATAATTTAAAGCATATTTCCTTGACCAAACATAAAACGTAAAGCTGTGAAAAAATTAAAATAATAATTTTTGACACAAAGCGATTATTTTTGATTCCTAAATTTACGCTATGTGTCGAACTAACATATAGATTCTATTAAAATCATAATATAAATCAAAAACTGTGCTGTTTTGGTTCATAGCTATTAAATAAAACTAATTAGAAATATTTAAAAGATATTTATTACAATAAAAAACCAACATAAAAGTTAATTTTTATACTTACTTAGATATAGTATTTACGAGTAGCATAACCTCTATCAGATTTTTGTCTCACCACGTTTGCTTAGCTTTTGTATAATTTTTCGATTCGATTAAATTATTTCTCCTTGTTTAGTTTTCTGGTCTTCTTTATTTCTTTATTATTTATTTCCTGAAGAGAAGGGGCTGGTGTAGTAGTAGATTATTTACGAGTATTGCGTTGTTCTTCAAAAAAAAGAGTTAGATACGCTCATATTAGAAGTAGTTGTTATAAGGTTTTGTGTTGTATCTGTGATCCCTGAAGTTACCACTGTATTTGAAGTTTTAATAATATTTGTAAGGTCATAAACCAGTTGTAAACAGTTGCACGAGATGGGGCTATATCGTGAAATGCCAATCGTAGTCTATCATAACTTTCTTGTTGACTTAAATGACATCGAAGGTGATAAAAAAATCACTGCACGAAAATTTTCTCACGTTAATTTCATGCTGACGTGACAAAAACAATTCTCAATTTACCACCAAATCGCAAAAATAAATTACAAATGAATGAAATACATACTCAATAATATTGGCAAAGAGTTCCATTTTCAAAATTATAAATTATTTTTTTATTACATTGTTTAAAAGTGGCCAGTTCTAAGAACTTTCAGTTTAACCCTCGTATTGACGTCTGTACATTTTAATTTGCCTACGTCTGCTCGAGTAATTGTAGAGGGTGGAAATAATATCAAAGATTCTACTTGGAGTTCTATTGCCAACTGGTTTATTGATTGTTCTGGATCTTCAGCTGTGCACAATGACACAAGTTCAGTCAAAAAAGTTACGAATTGTAAACCCTGTCATATCATTTGAATTTTGTTTTAAATATTTTATACAGGCTGTCCCATATCAGATTTTAATTCCAATAAATCTAAACAAAAATTAAGTCACAGAGCTAGGTCTAGGTCAGGATTTTTTTTATTTTATAAATTTTACTTGCCCTTGTTGATTTTGATAAAAGTAGCGTCACTATCTGTCTCGCTCGCTCGCTCTTGCCTAACTCCACAATCCATCTCTCCTATCATCATTCCTCATTCTGCCGTAAAATAATGGACCATCAAAGAGTTTGTTCGAATCAAAAACCTTTTAGCTAAGTAAACTGGATTCGCATAAAATCGAATAACGCAAGTTTTTTTTTTTTTTTTTTTTTTTTTTTTTATTAATAATTAGCAGGCGTTTGTCTTCCATCTCACCTGATGGAAAGTGACGATGAAGACGAGGATCGTACACGCCTGTCTAAGAGGTACCTATTCACTCTACACTTGAAAGCTCCAGGGTTATATTTGTCTGGAAAAACAAATTATTTTTTGTTTTTTACCCAAATTTTTTTTTATTAACCCATCAAGTATCATTTTGGAATCCTGATTTAATAATAATAATAATAATAATAATCGTTTATTTCAGACCATCGATCCATATTCTTTTAGTTATACATTTCTTATGAGCTATGTTAGTAGAGAAAAATAGATTATATTTACAATTTTTTTTTTACAATTACGGATATAAACAATACATACAATACAATTATTTATGCATTCCTTCTTATATGCACATCATCCCAGTATTTATAGATCGTACTGTCCACTGTTCCGTACAATACTTGCAGAATGCTGTTAGGACTATTACAGATTCGAAATTTTAGGGAAGCGATCCACTTCCTTAAGATGCCATAAAAGTCATCGACCCTTGCTTCAGCGAACATAGTCGATGCGCTGCAAAATCGCGGTAGTCCCAACAGCACTCTGAAACCATTATTATATTGGACACGTAGAGCTCCATACGCTTTTTTCGTGAATGTTTCCCAGAGGTTGCACGTGTACAAAGTTTGACAGTAAGCTCTAAATAGAGTTGTTTTCACTTTATCTGTACACCGTGCAAACCTCCGAGCCAACATATTTGTGCGCACAGCTAGAGCTCTACGTTCCCTCTCGATGTCAACATCGTCATCCAAGTTTTCAGTAATTACATGTCCTAGGTATTTAAATTTATTTACTCTCTTAATTGTTACTTTGTTGAGTATTATATCAGGTACATGTAGTGGTAGTTTTCCTTTTGCACGAAAGATAAGTAGTTCGCACTTTTTTTACGTTATATGCTAGGCCGTGCTCTACAGCATAGGATTCGCACAGTCGTACGAGCTTTAAGGCGCCAACTTGTCAACAACGCCAACAAGGCACTCAAGTACATTTTTTTCAGGAGCCAGAATTCAGAGTTTGGCAAAAAGTGTTACTTCTAAGAAAATTTGTGATTCAGGGTTATGGTGACGTTTTAAATGGGCAAAAATAACCAACATTAACTACGATGGTTAAAAATTGACAAATTCTGCTTTCTTGGTTTAATGCCCATAATTTCTAAAAAATGGGATGGTTTTTTCTTCTGTTTTATCTGATGATGGATACCATCTATCCTATCGTCCCGTTTCGGCTTGACATTGAATTTTGGGACACCTTGTGTATTATAAAACCTTGGCAATATATAAACATTTTAAGCTTAAAAATACATATAAAATATACAGGATTAGATAATAGATCTTGGACACAGTAGAAAGACTTAAAGAGTTTTAAGTACTAATATCACAGCATCCGTTGCAGACCAAAATAGTCACGTTCAATTAGAAAATGCCTGTCATGTACGATTTGAAGCCTGTGAAGGCGTGCTGGAACCAAACAATCTCCGAAGTACCAACGATTGATAAAAGAATATCATTTGAAAAGAAAATAGTGCTGCCAGATTCAGAATTCATAAAAATTTCACAACCTAGACTCGCTGGCCAGACTCTAGCAAAATAATGCGACAGTAAAAACTAAAATACCTACTTTCCTGATCTATATCATCTTTATAAATGTATTCATATTATATTTAGGTAAAAATAATAATCGATTTACACTGAATTGATAAATCAATATGCCTATATTAAATATTTTAAGAAAGATCTCACCCTTCGTGTTGCTCAATTCTCTTACTTTACTCAGTGACAGCTTACCCGGCGACAGAAGGACATACTTAAACGATGCCCAAACACCCAATATCACCTTATGCGGGTAAATCCGGCTTTTGCCACATTCTGTGGTGCTCGACCACTCTTTGACCATGACCTTTATCACACATTCTTATCGTAGGCAATTTTCATTGCACGTCATTCTCTTCAAAAATGGCTCAGTTTCATTACGTTATAGTAGATAATTGCAAATAAGTTCCTATACGATTCATTAAGTTTCTTCCTATGAGCCTTCAAGCATGTTTATACAGTGAGGCTTTTTTAAATGGGTTAAAACTGT
The DNA here is from genome assembly GCA_923062675.1 of Marasmarcha lunaedactyla. Classification (NCBI taxonomy): domain Eukaryota; kingdom Metazoa; phylum Arthropoda; class Insecta; order Lepidoptera; family Pterophoridae; genus Marasmarcha; species Marasmarcha lunaedactyla. The sequence goes on along the minus strand of OV281352.1, from coordinate 19,178,324 downwards.
CTTGTGGTTAATTTCTAATTACCTACTCAGCTTTGTCTTAACTACTATTATGGTGACATTGCAAAAACCAGCCCAAAAATGATCGGAATAGTTATTTGCCTTTTCTATTTTTTTACACAATCTTTGTATAAAAATCAACCAGACAAATATTAAACAACCAAAGCGATATAATAACAAAATATTACATATATATATATATATATATATATATATATATATATATATATATATATATATATACGAAAATACTTTTTCCCCGACCTACGAGTGTTCGTGTTCACTAGGGCATACAGCGGTTAGGGGCTATTTTAATTCTCGATATTGCGTACAAAGTAACGTTTCCTTAGAAAATAAAATGTGGATGACAAACTGTCAAATTCTACTCGTACAGTTGATTGATTGATTGAAAGAACACATAACTGTCAAATTAAAGTCCCGTAGTGGTTGATTTCGTCCTATTAGTTTTTATTTGTGTATTTTCGTGATTTTTCACCGAAAGTACAGTATTTTTGGTGTTTTTGCTATAATTCGAACTCATTAAGGTGTTATTCTGATGTACAATAAACAAAGAATATTTGTTACGCATACTGAAAACAACAGTGTGAAAACGTGTCATCATACAACTGTTCTACAACACTGTTGTTCTAACCGATGAAATACAAGGAGGAATGTGAATTAATTTATAGTTTATTTAATTGTTAGTGCGATTTCTCATGGGTGATGGCTTGGCAGTCAGATACACGTGTAAGTAGATTGCATATCTTGGTTTATTAGACCTTTTTTGTGCACGAAATTTGTAACTATGTTTAACGGGGTCTTTACGCTCATTGTCACATTTTACCATTTAAATGGCCTAAGTTATGATTAAAAATGAAGTATTAATATTATTTCGTTCATTATTGTTGATATTTAATGTCATGCCATTTTGTTTGGATCTATGAAAGGATAAGCCATTTCAAATTGTAAATTGACGTGCTTCTAATTGTTACATGATTTATTTTATCTTTATTTTTATAACATATGGTATAAATAGGAGAACCTATTATAATTAGTTATAGGGTGTGGGTGGCAAAGAGACTTCATACAAGTATGACCTTCAACCATAATACAATTTAAGCATTCCATGTAATGTCACAGAAAATTGAGGAAAACTAACTAGCTGGTATTATACCATTGCTTTACATATAGGTCATATATTTTAACTCTTATCAATGTTGGACACTTGTGATTGAATGATGAATCATACAATGCATGGGTAAGGTAAAAAATAATATTACTACTTCCCCTTAATACATTTTAAAATAACATAACTATGTTAAGTAACTCAAAGTTTTAAATAGATTTTTAATAAATAGCTGACAAATAAGTTACTTTAAACTATAGGCTTTATACTGTTAGATATGTTTAAACACTAACTTACTACTGCTCCTCACTTTGCCAGTTACTGTCTAGATTTAAAATACAATAAAGTACTTAAATCAACACAAGTGTTTCCTTATTATGATATCATTGAAATAATAGATTAGCATGATTAGTCATCAAAAATGCAAATAAATTATATAGGAAACAACTTGGACTTGTATTTCTTGAAGTAATCATGGTTAAAGTTTTATAATCAAGACAGCTTAGTTGTATTTCATTATAATGAAAGCAACATTGTATTATGTTAATGATAGAATTGGAACTTCTATAAATATTTAGGCAACCAGGTAGATTTTGGCTCTAGTATTATGTGTATTTTAAAGTGATACTTTTTAGGGGGCATATCAAAATAATGTAACATTCTATATATTTTATTATCAGCTTTACTATCTTAGTTTTTTATGGTAACATAAAAATAATACTTATAAAATCGTTAATAGAAATCAATTGGTTTAACTTTGAAAGGCAAATAAAATCCATAATCTTACATTATCACCAAGCAATGTTGTATGTTTAGCTTCAATGAGTTTTCCCTGTATCACAGATAAAATAAATAACTAGGTATTTTTTACTCTTTAAGAACAGATATGAACTCAGTGTTGCCAGATCATGGGACTTCCCCCTAGATTTAGGGGTTTTTTTGGCTGAGTTAGGGGGAAAAAATATTTGGGGGTGTTTAGGGGCAATTAAAAAAACATCAAATACAGTTTTTTTTACCATAATCACATTCCTGATGTTTTTATGTTTTTTTACCGTCTTTAAATTACCTGAGTGCCACAACTAGTCTAGGTCGAGATTCAAGGTGTTGAAGATAACAAATAAATTTAGCTATAAGTAATAATATGTGGCAATAATAAAGTTTAATAATATATAAACCCTATATGAGCTTGTATCGCCTGTTTAAAAAAACCCTGTATGCCACCATCCACTTGGTGAGGGTATTGTAGGGGATTTCTAGGGGAGAAATCAAATTAGTCTAGGGGTATATCGCCGAGACCATCTGGCAACACTCTATGAACTTGTTTGTACATGTTGGTTGACATATTTTAGTGGATTCATTGACAGCCTTTCAGAAAGCATTTATAAAACTTTGTAATATATTTGATTAAATTTAAATTAAAAAGTTGGTTAAATTCGTAAAAAAGATCAATACAAACAAATGCATATAACCTCAAATTTCATAACTGAGTAGATAAAGAAGTTGTAAATCTAAAATTTGTATCTCTTATAAAATATTTCTGTCTGCTCCATTTTTATATAACATAATATTGACAGAGCCAATATATTATATTATATTGAGCCAATATATTATATTGGCTCTGTCTTAAATATCATCTTTGGCGAGTCATCACTACATAGGTATATCTTGTTACCACCACCTGTGTAAACGGTAAATATATTCTCGAAATTTAACTGTTCTACTCCAGTTAACACCTTCAAATATTTCGAAGCTTTAATATTGGAACTTGTTGTTAAATCTAATGAAAAACTACAATCTAATTGTAAAAGTTAACATGGCGTTAAGTGATAGCCCAATACATGATGTCATGTGATCATGCAGTAGCAATAAAGTATTTTTTTATGCCTCAATAATATTACATCTTTATATTCTTCAGGGACTTTCATGGAAACTTATTTAGGTTATGAAATTTTTTGCAAAACTGCCAACCTCCTTAGTATGTTAATAAATAAAGATCATGTTTATATTTTAATATTTATGAGCACTGTGGAAATTGCACACATTTTTAGAATAGGTAGTTAATTTAGAAAGCATTCATTTGTCCATATCTTGTTGTATTAACAATGAAATTTCAGAAATGTTGGAACATTTTCTTTAAATAAATTATAAGGACAAAGATCCCCAATAAATATTTTGGTAAATCTTTAATTTTGAATTAAATCCTGGAACTTTCAAGTGTAGAGTGAATAGGTACCTCTTTGATACTCATGTACCATCTTAGTCTTCATAAAAAGTAAAAATATAAATTCATTTACAATAATAATAAAAAGTTTATCGGGGATTTCATATAGCTAAACTTTTTTTATTTTTATGATTATTTCAAGTCAACTGCAGCTCCTGTTGTACCACAAACAAGCACTTATTGTAAATAGTGAATTAAATATAGTATACATATATTACATTAAAAACATTGTAGATTTCAAAATCTTTTTAATTCTTATTCAGTAGGTAAGTGACATAAAAAAACTAGAACATTAACTTGGTCTTGCGCAAAGGTAAATCATCAAATCTCGTAGTATAAATACCTGAATAAGTATGTATTTTTTTCTCATGTGTTTATAAGATAATACAAATTATATAGGTTCACAGTAAAATCTTATACTTTTATTTTTCTATTTATTTACTGAGTTATTTCAGACTGAAATATTTGGACCTTTGATTTCAAGTCATTAAACTTTACAGACTGGCAGACTGATAATTGATGCCCACCAGCTGCCGTTTGCATTTTCTCTGTGTTCATGAATTGTTTTAGTAGCAATTTCAGCTTCCTAGTCTAGAATTTTTGTTTAAATAAATTAAGTAAAAAAATTTCTACAACCAAGTTTTTTTTTTCAGAATATAATATAATTTTTATATTTTTTTTTATAGAATAGATTTCAAATATCACATCAAAAATGTTATTTTTTTATGACAATGGCAAATACCATGTTACATTTTTTACTAATGAATTATCTGGAAATAAACAAGTTCTCTAAAAATAATCTGATACTGGAAAAATATATCTAGTTTTATTTAATCAGTTTTAAAGTAGGTAATGCAATTTTTGGTATAATTTGTCAGCTTACATTAACAAATCCTTTGTAATATTTCTGACATGTTTTTCTTTCATGTGTTTTTCTTTCATTTCTTCTTATCAATGTGACCCCAATAATCAGATTAGGTTTATTTGTCAAGTAGGCTAGGTAGTTTTCATTTTGACAAACTTAAGAATATGGTCAAGATTAAGTAGTCATGTTCTGACCCTGATGACATGGCTAAGGAATAGTATAATTTTAATAACAAATATTTATTTTACAAGTTGTTTGATAGTTTATTACTTTTAATATTTATTTCATTACATAAATGATATCCAGGAGTACCACAAACAGTTATAAATAACTGGTAAAGACAAAATTAAGTTTTATTTACTAGCTAAAATCATTTTAGTTATTTAGCTAAAATAAGCTCAACAATTGAAAACCACAGAAAAGTCGGAAATAGATAAGTTGTAAATTTTGTTGTGATTTGGATCCCCCAAAGAATGATCCACCTCGACCACCGTTTCTCCTTCTTTCCTTGGGCACCATGTATATTATTAAATTTTTTCCACATATTGGTCAGGTTAACAAATTAAAAGTAATTTCTTTATTATTGCTATAATTTAGTGTTAGTAGAGTATCTCTGTTAGGGTGTTACCACACCAATCGAGCGATGGCAGAATAGAACAGTCGACGTCGCAGTAGGCGTGATGGCCTATAATTGTCTGACACCACCCCTGAGTTGGTAATTTAGTACTAAAATAATCCCATGCACCTATAAATTTGTATGAAGGTATGTGTAGTCTGCCAACCCGCAGTAGGCATGATGGCCTATAATTGTCTGACACCACCCCTGTGTTGGGAGAGGCTGATATCCCTCCAGTGGTTATTAAGGGTATTACCACACCAATCGATCGACGGACGATCTATTGGTGTGGTAACACCCTTAAGATCTTGTCTGGGGCAGTACTACAGTTCTTCATATTTTGACGTGGTTGTGTTCCGGTCAAAGGAAGGTACAGCCAGTGCATTAACTGGAACAAAGATAAGCCTACAGTTGGCATCACATCATTAGTCGAGATAATAATCAAAATCACTATATTTTAATAAAACACCTAGGACTAATGCTTAAATAGGTTTGGATGCCACTTACCATCAGGCGGGTCGAGTGCTAGTTTCCGGCTATGAATATAGTTAGTAAAAAGAGTAAACATTGATTCACCGTTCACATACATAAAGTACTTTTTTTCATATTTCCTGTCATCAAAATATTTTCAATTTAATTTTCAGACAGAAGAAAACAGTGTGCTACTTCGTCTGAAGATAATAGGAGCATACTCGTTGGCCAAGAAGGATATATTTGGTGCTAGGTAAGTTATTTACATATTAACTAATACATTTACTAGTTAGTAAGTATTTAAGTTTTTTTTTTTTCGAAATGTACAGTTTATTTATGGCCCTATTAGCCTTTTAAATTTCACCGGACTTTGTGGCCTAGCGCTGAGGGTGCTTAGCCGGAACTTAAACTACTCCTACATACAATACGCCTAAGGGCACCCGAGAGGGCACGGACCTCGGCTTAGGACGTCGTATATTGAAACTACCACTGGTTCGGAAGGGTCATCTACTGCTAAAGAACCAGCAAGAAATTCAGTAGAAATGCGTACGCCGCGTTAGCCTGGCCCACCGGTGGGTTAGGCGATTCGAATGTCGTGTTGCCCTATTTCTGACTGGAACGCCGGCGTTCCTTGTTGTAATAGCGTCGTCGGGATCAGCTAAGACGTGACGCGGACGCCTGTAACGGACCGGCGCGTCTGCGTTGGCTGTGTAATCAGCTGACTTATTGACCAGCAGGTTGGGATGGTGGGGAGCGTTGTCGAAGTAACGTCTAGACACCAACTTCATCAACGAGGTAATAGTGGGCAGCTCGAGATCTTAATGTAGATCTAAATTGCGGGCATAGGGCGGGGCCTCACCGCATTTGCGTAAGAACCTATTCTGAAGAACCTGCAAGTGAACATTCGACTTGCTGGCGTGAGCGAAAACCACACTGGCATATGTCATGATGGGGCGGATGCAAGTTTTGTAAAGTGTAAGCTTATTTCTAAACGACATTTTACTTTTCTTGCAAATTAGAGGTTGCAGCCTACCCATGACGAATGCGGCTCGGTCCCAGACTCGTGTTATGTAATCCGCGAATGTTAGTCCACTATCTAAAGTAAGTAACTTATAAAACAGAGAGATCTGACCTAATCTTTTGGAGGGTTTCCTAGAGGTCGTCCTAGAGCAGTTTGAAAGAGAGTACACTGCTGCACTTTTTTATGGGTTGACTTCCATTATCCATTTCCTAAACCAAGCGCTTAATGCGTTGGCTGCGGATTAGAGTATTCTAGTTAACCTACGTAGATTTCTATCAGATGTGTATAGCGCAGTGTCCTCTGCGAAGAGCGCGAGTTCTACTTTCTCCGTCTTCGGCATGCCACTAGTGTATAGTGAAAACAAAGTCGGAGAAAGCACCGAGCCTTAAGGGACACCGGCTAATACTGGGCGGGCATTAGAGAGTGCACCATCCAATCTGTAACGAAAGGTGCGACAATGTAAAAAGTCTCGTATGATGTGCACGAGGCTGTCTGGCACGCCTAGTTCGAAGAGCTTGAATAACAAGCCGTTGTTCCAGACCTTGTCGAAGGCTTTCGCCACGTCAAACAAAGCGCACCTGTGCCTATCGGTTTTCGACCTACGGTCCTTTGCTCCGAGATGTGCTCCGTGATGCGGTGCACCTGTTGGACGCAGGAGTGACGGGACCTAAAGCCGAACTGTTCGTCCGGTAACAGGTGCTTGGAGTGGATGACCTCTCGAAGCCTGTTCAAAATGATCCTTTCGTATAATTTGCCTATCACACTAAGCAGACTAATAAATAGGACGGTAGCTTGTAGGTAAATAAGCTGGTTTTCCGGGTTTCCTAATACCGATGACAATCACTTCCTTCCATGTTTGTGGAAAGGAGCAGTTTGTTAGTAAGTTATTGAATGTAACCACTAACAGTTGTATGAGTGCGAGTGGGAGAGCTTTCAAAACCCTGTTTGGTATTACGTCTGGACCTGGGGCTTCCCTCGGTTTAAGGTTTTTAATTATTATCTGTACCTCTTCCACCGTTACCGGTTGGAGGGTGTCAGTCGGTGGGTTGCCGCATTTAGTTTCGACTGTGCTATTAACAGTTTCTATGTGAAGGGAGTTAGTGCTTTCTGTACTCGGTGTACATTGTTAGGCTAAGCTATCGGCTAGGGTTTCAGCTTTTTCAAAGTCATCGAAGGCGGCAGTCATGAGCGGTGGCCTAAGAAGCGGACGCATCGATGACGCGGTAGAGTCAATCTTAAGAGACTTCGCCAAGCTCCAGTAAGCCAGATGCGAAGGCGAAATCTCTTCAAGAAGCGCGTCCCAGTTGTTAGACCGCAATTCGCGTATGCGAGAATTGACATCTCGCTGTAAAGCCCTCATACGGATGCGGTTTGCCTCGGTCGGAGCGTAATCGTACGCCCGTATAGCTGCGTTCTTTGCTCTCAACAACTCTCTCACATTCTCAGGCAGGACCCAGCGTCGATCATTCGCCGCCGGAACCTGCCTGGAGGATGCACTGATAGCAGTTCGAAGGTGGTTGGTGAAAGCACCGATCGCAGCATTAGTCTCCTCGATGAATGACAACGAATCGGGAATAGTGTTCAGTTCGGGGCTGTCGATTGCCTTAAGGGCTTTTGTTAGTTTGACTAGTATTACGGAGGGACTCATATCGAGTAGGAACTGAAGGTTGCTTTGAAGTATAGCTTTGTCTGGTGGTTGATAGATGGATGCTAGCGTCATCGCTATTCTACAACAGGAAACGTCGATATTCTCGAGCTGTGGGGGATCGACAGGTCTACAATGCAGTGACCTTTTGTAATAGATGAGGGTACCGCCTTTGTCAGCGGTAAGCCTATCGTTGCGAACGAATGTTGTAGTTTGCTATTTTAGGGTCCTTGTGACTAGGTTTCAAAAAGGTTTCTGCACAAGTAAGATGTCGATTTGAATTTCTCGAACGAATTCGTGAATTTCATTGCGCTGATGTTTAAGACCATCGGCGTTGAAGTAGCCGATAGTGAGGGACCGCGGTTTTATCCTAGAGGACGCCATTTAAAAGTTAAAATTATTACATTTCTGGACGTTGGCGATAAGTGCCTGGTGAGCACGTCGCCTGAAAGTCGCCTTTTGCGGCTCGTAGTTTGCGTGCCACTTAACGCACCTGGGTTTGGCGTGACAGTTTCTTGCCGTATGGCCATATACTTGGCATCTATGGCATTGGCTCGGAATGCCGCGCTTGAAGGGGACCTCCACTGTGATCCCTGACAGATCGGCAATGGTTTTCAAATTAAAAATCTTCTTGCCTTCTAATGAGTGATCTAGTGTTACTAACACTAGATTTTACGGCAACGTATCTTTGCTATACATGCGGTGGACAGACTGCACAGGGAACCCCTGGATTTTAAGGTCCTGTAATAACAGCTCGGTGTCGAGCTCTTTTTGGTACGCCTCTAAGGACGACGCATAAAACGCGCTCTTTCTCGAGTGCGTAGGTATGGTACTCGAAGGATTTCTCTATCAAGTACCTTGTGAGGGCGCGAAGATACGCGGGCGAGACAGTTGTCACGCGAATAACGATCGCAGTGTTTTTCACGTGTGTATACGTGATTTTGAAATTAGACATGTGTGGGGTCACGGTTAGCGACGACGGTGAAACCCACGTTGAATTCGAGGACTTGGATGGGAGCCGGAATATCGCAACACATCGACGATGCCTTGCTGGTGGACGAAGCCATGGACGAGCGCGAGCTAGAGCGCTCTCGCGAGAGGTTGGTGGCTAGCGTGCCCGTCTCTCCTTTTTAGAAGGAGATTTGATTGTGGATTTGAGCCCACCTGATGGAAAATGACGATGAAGACGAAGGTGTTACAGGTCTATCCACGAAATACTTATTCACTCGACGCTTGAAAGAACCGGGACTATAGTTTTCTGGAAAAACAGACGCAGGCAGTTCATTCCACACCTTGGCGATCCGCACCAAAAAGGAACTATCGAAATGTAATCGGTAGAAGACTGCTAAACAGGCAACTTTCCGAAGATGGTCGAGGCTTCCCAGTCTTTTGGTGGTGAGGTCAAAGTTGTTAATAATTTTTGGGCTCTTCGGTCAACTGCGTCCATCGGTTCTAGTTGGTACTTTGCAGAACCATCCCAAAAGGTGGCTACAGTACTTTGTATGTCTACTCTATGTACTACTCTTAATGTTGTTGCTTAAACAAATAGGTTGTTAAAAGCTACTTGCGAATAGAAAAATAACCTAGACAATAAGGGGTGAGGTCTGTTATTATTGCCCTTAAGCGTGTAAAATTAAGTCAGGCTACACATTGATCATTGTTTCTGTACTGGTAATTGTGAGCAAAAAAATAAGCAAAGTAAAATTACGTGCTTAATTAGTTTAGTATCGTGATTGTCATCACAATGTCAATGTCACATAATGGCCTTAGATTCAAAAACTAGCGGGGCGCTTCGTGGAATTCTATCGTGAATCATCGATGCAACTACAAATACTAGCCAATGAGATTGCCATATTAGAAAAAGGTTTCTTTTTGTCGGTGCGCTATTGGCTAGACCTAATGCTGAGACGATACGTCACTGTATTCATAACGCGAACGAACTATAGGTTGCAAATTTTTTGTCAACTATATGAAGAAAATGCGTTGGAATAGTCAAAGACCAACGGTTTTTCTATTATGAATCATAGTCGTAGGATTTTAACATGACGTGTTGTGTGGCGACTGACGACACGTTTGACACCGTAACGGTTAATAATCTTGTTGGAAAATGTAGGTTACTTGCAAAAAGTATTGAATCCTTCAAACAGTCTGTAATTTTATCACTTAACCGTTATTTTTACTGTTACATACGGTTATTTCGAAACCTGTGTAATTGTTTTATTGTGATCTATAGTAACATAGGTATGTCAATTATCTGTTTCATTTTTCAATTGTGAGTCATGGCATAGTCGGATTAATCACAAATAACCAAATTATTGTTAAGAGTTTAATTATATATGTTTAATTTAAAGATCTCAAAAATCTGTAGGTTTTTGAAGCATTATAGGTATGTTTTAAGACCTAAAATAACCAAGCTATTCAAATGTAACTTCACATCTGATATGTGCATGTCCAGTAACTTTATTGTTAACCGAACATCATATATCTCCTGTCTAACTGCAATCACCAAATGAACGCATTTTAGGTTCGAATCAAATCTCGAATCGAAAAGCAATGACTTACATTAAGCCTAGTCTATACTTCTATAAATATTAATATTAAGAAATGTATTTGTTATTTATTTGTAATCGATAAACTCTGAAATCACTGAACCGAACCCAGAAGTAACAAATTCTTTATTTTATTCGAAATTCCTGCGGGATGATGAGTTACGCGGATACAAGCGTCGTGAAACCTCCAGTATTTTATTATGTATTCCAAGTGACCGTTTTTACTGTTAAGAATAAAAGGCTCTGCTCAGAACGCAATTCACATTTGAGAAAATTTTGTCAAAGAAACTATGTAGAATAAGTGAAAAAAAATCGACTTCATACAAATCTTAAATTCTTAAAATCTTTATTATAAACTTTTTTGGATAAGCAGGTTTTCGGATATAACACAAGCCTACGATCACAAATAAAAACTAGATACATTTAGTTTAAGGGTGTTACCACACCAATCGATCGACGTTGATCGATCGTAGAATGGAACAGGCAACGTCGACCGTCGATCGACGTCGAACTATTGGTGTGGTAACCCTAAACTGTCCACAATGGTTTAGACATTTGTCACGTAATGATAATTGCTGCATATAACAACCTATGTTACTGCACTTTCAATCTTACGTGGATGATTTAAAATAGAATTTAAAAAGCCGATAACAAAAATTTTAAAGCTTTTGTGAACGAAGCTTGGCTGTTGAGATTCAAATTAATTTTAAAACCATGATTTTATACAAATTTCCTGAATAAATTCTTAAGTATTTTAATAAATGATAATAATTAAGAATATACTTCCCGAATATATGGTAATTCATTTATTTTTAGAGATAAAAATATATTTTGACATGTTTACTGTCGAAGCGACTGCTACTATATTGAAAGAGAATCCAAATACTCATTTAGGCACTCTTTTGGTAATGACGTTTTTATGACCTTGATTGTGTATCTGGTTTTTCATTTGCAAACGCAAAAGCAAACAATTGTTATGTACATACGAATTTAATTAAAATTTTTCTCTTGACTCTGTTTTCAGCGATCCCTATGTTCGGGTAGAATTGCAGAAAGTCGAAGGGGACGTCACCATCGAGACATTTCTGACTAAAACTAAGAAAAAGGTAAATATTATGGCGATTGCTTCATAACTAAGTGATACTTTGGGGTATTTAATATAGAGTGATGCTCCATATAGAAGTGATGCTCCATACAGTTTACGAGTCTTCTAGCGTAGATTGGCAATTTGGCTAGGGTTGGCCGCGACATTTTCTAAAACACATTTGTATTTATTATTACATGTCTACCATCGTTTTGCATTATTACATGTCTACCATCAAATGAGTTAAACTTTACTACGCTGAGTGGCGTAGTGGGTAGTAGCCCTGCCTCATACCGCCGGAGGTCTCAGGTTCGAGTCCTGGTCGGGGTATTAATTTATGTGATATTTATTCTCGGGTCATGGACGTTAATATTTTTATATGTATGTCTATTCTGGGTTCCCCCCAGTTCGCTGTTCATAACACGAGCTCTGCTTAGCTTGGGGCCATACAGCTGTGTGTTTTCTGGGGATTTATTATTATTAAAATAAATTTATCTGGGCCCTTACCAGAAATATGCTATGATGCGACTAGGTGTTAGAGGTGCTACCCGCAAATACGGGACGGCAAATTCGGTTCGCCCGTACTTGTTAAACGTCTGTAAGTCGGCACATTCGGCTCGTCTCTCCGACATAAGCCAATCCCAAACATTCTCCCCTATATATTCAATTTTGCGCCCCCAGGCTTTGCGAGTAATGCCGGCCCAATATGTAGGTAGCGCCCGTAACAAGAGATGCATAGCTAGCAGTCGTATACTTGTTAACCAACCCGAAGGATGGTTATTTATTTGATGGTGGATCTTCGCTACTTTTACTTTAATGTTTAGATTAAAACCATATTAACGATGTGTAATTATTATACTCATTTACGCTAAGATCTTTTTTTAAACGAGATATTTTTAGCGAGGTATTTCTATAACTATTTATGAAACTTACCATCATACATTTTTCAGACCCTCAACCCAAAATGGAATCAGGAGTTCATATTTCGAGTAAGTTTTTTTAAATTATCTATTATTACCGTAAATAAATAAAAAAGTAGTAGGAGAAACATAGAACACTCATTTATACTATCATGTAATTATTTCCCTTACGTTATGGCCGTACGGCAAAGTTTTTGTTATAGTTTAGATAATTAAAAAGTAAAATAATTTAAAATATATTTAAAAGTACTTATTATAATGAGATACTATGACGCCGTGACTGAAAATAACGTAGATTGGTATAAGTAGTAGTTAGTACGATTTGTGTACTGGTGTGAAAATAAATTATTGTCGAAAAAAAATAGTTTTATGTGTTCAATAAAGTGATTAATTTAACGGTACTTGGTGACTTCACCACCACCTAACCCTTCAGGGAAAATTCCAATCACATTGGGTTTGTTTTGGCATTGGAAAAAAAAAACTATAATGTAATTCTAAGACAAAACATGGTAGTTTCGGTCCTCGCCAGTAAATACTATCTTATTTCCTATCCCTCAGGTGAAGCCGCAAGAGCACAAGCTACTGATCCAAGTATTCGACGAGAATCGCCTAACCCGGGACGATTTCCTCGGCATGGTGGAAGTCCCGCTGAGCAGCATTCCGAGTGAAAGCGCGGGAAGTGCGCGCCCGCCGCCCGTTAAGTACCCTTTGCGACCTCGTAGGTCCGTGTAAGTAATGCATGAGTGTTGTGCTCTTTTAATTTTTGAGTGGCCTGATGTGTTTTGCAAGTAGAACTTCCAATAGTTGCTTGATTAGTTTGGTCACGCCGGAGGTCCCAGGTTCGAGTCCTGGCCGGGGCAGGCATTTGTGTGATGAACATAGATGTTTGTTCTCTGGTCATGGTTGTTTGTATGTTTATTCTGGGTTCTCCCCAGTTCGCTGTATGGTCATCCATAACACAAGCTCTGCTTACTTTGGGGCCATACAGTTGGTGTGTTTGTCTGGGGATTTATTATTATTATAGATTTATTTTGTGGCCTGATGCATTTTGTATTAAGGATTGTTATGTTTACAAAATTGGATATTAAACTAGTTTGAGAATGATGGGTTTGAAAATATCAACGTAGGGAAGAGGCAATACGGGAAATATAAAGTTTGACCATTTTTCTAATTTCTGTTGTGATTATATACTGTCCAATAGTCTTGATTAGTAAAAAAAATTAAGAAAATTAGCTTGCAGTGGGTCGTGATTAAATAAGGTAAGCCCTTTGAAATTTTGTAGAATAGGACTGTCTTAAAACGGTGTGGTAGTGCTCGCTTAACTCAAAACTGAAACTTACTCAAAAACTCTAAGACCGAAAGAGGTGCATTAGAAAAGCTCTTTTGAATTTGGCCCCAAAAGTAAATGACATACTGTATGAATATTTAATATAACTTAACACAATATTCAGAGTATTGTTTCTCACCCCTTTATTACAACTTGGATTTTTCAAAGTACTATACTCCGCACGCCGAATGATGATCCCTATGACGTTTCAACTGACAGTTGTATTAGTTATGCGAAACAATTTCGATAAAATACTGTTTTTTCAGGCAAATGTCATGTCATTCAGCCAGGTCATTCAACATAATAAGCAATATTTATTTATTTTGAAAAAAAGACTACGCGCATTGATGGACATAAAACACCAGATAAAAAAGTAACAGCCTTATTATATTTTATTTTACTATACTTTAATTTTTATTCAAATTGCATAATTTAAACAATTTAAAATTCTTTTTGAATTGAATTTTAAAGAATTCATAATTAGCTGGCAATTATGGATTACATGGAAAAGTATTTAAAAGGAGGCCATAGACCTACCGTATTTTTTTAATTCAGTCATGTCATGTCTTGTCAGTCTGTTTTGTCTTCTTGTCACACCGCATCACATCGCGTCATACGAGTGCTCTAACGCCTTGTATGCGCCACGTCTTTCTTTGTTAGCTGAGTTTTGTTTCTGTTTTCGCTGTTTTGTGTTATTTGTTGATTTTCTGTTACCTGTTTGTTGATTTTCGGTTTTGCAAAATGCCGAAAAGACAGCGGAAAACTGTTCTCAACAGTGAAGTTTGCGAGTTTGTAGTTCGTTTGCGAGACTATTTTGCTCGTGAACAACAAAATGGCGGACCCTTGTTACCGCTTGACAATGTTCGCGATCGTGTAGCCGATGCTCTAGGAATCGGAAAGGCTACTGTTTCTCGAATAACAAAGGAAAAATTTGGGGAGTCGTCCATGGAGGACAATAAACTATTAACACCAAAGAAGAAAAAGAAAAGGTTATGTCATATAACAGAACCTGATGAATTTGATTTAGATGCTATACGCAATCATATTTATGGTTACTACCTACGAGGTGAACTACCGACCTGCTAGAAGTTATTATCTTCATTAAAAGCTGCAGAACTCTTCAAAGGCGGTGCTACTTCTCTTAGAATTGTTTTGAAAAAATGTGGATTCCGCTATAAAAAATGTGACAAGAGAAAAATATTAATGGAGCGTACTGACATAGCTTTACTACGATGCGATTTTCTTCGCAAAATCAAACAAATTGATAACTGGGAGAAGGTAGTATACCTTGATGAGATATGGCTGAACGCCAATCATACTGTAGGTAAGGCATGGACGGATGACACAGCCAAATCCAGCACAAAAACTCCTGAAGGAAAGGGCCAGCGCTTAATCATTTGCCACGCTGGCACAGCTACAGGTTTTGTGCCGAATTGCCTGTGGGCTTTTAAGTCAGTGAAAACAACGGAGTACCACGAGGAAATGAATTTCGAAAACTTTAAGACATGGTTTATAAAACTATTAGAAAATTTGAATGAGTCTCACTATATTTTAATGGACAATGCTTCATATCACTCAGTTCAAATTAACAAACCCCCCAGCAGCAATAACAAAAAAGCTGAAATTATAGAGTGGTTACTCGGCAATGGTGTGGAAACTGACAGTCAGATGTTAAAAAAAGAGTTGGTTAGACTGTTGAACTTTCACAAACAACAGACGCACCCATCATATTTTTTGGATGAATTGGCCAAATCAAATGGACACACGGTAATTCGGTTACCGCCCTATCACTGCCAATATAATGCAATCGAGTTGATATGGGCGCAGATCAAAGGTATCTATATTTTTTATTTATATAATATTATGTATATGCATATATTTCTAAAAATAATTACTAAATGTACAAATATTTTCAGGTCATGCAGCTAGGCATAACACAACTCCGCCATTCACGGCAAATAAAATGATGGTTTTATTGGAAGAAGCTTGCGCTCAAGTGACAGCTGACGATTGGCGAAAAGTGGTCGAAAGAACGAAGAAAATTTGCTTACAAGACTGGGATCGAGATGTACAATACGACAATATCATTGACCAACCGTTAATAATAAACGTCACGGATAGCTGCAGTTCAGACTCAGATTTTGAAAATCCGATTGACCCTGTATCAGATTCAGATTGATATAAATAAAATACAAACTCAAAGCATTTGTTTTATATTTCCAACAAATTATCGATATTTTGTTTATCGATGTGTCCCTTCTTAGTCGATAACAGCTTGACGACGTAACTTTTGCAGCACGTACCATGTACATTTGCATTGAGTTTTTTTCTATTATTTCCGAACATTACGTAATAATTTCTTAATATTCATTTTTATAATTTACAATTGTACACAATTATGATTTTTTCGTCTTTTTAATGGACCTCTAAAGGATTTGATGTGATAGGACGTCAGTACAATGTTAAGCGCTAACGAACTGTCATAGGGATCATCATTCAGCGTGCGGATTATAGTCACCTGAAAGAGAAGGCTGCCTTGTCGCAAATAACTTTGTAAAACTAATTGACAAAGTTATTTCCTAAAGTATTTCCGTGACAGTAAACGTTCCAATGACTTTTTATGACTTAAGTACATCATGCTCTAACGGCGCTGGAAAACATCGCTAGGAAACCCCTTACTTAAAAATTTACCCGCAGTAGGCAAGGGTGGTGGAAAATAAATCGCCTGACACCCCTTAGTTGTGTTGAGCTGATATAACTGCAGTGGGATTATCATAATAATAATAAATATTTCTAACTGATACACCACATTATCTGGCCCAAATTAAGTATCTCTAGGAAATTCGTGTTGTGGATACTAGATAACATATAAATAAACTTAAAAAATATGTAAACACACATGGATATTTTTTAAAATATATTAATATAAGAAATAAACTTAAATAAACATACATACACATCCATGACTAGAAAGCAAATATGATAAAATATCTGCCCCTACCAGGATTCGAACCCGGGACCTCTGGCATCAAAAGCAAGGCTACTTAGCTCCACACCAAACAGGCCGTCGCGTTTACAATTTAATTATTTACGTAACAAAATTATTACAGTTGTGAACCATTTGAAAAGGCAACATGTATGTACGTAAATCATTCCATGTTTTTTATATTTTTATTTTATAATGAAAGAAATAAGTATACTAGTATAAAATAAGTACACAGATACGTTTGTGTTGAATCATCGATTATATATAAAAAAATATATACACAACCGGTGTCAAATGAGTATTTGGATTCTCTTACAATTTAATAGCATCAGTGACTTCGACATTAAACATGTCAATTTATCAAACAAAATTACACGTCGAGTTCTCTTAGAAAGAATGAATTACCATATTTCCGGGTAATTTATTTATTATTTGTAATTATTACAAGCTAAATACCAACGGCCGTGTTTCGTTCATTAAAAAAATTACAATTTTAAATCGGTTTTCTAAATTATATTTTAAATCATGCATGTAGGGTTGTATTTCCTATAACATAAGTTGTTATGTAACCATTGTCATTTCTTGACAAACTTCTAAACCATTGAGTACAGTTTATTTGTATGAAAATATCTAAGTATCTAGCTTTTACTTGTGGTTGAAGGCGTGAATGAAAAAAGATGCTTGCTGTCTCAGGTATCCAGCACATAAGTAGTAGTTAAGTAATTTTCTAGATTTTGCATATTTTTGTCGTTTATTTTTTAAAAGCTGTTGTAGTATTTATGAATTGAAATGAATAAAAATAATTTATTTCACTGTCATTGTGTGTATAATAATGAGTATACTTTTATTTATACACAGATTATGATCAGTAGGTAGGTGCATGATTGTAGCATAAAAAACGGCAAGGTAAGTGTAAGTGAGATGTGGTTTGCTGTTTTAATTGTTTTATATGTATTTATTAATATTTTAAATAATAATCATAAGCATACAAGTGCAACTATAAGATATTGCTGTAAAGACCACTTACATACTATGGCCTCGTTGGTGCAGTAGGCAATATAGAGCCACACAAAAACAACTCGTAGATTTCTTAATTACAGATTCGAGACAAAATCAGGGGTAATATTGTTCCTTGTTTCAACTCCCGGTGTTTTCCTAGCTATCACCGGATCGTTTAGAAATACAAGGTTTCATCCCCATATAATTCGGTCGGACTTTATAATGATCTGATTTAACTAACTAACTTTCGTATTAGTTAATGCGTACGTTGCATAAATTATATTATTTATGTTCTTTCAATATAATCTCATCATCTAATGCCAGGCAAACGTTGTTCTGCCCTAGAACACAATTGCAACGCCACCTACTGGGTCAAATTGTGAATTTAAATCATCCAGGAAATCAAACTTACCTCGAAATACTCACGTTTAGGAAGCGTCCAATAAAAAAACACTCGTTCATAAAAATTACAAATATAAAGTTTAATTAATAAATAAAGTAACAAATAAATAATTAATAGTCTTAACCATTTCGATTCCAGCGCCCGCTCCCGCGTCCGAGGCCACATCGAGGTGTACCACGGTCTGGTTGGCATTGTTGGTGACAACGCGCCGCAAGCCAGCCCCGACCCCGACTGGGAGCTGGTGGAACCCACCCAGCAACTTGGCAACGTTCAGCCGGTTAGTCTAGATGATTCTTTTACGTATTGTGTGGGAGAGTGGCAACCTCTGGAAACCTAGAGTTGATCTTACTGCCTCTGAAAACTCCATAGGCCACTGACCTAGCTTTACAACTGTTGTCTTGCGACAGCAACCGCGACCGATTGCTTAACGTGCACTGAAGCACAGCAACGTTTATGTCCTTGAGCCACTGGCGGTCACTTGATAATTTGTCAAGCGACAGCGAAAACCACCCGACCAGTTGGAGAGAGGCACGCCAAGAAGAAGTTAGAGCATAATGGCTTATATATTTGTGTTCCTTCGAGCGTCCCCAATCTTTACATAGAATAAATAGTGTGCCGTGATTTTGAAAAAAAAAAACAAGAAGCTATCGGAAAAAATGCCCAAATTTAAATTAAAAGTATTTAATTAAAAGTTAATAATTTTGAGAAAATTTAAGACATTCTTCCAATTTTTAAAGATATTTATCGTAATACAATTCAAATCAGTTGTAGAGGGCTGCTGTATATTATCATGCTTAACGCCGATTTGCGATACTTTATCTTCTTCGTGGCTTTACGTTCATTCAACTTTTACGGTTTAATTTTAGGTAGGTCAATATCAAGTTAAGATTTTTGTACGTTATTTAATCATTTGTCAAAGACTTTGTAATCGAAGTATCTTGCCAGTTTTTCGTGATGATCTATCCGTAAGACAAATAATTTTCTTTTAATTTGCCGTGGCCAACCAAAAAAGAAAACAGGTTATTTCGATATCAAGTAATTATTTAACAAAATAACAAGTAAGAATTTGAAAAGGTCTTTATAATTCATAAATAACACCAATACCAACTTTAAAATAATATTCAGCGTATGATGCTCTTCAGGCGTACAAAGCTTTGCTATAATGGATAAGCTGAATCATCAGTTTAACAGTTTTTTTTAAACCTCACAATTTTTTCATTTTTACTGTTTTTTTGTTTTAAATATCTTGTAAGATAAAAAGATTTTAAGATATATACGAGTACATATGTTTTTAAATGCAATAGTCTGCAAGAGGTATATATTTATCTCACACAATTTTAGTATTAATTGAAATTTGAATGTTATACTTTTTTTTGTAGAATACTTTAAAATATTTTTTATCAATTGTAAATAAATCATTCATCTCAGTAACGACGATAAAAATACAAATATTTCAAGTCATTGGAGCACGCGACGCTATGTGTGCGTTAAGATTGTGTACTTTCAATGACTGTGTGGGCGTGGCAAGATGTAGTCATTGTACACGCACACCTAAGCGACGAAACCATGGTTGATAGGTTTATCGGATGCCGCGTCACTGCCACAAAAAATACGTTGCGTTTTTACATGTACACCCACACATGGCACCGCTTGCAAAGATGAGTTGAAGTATGTATACTTCCCTGTCTCTTTTAAGACATTGTATTGCGGTGTAAATGTTACATGAAGTAAAAAAATAATGTATCAAGTGGTTCAAAATTGTGGTTTAAGCCCATGAACCCTATTTCCGAACGGTGAAAAAAGCCCCTTAGTAAATTTTTTTGTAACCTCTTTATCTTTTTATAGACGCAGAATAGAAAGTGACGTTTTTAATATGCTTAGGGCCCAGGTTGAAAATACGATGAGTATTCAAAGCAATTTTAATAATCAGATTTTGATAAGGTAAAGTTTATCATACGATATGACGCATTTACGCTGAAGATCTTTGTTGTTCTGCACTATCCCTCCGAATTTATGATAAATGTAATTAATTTTATTTTGTTGTGGTATTGTGTTTTATTAATTTATTATAACAAACACAGTTTTATTTATTAATGTGTTTCCAAATTTACAGCTACATTTAATAATAATAATCCCCAGACAAACACGCCAACTGTATGCCCCCAACGTAAGCAGAGCTTGTGATATGGATGACCATACAGTGAACTGGGGGGAACCCAGAATAAACATACATTTTTTAATACAAATAACCATGACCCGAGAACAAACAACTATGTTCTTCACAGAAATGAATGCCTCGGCCAGGACTCGAACCTGGGACCTCCGGCGTATGAGACAGGGCCACTAACCACCACGCCACTCGGTCGTCTACAAGAAGACCTAATACGACAGTGACGCATGACGACTAATAAATGCTCAAATTTATGACACAACCACAATTCAAACATAAAGTGGTTACAAAAAAAAACACTGATTGTCTTTTTTTACCGTTCGAATAAAGAGCTCAAAGACACCTCATAGCGAAAATAATAAAAAATCGGCACTTCGTACCAATCTTATCTTAGTTGAGTAACATAATGAAACAATAATGAAAAAGGAAAACGTACACTTTTCCAAATTATTTTAAAAAATTAAGATTTATAGTCTTTTTTTTAGTTTACTTGTTCTTCATTTTTACTGTTCTTTTTAAATATCGTGTAAGATAAAAAGATTTTAAGATAAGAATATACACGAGTACATGTTTTTTTTATATGCAGAAATCTGCAAAAGGTATATATTTATCTCACATTACAATCTTATACTACAATTTGAATAGTCATTGAAATTTGATATGTTATACTTTTTTCTTGTAGAATACTTTAAAATTATTTTTTAGCGTTAAAAGAAACAAACCGCAATTCATTTATTCGTAACAGTTTTCGATGCAATACAATTAAAAATAATAACGTCGGTATGTTAACTTTGTATAATTTCAAGTGTGCTAGTTTAAGAACTTTCTTATTTTTATATCGCTCATAAATATCCAAACACTTTGTCAATTTTATAATAATATATTATTTCAGGTAATTCACGGGGAAAACTTACCGCCCGGTTGGGAAGAGCGACAAGATGCGAACGGCAGAACGTACTACGTCAACCACAACGCGAGGTCTACGCAGTGGGAACGGCCTACTTTCACGTGAGTTTGAAATGAAATGAAATGAAATATTTATTTCTCAACATTGACAATTACTTGTTCTTATTGACGTCAAATAAAACATGATTCTACCACCAGTTCGAAAAAACCTTCGTGAAGAAGAACTGGCAAGAAACTTCACGGGTATATTTTTTTTCAAAATAAATTTACAGAGTCTCTTTATGTCTATACAAAATTATTCTTTTCTGCATCTGTTTCTTTATTGTTATTCGTGTAAAGTGCAATTTTGGGTGTTTCGTTTCGTGTTGAGGTCATCTTTTTTACTACCTGCTTTTGTAGTAATAATTACTGTTTGTACTTCGTTGGCGATAGGTTTCCCGCAAGCCGTTTTGTTTGAAAATAATGACAAAATAATTATGGCTTTTTTATGTTTGGGAATGACAGTGACGCGTTATGTGATTAGATTATTTCTAATTTCAAATCGAGTTTTACTCATTTTTCATTTAAAACAAGAAGAATTGAAACATGGACGGATTCTTTAACATGATTAAAAACTAGACGAACTATGTATTTTGAGTTAGTCGTAGTAAATTTAAGTGCCCATAATATATACATATATGAAAATGTACTTAAGTTGAAAACAGGCAACCTTTGCAATATATGACTGGCCTTTTGAACTACGAGTTATTACAGTCACTTATAACATTATCAAATTATCACAGTCACTTAAGATTCTGTTTCACTATTGACATTATACATTTTATCTTAACCGTCAATAATGAATTATGTATCATTTTAATACTCATTCTAGTCATAGTAGCGTTTTTCAATTTCTTTATAATTTTTTTACAGATTGTTTAGTAATTAAGTTCGTTAGATAGTTTGTTTTGTATTTTATAGAGGTATTAACTGGGCTAGAAGAGGTTAGTTGTTGTCTTGATGAAGATAAAATAATCTTATTTTTTCGGTGCGATGTGTATCGTAACGGTAGTGTTGAATTCCTCGTTTTGCTGTAAAATTAATTTTTCATACAAATTTACACATGTCCAGCAGGTATAGATTTTATTTTTAAAGCTTAGACTTTATTATATTTGGTAAAAGATTCAATTTTGAGTGTTTCGTTTGGGAGCGTTAAGGCCCTCTTTTTTAGGCTATGTATAAGACGAACGGCCTACTTTTTTTTACGTGAGTTTAAACTTTTCTTAGTTTATGTAAGGTTACATTTTTTGTGTTTCGACTGAGAACGTAGAGATCATATTTGTTGTAGGTTACGTATGACACCAGGTTTGGAGAACGTAACAGCTGTAGCATTATAAAGTTTGGGTCTAGGTGGTTTCTGATACTCTTATTTCTTGTTCCAAGAAATGGACATTAAAATCCAAAACACAAAGTCAAATTCAAATATTTATTTCTCAACATTGACAATTACGCGTTCTTTTTGACGTTAAATAAAGCATGACTCTACCACCAGTTTGGAAAGACCTTTGTGAAGAAGAACTGGCAAGAATCTTCTCGGGTATCATTTTTTCATAATAAATTTACAATGGCTTTTATGTTTTACAAAGTAATTCTTACTTGCATCTATTAGCTTGGCAAGTATATCTCCCTACAAACTATCCAAACGACGAACGCCCTCAGACAGTTAATGCGGGATTCCGCCATCGCCCTCCTCACCGAAAGTCTGTTATTTATTTTACTTAGATATTATACTTAAATGTAAGCTATTTTTGTGGGATGTCAACAAAAGGACATGTATGTGTTCGTGTATTCCCTCACAGCTACTAAACAGCTGATCCGATTCTGTTGTTATTGCCCCTACTGTTGGTCCTAAAATAGCAACTAAAGTTTTGTTTCTTTTTAAAATATTGTTCTTTTTATTTAAAACTATTTATATTTCTATACAGTCGCAATATAAGCAGCGAATCGGTCGCCGAAAGAATGGAAAACGCAGCCACTGAATTTCAAAGGAGGTTCCATATATCTGCCGATGATAGTCATTCCGCGTCTACCACAGAACACCATCAGGTTAGTGAAAAATATAAACATAGTTCTCTCTGTCACACCAAAATACGTTTTAAAAATATATAAAAACAAGGTTCAATTCTGCTTGTTGGGATTCTCTTCGTTTTACAAAAAAGTGCAAAGGCAAAAAATTTGTCTGTATTTTAGACCATAGTATGTCGAAATAAGTGTTCTATTATTAATGTATTTTCGTTTTACAGACGTTTTTACAAACAATGTGTTAGAACAACGATTCAGTAAATAATGTTTAATGTTAGGTCAAAATTGATCAAAATGGACACTTTGTCACTTTTTAATAGCACCTCATTCAAATATGGTCTTAAATTTGCGAACACACACCAAATAAACCAAATACATAAACAATTGTTTTCTCGTTGAACTTTATGTTCATCTTATAGTTAATGCATTCTTTGTAGCTTTGTCTATTTTTGACTGCATGATCATGAATATAATATTGATTCGGTCGTTCGTAGCTTTTTTATTCGGAATGTTTGTTAAGCGAAAAGCATGTACCTTGGGACAAAATATTTTATTTTAATTCATGTATCTTATGTAGTTATCATTGTTTTTATTCATAGGTATTAGAAGTATACGATATAAAAAGGTTATATTTTTCTACGCAGCATGGGCTTCGCAAATGTATTAGAATTAACTAACCAAAGTCGAAATAACATTTCATTGCTTTAACTATTTAAACAGCTGTGTATTTACTCTGAAATAATGAAACTTCACTTTCAGGGCGACTTAAAATAACATTTAATTTTCATACGCTTTTTATTAAATACATGGAAGTAGGCGTTAGGATAAAATGGTGAATACACAGCTTAATTATAAATGTTCACCGAATACTTTTTGTTATTTTCACCGTAAAACATATTACTAATAAGGTCGGATATCATTTGTACTCGGGTTCATAAAAAGCCACTGTGTTGTCCTCACTTGTCATAGACAAATCTACGGCACAAATATATGTAGATATATTTTCAATGATAGGACAAATACTCAGTGTTATAGGAACTTCGTCTTTCTAATCATTATAACAACGAACTTATACATGCAGTACAGTTAATAGCTTTAGCTTTTCCATTTGGAAATCAATCTATGAGTAAGCACACCATCAAAACAATAAAATTAAAATGTCATTATATGGGTACGTTGAAGGCGCTCGTTGTATTTAAACCGTGTCTCTTAGATTGATATTCACCTAGAACTAACGAACTTGGACGAATATTTCAAAAGTACTGCATTTATAAGTAGTTGTATAATTAGGGCTGTAATATAATCTTCTCTCGCAGGAGGATCTATCGATTAGAAGTGGTGAGAACTCAACCGATCAAACTCCGTATTCGACGCCCATCCGATCACCAGAACTTGAAAGGAATGAAGTTGCTAGTGGGCTAAACGAGGAATCGAACACGGACTCAACGAATGTAGAACCCGTTCCTACAACTAGTATAAGTAACGAAACAGACTGTGATAATAATTTAAGTAATGACCATAATGAGGAGGACGATGTAGTCTGCGCTACAAATCTTGTTAAAATTAGCGAACTTACTAACAACGAAAATGATAATGTTAATAATACGATTGACACCAATGAAAATGATGCAAACACTGACGATAATCATTTAGATGAAGTTGATAATAATTTAAATAATGACGAAAATAATTGTGATATAACTGTCGATGAAGCGCCTAGTCAAGAAACCGAAATTGAACATGAGACAGAAATTATAGAACAAACAAACGAACAATCAATCACGGAGGTTCAAATCGAAACCGAAAATGCCGATACAAACTTAACGCCTGAAACACTAAATGAAAACCTAGAACAACATACAGAAACTAACGAAAGTGGAGAAATGAATGACATAGAGAACATAGAAGAGCACGTGAATGACGAGAATGCTCAAAGTACAGAAGGGGTAACAGTGGCAGTTGAGGCTACAGAAGGACCAGCGAGTGAGACGGAAGAGTCGCTGACATTCGATGAGAACCACTTTAGTACGCCGACAGGGGGCGCTACTCCCGTGCAGAGGACGCCAACTCGCAGACGAAGAACTACCACGAGTTCGCTCGACGACTCTGAGGTAAGGCGCGAGCGAGTGGTTTGTGCAATGTTGCGTCTTTAAAAAATAAACTTTTGTTTTTAAATCGTGGTTAAAAGTTTGCTTTTATTCATAGGAAATCTTACGTTTTTCGTAAAACGTATATCTTACGTTAGTAAATTGGGAGAAATTATAACATTGGCGGCAATCGTGCTACAGAAACGTGATTTTGCTTAGAGTTGCTTAGTTGGAATATACTCTTAAAGTGTATCCTCAACGTTTGTATCTCGTGTTTTATCTAGTTCGTTCACGACTCCAAGATTTAGAGAAGTTAATTCAAATAATATTGCACAAAACCTCTCGCACACAAAGCTTACAACACACCCGTGCTTTGGGATTTTGTCTATGAAGCCGTGAGAGGTACAACATAAGTTTGTGAGCGTCCCTTGTATATAAAACACTATGGCTAAATCGCTTACGGAATTAACACAGTGTGATTGCGTGTAACCATCACTAATAAGGTATCTCATTGGTGAATAGTATTTACAATTAAACAACCAATTAGATTTGACGATTTGACGGGTCGATCCTGATTGGCTCTTCATTGGTTTGTAAACCCTTCCTCTGCTTTATACTGCGTTATTCTTCGTAGTGTGATGTCATTGATGTATTATTCAGAGCATTTTAATCGTTTTAAAGGTTAGAAGTGTTGCGGAATATCATACTTAACATTGCTTGGTTATTATTTTCCTTCATAACAACACTGTATGTGGCTTTGCAATCAAAACGTTTGAAATATTTAGCGTTCAATCCGTAAGAGCAAAGAGTATGAAATGTAAAAATTAAAATATGTACAAAGCAAGAACTGAATAAACTGAAGGCTCAGTAAATATGGGATAGATAAACTTGCGTCAGGATTAATACAATAAAAAAATACATTACTTGCTACACGTGGGCAACTCAGAAAGTTTTAAGAAAATAAAATGTCTATAGGTTAAAATTTCAAAGCACATTTTCAGTCTGCAACAGGTACTTCCTCTACGGCCATCTCGAACGCAATGAACCCATCTTCTCGCGATGAAAACTGAATCCCCTTGAGCTGGTTTTTAATTTTAGGAAACAAGAAGTCACACCGTGCCAAAATCAAAGCTGTAAGGCTGATGACCCAAAAGTTACCAATCGTCTTGATCGCGTTGTCGTGGTGGAACAAAAGTCCTCGGAGTCCCGTGTTCATTTGCTTGGTGATCGCAGCAGCAAAAACTTCTGGCAAGCATTTAGTAGTGTACCACTCTGCATTGATGCTACTTTGGTTTCTTAAGGGAATTGATACTAAAGCTAAGAAAAAAAAACTGGCAATCAAACATTTTCCAGCGCTTCTCGATCGTTTCACTTTCGTAGGCGTTGGTTAGTTTGAAACCGACATACCGTTGACTGGCGATTTGTTTCTGGATCATATCGATAAATCCAAGATTCGTACATGTTATGATATCGTAAACACGTCGGGAATAACCTGCATTGAATTTATCAATCATATCATGGCACCATTCCACGCGCGCTTTCTTCTGAGCATCGGTGAGGTTGTGCGGTATCCAGCGTGAAACAATCCTCCTTAAGCAAAGGTGGTTGCGTAGAATATCATGAACACTTACCGATCCAATCTGCAGATTGTGCTGAATCTCCTCGTATGTGATTCGCCGGGTTTGTTGAATCAAATATTTCTAAGGTAGCACGTTTTCTTCCGTAACTGCAGTCAAAGGATGACCACTTCTTTCTTCATCCTTCAAATTAAAGTGACCGCACTTAAACTTGTTGTACCAGCGGTACACAGTTGCTTTAGATGGCGCCTTGTTCAAAAAAGCTAATTGAAGTCGATTAAACGATTCGTCAGGTTTCAAGTTGGACTTGAAGTCGTAAAAAATCATTGCACCAACATGTTTCCGACGCAGATCCGTTTTTCTATGACACACAATCGTTTCATAATGCGGGTAAAAGTTTAGAGGAAATTTAAATTTGGAACAAATATGTTTTTAATTTGAAATAATTGAATTTTCAAGATAAATTATAACTCGCCAGCGTTCCATATGTAGAAACTTTTTTCGTAAAACTTTCTGAGTGGTGTAAATAGTATAGTATAGTATATTTATAAACTAAGAGTAGGCTTTTGATAGACAATTCTAGGATTTTGTTATCCTAAATATATAACTTTTTGTGGACGTGGTAGTCAAAAGAATCAAAACAGATTTGAAAGGACCAAAGAGCATTAAAGTCATATACAATAATTGTAAAATGTTATAATCTATTTTTTCCTGTGTCAAATCGTATAGAATAGCAAAAAAACGGAGCAAAAGTAATCTACTCATAATTTTATCAGTGACACTAACTTAAGGGCATTGGCTAAAACATAATTTTTAACACATTCTGTCTCAGGTTTCTTCAATACTAGATTTTTGATAGTGGGTGAAAACCAGAGACTTAACCTGTAAATTTTGTTATGTATTCTTGATATTGGTACGGCTATACTTAAATTAACTATTTAAAACCTGAAGCATGCCAGCGTCGCATAATTATGGACAGTACACACCATCTGCTTTTATAAACTGTCATGGAGCCATGAAATAAGAGAAATAACAACGAAGGTTCCGTGTGCGATATGCTTAGCTTACGTTTCTGCACTATTAGAGTTTTTGAGAAAAACAGTTTTCCCTTCTGTTTGGAATACCATTACTTTAGTCTCACCATGTATTTCTTACTTTACTTACTTCTTACTAAATATCGCTCGGAATTGCAGTGGAAAATTATAGTCTTAGATGAAAATATACTTCACCTTTGTCGTGTCTCCGATCTCCATTTAGTTGTATAGCAAGTGGGGTTTGACAGGCACTATGTTAAATAAGATACAACGTATATAGTATAATCAGCGTTTGTAACACAATTATAAACTGTATTTCATCACATTATCATATTTCTTCACGCTTACGCTATACATGCTTTATCATAACGCATTGAAAATTTGTTGTACGCTCCAAGCATGAATATTTGTAGCCATGTATAAACGTGCGTTTGGTGTAGATTTTGAAGCTTAATTTTGTTTTTATTTTGGTTTGATTAGATCTAAGTACTACTTGGTTTGGTGGCATGGGAATATTAAATACAGCTGGGTGTAGGCTAACTGGATATTTTTTATAAATACCAAATATAAAATTATTTGAACATGTGATGTAAAAAAGAATGTTCCCTCCGATGCGAGCTAAAAGCAATTACAACCGTATCGCTAGAGCAATAACAGTGATTTCGAATCAGCACGTCCATCATAATGAGTTTATTTTCAGGATGAAACAGACGGGTCTACAGAAAGCACGAGAAGTACGAGTACCGCGAGTAGTCAGGCGCTACCTAATAGTGATGGTAAGTTTAGCAACTTACATTGGTAAAAAGTATATAATGCGTGCCTATCTTTTAACCCGTCGCGTACCATCGTATTCAAGTGAATACGTGCTGCCCGCATCCTAATCTAAGCGTTATGTCAATACCAACAAAAGTGACTAAAGTGTAGTTGTTTTAAGTAACGTGAAGTAATATATTTTCGACAAACATAAAGTCACGTTCGCAACGAACATAAATAATTTTCGTTATGTTTTCTAATGTGGCTGTACTGTTTTATTTTCACCGGCGGTAGTTGAAGGAACAAAATGCACCGCACTTAGATCTCCTTGAAATACTATATATAGTACATACACTTTTACGTTTTTATGGCCGCGTGCCGGGCTTTTAATAGTTACTTAAGCCAGCTCTTAAGCTTACTTTATCTTTATTTAGGAGCGCCTTAATTATCTCTTTGTAGTATCTGTGGGCGAACGTTATACTGACCTGTAATATAATTCTTAGATATTTTTTAACTTTCTTTAAACGTTATAGGTACCTATTTTAAATATGTTGTATTATAAGTTGTAAATTATTTTTCTCAGTAAACACTAATCAGTTATTGCTTTTTACTTTGTTTTAAGATTATTTATATTGTGTATATTATTTATATAAAGTTATTATCATCTTTCTCTATCTATCTAATTCTAATCTTTCAATCTCAAAATATGTTTAATTTGCACATCTTTGTTGTGAAAGACTTTATTCACTTTTCCACGTATCTTTGGATTGTTAAAAGCATTTGAAGAATCCAAACACATATCAAGACTATATCAACTAGACATACATTTGGCCTGTTTGGTGTGGAGGTAAGTAGCCTTGCCTTCTATGCTAGAGGTCCCGGGTTCGAATCCTGGTAGAGGCAGATATTTTATTTATTTATTTTTCATTTTCACAGAACCAACAGCACTTAAAACATATTACACTGATAATAAATTTAAATATACATACTTATTATATTTGTTTTCTAGTCATGGATGTGTATGTATGTTTATTTAAATTTATTTCTAATATTTATATTTTAGATATTATATAGATTATATATGGAAAAAAAATCTATGTTTTTTTTTTTATATATCTTATGTTTATATATCCGTTATCGAGTATCCATAACACAAGTTCTTAATGATACTTAATTTGGGCTAGATAATGTGGTGTGGTTGTTAGAAATATTTATTTATTATTATTTATTTATCTAATGTATTTGTTTAAATATTTTCTTTATGTTGTTTGTCTTAAAGACTCACTTCTGTAAAAGAAACAAATGGGACTGTCAACTTTAAACGTCTTATTTGTCCAGGTTTGCCGCAAGGCTGGAGTATGCAGCGCGCTCCGAACGGCAGGATATTCTTCATTGACCACAATCAGAAGACCACCACTTGGATAGATCCGAGGACTGGTAGGCTTTATATATTTAGGTATACATAGCTACACTTAGTCGGCCGAGTGACATAGTGGGTAGTAGTCCTGCCTCATATGCTGGTGGTCCCAGGTTCGAGTCCTAGTCGGGGAATTTATTGGTGTGATGAACAAAGATGTTTGGGTCATGGTTTTGTATATTTATATATGTATGTTTATTCTGAGTTCCCCCCAGTTCGCTGTATAACACAAGCGCTGTTTACTGTGTGGATATATTATTATTAAGGATATCAGTTAATCAATATGTGTAAGGGTTTTATTATTTCGTGCGTTTAGTCCGAATTTTAAAATATGTTACGTTCAATTACTTAGGTGTGTAAATTCATTAGAATATCAAT
This sequence comes from Marasmarcha lunaedactyla, assembly GCA_923062675.1. NCBI lineage: Eukaryota > Metazoa > Arthropoda > Insecta > Lepidoptera > Pterophoridae > Marasmarcha > Marasmarcha lunaedactyla. The sequence continues at coordinate 19,147,711 of OV281352.1, read as the reverse complement.
ACTTGCCAGTACTAGTGAGGTATTAAAAGCTTAACAGCTAAATCAAACTGCACATTGAGTAACGGAGAGCCACAGAAACATGTAAACTACAATAAATACATTCTTGTAGCAATGCAGGAGATGAAGACAAAAGACAAACTGTGCCAATAGCTCATAGAAAAAAGTCTGAGTACTATTTCCATAATCATAAAAAATTGCCTGAAGTAAAATGGCTAGGCTTCTTAAAATTTCAGTTTGAATTAAATATACATATGCAACAGTCGCAATATAGATATATCGCATCATTTGAATAAATGTGGAGGTTTGTTATTAGCCTTAAGCGATTAAATTGTTAGCTTATTATGTGTAAACGGCTGTAAACCGCCCAAATAGAAGTAAATAAATAAATAAAGCACAGTCGCATCATTTGAAATAAGTTTTGCATAAAGTTATTTTTTTAAGTTATATTTTTCGATGAATAAAAATTCGTGCCTAAAATATTATTCACATAATTTATTTATGCTGTTTACAATAAAGCTTTTTAGGATGAAAAAATGCATAATTCACTTCTACAATCAGGGTACTTAATCATAGTTTAGCACAACTTTGTTTAATATTCTGTAGTTTCTTTACCACATGTTCTCAGTGATACGTCGGGGTTAGCTCGCGAACGAATGCGTTGATTTTGGTGCGTTTTACCTTGTATGAAACCTGAATAAATAGAGGAAGTTCATAGCCATGTTTGGTGAAAATTAGTCTAGCCATTCAACAGTTATGATTTTTGCCGTACAGTCGAAGGTATTTTATTTGTTTACTAATGACCTGGAATAACTAACTTGGCGCAGCAACAAATGCATGCCGTGTCAAAAACAAAAACCAAAAAAGTTTCCTGATTTACAAAATAAAATTAGATATTTGATATTTATTTCCTGCTGACTTAAAAATGATTCAGCTAATGCAGCTTCGACTAGCAGGTGCACCTTAAAATAACTAAAGTCTTAATTTTTGTGTATACTGTTGTGGTTTGGCCACTTTTGAGCGGGAATATGAAGTCCATTTCTTTACTCTTCACTGTATAATAATTATAGCCCAAATAATTATTGAAACCCAACGTATGTTTACTTGTTCAGGGTGCGCTTCAAGTTTGCCATCAGCAGCGGCGGTGTCAGCGGCAGCGCAACAGGACGAACTAGGTCCTTTACCAGAAGGATGGGAGGAACGAGTGCATACGGACGGACGGATATTCTTCATTGACCATAGTGAGTCTTCAAGTTGACGACAGCCTCAATGATTCCCCTGCTGGCACTCAGCACTTGCCAACTTATAGTTCACAAGAGCCCATTTATAGTTAACCACACCTACCTACTGCGGTTTTTAAGACTACACATACCTTCGAAATGACTTGTATGTGTGTTCCCCTTGCAGTTTTTTTTTCATCGTTGATTCAAATTTAAATGTTTATGTACGCAACATACTCGTTTAATATTTATGTAGAGATACTTCTTAACAAAGCGACTTAAGGCCTTTTGATCATTGGAATTTTACGATTATGAACAATATATGACATTTTATTCAATATTCATTGTTAATAGTGAGCATTATTAGTACCATTTTAGCAACTACTTTTACGTAGTATTTATCGATTTCTAAATTGCCTCGTTCAGAGATAATTAGATGAACCTTTGTATTGGTTTTTACTATTTATATTGCCGATATGATCAGTATAATCAATCTATTTATAATTTTATGATAATACGACATTATACATCTACATCAACCAGGAGTAACATTGAATATATTTTATCCCAAAATTCCTACGGGATCAGGATTTACGCGGACATAGGTAAATTCTACTCGTGGCAGACCAATGTATTTGATAGTTCAGCAAATTCAAACTGTTTTCTATATAAACGAATTAAACACCACATTTTTCTCCTCAGACACCCGAACAACGCAATGGGAAGACCCCAGGTTGTCGAACCCGCAAATCGCGGGTCCTGCCGTGCCTTACTCCAGAGATTATAAGAGAAAATACGAGTACTTGAAGAGTCAGTTGCGTAAACCGGTATGTTTAATTAATTATTTTATTAATTTGTTTAATTGGAAGAATGCTTTTGTAAGCTGATCTCAGTTTTCTCTAAAACTACTGTACCGATTTACTTTTGATTATACTTGTTTGTATCAAACATTTCAAAAAAACACCCTGTATTTAATTGAACCATTTATGAAAAAGCATGGTATTAAATGAAAGTTTAAACCAGGAAATATAACATAATTTAAATTAACGAAAAGAATCTAATAAACGAATTAATTAGTTATTAAAAATTAGCTCCATTGCACTCACAAATTTACTCTTTTAAAGAATTAATATCGAGTAACATTTAATAGTGTGTTGTGGTGAATATTCAAAATTGTATTAAAAATCTCAGATTTTTAACTCATTAACAGTTATTTAGGTTTTTCGGTAATAATCTAACGCGGTGATGTCAGGTGAACTCATAGGCCATTTGTTTTTTCGTTTTTGTACTGATCGAAGTATTTGAAATGAAATGGTTATTTACATGGCCCGTAGAGATCTGCTTCCATGGGCCGGAGCACCACATTTGAAATGTGACATTTCATCTTTAAATTACTTAGGTATCACGCAGTTATGTCCCATCTAAAAAAAAAGGTTTATTACAAAGGCGTATGTTACTTAAAAATTCACTTTAATCAAATAATTACTCCAAAAATTATTGTTCATTATTAAAATATGTTTGAGTTTGAGTCTTTATCTTGGCTTTGTTATTGAGTTACGTTAAAAATGGCTTTTCTTTAATTTAAATAGCCATATTTGCTAGAGAGTTTTCATCATTATGATTGAACGATTGGCGCAATAGGCTAGTTCGATTCTCGGGCGGGGCCAGCGTATTTTCAAATATTCCTTTGCTGTTTTGCTTCTTTTTAAAACTAAAATAATGTTTCCTAGAAGTAAAACTATCTATTTCCAGTACATTCGAGTATTTTCCTTCGAGGAGGCGTTAAATAATTCCACCTTGTGTATTGTTTAAAAGGTTGGAGTTTTTACGTACAGAGGTCTGTTTCTGCCACTCGTTATTTTTAACTTGCTAAAATAAATGACGTCAATCTCATATAAAATTTTATTATACTATAGTCATTAAGTATGTGAAAATCTAAGCTCGAATATTTAGTTTTAAAAAGTATAGTAATGTATTTCTCTTAAGTGTACAGCTCAATTCTAATAATCACTTATTTTCACAGACAAACGTGCCCAACAAATTCGAGATTAAAGTACGTCGTAATTCGATTCTAGAAGATTCGTACAGAATCATCAGTTCAGTTAGTAGGATTGATCTTTTGAAGACCAAATTGTGGGTCGAGTTTGAATCGGAAGTCGGATTGGGTAAGTAAATTTTAGTATTATGAATATTGTTAGTTGGTAGAATATGTAAATATTTTATTAAATTAGTGCTTCTTCACATAATTAGTTATTATAAAACTGGTAGTCTACATATTTGCCAATTAAATCATTTTATGTTATTTTTATGAAACACCACATTTTCTGGCTTAACGAAAGATATTCCTTGGTTTATATCTATTATAAAGAAAGCTTCCCCGTAAAAATAATACCGTAATCAAAATAAGCTTACACTGAATAAAATTGTACGAAAAATCCACGTGGAAAGCTTTATACTTTTTATCTTCTATCAGATGGCCCGAATCTGTAAAAATTAAAATATACGTTAAAAATATGTGTAGAGGGAACAAACGGTTGTTTAAAGTTTCTGTAGGAACTTTTACTTATGTTATTCTTCAAAAACGTACATTTCAATACATATGGTTGCGCGTGAGTGCTTCGTAGTACTTTGCGTAGGGAACGTCAAGGTCTAGGACACCTAGGATATCGAGCAGCTGTTACCTAAACCTAGTAATCTCAAGCAGAGACAAACGCTAACAGCCCGAAACTGGAGATATAAGCAAGGGGAGTACTGACAAGGCGGGAACACTTCCCAGCACGTGGGGCGTAGATGTATTTCACTCAATCCACTGAGTTTTCAGCAGACTTATTTTATTTTCATGGTGCTCTTGGTCTGCACACGTACACTGAACACTTATTAAGGCACAATCATAAGGTTTAACTACTGTTAAAGAATATTTTGCTTAGCCGCATGCGAACGTGTCCACGTTCTTTCGAGAAGCTTTTTTTTTCTTTTACGCCGCTAGAGGGCGCACAGACGGAAGTGTGCAAGGAGTGGGAGATTTAAATAGTAAGGATGGAATTGATATTAGGACTAGGAAACATTAGGGACTGTTCCGAAGCCACAACAACATATTTTTCATAATCTTAATCATTGATTTTTCAGACTACGGTGGCCTTGCACGTGAATGGTTTTTCCTCCTCTCCAAGGAAATGTTCAACCCCTACTATGGTCTTTTCGAGTATTCTGCCATGGACAACTACACGCTACAAATAAATCCAAATAGCGGAGTTTGCAATGAAGAACATTTGAACTACTTCAAGTTTATTGGAAGGGTCGCTGGCATGGCGGTTTACCATGGGAAATTGCTTGATGGTAGGAGAGTTCATTTATTTTGTTTTAAATATGGTCTTAGTAGTTATATTGGTGGCGAGTCTAATACAATAAAAAAATTTATAAAAAGAAGTGTCAATATGATTAAAGAAAATTAAACGCTAAACAATCATGTTTGACTTTGTTACTGCTGATTTTTGATTAAAACAATGTTCATCTAGGCTTAACAAGCCTACGAAAATAAAGACAACTAAATTACATACATTAAAACATAAACCATTAGTGTAAAGGAAAGGACGTATTTATTGTTTAAATAATTTCAATGATTTTTATTATAACCAGGATTATGTATCATAAGAAAATGGAATTCCTTGTTAATATTAAACATTGAAGGCTTTGAGGTCAGCTCCATTTTGTAAAAATTTGTCAGCAATATTTTATTAATATCATTGTAATTATTGCAGCATTCTTCATCCGTCCATTTTACAAGATGATGCTCGGCAAGCAGATCGAACTACTGGACATGGAGTCCGTAGACCTTGAGTATTACAACTCTCTTATGTGGATTAAGGTATTTATATGTTCTTCTTTATTGCATTAACCTGTTGTAATCAGATATCTTGATTTTTGTTATGTGGTTGTTAGACATTCCATTGAATACCATACAACAATTAATGCTCATACAATTTTCAATATTTTATTTATAGAAAACACAATATGCAGTAAAGAAAACACATTTGATGCTAATTCAAAAACCATTTCGAGATATTACTTTTTTATAAGAAGCTTGCAGATACAATTACTAACTAACTAACAATAAAGTCATTAAAACGAAAATACGTAAAATAATTTGACTTTTAGTCAACCTCTAAATTATATGACGATTTTCTAAATTATATTTGGTTCAACTGTCATGTTAATATTTTTAACATGTAAATAATATGTCTTTCAAAGTAAAGCTGTTTATTCCAGGTAGTGTAACAAACTTTGCATAGCGATTCTAAGAAGATAACTACCCTCGTGACGAAACCATACCAATAATTAATTTTAAAATGTATTTAAAATGAAATACTGCACAGAAATTACAAATATTCAAATTGTTTTCCGAAATACCTAATTCTTTCGGAAGAAAAAATATATACCTAAAAATTAACTACATGCCGAATTGTATGTCCTTATAAAAAAACCTGAGTACTCTGAGCTCAAAAGCCGGGGTTTCTTAAATAAAAAAGTTCATGGATTAACTCTCAAACCTGGATATTTATTTCAGGAAAATGACCCATCAGAACTAGACCTAACATTCTCCGTGGACGAAGAGCAGCTCGGCAAGACTATACAGAGGGACCTGAAACCCGGAGGCTCCAACATTCCAGTTGATAGCACCAATAAGGATGAATATATTAAGTATGTAGTGGAATTTATTTTGTTTCATATTTATTAACAATAATATTTACAAATGAACAATAAATAAAGAAAACAAAGGTAGAAATTTAATTACAGATGAAACACAACACCTAAATTACATTATACTATGGTAAAGGTCAGAATTACCGTGTTTTGATCGCGTTGGTTGTAAACTAGTATTTGATTCAATTTTATATGATCATGGGTTGTATACTATCCTAATATTGTTGGAATGAAATGTACAGAAGCAAAATGATGATTATACTATTTCCATTTCTTTATTTTCTCGATGACAGCTCCTGTCAAAACTTGTGCGAGCGTGTTTTTTACATTATGTATGCATTATTTTATAAAAATATGACGTTTACACACGTACAAGGTTATATAATACCAGAGTCGGAGAAACTGATAGGGATGGAGCTATATCGATAAACGTAACACGATAACAGACCCGATATTTTTTTACAAAATGTAAGAAATTAAAACTACTGCCGGATACTTTAGTACAAATTTATTAACTAATATTATTTTCATTACAAGATGTTACACGTATTAATTCTTGATTGATAATGCCAACTTCTTTAAATTTTTCGAAGCTGTTGTAAAATAAGTAGTTATAGGTAGGTACTCGACCATGAAACGAAATAATTATAACGACAGGTAATCTTTATTTATTTATTTTAATCAAAATCTGATGAATCGTCACTGTTACTCGATGAGCTCTCCCCAACATTTATGATAATGTGGATAAGTTCATGTACTTGTATATTATCGAATGCCACATGAATTTCCCAATCCGACGCTATAATGTTGTGGGTTCTTCTCACAATTTTTTCCCAGTTTTCGGCAGTTACTTCCGGACATGCATTTTTTAATAAATCTAACATCTTGTTTGCCGTAAAAGGGGGATGGGTATTGTTTCGAGCGGCGTGTCCTTTGATTTGTGCCCCTATAAGTTCTATAGCATTGTACTGGCAATGATACGGCGGAAGTCGAAGAACCCAAAGCTATTTCGTCGATAACATATCTTATAGGGAAGCTTTTTTTCGATTTTAAAATATTCACTAATTGTACTTTTAATAAAGTACTTTTCACATCTTCGCCAGACGTTGGAGCCAGTTAATTATCTCTTGTTTTTTATTGACCTGCGTTGGCATTTTATCAATATGTAGCATTGTCCATAATAATTATGGACGGTTCTTCCAAAGACCATTTCCTTAAACCATCCTTCGTAAATCCCCGCGTTCATTTCTTCGTAAATCCCCGCGTTCAGTAGCCCACTGTTTTCTTGGATTAAAAGGCCAGTAAAGCATCTGACACGAATCCTTTCGTAGACTCTGCATGGCATATGATAAGGCGTTCACCTTTTTCCATTGGAACTGAACTAGTGGAAGCGGCGGTGTTGTCAGTCCAGTTCTTAGATACTGTGTGGTTTGCATTTAACCAAGTCTTGTCAGTGAAAATAACATTTGACCAATCTGATATCTTTTTGGCTTCGCTCAAAAGTTCGCAGCGAGCCATAGCAACGTCGTGACGCTCCATCAATATTTTACGTTTTTTTTCGTCCGATTTTTTATAAGAAAATCCGCTTTGTTTCAAAACTAAGCTTAATAACGATTTTTGGCCATGGAACAAACCACATTCACGTAAAGAAACAACAAGTTTTTCAAGTGTTGGAATTTCTTTGCGCAAGTAATAGTCATATATATGACGGCGAATAGCATCAGCGTTGAAGTTGTCAACCGATGTCACACGACGTGGTTGGCGTTTTTTCTTCGGCGTACGAAGCTTATTTTCCTGCATGCCGCTTGTACCGTATGCTTCGGTAGTAATTTTTGAAACAGTAGGTCCACTAATTCCTAATGCGGCCGCAACACGCTCTCGCACTTGTAATTGACAGTGGTAATAGCGGGCCACCATTTTTATACTCTGCTTGATCACCAGTTCCTTCGCCTGCCTTTTCAGAACAGATCCTTTCGGCATTTTGATATTTGACAGCTGGGCAGCAATCAACACGGAGGAACACAAAATACGCAAAGTAACGTATGGATAATGTGAAAAAACTCAGCGAACAGAAATATAGTGACTAGCACGACCGTCTTGTTGCGAGTGACTGATTAAAACAAACACAACATGGCGGTGGGCCATTGAGTGTTCCCACCTTGAAAAAATATATTTGAATGTTTTTGTTGTATTTGTCTTTGTTCAAAATATAATAAATATATGCGATCGATATCATTACTTATTTGGTCACAACACTACATTATATGAAATTAGAACTGTCATCGAGAAAATAATTAAATGGAAATTGTATAGCAATTGAAGAGCAAGATTGCAAGATTGTGCTCTCAACTTACGTTATAAGCCTACGGGTGTGATTTCAAAGTTTAGTAACAAAAACATCCATATATTAGATCATTACATATGAAATTGGCGTTTTGTAAGGGAGGGACGTAGTCATTTTTTTTTTAAATATAATAGGTCTTTACCTATGAAACTGCCGTTTTGCCGTACTGGCCATTTCAAATGAAAATATTTTTTTTTTGACTGATAATTTTAATTTCAAATTAATTTTATTTGACAAACATGGAATTCTTTTTCTAAAATCGTCATTTGTTTAATAGTTAGTGTTTTGTTTTCAACGCATTCGAACATTTTTCGTCATCATGGATAAGTTAAAAATTCGAGTAATTATGGAGTATGAGTACCGTCGTGACAGCAAAGCGGCACAAGCGGCACGCAACATCAACGACGTTTACGGAGCGAACACTACAAACGAACGCACCACCCGTTATTGGTTTACCCGCTTCCGTTCTGGAAATTTTGACCTGAAAAATGAACCCCGTGGTCGTCCGAAAACTTTGGTCGACAATGACGAATTAAAGGCAATTGTGGAAGCTGATGAAACTCAATCCATGGCTGAATTAGCAGCAGCTTTCGACGTTAGCATCAAACCAATATTGGTCCATTTGCGTCAAATTGGCAAGGTAAAAAAGCTTGACAAATGGGTACCCCACGAACTCAATGACCGCCAGCGCGAAGTACGCGTGGAGACGTGCCTTGCACTGCTCAGCAGGCATACAAATGAAGGAATTCTGAACCGCATTGTTACTTGTGACGAGAAATGGATCCTGTTTGACAATCGTAAGCGCTCAGCAAGTTGGTTGGACCCTGGTTCAGCACCCAAACAATGCCCTAAACGAAAACTTACCCCTAGAAAAGTGATGGTCACTGTTTGGTGGTCTAACGCGGGTGTAATTCATCACAGCTTCTTGCCAAACGGGACAAGCATTACTGCAGATGTGTACTGTGAAGAACTGAACACAATGATGGAGAAGCTCGCACGTCTCCAACCAGCTTTGGTCAATCGTTCGGCTCCACTGCTCCTGCACGACAACGCGCGACCTCATACTGCACAGCAGACGGTCTCCAAGCTACAAGAGTTGGGGTTGGAAGTTCTCCGTCATCCGCCGTACTCACCAGACCTTGCACCTACAGACTTCTACTTTTTCCAGAATTCGGATAACTTCTTGGCGGGAAAAAAATTCAATACCCGAGAGGCAGTACAAAATGCCTTTGAAGAATTTGTTGCCTCCCGTCCAGCTGATTTCTTCAAGAAAGGCATCAATAAGCTACCAATGCGTTGGCAAAGATGCATTGATTGCATGGGTGATTATTTTGATTAATAGAAATAAAAAATATATAAAAAAATTACGCTTCATTTATTTCGTGAAAAACGGCAATTTCATACGTAAAGACCTAATATATATATTTTTTAAATTTCATACGTAAGGACCTAATAATACTCTCAAGAACTTTATATGTTTAACAATGCAGATAGAAGTCCAATTTATATGCATACAATTTAACCACTATATTACAACTTAAGTTACAAATCTCATTAAATTTTAAATCATAAATAAATAATGATCTAATATTTTTCTTACATTTCCAGGTTAGTGATCCAATGGCGGTTTGTATCCCGAGTCCAAGAGCAAATGAACGCGTTCCTCGAAGGTCTGGGTGCATTAGTACCGTTGCCTTTATTGAAGATATTTGATGAAAACGAGCTGGAGCTACTTCTGTGTGGCATCCAGCATATAGACGTGCGAGATTGGAGGGCTAATACGCTGTACAAGGGAGATTATCACGCTAATCATTTAGTTGTGCAATGGTTTTGGAGGGTAAGTTACGGTTGTTGGAAGAAATCTGTTTTGAGTTTATTGAGTTACGAGAGCTTGGAGGATACCGGACGACGCTAATAAGAATTGAAAGCTTTTTGTCTACTTGGACAGTAAAGCTCAACGTAAATTTTAAATAATGATGATTAGATTACTGACTCTTTTTTTACAAATAAATTAAATATTTTTATTAACATAACAAAATTCAAGATCTTTCTTAAACCAGAAACCTAATATAGCCTCGTCTTTAATAGTATTTATAAAAATTTAAAATAAAATATGAGAAAATGCGTAGACTCTATATAGATATGTAATTTAAATTGAACAAGCTATATATTTTACTAGTTTAAAAAAAATCCACGTTAACTTTCATACCAAGCTAGATTAAACGTACAAAGCATCACTCGTAATTTGTATACTACACTATGTTTTTTGTTTTTAAATTTTTTTTATTATAATTACATGCCATATCGTTCATTCCACAGGTGGTGCTATCATTTTCAAATGAAATGCGTTCGCGTCTACTCCAATTCGTCACCGGTACCTCTCGAGTGCCAATGAATGGGTTCAAAGAGTTGTACGGTTCAAACGGACCTCAGCTGTTCACTATTGAGAAGTGGGGGTCTCCGGATAACTACCCTAGAGCTCATACTTGGTAAGGAACTGGATTTTTATTTTATTTTTGTGGTTAGAATGCTGTAAATATTTAAGGAGTATTCGTAATATATCAGTTTTGATGTTAAGGAATGTAGGATTACGGTAAAAAGATCCGACAAAACGAAGAGATTTGATTTGCTCAATGATATGTATAAATAAATCCTGAGAAGAAACATTTGTATTCATCACACAAATGAATGCCCCGGCCAGGACACGACCCTGGGACCTCCGGCGTATGAGCCGCCAAATTGTAATATGATCCGTGATATTAGCCTCGTTTTGGCTCGCCATGCTACGGCCGCTGAACTGTGTTTGTTTCAAATCCTAGTTCCAAATTTTTTTTAGTGTTGGATATTTACAACTTGTTCATGTTTGTGTACCGTAAGGTTGCATGCACATTTGTTTCTTAAAGCCATGTATTGGATATCTTTTTCTGGTAATTCAATAATACTCATATTTAATTTTTATCTAAAAGTACACACTGTAATAAAAGGTGACTTTTTTTTATATAAGTCTGCAAGCATATATTCTACTCGATAGAATATAGTATTATTTTCTGTATTTTCCTTGGAACTTTTTTTTTTTGAAGTTAATTTTGTCTTGGAACTCGCCGACTAACTCCACAAAGGTAGCCCGGCATGCTACCAGAGCGTACAATACAAAATTAATTAGAGGTGCTTAGAATATATCTACCAAAAGTCAAGATTTATCACATCGAGAGTTCTGTTAAATCAGGTAATGTCGAAATGCTTCGATCAGACATATCATACTTTATGTCGAGGATTTATATTTTCAGAGCCAATAATAATATTCTTCAGACACTCATTCACGGGAAATATGTAAACATACTAAATGCATGAATAACTTTCATATTGTAAAAAAAAAATTTTTTTCCTTACAAAATAAAAGTATCCACACTTCAAGGTTGTAATGACCGCACTATGTTATCCGCTTAATGCATGTACGCACAAGTAAGCTCATGACGTCACAGAAAAGTGTTGCCAGTTTAAGTAATCAACAATAATATTTATCTCTCTTTTGAAACGCTTGTTGCGTTCCGTTCTGTTGCTGGTTGGCCGTTGACATGTTTGTGTACATATTATAGATATTTGTTGTCTGTTTAGAATTCATATAGAATACGGCAATTGCATAGTTTGAATTGCCTCATTGGAAAGTTTTCATTAGATAGCTGCCATTTTATATGCAATAGAATGTATTCAGGACAATTAATTGCTTTGATATAAAGCCCGATAAACATTAATTTAGAATAATCCTATCTTTTATTTTAGTAATTATACTAACTGATCCGTAAATAAAATTGGCAAAAAAATAATTATCAAAAAAGCAAGCAAGCAAGCAAATAAATAAATTAAATTCTGCTTTCCAGCTTCAACCGCATAGACCTCCCTCCCTACGACAGCTACCAGCAACTCCGGGAAAAGCTCATCAAGGCAATCGAAGGCTCCCAAGGCTTCGCAGGAGTCGACTGAGGCACTCACCCTCAAACGTTGCCTAAGGACCTTAAGACAAGCTTTCATGTAGGAAAACATCCAGAAATTACATCAAATGAAACCAATGATCAATTGTTATAAAGTAACTTTGAACACAATTCATATAAATATTGGAATAACATTTGTAACCGAGATGGATAGGAGTTCAATTGAAAATTGTTTGATGTGATTTATGGATGTTCTTAAAATTACATGTTCTGTGTTATACATTCAAAATCAGATTTTTTTTTTGTAAGCTATGATGGTGAATAAAGAAATTGGGGTAGTTAATTAAGCTTGTGAAAAGTGTACACGATATTTTTACAATTGAAATTTGTTGGAAAATCTGATACTAAAATATTGATGCAACAAAATCAAATTGTTTACCTGAATAACAAGCTTTTTTAACAACTCCTAAACTAGATTTTATTGCCTTAAAATAACTCTTCAATAGTATCATGCTAGATATAACACTATTGTAAATTAACGAAAAATATGCAATAATAACTAATAGGGACGTTATTCAAATTAATATGTGTTACTCATTCTTATATTGAGCATTTATTACAATCCAAAAAATATTGCAATAGGTAGCACTTACAACTTTCGCAAATTATTATTTCGATATTTTCTGAAAACTCGGTGCCAGTGTGTTGAGCACATTCTCAGTTCATAATTATGCCTTCTATATGCTAATAACACTGTACGGAATTGAAATTTATTAAATTATCATATAAAAAATTTGATGTGGTTACAATGAAATATTCAATAACAATATATTATTTATATTTGAAAGTTAATTGTTATAAACTAAACAGTGCTAATCAAATAGCATTCGTAGATATAAACGAATGATTTTATTAACAAAATGGCACCCCAAAATAACAATTTACAAAGTTTTGCTCAAAAATATTGTAATCGAAAATTATGCAATGAATCAAATGGTCAATTTAACATTTCACATTTATCTGCTTATACGACAGAATTACAAGGTTAAAATAATAACTGATGTCAAATGTGTCGTAGTAGATTTCTGAACTATTCATGCATTATAAGTTTGGTAACGATAAATCAGAATAAAGTTGATTCAGACCTTATTTTTTTTAGATTAAGACCTAAATTAGTGGTTAACCGCAAAATGAATTGTAAAAATCTCTTAGATAACAGAGGCATACAGAATAAACAGAGTCAAAAAATAACGAAATCGTATCATTGTAATCGTGAAACAGTAACGCCTTTATATGTCTGTCGGTAGAATATTTTAATATATTTCACTGTGTATCACTTATATTTCAGACAGTGCCTTGATTAAAACACTCATATTTTAGTCGCTTATTGGATTTTCCTAAATTCTGGGACTATGAAGTGGGACTCACTTCCCTCTAATATGGGTGAGGAGGGCCATGGTTGGATCCCGCGTTAACTCGTGAACAGGTGCCGTTTGAGGGTGTTCGCCGTTTGGATACTTGGGGGGAGGGAGACTTGCCGAGCTAACTTTTGTATAGACATAAAAAGACACTGTAAATTGATTTTGAAAAAAATATACCCCTGAAGTTTCTTGCCAGTTCTTCTTCACGAAGGTTTTTCCGAACTGGTAGTAGAGTCCTGTTTTATTTGACGTAAATAAGAACAAGTAATTGCCAATGTTGAGAAATAAATATTTGAATACTTGCTAAGTGGCTTTTTTAATTTATTTAAGATCTTAATTTTTCTAGCATTCTCTTTTTTTATTATTATATTTCTCAATTAAATACCTGAATTTAGGAGTCTAATAAGCACTTTACTATTTGTATATTCCTATTGATTAGAGGCGACAAGTCAATGAATAATATTTAAAGCTACTGAGATTACAATTATTTATAATTTTATTTATCCTTCTCTCGGTAATTGAATCATTCGAGTATATTTTACTTGAAAGAAAATGTATTTTGCTTCTATTTTTGCTCAGTATTCTACACCTTCATTTTTATTAATTATTATTCTTTTATTTATACTTTTGGAAGTCATTATAACATTTTATTTTTTCTACATTGTTTAGAGAAGTGGTATACGAGTGTGAAGTTAGTATTTGTTATAGCTACATCCCAAAATGGGGTTGTCAACATGAAAGAATTATATGTATTTTCTACATTTATCCACAAACTAAAATGTGAAAATGCTTTCGCATTTTGGGATGAAGTTTTAGATCTCAGTGTAGAATTGAGCAATAAGAATTGGGAACCATTATTTAATAATATTTTGGCATATTTTGAAAACTATAAAAACGATTAGAGGGGTCAATGTTTATTGATTTTGCTCCTCTGCCTTAAATATTCGTTAAATGTACAGTTTGTTGGCTTATACTGAATTATTTAGATTTTGTAGCCAAGAAAACCTGTTTAGTAAATAGAAATAAAATATGAACGCATGTTCTTAAGCAAAGGTTCTTTTTTCGCTACATGTTCATGACTGTCTGCTGCAACCGCTTACAATTAGGTGGAAAGCAAGGTTTTTTTTTATAAACCTTATATTTTATTTGTTGATTTTTTATGATATTTAATACAGTTAGAGAAAGTCAGTATAATGAACTACACACAACTAATAAATAATTTCTAATCTAAGTTTTATCACAGACATTTTTATTTCTTAGTACCATTTATTTCTAAAATATTATGTTACTGATGTCTTAGCTGTATGTTTCGAAACGTTATTTCATTCAAACAGTTTTTAAACTAAAATATAATATAGAGCCAATTTCCATGTAATATTGTATAGTGTGTTATTACTTTTACAGTTTTCAAAGAATCCGTAACATGTTGTCATTTGTACTGTGATGGATAATTATATAATGGTTCAATCGATTGATCAGTAGGATTTTTGATTGACTTGTCACGAGTGTTATTTATATTGAATTGTAATTATTAGCTCATTAGCTTAGATAGAAGACAAAATTTATTTTCTTATTCATCATAATGTATATAGACGTCGTTTGCAGAAAAAAGTGCGATTATATTCCATTGAATGGAGCGCGAAAACATATTATTGTAATGTTAGATAGTTTATACATGTATTGTATTTATTTTATGATTATTTACATTTCGCTAATTACTTATTATTTTAGTGTTTCTATTTGGTTTATTGTAAATATAGGAATTTACAATTTTAATAGATGTATATGCCATGTTATGCCCCATGAAGTAAATATATGTTTTTGATTACAATTTCTAAAATAATTTGAATGATAATGTTCCCTAGACAAACTGAAAAGTGAAAGATAGCATATGTTTTGAACAGGTAACTGTGTATGTGGGTATGTATCTATAACTTTTCATACAATATTTGGAAAATGCATAATTTGCGATTAGCGCATCTTTCGCTTTTTGGTTCAAGACCCCTTTTTCTAGTTACAAGATATATAAACCTCAAATTAATGAAGGACTTTAAATAAGTATGATGTTTATCTAGTATGTAAAAATGCTTTGCGTAGTGAAGACCTTGAATTCATAAAAACATATTTTATTTAGGTATTTACTTGCGGCCATTAAGATTATATTGCCTTGTATAATCTGTATATTAAACTTAGTTTTAATTGAAATTATGTTAAGGATTCAAACTCGCCTTAAAATGTAAAATTAAGATTATGTGTCACTGATTTTAGAAAGATGTAATTTTATTTGTGTTTAATTAATATAATTAAAGCAATATTGAGATTCATAGAAGACTTTGTTCACAAGTTGCTTAATTATTCGAGTTTCTTCTGTACCAATCGCGGCATAATTATGTGAATTACTTATAAATTTTAAGGTTTATTTCCACATCACAGTGCATGCCATTTATGATATTCACGGCAAGTCTGCACTGTTTATAATTTATTAAATAAGTATCTTATTGTTTTGTTACTAAAGAAATAAGTACAGACACCTACACTCTAGTGTATTATAAAAACCCTAAAGCTATGAAAGATGCGTATATCTAGTACCTAGTTTTGACTTACTATTTCACTTTTATTTATCGTTTAAAATTAAAGAGTAAACAGATTTTTGTTGGATATTGTTGTATGGAGAATATATATTTCTAATGATAACAAAAATTACATGTAAATATAACGAAAATTTATGCAAATAAAAAATAATGAGGTATCATTTTTGTTTTTTTTTTTACTGTAATTACTTGTAAGTTTTACCTATTTCCCATAACTAAGAACGGAAATCGAGCGAGGGGCTTTTAAGGCCCGTATTTATAATCTCAAATCATGCGACATCTTAAAAAGCGAGGCCAATATCGTTTTGGATAACAAAACAGAACAGTATAACTGTCTCTCTCTCTTTCAATCGCAAATAGCAATACTTCTTCTAGTTAAACTCGCAAATAGTTGCTAAAGGCACGCCTATGAATAGATTTTCTTAACCAAATTTTTACCTTATATTTAAATGTAACCGGTTGTTCTCTAAACGCGGCCGAGATTCCAAAAGAGAAGACAACGAAACCACTTTCTAGACTGTTGACAAAACCCTGTTACTAAGCTTCGTTTTCTGTCGAGTGTATCCCATGAACCATAATAGCTAAATAGTTTGAAGAGTTCGTGGGAGTCGGACTCGCTCGAGTTCTCAGTGCTGAGTGTGTTGAGTAATGTCTTAGTTTCGGTGAAGGCTAAGGTCATACTTACTGTTTATCAAATTGGTTCTAACTTTATTGTACATCAAAAATTTACAAAGAAAAGCCGAAATAAGCAAACTGTGATTGCAGTTCTACATACGTGTTCTGCGACGTTTTATAGTCTCGAGACCTGAATTTTTGAGAATGTTCGACCTGAAGACTTATGACTTAAATTTTCAACTATAAATGAAACATCTGAACAGGTGACTTCATGGTTTCTAAGTAGGCCTCAAGGATATGCCAGATTCTCAGCTTTCATGAACATCAAAAGAAGTAGGTATGTAATGAGCTACTTTGACTTAAATAGGCCTTCAAAGACGACGTAGAATTTTTTTTATTACACGTGGGTAAAAATAATGTTTTGGTCATTTTATAATTCCTATGGTTTAATGATATAGAATGCTGGAAATTAACCAAAAAATAGCTTCAGAGGTCAGGTAAGAACCAACCAAGGCAGATCTTATAAGCCGAAAGTGTTCTGAGAGAAAACAGAAGGTTTAAGAGCCTTTATACGAAATCAACGCTCTACCGAATCGGTAAACTGCAACACGCACACGTATTCATTACATGCACACATCTGCAGTGCTGTATGATACAGTCGCTGGCCGTCAATTAGCGCGTCCGCAATACTTTTTCAAATATGTTAAATTATAAAATTTCAAACTTTTAATTTATAGAAATATAAATTTATGTAATTTATTACTTGAGTTATGTTTTGCAAAGTAAGATATTTAAATCAGGGATGTTGCGAATATTCGCATCCGCATCCGCATGGATTCGGATATCTGCATCTGCATCCGCATCCGCAATAAAAGCGGATGTTCATGCGGATGCGGTTATTATACAAGTTGCGAAGAAAAAGAAATTGGGTGGGGTCGGTGAATGGCGAATTACTTTCTTACCGCACTAAAAAGAAAGTCAATGTGGATGAAAATCCTCCTGCATGGCGAGGTGTTCATGGAGAGGAATTTAAGATATTATCACCCATTACACGAAGATTTTTATCCTCTCCACCAAGCAGTGTTCCTAGCGAACAATTATTTAGTAGCGGGTATGATTTACGAACCTCTACGTAATCGCTTTGAAGCAGAAAAAGCGGCTATTTTTGCTTTTTTATTAAGTATATACTCCTGTTTTTAACTTCAGTTACTAATTTTTATATTAATTTCATATAAAAAACTATGAGCATTGTACATTATATTAACTTTCATGAAATAAAAATGTTATTTGTAATAAATATTGGTTTTTATTAAGTATAATGCTCCTATTTTTAACTTCAGTCTCAATTTTCTCATTAATTTCATATAAAAGAATATGAGCATCATACTCTATATTAATTTTCATTAATAAAAATGTTAATTATTACTTTATAATAGTTTGAATTCTTTATTTATGTACTTTATTTATATAAGATCTTAAACATCCGCATCGTCGATGTCAGCTTTCGAAACTATATATATATATATATAAGATAATATAGGACGAAATAAAATTGGGGAACAATAAGGGCTTCACGAAGAGATTGATGTCATTAATATATAGACGTTATGGTAGTTATGATTTAAGATAAGAGTGATTACTTAAAAAAAAAATTAGGTGAAAAGAAAATTATTATTATACAATACAGTGACAAACTTGAATTTGGGACCCACTTAAGGCGGAATATCGTATAGCAAATTGAGAATGACTAGAGCTTACGTAGACATATTTTTTACAATGACAAAAAATAGGGATAAATACCCTGCAGTGGGTCGACAATGAGCTGATGATGATTACTTTTTTACTGGGTACTTAAAAGTTCAGATTTTTTATTAATATACAGTGTAAACTACATGTGCTTAAATCGGAATATATACACCTTCACCTCATTATGTTAACTGAAGGTATGCAATTATGTCAATCGAGTCATTGCCGGTATTGTTTTATAGATTAAAAATCACTATGAACTGGGAGCAACATTCACAGCTCTGAATCATCATCATCATCATCAACCCATTTTCAACCCACTGCAGGGTGCGAGCCTTCTCGCGGCTCTGAATAATATGTGTAATGAATGATTGAATAAATAATAATAAGGTAACGTGCCTTTTTGCTTCTCTAGCCTTCGTGATATTATTATTTTGGCCACCACTTAGATTTTTTATTTTTAAATTATATTATTGTTTCCTACCTTTATTACCCATTTTAAAAGTTGGAGGTAACTACACTCGTGTTTAAAATAAAACGTTGGTCTTGGTATAACTTTATCTTTTTATTTTATATATAGCTGTAATTTAATACATCTTACTCCGACGATGGAGCAAGTCAGAATGTCTTGATTTTTTTATTTCTTTTATGTGAAACACATATTCAAATATATTTTTTTCTTAATTTATATCGACCTCTTTACTGAAACATCGTAACATTCTGACGTGCTTCCTAAGGCTTAGCCGTGACGGTACCTAAAAACAAAGACTTTTATAGATTTGTGTATTACTTATTAGTAAAATAATACTTGGAAAAATGCAGTACTTCTATATTAATTTTATTATTTATAATAAAAATAAATATTTATATCAAAAGTGTCAAAACTGATGGCAAGAGTTCGATGTTTACGACGGAGTTCGATAGGACTGGGCAAAAGCGAGGGAAAAAGAGCAAAACGTCTACATTCTGGAAGGCCTCGGCCGGTACCAGTTTATTCGGTTCCAGTTTATTATGTATTATCTATGGCCGGTACTAAATACAAGCAGCGCGTGAATTAGATTTTATATCAATTTTAGACATTTTTTAAATGAAATTAGAATGGACTTGAACAATATTTCTCTTTTATATAATTAGTTACATCTTTGTTAGTAATAAGAAGTAAAAATTATTACTTTTGTAACAATACAAGTGTATCGAAAACTGCGACAAACTAGACTGAAATCAAACTTTTTCACGCTTTGTTTTTTCTCTATAGCACAATTTTCTCTATAGACTCTGTTGACGACAAAACAGAGACCATAGCAAACTTTTTTTTTCTGTTTGTATCAGTTACTTTTATACTTATCGAACGGCAAAATACGAAGGTTTCGTCGGATTACAAGAAAAGGCGCATGAACAATGAATTCCTACTAAAAAACTATCCAAAAAAATGAAAATTTTCTCAATACAAGTTTTAGACGATAAAATGTCAAATAATTTGAACTCATATTTTAATGCATATGTGTAATATTATGATCGGAAACGAACACTGAAAACTCCTAAAATTGCACGATTTTGTATAAACGCTCTTAAGACAATTGTAAAACAATTCCTAACGTAGGTGTAGTTTGTGAATTGCTGCTGGAGGTAGCCACTTTGAAATACTTTTGTAGTTTGTTTCTTTGCCAATAAGAGCAGACAGTGGCGCGGGGGTGGGGTTCCACTGTTTGTTTTTTTCCTTCACGTCGTCATATAGCATTATAGGTTTTTAGAATTTTTTTCTTCAACACCCTGTAAAAGCTACAAAATTCAAGTTATTATAATTTACGTTTTTTTTTATTGCTACAGCGAAACACATTTTTTTGCTTTTGTGTCATTTGCGTTCATGGAATATTATTGATTTGAAAGAAATCGTGTAAGCTTTCTAAGATACAATAATGAATAATTGACGACCAAGTGGCGCAATGGCCCTGCCTCATACGCTGAAGGTTCGAGTGTTTGTTCTCGGGGCATGGTTGCTTTTATTTACATACTTTGGGGCTGTACAGTAGGTGACATTGTTTGGGGATTTATTTTAAAAAAAATTATCAAATCGCAAGCGAAGGAAATGACACCAAATAAAATATGCTCTTAAATATCTGCACTCACTGGCAAAAAATAAGCAAGTTTAGAATTTTTGTAAGTTACCACCCAGATAGCCTAGAGATACAAGATTAGTAGATAATCCCCTTTCACTAGGTGCTCCGATAACTTCAGTTGGCGTGCTTCTTCATCCCGGCAATGTGCTTCGTTCTCCAGGTAGCTCACTTGCTGGTTTTGGAGTTGCGCACTAACGTGCGTTGTGAATCCTTCTTTGGTCCCCATGGTTTTACCTTACAAAGCCACTTCTGTTGAGACTTGACAAGATTTTATCAAAACTGAAAGTAATCTGTAAAAACCGATAAAAGTTGATAGACTATTGGAAATCTGCCTTTTGGAAAGTTTATTTTACGCTGATTAAAATCTTCTTAAATTTCTTAGACAATATTGGTGTCTCATGTTTTTAGAATATGTATTTTAGCTAAATAGTAATATAGAATAAATTCACTTTTTATTTGACCATATAGCTAAGTCTCGACACGCTTTATATATTTATAGCCTACATAACTTGAAAGTTTTTTCTACTTTCAAAAATAAGAGTTTAGAAGCTTGAATCTATGAAACACAATATATAGAACATCTTTGACATCAAAGCACAAAACTTATGTATGTGCAGGTTTTGTTATGACCTGACAATAAAAAAAAGGAAAGAATTATGAAATTAATTACACAAAAATGCACAATTTGGTCGTTAAGCCTGAGTACTTCGTGCCCTTACAGACAGTAAATGGTCTGAGTACTTACTCTCTGTTAGGGCACGAAGTTAAACGTTTTTAGTGGGTGGCGAGACGAACCTTAACTTTATTTCATCAACAAGAATAGAAGTCAGAATAAAGAACTAAGAATCAAGTACTGGGTAGATTATATTTACGTAAAATAAGAACGTCAATATTTGAACGTATATTTTAAGTTTTGTGAGGGTTACGTATTAAAACCCAAAAAATAGAAATACCTACATTTTAAATTCCAGAGTTTAAAATCCCTAAAATTGTAATACCCAATGGTGACATGTATGATTAATACTGCAGTTCATAATGCCTAAACATGCTAAACATGAAGAACCTACGTTAAAAATCCTAACAGTGAAATACCAAGTTTTTAAAAGTATAGGGTTCGCTCAGCCCGCGCACATCGCAGGATATTGGCATGTTTGTATTATATTTGTTTGACCGATGTACTCGGTAAGTACTTAAATTATTTTCACTCTCATTTTCACTTTCAATTTTCGGTGATATATGTAAAGTTGAACCGTCTCAAAGTCTCCATAAAATAACAAACTCGGTATTCAAAATAAAAAAAACACTATAGAAATTATTATTTCATTTTTATTATAGTTTTAGACATTTTCGCCATAAGGTATTTTAAAAGGTGGCGTTTCAATCGTAGGTCTTTCAAAGAAGAATGGCAGAAGTTGATGTGTTTTCAGGCTCAACCACTTTTCATTTAATAAATATTAGGATTTTTTTCCTCCAGTAAAGCTATATATAAGTTGGGGATAAAAAGATGGTTTCAAACCTAACCTCAAGTCGGTCCGTAATGTGTTACACCTAGGTAAAATACAGAGGATAATTGAATACTGAGAGCAAGGATATTATTCTTACTTCTTACATTCTTATGGATGATCTATAAATACTTTATTCAGTACGAACAAGACAATGTCATACTTTTTGTGTCTTCGACGGAGCCTGGAGTATTAGCGGTTTCTTTTTTTATCTTTATAGATTTAGGTTTTTTTATCCATTTGAATATGTCAATTAAACTTTTATTCCACAAAAACAATATAAATATTACAACATACGTCTTACAATTAGTATCAGGAAGGACATGCGATGACCATGTCGTAAATGAGCCTCGCAGCGTCTGAAGTAGGTTCTGTACTATTCAAATAATCCAACATTCATCAACGACTTGTTCATCGCATTCAGCAGAGATTGTCTCTCTGTCTGGTTCTTGATACATTCGACTAACAGGTTTTGTGCAATGTCAACTACATCGCATCGATCACAGTTTGAAGAATCTAGTTTTTTTTATAAAACGTGCAAACTTTTTGTTCGATATTGTCCAAAACGAAGTCTGAAAGCTATCTTTCAATTTTTCTTAACACTTTGGTATTGCTAAACGCGGGAATAAAAATAGGCTTACATTGGAGAGTTTTGTACCATATACCTTTTCCAAGGAATCGTAAGTTAAACATAGTACCTAATATTGTACGTTATACACCGTCTGAACATGCTTTTTTTTGCTAAATTATCACCTTTTTATTCTTCCTCAAACCAATATGTGCTAGACCGATTGCAATCTCATCTCAACATTATTTATTTATTCATAGATCACCAACATAATAATACTGTAAAATTATATTCTCATTATAATACACTTCGACATTTAAAATTTAATATAAAAACTACATGCAATGAATGAAAAAAAAATGAATTAAAAATACAGTGAAATGAAATACAAAATGTCAAATAGATATTTAAAAATAAAAACAATAAGTGCACAATTATTTAAAAATTTTTTAAAAATATATACAGTCAATTATTTTTATGTCGGTTAATTAATAAATTAAAATTGAAAAAAATTAATTAATATTGAAAATGGAAATTAATTACAAAAAATTTAAATTTAAATACAATCAAAAACAATGAAACATACAATTAAAAAAATATATCATTTAAAAAAAAGTACAAGTAAATACAAATTTCAAATTAACTAAAACATAGAATGAAACATACAATTCCAAAAAAAAACCTCGAAATAATTATCAACGTTGTCCTTTAACAATTTTATTAGCATTGTATTTTTCACTTTAGAAGATTTTGAAATAGCATTATAATTCCTTAAAAGGCTAAGTAAAGGTGAATTATGACCTCGATTGGACCTAAAACAATTTAATTGGAACACGTTGAACCTGGAAGCTCTTGGGATATATTAAAATGTTATATGGGGTATATTAAAAGATATACCCTCAAGCAATTGAGGAGCATCCAGGATTCCATTAACTAGCTTATAAAGAAACATGGTATCCAGCATGCGTCTTCGCTCGGCTAAAGAATTCAAATTAAAGTACTTTAGTCGATCAGTGTAACGCACTAATTCCTTGGCCCGATTACAAGAAAACGAAATATGCCACAAAAACCGCTTTTGCACGCTTTCCAAACGCTTCACATAGATTTCATAAAATGGGTTCCAAGCCACGCTACAGTACTCCAGACCACACCAAACCAGCGCATTGTAGAGTAATAATTTTGTTGTAAGAGACTTGAAATCTCGAGTATTACGCAACAAAAATCCCAAACATTTAAATGCCTTTGTAACCATAGCTTCAATATGAAATTTGAACCTCAGCCTTGAATCCATCAAAACTCTCAGGTCTCGTATAGAAGTGACGCCCTATGTTTGGGGCAAAATACATATTTTCCTAGTAAAAAAAAATAGAAGGGCACTTGGATATGTTTAGCACCATACCATTTTCAGAGCACCAATCTGATAGACGGTTTAAGTCTTCTTGTAGGAGATCAGCGTCTTTGTGATCATTTAACGGTCTGAAAAATTTCAGATCATCAGCAAACAGAAAAACGTGAGAATTCACAAAACATGTACCTACTAACATCATTAATGAAAATGTTGAATAAGATGGGGTCCAGGTGAGAACCCTGTGGAGCTCCAGAGAAAGCAGGGATAGGGTCTGATTTGAAGCCATTCAATACAACAGAAGAAAATCTGTTCCTTAAATAAGATCTAAGGCAACCCAGCAATGGTTCCGCAATACCATGCTCAGAAAGCTTCCTTATGAGTAAACGGTGGTTGACTTTATCGAACGCTTTTCGAAAGTCTGCATTAATAGCATTAACAGATGAGCCACTTTCTAAGATGCACGAAATTTCATTACAGAAAGCAGCGAGATTAGTTGAAGTAGATTGTAGACGTGACGAAACCATGTTTTTGCTGAATAATCACATTTTTGAAATGCCAGGACATGATTGGATGTACCGTTTTTTCAAAGACTTTAGCGAAAGTTTTGAAATAGGGCGATAATTGCCAATGTCATCAATTTCACCACTCTTATGTAATGGTAAAATTAGCGTGTCTTTCCATGTCTCATGAAAGCACCCTGTGGATAAGGATTTATTAAATATTAGAAATAAAGGGTGTGCAAGAGCAGAAGCACATTTTACTAAAATATTTAATTTAAAATATTAAAAAAAATTGATTAAGTCTCTTTAAAATCTTTAATATCTGGCTATCTTTAAATTGTATTAATGTCAAATAGTTATGAGTAAATTCGTTGCAAAACAAAGGAGTATGTTAGGAGTCGTCTCTCGTATAAGCTGTTGAAAAACTGCTAGCAAAAAGATTGCAAATGTCCTTGTCAGTAGCTGCAGATTGATTATTAAATGACATACAAGTTGGATAATGGCTGTTGTTACTTTTTCTCTTCGATAAAATACCAAAATAATGTTGGGTTGTTACGAAGACTGAGCTCTAAGTTTTCTACGTACAATTTGTAACAAGAAGACATCATCTGCGCAACCCTTTTTTTTTAGGATGTTAAAATAAAGTCTATCACGGGGGTCGTTATTATATTCTCGCAACTTGTGATGGTATTTGTATTTTTCTCTTAAAGTATTGAGATGAGCTCCCGAGAAAACCAATCTGGATACCTTTTAGCGCGTGATTTCAGTTTGGGTACATGCTTTTCGATTATTTGCCGTAACCTTACAAAGAAAATCGATAACATCTCGTTTATAGAATTATTATCCTTAAATTCCCCCTCCCAGCTAATACGTTTAAGTTCTTCGATTATTTTATCATAATCAGCCTTATGAAAAGCTAGACGACAATCTTTATAGTGTGGTAAAGCGTTATCTGTTTTAATAGAAATAGTAAATTGTAGTGGTGGGTGTAAAGGGTCAATTATAGACAACGGATACAAACATTTGACTAAATTAGACAAGTTGTGATTGTGCAAAACTAAATCAAGTTGCTTACCTTTGTTATTTAAAACATGGTTGAACTGTTTTAAGTCGTGAATGTTTATAAAGTCCAATAACATATTATTCAAAATACTTTGATTTGTACTACCTGAAGTGGGATTTCCGTTATTTGAAAAATGCCATGGACCCTAGGTTAAAATCACCTAAAATAAATTTATTTTTGACATCGTTAACTACCATCACCCTGTAAGAATTATTAAGAAATTCTTCCAGAATATGCTTCTTGATAGGGGGGGAAGGTATACAGCACATAAATGTAGAAGTTCCGACTTTCCTTGCTCTCCAACAACCTCAAGGCCAACCCATAAGTCCTCGCATTTTGACTCATAGTAAAACAAACCTCGATAGTTTAAGCGTTTGGAAACGGCAATTAGAACACCACCCCCATTTTTGTTTGCATGGTATCCTGTGGCTTCACGATCCCTTCTATAAACATTGTAACGGCTGTCAAATAATTCCGAGTCGAAGATACTGCTGTTAAGCCATGTTTCCGTTCGGACAATAACGTCGTGATAACAGCATACTAAGTTATTGAAAAAGTCTATTGTTTTTGTTCTAAGGCCTCTTACGTTTTGATAATAAACTATAAAACTAAAAATATAAACATATATAAAATATAAACAATAATTAGAGAATGATAAATAATCAATTAAGAAATACCAGCCAATTAAATGAAAAGAGAAAAAAAATTAACATTTAAAATACACCTGAGATAGTTTTTCCAAACATAAAGAGTCCTTAATGTGTAGATACCTGGAACTTTCCAATTCTCTCACAAATATTTTGCTGTCTCGTACCCACACGAACTTGTAACTGAGTTCCTTACCTTTACGGCGAGTTGCGGCATGCAAAAATCTAACCTCATGGGTCAGGTGTTCCACAGCAAAAACAGCACTCTTCTTACCTCCGATGCCAAGGTGCTTCGTGTTTAATTTATCTGAGTCGTTCGCTTTATTAAATTTTCTCACAGAGGCTAAAAGCGTATCACGTAGTCGGCGATTACTAAGTTTCACTAAAGTCGATCTCGGCCGAGGAGTGTTGTTGTCAGTCTTAGCGATGCGGCTTCAGTATTGGATGTCTGAATCAGCTAACGGACATTTAACGACTTTATCTAACTGTTGCACGATGTTGTGGATGGTATTGCCCTTGTGCTCCGGTACACATTGCAACTCGATGTTGTTGGTGCGCGCTTGGATTTCTAATGTATGCAATCGTTGTTGCAAGTCACGATTAGAGGTGTTAAGCTCTTGATTAACTTTTTGGAGCTTAATTGCTTTTTTCTGAGTTTCGCACTCTATATTGATTTTTTCCAGTTCAGAGTTGAAAAATGTTACTGATTCATCAATTTTAGATATCCAACTCCGAATATCACTAATTTGCGATCCAAACTTTCTGTCCAAATCCTCTCTAATAATGTCGCGGATAGAGTTCGCGGAGAGACAGCCATAGCCACTGGCAGCTCGTGGCTTCGTTCGCAGCGTCACGTTGTTGCAGAGTTGCTTGGCTGGGGCGGTAGAGCCAGAAATCGTCGAAGACCGCACCGGTGTGTTGGAGTAGTTACTTGTTTTGCGTTCTTTACACCGACAACAAGGACACACCCACGAATCTTTAAAACTTTGCGCAAGAGTTTTGATATTTTATTTAGTATTTTATAATAAAGTATTTAGAAATTATTTTCCAAAATTTGGTCAGGACAAGCTGCGCATGTGTCATTCATAACTATTGAATTTAGTTCAAAACAAACTTTAAAATTAAAGAAGGAAAAAAAATTGTTTAGCCCGTGCTGAGATTTGAACTTCGGTCCTAAGAGTCAGTTTTCGTTAACATTCAAACACCTTAACAGTCAGAGCCAACTTCACTCCATACGCATATGCAAAATAGGCTTATTTAAGAATCGTAAAAAAGTCGTTTACTCTGTCTCGTTTTGTCTTGTGAAGGTATGTATAGCACTTTCACAAATACCGACACTTGTATATCACTGTTATCACTGAATAGGCTATAGCTCTGTGCTATACTTACTATATAGTGCTATACGTACTATTTATTCACGATTAAAATTATACAAGCTGCGGTTTTTTCGAAGGTACTATTCTTAAGAAGGTTATAAATCTGTTATAGAATTTTGTAGGCTTACGATATTCCACTGATACCAGAGGTGCATCGAGCCATATGTTGAATAGCACTTCGGCTACAATACAATAAACATCGGCACACAATAGAGCCTCAAAAATTACAATAAATTCCAGCGACATAATGGTTACCCTATTTAAAACTATTACCACTCAGCGGCGTAGCGTGGGTGCCAGCCGCCCGGAACGAAAGTAAATTTTGCTGCCCTCATATTTATTGATATATGTACTTTGATGTGACAGGCAAAGGCAAGTTATCAACGGATTGAGTTCCAACTTCCAATTAGAACTAGAAAGAAACTGTTACCATTTATATTTTAATTGAATAATAAACTTGTAAACAGAATTGAAAACAAATAATGCATAATCTTAATAGTGCAAACAAAGGCCAAGTAGACGAGGAAGAGATTTCATAGTCCTTCTTGTTCATAAACCATACAGAGTAGAAGTATTTGTTTTTCTATCCTAATTGCCGAAACTAGTTTTACTGCGATGTTATCAAACCAAGAGAGTGCTTTAACACAGCTTTTGTATGTAAGGTAGAGTCTTCTATTTTTCAAAGGTTTAAACTTAACTCACTTTCCGTCACATGAATAGTGTGCTTTCTATGAAATCTCCAAAAGTTCTCATGGCTTGGTTCTGAATTTAATCAAGTTTTGACAGTGTTAATACTAACTAAATAATACCTAATAAATATCTTCTAGTCGACCTTTATTTTTTTAGTGGTTTAGTTAGTGGTGGTTCTCCCAAGTATGGTTCCGAATGCTCGTCATATCGCCCTGAGCAGCCAGGGTTTTGGAAGTATTTCAATAAATAAGCACAATTAAAACACAAGTCGGAATCACTGTAAATATTTATTAGTATAACTTACAAAAATAAGTTTAAATTAAGAACACCGAGGCAACTAGTCTCTATAGCTTTGTAATGGAAATGGACGGTTTAGTTTACTGAGCATAACAATGGTAAAAAAACTTTTGTCTAAAAAACATGTTAAAATGTTAATTATATGTTAATTTTGTGGTGTGTGTGTTTACGCTCGGTGGTCACGCCTTTCGGGTTGGATGTCCAGTGAATGTAGAGACCTCAGCGACCGGGAACGTTCGAAGAGAGAGGGGTCGGTGTAAATTGGTTCGCTGCCGTCGTCGAAAGTGTTGGCTAATCTACCCGCCGATCCCGATTCTTCGCCCATTTCGGTAAATGTCCTGCCTAGACCACTGAAACAATGGAAAACAATGTATGACCTTTCTGGCCATGATATCCAATCGAAAGGGCATATGATAACCGTTGAGCTATGATGACCCTTTTGCATATGTATTATGTTCAGTGCTTTGTTACACTTAGTTTAATTTTGCTCTGTGAATCTGTGAATCTGTGAGTGATTATATTTGTATAATTGGATATATCCGTATAATGTCGCTATGTGCAAATAAATCTATATTCAAACATTTATTCATTCTAATTATATTTCTGCGACTATTCTCAAATAATAATTTAGTAACTCATTTTCAACATGGTACGGTAACACGGCGGTATTATGTGTTTCTTAAACTTGTAGACGGTGAGCATGTGTATATAACAAAAAGTACTGATTGGTGTGGTAACACCTTAATACTGCATATCAAAAACAACCAAAACCTTAAGATCGGTAAGCAATGAGTAACAAAAGTTATTATGTATGTAATGCTAAGTATTCCTGATGTGTTCCGTAAGTACTATGAGCCGTCTCGTGGTGGCAGGTACTAGTCCTGACTCAAGCCTCTATTTTCAGTAAGAACAAACATTTATATGACTAATACCGATAATTTGTTGAATTTTCTGGAATCAGTATACGGCTATTAGTCCACAAGGATCACAGCTTAGTTTACATAGTAACTAAATACTCAGATGGTGCGTTTTTTTTGAAAATTGTGGTTTTTTGCGCTATATTGTATACCTATCTGCATAAAAGTGTAAAAATTGATTGATCTGTTAAATCTGAACATAAATAACTGAACTTTTTAATTTATTACAGCATATGCTTGTGTTAATACGTAATGCTTTATTTCTTACAATTAAATTATTTGTGTTGTAATCAAGAAAGGTACTTGCGTCAGTATCAATCCACTATTATAATGAAATAATTAATTATGGCCCTAGATTCAACAGAGCTTGTGTTATGTATGACCATACCGAGCACTGGAGAGGAAACCTTGAATATACATACAAATGTAAATATCAACAACTATGACCCGAGAACAAACATCTGAGCTCCTCACACTAACGAATGATCCGACCAGGATTCGAACATAGCACCTCTGGCGTAGGAGGCAGGGCAACGCCATTAGGCCGTCTAAATATTATCTGCATATTTTCAATTTTCCTTTTCTTTCTCCCACTAAATAATAAGACATACCTCAAAGAGAAGGGTTTATGTAAATGCGAGGCAGAGAACAGAGAGGGCCGGACGCCTCTCGCAGCGGGCGTGACTGGGCGCAGCGCCGGCACCGGCGCATTCATCTGCATGTTCTTACGCAGCACTCGCCAGTAGCGTCTGCAAGTATTGGTGAAGCAACGTTTTTAGGACTTGAGATTGGTGTCATTAAGATTAAATTCTGTAGGTAGGCATGGAGTGTTAACACAAAAGTAAGCCGTGTCTACGATTGACTACATCTTAATTATTCTTAACGGTCAGCTTAGATTGAATTTTAGCCATTTTGGCAACAGGTTATTGTGCATTATACCAACCTTAATATTCAAAGCTTTAATAATAGCATTAAATATGCCTTAGCATAAGACTTATATATATTTACGGTAACGGACATGCCTTAGGTGTCATAGAATAACAAAATATAGAAAAAGAAAAGGTCTGTGCCAAAGATCAAAAAACGGCTTGGGAGTAACCCTAACAATTTAAACCGTCATGATATTATCGTCATCTAATTATGTATCGATAGCAATGATTGATAGTTATTCAATTCTTTATCTACAAGGTTCATTTCATTCAAACTCTTTTGTATATAAAAAAAAAACTTACGTGATGTACGTATGTATACATATAATGTACTAAAAGGTATTTTAATTTATACATGAACAAATGACTGTCACTCTCTGGAATGAGGTGTAAACCTTGGGAAGACTTAGAAGGACAGTTTACTTACAGGTAAAAGGTACTATCTACCATACGATAACTTGAAATTTTAAATATACAATCGCATAGAGCCTATTATAAAAACACTCACCGATAAATATACAAAGCAGCGGTCAACATAGCCATGACAACGGACAGTAGCACGCACAAAGCCACGAGCAGGGCCCTGTAGTGGTGCGGGGAGACGCAGACGCCGGCGGCGGCCACGACGGGCGCAGAGTCGGCCACGCCGTTCTCCTCGATTAGTTCGTTGCGGTTGTCGAATACCTGGAGACAGATTGTTCAAACATTGCATTTGTAGTTTTATGAGTCCATATGTGGTAGCTGTCGTGGCGGCTTCTCGAGCTTAAGCTCCGGGGTTAAATTCCGGTAAGTATAACTTAGGTGCATAAGGATGACAGATCCAAATATGAGGTAAAACATAAATTCAAATTAAAATATTTATTTCTCAACATTGACAATAACTTGTTCTTTTTGACTCCAAATAAAACACGACTCTACCATCAGTTCGGAAAGACCTTCGCGAAGAAGACCTGGAAACTTCACTGGTATATTTTTTTCAAAACTCAATTTACATCGTCTCTACATCTCTGTACAAAATTATTCTTATCTGCATCTGTTAGCTCGGCAAGTCTCCCCCCCCCCCCCCGAGTGTCCACACGGCGAACACCCTCAAACGGCACCCGGTGTTTTTGGTGGTGGTGGATGTAAAAGTTATATCGGTATATGTGAGAAATTAGGACAGAGAAAATTGAAGGAATACATGCTGGCTTCGCTAATCTTAGATTTCAAAGTTGGCCTTCTTTAAATAATTGGAACCTGTAGAGGAGTAGATTGCAACAGATCGAATAAATTTTAATCACACTCCAATATTTGTAAAATTAGTTGATAGTATAACAAAAAAATTCACCAGGATTTGCTTAGCTTACAACATGACCAGATAATGTAAAGATAGAGGAAGAAGGTTATCAAGTTATCAGATAGTAGATACAGAGATTAAAGTTCTAAATAGATAGACACTCTACAAAAGAATATTTACTAGTTACACCTGAATAGGGTAGCCTACAAGACGATCAGAACTCGACCTCTTTTTAGTAGGATGAATAATAGCATACAAAGATTCACGTAACTTGCCCGTGTCCTAGAACAGTACTTTGCCGCTATCAGTGGTTTTCTTTTAGTTTAGTTCATCCATATTATATTCTCACGCTCGCACACTCAGTTTCATTGACACTACCATCTCATTTCTGACAATTAAATTCGTTTCATTATTTCGTTGTGTTTGTTTAAATATTAGGTACTGAGTAAATTGCAGAGATTTCACAATATAAAAATGTCTATAATTAAAGACCTGTGATGCAAATGCAACTGCATAAATTGTACCTATTTGGTCGCTATATTGATAAATACGAACACGCACCTAGCATGAGCGAGATATTAAAATAACACGCAGTTGCATACTAATAAATAGGCAAGAACTACTTATGAGTAATTAGGTAAATGTAGTTTTCTTACTAGAAGTATCACGCCGTTTCATACGTAATAATTTAAAAGAGTTATTGATTACATATTAAACCAACAAATATTTCCTCGTTATAATAATTTACCACCTTTATTGATGGAAAAAGTGTAACAAACTGCTTACCTCAATCATCTTACGCACGTGACTTGGCGTCTCAACTTCATCCTTCAGGTACTTATCGACGCTGGCTTCTTCATAGGACACTTTGTACACGGCATCAGCATCCTTATCTTCAGTTTTACTGGCGTTAGTCTTTTCTGGAGTTTTTACTTCAGTTGTTACATTGCCTTCCAGTATGATGGTGGAGTTGACATCACGACGCCGACGGCCGAACGACGGCTCGGAGCGGCCGGCGTGGCTGGGGCAGTAGGCCTGGATGGAAAGAGAGAAGATTGTTAATAAGAAAGAAAAAATATAATATATAAGAAATAATGTATATATATATATATATATATATATATATATATATATACACCTTGGTTAAATTTTAATTTAATTTTTTTTTGATGATGGTATTATTGACAAGGCCGTTATATAATTTTATATCAGGCAAGGTCGTGTTCGTATTTCTTTGTGGTTAATTTGAAAGTCCATTGCTACAATGTTTATGTGCAAATTTTACGAAACTCATTAAGGCTACTAGTAACTCTAATTCACACAAATATAAGTATTTAAGCAGTCTTTTAGGCGCTCTTTAAGTTATTTTCTTCCAAAATTATTGTTATCCTTCGGTACTTGTCTTTGAGTGTTAGCAATCTAAATGAAAAAAATGCTAAACCAATAAAAGTAAGATTGAAATGTCCGTTGTAAACTACAACTACCTAATACATAATGTACTAGTATCTTAGTAAACTTTTTTATCTTCTCGATAAAGATATCGTATGTCTAGTTTCATCATAATGTTTAGTTTTATTATTGACCCATGGCAACAATCACGCGTTTATCAATAGTCTATGCATGACAGATCACCCACTACATCATCTACAGTCCACTTATTTTATTTTAGCGTACAGTATGCATTTTGTATTAAGCAGTAGCGGTTGAGATAACCCGCTCTATGTTTGACCTCATTTTCTTCTTGAACTGATAAAGCATTATTTTTTATCACCATTGACGCAAAACTTTGTTTAATAATGATTGCAGTTTGTTCAAAACAAGACACCTCGAGTACCTCTTTTGTGGATGACTTTTAGTGATAACTTTTCTAGATTTTTCTGTCTTTAAAAATAAATACAAACTAAGCCATTAAAAAAGAAAGAAATGTAGTTTCAGGCTTTATTTACGGTATGAAAAAATGATACGTATCTAACAATACAGGTTTACCAAAAAACCTAAAAGTCTGACAAAAATCAAAAGCAAACAAGCGGCATAGGTAAAACTCACAGGCTGGCATCCATCGCGACAGGTTCTGACCGTGGCCTCGAACACCAAGAAGTTGGACTCCGGAATCTTGAAGGCATTAAACCTGGCTTCCAACGAGTCACCGCTTCGGCCCTTGTCCAACTCTGGGAATACGTCTGGGTCTACTGGACAACTGGAAAACAAAACGAAAAATAACGTTAGCAAGTAATCCTGTTACAAGCTTATGTAAAACGATATATAATTTTAATTTTAACTTGAGGTTAGTCTGCCTGTAAAGCAGTTAGTAAGCAAACCTCAAATTATATTGTAGATAATCAGAGATGATCAAAGATGTAGAAGATAAACAAATGTGATTGTAAAGTTTATTAGAAGCAGTTTCATTCAATATCATTTTTTGTTAGCGTGTTGTTGTAAATATTGTTATTTATCGAATGAAATGTACTAGTAACCATCATAATCTGTGATAGATTGCTTTTTGTTAAAACTATTTTTGCGCCAATGTTATTAATTTATATTCGCAAAACAAAGTGCCTTATCAATGTCTTATTCGTGCTTTTAATTTATTGCAATACATGCAGAAACATAAGGATAACCAATAACAGCTAATAGAGCTTGATATACAAACATTTTATAAATTAGTAACTATGAAGGTAGTTGTTTAGCAAACATCAATTAGCCTAAAATTGGAGAACGTAGAGAGAATAGAACTATTACCATTCCATCATTTACCTAGAAATGTATCAGGTGAAGCCCACGTGATATTGTTAATTAATCAAAGAAATTGTTGACCTTTCTATCTAATAGCTCGACGCGAACGCCATTTGATACACTATGTTATATTTACATTAGGTGAGAATAGCTAAATGTATTAGTTTAAGCAATTATGTCACCTGGTTGGAATCAATATAATTGTTAATTTCAAATAACCTGTGATGATCTTCAAGTATGCAGCTGTTTCGATTGGTTCGGACGAACTCCGTTAATTAGGAAGATTATTTTAAGGTTATGACTGTGTTTCTCCTTTTCTATTTTTTAGTATCTATTCTTATGAGAAAAAATGTTAATTGCAGAAGCCTAATTTTCATTACAGACCAGATCTACGTTAGAATTACTTTGTAAATTTATTTAAGGTGGCTTTGATACCTCGTGAAAGTTACTTTCTTCAGTGGGGCATCTCACCAAATTGACGTTAGATCTAACTGTGCAAAAATAAGCTAAGACAAAGTATTGTTCGGGAACTGACCTAAGCTTTTGGTTTACAGATCTGTAAATTACCTAAGCTACTTTAAACTCACCCCACACGATCAATCAGCTGCACAGATCTACCAGAGTAAGGATCTCTTGCAATGACATTCGTTGCAAAGATATCTGTAGCGTAATTGTATCCGTCTTGCGCTTCAAGCCTGAAGGTCAAAGGGTCTCCAACGGCGATGGTGGTGGTTGGTCTTCCCTGGTACAGGATCATGAGACGGACCTTCGAGTTTAAGGAACTTTCCTCCGGTAGGTACTCGATGGGTATCGGACTACCGGACCTGTCAATCAAATCGTAACCAAACCTACAATTAGATTTCGAAATAAGTTGATCAGTTTGGTTTTGTGACTTTGAATGAACTACAATATTGTTTTCAAGAATAAATTAAGCATAAATTAATCACATGATCTCAGAATAAAACTGATTAACATCTTTATTAGATAAGATGAAAAGAGGTTATAATAATAAAAAATAGTATCTATAAATTCGAGAATCCATTCAAAGTCTATCTATAGTTAGTAGCTGTTAGTGAAATAACAGCACTCAAATTAAAACAAACATCTACCTGAAACCTGCTTATACTGAAAAACCATGAGAAATAAATCAATGTCTTAAATATCTAGTAACAAACACACACGCACGATGCCCCAATAACACACGTAATTTTGTAGATCTTTTTTTTTAAACACACACTCACACAGTAAATAAACTCATTTGAAAAAGAAAGATGAACAGTAAGCTATACCCCATATTTAAATAACAGTATTCTTATAAGCAGCACACTCATCCAACAATATAAACATGCGCTAACTCTGCAGTCACGCAAGCTCAGTTAACTGTTAATTATCGAAATAAAACCAGGTCAGGATGTATCTGGGAGATCTAAGATCTGATAACATTTACATCCCAAATACATCGAAAATCTACCAAAATGCTCACCCTGCTCCAATGTAGTTGGAGGTGACCACAGCTTCTGCTGGTCCTCTAAATAGACATGTCAAGTTGAATCTCTTGTCTCTTGAAGTCTGAACATTGTCACTAAACTGCACGACAACTATATTGGTCATTGTATCTCCATACTGGCAGAAAAGAAATTTGATTATAAAGGGTTATATGTTCTTCATAAAAACCTATATTATTTAGTAGCTTTTTCCGCGATATGTCTTACCCGTTGTGTTCCACATTCAGGGTAACCATGAGCTCCTGATATCCTCAGCACATTAACAGTGCCTCCGTTACCGCGGAAGAAGCATCGATCGTAGAATCCATAAGTATACATACGTCCATAGAAACCTTCAGGCAATCGTAGTGTAAACTCCATACCATCTTCATTGCACACCTGAGAAACTATACAAAACAATTATAAGAAATACGTTCCATAGAACATATGCAAACGAAAATGCTTTCACGTAAATGTTATATTACCATCTAAGCAATCATCAGCCATACGTCCTAGGGCTCTTTCATAGAAGTCATATTCGTTGGCAGTATTGTCAAAATGCGCTGGGTTTGCAGCATCAAGCTCTCTTGTATCTCTGTCACTCAATTCACAGTTATCCCTGATTGGTTCACCTCCAAACCCGACCACTTCCCTATAAACAAAAAGTCATTTAGTGTCAAAAGTGTATCCATTAAAGTAAAAACCAAGCCAAGAAACAACCATTACGTACTTGTAATTAAAAGCTCTACAAACGAAATCTCTAGCTTCAATACATTCTCGTTGGCATTGCGCCAAAGACTGCGCGGTTGTAAATCTTCTGACGAATCTTCGTTGCATTCTCTGTCTTCCAACTTGTCTGAAGCTGTCCTCTTCACAACGGCTTCCTTGCCAGGGTCGCTGACCAATCGGTGGTCGTCCTACAGGCCCTCCAACTGGCCCAGCTACGGGACCTAGTGGGCCTCCTATTGGACCGCCAATGGGTCCAATGGGGCCATCAGGTTCATATCCACCCCCATATCCACCTGTGGTTAAATATTCACAAAGTCATGCATAAAATCCTCTGTTTTATTTGCAGTGCAACCAAAGATATTTTTATGTAAATTTAATATCTAACAAATCTAAAATAACATTAAGGAATTGAATACTCGATTACAATGACTCAGCAACTTACCACCAACGGGTACTGGAGCTGGGTAAGTGCCACGGTAACCTCCAGGTCGATCCGCAGTAGGTCTTCGAATGCCAAATGTGGGTCTCGGTTCTACTGGGTATCTACAGAGAAAAATATATTGTCGTTTGAAAAGTGACGTGCCTAGTTTAATTCATTAAGATGTTGAAAGTGCAGGTACCTGTCAGCACCAGGACGCAACCCTCTGTCGGGGAATCGGTCTGGTCCAGCGTAATCCGAACCATAGTAACCACCGCGTCCATAACCACCTGTTAAATATTTTCAAGATACATGACAAATAGTACTATTCTAAAATTACATTGTATTAAAAACATATCTGGTAAAAGTGCTTACCGGGATATGACGATCCGGTCGGCGGATATTTGTCATATAAGTCCGGGTATCTACTACCGCCTAGTGGTGCAGGATCTCTATTTACCCCTACTGGGTATCTACTGAAGGGATACCGCCCCGGGCTTCCAGGGTACCTGTCCTGATCGTATCTGTCAGGATAGCGGCTCGGGTACCAACCAGGTCTAGCGGGATATCGACTACCTCCTCGTATGGGGTATCTATCAACTGGATACCGACTGGCAGGATATCTGTCAGGGTAAACGTCAATAGGATAACGGCTTATAGGATATCTGTCGGATACGGGGTATTTTTCAGCCGGAGGGTATCTGTCGCCTGGTGGGTATCTGTCGCCTGGTGGGTATCTGTCGCCTGGTGGGTACCTGTCGCCTATTGGGTATCTTTCCGCAGGGTACCTATCAGCCGCGGGGTATCGTCCGATGTCGTTAGTAGGGTATTCATAGATTGGGTATCGTCCACCGTCTATTGGGTATCGATCTCCAGCTATGGGGTATCTTGATCCAGCGGGTATTCTATCTGGATAGCGATCGAAGCCGGGTGAGTATGCGTCGGTTGGGTATCTGTCGGGGCCAACTCCAGGAGGGTATCTGTCATTGGGATATCTGTCCCCACCTGGGTAGCGATCGTCAGGGTATCGATCTAGGTAGTCAGGATACCGATCGTCCGGCCGGCTAGGGTAACGGTCGTCGTCGGGATAGCGGTCGTCGTCCGGATAACGGTCATCGTCCGGATACCGGTCACGGTCGCGGTCTCTGTCGCGGTCAGGATAGCGATCTCGATCGCCACCGTTACTACCACCTTGAAATGTTACTGATTATTAGTTAAAAACATTCATTAAAGTATTCGTGTATTTTTTTTATTAATTAAAAATTAAAAATATTAATTAATTTTATTGTTGCATAAAAATTCAATCGTGCAGTGTCAGTTGTCATTAAGAGTTTGAACTACAAATGAATGACATTTGAATTTTAGGTTATTTTTTAAACTAAGAAGAAGCACATTTTTTGTCATGCAATTTGTAAACGTTTTTGGGGGTGCAGTGTAATTTGTGGTTATCATGCTTTTATTAAATCTAATAGTAAAAATTATCGAAGACTCATTCTTAAATACATCCCCTAACTAACTCAGTATCTTAAGGCAAGATATAGCCGCCACACCCTAGAAAAAAATTAAATAAATCTACTTAAATCTAAAATGTATGAGCTTAAATCCATATATATATATATATAGTTCTTTTTTTTGTAAAAACAAAATTTTGTAAAAGGAATTAAGCAATAATAAACTAACTGCTACGGTATTTTTATACATGTAGTGTTCGTACATGTACATGAACCAACAAACAACATTACCCAAATACTCAAACATTATTAACCACGTCGTCCAATCACAACTGAACACATTAAATAAGCTTAGAAACCTACATGGATAGTAAATCTAAAAAAAAATACAAATCTATAAAGTTAAGCTTTAAAAATCAACGAATCTACAATGGAAGCCAAGCTATAAAATCAACAAGTCTACATTAGGAGCTAAGCTACAAACTCAACGACTCTACATTTTGAGCTAAGCTACAAAATCAACGATTCTACATTGAGAGCTAAGCTACAAAATCTGCGAGTCTACATAGAAGCCTTCGTGCATCGAACCTGTGGTGGAGGGTCTGGCAGACCAAGGTGTCGCCGGGCTTCCTGCACCGCCTGCCTCTGATTCTCCAGCCACTAGCTGATCTGAACACCCGGAATTGGAAATTTGAAATTGTACAGATGTTGAAATATTGTATCGATTGTTTTAACATTTAACCACTGCGAAAATTTTAAAATCTATGCATATATTAATGAGTCTAACAGTGTATCGTGCCTTTTGGAAAAGTTCTGTTAATTTACATTTTAATATTCTCTATAATAATTAAGAAATCTGTCTATCCTTGGATTATAAAAATTGTGACTTATTATACTGACGCCTTAAATAACGTTTCTACTTTATATATTCTGTGCTTTAATATTAATTGTTCATTTTATAAGAATGGTGGCCCTTTTCATATTTATTACACATCAAAATTAAATTTTTAATACCAAAAAGTAGTCTGCTCGAATATCCATTGCTCAGTTTATCACTAAAGTAGAGAAAGTATTGTATTTATGTTCTTCTGCAAATTCGTGTCCAATTCCACAATACTCAACAGCTGTCTTTGAATAGAGTTTTGCATATTTACAGTTGGGCTGAACCTAGTAGATGGAAGCAAAACCGATTTTATTTTTACTGAAATGTGAGATTATCCGTCGCTGTTAGTTTTTCGGCCAGTTACTTAAGTTACTTTGTAATCTAATGCTCCAGACTGAATTAATTGAATCCAGGAAGATTAGGTGCTCTGCTCTTTTTATCCCGGTTCAACTGAGCGCTGGAATCACGTTTCTCAGCCAATTGACCACTTGCTGCAATGGTAGTGACATGACTACATTCAACTTCACCAGTTTATAGAGGACAAGTTCACATATTTTATATTTCACATTCATATTAATTATTTAAGGTCAGGTAATTCAAAACCTACACTGGTTCTCTGAAAGCTCTAGAACTAGGGGTCATGTTTCCACTGCGTGAAATAAATAAACCTGCTAAATGTATTTTATTGTAATTGGAAAATATGAGAACTTTATTTACAAACCAGAATATTTTCAAATTAACAGTGGGTAAAACAAAAAATAATTAAGGTAGAATACAACGTCCAAATTACTTAGTACGTAGGGCAAAGTCAAAGGCTGGCAGAATAGCCGCCTTGGGTAGTAATTGGATCAATTTATACATTTCTGCTTAAATGACCCTTATGTGTTTGGGCGTCAGAAGGTATTTATACAAGTAAGTAACAAGTGGTCTACTAACTAAATAATTATAAGGACCCGTAGATATAGAGGCCATATAAAAATAATGATATAAATACTTATGTTGTTATGTTATCGAAAATTCCAAAAGGATTTAAGGATATGTACCATACGTATAAGGATTCCCCTTCCTCGTTATAGTAGTAAGCGCGTCGTTATTGTCACTCGATATATGTTCTATATAATTCACTCACACAGACACTCATAAACAAGAACCAATTTTTTTTTCTACGGCTCCACACCGTTATCTGTACCTACCAATAAGGCACCACACATAAATACACCCATGCCGATGAGATGGCAGGCTTTTGGGAATATTTAGAACTCTAAAAACTATACTATCATTGGTCTACTGTTACTGCGTCCAAAGCCAATTACCTAGGAGCAGCTCGTATTGTATTCCAATGTTCAATGTCATGAACAAAGAGCTCTGTCTGACTGTATACGTTGATGATGAGATTGTCCGAATGTTTGTCACAAGCAATTAAAATAAACACTACTCTTATGTCACAATTTACTGACAGAATGAACAAAAGAAACACGACTTTGTATGTATCCGTTTTAATAATTTCATATCAGAATATTACTCGTATAATGTGTAAGTATCGGCAAAACGAAAGTTTATGACTAGAAAATTATTGTTCTAATAAAAAAAATCGTTGAGATGCCTTGTAATAGGTAAATATCTTATTGAATTAATTTAGATGTGTAAAAATATTTATTTGCTCACGCACACAAAAAAGTAAACATAAATAAAGTTTATAAATAATTAAATAATATGTTAATGTTAAATAATATTTCTTAAAATTTACACGATAAAAACTAGAAGGTATAATATAAGTATATAAAAGTAGATTAATTTAGATTGGCTGCAAGCGTAGTAGTTTTCTCAGACATTTCTAAAACATATATTGAATGCCGTAAAATTTTTGGTATACGATCTGAATGTTTTTTAACTGCAGTATAAATACATTACTGATATTTATAAAATAATCACTTAGTTTGATATACGAATTCATATTCATAAACTAATTGCTGTTGCAAAAACAGTAGACGTGCGGCGGGCCTAACATAAAGTCCTATACAAAGCAAAGATAATAAATAAATCCCCAGACAAACACGCCAACTGTATGTCCCCAAAGCAGAGCTTGTGATATGGATGACCATACAGCGAGCTGGGGGGGAACCCAGAATAAACATACATATATAAATACAAACAACCATGACCCGAGAACAAACATCTGTTTGCATCACACAAATGAACCCCGGCCAGGACTCTAACCTGGGACCTTTGGCGTATGATGCAAGGCTACTTACCACTACACCACTCGGTCGTCAAAAATACTGGCAATTTGAAAGCCAAAAGAAGACAACTTTCTACAATCCCGTGTCACTTGTCACCATGCCATCTAGACGACTTACAAATGAATATATAGTTGGGTAATTTACGCCAGTATTTATTACCTAACTAAAGTTAGTATAAGTATCTTGTTCTTTCGCAGCACTTTGCGGGCGTCTCGTTCGATCGGTCGATTAGTAGGTCTATCTCTTGAAGACATTTAAAAGAACGCTATTTAAAAGTTAAGACAGGTAAGTTACTAGAGAATATATTTTTTAAAGTTTAGTGATCTAACTTACGCATTAAGTTTTCGTAGTAGTCGAAGTCGGGGTCGTAGATGAGTCTCATGCCATCCTTCTGATTGTATCTACTGAGTCGACATGTCCTGGCGCGGTCACTGTATACTGCGGATCTAGCGGAGCAAACAATCAGTCATTTATCTTGCGCTGGTTTCAAAGACTTTATTTTGCTTTTTTTTTCATTATATACCCATATAAAGTAGTGAGATTTTTTATAGATATGTACGATAAAATGGGAACCAAAAAGATTTATTTTTATTTTATTAAAATTTGTATATTACGGTTTGATTGTTATTAACTGCAACGGGTATCGTGGAAACCGACAATGCGTATTAACAGCAAAGTTGGCGTTATCGCATCAAAGACAATCTAGAAAGAATCTAAAAAATAATAAAAACTTCATTTATTAGTATGTTTTTTTTTTCAAAGAAAAAACAGTTTCTTGACATACGAAGTGTCATCACAATGAAATTTCAAAGTAAAAATTATTTTAACAACAAAGTATAGGTACATAGAACCACTCTTGTCGCAATAACGTTGTGTCAACATCGTCCGTTGAACTCCTTCAGTATTATTATCAAGAGATTTAACATTCATTCGACATACTTTAAATGCGTATGTGAATGTACAACAAACGTGTCCAGATAACGAACAGTGTTACCTACTTATCGGGCTATTTTTGGGTATTTGCCAAAACATGATAATGTTATACTTATTTGTGTATGTCTTTTATTTTGGGGGATAATTTATTAGATTTAAATGTTGGTATTCATTACATTCATAGTGAGGTTAATATAAATCTTGCCTCTTACAGCAAAGTTACGGGATTCAAATTCATATTTTTAAATGGAAATTCTCATTGACCAAATGACCTATGATATTTCACCAAAGTTCCCGGGTTCAAATTATGTTTCAATTTTATTTATACGAACGTAGTTTTATGTATCCCCAGAGCCTGTCAGCTTTACTTACACAAGCTGCAGTGTTAGGTAATTGTATTCGGAAGAATATTGTAAAGTTCTATTAACTAACAGTAATACTGTAATATTCGATGTATGACATGTAAGGCGATGTATGACAAGTGTAACAGCTGAACTAAAAATTATTAGAACAGAAACAAGGTTTCATGTTATAAATCATGTCTTCTTTATTTTTATACACAACCAGAAAAAAAGACTAACCTGCACTGGAAGCTAGTCTGCCTCAGACACTCATCCAAACATTCACTTAGAGTTCGTCCCGTGATTTCCGAGTGGAATTCCCCCGTTATCCTGCTGTTCCTGTACCTCTGGAAGGCCGTGTCGGGTCTCCTCCCGGGGGAGAACAGGTGTGACGTCACACTGTTGTCCGGGTACTCCGTGCCCCGAGCTGTCACCCGATGAGAAACTGATCAGAATCGTGAAAAAAACCCTTATTGACGATCATGCTGTTAAAACCATACATACCTATGTCGCTCAAGAATCAAGCGTAAATATTGTTAAAACCAATGTTAATAACGCCTTCTCTATTATTAGTCCCGGGAAAACTGTTACACAAATATTTATTAATTCTCAAGTTAATATGTAAAACACACTTCAGAATAACAAGAATGGTTGTCGATAATATTTACAAAATGATGAAGGTTTGCTAGGAGGATACTCACGGTTGTCCAGGCAGACTAGATCGTAGAAATGGTGCGTGGGAGACGCGCTCACTGTGACGTCGTCCTTCTGCGAAACTGAGTCTTCTTCCGAGAGAACACATTGACGAGTCATAGCATCGTGTTCGATTGAACGGCAGAAATATCTATAATATGTTTTACGGTTATAAATCTACTATTTTGAAAACAAAAAAAAAGTCCTATATATAGCTATATCTTACTTTTCTGCTCGAACACACATAGCCTGGCACTCGTCTAACGTCATATTGGAGAATACGTCAGCTTCAAAAGGACCTCCAAGTCGCTTGTTCTCTTCTTTAATAAACACAGCCAATCCGTCGCAACGTCTTTCAGCTGAAAACGACCGATTCTTAATAACCTGTCCATTAAGGAAAGTTTACATTAGCAGACAATAGTTACCATTCAAGCAAGTGTTTTCCAAATAATCTGCGTTGTGGTCGTCTTCCAATAATTCCGGATGAGTCCTTCTTGTGAACCTGCTCAGTGAGCAAGTTCTTAGAGCTGAGTCATAGGTGGCAGATCTGCAGACAAAGCTAAATTCTCCAAGGCATTTGTCCTCGCATTCCGTGCGGTTGGCAACCATGATCTCTTTGAGGTCTGAGGGCGGGAGTTTGAGACGCTTTCTTGCGTGACGCTCGAAGACGTAGCGGCGCGACGGACATTCGCGCTCTGGACGATTTGCTAAAAATAGAAGGTTGATTTTAGGCTTCGTGATGTGGCTGTTATCTCAAACAATAGAGGCTTTTAAGGTCTCGGATTAGACAAATACGGACATAAGTGTTTTTTTTTTTGAGTCAGGTATGTTTTAAAATGTTTACGTGAGTTTAATATGAGATTCTATTTCGCAGTTCTTTTCAAGCATTTT
Source organism: Marasmarcha lunaedactyla (assembly GCA_923062675.1). Classification (NCBI taxonomy): domain Eukaryota; kingdom Metazoa; phylum Arthropoda; class Insecta; order Lepidoptera; family Pterophoridae; genus Marasmarcha; species Marasmarcha lunaedactyla. The sequence continues at coordinate 19,103,121 of OV281352.1, read as the reverse complement.
ATTATAATTTTGTTACTGAGATTATGATCTTTATCATAAATACATCGCAACAATTGTAAACAGCCTTAAATTTTACGCTTCTTACTATTTACTTTGTTATAGTGTTCGATAACAATTCACTGAATTCAGTCATTGGAATCATAAAAGTTTTGACTATAACTTATTCAATAATACCTTACTCGAATAAATTTTTTTGTATGCGAACAATTTAAAAATTAGCTTTGTTCAATTTTATTGAAGTAGTAAATATAAATATTAAATTAACATGCGTTTCTTTGTATACCACTGTTGGATTGTTTAGTCGTAGAATTGATATCTATGCGCTTATTTTCAATGAATTATAAATCCAAATATTTTCTATGAAAACAATCCATATTATGTTGATAAATCATATTATCTACTAACTATAATACGCTTGTGTGTATTTTCATTCAATAAAGTAATTGAATATCGTTCCTCAAGTTATACCAAGAAACCCATACCATACCCATACAACAAACACATAGTATTAAATATTTTCGCGACAGTACACAATCTCGGAACGCCGGAACGTCAATTTGAATTAAGTTTGTTCTAAATTAATTTCATGATGTACCACGATATCCTATAAAATTTCTTAACAAAATCCTCATACTTACAAGACAGACAAATTTCATTAAAATGGACACTATTTGGCACTATCATCAAGGTGCCAATGCCTTCCGGGGCCGCCTGTTCCCTGGTCAGATAGCACGTGGTTTCCTCGTACTCAGGCTCGGGGCTGAAGGCGGCTATTCTGGCACCAGGTTGGAAGTCGATGGAGTTGCAGGTTCTGACCAGACCGTTGCCAGATCGGTCGCGCAGGCAGAGGTCCTGGCATTTCTCGAGGACTCGAAAGGGTGGTGCGGTGTCTCGTATCTGGGAAAGAGTTTACCTGTAGTATGACTGCTAGGTTACGAACTGATATGCTACTTTTAAAAACGATATTGTATAGCAGTAGTATATCGTATAGTTTCATACTGTTTTCATAAAATTTTAGGCGTTTATCTTATTTGGATATCAGAACTATTTTTAAACTATATTGTCTGGCAACTTTAAGTACCTTTTAGACTGTTCAATAAGGTCCAAGACTAACATGGAGGTGGAGCATATATTAAAAACTCTTTTGAGTTTTAGAAAGTACTATCAAATCATGTGGGTCAAAGTTTTTGTTAAGTCGAACAATAAATTGTTAAGAGATTACATAAATTTAAGAGAAGTTTATTTTGCCATTTCAAAAAAAATTGAAAAAACGGGTTTTTTGTTTTATAAAACATTGGTTTTTAATGGGGAAAACACCGTTAAAACATATCGGTGCTTCGTAAAAAAATTCGGAATCTGCTACTTTGAAACCAAACATTTGTCGGTGGTATGCCGATTGAGACGCTATCGCAAAGGGCGAGTCGAAGGTACAAGTGCGTGAGATAGCTGAGATACCAAACATGTGTTTTCAGTATTTCAGTATATAACATGGTGCTATTGGAGCTACTAAAGTACGAAATTGCGGTAGAACAGCATCATTTGAAGAAAGAAAAGTGATCTTTCACCAGGACAATGTGCCGTGTCACACGTCCGTGATAACGATGCCCAAACTAAATGAATCGAGCCCAGGACCACCAATTTACCAATTTTCTTATTTTTGATTTTGGTCCATCAACAGATGCTTACACTAAAACATACAGTAAAAGCTTAATATCTAGGGATATAGCAAAATGCACCATCTACTTAAAGACAGACTCTGCATGCATATTAGAAAAGTTCAAAAATTACAGGTGAGTTAGTAGCTCGTCACTGAAACGACTATTGCAATTGTGCCTTGCTAGGAATTTGACAATGCTAAGTCTTTATTAAAATTATCTTAAAACATGATAATAAATCGTATAAAGAAGAACAATAACAATACCTTCATACTAAAGACATATTACATTACCTATTGATTTACGAAATAACCACTCAGACTCAAAATACCAAAGCAATAACTAAATATAAATAAAAAATTATCCAGGCTAAGAAATTTGACTCAAATAGTGAAGTAATCGCAACACCGGAGGCATATTTCTAAGCCATAAATTGTTCTAACATATGGAATAGAAAAGTTAGAAAAGCGACTGCAGCAGTTGAAGGAGAGTACGCTGATGAATAGAAAATAATATTAATAAAAAATCTTTGTTTTAGTATTTCGTTTCGGTTCTTTATACAAAGATTGTTCGATAATTGATGTGATCGTGTGCCGTAGGAAATCCATTTCGAATTCTTGCTTTGGTTGACAATATTATAACAAATATGAAAATAACAAAACTTACTACATCGTCGTCGAATCCGTGTAACTGTTGATTTGGTAACCGTTCGTACATGACTCTTCCCATTCCTTGGTTACAAGTTGTTTGAGCTGTAAAAAGGTTTAAATGAATGAACATTTTACTATAATTGTGAAAAATTAAATTCATACATGCAATAAAAAATTTCTCGCAAAAGTATTTTTTTCGACCGTTCTTCAAACATTGCTCATAAACAAAAACATTTTAAGATTCACTTAAAGGTAAATCAATTTTGTTTACTTTTGTAAGCCTGTTTTCTGTTTTAGTCCGGAGTTTTCAGGATTTAACTTTGATATCATAACAGTTTGATTGCTAATAATAAATATTCTAAGATACGGGGCCAACGAAAAAAAGAGCTCTTTGCTTCCGGCCCCCGGTTCAGCCTAAATTTTTGACCGTTTTCTATTTTTTTCTATTTTTAATTATTAAAATCCGGGACGAGAAGGCGAAACGTTGCGCAACCCCAGCTTCTTTTCCGTGAATAGTTTTCAATGAATGCTTGATTGATTGATTCGTTCAATGCTTGATTGATTGATTTAGCAGATAGAATTACCATTAGCCATAGTGAGCATGGTGAGTGCAGTGAAGGCGTGCATGAGTCTCGCCCCCCGGGGCTTCATCTTCTGTAGCAAGGCTCACCGACCGCGCATGTGGTCTCCTGCAACAAACGTTTACATTTACTATACAATAAATTAATTTTTTATAGTAACGACAATCTCCAAACCATTAAACTGCTTGGGCCAAAAATTTCGTTAGTTAGTAGTTCCTCTTTTGTTTGGAAGAACTTGTCAAACTCATTTGCACATTTGTTATATGCAATAGGTTAAATATGTTAGTCTGATTTTTGTATTATTGATCTCATGAATCAAATGATGAATTATTCCTAGTTGAGTAACAGTTTCGATAAATGATTTTTGTGAATGAATGGCAAAACAAGTTGATAACTTAAATTAGTGACTATGCTTACACTAGTTTTGGATGCAGGCGGCAAAGATTGTTAAAAGTGCTTGTTAAAAGCTGTATACAAAATAGTTTTAAGTATCCATTTGAAATAATAAAAATTATACCCCAAAGATCCGTTCTAATTTTTGCAAATATCATTGTCGGTTCGCTGCACCATGTAAATGCAGCAGATGAATTAGAACAAGGTTGTCTAATTGTACGTTTATTTATCGTTTAAGTTCGGTTAAATAGATATGATCTGCGTGATCTTTGACATACATTGGCCGCAGGCATACAATTTAATATTCTAAAGAAGGTTTGATTGCAAATGGAAAATATATGAACCTACAACACACCTAGGTTGGTATATTATTATAACGGAAGGGTAAACGATGATTATCTATGAACCTTGTTACTTTGAGTTTGAATTTATAAATTTTCCCTATTCATAACAGCTGTGTCTTTTAGCTCATACCGTACAGAGGTTTGATGTGTGTCTGTTAGCCCCTTGTCAAAACCAGCTTTTGTTATTTGAAATGATGTCTTATATCAAGAAATACATCACTAGAAACGTTATTTGCAACAGGATAAAATCACTGAGCGATGGTAATTTTACTTTCTAATTCAAAACGAATGCATGAATGAGCTACGGCATCAACCCGAGTGTCCGAGGGAGTGAAAAGCCAATTTTCGGAGGGGATATATGACTATTCCAATAAAAAAGAAACTGTAACACCATTCTTGTAAAGAAAGGTTATCAATACAAATCATCAAAACAATGCCATCTGTATTCCTTCCTTATCTTCGTAATACTACGAGGGTGGATCGAAAAGTTCACGGCCTAAAAAAAAAAACACAGGAATAATGCAATTTTTTATATTTCTTTTTCTACATACTCTCCTCCTAGGTCACAGCAATTAGTCCAGAGGTCCTCCAAAGCCTTGATCCCGATTAAATAGAAGGTCTCGTCAAGGTCTTCAACAGGCATCTATGGCCACTTTGTCCTCCTAATTGGTAGAAAATTTCATTCCACCTAAGTGTTTTTTTTAGTTTTGGAAATATGTGAAAGTCAGAAGGTGCCAAGTCAGGTGAATAAGGAAGCAATTTGAAACCACAATTCACTATTTGAGCCTTCGATTCTGGAGATGTGTGAACAGGAGCATTGTCCTGATGAAATAAAACTTTCTTGGTCAACAATCCTGGTCTTTTAGACTTAATTTCTTTGCGTAAATGACGTAATAGGGTGCAGTAGTATGCAGAATTTATAGTTTGACCTCTTTCTAAGTAATCAACCAAGATGACACCCTTAGAATCCCAGAAAATCGATGACATTACCTTGTTTACTGAAAAACACACCTTGGCTTTCTTAGGGGTTGGAGATCCGGGTCCTTCCATTGTTTTTTTTTTATTAAAAATTAGCAGGCGTTTGTCATTGGATTGTTTGGATTGTTCTTTGGATTCAAAAGTATAGTAATGAACCCATGTTTCATCTATAGTAACAAACCTTGCCAAAAATTTAGATCAGCTTGAAAAAGCTCTAAACAGTCTCTAAAAATCGTGAGCCGAGTTCGTTTCTGTTCAACTGAAAGGAGCCGCGGAACCCATCTTGCAGACACCTTGTGGAACCCTAATTTGTTAAAGATCATGTTTTGTGTACGTTCATATGAAATCCCTAGAGGTCCAGCTATCTCAGATACGTTCAATCTATTGTCTCCCATGATATGATCATATATTTTTTCGATGTTTTCTGAAGTCGTAGCTGTAGAAGGCCGTCCAGAGTGGGGGTCATTTTTGATGCTCTCTCGTCCACGTTTAAATACAGCTATCCATTTTTTTTTATCATTGTATACGACGGAGCTGATTTTCCTAAAGTAGCCACCATATCTTCATGAATCTGCTTTGGAGTTAAGTGTTTCTTGTGGAGGTATTTGATCACGGCATGGTGCTCTAAACTATTCATTTTCGAAATTAATGGTACTAGAGTAAGTTTCATTAATTTTAAAAATGGATAGTTTATATATTCACTTAATGTTCAATAAAATAAATAATTACGCATGTATCTCAGAGAAAAATTGCACAGATAATGACAGAGAGTCTAGGTTTCATATGCGGATAGTTTTATAATAATATGACAATGCTATCTATGTTATGCCGCGAACTTTTCAATCCACCCTAGTATATTGAATAAATTATCGATGAACAAACATTGACAGTACTGTTAGTTACATTCATTTATACATAAAGCCTCATTGATTTGACAATATAGAGTTTGCAAAGCTACAAAGCAATACAATAAGAAGGTACGGTTAATTTACCGAAATGGGAACACGCGAACTTTTGTACCGTTAATTGTCCAACATGGCCAAACACAGATACTTACTTATAGAGTTTGAGTAATTCGGTATTTAAAGTAAATTTGAAGGCTTATTTTTTAAATTTTTTTCCAAATGAATGAGGTATTTTGAGAAAACAATTTAAATTACTTAATACTGACACAAACAAATATTTATTAACAGATAAATTTTTTAAAGAATTTCGTGTGATGACGTAGCGGAATTGTTAATTTGAAAAATCGCATTACAAAGTTTATTACAGGGGGTAGAGTCATGTTTTGTTTGACGTCAATAAGAACAAGTAATTGTCAATGTTGAGAAATAAATATTTCATTTCATTTCATTCATTTTATTATACCTGGAATGAACAACTCTACATATTTCTATGGTCCTGATGGTATTTTTATGGTTTATTATTGGATGGATATTTCTATGGTTTATTGTAAACATTGCCATGACAGTTTAACCAAAGAGTAATTAGAAGTCGGTGCTGCTCGATGACGTCATATAGAGGTTGAATAAGTTAAAATAAGCTGAAACCCATTATTTTGCGAATTGCGGTTCCTTTTTTACCTTTATTTTTCAACAGGTATGTAAAATAAATCTTTCCTTTCTCTGAAAGAAGTTTCTATTTGGGTGGAATTCCAAAATGGGTTATCCATGAACGAAAGACAATATGTGTCAGTCATCTAAAAAAATTATTAGCTACCAATTAAACAAAAATTTGATTAAGTGGAAGAGAGCTGAAAATAGAGCACACAAGTTCTAGAGTGTAAACTGCGTCTAGCGCAGTATAGGATACGTCCTACATGCATTGGCATGGTAGGCGGGCGGACAACTTCAAAATATTATTCTAGGCGTAATCTAGGAGAAACCTAAATGTCATGAATCCTGACATTTCACACCGACGCCGACCATTCTGGGAGAAAAAGGTACAGTTTATTAATAACTTATGCCCTAACCCTGTTCGAGAACGAAGCTACGCACGTACCTGATATTTAGGTCACCCTGCATACTGCCCGGACCTGCTGATAAGCTATCCAGATACATACTTGGTATCTGTGTACCGTTAGGTATACCGGGCCTCTTTCTGATGAAAACCAACCCAAAATTAACAAGATCAGTATGGAGATACAAATCGACAGATGCGGTTGAAATGTGTCATTTTTTCGCGTCCAAGGATCCACCATGCTGCGTCAATGCTGTCTGCATTGCTGATTGCGTAAAGGTGTGAGCATGATATATGAAGGCATGGAATACTTTATTCGCTGATGTACCACTTACGACCAAAGCTCGCCCGTGGTTTAATACTCATTGCATTTTAACAGAAAATCGCAAACATAATATTTACTTGGCCTGGGCTCGCATATGATGCTCGCAAAAACAAAGCCGTGCTGCTGCAAAGTTATGCAAGAAAATGATCAGGTGCGTTCGTTTTGACTGCACAGACCGTAAAGGAGGAAAATTCACACCTGGATGGCAAAGGTAAAACTCTATTGCAATTACCTCCGTTCGGCCTCAAAATGCTGTACAAATATACAGAAAGAGGTAATTATAACCTTGCTGGAGTTAGGTATGAATAAATCTAGCGGACAAAGCGATGTGCTGCTGAGTTATTCCCTTTCTTTAGAAGCTGGAAAGGTCACAAAGTCCTGGAAGCGTGCATTGGCATGCCACAACTAGTACCTGAAAAGGGCAGCCGTGCAGACCCAGGTGCAAAACAAACGCAAATCTAAAATACGATTAAGAACATCTACAGTATTGCTATGTATATTAGACATCTTAGGTAGTATATCTGATGGAATAATCTTGAAGTATCGAAAAATGTATTACCGAAGCTATATTATCTATTATGACACCAGTTCTATCAGTTAATTAAATAACACGCATCATAAATAACATGTGCGACTCTACATCAAAACAAGAACTAATTCTTTCTAAAAATAAATATGAGTAACAAAATAACATGCTAACTGATGTACATGTAAATATATTTGCAGAGTCATTTACCTTTCCTATACTTTAGAACGATTTCGATAAACACGACTGTAATGTATTTTAGAATTTTTAAATGTGTCTTTATCGTGAGCAAAATAATTACAACTGAGAATAATTCAACTCATTTAGATAATCGCAGTGCCGAGTAGCGTAGTGCTTAGTAGCCCTGCCTCATAGGCTGGTCCCAGGTTCGAGTCCTGGTCGGGGCATTCATTTGTGTGATGAACGCAAATGTTTGATCTCGGGTCTTAGTTGTTTATTTATATATGTATGTATGTATATTCTGGGTTCCCTCCAGTTCGCTGTATGGTCATCCATAACAGAAGCTCTGCTTACTTTGGGGCTGTACAGTTGGTGTGTTTTTCTGGCGATTTATTGTTATTATTATAAGTGCGTCGTACTCGAAGTGTCTCATTGAATAGAGACGTTGTTCCGCTGTGAGAATATTTACTACTCTTATCAAGCTATAATGCCAATATACACGAACTTCTAACTTCTTGAAAAAAATAACCCTACGAAATGCAAAATATTATATTAGTGAAAGAAATATTAAATATTTAGTCATTTCAAAATTTATGAACTAACTCCAAATGTATTTAAAGGTTGAAATGTAATTAAAACCATAATTTTAAACTATGCCTACCTTCAAAAGAACCTAAAAACTCCACTACAAATAAATAACACCAAAAAAATTATAAACTAATCTCCATAACAAAGAGGTTAAACTATGAAAATTTGGCTTTTCCCAAAAATTGTGCCGAATCCGAGCGGAAGCGAGCATCCGGTTCTTTGTGGTCGAAGCAATGTCCTCGCCGACTACCGAAGTGACGCGCCGTCCGAAATACGTACTGTTAGTTTCACCGTGAAATTACAGTCTGGATCGCTATTCGATCTGCCCAATTCGCCGATTATTCAGCTAATTTTGGGTCTGTCACAATTATAATGAGTTGAAAGTAATTTTTTTGGAATTGGGTTGATTTGTGCGTATCCCAGTTTTAGGTTAATTATGTATATAATGGAAAGTGTATTGTCACACTAAAAATTACCGTCAAATATCGCCAAAATACCTAAGAAATTTTCGTTATACAAAATGATGATCAATCTAATTACAATGTTTTTCATTATTTTTATTAAATTAACGAGTCCGAAACTAGTCGGACTAATCCGACCATAGACCGTGAGTTAGCCGAGTTTATAATACATAAATTATTTTTATTATTCCATTTGACTACAAGAAAACAGTTGGCAGAATTTTCACTCCGCAGAAAAGGGATACTCGTGATATACTCTTGGAGATAGAGAATCTCTGAGAAAACTATTTAAAAAGTTTGGCATATTAACCCCTTGCATCATAATATAATATATTTACAAAAATATTACGTACAAAACTATGAAATATAAAAGAAGAAAACTAGTACAATGATACTCTGCAAGGACTAGCGACAACCATAAGTTAGAGTTTCCAAAATTAGGCTGGCTAAAAGCAGCAAGTCGTTTGTACGCATGTTAATACGTAGTTACAATACATTTTCTAAGGAAACATTGTGTCAAAAAGCTTGTTATAAAAACAAAGAATATTTGATGACAAAAGGGCGTGGGACCGAGATCTCCACAGGCTTTTTCTGTGTCCGAAAATTAAATATAAATACTGTGTAAATCTTGGCGGCTTCATGATGTTTTATATCACGTCGCAGTCAAATTGTATATCTGCTATTCCATATTTAAATTTTGAACAAAAGAGTGCCCAGAGATTTCTTCCGCCAACTTTTTTTCCTCTCGGTCTAGTTAATGAAAAATTGGATTTTTACCAAGATTTTGATAATAAGAATCAAAATGGTGATAAGTCGCCCGTTAAATGATATTTTGTTATTTTTCCTAAAAGAGAAGTAAAGTTGTGACGGTTGTCTATTTCGACCTCTTTTTGTCAGTAAATTTTATTTTTTTTGTCGTTCCCGACGTAATTTTAAACTAGGAATTACGTAGTGTCGGAGAACGGCAATGTTTTGATTTGACAAGTCAGTCACGAAATATTATCCATCAAAGCAACTTGAATCTATTTATTTATTATTGTTTCCGAGTTTATTATTCAAAATTACATAGTTAAGATATTTTATTATCTACAATCAAAGTTTTTTTTAAGAAACCTATAATTTATTTTTACGTTCACGAGTGTGCGTAGCCAAAATTTTTGGTAAGGATTCTCATTCATTAAAATTTTATTTTATTGTTATTTTTTCTTTTCAGATCAAATTTAATTGTATTAATATTTCTGTTCTATTTTGTGTGACTATTTTTTTATTTCAATTTTGTTTATATTTTTCTGTTTGTATTTACAGGCATTTTTGTATATTTTTAATTTTACCGAAAAAATAAACATAGAAGAGAGTTTTGGTGTTTTACTGGTACTACGTTACAAAGTAAAGATCAATGGGCTTAAAGATTTAAGTAGCCCGTTTTATACAGTTTATTTTATATAAGCATGAAAGAATAGTCGGTGTGTTAGGCAGTAAGTTTATATTTATTATCTTGGAAATTATTATGCCTTTTGTATAATGAATCTAGTTACAGAGACTGTTCTTACCTACCTAGCTAAACCCAAACATTAAAAAAACAAATGATACTTAATAGGATTATGTGATGAACAGAAGGTCCTACGGAAAGTTAATTGAAACAATTTCTATTGCAACCAATTCTTTATCTAGGTATTAGTGTGATATGCGGTGTAAGTTTATCTTTTAGTAGCGTGTAGAAGAAAAATAGTTACAGTCGTGTTGACATTGTCTATCTTCCTAAAATTATCTTATCAACAAACACTCAATTCATATAGGACCGTTGGTCGTTTTGGCTATTGATCTTCCTGTCATGCTTTAATTGTCGGTTAATCAAAAACTTGGCATTCTGATAAAAAATTCAAATATTTTTTTATAGTAATTTAGTAATTTTTTTTTGACGCAGGAAAATCCTCATGGATTCTCAGCGGGGGCCGTAGTCGAAGGCTCATGGGATAGCGGGGGAGGGAAGCTTTCGGCAATGAAAGCCGCCCTCCAACGAAGCGCAAGGGAGGATGCATCATCTTCCCTCTCCGCCGCCTCCTTCGCGAGCATTATGGCCTCGCAGAAGGTTCGCACCGCATGCCACAGCGTGACCCACGAAGGGGAGCGAGATGTCGGCACCCAATACAGAGCCGAGCGCGTAATACCCGGACCCCCGGGTAATGCGATAACCCCGTACCACCCTGATCGCCATCACCCGCTGGACTCGCGGCAAGCGGGCGATATTGTTGCGAGTCAGAACGCTGTCGGTCCACACAGTACGTCTTCTTATGGTAGCGTCGGGTGACGGGTCGCTCACTTCCCTCTAATATGGTTGAGGAGGGCGATGGCTGGATCCCGCGTTAACTCGTGAACGGGTGCCGTTTGAGGGTGTTCGTCGTTTGGATACTTGAAGGGAGGGAAGACTTGCCGAGCTAACAGATGCAGAAAAGAATAATTTTGTATAGACATAAAGAGACTCTGTAAATTTATTTTGAAAAAAAATATACCCGTGAAGTTTCTTGCCAGTTCTTCTTCACGAAGGTTTTTTTCGAACTGGTGGTAGAATCATGTTTTATTTGACGTCAATAAGAATAAGTAATTGTCAATGTTGAGAAATAAATATTTGAATTTGAATTTGAATTTGACAGGGGCACTATACAGGGCTATCGATCTCACAATTCCCGCGTAGAGACGCCGACACGACGTCTCAGGACCGCCGAGCCTTCGCAAGGCCGCAGCCGCCCTCAGCAGCCGAGGCGCAAGGCACTCGAAGTGAGAGTAATTTTGTAACTAACCTAACCTAACCTAACCTATGTTGAGATTTTTATATTGATATTTAAAAATATAATAATAAAATATTCAAAATTAAACTAACAATCATTGTAATTGAATGTTAACAATCATTAGACAACCAACTAGGTATCTGACAACCTTAAAAAATTAATGTATTAGTGTTCCAATAAGCGGCAATGACAACGAGAACAACACAAAACCTCCTTTATAAGAACTCATTTCGAAAAATCAGATGCGCTATACTTCAAATGTTCTATCTTCCCACAGTAAAAACCTTTTCTTTCATGACTTTCCCCAAAAAAAGAAACAATGACACAGACACGGGGACCTTTCACAGCATTAAATGGCGCGTGTCGCCAACGTGTGAATTGTGATCGAAACTGAGGCTGTTGTGGGGATTTGGGTGGGCCTAGGGTGGGCCCGTGGGAATACCATTGCAGATGTTGAAATATTTGGGTGACCACATACCTTTTTTGGTTTGACCTTTGTGAGTTGGGAGTAATTTGAGTATCAGTGAAGCTTCAAAGATAAAAAATGCATATTTTATATAGTTTTTATGTAGTGTATTTAAAAATGCATTTTTAATGCAGTCACATTGAGAGCTATAATGATATAATAACGACAATTTGCTAGGCAAGAGTGGCATAGCAGTATAATAGCTCAGTAATTGTTGGTCTCCTTGGAAATGTAAAAGATGTGGGGAGATAATTTACCGCAGTTTGAATCTTAGGCTAGATAGTTAGCATGCGATCTTCATGTTGAAACACAATTATATGACCACCATGCGCTGTTTATTTACTATTGCACTGTCCACGACTATATGTGTAGCCTACGGTGTGCAAAAATATTGTAGCTGGAAACCCGAAATTGGGAAACACGATATACTCGTAAGGCATCTAATTTAAACATTTAAGCTAAAGTATACAGATTCTACAAATTAAGATAACATACAGAATTTATTGAGGTTTCAAGCAACTCATGGGCGAAATTTAAACAACAAAACAGTAAAGTAGATTATATTTACTATAGGGTATACGTGCTGTTGCATTGTGTATACATAATGCAACACATGACTATAGTGTACATCCAGTATTCATCTTTTGTAAATATGCAACTTATAGTCAGACCGACTAACATATCTGTGAACTGACAAGCATCGCTAGTGTCGTTTAAATGTTGCCATTTTAATAAACAGTATACTAATTTCAGAAAAACTATAATGCCAAAAGCTAGTAAATTATAAAAATGGCAAGGAAATCAGCTCGGTCGGACTATAAGTTTGTGTGGTAGCCGTCGGCTTGGTAAACCGGTTCTCGTCACTTTGGTCAGTGTGAACAATCAGTACATTTTTGTCACAAACACAGTTACTGAACAAAACAAGCTTAACACACGCCTAAGGTCACGCACACAGAGTTAAAATGAAATATAATTATAGTTTTTTTCAAAGTAAGCAGAGCTTGTGTTATGGCTGACCATATGCGAACTGAGGGGAACCCAGAAAAAGGACCTGTGTTCATCACACAACCCGGGACCTCCAGCGTATGAGGCAGGGCTACTTCCACTTCCGCTACAAAGCCATCAGGACAATTTAACGAACAACATGTTTGCACATGTTTTGGCGATTTTTGGCACTTTTGGCGCCCAAAGAGGGACCTCTTACGAGCATTCAACAAAATGGCAACACTGAAATCTTAACATAAAAAAAAATCTTCAGTGATTTTATTTCTATAAAGTACTGACTAATGTGTATATTGTTGGGTTACAATTAGGATCTAGTATCTAAACTAAGAAGGAAAACAAATTAATATAATAAGAATTAGTAATCACAAAGTGATAATGAATATACGAGTTTAAGAGTCAAAGTATGTGTATCAAAATATTATAATAGTGTATCGTGGTGACCGCGCTTTAGAATTATGCCTTAGCACCTCAGATAAGGTTTGCTTATACTTTTTAAAAATAAATAATAAGTATTTAGTAAGGCTTGGTCACTACGCACCTTCACGCCGCCCACGTGGCGCAATAGGAGTTCTCTCGTAAAAGCAATAAAAAAAAGAAAATACTTTTTTAATTAAGTAATCTCTATATGTATACTTTTGTATATAATTTAAATATACATTTACGTTTGTTAAGAAAATTCTGATTTAATTACAAGGCACAATTATTATTACTAACGATTATGATAAGTGCAAGCCTTAATCAAAAGCCTTAGTTCATATGATCATTTGATCCTGATATATCCGAGTCTGCGTCGATACATTGTCGGTATACCAGTCGATATAACCCTGTTCCATCGTATTCCTTTCACCAAGAGGAAGTGGTAGTAGCACTCTCTAAAAAGCGAGTTCTGGTCGGGGCATTCATTTATGTTACGGACAGGCCTACTGACTTCGGGGCCTTACAGTTGGTGTGTTTGTTAGGGGATCATCATCCAGCATAAATTCCAAGTTACGGTAAACAACATTTGAACCAATGGACAACATTAATAAGACTTATACTCTTTGACCATCTAAGCTCTCCTTTTAAGTATTAAGAATCTTACTCGCTGTTTTGTTGCTAGTTTCATATTATTGCAAAATATTGATACATAATTTTCTTTTTATTGCAAAGAAAGCTTAATACAGTTCATCTAGGTACTAAATATAAAAGTTTTTTTTAGTTTTTGAGCGCCTTCTTCATAGTTTGTATAACATAAAATCTATTGCATAGATCACTATTATCTAAATCTAGCGCATTTAATTATGCTGTCCCTAGGGCAATAGCTATGCATTTCCGCTATTTTCCCATTATGTTGGTTTTCCACAATCAGTAGGCGCGACGCACGTGCATCGGGACTTTGGTTGCATAATGCTGTTACACAACGCTGCGTAGCGTTCGCGTCATCGCCATCTTCGTTTGTGTCTTGCCAGTTACATTGACTCTTTGAATTTAAGTGTTAATATTTTTTATTCTGTCGTTGTAAAATTTTAACACAGTCAATATATTTATTTATATTGCCCACCTAAAATTTTTGCAAAGTGAAACTTTAAAACAGGAAACCGTAATCACGAACACAATAAAATTAGGCTATTTCAAAAAAAAAATGATTAAAATAGTCATCATGTACATGTACCTAATAAAAGTTATTAGTGCATGGAATGACGTGTCACAAAATGTTGGACGCGGGTCATTGTAATATAATAAAGACATGGCTGTTTATTGTTACTGCAAATAGTTTAACAACATTTTGTGGGAAACCTGTATAGATTTTCACATTTTATAGATTTTATTCTATAAAGTATTTGAAATTTTGATTTTCTTTATTTTTAATACTTTCAGTATTAATGGAGTACTTTAATTTATTTTACAGAATTGTTAATAATAATAATAATTTAAAAATAATTTGTATTAAATGTAAACATATTCAGAGCAAATCAAATCAAAAACATCGTAGCTCACTCGTAGCCACCGCCTTAAAGCCGCCTTTCATAAAATGGTTTCACTTACTTGAAGACACTTTTCTCAGCCGTGTCTACGACGTAGCTCGCGTAGCACTCACTGTTCAAAGACAAACACCCACTCAGTTTTATTTTAAATTTAGATTTTTTTAATTCACCACGGGCACAAGCACACAACTGGGCAGCCAAAACTAAATTGCGTACATTTCTATAGCATAATTCAGTTAAATCACATTTAGGGGGGACGACAATAGAAGAGCACCGATGTGAGCGAATCACACCATCGCCACGCATCGCTGGGCTTCCATGACCACCTGTATTTTAGGTTGAACTTTGAGTACTTAATAATTATGGTACTTTATGAGCGTATAGTTGGAAGATTTGCTGCAGGCTCAGATTCGCATTCAAATCCCCTGTGATGACGTTGTCCCCTAACATGTGAGGCGCCTATAGAACATCGAAAAACGTGCAAGCGATTCTCGCTTTTAGCCTGGGCCCCCACTGAATGCGTCGAATATACCGGCTTTGTCAGCCGTGCGAGCGACCTATGTTCTCATTAGTTGTTCTCTATTTATTTGCCGACAGTACCTGCCTACTGTGGTATGTCGATTACTCATCATTAACTTAAAAACCGCTATCATTCTATATAGAAATGATAATTGCTAACTGTACAGTATTGATACTGGTTTAATAGTTTGTCTGGTATGATGTGACCTGTTTGGAATTATATCTAGATGGGTCCTTTATGTTAAAATAAGTTTATTAGATGGAGTGCAAATAAAAAGATTTAAGAAATAATTTATTCCTGAACCAAAGGGAATAGAACAGTTCTTTTTTTTCCTTTAAACGCTTATATATTTATCTTATCGTATTTTATGTTATTCCTTATTGGAATCGAATGTTGCACACCTATGAATTTTTCAATTGAAATAAACACGAGATCAACGTCTCAAACTAGACAGTTGATAATTATCGATTTTCTGGGGTTCAAAACCCCGGACTGTACAACATGGATCAGAGGCACCTAAATGAGGAAAATGCTTTGAACCCCGCCTACAGACGTCTCTGGTGTAAATCCTATTAAAGAAAGAACACTTATCTCTCATAATATAGAACTCATAATATCATAATATAAACTTTAAAGGTAGTAGAGTTTCTTTTGTTTCAGATCTCGTTTGGAGTGGTACTATAGGTACCTGTTATGACCGCCATAATATCACGTTGTCAAAGGGAAGAAACAGCCGGTGCAATGACAAGAACAAAGGCGATTCCAAATGTTCCTACGGTCGGGAACGGTTCATTAGTCGATATAGTATCCACATTCAATATTGATACATATATAAATAAAACACCTACGACTAAAGTCTATGGGCGTGGATCCCACTTACCATCAAGTAGGTCGCATGCTCACTTAACAGCTGTGAACATAGTAAAAAAAACAGCTAAATTTTTGTATAGTATTAGTTACTATGCGTAAACAATTTTATCCGTAACAATCAAGACTGCTTATTAACCTTTTTTTTCACGCGCTCTATTTAATGGTTTGGTTACCAATTTGTTTTTTTTTTCCAAATAATGTTTTAACATTAAAAAACTTAACATTTGTAGACGTATTCCGTTGTCTTAATTTGTTAAGGATTTCTATTATGAACGTAATAAACCAGTCTTTGCCCGTGCTTCTTTCACGTACACAACAGTTTATATTTTGTAAGATAGTCTCATTTCTAGTAAGAAAGCAGTTGTATAGAATCAAAGATGGAAACGTCCACAGTTTCAGAATTTTCAGAAATCGATAAAAACGAACGGACTTTTCGCAAAATGGAACTTATTTACTTGGACTTAACTACTAAGTTTGTTTGTGAAGTCATTTTTAAATTCGAAATAGCAGTGGAGTTTACCAGAATTGGTAAGGAATGATTTTTGTTAGTAAATATAGATTCGGTAGAGACTGTGTTGGCATTTAAACCTCAATTAAAACCTCATTTTTGAAGTTTTGCGGACTTTACCATCTTTGTTTTTATACGCTAGGGCTTTTAACCTTCATTTGTTCATGTATAGATAACCATTCCAAGCTTAGGTACACATAGTATATTACAAAGCTTTTTGGTCAAGGGTGACAATGGAAGAACCTGGTTGAAACTGTATCGGGTTTTCTCTTTTGGGTTTGTAAAATTTTACGTTTCTTCATTTATTTCTTTGTGAAAGTTAATATTTGTGTTATTTTTGGCCTTTTTAATAATGTCTTTCGTTATATTAATTTAAGTTATATTTTGTTTCAATTTAATTGCCGCATGGATTGACCCAGGTATGTATTAAAGTAAGGTAAGTAAGTAATATTTAGTTTTTTTTTATAGTTTATTTTTTATTTAAATATAAACGAAATATTGAATATACCTAACCTCGCATTCAGTGACCCCGTGGTCGTTTTTCCGGAAGTAGAGCAGCACAATGGCGTCCACGCCAAAATGGCAGACAGATTGCGCGCCAATGCGCACTTTGGCGCGCATGTTTAATCATTATCCATATAACCAATTAGGGCTGCAGATTATTTTGATGAATAATTATTATAAAAGACATCACCGGTCAACTATTAACTCAGCGATACAAAGATAAATCTACTTAGTCATAAAAATATTTTAAAAAATCACATCTTGTCATGAAAATAGTTCAGAACGGTCAGCAAGTACTACATACATTATAATATAAAGATTTATTATCTACTAGAAATTGGGTACTTATTTTAATAGGTCTTTTTATATACGTGCCCCACTTGGCGCTTACTTCCAACCATAATAATTCGTGTTAGAGCATTTATTTATACAAATAAGTAGAGTTTTAACTCGTAAAAGGAATAGAGATGCTCATCTTTAAAACAATCCGAAACATCTCAATGTAGATCAAAGTTTATGGCCATTGCATCAAACGTAAAAAATAAGACGCAAGTCAAATTAAATCTTCAAATGTATATGTACCTGATCGAGGTTTTTTAACATTAACATTTTGAACCAAGGTATATGAAAGAATATTCCATATACCTTGGTCTATTGACTAAATAACAACATCGTTAGTAGCATAACGTACGATATAAATAAATTAATAGTTATGGCTTTCACAACATACTATTTTGTAGATTTTAATTAGGCACATGCTTCAAAACTCAAACGTACAGCCCTACAAACGTACCCAAAACTAAGCTTACATCATCAGGATCAAGTGACCTTGAACGGGATCATCCATCATCACATCACAGATGCCATGCTTCGATTGTCAGTTGTCATCGGTCCACGTAATCTATGGTCCAAAATGGCGGCATGTCATCAAAACAATGGAGGCGGGGCTGTTGGTGTTAATGAAATTTTATCAATCATCAAAAGGTTAAATTGGACACATAAAAGGATAAATTTTAATTTAAATATAATTACAATGTAGTTATAGTGACCTTTCTGGGAAATTATATGTAGGAACTTTGGTTGATGAGGTTTTAATTTTGTACGTTATTGCTTGAAGTTATTGCACCCTGAATTGGCAAGTTGTGTGAAGTTATTTCACTTGTCGGACAAATCAAAATGCTCACTTAAACATATATTACTTGAAGCCCGTTTACCAGTAGAAGAGTTAAAAAAGTTCCGATATTGCTGCCCCTTTTTTTATTCTACTGGCCCAGGAAGCAAAGTTTATTGTGAAAAGATAATTAAAAACTCATCAAATACATTACAAACGCGACAAGTGTTGTCAAAAATATGTCCAAAAGATATGTACGAGTATATGTAGTTGAAAACCAACATAGTATATTACGTGTAAATCCTGGCAAGTCCCAAGCCATAGTCCTGGGTAGTCGATGCATGCGTGGTTGCATTACTTTATCCGATCTTCCTTCCTTATTGTGTTTGATGGCACTCGGATTGATTTGACTGACACAGCCAAAAACTTGGGTGTAATATTTGATTCTTATCTCTCTTGGCGACCTACTTTTAGTGAAATCAGTCGTAGAGTTCATCATGCAATACATATTAAAAAGCCTTCAAACTTTCCTTCCCATTTCGACAAAAATCTTCCTTGCTCAAAGGCTCATCCAACCCATTATCGATTATGCAGACGTCTGCTCTGAGGAGCTTCTAAATAAGCTGAAACGTTTACAAAATCTCCATTCTATATTCCGTCTAAAGAAGTATGATCATGTATTGGAGTTCCGTAACCAACTTTTATGACTTCCTATACGACTTCGTAGAAACATGCAAATCCTCTGCCTCCTTTTTAATGTTCTTTATAATTCAAACTCCCCGCAATATCTTCGCGAACGATTTTCTTTTACCCATTCGATAGAGGCGCCATGCAGAGCACATAAGCGTACTCTCCTTCACATACATCCACATAAAACATAATTTTTCTCTTATTCATTTACCGTTCATGCAGTCAGATTGTGGAATTCACTCCCTTATAATATCCGCGAGTCAGAAACACTACTTATCTTTTAAAAAAGATTTAAAGACTACTACTTTTCCCTTATTAAGTAAGTTATTTATTGTTTAGGCATTTATAAATTTTCCTTTTAAACAATTTTAGATCGTATATATTTTATTGTATTTTATTTTATTTATATATGTATATGAGTATATGTAAGTTTATTTACGGTATTAAGTATATAATTTAAGTATTTTTAAAGTAGGTACACTACTTTGTTATAAACTAATCTCTCCTCTCACAGGTCGGCTGGGAGAGATGTCTTTTAGAAATAAGCCGCACCTTTGTACCTATTTAGTCTTTAAGGTATTTTATATTGTTTTCATATGTGTGTACAAAAACTGTTAAATAAATAAAAAAGTAAATTTATTCACCGCGAAGTAAGGAAGCCGCTTCAATGTTAATAAGCAATCAAGGTAAATGAAATAAAAGGAAATGCTCACAAGCAAAACATAGAACATGTCTTTATACAATTACCTTCTAATCACGAATTTCGACCCAGCGAAATGAGGATCTGCCACTCTTTTGGAACACTTTCCCATGTGTAAAATATTAGTAACTAGTTGTCTTTGTTTCGAATTGTTCTAATGCCATTACTTACAAGCCAATTAAATTATAATCATCTTTACATTAGATTTGTCCAAATATATCACATCTTGAAATAAAATATTTCTTAATATTTTTAAATTGCCGTATAGAATATCCATAATAGGGTTTTTAACTACTTTTTTTGTTTACAATTAAGGCCAACCTGTTTTTTTTTCTTATAAATAATTCATTAAACAAATAGGTATATCTTGACTTATCAATGGCCTCATTGTTTGTGTCGGAAATCGTGAGCTCTATTAAGAACATAAAAATTACAAGCAAGTTTGAGAAGAATAATTTATACTTTTATTGAGCAAACCAGTTTAAATCTCCAGTGGTGGAACGCAAATTAAAAAGTCAATTTATATGTATATCTCCACAGATTACTTTCCAAGCAGAATTAATTACTAAACTATTCTAAAATTAATATTAATATAACTTTCAAAAGTTCACAATACAGTTTGAGTGACTGATAAAAGATTAATTTTAAAATAATTAAGTTGGGACGGTGAGAGTAATAATCCTCGAATGAATCCGGAGGTATTTGTGCTTCTAGCCTGGCTCCTGGCCGACTGGTGGGATTGCCAACATTATAATTGCTTTCTACGCCTCGAAGAATAGATAAATAATATTTTCAAAATTTAATTTTAAATAGAACTACATTGACTGTACGAACACAAGCGCAGCAACACTTGTGATAACGTATACAGGGGACTCCAGTAAAATAAAAACCTACATACCTGCTTAAATATATAGAAACTAGAGATAGCTCACTGCAGTAAAATTAGATAAGATTTTACACCGAAAAATTTTATATTTGTATAATAATCTCAATACATTGGGATTCTTCTTAGCTTAGAAATAAAAGCTTAATTGTGTTTCTCTGTAATAACGAAAGTTTTTATTTAGTAACTATAATTTCAAAACATTAAATCAACAAAACAACCTCTTTTATCCTCAATACGAACATACCTGTAATAACGAAAGAAACTACATTTAAACGATGACATATTACATATAGACAGGTTATCCGCGCTCAATAATGGTAACGCAAATACAAGGCATTTGCCCGCTATTTCACTTAGTTCTGCGCAACCCAGGGTCACGGCTAAACGTCAAACGAAACTTATTCCCTAATCTGTGTTTTAAATACCGTACAATGCCTTCTTGTGTGTTTAATTTAAGACAGTGCATTAATTACACTATTACTGTTAAAGAAATAATAAATGTTTCTTTTCATGCGTAAGTACTATTTTGACTGCCAAACACGACGATGAAAAACTACCGACGATGACACGGAAAATTAAAAACTAAAAAGACTGTAAAGACTATTCTTTACATTTGTACAATATATATTTGAAAATTAAAATTAGTTTTTTGCATATTAAAGGCGGTAATAAAATTGATCATCAAGCCTGCCTAATGGAGTGGCGTCTATTTGTTTATTTATTCAGAAAATCAACAGCGTACAAAATTTTGTATCAAAATTATATTTATAACTTAAAGTAAGGCCAATTAGGTACAAGTTTCTAAAAACAAAATAAAATGTATAAAATAAAATTATTATCAGAACCGTATGTATGTATACATTATATATTTATATCAATAATTTGACATCATCAATTTTTTTTACAACTATATCTTTTATGACAATAAGAAACCTTTACCTACGTCTCAAACCGATCAATTGCATATAAACCTAACCAGTTATTTATCCATCGTTTATTTACTACCCGTAGGTTGGCTGGTCGATAATGCCATATGGCCTTAAGCCCGCCTGTACAATACAATTTGTACGAGTAAAAGAGATATAATAATGCAGCACAAGGGCGTGCGAGCAAGACAAAGATGTTCGTGTCCGTGTAAATTCGTTTGTATTCCTATCGTGTCGGATATTGTCGGATGAGTTCGCGTGGTGACTAAACCATTTGACAAGTAAAGTCAGGCGACCGGGAACAAGATATTCGAGGTGCGTGCCTCAGGAGCTTGTCACCTATCTTCCGCTATATTACTTGAATCGAATCTCGTAGCTATTGTCGATGTAATAGAATTTAAAACCCATGAAATTTTTTAAGTACTTAAATTAAATAGAATTTTGAGTGAAAGCCACCAACCCGTTGGTCGCGTAACAATAGCGAAAACGAAATATTCAGGATTATAACGTGGAATCTCAAGTGTAGCAACTAAGCTAACAATTTTTGCCAGTTCCATCTCAAGTTCGATCCGCAACGCATCTGTTATCGACAATCATTAAATAAAATTGTAATTAATCAATAACACCTGAGATGATTTATGTCCACGGGCAAGGATACCACTTACCATTGGGTTGCATGCGCGTTTCCCGGAAATAACAAAGTTAAAAAAACAAATAATGTCAGTCTACCCCAGTTTTCATTAGGTGTATAGGTACCAAGCGTCACCACATCCCTTTGGTCTTTTACCGTCAGCAAACACCGCTTTTTTCGGCAATCTTGCCCCGATCGTTATCCACCTGGAGTGTCTTCTACTTACCGAAGCTAAATAATGACATACGCCCGATTACCCAATAGATATTTCAAAAAGCAAACATTTATCCGTTCAAGTGTTTACTTACATTCCTTTTTACCCACTTCATTTCTAGCAGAATAAAGTTTTTTACAAGATTTCTTTATCAAGTTTTACAATCATGTAAACAGCACTTATATAATAAGAAGCGCCGACTATTATTTAATTATATTCACAGATATTAAGATAAACATGCTACCTGACACATGCTAGTTTCAACCTTGAAATTGAGTGTTTTATTTGCATTGCTGGAATTGTATAAGATTATTTAAAGGTGTGCTATATTTAACGAGCAATGTATACAATATATATAAGCGTTTAAGAAACAAGTTCTTTCTTATCATTTTATTTACTTCGAAGACGCATTTATAGAGTTTTAAATTGACTTCTTGGCAGTGACCTTGGCCGCCATTCCTTCCTAACGTGGTCAAAGTTTGTTTCATTTCGAATCCAGTTCGAATCCAGGTGCGGCCGAACATTCGTGTTTGTTTAAAACGTAGAGATTATTTATATTTACAGTAAATACACCTAAAAGTCGAACCAAGCGGTTTGACAGCTCCTTTTGGTTCGCATCGCGAAAATGTCAAATGAGCTGCTGGCAACTATCTGTCCTAAAACATATAAATTATATTTTTTTATAATATATATTAATATTTTTTTATATAGTCCTGGATTATTCTTAGTGGACTTCCTTGGATAGGCCTTGTCTTCAGTACTGCTCTACATCGGGGGAGATGGAAGACAGACGCGGGTCCAGTTTCCAATAAAAAAGGTATGAATGGTACAGTGGTCAATATGGTATAGTAGGATAAGGATAACAATAAAATTTACTATATTATTTTATTTATTTATTGTTTCACAGACCAACAGCACTAAGGTCTAATTTACAATTGTTTGTATTTAATTGCTTAAACAGACGGCCGATAACAGGCTCACAAATTTTAAAATGATCTTATAAAGTAGAATATGTGAACTTTTATATATTGTTTACGTAGCTTGAGTTTTAGCATGCAATAGGTAAGAATTATTGAAAATACTATTGCTATAATAATAGTAAGTATTATTGAAAGTACTTATTAAAAATACTATTGCAGTAACATCCCATTTTGAAATGTTTTTTTAAATTTCCATCTGGACAGCATTGTGGTTTAGCAGAATTGAATCCTGGCATTCACTATTACTAACGAATACTGGACTATTATAAAATCAATATATATATAATCGCAGTAGAAGAATTTATTTCGTTAAAAGTAGGTACAGTCTGGAGCGATTATACAGTCAGTCACAGGTTGAACAAGCAAATTCAACTGAAGTCCCATTCGGCCACGCACGATGTATCGACATTCCAATATACTTGTTGGTTATAATTTAACACCTAAGGACAATAATGTCCAAGGGCACAGTTACCTCTTACCATCACGTTTTCGTTCGCCGGCTATGACAAGCTTGGAAAAAAGATCTCGCGTACTTGATTGATACTTTAGACTTGGCATTTTTCCTTATAGAGGACCATAGTGTGGGAGGCATAAGAATCTCCTTTTTGGAAATTTACCAAAACAGAAAGGGAAAGCCAATATAAAGGGTTTTAAGGGATATGTCGGCACAAGTCGGCACACCGGCGAAGTTATTTGAGGTGTCAAGGGCAGCGTTGCCTTCTATGTTAACATTTCTTTTACAACACACTTGCCATAGAAATCTTATTTTGTTAACAGATAAGTTGTTTTAAATAACTTACACAATGACGAATCAAAAATAGTCACGCGTCACTACGCTGTCAGGTATTCGTTACGGAGGCTAGGTCTATATAGTAAAAATTAGTGAAAGTAATAAGTTAAGGTAAACTCAAATTTAGTGCAGGAAAAATTAAAACGTCAATAGTTTGGCCAAAAGATATCACTATAATGACAAAACTAGGCTTCCGAAAATGACACCCAGCTACCGCCTTACTCTTAGAATAGGAGTGAGGCAAACCAGACTCGCTTGACCTAGATACAAAGCGAATAAAACTAGAAATTGCGCATTATTGGATTAAGGTAAACTTACATTGCAATAATATCTGCAACAGTGTGAGTTAATTTACTGCTTAATAGGTATTGAGACACTAGGTCGAGAAGGTGCAGCAGATAATATTTAGTTATTAGTTTAACTAACGTTTTCGGTCGCGATAAAAAAGCCTATGTAATAGTCCAGGCAATTAGCTATATAAGTTGTGATTCTTATTCAAATATGTTCTGCCGTTTCAAGGCACAGAAGTAATAAACAGACACAAAAACTTTTACATTTGAAATACGGTGATAACTTATTTAAATAAAGGCCATTGGCCAAAGTTATTTCCTAAAATGTGCGGAACGAGCATCTTTGCTCCTCTACCTAAGTCGGCGTACCCACTTCTTTACTTCTTAGAGGCCGCTGCTTCGACGGCTGCTCCAGCGGAAGTTAGTGTCTGGCAGGCTACAATGGTACTAACACTGATGGCGTCAACATTAAGCCATACGGTCTTTTACCATCCGAAAGACTGAGGCCTGGTGGTTCCAACACGCAGGAGATATTGGCAGAAACCATTGCCCAGCGCACAATTACATTCAGAGCATGGTGCCGCGGAAATCTCCCTGAATACCGGCATCAGCTTAACGCGTGATGGCCATTGGCCTCCACCATGGAACCGCAGATGCATCGATGTGGTTGACAAACATTACAGCCCAGGCGGAGTGCCACTCCACACGCTTAGAGTCACTGTCTAGGAGATTTCCCATAAATGTTGTAAGAACAGCTTGCTAACATGGTCCTGAATCTGGCCTCGACACAGCTTTGAGCCTGGCCGAGTCCGTGCCTTTAAAATCCTGCGTTCGTAATTTGGATTTCATTATCCGAGGTCTCCACCTTGTTTTGTGTCTGGGGATTTATTATTATTATATAAACCTCCACATATAATGGGACAATCAATTAATGCTAAAACTACTAAATTTATTAAAACAAATCTCACCGTGTTGTATTATTTAAACCTAACATAAGCATATTCATAAAAGCTGTCGTCATCTATAATTGTGGTAATATTTAAAATGTAACTACTTTTACTTACACTATTGACATGTTATGATATTATTACGTTGGTGATCTATCTTAAATAAATAAATAAAAGCTCAATGAGATCAGAAGGCCTACTATGAACTATTATTGCGATTCAAATGATGACCTAAAATAAACTGCTTTGCTATTTCATACCACGACGTCATTAAAGCGATCCAGTTTAGGTTGATGCCAAATCAAGTCGGCAATTGGATCGCAAACTGTTTTAGTTCGTTCATTTTTCGTACCATGAGGTGATATTTCAACCTATATTGGATGACTTAAATGTCAAAGTAAGCGATTCAAAAAAAGTTGCTACTTTCTTGGCGTGAAGTGAATCATTTCGGTTTATCTTTAAAAAAATGGTTGAAAATATAGGTAATTTAAGGTATTTCAGTTGGATATTTAGTGTTTCTTATGTGTTAATGTGAAAAAGGGAGTTCTAGAGCTATTTTTTATTGTAGATGTCTGACGAATTAGTCTTTTTAATTTTCTTGGAAAATGATAATGAAATAAACACAACACGGAAACAATCGGACCCCTTTTATTTGGAAGATGAGGAATATACAAAAAGGATATCGGTTGTCTAAACGATTGGTATTAGAAATGTGTGATGAGCTGAGCCCATTGTTGAAAAATCCAACAAAATCAACTGATTTTTCAGTAGAGACAAAGGTAGAAGTCAAATTGGGTGCGTTCTAAACTCGTCATAATCAATTTATTTTTACGACAACACTAAGGAAACCTTTAAATATTTGGAATTTAAAGAATTATATAAATTTCTATTATTTAATGAGTACTAAAACGGGCTTATGGTATATAATTTGATACTAAAAAGTGCAATTTTAAAATGTATTTGTTGTTATTTTGACACAAAAAACACCGCTAAAATCATATCAACTAGATTTCGAAACGCAATGCATATGGTTCGAATGAAAGAGACAGACTTATGCAACGAGTGTACATCGTCATCTATTTCTCACACGCGGACCACAGACAAATTTCGATCTTTCATTCCTCCGTAAGCGATTCAAACGCCAGTTAGCGAAAGGCACTTCATGGTACGAATCTTAGCGATTCAGTTTAGGTATCTAAACTGGATTGCATCGGAATTAAATGGCAAACTAAAAGTTGATGGAAGGCCTTCAGCGCTATAATGGCGTCTACGTTATAATCTACTTTATAAGAAAGCATTATGATCTATAAATTTAACGAAGCATAAGAGCACAGGTTAACTTGTAGACACGGATATAATTAAAAATAGCCATGGAATTCTCTAGAAAATTCAACAAAATGTAAGTAGGTATTAAACATATTTTGAGGAATTCTGCGATATGGAGGGATAAAGAGATAAATATGTAGGTCATAAAAATATTTTTATCTATGTTTTTGTCAATGTTTTAAGAACGAGAAAAATGCATATTTATTGCTGAATCCTGATCCTAAACGAAACTTAACCGAAATTGTAACATTATTTATTTGTACCAACATATATTTTATAATAGAGTAGAATGTCTTTTTGTCTGTATTAGACGAACTTCAGTGTAACTACTGCAGTGATCTTAATCATTGCATTACAGAAACAGTGGTTAAGTGTAACTGTTATTAGTTTTTGTATAACCTATACTATACTAAGGACTAAATTGATTGATATTCATATCTCAAATCATTCCTAAAAAACCAAGCACTACCCTTTTGCTCAAAATTACTTATTTTGTTTAAAATTTCTTCAGTTATAGAGATAAAAATAATTTTTAAGGCATCACCATGACAAACAATTCAATTAAATGATTGGAAATCTAATGCATTTCCCGGTTGTATGATAGATGTAACATGAATTCGCGTTTTACACAATGAAACATTCAGTAACTGATCAAGAAAATTTCTGATATTTTGGAGATATATACAGAACTTGAATTAGAAAAACCCACGTTTGATTGGTGAGGGAGAACCTGTCAATCCCTACTACTAGAAGAAAACAGGGTGTATTTGGAGTTTGGGCAAGATCCCCAAAAAAAGGCTCAGCTCCAAAAAAATCTTATTTGATTCTAGTCGGTGTAGGAACTTGATTTTAGTTGGATTGAATTAGAAAAACCCACTCCGATGGTAAGGCAGAACCCGAACATCTCTACTACTCAGTGCCGAGGTTCCTTGCATAGGTTTCGTAATACTCGTACGCAGCCTAAGGATGTTTTGTCTAAAACTCTTATGGGTGTAACGAGTACAGGTAAAAAATGTGGGGGTACAGTGATTAAGGCGCCGGCTTGTCAGCCAGAGGTACTAATGAGTTTGTACAACTTATGCAAATGTAGCCTACTGCTTTGGCGGTGAAGGAAAACGTCATGAGGCGACGGAGTAAACAGAGCAGGCGAGCGTGGAGGAGTACAAATTGCCTAAAATCATCCTCAAGTACCTACAAACATAGGAAAAACCCTCTAAAGGTGCTCTTTACGACTAGGCAACAGCTTACTTTCTTTTACTGATCTAATTCACCGATGGTTGCTATTGTTAAAGTTAAGTTATTAAACTTATTTTGTGAACAATGGGTGTGAGAAGGATAATGCCACTCAATACTTCAAAATACAAATTGCAAAAACATACGTAAGTGATTTGTCAAAGTAATAATTCGGTAACAAATATTCATATTTTAAGAATGTATTAAGTAGGTACTATAGAGGACGCTGCTGTGAGATTTAAAGACGTTTATTATTGATTTCGTATTTATTTTGTAACTATATAAGCAAATCGACTGAACACGAGAACGGTCCGTAATAAGACTGACATTCTCATAGAATCAAAATAGAATCTTTTAATCAAAATCAAATCACAAATTTTTTAATTAATATTTTCGAAAGAGGACTTTACTAATGTGTACCTGGCTAACTTGTACAAAATACTGAGGAGGGATGATATTGACAATCAGATCTACAATAATCATAGAAATCATTAACGCATCTGTCTCGTAACTTTAAAGGTAAAACTGATACATAAGAACGAACAAATCGAGAGATTCATAATGCATAATATTACAACCCGAAATTGTTATTTAATTAAATATTAACAACCACTCCTCCTCCTTTTGTTAAGAAGTCAATGCGTGATTGTTGCATGGCATTCTTGATCCTTGGTATATGAGAAGCTTATCGATATCAACATAGTATCAAAATAAATTTAGAAAATATACTGCATCTACAGTTTTCGTATATGCATAATAAAGAATAATTTGGAATCGTTCAGTTTGTTCCTCAACCCAGAACTAGGAAAGGCGCGTCATCCAACAAGAATGACCCCAAATGTCAATGACATGACTTGGGTTACACCGTCCCAAGTGCCCGTCAAATTCACCCTAACTTTAAGTATACTCACCCTTTCCTTTGCCTTTGGGCAATACTTGGACATCGTGGTTGTTCACGAAAGGCCCGGTCAGAGAGAAATTCGGGTTCTCTGACAAACATCATAAAGAACGGTGATACTTTGGTAGAAGCTTGCTTAGAACAGTTATACGCAAAAGTGCGAGTAACATCTTAAAGCAAGTAAGTAAGTTATTCGAAAGTAAATAATAGGTTAGTATGTACATTTGGATGAGTATACTTACGTTAACTCTTTTTTATATTTTAATGGGTTAGTTTAACAATAAAGCTCTCTTATTGTACAAATAACAATTCACCAAGAGATGTAAGGAAATTAGTATCAAACAGTTTTTTGAATTCAACATAGCGATCGAGCGTTTTCGTAGGCCAGAACTAAAAAGGTAGGTATGTTACTTTGTAAAACCTACAGGCCTCTGACATGGCATCACGAGTGTTATTTTGTGAGAACAAACGGGACCCACGGCTTGACACGCCCTCCAAAGCACGGAAACGCTCTAGTTCAGCCACTGGCGATCACCTAGGTTGCCGTACACGACGGCTTGCTTAATAACTTAGGTATACATATAAGTCATAATTATAGGATACAATGAAACGGAAACATTCTGTTTTATGTAATTCTGGATTTCGTTAACAAAACCGCTAAAAATATTTCTATTAAGTAGTTTTTAGATACAAGACAAAACGCTACTGAAATTTATGTTAGTAGACAGGTACACTCAAATCTAGTAATAAGTCCATGAACAATGCCTACCTACATTTTTGATTCAAATAAAAACAAAACACAACCCAAACACCATAGAAAAGACGAGTTAATCCATCGACTCCGCATCTGGCAAATTGTATAAAAACGTCAAGTTGCAAACGGCACTTTGACCCTAATTGTAGTGGATACATGAGTCAAAATTGGAAGCCGGTTTGGTCCCCACGCGGCGGCAGTGCCTACGTGACGTCGGCCGCGTGGCGCTGCGCGGGCCGCGGGGAGGGGCCCGGTTTGTTTTGCTGCGTGCGCATCTAATAGTGATGTTCGATTGACCGTGTCGATGTTTTAAATTGACTTAATTTTCGTTGTGTCATGTATAGTTTGTATTTATTTCATTTGTCGGATTGCATTTTGTATCAATCAAAAATATAAAAAATATTATATTCTAATATTAATCTAAATCTCATACAACTTGAACAGCAGACGGATCCCGACATTACCAAGCAGCTGACGAATAGTTTTCTAAGTAATAAAGAGAGAATTATAAGAGATTGACTTTAGCACGTATTTTGACAAAATTCCTCAAAATTTAAGTGGCACCACTCACGTTGAATGCCTTTTATGAATCCTGCACGCCTTGAATACTCAACTGATCATGAAATTTGAACACCACTAGCAAAAAACAGACGAAGGACGTTTCGCCTCGACAAAAATGTTTGATCCTGGTGCATGTGCGAAGCTGTAAGTAAAAGCTAGTTGTAGCGTTTTTTACCCTTCAAACAACAATATTTTAAAAAGCACTTTAAAAATAATAAAGATTAGTTATTTTATTTTAGTTTATTACAATTCTAGCATGATCTTTGAACACAAACCATCTACGTATAAATGCATGATACATTCAATACTTATGTAAATTTAAAAGGTATAATGGTCTTTCACCTTCAGGAGATTTATATATTAGATAGTAGGGCATACTTTGAGTCCCGGAGTAATTGAGAGGTTTTTTCCGTGCCTGACACGAGAAACAAATGGTTGACACTTCATTCTTTTATGTCAAGAAAATCGATACACGTGATTTCTCTTTCAAAATTATTGATTGTAATGATAAAAGTCTAAACGAATAATTGTAATGCAACGAATTTTGTTTCATATTTCTTAAAAAAACAAAGTCTACTTATAAACAAAACAACGGAATCTTCCTCTCTATAATAATATTATAGATATTATACTTATTGAAAACTACTGAAATATTTCAAATGGAATGTTTTTAGCCATTATTTTGCTTTATGAAAGTTACAATATCGAGAAATAACATAGACTATATTTTATCCATAAATTACCAAAGGAAAACGTACAAAACTGCACAACGCGTATAGCTTTAAAAAAAATATAAAAACATTTCTTAAATATAAAAAGTTGTTAAGTTAATTAAAAGTAATATACTAATCTGTTTCAATAGATAGGTTTCATTAAAACCTAATAAATAAACAGGACTCTATTTTGTATGTTCATTAAAATTTGATAGGTACTCGGTAACTAAGGTGCAGCTGCTATAATAGAAAATACAAGAATCATGCACATCCAACATTAGACAACCGTTATACTTTCTTAATACCTCATAAACACAATTAGGTTACCACGTTATGATTTAAAAAAATATCGATAGCGATAAAACGGATGTAAACAATTCAAACATCACTCAGTGCTTATTTTGAACATACTGAGACCGGCAAGGAGGCGAAACACAACAAACAAAGAATCAGTCGTCCCTACGAATCGTTCGAGGACAGACGTTCGTGAAAACAACTGCGAACTACAGCTGAATTAAAACTCTACCTACTTTAAACATTTTGTAACTGAAGTGAAATTAATGAAAATGTTTTCAACAAAGAGAAGCGTTGACAAGTTTCTGCAGATCTACAGGAATGAAGTGCGTCGTCAGATTAGCAAGACTACCAGCGTCACCAACTCCGATGCGATGGTTCCAAGGCTGGATCAGCCCCCGGTCATGACCCAGCAGACCGATGAAACTGGTCCGAAGACACTCCTCAAGTTACAGAAATATCACAGGTCAGTGCACTCTCCAACTAACCCGGTCGCTACGCGCAACCAGGTGGCCCGTAGAACAGTTGACCGACCCAGGCGATGACGGCTCATTTAAGAGTTTCAAATAATTTTACATTTGTCACACTAAATTCATAATTTACAAAATTAAACCAAAAAAATCTGATATATATTTTACCTGTGCAAACAAAAAGTAAGTCTGATCGTATAAAAATGTTCTAATAAAACCTTGGACGACGTATCTTCGATAAATTTTATGCAAATATTATGCTCATTTTTAATATTAACTTCCTAAAATGAGTAGCCTTACACTCGTATTGTGTAGTACTTTGATATACCAAGCTTATTTTGTTTAATTTTATAACACTGGTTGTTATAATTATCTTATAAATTTTAAACAGCCAGTGTAACTAAGTTCGTTTAATATTATAGTCTTGAATATTACTTATATCCTTCTCAGAATATCTTATAATTGTTAAAATCCAACTTTTTTATATTTATTGTTCCTTTATGTCACATTCCTTTGTTAATAGAATTCGTAAGTGTTTGTGTTGACAATAGTATTTAGGAAAATTTGTACCTGGCCTGTTCGACTATTCATTACTTATGTTTTTATTCAAAAGGTTACATTATCGTCCGGTAGGGTATATTATATTGGACACCTGAAAAGTTGAAACCTGTATCATGATGTCTGGTTAAAGATTTAATTTGCATAGCAACACATCAAAACATATGAACTCAATTTAAACAATGACAAAACTAGTTAACTGGACATCTTGGAACAGGTTTATAATCTTGCGGTTAATTCTAAATGTCCAATGACACCCCTAGGTTTCTGTCAACCCTCACACCGCAAGCGATGCCATTGGCTGCCCGTGGCCTGGCGGTTTCGAAGGACCAGACGCGGGACTTCATGGCTTGCTTTCCAGACATCGTGAGGGAACTGACGGAAACCGGGAAGCATATCGACGTGCCTGACGCTAGCAAGTGGTTAGCCAAGGTACGTTGACCGGAAAGGCGTTTATGTGAAGGTACATAAACAGCTTTAAATGAAGTTAGATGTAGATATTAAACCATGATTACAATTACTTGTTGCTATGGCAATTTTATCTACAGTTCTTTTATCTAACTGTAAACATTCGCTAATATCATACGAGGATGCCGAATGTACGAATTATAGTTTTTTCAAATAAGATAATGTACCTAAAGACTATTTTTATAGTTTTGATTAGGACAAACTTACTATTTCTTGCTTAGCAACCTTTAGCTGTCACTATTATAAAAAATAATTGTATTTCATTGAAACAAATATCTCAATACCTTAATGGAATTAGTGTTTCCTCGCAATGTAACATTAATTATCGCTGCTACAATACACGTATCGCAGGCGTGATCGCTCCATTGCTTATTATCTTGTTTTTTCACTTATTGTATCATTTTTGTTGTTTGGACAAATACACATTGTAATTAGTAACACAATATTGTAACCGAGCGGCATTTAAAACTTCTACATAAAAAGGCAATTAGTAATTAGAGTAATATAACTCCGGCCCAAATTCTTAACAAATTTTTTTTGCGTTAGTAGGTACGACTACTTACTTGTCGAAAGATGTTGTAAGCCCTAATAAGTTTCTTTTTGAATAAATCTTTACAAAATTGAACATGGCTGCTGGAACAGCCAAAAAATTTCATTTATTGACAGTAAGTAGAAACTCGATTAACTGGACTGCACTAATGAGCGTTTTCTATTTATTCTTGTTCTAGGTACTCGTTTCCTTTTATACTTCAATAAAAGTTAATATCATGAAATCACATTTTTGATTATGACTTGTTTTTAGTTTTGAAATTCTTTGGATACGAAACAAATAGGTATAGCCTTCAACTAGACCTACTAGCTATTTTCGAATCAGATCTGTTTTCAAAGTTTTTACAACTTTTAATCAAACATTTGTTACCTGTCTTATTGTCATAATGAGTATGTCGATTCAATAACAAAAAATAAATCCAACAACAAAAAATTTAGGTACCTAATGATAAAGACATTCTGAACGTGGCCAGCCTTCGGTTAAAACATCGATAGTCGATAATTTCCCCCGCATTACGCAATTTTTTGCCAGTTAAGGAAACTTTTAAGTGAAATCAAGTTTTTTTTCAGGTATTGCAATACAACGTGCCCAATGGCAAGAAGAACCGAGGCCTTGCCACCGTGTTGGCTTACAAAATGCTGGAGAAACCTGAGAAACTCACCGCTGAGAACGTGCTCTTAGCTAATGTCATGGGATGGTGCGTTGAAATGG
Organism: Marasmarcha lunaedactyla; assembly: GCA_923062675.1. Lineage (NCBI taxonomy): Eukaryota > Metazoa > Arthropoda > Insecta > Lepidoptera > Pterophoridae > Marasmarcha > Marasmarcha lunaedactyla. The sequence continues at coordinate 19,069,157 of OV281352.1, read as the reverse complement.
TACGACGTTTTTTTGAAAACTTTAAAACTATGCCGTACCCTTATTTCCAATCCTCGTATTTATTTGGAGAAGAAAGTTGATCATGTGGATGTTCACTGTAGCGCTGAATATACTTATTAAAATAAAAATTAAACATATCTACAAATCACATTAAATATTTTAGTAGAATTTTAATAATAATAATAAAAGTCTCTACTTTTGCAAACAACAGAAATAAAAACAAATCATAAATCAAAGTTTATAATTATAAATACATATTATCGTTGGCTTCATATATTTTCTTGCTTAAATTGTTAAATAATAATATTAAAATATACATTTACACAATAATTTTAAAACGTACATTATAAATTTATCTATTTATTATTAAAATACTTTAAATAATATTTTCAAAGTTATCTACGAGTATAATATTTGTTTAAGTGACGTACTCCTACATAGGTACTAAAAAAATTGAAAAAGAGGAACACGCCACTACCTACTGGTGGGAAATAAAAGCAACAATTGATTTATACTGCTTTAAACATTACGACAACTAATACAATGAGAGATAATTTATTTTTATTTTGTTACCAATACAGATAGATACACATAAATTATATTCTTATTGTAGTTACTAATATAAAAAACCCTTGTCTATCTACATGCCATTCATCTTTTTGTATAGAATCTCTTACGCGCAAGTATCTATAATACAATATATACCATTATATTAATAAAAACAAAGCTCAAAATACTATGAAGTTTAAGAAAACATAACGTGGGAAATCAAATCTAAACATAACAATACTAAACTTCAGACTTGTGTGTATATGCATTCAAACCACATATTGGAATAAAGACTACATTCTCTACCTACCTATTATATCAAGATTCAAAACATTCTCATCTTACGGATAACAATATCAATAAAATATTTCATTTGCATTTTTTTAAGTGTCTCTAATTTAGACCCAGAGATGCGTCACTCAACGCTACAGCGTACATGCATCTAATCTTTGCAATTCGGTGTGTAAAGAAGCAATTAAATAACTGATGCTAATTGAAAAACCATTTCGTTAAAAAAAGCTTAATCGCTTTAACCTGCAAGCTTTAACTAACAAAATATATTATAGAAACTTCAAATTATATCACTTTTCTATAATTTGTTAGTAAAAGCTTGCAGGTTAAAACGATTAAGCTTATTTTAACGAAAATGCGTAAAATAATTTGACATACTTATGTCAATGTTTTTCGTAGAATATCTGTCATAAACATAGCAGGTAGTCTTCATACAAAAAAAACTAGGAATTATGTCTATGGTTAGAAACTTTTGATGCTGACATCTCTTGCTACTTTTCGAGCGAACAATTGTTATACGTCACTTCAATGTGAATGATGAATGATAACACTATGTTCATTCAATGATGTACGGTTTCAGGTTATGATTCAATGTTATAATTATGTTAAAACTACTTTTATTATATTAATACTTAAAATTGGCAGAAATAGTTATTGTGTAGTAACTACAGCTAATTGCCAGAAAACGCAAAATTTAATTTATTTTCAATCAATCAGCTCGATCTGCCATTACGGTTTCAATGATTGACGAGTGAAGTGTTTGCATTGATCAATTTCTGAAACATAACCTCTCATTTACCAAATATAGTAATTAATATGCGTTTATTCGGTGCTTCACAATGTACAACAAGTGCTGTGTAGTGAATGAGAAAGTAGCCGAAAGGACGTTATTTTTCATCACTTTCCAAGAACTGAGATAGGACTTAACAATGTTTACCGTGTCTTTGTGCTAATAGTGCTTTGTGCTTACAAGGTTTAAGTGTGGTAAACCTTTGTATATTGTTTGTGAGCCACACAAGAAATGTTTTCTGGGTTACTCAATATGAATAACGGTGTTTAATTGGTGTAACATAATTAACAGAATTTGAATAAAAGGTACTGATGTCTCGCTTCTAGAAAATAAAAATTTGCCTCCCGTGCGATACAAACAGAGCATATAAAAATATAATACGAAATTTAGAAATTTAAAGAAATCATAAATATACGAGTCTTTTATTTATTTTACCTTCTTTATCTTTTAGAATGTTAAAATATCTTGTAGAAAAGGAGAGGGGCTTTCGCCTGCCACAATGGCATTACGCCAAAATCCAATGCCGTCATTTTAAAATTAAGAAACGGAGGACAATCTAATTTAAAAAAAGAATAGTTGTCAAATTGAAAAGTTCCTCAAGTTCCTAGTTCCTAGTGTTGTAGTTAGGAAGATGTTCGTCTGATGCGTAGCATCACTAGTTAGTTTGTGGTCATAAAGAATCCATACAGAATAGTTGACTTGTCCATTTATGAGATTTAAAATGAAATACTGCACAGAAATAAGAAATATTAAAATTGTTTTCCTGAAATACCTAATTCTTTCAGTAAATATAATAAAGGTAGGTACCTCAAAATTATTGCACATACCGAATTATGTCTCTGTGTACTGCAAGGTTCAACTTTCTAAAACAATCACATTACTTATCTCTTCGATCTTAAACTTTAGTAATGTATGGGTTGATATATTTGCGTTAATTGTAAATTACGGTACTTACCAAAATTGTTACTGAATATTTACTGAATGTTCAAATCTCTCAGTCTAGACTTTTTTCTCAATAAGTGTGTTTGTCTTACTTTAACAAGTAGGGATTTTAACAACGGCCATATTGTTGAAATCGCTATTCAATTTGTATTCAATACTTTCATTTCTGTAAGTTTATTTACTTATTTCTATTAAGTTTCTTTGACCACCGCTATGAACACGTGACAAGACAAGATCGCGATCAAACGGTTGATATTGTGCTGATGATAAGCATTTAAATTTAGACGAAGCCACATCGTCGTTTTGTTCTCGACACAAAGAGTTTGTGTTGCCATACCAGCAGGTTTTAGTAAAACTTAACTTGAATGACCTTCTTCGTTTTTTGCACCTCCAAACTAAACAATGATAATAGAATTATGCGATGTTTTTCATTAGTTCTGGTGGTGCCTTACATCATAGATATTTTAAATCATTGCTAAAAAAATATTTTTTCAGATTCTGGATAAGATCTCATAATTTAGTAAATATTTTAAAACATCGTTTCATATAATTTTTTATCAATTCAGGTCTACACTGCTTAATGATCATTATTTTATCAAATAATTAAATAATATAAATTATCAAATAAGTTACTATGGGTAGGTAAGCGGAAACCAATACAACATATTATTAACAATGCTAAATAATGCGCGAAATATTTTATACGCAAAAATGACAGTTATAACTGTACGGCTGAACAAATACAACTGAAATAATTCAGAATATTTTAATACAATGTGTCATTGATTTACCTTGTGTGACCTTTGTACCTAACAATTTATTTTTATGTATATATTTAAAACATATTTTTATACAAACGATTAATAGAACATAAGATTAATGCGCAGATTAGAAACGGTATAATAGTATGAAAATAGTTTAACAAACTTAATATTTTTGAAAGCAAATACATTTAGGTACCTACATGAGAATGAAAGAAGAGCATGTGGGATAATTAGGTTTATCTAGCCTAATTATTCAATGAAACTAATTCTTAATTTCTGAAGCGTCTTTAATCCAGGGAGCACAAACAAAACTATAAAGAGCGAGTCATACACAGACAATATAACCGTTACATATTGAAGTGTCTACCATAGATAATATATAGTTTATTGATATAAGTTTCTCAAATATCCAACACCCCCTCTCAATTTCAAGTCCCTAATTAACTACATTTTACACAAATGACATAATTTGAAATTGAAACCTTTTGAAAATTACCGTGCTGACAACTCTAAACAAATGGCAAATATATATATATATGTTGTTTTTTACACTTAAAAAAAAACTAACTCAAACACTTGACAAGGCTGTATAGCTTAGTACCTTTGCCTGCTCATAATGAGCTAAGAATAAAAAAAAAACCTTACAAAACATTAAAACTTATAAAATTCAATACAACAAACACAACTTGTTTCTTAAGTTTTTAAATTTTTCAGCAGACAAAGCCTTTGTCAAAACATCCGCTATGTTTTGTTCACTGTTTACATAGTTCACACACAACAATTTCTTAGAAACAATGTCCTTAATATAATGCACTTTTATATCAATGTGTTTTGATCTCTTAGTGTTCTCATAATTTGAAATCATTTTCAAAGCACTATGATTATCTATTAACATCACTGCACTACACTGTCCAAATTCACTGGCGAGGCCCTTGATGTACATCAACTCAGCTGCACTCATGGAAGCTGCAACATACTCTGACTCAGCGGTGGAAAGAGCCACTGATGTTTGCTTCCTTGAAAACCAGGCTATTAGGTTTCTGCCATGGAAAACCACACAGCCACTGGTGCTTTTACGGTCAAACTTATCACCAGCCCAGTCAGCATCTGAAAAGGCTAAAATATTATTATCTCTGTTCTTCTTATAGGTCAGTTTCAGTGCTTTTGTTCCTTTCAGGTATTTCAATATTCTCTTTGCTGCCCTCCATATTTCTTCATTATATTTATCCAGGTATCTGCTCAGGAAACTGGTTGCAAAGGTAATATCTGGTCTTGTCATCATAGCCAAGTAGTTTAAACATCCAATAAGTTCTCTAAATGGTAATTTTCTTTTTTCAGGTCTCTCTTCAGGTTGAAAACATGTCACCATCGGAGTCTCAACAGGATTACACTCATCCATACAATATTGCTCTAATATTTTATCAATAAATCTTTCTTGTGACAAAGTCAATGTTTCCTTTTTATTTATGTTTATATCTATGGCTAGAAAATTCTTAACACTTCCCATGTCTTTGGCTTTGAATTCAATCTTTAGTTTCTGTACTATCTCTTCTATATTTTCTAACTTTCCAATTAACAAGATATCGTCCACAAATAGGACTAACCATATATTTTCTCCAGTATATAGACAAACATCATATTTAGATCTTGTCATTTCATTATTTTCACAAAATTTGTTTATAGTTTCATTCCAGCAACGGGGTGATTCTTTTAGTCCATACAATGCTTTGTTTAGTTTTAGTACCTTCTGGTTGCTTGATAATTTTACTCCACTAGGAACTTTTATATAAACTTCTGAATCAAGTTGGCCATTTAAAAAGGCTGAAGGAATATCAAGTTGTCTAGTTTCCCATTCGTTTGATACAGCTTGAGACAACATCATTCTAATGGTTGACATCTTGGCCACTGGAGAGTAAAGTTCCTGACTGCATGTTTCTTGCTGAAATCCTCTGGCTACGAGGCGTGCTTTTTTAGTTCCATCCTGTTTAGTGCGGAACACCCATTTTGTGTCAATCATTTGTTTTCCTTTAGGTAGGTCACATTCTGTCCATACATTTAGGTCATTTAGCGATTTTATTTCTTTTGTTATGGCTTCTTTCCAATTTGCTTGTTCAACTGCTTCTTCGTATGTCACTGGATCTCCTTCTGTCATTAAAGCATATGCCATGTATAGCTCATAGTCATTTAGCTTGTCTGGTATTTTGGTATTTCTTTTAGATCTTTTATTTTCTTCTATTTCTTTTTGCATGTCACTCTCTTTCTCTATATTTTCATTTCTACTTGTATCTTCTTCGTTATCCTGGGTTTCATCATCTTGAATAACTATGTTTTTTGATTTATCTATCATTCTTTCTGTTATTGACTGGTATATGTAGTCTGATTCATCAAATGTCACATCTCTTGATATGATTATTTCTTTAGTCTCTGGATTCCACAATCTATAGCCACTATATCCATAGCCAACCATTCTTACTTCTGTACATCTTGGTTCTAATTTTCCTTTTTTAGGCAAATTTACTACCCATGCTTTACTACCAAACACCCTTAACTTTTCCAAGTCTGTTTTTCCTAAATAAATACTTGCAGGGGTTTCTCCTTTCAATACTCTTGTTGGGCTTCTATTTAGAGCATATACTGCACATTTTAGTGCTTCACCCCAAAGATATTTCGGTAATTGACTTTCCAGTAAAAGTGCTCGAACTCGATCCATAAGTGTCCGATTCATTCGCTCTGCTACTCCGTTTTGTTGAGGTGTGTATGGGCATGTGAACTCTTGTTTGATACCTTCATCTTGACAAAATTTACTAAACTGTCCTGTAAATTCTCCTCCGTTGTCTGTTCTTATTTTCTGTATGTTTTTGTTACTGTTTTTCATTCTCTTTCTATAATTTATTATATAGTCCTTAGCTTCACTTTTGTTTTTTAATAAATAGACTTCAGTAAAATGTGAGTAGTCATCTATGATGGTAAGGAAATATTTTTCTCCATTTATGCTTTCTTGTGATAGTGGACCGCCAATGTCACAGTGTATCAGCTCACCAATACTGCGAGATCTCGGTTGTTTAGCTGGATAAAAGGGTTTTCTAGATCCTTTTGCAGAAACACAAATACTACACTTATTTTGAGATACTGGTAATCCTAATATCCTCAATCCACCATGATTTAGATGAGCTAATCGTCTATGCCATAAATCTTTGTCTTTTTCTGTACTTATACATGCTTGTTCTTCTTTTATTGTGAACTTTATAATAAATAAACTGCCATTGCATTTTGCTTCTAATCTATAGTGTTTTTGTAATTTTATAATTGCTATATTTTTTTTAAAAATTACTTCATAACCTTTTTCGCTTAATCTTTTTACAGATAACAGATTGACGGACAAATCTTTTACTATCAATACTTCCATCTTCAAATTATTTCCTTCCTTTGACTTTAGTTTCAGAACTCCTTTTTTATTTATTTTTATTATTTCTCCATTAGCAACTCTTATGTTTATTGTTGGGATTTCCTGTATTTCTTGTACATACTTAATATATTTTTCATTTATCATGTTGTGGGTTGCTCCTGAATCTATGGCAAATACTATTTTTTCAGATGTTTCTGCCTGTGCAGAAAATGCCAATAATGAGAAGTCATTTTCTTCTGTTACGTTTGCTGAATGCTCGGAATAAAATTTGCCTCTATTTCCTCTATGTCCTCTGTAATTTGTCATTCTTCTTGACGGACGTCTGCCTCGAAAATTGCCTCTGGTTTTTGGACAATTCCTAGCGAAATGGTTTGGACCATTGCAGTTGTAACATTTTATATTTTCTGTTGTAAAAGCATTTTCCTTCCCTATTGTACTTGTACTTGTAGATGTTAACTCTAATTCAGCATCCAGTAGTTTTCCTTTAACATAATCCATTGTGAGCTCCACATTAGTTGCTTCTAAGGCAGTCACTACGTTTTTATACTTGTCGTCCATACTTAGTAGGAGATAGCAGACCTTTTCACTTTCATCCATTTTCTTGTCATTTCCTTCTAACTGTCTTATTAGTTTTTCGATCTCCATGAAATGCTCTTCCAGCTTTTGACCATCTTTTAATTTATTACTGATTAATTTTTTTCTTATATACAGGTTTGATAGTACACTCTTTCGTTCTAGGTTTCTTTGTAACTTTTCTATCATTTCTGCTGCACATGTGGCATCTCTTACGTATTCTATATGTGAATCGGATAGGCCTTGAACAATTATATTTTTTGCTTTCGCATCAGCTTTGATAAATTCTTCTTCCTTTACCTTTAACTTCATTAGCGCCGTTTCTGTCGACACTTCAATGGCCTTTTTACAATTTTTCTCCTCCATGTACACCCCTACACGGAACAGCCAATTTGCAAAATTATCTTTTTCTAAAAGATGAATTGTGTTCACGGCAGCAGTGAATGACGCCATTTTCTTTGCGTTCAAATTGAGCTCGTGGTTTGCAACTTACACGTGGTTCTACTCCTATGCTCGTTTTCTTTGTCATCTGACTTAATTTTACATTTATTTATTCCCTGGCTCCCTGGGCCCATAACCTGTGGGATAATTAGGTTTATCTAGCCTAATTATTCAATGAAACTAATTCTTAATTTCTGAAGCGTCTTTAATCCAGGGAGCACAAACAAAACTATAAAGAGCGAGTCATACACAGACAATATAACCGTTACATATTGAAGTGTCTACCATAGATAATATATAGTTTATTGATATAAGTTTCTCAAATATCCAACAGAGCAGAGTCGCCAAGTAAGACACAACATCATTTACCCTTTGTTATGTCACTTATAGACGAAGCTAATTCAAATGACTTTACGGGTTTTACTATTGGAACGGAACATTTGTAAAACCTGATTTTTATAAATGTGTCAATATAATGTTGCGTTCCGTTTGCCGCTCACAGCGCTATCAGCGCTAAAAGTGCTCAAAACCGTTTCGATTCGTTTTAGCGCGCTAAAAGTGATATTTGTGCTATTGCAATCGGAACGGTAAATAGCGGGCTATCATTCTGATTGTTCCTCGATTAAATCTAACGTTATAATTTCATTAAGATCTTTGACCCTGAATGAAGCAGGAGCCATTTTTTTACATTATTAAAAAGAAAATTAATAAGCAAGCTCTTAAAATCTATAATCGACTAATAAAAACATCAACAAAGTAACGTCATGTGTCAGTTTTGGCAGACCGCTCGGAGCGAATTTGTTCCGTAGCTTTGGCACTGTGAGCGGGAAGCTGGCGGCGTTTATGACGTCATTGATGACGTATCGATATCGCTGCGAGCGCGCTCACGGGCAATCGGAACGGGTATATGAGCGCTGTAAGCGCTATAATCGGCATTCGGAACGCAGCAATACGTATTGTTTACAATTTTTTTTATAGGTACGTTTAGTTCAAATTTTGTTTAGCAAAAAAGAATAATTGCACTCAAGGACTTTTGTTTATGTAGTTTAAGACTTTGGTAGACTTTAAAATATTATTGATTAAGTTAGTATCTTATTAAACCATTAAAATTTACCATCCTACATTTGCATCCTACATCCTACATGTATGAGTAAAATTTTTGTGCAAATAACTTGTAAACTATGATCATCGTGCTACTTATTTGAACGACCTCCATATGTGATAGTTTTGTGTGTGTACTTTTTAAAGTACTCGGAAACAACATGGCGTGCTAACGTCTGTGAAATCAGCCGTAAAGTGCACTACTCATTGCATAAATTAAAGGTCCTTTAGACTTTTCTGCCCTTACAAACCAAGATCTCTTTGGCACAAACACTGATTTTACCTATCATCGACTACGCTGATGTATCTTACCTGGATGTCACTGAAGAGGTTCTGGATAAATTGGAACGCCTACAAAATATCTGTATCCGCTTCGTTTTCGGGCTTAAAAAATTCGATCATGTTTCAGAATACCGCAAAAAGCTTCAGTGGCTCCCCATCGTTTGCGTAGAAACACCCGTATCCTCTGTACCCTTTTTAATGTCCTTTTTAACCCATCCTCTCCAGTTTACCAGTGTGAGCGGTTCACGTTTACCCATTCTAATGATGCGTTTTGTAGAGCACATAAACGTATTCTCCTTCAAATTAAATCTCATAAAACTGATTTCTACTCCTACTCGTTCACTATTCATGCTGTCAGATTGTGGAATTCTTTACCTTACCATATACGCGAGTCAAAATCATTGCCTATCTTTAAAAAAGAGTTAAAGAACACTATTTGTCTCAAACCTAAGACTTTATCATTTTATTTCCAACTTGTGTTCTTAATGTACCTTCCTTGATAATCACTGATGACCAACAACTTAAGTTTGTATTTCAGTATCAACGAATATGTTTATCTATTCATTGATATTTTGTATGTATTAATATTATATAATATATACGTATGTTTATGTATGTTTGAATGTATTTATATTTTTAATATTGTTATAATTGTAATAATTAATAATCGCACTATGTTTGTTAATATTTGTATGCAGTACGCACTAAATTTGTTAATTTGTCACACTTTCCAGCCTCAGGCTAGCTGGAAGAAATTTCTTTTAGAAATAAGCTGTGCCTTTGTACATTATCTTTCACTTATTTTTAGTTTATTTTTTATATTTTCTAATGTATGTACATAAATTGTTAAATAAATAAATAAAATAGGTACTGGGATATATATACACCTTTATATATAATGTTTTTGAAACAACCCCACCAAAGCATATTCTTACAAACAAATCTGAACGAAATTATTTAAACCCCAGACACATCGCAATTTGATGCCCACTTCAAACAAAATGTAGTTACCAACACTTCTTTCTCTTTTTTCCAGTTCCACACCCACCAGTTCTTACTGAACGACATGATGGAAGGCAATGAGATGCGGCGCGGCGTGCCGTGCTGGTATAAGCGCCCTGATATCGGAGTGACAGGCATCAACGACGCCATCTTGATTCAGTCGGCCATGTATTCCACGCTGAAGAAGTACTTCCACGCTAAACCGTATTATAAGAATGTTCTGGAAATGTTTAATGAGGTTAGTTTTGGTTTGAAATAATTGAAAATAACCAACTTTGTTTCTAAATGTAGCAAAGTGAGTTATGGATAACTAGATAACGGCATACTAGAAGGTCTAGGGGATCTAGGGTACAGATATTGGTTAGTGTAAATCCCTATGACTTGTAAATAAATGACTGGCCGTGAGATTACACAAGGTCTGTATGTCTGATCTGATCATACCAGATTTTGAACACGGGGTATTTATCGTAGTAGACAGGACCAACCAGAAATCCAGGACCAACCAGATAATTCCATGATTTTCGAAGTTTTGTATATTCATAAACTTTATATACAGCAGCACTATTCCTCCTACGGACATATACAATGTATTGCAATATTTAAAACCTCCAGTCACAAAATTTTGATAACACCAATACTGACACAAAAGTTTTCTTCTATAAGTAAGGTTTGCTTAAGTGTTTCGCAGTTTTGCCTAGAGTTGGAGTATTTAATCAAACATTTTATTTACTTACAGAAAACATTTTTAACCTGGTAGTAACTGCTTAAAACTGGGTAACATATACTACCATATAGCTAACATACAGCTACCAGATAGTCCAGTGAAAAAGCCGAAAAATAGCTTTGTTTAACCTAGATTTAGGACCTAAAGGATGTAAATTTTGACCGGACTAATTGTAGGTACTCGGAGTAGATATCTACACCAAAATGTTTATCTGATGCAAACATGCAAAGATAAAAAGCACGAGGATTTGCTCAGTTGACGTACTAGATACATCGATAATCCCTATAGTGATAATAATAGACACTTTAGTTCGAGATACATTTCCAGAAATAGACCCTGTTTGACCCAAAATAAGCAGAACTTGTATTACGTAAAAGTCGTGACCAGTAGCAATCACACCAGTGCTCGACCAGGATTCTAACACAAAAACCAGCTACTGCCACACACGCCTGTCTTCATCAAAAAACTGGCAACCAATTGATCATCTACTCACTCCCATTTCGCAGATGCTGTTAAAATGCTCGATCGGCCACAACTTAGAAAAGATGATGTCTCGAACGGATAAGCCGGACTTATCCCAATTCACAATGGCGAAATACGAAGCGATGACCAAATACAAGACGGGTTATTACACATTCCAAATGCCAGTTGGACTCTCCCTGTTGATGACTGGTGTTGACGATCCTGAGACCCATAGACAAGCGAAGACTATTCTGTTGGAGATGGGAGAGTTCTTCCAAATTCAAGTGAGTGTGTCTTTCAAATAACTGTCATATCATTTTTCATATGTATCTTGTTACAAATGGCATCCGTGCTCACAGAATTCATTTATTTTTCGAAGGATATTATAGCTTTATTTGTTAATATGGTTGATAAGGAAACTCTATGAAGATAGGAACTGTCTAAAGATAAATATACTTTTTCACTATTTGTGTATCTCCTCAGCTATAATCAACGGGCTAAGCTATAATATATATACTATAGCACCATCCTGCCTCTCCCTCTCACGTTAGATAGAGTGCAATCTTTATAAGCAAATCTATTAACTTAACTAACCCACAAATCCGTTTCTCTCTCAACAGGACGACTTCCTCGATTGCTTTGGAGATCCAGCTGTAACAGGCAAGGCAGGAACCGATATCCAAGAAGGTAGATGCACCTGGCTAGCCGTGGTTGCCTTACAAAGAGCCAACCCGAGCCAGCGGGCTCTGATGGAACAGCACTACGGCAGCTCAAATCCTGAAGACGTGGCAGCCATCAAAGACTTATACGAGGAACTACAACTACCACACACTTATTCCGTCTACGAAGAAGCCACTTACGACCTTCTGAGGACACAGATTCAGCAGGTCACCAGAGGATTGCCTCACGACATGTTCTTCAAAATTTTAGACAATATCTTCAGGCGAAATATTTAAATTGATTAAGTCTATTCTACTTTATATGGTATTTATAAGTACTGGTTAAGCATATTTAAAAAGTCACCGACTTAAATTTCATTAGGAGTGCTTGGCAGGTTCTTTTATGAATTTACTGTGTTAAATTATCACCTCTAAAGCGCGAATATAAATTCTAAACTAATGATAAACTGGTTTGATGACTTTGAATGATATGCATCGTATTGAACTAAATTTTAAAATAAATTTGAATAAGTAGTATGTAGATCGATGCATTTTCGTAGCATGCATGTATATTATGTCTTAGTTGTGTTACACATTTACTTCATATGTAGATATTTCACACATTTATGGGAGATTACGCATTAAAAAATAATTATATTATACCCTACACGTTTAATTTTAGCACAATCCAGAAAAAGTATGCCTCTAGGCAAAAAACTAGGTTATAAAGTTGTCTGTGTTTTTGTCTTCGTTTTAAGTAATAAAAAAAACTAAAATAACTGTTTATTAAGAAAAATATACTAAATGAGACTGTGACGAGTTGCATTTTTATTGATTTCCTTCCATATCTGTGCCATAAACGAATCTCATTAAAGATTAAGCTTCAAAAAATTGAGGGAGCAATTTTCAAAATTGGCATAATTATTAAGAAACCAAGGGAGGATTTAGTGGAAAATTGTAAAAACGTACCTATGTACATTGCGGTTACTTGGTCGAGAATATGTCCTTAATTTTTGAAATAATTACCTATCCAGTCATGGAGGGTTTGACATACAGTTATCACTTTGATGCAAGTGTCAACATCAATTGAAAAATCTACTTTACCTACTAGTGAAATAAAAAAAATATATTTTAGACAAATACATATTGTGTTAGTTAGTACAGAATCTTAGTGCCCATGTTAGTGAAACAAAATAAAATAAATAATAAGAAACAGTAACAAAACAAAAGCTTAACTTAATAATCTACCCTGAAGGCTTGTACCGGGTAAGTGTACATGAGTGTGCACCCAGTGTCGCAGTATTGGGCAGTCGGGCTTCTCGCTAATGATAACCAGCACAATTTTTTGTTATAACGTTTTAAAAATGTATTATTATTTTCGAACTAAGGTGTGCATTACTCATTCTTTGTAAGCGACCCATGAGAGGGGTCATGTTGACTTGTCTTTAGTGTTCTAATTAAAGTTTCACAAACTGTAGGTAGTGTACACTCGCGTTCTATCACCCATTCGCAATTGACTTCGACTTGTGGTTTATCAATACGGATGAAATCAAATTATGCGAAAACTTTTTACCTTGCGATAATTTTGTTGAGTTCATTATGATAAAAAGTCTATCTAAATTATAATTGTAAATATCTAAATGTTGTAAAGTGTCAAGAATAAATAATTGTTATTTTCTGGTTTTTAAAATGAGGTGATATTAGCCTGACATATACCAATCTGAAAGATATATGACTAATGTGAATATGTTGATAATAATGTAGAAAATGTTATTATATGTTATCATTAAGAATGTGTGTTGGAATATATGTGTTAATATTATATTTTATTGTACTAATATGTTCTTTCTTTTTCATATTGTGAATTATAACGAAAATGAGATGGCAGCCACTAGCAGATGAGATGGAAGCCACTAGTTGATGAGATGGCAGCCACTGAGGGATAAGGATGGATGACAACCCTCCCTTGGCGATACGAAAAAGTAATAAAATTAATTTTATCTTGTCTTAAAAATTGTTATGTGTAATGATCAATAAAGATTTTTTTTGCGTTGTGTTTCACTATGTCCTTACCTTACACCATACATTCTCTTAAAGAATAGGTGGCATGCTTTGCTGGCTGCAGTTGACAAGCTGGTTATCGATGCGCGCAATAAGGTGAAGTTATCTGCCAGGGACGTGAAACAATGAAATAACATCTCGATAACGGTTCTGGCTCGGATCTCAACATTCCGTAAGAATATTTGACATGTGATGAGGAAACATTATATTAAAAGTAGCTTAGGCGACGTTCGCTTGCTTTTTGCGAGGTTTTACTGGCGGGAATTCCTCTCGAAGCAGTTGTTCCTTGGATCATGGTGAAGCCATTGTTTTTGTAATGTTATATTAAGTATTTGTACGTAAAGTATTCACACCAACCACCAGGAATAACCTAATCGACAGGGGTAGTCTCTCCTGAGGCCGTCGTACAAACACATCCCCGTTCAGGCAGGTAGTTTGAATAATTTTTGTAAGAAATTTATCCACCCAACCTTGTTTATGAGAATAAATTTCATGCGGGCGGCCGATCGTCACGGCTAGCCTTAGGAAGCACGTCAGAATGCCGGGACATTTGAGTAAAGAGGTTAATATGAATTAAGAAGAAAAGATATTTAAATATACGGTTGACAGAACAGAAATAAATGAATCAATACATTCTGACTTGCTCCGTCATCGGAGCAAGATTTACTAGAAAAAGTTATTTAAAATAATATGAAATTTATCACATAATTTGATTTCATCCGTATTGATTTAAACCACAAGTCGGTGGTCAATCGCGAATTGGTGAAAAAACGCGAATGTACTTATATCACACGTCAATATACATAAAGACATACTTAATCGAGAACAAACTTTAGACGCTTTTCCTAAAAAAAAGTAATAAAAAAATTAAATCTTTTAGTCAGTGCTTAATTTGAAAAGCAAATACGCTTTATTCATCGTAAGACGTTTCTCATCTGAGAAGCAATTCAATTTAATATTGACAAGACAACAACGGGCCATACGATTATGGCTGAAGTTTTACCCCGGTAACGGTAACCACTCTGTTTCTTCTCGATGCAGTTTTACTTGTAAGTCTCTCTCTCCAATGATACAGATGCAGAAACCTGCAGTCTAGACCACTCTCATTCAATTTTATCAAATTCATCAAATTTAGTTAGCAACTTAACCACTTAACGCGTTAAAACCAGCCATCATTACCTTCAGTATTGTCGCAGCCTTCACCGTGAGTACGTTTTATCTTCATTATTGTCTGGCTTATGTGCGCTTTACATGTATTAAGTAGTTGTAAGTTGGTAACTAAATTTTTAGTTACTACATGTCACTTGTGTGTCCAAACGCATTAAGTAGTTAAGTTCATAAGTTAAATGAAGATGAGCAGAGATGAATGTCAAGTAATTCGTCAATTCTGTACTTAGATATGTGGTAAACGTGATTTTGGACAAATTTAGAGAAGGATTTGTTTCGGAAATTAAAATCTTTGCAAGATTACATATTTTTCTACATTTTTTATGTCGACGGGCTGACGTCGATTGACGGACGATCGATTGGTGTGTGGTACCTTTACTAATTAGGTACCCTTAATAATCACTGGAAGGATATCAGCCTTTCCCAACTCAGGGGTGGCGTCCGACAATTGTAGGCCATCACGCCTACTGCGGGTTGGCAGACTTACCAACTCAGGGGTGGCGTCAGACAATTGTAGGCCATCACGCCAACTGCGGGTGGGCAGACTCACCACCTCAGGGGTGGTGTCAGACAATTATAGGCAATCACGCCTACTGCGACGTCGACTGTTTTACTCTGCCATTGATTGACGTCGACCGGTTGACGTCAATCGACGGTCGATCGATTGGTGTGGTAACACCCTTAAATATTTTTCCACAAATTTTAAAGTTGAAACTAAACTCCACTCTGACATTTAAAAAAAAAGAGAAAATGTGACATAAATACGAGCTCTTGCCGCTACCTGCTCTGTGAACTTATGTAACCTCGTGTAGTACGTGTGTATACTAATACTTGAAATTGGCAGAAATAGTTATTGTGTCGTAACAACAGCTGATTGCCATAAAACAAAATAATAATAATAACTTATGCACTTAACTAAAAAATCACATCCAAACTTGTGAAGTGAGAAGCCCCGCCCACCTAGTTATACGAAAATTAGAACGAATCCTAATCTACTTAATCACTTGCGTACTCAATTTTAAGTTACCACTTGTCACTTAATTGACTGTTTACACGCAATTTTTAACTTATTTAAATTAGGCTCACAGCGCTAAAAGTGCTAAAAACCGTTCCGATTCGTTTTAGCGCGCTAAAAGTGATATTAGTGCTATTTCAATCGGAACGGTAAATACCACGCTAACATTCTGATTGTTCGTCGCTTAAGTCTAAAGTAATAATTTCATTAAGATCATTAACCCTCAATAAAGCAGGAGAGTTTTTTTAAGCAAGCTTTTAAAATCTTTAATCGACTAGTAAAAACATCAACAAAGTAACGTCATGTGTCAGTTTTGACAGGCCGCTCAGAGCGAGCATGCTCGGTAGCTTGGGCACTGTGAGCGGGAAGATGACGGCGTTTATGACGTCATTGATGACGTATCGATATCGCTGTGAGCGCGCTCACGGGCAATCGGAACGGATACATGAGCGCTGTGAGCGCCATAATCGGCAATCGGAACGCAGCATATTAAAAAGATGAGAGTCAGGCCGCGCTCACTTTGGACGCGATTCGTACGAATATTACTCGTGCGTAAACGTACGAACATTCCCGTCCTTCCAATATCTATAAGGGTGCGCAGACTGCATGCGAGTTAGTCGTACGTATACGTGCGTCCGAAATCACAATGGATGTAGAAAAGTTAATTAATTTGGTCTACGGACATAAATATTTGTAGAATATAAGTGATTCCAGTTATCACTTGTGACGGTTGTCTATTTCGACCTCTTTTTGTCAGTAAATTTTATTTTTTTTGTCGTTCCCGACGTAATTTTAAACTAGGAATTACGTAGTGTCGGAGAACGGCAATGTTTTGATTTGACAAGTCAGTCACGAAATATTATCCATCAAAGCAACTTGAATCTATTTATTTATTATTGTTTCTGAGTTTATTATTCAAAATTACATAGTTAAGATATTTTATTATCTACAATCAAAGTTTTTTTTAAGAAACCTATAATTTATTTTTACGTTCACGAGTGTGCGTAGCCAAAATTTTTGGTAAGGATTCTCATTCATTAAAATTTTATTTTATTGTTATTTTTTCTTTTCAGATCAAATTTAATTGTATTAATATTTCTGTTCTATTTTGTGTGACTATTTTTTTATTTCAATTTTGTTTATATTTTTCTGTTTGTATTTACAGGCATTTTTGTATATTTTTAATTTTACCGAAAAAATAAACATAGAAGAGAGTTTTGGTGTTTTACTGGTACTACGTTACACACTTACATGACCTACAGCGTAAGGCATGGCGTGAAATTTCCGAAGAAATGAAAATATCTGGTGATTAAATGTATTTATACAACGTGTAAATGAATTAACCCAAAACCTGATACACCCCATTTAAAAAAATAAGTAATAATATGATCAAAATATATATAAATCTCACATAATAATATTAATTGATTAGGTATTGCATACTCGGTCTTATTAGGCATGACACCTTGTTCAAATGACGCTTGTTGAGTGTGCTAAAAAGTTTTTCAACACGTAATTTATTTTAATTAGGAAAATTATAATTTTTACTGTTTAAAGTGATACTATCAAATCGAATACATAATTGGTAGTTATTAAGTACCTCGTAACTGATAGATTTTTTTCGCTGATCAAGCTTTAAAATTCTGATTTTTCAAACCATTTTGCTAATAAAATACCAACAGTTTGAAGTAAATCCCTAAATATAACAATAATTACAAGAACTAAAAAAATCCAATAAAATAACAACAAAAGAAAGGTGTTTCCACCCAATGCAATGCCGCGTTGCACCGAGAGACTCACCGCCGTCGCCCAGCCGCCGCCGCAGAAGCCGCCGCCACAGTAGCCACCGCCGCCGCCGCCACCACCGCCGCCGCTTACAAATCCAGGGAAGTCACCGCCGTCGCTGTCGCAGCCGCCGCCGCTTACAAATCCAGGGAAGCCTTTTATGCATCAGCCGCGGCATTGTATCAAAATACCTTAACTCGAAAGTTTTAAAGCGCAGACATCTTATCGCTACTATGCAGGTGTCATGTTAATTTGACCAAGTCGTACGTTTGTAAAGAAATTGTATTTGTAATTGGCAGAAATTGTACGGGCCAGCACGTACAATTTCTGCCGCGTTTGCAATTTACGCCAATCGAACGAATTTACTTTCAGTGCACAAGTTGTGTCCGAGGCGGTCATTCCTATTATTCAACTATCATTCATTTTAAGCTATCAAATTTTGTATTAATAATAAACTTGTATTAATTATTATAATCATGTACACGTTATGTACACTTATAACTACTTACTTACAAAATTAATTATTAGAAGTCCAATTTTGGCGGCTAGGTAAAAGTTGTTCAAAATGTCGACTACTTTGCTGCATGCACAGTCTCGCACGCTTTCTTTGGTGTCTTTTTAGTTTAGCACTGAAGTGTTCACTATTTCAAAAGCACTCACTATTGCCTCGCGTAATTCACTAACGTTTCTGGCACTATGTCCACTGTCATAAACAATTGTTTTGACTCTACCCACCACAAAATAGTCTAGTGGAGTTAAATCCGGCGACCTGGCAGGCCATTGCACAGGTCCACCACGTCCGATCCAGTTTTACCCGTATTCCGCGTCGAGGTACCTACGAACAGTCCACTGGAAGTGCGCTGGAGCTCCGTCGTGCTGAAACATCAGATCTCGTAACAGATACAGAGGTACGTCGTCAAGTAACTCACGAAATGTTTCTCTGAGGAAACTTAAGTACCGGTCTCCATTCAAATGTTCTAAGAATACGGGGCCGAATATGGTCCCAGAACACCTGCCCATACATTTATAGAAAACCTATTTTGGTAGGAATTTTCTACTGATGCGTAGGTGTTAACATGACCCCATATGTGTCTGTTATGTTGATTGAACATACCGGCGCGTGTAAACGTGCACTCATCGGTAAAAAGAATGTTGATGTGATGGAAACTTCATATGAATTTCATAAAGGTTTTCCCAAATAGCGTTTCAGGTATCATGTACAATAAAGCCAACAGTATTGTTTGCAATCCTAAATGTATATCCAAGTGATCTGAATGATGAACCCGTTGCTAAGTACCTGTAATAATAATATTTTATTTTCAAAAAAAAGTGGCGAGGACTACGAGACACTTTTGGGAGGGAACTCAAAAAACTCAACAATCAAAAATCTGGCCAAGGAGCTGATACCGAACCATACGCCACATGGCCTTATTTAAATCTTATGATGATCCTGCGAAGTACAATGTCCCGAAGGGATCTTCAAGGTAACGTGCCAGATGCATGTGATGAGGAGAAGGGAATTTCTGATGGGGAGGGAACAAATTCGAGTTATAACTGTACTCCTTCGCAATTACCTGGTACATCTTCCGAACAAAGTGACCAAGAAACTCCAAAAAAAACATTTACTTCTCCATCGAAAAAGAAAGTTAAAAGACGGCAGCCAGATGAACTCGGTAAAAAACTATTGGAGATTGAAGAGGAGAAATTACAATACTTTAAAAACAGTGCGAATGATCCTGATGCACAGTTCCTCATGAGCCTCCTTCAATTTTCAAAAGAGATTCCTAAGGATCGAAAATTAATTGTACGTTCCAAACTACAACAAGCGTTTATTGATGAACAGAGTGCTAATGTTTAATCAGCGCTACTACATGAAAGTGATACGGCTAATGATTCGACTCAGTGCATGCCATCTACTATAACACAGTATGTTCTGCAATTCGATCCGGATTCAAATATTTAATGTATAAAAGTGTTATTTAAATAAAGATATTTATCAAAAAATCATATTTTAATTTCTTACCTTAAAATTACAATTAAACGGTCTTCAGGTGATATTGTGTCGCCAAAGTTACTGTATTTAGTCAAGTTACGTCGTATATTCTTAAGAATGTATTCAAAAGTATCTTTCTCCATGCGTAACCATGAAACAGCCTGGGATCATTATATAAATATTCCATAATATGAGGAACTTCACCGAACTCAACTCTTTTTAAAAAGATTTCGCGCACCCACTTGGTTCTACGATAACGACGACGCCGTCGCAATCTATGGTTTAGAAGATGATTATCTAAAAGATATAGATTATTCATCGCACCAAAGATGACTTCACCGTCACTGATATCAGTGTACACTGCAGTGTTCACAGCCTGAAGCCAAGCAGCTATCGTACCAGGGCCGTAAAATTATCGTACATAGATCAAAATTATCGTATCCATCAGGAAAATGGCTAAAATTCTTTAAAAAATCATATGAAACGTGACAATAATTATACGTTGCAAATGATTTACAGTTTAAATCTTGTAAACTTGTGATGTTTAAATGGAAAAAAAGTAATAATTGAAATTAAATGTTGAACGTATGGCACAGTGGGCCCTCGTCCACTTCGAGCGTGATGAACGCGCCAACATTTCGAATTTATAAAGAAGAAAATAAAGTTAAAGTATAGAGACACATGAAAACAAGCATATTTTTTAAAAGTTGAACTAAATAGATTCTATATTTGCGATAACAGATGTTGAAGCTGCTCTCGAACGGTAGCCTTTGATGTGTACCTGCTTGATAGGTATTGCAGGGTCAGGTGATCAGGTCTCTTCAATGATATTATTTATTGTTTAAATAATGAAACGTATATTTAATCAACTGAATTACAAGAAAAAAATTACAATAGGAACGTGTAGATATCATGTACAATAAAGCCAACAGTATTGTTTGCAATCCTAAATGTATATCCAAGTATATCCAATCCAATGCTTCAGTTATAAGAACGAATGTGTGTCTTGAAGTTGTTAGGAGCGAAGTTAGCTGCACGTTGCGTCATCGGCTGTTATCCCCACTCAAAATACTAGCTGCAGCTATTCGATTACCGATCGATATAAAGGGTAACCGGGTTCTAAACGTTCCGATCTAGTTCGTGATTCTGTCTCATATGCTACTCCTTTGTTAGACTCGAAGTTCAAAGTCGCTAGGCCTAGAAATGCGCAAGCGTACTCATCCACCAGACTGTCACGCGATCTCGAGGCCCTTCTGGCCGCAAATTCTAATTCTAACGTAAATTCTAATTCTAATGTAAATCCTAATACTAACGTAAATGCGAGTTAATTCAATTTTATTTTGCAATTTTTTAATTTTTGTTTTAATTATTGATTTTCATTTTGAGCACCTTCAGTGCTACGTATTCACCTTCAGTGCTTTGAGCACCTTCAGTGCTATGTAATCCCAGCGGGTGACCCCTTCTGGGCCCCGCTAGCGCGGCCTCTTTCTCCAATTCTCCAAAAAAAAAAAAAAAAAACGTTCCGACGGTAAATTTTCCATTATAGGTGTTAAGGTTTGCCCTTTCATACGAGCGCAAGTGATACATTTATGAACGACTTGCCTGGCCAAGTTCCGTGCACCTAAAATCCACCACTTCTCTCGCATGGTATACATAAGTAGCTGTGGACCTGCATGTAGTAATCGCTTATGTTCATCAGTACACAAAAGCCAACTTAAACGATGACCACTAGACAAAAGCACTGGATGTTTTTTATCATAACTAAACTTTAAACTATTCTCTAATCTGCCCCCCACACGTATAATATTATTTTCGTCCATGAATATATTTAACCCCGACATTTTATTCACTTTTTTATTATTTTTAAAGTTAATAGGTAAGTTATTAGTTAGCTTATAATATTCACTAGGAAACGATTGTTTCTGCGCGGAGCGAGACAACATTACTATTGATAAATGCAATTCGTCTACTGTCAAGGAACCGGTCCTGCGTTCACTGTGGTTATGTGTGCGTGTATTATGAATAAAACGTAATAAATAGGCTCCCGCCCTTTTTAAACGATTGAAAGAAGAAAATCTCTCAAAATCGAATAATTCGCATGTATTAGTACATAATAAATTAATGGTTTGCGACTTTACTTCCGGTAAATTCGTACTAATTATAGGATTACTATTATTTATCCATGAATCTTTAGGTTTAAGCAAAAACTGAGGCCCGAACCACCACGGCGAGTTACTATCGAGTTTGAGAGAATCAAGTCTTACACCTCGAGAAATTAAATCAGCTGGATTTTCCGTGCCCTTTACATGACGCCAGACTGTATCGTCAGTTAACTCATTTATCTGTGAAACTCTGTTTTGTACAAATGGTTTTAGCAGGTGAGGTGACATACGAAGCCAACCCTGAACAATTGTTGAATCTGTCCAAAAATATATATTATCAAATTGGATACGAAGTGACTGCTTTATTTTATCAAATAGTTAAGCACCAATTAAAGCCCCACACAGTTCAAGTCTAGGGATACTTATTGTTTTTAATGGTGCTACTTTACTCTTTGCGCACAATAACTGGACAAGAGCCGATGATTCATCGTTAGCATAAGACTTTAGGTAAGCACAGGCACCGTAAGCATATTGTGACGCGTCGCTAAATATATGCAATTCTTTAACTTGCATATATTTAGCAATTCTTAAAAAAAATTTTCCATTAAAACACACCGCGGTATCCGTATCTCGTTTAAACAATTTAAACTAAGTATAAAACTTTGCCATTGTAACGCAATCTCAGCCGGAACTTCTTCATCCCAGTCTAACTTACTAAGCCACAATTTTTGTAAGAGAATCTTTGCTGTGATAATTGCTGGAGCTAAAATATCTAAAGGATCATAGATTTGAGCGATTATGGACATCATTTAACGCTTAGTAATAGGCGAGGACGGACCTTGCTTTAACTTGGTAGTGAAATACAGCTGATCATCTTTGTTTTGCCATCCTATACCTAAAGTTTTCGATTGGCAACTGTCCCCTACGTTAAAATCTTTCTGTATTTGTGAATCTTCAGTGTTGAAATTAAATGCCCACTTACGTAACGGAAAACAACCACCGTGTAATAATTCCTTAGTTTTGTTGCAAATCTGTACTAACGTGTCAAAGTTATCATGTCCCGTAATTAAGTCGTCTACAAAAAAAATCTTCGTTCGTTGTTCGAGCTATGACGTCATCATTGCATTCCATTGCTAATTGTCTCAAACAGCGCATACTAAGGTACGGTGCCGAGGCTGTACCGTAAGTAACCGTATTCAATCTGTATAATTGAATTTCATTATTATAATTATTATTATCCCGCCACAAAATAAGCTGTAAATTACGTTGATCGGACTGAATTAAAATTTGTCTATACATTTTTTCGATGTCAGCACAAGCGACGTATTGGTACTGCCTAAATCGAAGTAAAATCGCAAAAATATCATTTTGCAAAGGTGGGCCTACGTATTGAATGTCGTTCAAGGATTTTCCGTTCGCAGTAGCCGCGCTTGCATCGAAAACTGAACGTAATTTTGTTGTTAAACTGTCTTCCCGGTAAACTCCGTGATGCGGTAATACATAAAACGGTTTTTCTACATTCTCAATATTTTCTAACACTGGAGACATATGTCCTAATAATTCATATTCTCGCATAAATTCACAGTATAGTTTCTTATACTGAGGAGGCGAGCGATTTAATTTACGCTCTAACGACAAAAACCGGTTCATAGCTATTGAGTAGGAATCGCCCAACGCATCAGCTGACTGGCTTAGAGGTATACGCACAGAAAATCTACCATTTATATCACGTCTTGTAGTTTCTGAAAATAACCTTTCACAAAACCGATCTTCTCTCGACATAATACCTAGTGGAGTAGGTATTTCTTCTAACTCCAAAAAAGATTTTAATTGTGAACTTATTTGAGCTAAATTACAATGAACTTGTTTATTATGTAACGAATAATTAAGTATAGTACCCGATATTATCCAACCTATCTTTGTATCGAGTAGGTATGGACCGGTAAATAAGTCCCAAAAAATGTCCGCGCCTAGTAACAAATCCACTTCCGACGCAACATTAAACGTAGGATCAGCTAATAAGATATGACTTGGTATACGCATACAATTTTTATTAACGTCTATCGAGGGTAATTTCGATGTGATCTGCGGTAAAACCAAGCAATTTCATTCCGTATTGAAGTCATTGACTTTCGAACGCATATTAATACGGCATCTATAATTAGACTGAGAAACGACCTGCCCTACCCCCGAGATTTGAATAGTGGACTGTAAAATGGGAATGTTTAAGCGTTTAGATAATTTCTCGGTGATAAAACAGTTTTGACTTCCATTATCGAGAAGCGCACGAACTGTATGATAATTGTTATCTGAATCAGTGACATCCACTAACGCAGTGGATAATAAAACCGGTTCTAATAATGTACTATTACATGTTAAAACGTTTGACTCGGGATTAGCTGATTTATTTGTAACGTGAAAAACAGATGATTGAAGCGCGCTCGGCTGCGCAGGTGAATTTACGCTCCCATTTTTATCAAAATGAAGCAATGAATTGTGTTTCCTTTGGCACAATTTACAAGGCCCAAAGGAACACTCATTAAACGAATGGCCACTTGTACGAATGCAATTCTTACATAACTTATTTTCAGTAACTAAATTTAATCTATCTTTAACTGATAAGTTAAGGAAGTTAGAACACCTATATAACGCGTGATCACTCCCACATAAAATACATATACGTTTTTTTGGGTTGTTATATTTTGTAGAATCTGGATTATATTTATTACGTGAAACTACAAAAGCCTGCGTCTGCTGTGACAGGTGTGAATTAAATTGTTTCTTGTGCTCAAAAATTTTATGATCTGTATTATATGGCTTTGAGTAAGATGGTTGCACGTTTGGTTTATTACTACCTACTTTAATCATTTCCAACATATCAGCCCTATTTTTTAAAAACGACATTAAGTCCTCTAGCTTAATATTGTTATGCGTACCCTTTTTATTAGAAACTGTACCTTTAAAGCATTCCCATTCGCGCTCAGTAGATGGATCAAGCTTAGACACAATTAAATAAATAATCAACGTATCCCAATACTCGGTAGGTTCGTTTAATGACTTGAGTGCACGCAGGTTGCGTAACGTCGCATCTATGAGCTTTCTAATTTGAAATGGCGATTCTTTGTTAAGTGCAGAAATACAAAATAAAGACTTGACATGATTTTGAATCAACAAACGGTTATTGTGGAAACGATTTCCTAACAATTCCCATGCGTGAGTGTAGTTTAAAGAAGTAAATTCCAGTGCACTAATTACTTGCAAAGCAGAGCCGCTCAATGACGATTTTAAGTAATGGAATTTTTGTATGGAATCTAGGTCTTGACGTTGATGAATCATAGTGTAGTATGAATTTCTGAATTCCAACCACTGATCATACGAACCGTCAAAGGCAGGTAACTTAATCTCCGGAAGCTTGATCGACATAATATTATTTGCTGCGGAGGGTAAACTTAAACTGGATTCTTTGCAATTATTTTTGTTCAATAATCTCTTTGCGGATGCCACAAAGGAAAAATACTGTCTTTCAAACTGTTCTCGATACTCTAATTGATTTATTAAATCATTTTCTTCAACACTATTTTCAATTTCACTCTGAATATCATTAAATTGTATAAAACATGAATTTAGTGACTGAATGCGCATTTCTAATTCAATTATTTCATTAGAATTTAAAATGCTATCTAATTTAGTGACATATTTTTCAAATAGAGTTAACCTACACTTAATTGTACCCCGTTGTCTTTTCAAACCGGAAAGTCTGTTATTTGACGTTGCTAAGCGCGGGGATTTAGGTCTTTCTAACGTTTTAGGTTCAGCAGCAAGTTTAAATTCATCGTCACTCATTTTTAGAAGCTTGTAGGAAAAGATTACTTACGGTTGTTGGGTATATTAATGCAGTGCGTAACGGTTTTTTCGTAACGGTTTTGTTTTTAATAAAGGCACGATATTAACACAAATCGAATATAAGGGTAAAAGGATATAGATGACCTGATGGACGACGTTGACCGCTGCGACTCCGATTCCTCCCGCTTCTTCTATGTCTTGAAGGGCTGTATTCTTCGTATTATTCGGTATCGAAGGTCCAAATGTTGAAGCTGCTCTCGAACGGTAGCCTTTGATGTGTACCTACTTGATAGGTATTGCAGGGTCAGGTGATCAGGTCTCTTCAATGATATTATTTATTGTTTAAATAATGAAACGTATATTTAATCAACTGAATTACAAGAAAAAAATTACAATAGGAACGTGTAGATGCTTCAGTTATAAGAACGAATGTGTGTCTTGAAGTTGTTAGGAGCGAAGTTAGCTGCACGTTGCGTCATCGGCTGTTATCCCCACTCAAAATACTAGCTGCAGCTATTCGATTACAGATGGCGCTAGTAGTTTGAACAACAGAATACACAAATATTAATGAAACTTAACATTTTATATACAATTTTTAATCTTTTCCGTCAAAGAGGAACAAAAATACGCTATATTTTCTCTTTGAACGATAAAATAGACTTGAAACTAGATGAAGTCATAAGGCGCTCGACGCGCCGGCAACCTGCCGCGAGCGCGGACAAATAGCGCGTCATTACAACTTGTACTTGGACGTTTCAGTGGTTAATCATCAAATTTTGCATCAGAATGGAAATTATCGTACAATCTGCGTACGATAGTCGTGTACCATCGTACATCGTACGTAGTTATGAAATTATCGCACATGTACGATAATTATCGTACGGTTCCGAACGCTGGTACACTGCCTATTTGACGGAGAAGAACGTATTGAGTGTGAGAATTCATTTAGTACGATCACGATCGTACGTTTACGCGCGAGTAATATTCGTACGAATCGCGTCCAAAGTGAGCGCGGCCGAATGCTGCGTTCCGTTATACAAACGGAACGCACCATACATGTTATGGTGCGTTCCGTTTGCCGCTCACAGCGCTATCAGCGCTAAAAGTGCTCAAAACCGTTTCGATTCGTTTGAGCGCGCTAAAAGTGTTATTAGTGCTATTGCTATCGGAACGGTAAATATCGCGCTAACATTCTGATTGTTCGTCGATTAAGTCTAAAGTTACAATTTCATTAAGATCTTTGACCCTGAATGAAGCAGGAGCAATTTTTTTACTATAATACAAAAGAAAATGAATAGGCAAGCTTTTAAAATCTTTAATCAACTAATAAAAACATCAACAAAGTAACTCATGTGTCAGTTTTGAGAGGCCGGGAAGACGGCGGCGTTTATGACGTCATTGATGACGTATCGATATCGCTGTGAGCGCGCTCACGGGCAATCGGAACGGGTATATGAGCGCTGTGAGCGCTGTAATTGGCAAACGGAACGCAGCCATAACGCAGCAAAAGAATGTCAGTGTCAGATATTTTACAGTAGATAATTGGTTGTCATAATGTATGCATGTCAAGTTTGCTTGAAGTTTTGAATTGAAAAGTGAAATTGAGTAAAGTATTTATAAATAATTATTTAATTTAACTAGAAAAAATATCTCATTCAAATATAAACATTAACTTTAAGAGTCTGGTCTGTAACATTTATCTTTCGGTGGTTTACTGTGAGCGACGTTTGATTAAATAACCATTGAAGAACCTAATTTGTTCATACGAAAATATTTCAAAATGAGTTCATCTTCAAAGTTTATAAGATTGTTGTTAAATAAAACAGCAGTGTGTTTCATGAAACAACAAAGGTAAGTTAAAGCGACACATTCTCATTGTTGTAAAAGTTGAAGTCGACCTTACCAACTTTCGTTTTTAGAAAACGGATGTCCTACATAATTTATGCAAAAAACATTCCTATCATTCTACCTACTCCTAATAAAGAATTGCTGACATCAATATAAGTTTGATTTCTAATTTAAAAAGTTTAGGCTATAGGAGGTACCCAATGAAAACAAATGAAACAAAATATTAAAAAAACTTACATTACCTATTAATACAAAATTAATATGGGTGGGCATTTGAAATACGCATCCGAAATTTTGGATTGGTAAGGATTGATTTTTATAGGGGAGGATCTCCCCTCCTGCAGATGTTTAGTCTTTTTTAAATACATGTTTAAAGTTTCATGTAATGGTGCATCACACACCAATGAAAGTAGACATGACTACCAATTCATTACAGTTGAATATAGTTGGCATGTTTTACTGCACTAAAGGCAGCTGCATGAATAAAACTTGGAAAATCAGAACTGCTGCTATGGTTTGAGATCCAAAAAAAATATATATATTAAATGGTTATTACCTAATGTACTGCTTTGTGCTTAGGTGGTCCCATGACCAAGTTATCCATGAGGATCCCTTAAAGGATGAAAAAGGGTAATGTTTGAGCCGGGGCACTATTTCTGAATGGTACAGTTATTGTAGAGAAATGTTGTAATTTATGAATTAGACCTACCACAAAATTTACGAAAGTTTAGTGGCCCGGGAAAAATTGTGCAGCTGAATGAGAGCTTTGGAATAAGAAAATATAATAGGGGCCGCAGAGTTGAGGGGCGCTGGTTCCTCGGAATGATATAAGATGGTAGCGAGGACCTGCGGCTGGAAGTGTGCCCTGAAAATACCCGGTCTGCACATGTGTTTGTGCCACTGATACAGAAACATGTTGAAGTTGGCACCAATATCCATATGAACTTTTGGAGAGCCTACAATTGGCTGGATCAATATGGTTAAATACATAAAAAAGAGAACCATTGTGATCCAGACCATCCTTTTTGTAGAAGAAGATGATACACATACCCAAAAAATATAGTTGCAGTGGTGGGTGGTAAAAAGATTTTTTATAAAGACAATTTTAACCACCTAGAAAATTTTGCTGATGTAATTGTGGAGTACATGTGGAGGAGAAATGTAATAAAACATAAAAGAGATCCTTTTATTGCAAAAGTAATTGTTTTTAAACATGTGTAAAATATTCAATAAACTATTAAATTCTTTTTTGTTATATTATTGTTGCACAAAAAATGTGATGACTAGCCTAAATTACTAGATTAGGTTAGTTGTATCAGTATCTTTTAAACAAAAAAAAAGTCTCATTAATTGGTTTAGGTTCAATTTTGTGTGTGATTAAAATATGTGCGAGCCGAGCGAGCAATGCGGCAGCACCCAGCAAACCTCCAGTGTGGAATTCAGTTTCATTTCAACCTTTTCACATGTACACTTATTATTAACCTAACCAGGGCTTTAGGCCAGATTTAAATTTTTATTTTTATTTTTAAATCTTTGGAGGGCAAATACATTGAAACTGAATAAAACCAAGTTTTTTTAAACAAAACTCTAATGTAAATTGTTTGTAAACAAACAATATCATAAAATTTTTTATCAAACTTAAAAAAAGTAACATTCTTATCCGTTTCCTGCCTTCATGAACAATTGTAAACATATAATTATATATATTACTACTTCATATAAAAAAATCACTACCAAGATACTAATTCAGAATGCGTATCAGGGCATTTTAATAAATTGATGTTTTCGGATAGGGTGAATGAATATGGGTAAATTATTTTAATCAATTAATACTAATTTGTGTAAGTTTCTACTTTGTACAAGTATTAATGGTTAAAAAACTCAATTTTTTTTTTATAAAAGCAGAAGACTTTCTGTTTGTGGGGGCCCCATTTTTGTGGAGGCTTGGGGATGCAGCCCGGGTTGCCCGCCCCTAAATCCGGCCCTGTTGATTATACACCTTAAGACTTAAAATTGGTTTGGCCAATCATAGGCACAATGGTACACTACATATTGGTGTGTTGTGCAAACAACAGTCTGTTACTGTTATGATATAAATAAATGAAGACTTCACTTTTTTGTTAGTACATATGAAAATGACATATATTTTATTTGTAACTGTTTTTTATATTCATTTTGCGTCAGCTAAGTCTTGTTCTCTTATGTGATAATCCAGGTCAAAGTTTATCTGGGAATCAAATGTATTTCTTATAATAAATATTTTACTACATTCAAAGATTGAATAAAGTTAAAAAGGTTGAGGAAAGTGTATTTAAATAACAATGAGCAGATTTGTTTTTGTTATTCAAATATTTTTCTTCTGTATGTTGTACCATGATCAGTTGGTTAGCTCACACGGAGTAGACTAGCTGAATATTTACTCAATATGAATTGTATAAAAAAAAATGTTTTTGGAACACTTACAAATATTTATTACCACGGAAAAGTAACTAGGTAGGTAAATAGCTCAATGAACAATAACTTTGTCTAGGTCTTATTTGATGTTTATGGTTAAAATATGTGTCCATTTATATGTTAATTTACTTTCAGATCACTACCAAGAATAATAAACAATGGTATGTCAACTAGTGTGTCAATACAACAGATACAAAAAGAAAAATTTTCCTTTCAAGAAATGCTGCCAATTATATTAGGATCATTAGAGCAAAATGAAAAGTTTGCCGAAGTACCTGAGGTTGCGCATTGGATCAGAAAGGTATTTAAAAGTAGAACAAGTTTATGGTACTGCAAAATAAAATTTCGGATTTTTAAAAATTAAAACTTAGAAAACATTTTTATTTATTTATTACTCTTTATTGTTTACCATAATACATTTAGTGATACACGGGTACAATGTTTAAAACAATAGGCAGTCTACATGTTAAGTGATCAATATTATAACAAAGGTTAATTACTATAAATTATTTGCAGCCGGTTCATTGCGTTAAAAATATTTTTATTCAAAATATTTAATTTTTGTAAAATATTCCATGTAAAGTTCATGGCATGACACTCTTTATTATTTAGATTCCAGTATTTGATCAATAAAAGGAGCAATTGAAGTTACTTCGATTTTTATTTGATCAAAAAGATAACATATTTCATTTACATTTACACATCATGATTCTCTTTCAAGAATACTTGGTTTATAATTATCATAAATTAAACTAAGAATAGCTTTTCAAGGTATTTTTAACTTAATCATGATTGAGGTGGCACACACTTGAGACAAAATGAATAATACATAATGATATAATATAATCTTTTTGCAACTCAAAACTACAATGTAATCTATTTTCCTAGGACACAAAGCAATTATTTTATAAACATCTGTATATCAGTTTATGCACAGAAACTAGTGCATCTGAGCATTTTTTTTTTGTGTTATGGCTTGTTAATGGATGTACCAATTTTAACAGCATATTTAGTGCTGTGGATGATAAAATAACCATATTAAGGCAAAAATAACATATCTATATTTACAAATCCTGAATATTAGATTTGTAAACATGTTAAACAATGTTATTATAATAAATTAATCTAAAAATATTAAAAAATCTAGAGGAAATGATGCACTGAATTACCACAGGTTGTACACTAAAGCCTAGTTCAAAAACAAAATGTTATATTGTAATTGTTACCTATAAGAATAGAAACTGTGCAAATAAATAAGTAGCCCTGTTTATTCAAATGAAAATTAATATA
Organism: Marasmarcha lunaedactyla; assembly: GCA_923062675.1. Taxonomy (NCBI): domain Eukaryota; kingdom Metazoa; phylum Arthropoda; class Insecta; order Lepidoptera; family Pterophoridae; genus Marasmarcha; species Marasmarcha lunaedactyla. Next base: position 19,037,613 of record OV281352.1, on the reverse strand, counting down.
ACTCAAATATTGTAACCATGTTTAGGTTCTCGAATACAATCTGGATGGTGGTAAAAAGATTCGCGGATTAGTCACAGTACATGCATTCGAAAATTTGGCGAAACCTGAACAGATCACCTCAGAATCCTTGAAGTTGGCGCGAATTATGGGCTGGTGTGTGGAAATGGTAATGATATGCTGCGTTCCGTTTGCCGATTATAGCGCTCACAGCGCATAAAAAATGGCTCCTGTTTCATTCAGGGTCAAAGATCTTAATGAAATTGTAACTTTAACGTTCCGATTGCAATAGCACTAATAACACTTTTAGCACGCTCGAACGAATCGGAACGGTTTTGAGCACTTTTAGCGCTGATAGCGCTGTGAGCGGCAAACGAAACGCGCTAATTGATAAAGCTGTGTAAAATATTTGACGTTTTTGATTGATTGTTTAAACTTTTATCGAAGACCGAAGAGGGTGAGCTCAGTGCATATCCTTGTCAAAAAGATTGCTATTAAGTTAAGCATGAATTGTTCTTTGCATGACTTTGAATTTAGAACCATATAACTATTCGTCTACGATTATATTATAATTTGGGTCCATAAAATCCTATCAAGTATTCAAATAAACAGTATGACTGCATATCATTTACGAAGATATCAAACAAAAAACCAAAACTACCTTTGTAAATTGCAGACCATAGAAGGCTTGTCACGTTTTTCAATATGCTTAATACATATAGATACACACACATTGTACTGTACAATACCAAATTATTATTTCCCAACATTTCAGCTTCAAGGATACCTATTAGTTCTAGACGACATAATGGATGGATCAAAAACGCGAAGAGGGGCTCCTTGCTGGTATCGAGTTCCAGAAGTAGGTCTCGGTGCTATAAATGACTCAATATTCATACACATGTCTCTATTTCAAACTTTGAGGACATATTTTGTTGACCACAAAAACTATGCACAGATTGTTGATCTGTTTAACGAGGTAATTATTTTTAATGTTAAACTATGTATACTTTAAATAGTTCTCGATATTGTCCAGTATGGATTGATGTGTGCCAATGTATCGCAAAAAGAAAAGCAATAAAACCGCAGATTTAGAAGTAAAGTTACAAGTGTGACGGCCGAGTGGCGTATTGGGTACCCTATTGGGAGCCTTGCCTCGCGCCGAAGGTCCCAGGTATTTTTGTTCTGGGTTCACTCGCGTTTTACACAAGCTTATTTTGGGGCCATTCAGTTGGTGTGTTTGTCTAAAAAAAAAAATAAAGACATTTTCATTAATTAAACCATGGATTAGACTACAAATGGGAAACTCAGAACAAGCTATATTATTTATTTATTATATTTTATTATTGATAGATAATATCTGGACGCTCCCGTGATATGCTCCGTACAGTCTAAGCTATAACGTTAGCGATAGAGATTCAAAAATCGAAGAAGAGTTGTATTCATCACCGAATAATTACTTAGGCAAGCCGTTACTTGGGGTTAGAAATCTTAAATCGCAAATGCAAAAAAGTAATTTTTTTCTTGCTTAAGTGAAGAAAATGATGACAGCTTTTTGGGCAAGAATCCTAAATTTTGACAATGCTAACTTCTGCCAATGTCAACCTATGTTATTGCAAATACAACTCTATGTGCGTGATTTAAAAGTGAATTAACAAAGCCACTACAAAGAATTTTTTTTATAAACAAAAGTCGACTCTTGGCTTTTTTTAAAATTTAAACTTAAAAACATGTTTGTATACCGATTCCCTGATGAAATTACTAATTTATTTTAATAGATTGATAATAATTACAAATATAATTGCCGTACAGAAGACATTTCATTATATTTTAAGAGAACCAGATGGGTAATTTAAAAAAATGTGTGATATGTTTGTAGTTGTAGTGACATAATGCATAACTAAATTGAAAGGAACCCAAGTACTCATTTGGGCACTCTACTGGTGAGGATGGTTTTGTGACAATCATGATGTATCTAGTTTTTATATGTAATCAATGGTTGCGCATAAACAAAATTTAAACTCCTTAGATATATTTCTACACGAACCGAGATCTGGGTCTTGATGAATTTAATGCAATAGAAATACAATAAGACCTTGTTCCTGCTTTTTGTAAGAAGTGTCCACAATGGACCATTGATAAGTATTGCTGCGTTCCGTTTGCCGATTACAGCGTTCACAGCGCTCATATACCCGTTTGCCCGTGAGCGCGCTCACAGCGATATCGATACGTCATCAATGACGTCATAAACGCCGCCATCTTACCGCTCACAGTGCCAAAGCTACGGAGCATGGTCGCTGTGAGCGGCCTGTCAAAACTGACACATGACGTTACTTTGTTGATGTTTTTATTAGTCGATTAAAGATTTTAAAAGCTTGCTTATTAATTTTCTTTCGTAATAATGTAAAAAAATGGCTCCTGCTTCATTCAGGGTCAAAGATCGTAATGAAATTGTAACTTTAGACTTAAGCGACGAACAATCAGAATGTTAGCGCGCTATTTACCGTTCCGATTGCAATATCACTAATAACACTTTTAGCGCGCTCAAACGAATCGGAACGGTTTTGAGCACTTTTAGCGCTGTGAGCGCTGTAATCGGCAAACGGAACGCAGCATCTGTTTTATAATGAGTATATATATTTAAAACAAAGCGATCTAATATATTGGATATCCATATTTCAGGTACTACTGTTCACATCGATAGGACAGCATCTCGACTATACAACAGCTCATAGAAAAAAGGACTACAGTCAGTTTACAATTGATCGCTATATGGCGATCATTAAGTACAAGACTGCCTATTACACGTACAAGCTCCCAGTGTTCCTCGGGTTACTGTTAGCAGATATAACCGATGCGAGTATACATCAAAGATATCAAGAGATCTGTCTTGAACTCGGGAAATTATTTCAAATGCAGGTATTGTATTCAAGAATGTATAAATAGATAAGTGCAATTACCTTATACATACATTTTGCTCGCGTGACGTGAAATAGTGATGCAGCTAAAATAGTTTACGTATGGAGGTGGAATACATTTTTCAAACAAAGCTGTCAGTTTCAAAGTTTAACACGTTAAAAAAATATATATTTACTGTTGTATTAGTTTAGATATAATAGGTCTTTACCTATGAAACTGCCGTTTTGCCGTACTGGCCATTTCAAATGAAAATATTTTTTTTTTGACTGATAATTCTAATTTCAAATTAATTTTATTTGACAAACATGGAATTCATTTTCTAAAATCGTCATTTGTTTAATAGTTAGTGTTTTGTTTTCAACGCATTCGAAAATTTTTCGTCATCATGGATAAGTTAAAAATTCGAGTAATTATGGAGTATGAGTACCGTCGTGGTAGCAAAGCGGCACAAGCGACACGCAACATCAACGACGTTTACGGAGCGAACACTACAAACGAACGCACCACCCGTTATTGGTTTACCCGCTTCCGTTCTGGAAATTTTGACCTGAAAAATGAACCCCGTGATCGTCCGAAAACTTTGGTCGACAATGACGAATTAAAGGCAATTGTGGAAGCTGATGAAACTCAATCCACGGCTCAATTAGCAGCAGCTTTCGACGTTAGCATCAAAACAATATTGGTCCATTTGCGTCAAATTGGCAAGGTAAAAAAAGCTTGGGTAAAATGGGTACCCCACGAACTCAATGACCGCCAGCGCGAAGTACGCGTGGAGACTTGCCTTGCACTGCTCAGCAGGCATACAAATGAAGGAATTCTGAACCGCATTGTTACTTGTGACGAGAAATGGATCCTGTTTGACAATCGTAAGCGCTCAGCAAGTTGGTTGGACCCTGGTTCAGCACCCAACAATGCCCTAAACGAAAACTTACCCCTAGAAAAGTGATGGTCACTGTTTGGTGGTCTAACGCGGGTGTAATTCATCACAGCTTCTTGCCAAACGGGACAAGCATTACTGCAGATGTGTACTGTGAAGAACTGAACACAATGATGGAGAAGCTCGCACGTCTCCAACCAGCTTTGGTCAATCGTTCGGCTCCACTGCTCCTGCACGACAACGCGCGACCTCATACTGCACAGCAGACGGTCTCCAAGCTACAAGAGTTGGGGTTGGAAGTTCTCCGTCATCCGCCGTACTCACCAGACCTTGCGCCTACAGACTTCTACTTTTTCCAGAATTTGGATAACTTCTTGGCGGGAAAATATTCAATACCCGAGAGGCAGTACAAAATGCTTTTGAAGAATTTGTGGCCTCCCGTCCAGCTGATTTCTTCAAGAAAGGCATCAATAAGCTACCAATGCGTTGGCAAAGATGCATTGATTGCATGGGTGATTATTTTGATTAATAGAAATAAAAAATATATAAAAAAATTACGCTTCATTTATTTCGTGAAAAACGGCAATTTCATAGGTAAAGACCTTATGTTTTGTTAAGTTTTAAACTTAACACTAAGGTTATTTGCTAGCTTTGACATTCTGATCTCCAAAGTTGAGTATGAAACAATTTGGTAATAAGGTCTCGTCTTTGTTTTTTTTTTAAACTATACTTTATAATGCTATTCAGACGAAACATGGCGCTTGGAAGACCTTTCATAAAAATAACTCTATTTTTCATCTAGCTGTACACAACTCATTTCTAGTTTTACTTATAGGACGACTACCTAGATTGCTACGGTGTCGAGTCGCTAACAGGTAAATCAGGAACAGACATAAGGGAAGGCAAATGTTCCTGGTTCGCAGTTCAAGCCTTAGCAAGGAGCAACGACAAACAGCGCGTTGTGTTCAACACGTGTTACGGAAGCCAGGAACCGGCTCATATAGAGAGAATCCAAGTTTTATATAACCAACTCGATTTGAAAAATCTGTATTCGGAACATGAAAAAGCAGTATACGATAAGATTGTTACACAATGTCAGGCACTACAAGTTAAGACTGGTCTTTCGTCAAACCTAATCATGGGTATGCTGGAAATGATATATAAGAGGAATCAATAATAAATGAAATAATAGCGTATTTATTCGGGATTGTAAGCCAAATTTATAATAATGTAATTTTATATTTTTATAGTGGTATATCATAGTTAGCTAATGTAACATTCAAAATTATTTGTTGACACTAACGTGTATGAGCAAGACTCGTAATTAAGCGCTGCGAACTTAGTCTCGATGTCAAACTGTAGAAATTTGTCATTGTGGTTAATGGTTATTGGTATAGAAACAAATGGTGTTTCTATAGGTGTCCTGATTTGATTAACGTAAATTGGACATTTCAATTTTAATCAATTGTCACATTACTGCTGATGCTTACTTAAAACAATTTTTTACCTTAGGCAGATTCGGTTAATCGGCGCATATTAAAATTACATTTTATAGCTTCGATTTCATGCCGTTTTTGGTTATTACTTCTTTTTCGTTCAGATATTTGAGCGCGATCGGGCTTATACCTCAATGTTTCAAATGCTTTTTGTTATTTCTGTTTCATTGCCGACGCTTTAAGCGATCCGCTTGATAATGAGAAGGATCCGTTCCCAAGGTCGTACCACACTAATCGATGGCCGTCGATGTGATATCTACAATGACGTATAAATGCGATAGGTGGAAAAAATTTCGTTATGAGAACTAAGCAACATTATGCACGTATTTAAACTTACGCAACATAATATTTTTGTGATACGGGTAACTTTGAACCATTCAATATTATCCAAATAACTTGGATTTTGAACGTACTCAAAACTTCATCAGTTTCACACAATATTTAACATCAAAATCTGATGTCGATTTCACAATGTTAATATATAAACTACATTTTACAGAAAAACATATACACATGCCTGTTTACAGTAAGTTTTATATTTTTAATCACGATTTCAAGCACTTAACACCTCCAACAACTTCACTACGGAAAGGCGGGTATTTTACAAAATTATGACATTGAGAGTTAATTTTTTTACTTCACATTTGCTACAAAACATTTTGGCGATTCGTTTTACGCAGTCCCGATATTGAAACATCAAACCGTTTCCATGAAAAAAATTAAAAATCTTTTTCATAACTTTGTTCAAAGTTAAACCTCTATTCAAAGTTACCCAACATATACATAGTTATTTAATAGTAATAATAAATATTATTGTATCCAGTCTACGATATTAAGATTTTATTTTATATTCATAAATAATAAGTTGTTTCAAAGTTCTAATTTTATTTATTGGAGTATGTAATTAGATAATGTACATTGCAGCTACTTTAATACAGGTGTGAGCAAGGTGTAGAATATATTAAATAGTATTTTATATTCATAGTTTATACTTTTAGTAATTACACAAATGTATTTATTTTTTCTCGAAATAAATGTTCCTGTATTGAGACGGTGTTAAAAATGTATACCCTGAGGCTAACAAGCGTATTCTGAGCTGTTTACTCAAAATTTTCTTGATATGTCTCAAGCTCAGTTCATGATTTTGGTATTTTTAGTTGAAATTTTTCATCCTTTACATGGAAATTTTTCTTAACAAATTCTTGTCTAAGTTTGATTACAGGCCTCCTTAACTGCTAGCTAGACATATGAATTTCATACAAATTTGGGCACTTAATAGTTTTTTTTAACCAAAATGACGGTTTATTTGACATAAAAACCAAACTTAGATGACAGCCTAACTTATAAAGTTCTGCCAACCTTATATTATGTCACTATTCCACTAAAACACACTGGAGGAAAAGTTGGGGTAACAATTATGAATACCAATTTCGAGGGAGATTTGAGAAATTCCTTAAAACTTCCTTAGCTAAGGTTTAGTGGAGGAAATCTCGAGTGAACGTCTAAAAATACGTAATTGTTTTATTATCTTGATGAAGAGCAAAAACGTATTAAAACTATTTTTAAGGTTTTTCGATGTATAAAAGATATTATAGAAATGGAATACCATAGCGTATGAGTATTTATAGCTCAAATAATAATAAAGTTTATAATAAACCTACTTTAAAAAGTTGTTTCAATTACCGAATTTTTGTTGTTAAATTTTGCATGGTGAGTGTACTATTTTTGTCTGGCGTTATCCGATGGGCTGTTAACCAATCAGGCTTAATACGAAAATAAAGATTCGATACTTCGTCAATAGCAGGCTTCCTACATTTTACGTGTATGAAAAATAAATATGATAATGCAATAATAAAATTTCAGCTCCACTTCTTTTTGAGTCTAAATCGAAAAATATCGATCCTAGAAACAGAGTGAGACCAAATTTGTAGAAAATTCAATTACAAGCAACTTTGGTAACCATTTTTCGTGTTACTTATTCAATAAACAAAGATTCTCCCTTAAATTCAAGATGGCAGATGACGCAACAGTGTGCGGGTCCCCCCGGTTGGTTCCCGAAGGAAAATTGCTACTCATAATTTTTCGACTGGGTTGTATGTTTGACTGACTGGGAATATATTTATTCTGGTTTCCCCGCAGTTCGTTGAGTGGTCAACGCACACACAATTGGTGTGTTTGTCTGGGGATTTATTATTATATTTTCATATTCTCTCATTTACCTATTTTATAGCACATGCGCCTAAGCCAAGTGTAACTTAATTTTAATTCGCAGGAAAGAGGAGCTCTGGATCATGGGAGATATCAAGTTCGGTGTTTTGTTCTGTTTGTAGACATTTTTTGACTAATCTGCATGTTTTAATAACTGATTTTTGTAATATTATTATTACTTAAGGTTGAGCCTTTGTAATAATGAAAGAGATGCACAGTTACAGCGTATTATTGGCTGAGATGCCTGATATATAGTGGGAATAATTAGACAAATTACTCTTTCAAACCAACGTAAGTTTATGATGCGTGAATAATGCTACTGTGTTATCGTTAACGTCCAACGACGCGTCAATGCGTTACGAATGCGCTTTGGCTACATTTAATCTTCGCCAACTAGAGTAAATCGCTTGAAGTAATTCGTCATCAGAGCGTCGGTGGCGCAGTGCTTAGGCGCTGGTTTGACAATCTTAAGATCCCGCGTTCGATCCCGGTAAGTATCATATGTACCTTTGAGCTTTACAACTTAGTAAAATAATAATGTGAAGGAAAACATCTTGAGTAAACCCACATACGTAAAGGGGCTATTGAAACTTTTCGTTTATTTTGGTCTGTCTTTCGGCATCTTTCACCCTATATGAAACAAGAGAGCCAGCTGAATTAATCAATGAACCGATCCAACAATGCTGGATATTGGCATTCGGCATTTTTCTGTCGAGTGTATTATCAGTCGAATGAAGCGTTCGATCGCCCTTTTAGACATTATTTCGAAGGTATATGTTAAGTCAGCTATCCGCTGTGAGGCGGTCCCTGTACTGGGATTGTTAAGGTTGTCGTGATGAACGCGTCAAAATCTACACAATATAGGTCAAAGCTACTGCACTTTGCAAAGGACGGTTCAGGGCCCACTTTCGCGGTTCTAAATTAAAAGTTTAACCCGAACATGTCAGATGAAATGTCCCTCCATCGCTGTCAATTTCGATTGGACAGACAGAGACAAATGAAAAGGTTTTCTTCCAAGGTAACTTAAATCTAATGACTGGTTTACACGCGTTAAGTAGGTAAGTTGGTAACTAAATTTTAAGTTAAAAATTACGTAGAATTAGTCAGTTAAGTGACAAGTGGTAAGTTAAAATTTACTACGCAAGCGATTTAGTAGATTACGATTCATTTTATTTTTCGGTTAGGTAGATGGGCAGGGCTTCTCACTTAACACGTTTGAACACGATTTTTTACCGAAGTGCTTAAGTTGACAAAGCATTTAGCGGCAAGAGCTCGTACTTATTTCGCATTTTCTCATTTTTTTCAAAATGTAGTGGAGTTTAGACTCTACTTTAAAATTTGTTGAAGCATATTTAAAATAAGAATGCTTGTGGAATATACGAAGCAAAAACTTCAGAAAATAAAACATATTATTAAAACATATTAACCTCTAGAAGGTTTTAATTTGCGAAACAAATTCTCTGAATTTGTCCAAAATCCCATTTATCACAAATCTAAATTGACGAATTCTTTCACTTTCATCTCCGTTCATCTTTATTGAACTTATGAGCTTAACAAGTCAAATGTACCAGCTTAACTACTTACCTACGCGTTTAAACCAGCCATAAATTTTCTGTTTACACGTATTTTTTTTTTGTTAAATTAACTACTTATATGTATTCGTATTCATAATATGTTATATTATGTATTTTATAAGTATTTTTGTATTAATTGTGTAAGTAGTATGTATTTTATTTAAAATTTTCATAAAGCATAATAATATACTTGCACATAACACATACCTACCTATTGCAATTTTACCAAACTCTCCAGTCCCAGGTCTACTGAAATAAATTTCTTTTGGAATAAGATTTGTACAGGTATATTTATATTTTAGAATGGTATTTCTGTTTATATATTGTGTGTACATACATTGTTAAATGAATAAATAAATAAGTTCAATAAATATGTACGGTCAATAAATTACTAAAAAGGTACTAGATATTTACTAACCAACCGATTTTTAAATAATGTTAAAAGACAATTATACCAACAAAGTTGAAATAACTTTAATATTTCTGGCGTATTAGATAAAGGTTTTGCACTGTCAAAAGTGTGAAATCAAAAGAAAGGCGCGGAGTCTGCGAGCGGCTGGGTGCATTGGGCAGCAGCGGCACTTGGCTTGTTGAAGTTTGATCATTGTTTAGTAATGTAAGCAAGGTCCGTATCTTGAGGACGTTGTACCTACGTACACATAGGCATAGTACGTAAGGTCGTACTATGTTTATGTGCCTGATATCTGAAGTCATGGGGCTAAAATGTTATATCGTTAATGGAAATATTAAGAATCTTAGAATTTAGAATCTTATTTTTGACGGTTAGGCAATGAGCAGGAATCATGTCACGCTTTAGAGCGTAGACAAATAATAAATAGAACAAAAAAAGCAAAGAGTAAATTTAAAATTTGTTTATTTAAAAAAAGAGAAAATGAGGGGGGTAAGGCCGGTCATTCGTAGCGTAGTCCAGGGCTTTGTATATTCCAGTATATATGTATATATATACATATATATTTTAATCCAGCCGGAGTTCCTGAAAGGCAGCATAGCGACGCAAATTCAAGTGGTGGCTTAGGTACTTATTCCAGATACCAATCTTGGCCAGCAGAAAGGATAATGAGGCAACCAAGCATTAAGTATCTACGGGGTGAAAGGAAATCAAGGCGGCCCTTTTTTATTTTAAATGCAAAATTAGGTACTCAGAAACAGTTACAAGTTTAGTGCTGGGCCTTTATTAAGAAAATCTCTTTAAACCATGTACCTACTTATTAGGCATTAAGTAAGTGCTATAAATAATAGGTAAAACACACAGTAAAACAATTTAAATTCTAGCGAGATGATTAATTATAGTTTTAACAAGATATAACGCAGGTAGTTTTAACATTCCAAAATCTACTTTTGGCAATAGCGAAGGCAAGATGAAATGGTATTATTACGAGATTAACTAGGTTCTTTATTTATGTACAGCTATTCAGAGTTATATATAATTTATAATTTAATGATGTAACAGCACAACTTACCCAGTACGGGAATATAATGTTACAAGTAGATAAAATCATTTTTAACTTTTAATTCCATTCAAAACATATGTTATTAACACTGTAGTTTTTGACTTGATATATTAGTTTATAGTTAAGTAAAGAGATAACGTTTTTAGTGGTCAAGGATCGTCCGCACAGTAGCTAAGCAAGTCGCTGTCTGCTCGATGACGCAGGCCCGCCGCTCCGCTGCGTGGCCGCTTCCAAGTCGAACCCGCGGCCTTATTGTGTAACTTTAACACCTATCAGGATCCCTTTGAATTTGACAGTTGAAGCATATAAACTTACTTCACGCTACAGATATTTCACACATGATGGCGAAAGCGTTCTAGACGCTTTTTGAATGAATGATTATATAAAAAATATCACAATTTTAGTCATAAAATAATAGTTTATGTTTATTAAAAATGAACCAATGACTTCAAACAAATCACAGCAACAAAACGCAGATAATGCTCTATGGCATTCAATATCAGTCGTATCATTCAATACGGCATAAATCCCAAAGCGAATGCGATTGTAGAAATTAGACAATTCTGTTAATCACTATCGCAACCACTATCCCTTCGAAATGGATCGCGATAGGTGTTGAAGTTAGACAATAAGGCCGCCGGTCCTAAACCACATTCCCAAGCTGTTCGGAGCGCGCCACTGCTAGCTAATCATTAATGAGGATGTGTCTGGCCATCCGTTTGTTTATTATTTATTGAACGTAATATTATTTCTAGTTATATTTATATAGTAAAATATATAATTTTTAGTTTATTAATTATTAGAATTTAGTTATTTTTTGAATTATTATTATATGATTAAGTAATAAGTATATTAGAAAGTAAATATATTACTTTAGGTACTTTGTAACCTACGTTACAATCACTATTGTATAATTACGGAAACTTCAACATTAGAGTGGTAGACCAAATTTTTGGCCCCGTACCTACTTTTGCATAATAAAGTTTAGTTCTTCGGTATCTCCTGAACTAATTATGAATATGAACCTCCTGTTTCCCAGAGTTTTGCATAAATACGAAAAAAAAGTACATCTACGGTAATGTGTGGTGGGCGACATGGTGAAGTGGACACATTGACTTTAAAACAATATTTGATTACACCTCGCCATAATCACGATCCGAATTATTTTGTGGTCAAATACGATTTAGAAAAGAACTAAGCTAACCCTTATACATAAACTCCTATGGGCTACACAGTAGTGTATTTATTTTATTTGCAAATCATCGGAAAACTTACAGCTAAGACGTATATAGATAAGATATTTACAATTATGAAAGCCAATTAAAAGTTTTCATACATACAAAATGTACATAGAAAATATAGCGCGCAAATACCAATTACAGTCAAAAGCCCAGTACGTCAATTTATAATATTTATTTGGCTTTATATTATTTCTAATTGAGCATCTTATAATATCAGCGATATCTCTACGCAGTGAGAGGGGCAAATAATCTGTATTAACGTATTGAAGGAATCCAAAGAAATTTCTGAGATTTATACAACTATCGTAAGAAGGGCTCCACAAGGCTTTCAAGGTTACTTCGAACAAAAGAATAGTAGGTACAGTATCTTGAAGGTTTTTATATTGCTGAATTCTGAAGATAATCTTAATATGAAGCTTTTTTTAATCATGCTTTCTATATGCTGGTCAAATATTAACTTAAAATTAAAGATGACGCCAAGGTTAGTTATTGAGTTACCTCTAGTTCCTTTCTTTCTTTTTTTCTACATTTCTCATGTTACGAAGAAAAGCCAAGTGAATATAGAAAAATGTTTTCGTTTGGCTATGTCGTCGCTATGTCTAGGGCTTCATGTTATCCCTACTGATGGCCCTGATTCCAGTGCTTGTACGGATAGACATTTTGCCAATGGAACTCGGGTCAATGTCTAAGCATCTGCATGTCTGTGGCTATTAGTTGTTATTACTATATAGTATTTCTTACGAATCGTAACAGTAAAACAGTTGAATTTTCAGAGCGTTCATTTCTTTTGACCGTAAATAAACATAAAATAAATTTAAGGGATAGGGATTTAAAGTTTCTTTCATAAATTGACTAAGGTATCCAAAGTTTGTTAAGGCCCGCTTTTTGCAAAACTTTCATAAACTGGATTGTACGGTATGTAATAATACAAATTTTCTAAGTTTCGAGCAAATAGTGGGTTAGGTTAGATAAGGTTAGGTTTCAATTCTTTTATTTTTCCACATTATCGAAATCTTACCAAATAAACATTTAAATTAAAAATTTTCGATTTTAACCCAAAGTTAGAGTGTGCCTTGATGGTACAGTCAACAATTCATCAACCTACCACAAAATGACAAACTACACCTCAATTGATTTTGAACTCTCTGAGGGTAAACTCTAGGTTGAAAATCTATTGAGAATATTTGACATATTGCGGTAACTTGATAAGCTGTTGACTACGTACATCACACAAAGTCCCAGTCTATTATAAATTGATCACGAATAAAATTGGAACCAGATGCTTTGCAAATGATTTGCAAAGAGTTTCTTGAAAAAGTATGGACTTGAGGATATCGATCGAGTCGCCTTTCAAGATTTGCCGTTAAACTGAGGTCCACTAGAAAAATGACGTGATGGTGAATGCGCTTTCTGCGATTCTCTTTTGTTTATAGTTAAAATTGCGTATGCAAGCGTCATTTTGAATTCTTTTAAAACTAGAAAAAAGACTAATTTTTTTAAGTGGACCTTCATTGACGTTAGTAGCTTATTTCTTTAATTTTAATAAAATAAAAAAAAATATAAATTTATTCTATCATAGTGTATTCCAAAAATATAATGATATACATAACATATCGTTAACTGTAGAGATTGTCCCTTTCAACAGTATAGACTTAAAGTAAAATACCTCATATACCATACATATCAACTCCTTGCCCTAAACGGAGGCACAATACGAAAGAGCGAGACAACAATACAGAGCGAATGCAAGAAGTTCTTACTCAAGAAATAATAACTATACAAAGAATTATAAGAGAAGAGTGTCACTATGTCTTTAAATAAATTAAATTGGATAAAACTACACAAACTACATTACTTTATAATTCTTTGTAAAGGTTAGAAATTATTGACTGAGAACACTGAACATATTCCACACTGTTTGTCGCAGCTTTTTGTACTATCCCCACTCTATTGGAAAACTAATTGGTAACTGTACAGTAGGTTCTATATATTTTCAATCAACAATAATTGTAAAATTATAAATATTTATGAGCATTCCATGATAAAGCATATAAAACTAAGTTTGAATAGAAAGTTACAAGTAGTTTGTACATTTTCATCAATGGTTAAAATAATCCACATATTAGTATTGAAATTATGTTGGGTCTTAAAATATGATGCTGAAGGGATGTCAACATTACACACTCTTATTACCAGGTTTTAAGCAATGGTAATATTTACACGCGTGCATATGTTGTGTCTGTAAATAAATGTCTTGCGTGAGTAGGAAAATAATACTGTAATTATTAAATAAAAAAAATATAAGGTCACTTGGAGTACAGTGGTGCAAATGGTATTTTGTATCTAACAAGATGATTTTAAATGAAATTATTTCATCATTGCTCTCTATGATTATTATAACACCTCTTGAGTATTGTAATCCACAGTTTATAATTTTGTTTGCTACGTAATTTTTGTGACGTACACAATGACGTAAATATTTTAGCATAATGAACATCATGTGGCCGTATACTAGAAGTTAAATCATCGGATCTTGGTATTCGCAATTATTTGTACGGCATTAAGCGTTCTAATATAATATTAATATAATATAATTTTAATATTAAGCACCTATCTTGTGATATGCGTTCATGAATGAAAGTTACCACTATAGTTGCAAGTACGCGATACTAAATGAAAGAAACGCCACTATTAGCGACTGGTTTCAAGACTGTGATTTAGAATATTGGCCAAATATATTTCCTTTTAAGAGTGAAATTTTTAAGTTAGCTAGGTGCGATTATGTGTCTTATTAGTATGACATTTGGTCTACAATGTGTCAACTTGAAATATGACACGTAAACGCTCGCAGATCGCTCGTGCAAATAAAATATCTAGACTAAAGAAACAAAATTGAAATATCAACAGTGTAGGTACTCGAGAGGTTTGTCAGAATAATAGAATAAATGACATAAAAAGGCCTTCTAAATTCAAAATTAATGAAACAACAACCAATAACCACCTTCACCATAAAGCGACACAAAAGTAACAAAAATAAAATAGTTTTTTTTAAATCAAAGCGGCTGCCGCGAAGACCGGCGTTCACTGTAGCGAATCTAAATCAGACATAATTTTCCACAATTGTGTTCAATCAGTTTATGAATACAATATAATAAGAGGGTGGGTATTTAAATAATATTAATATAATCAGAACAAGATTTATATATTTTTCACTGTAAACATATAAGACGATTGCTGAAAATTCGTTGCAAACAACACATGATTGAGAAAAATGAGAAAAATAGATCAACTTTTGTACTATAAATAAATTAAAAAGAGAAAAATAAAGCATACCTGAAGGATGAGCTTCAATCAACACTACAAACAAGTGTATTCTAAAACTAAAACTTGACTAAACAAAGAAAGTAATGTGCAATGTTAATACTAAGTGAGTTAACGAAAGATGATGTCAAAAATAACTATTACACAAACTTATTGTGCCATTATAACTTTGACTAGTAAACACCAATTGACTAAATATACAGTTCAGCAAGAGCCATAGACAGGTTTAATAAAGACACCGAACACAAAAGTTTTTCATCTCTCAGTTTTTCAAAACATTTTCACTATACATTTTTTTATCAAAGCAAGTGATTGAAGAATTTTATCACTGTTAACTATTGAAGTCCGCCACCTTCGTTAGATCATAATACATCACATCTTTATTGAAAATGTTGCCAGTGCGTTTAATTTCCTTTCAGCACACTTACATTAATAAATAATAAATAAATAAATATTTCTAACAATCACACCACATTATCTAGCCCAAGTTAAGTATCATTAAGAACTTGTGTTATGGATACTAGATAAAGGATAAATAAACTTAGGAAATAAGTATATAAACACACATAGATTTTTTTAATACATAAATATTAGAAATAAACTAAAATAAACATACATACACATCCATGACTAGAAAGCAAATATGATAAAATATCTGCCCCTACCAGGATTCGAACCCGGGACCTCTGGCATGGAAGGCAAGGTTACTTACCTCCATACCAAACAGGCCGTCTCTAAAATAGTTGTCTCAATAAGAAACACTTAACATGAAAAACTGTTGTGTTAGGAACTTCATTACACGAAAACATTTTTCATGGAACACTTCTTAAAATATTTACAAACTCTTAGGCAGACTACTAAAATATTTTAGCCTATTACAAAACTATGGGTATTGGTATATCAAAGTAGATATTAAGATAAAAAAAGTAACAAATAATTTGAGCATTAGTGAACTTTACAAAAGTAACAAGCTGTCTTAAAAAAGTATATAACTTCATAATCAGCAAAACCATGCATAAATGTGTAATAAATCGTTGCAACTTTAGATCATCATATATGTTTTACCTTGATCATGATATAACTACTATACAATTAGGGCATCTATTTTAGTTATGCTACAAGTATAGTGCGTGCCATCCACGACAGCACCCCCTACTTTGGTGTATATATCTTAGTGTGCGACCATTGACAAAAAAAGTAGCGGGACGTGACTAAGTGGATGGCAACCTATATATATTTTCGTGTTATGTGCAATATCAATAGTATTTTACAATAGGCTTTTCAATTTCAAAACAGTTTTTAATATCACCTTTAGAAACTCAAATAACTTAATAAACCATAATTAAAGATACCACTAGTAAATGAGTCGTCCTTACATTTGCAAAAACCATTACTAATAAAACAATTATGTTATACTCATAACGGAAGATGTAAGGAAGATTAGATTCTCACAGCAATATAGAAAGCATTAGAATAGTACACTAAATACACTGTATCACAATTTCACATCGCAAACGTCACGTTTATACATTCAGAGTCTGACCAATAGCAGAGCGTGGATTTAAGCCAATAAGCGCCGCTTTAATAGCTAATCACGCGGGGTCTGTTTGGGGGGCTAGGATGGGTAATTGTCCGGCTTGCATCAGTCTTCTATGAGCTTCCGAGCCGGTAAGTGCTGCGACTGTGATGCCTGCTTGGTAGGCGGCTGGTAATCGAATGTGCCGCGTTCTAGTCCCGTTCGCGTCGCCCCAACCTATCGCTCTCCATTCGCGTATTACGTTTACTACTTGACCTGTAATGAGTGTTGGATCAAGGTTAAACTCCTGAATTAAATAATATGAAAATATTACCTAAAACTTTGTCGATACAACATAAAATAAATCTTCTGTTAATAATGAACGCAACAAACCGTGCTATAAATAATACCTACGTTATGTTAAGTAATTTGAAGGATATTTATATTAATTATTTTTTTCTGAAAGAACGGGGCATGTTGGTAATTTTAATTTTTTACAAATTGATACTTGTCGATTAGATGTCGAAAAAAATTATTTTCAATTTACCAAATTATTTATATGTTAGAAAAGCGTAAATTCTATTACAGAAATAACTGAAAAATAAAATCATAAAAAAAAACCCGCCTGCATGAAAAACAGCTAATAGAAAATCAACTGAAAAGGCTGGAACAAGATAAAAATTCACAAGAGAGCACAAAGACAGAATGATTGATTTACGACGGCCTGTTTGGTGTGGAGGTAAGTACCCTTGCCTTTCATGCCAGAGATCCCGGGTTCGAATCCTGGTAGCGGCAGATGTTTTATTATATTTGCTTTCTAGTCATGGATGTGTATGTATGTTTATTTAAGTTTATTTCTAATATTCTCCATCACTCAATGACCCTATCAATGGTATTCTGCGAACTTCTATAACAGATAACTGCTGCACTGTCAATTCTCTGTTGAAGAATGTTTCAATTAAAAAAAACTGAAGAAAACTGTTTCAAATGCCCAAAAAAGTTGTAATTTCAGCTTGCCTCATATTTTGGGGCAACTCACAAAAACCGTATTGATATAAGTGTACAGTACATAAAGTTTGATATTGTTTCGATTTATTCCGCTGGCTTTGTGTAATTATTGAATTTTTATCTTGTTCCAGCCTTTTTAGTTGATTTTCTATTAGTTGTTCTTCGCGCAGGCGGGTTTTTTATTTCTTTTTAATTATCAATTGATTTAGAGAGAAATAATTATGTTTATGTCACATCTTATCTGATAAGTATGATTTTGCTGTTGGGTGAACTATTTAGCGCTTAAATGAGGATGACTATGTCAGGCCGATGGATGGCCCGTTCAGTCAGCAGCTTTCGCGCCCCATATACGTATGGAGCGGGCGTTGGTGCAACTGCAACCTGGGTACTGATACTGACCGCCCTCTGCGGTCAAGCCTACCGGGTGAAACCGGCAGACGACCAGCAAGCAGGCGCACACAGATGGAAAATCGAGAAAAGCTAGCATAAACCTAATTGAAATAATATTCGACTTAAGCATTATTTTTCTCAAAGATAAATCTTAAATTTTTTTTAGAAAAATTTTCATATACCATAGGTACTTAATTTTAATGCAAAGAATGTCTTTTTTTCAACTGACGAGAAAGAACAGAGGAGGTTCTAAAGTCGCCACGTATATATTTTTTATGTTTGACCATGCGTAACTTTTTACAGAGTATTCTGAATTTGAATATTCTTTTTTTATTGGAAAGGCTGCACCCCGAAGTCGATCGTTGCGTACGAGGCGAGAAAGAAGCGCGGCTCGCAGCTTGCTTGGCTTAGGCATGGGCATGGGAAAGAGCAAAGTCCACATTTTATACTTTCTTATTGTATTTTTTTATTAGTATTACGGTAATCATGATACACTTTTTTGATCCTTGTGTCGAGCCCTTTAATTTGATACCCATATTGTAGTATTCGAAAAAAAATCTTTTTTCATTAACTACAATGGCATTGCACTGCCGCCATGTTTGATTTTTTAACGTCAGTTATCTAAGAACACTTGGGCTGCTAAAACAAATCTAACGATACCTCAATTATGTAAATCCATTCAGCGGTTCTGGAGATATGAGGTAATAAAGAATATTACATATATACAAGATACGCGCGAAAAACATAACCCTTCCTTTGCAGTCGGGTAAAAGACTTCTTTTCTAACACATAGTTTTAACATTATTCTTATTATGTTAAAATAAGTTTTGCCTGCGACTTCGCTCACGCATCCTGAGAAAACAGCGCTCGTCTTCAAGAATTATTAATATTTCGGGATCCGTATGGCAATTTCATCTAAAAACGTTGAACTGTTTATGCCAGAATGTCCAACATACAAATTTTTACATTTATAATATTAGTAGGATATGATTTGTAGGATTTAAGAGCAAAACAAACTCACCTAAAACATTGAAACTATGAAACCTCCGATCGGGAACCGCCATAAGAGGGCTCAAATCCGTTGTGGGAGTAAATCTCGACAACACATCCTTAGTTTTGATTAACAATACAGAAGGAGAGGTCAGACGAGGCCATAGCGCTGTCTCTCTTATACATTCCACAGGGTTACACAAGTATATTCCGCGGGAAGAAACGCCGAACACCATTTGGTGATGCCAAGCGTCTGGCATTTCACCGTCGAAAGCCACTTGTAGGTTTAAAGTTAGGATTGGTACGGCGCCTGTAAGAAAAGTCTATGTGAAAAAAGGGCAAATGTTTAAAATTGATAATATATATATTTTCCTTTGATAATTTTAATGAGACGACCGAGTGGCGTTGTTGCCCTGTATCACACGCCGGAGGTCCCAGATTCGTGTTCTGATCGGAGCAATCATTTGGGTGATGAACACGATGTTTGTTCTCGGGTCATGGGTGTTTATTTATATATTTATATTTATTCTCCTTACTTTGGGCCATACAGTTGGTGTGTTTGTGTGGGGATTTATTATTTCAAAATTTTAAAAGTACCAACTTACTTCCAGGCGGAGTCTATTTATAATTATAGCAAACAATAAAACACGTTGAACAGATGTTTTATATTATTTGGATATCAATCTAGGATGGAAAAACAGCAAAATTGGAAACAAGAACCTGATGAGGCGACTTTCAAATATTTATTTTAGTTGCCGACAAACGAGCAGGCTCCTTTGACCATGCGCACATTTACGTCAATAGTTCATTTGTAATTTATTCTCCATAGATAAATTATTATGAGTAATATTATTATATGAATTATATATAATTATGCTTATTGTTGGCTTATATGAAATGGTTTTCTTCCTGTAATATCACCAGTAAGTTCACGAGTTTTTTTAGAACTGCAGTGCCTACTGTGTGAAAACTCTATTTCTTACAAAAAAAATACTTCAGTAATTTATTTATCTCATGAACACGGAATGATATAGGGCTGGCATGTTTGACAAAAGCTCCTAAACAAGTGTTGAAGTCAAAAAAAATAAAAGAAAGGAGTCCTAAGGTTGGGAAAGTTAAGCTTGAGGCACAGACATTTCATGGAAGACAATGTTATCACAATTCACCCTTTTATTAACAAATGTAGATAAGTTCTTACGTTCATGATATTGATTAATTAAAAGCTATATTAATTTCCACTATACATGACTCAAATTGAAAATAAAATTACTACATAGGTAAAAATGCTACTAAACAAAATACTCAAAAAATATACAACTATCATTATAACAATCATAAAATTACTTAACGAAGAAAGAAATATCAAACCACCTGCGCCCAAGCCGGTTTTAACATCGCTTCGGCCAAGGGCTTAAGATTAGCACACTACTGGCAAAATACTATTTAAAATCTAATAATATTAGAAAGCCATTGATACAAAGTTATAAATCCTTACCCAAAGCTATCCAATCAGCCAGCCAATGGGACAAAGAGACGGCTCTTTCGGGATAGGTCGGGAAAAACCGCGCGGTGACCAAACCGTCTGACGCCTTGTTGATTCCCGTCACTAGGTTGGCAGCCGTGCAACCCGCTACGGCCCTTGATAGTAGGTACCTGGGGTGAAGGAAGAAACATGCATTAAATCGTGTAGTTAACTCATTATATTTGGTAATATCAATTACCGGTTACTGTAAATTTGCATCTTAAATATGTTAAAATTTTTTGTATTTGATTTTGGAGAAATAAACGAATTATTATTATTATAGAGAAAATATAAAGAAGAGATGAAGAAGAAGAGCAATGTGGCAGTCTTTCTCAATGTACACTGATATGACATGTTCAATCTTCCATAGTTCATGGCTCTCCACGCTAGGGGCGCTGGCGTCGGTGCCACTCACGGTTTAGTTAGTGGCGTGCACTCGTACTTGTTTATTGAAATATCGTTTTCATTCAAAATAAAAATCAAATATTCATTTCTGAACATTGACAATTACTTGTTCTTATTGACATCAAATAAAACATGACCTTACCACCCGTTCGGAGAAACCTTCGTGAAGAAGAACTGGCAATAAACTTCACAGGTATATTTTTTTCAAAATAAATTTACAGTATCTTTTTATGTCTGTACAAAATTATTCTTATCTGCATCTGTTAGCTCGGCAAGTCACCCTCCCTCCAAGTATCCAAACGACGAACACCCTCAAACGGCACCCGTGCACGTGTTACCGCGGGATCCAGCCATCGCCCTCCTCAACCATATTAGAGGGAAATGAGCGACCCGCGTCACACGACGCAACGCTATTGTTTCTTAGTACAACAAATGCGTTGCTTTATGTCATTTCAAAGCTACACGGATTATTAAGATGAAATTAAAGGATGATGATGTATTTCACTCGTAAGCATTTATAAAGCAGTATAAAACCATTTTAAAAGCATTTATTAAAAATGTTCAGTGCTAACAGAGACTAGTAAATAACTATAGACTGACCATCTCCATACAAAAATTCGTGACTCGGAAAAAGCTCAAAATCCAAGCTATTACTAGATGTCGCTCTCAAATAGCTTGGACCAAACTTGTCGTTTTAAATTTTTATATGAATTATTGACAAGAAACGTAATGCAAAATATTTGTACGGACTAAAACTGCTAGATGGCGTTGTTAAATAACCTGAAACCTTAGCAAGTAGGATTTATTCCTTTCTTGAAATTGGAAAATGTCATCATTTTATATCATTGATTTTGATAATTTTACTCAATAAGAATAGGTAGATAGTAATTTATTCTTACTTTATAAATGATAAAATAACAACTACAAAAGACCATAAACATACTGGTATAAGTTTATTTTGTTCAGAGACGCCTGGGCACCACCATACTCCTTATTTTAATTGCCATAATAACCTATTTTTAAAAGCTTTTATTATCTCAGTTGTGATAAACGCACATGTTATACATATATAACATATATGTAGCAGCCAAAACGTAAACTTAATCAAGGTCTATAAAATTTGCACGAGTCACAGTAGGCGAGCAGAAATATTGTGAATTCAAAGAAATGCAGGGAAAAGTTCCAAAACAAACACACACCCATAGCAACAACAATAAACGACAAAGAATTCAAATTGTCAAACAAATCAAATATTGTCATAAAAAGAACAAAAAAAGTTGATGGATAAAGAACATTTTTTTATATAATAATCCAGCAAGAAAATATTTATTTAACTACTGCAAAATAGTTATGAGTTATATGCATTATAAATAAAAATTATGCACTTATTAAGACATAATTTTTATAGATATCAAGAAATAAAGTAAAATGTTATATACCTATTAAATTAAATGCACTGAAATTCGTTTTATTATGTTAAGGCAGATAAGAACAAACTGTGGAGATGAATGCTGTATTTTTGTGGCAAAAATTATATACTGGCAATACACTAACCCAGTAACACTACAAATAATATCCGGGGTGGTGTAAAGTTTTCTGTTACTGAATTATAAGAGCGGCAACATAGCATTAAATAATATAATGCACTAGCTGGCAACGTCTGTTGTCGCCTGATACTTACGGATAGTACTTGCAATGAAATATCAAATGATTTTGTAAACAGCTCCATCTTAAGTTTTTTTACGCATTTTTTTGAGTAAATTTAAATAACTTTAAATCTAATACAACTAACGCCATCTCTCTATCTTAAAAACAACTATTTTTCAAGTCACAAAATTTTGTTAGACATGGTGAGTCTATAGTTATTTACTAGTCTCTGGTGCTAACTAGCAAGTGTCGCCATCTAGTAAATTATACCTGAACTTTTTCAATAAGCCATATAAAGTTTCTACTACTTCAGAGCAGCGATGGCATCGCAAAACACTCTCCTGCCTCCCGCGCGGCGGCTTCACCCGATTCCCTTAAAAATAACACATACGGCACCTCCTCATTGTATTTGCTCTATGAATTAACTTAAGTCTTAACTTAAGAATTAACTTAATCAATATTTTAGTACAACTAGTTGAAAATATTATAGATTATTTACAAACTTTTTCCATTTTATTATTAAAAATACTTTTTTATCACAGCTACACTCGAGATGAATTTAAAAAATAATCAAATGTGGTTAATCTGTCTAGGAGTTACAGACACAGAAATCTAAATACGTAGATTTTTTTGTAATTTTATAGAATCATCGTAGAATCATGTAAAGAATCATACTGTAATTGAATACAATACTATGGAATACAATTACAATAAAAATGTAATTAGCCACGATGATTGCCAAATGCCTTCATGAAATATATGGCAGAACCATTACTAAATATGATTTCAGTCTATTTAATGATTTTAAAACGGTAATTAAGTGAGAGTCGAAATCTCACAGGAACATTCAAATACATAATGCTAGCAGACAGACAAACGAACGGTGTTAATAATAAATTTGTTTTGCCATAAAAAAAGGATTACAATTGCCGGTGAAACCTTTTAATCTACAGCAAGCCTGTATTAGGGTGTTACCAGACCAATCGATCGACGGTCGATCGGTTGATGTGGTAACACCCTTAGGACGCACCGCGCTTCCATGACTACAATCATCACGAACTGGATAGCGTAAGATTAGTAATATAACCCCGTTAGCACCCTTTGGGTAACCTACCCAGTGATCGCCTTAAAACGACTTCATGTGATATGGATATTTCGTGGCATTACAATTCAAATACAAATTCATATATTTACTTCTCAACATTGACAATTACTTTTTCTTATTGACGTTAAATAAAGAATGACTCCACCAACAGTTCGGAAAAACCTTCGTGAAGAACATCCAGTAATTTTTATTTTTTATTTTATTTTACTTTATTTAGGATACATGACATATTCATTTAATTACCTTGGAATCGGAGCGTTGTTAGCTCTTTGCCTTGTTACAACAGCTGTATTAATTTTTTCTACATTTACAGGTACCCCTAGCGCAATCTGAAAAAAAACATTAGCTCGTGAGGAAAGTTTCTGATACAAAAACAAGATCAACCTAAGTATATGAATGATGGCCTCGTCAATTCGGTCTCAGTCTCCTAGGCCGTCGGTTCGGGTTAGTCAGAATACCTACTATCTAACCCGAACCTACTGTAACTTTCTAAATTGAAGAGGATATGGAACACATGCATTTCCACATTTTATACAATAATATTTCCTTGAGTTTCCACTATTCATTGTATTAAATAAAACACTATTTGACCGGATTTTATCGAGTTTAATCATATTTTTTCACAATGAGACTCAACGTTTCGGTATTTTTACACTTTTGGTTTCAGCCACTGCGGTCAGCCGAGACCACGGCGTTAAAGTGTTTTCTAGTATGAGCAAGAGTCTAGTTAATCATTAAATAACCTAATTATGCCTGGATAACCTGCAGTACCTGCCCCATACATTTAAAAAAAAGAAAATGTACTACCACTACAAGAAGGACTTCAGCACCATAATAACTAAAATTTCCAAATGAAAGAAACGCAAAACTCACAAACACATTAACAACAGCTGTCGCTCCGCACGCCGACGTCGCAATCTGCGTGACCTGCCTCTCGCAAGCTTCGCGTTCAGACCACACCATGCACCGTGGAGCCTCCACGGGGCACGCGGTGCCTGATGATGTACTGGCTGAGGGTTCTCCCACCTGGGTGTCAAGATTTGCAATATTTATTATTGGCAACAACCTTACTTAATGTGGTTTTCGTGAAAAAATGTACGAGGTTTCAGTAAATCATTTTTTGCCCGTGCATTGACTACGATACATATACTTTTTATAATTTTAGTTCGATTTCGTCAACTTCCAGTTGACTTCCATAACACGGAGTTAAATTTGGCTTTTATCCTCAAATATTTTTATCAAATCATCGGCTAAGTGCCTTTTTCTTTTTTTCAATCGATGCAGCGTGATCAACTCTATCATATATTGCAAATTTATAGAAAGTTAGACAAGTAGATATATTTTACATACATCCTTAAGACTTATGCACAATATGTATTCCGTTGTACACCTCATTCTCGGACACCTTTAGTCTAAGAGCTATGTTGTATTATTTTGACACAAATAAAGAATTTTTTTTATTATTATTATGTTTAGTGGTCGTTATATTGTCTATTGTTTGCCTACTTTGTGTTCATCAAGTTAATTTTGCCTGCATTGACAGTTCTTTTTAAAAGCACGAAGTTTTCGAGAGCAGGGATATTGTTCGAATATAGTTCACACGCGAACACCGAGAAAGCACGCGAGCACCCTAACTGCACAGCTTGCGATTTGAGAACCTTCTTATTTGTTAAATCGTTTTAAACTTAGAACAAACAGGCGATAAACAATTGAAGGGCCAAACTGGATCCTCGGATGTGTGAGATTCTTAGTGGCGCGAACTCATAATGGACGATATAAAGCTAGGCGTTAGTACATTTCATAATGCGACTGGACGAATGTCCTCATATTATTTTTAACTAGACCAATTTACACGATTCTTACGCCGTTTTTATATGTAATCTAAAGATTTCAGCACTGTCGCACTTCATGATCAGGGAGTTTAAAAATGCCAAAAGGCATAGTGGGTAGTCCTGGTCGGGGCAGTCATTTGTGTGATAAACACACATGTTTGCTCTCGGGTCATCACTAGTAAAATTATCAATTGAGAGTCGAACTTAGCATCAATTTTAAGGTACAAATCATGATGTTTCCAAATTAATGCACTATTTTATCAACATACCATTTGAGCCTTTGCTATGGTACCTAAGTATGTGACTACAATACTTCGGGCCTTTTAAATTTCACCGCACTTTGTAGCTGAGCCGGGACTTAAACTATTCCTACATACAATGCGCCTAAGGGCACCCGAGAGGGCACGGACCTCGGCTTAGGACGTCGTATATTGAAACTACCACTGGTCATCTACTGCCAAAGAACCAGCAAAAAACTCAGTAGGAATGGGTGGGTTAGGCGATTCGAATGCCGTGTTGCCCTATTTCTAACTGGAACACCGGCGTTCCTTTTGTAATAGCGTCGTCGGGATCTGTTAAGACGTTACGCGGATGCTTATAACGAACTGCCGCGTCGGGGTTGGCTGTATATTCAGCGGACTTATTGACCAGCGGGTTGGGATGTTGGGGAGCATTGTCGAAGTGGTGTCTAGACGCCAACTTCATGAATGAGGCAATGGTGGGCAGCTCGAGATCCTTGTGCAGATCTTGAAGAGATCGAGAAGTTGCGGACATACGCATTTGCATAAGAACCTATTTTGAATAACCTGCAAGTGATTGAGGTTCGACTTGCTGGCGTGAGCGAAAGCCACACTGGCATAAGTCATGATGGGGTGGATGCAAGTTTTGTAAAGCGCCTAATGCGTTGGATGCGGATTGAAGCATTCTTGTTAACCTACGTAGATTCCTATCAGATGTGTATAGCGCGGTGTTGTCTGCGAAGAGTGCTAGGTCTACTTTATCCGTCCTTTGTATGTCACTAGTGTATAGTGAAAACAAAGTCGGACAAAGCACTGAGCCTTGTGGGACACCGGCTAATACAGGACGGGGATTGGAGAGTGCACCTTCCAATCTGTAGCGAAAGGTTCGACAGTGGAGAAAGTCTCGTATGATGTGCACGAGGCTGTCTGGAACGCCTAGATCAAAGAGCTTATATAACAAGCCAGAGATGTCGGTGGGTTGCAACATTTAGTTTCGACTGTGCTATTCACAGTTTCTGTGTGGAGGGCATAAGTGCTTTCTGTACTCGGTGTACATTGTTGGGCTAAGCTATCGGCTATGGTTTCAATTTTTTCGGAGTCATCGAAGGCGGGAGTCATGGGCGATCGAAGATGCACTGATAGCAGTTCGAAGGTGGTAGGTGAAAGCTACGATCGCAGCATCAGTCTCCTCGATGGATGATAATGAATCGGGAATGGTGTTTAGTTCGGGGCTGTCGGTTACCTTCGATGTGTGACCTCGTTTGAGGAACGTGGTCACTTGGGATAGCTAGGTATAGCTGCATGATTACCGGTCGGTGATCCGAGGTAAGCTGGTGGATGGCTTCTACTGAGTGTACCGTTAACATTTTGTAGGATTGCTATATCGAGAATATCGGGGCGATGATTTGTGTTATAAGGATAGTGAGTCGGTTCCCGAGGACCCACTACATCACAGTTTAGCGAATCTAAAATGCGATGAAGGTGAGCTTGGCAACGATAGTATTGAAACTGCGTTTTTGTTATTTTAAAAATAATTAAAATATTTTATTTCGGGTTTAGTTTATTTATTTTCCTGCTGAAATAACTTGGATAAGAATATATTTAAAAATGTACTGAATTTTACAATCTTTTGTTATGGTTCTATCTAAATAAATTGAAACCTTTTGGCAAATTAATTATTTTCACTCAGTTCTACAGGACTACCAACTAAATAACAAAGGAACACAATATCCATGCGATTTTTAATACTTTTTAATAACCATTTAACCTACTTAAATGGTTTTTTATCAGGCAGTAAAAAATATTAACAAAACATTATTTAATTTGAATGGCTATTTTGAATTTTTCCTGTAATCTGTGATAATAACTTAATCATTCCCCAAAATTTGGTTCACGCTTTTAAGCGCAGTACACTTCTTAAATAAATTTATTTAATATACATGTGTCAGCTATATAGTTTTAGGAGTAATGCAAATGGCATATTCGAGCCCCAATGCAACAGGGTTCATCCAGTCCAGGGGTTCTTAAACTTATGGCTCCAGGTACTCTTGTTAAAGTTTTCATATGACACCGAACCACTAAATCTAACCTCAAAAGAAAATAATAAACTTTACTGCTGAAAAAAATTAAGTTTTTATTTCAATAAAAGGTAACAATTACAGCACCGAAAAGAAATAGGTTTTTGAGTAAATGCGATGGGTGGGCTAGTTTCTTTGGACAAATTGAGTCAATTTTAGGAGTAATTTTAACCTTAAGACGCCACCATTAGTTAATCGTGTCGCGAACCCCCTACCGTCGAGTGGCGAACCCCTTGAAGTTCGCGTACCCCAGTTTCAGAAACCCTGATCCAGTCATATATTGCAAAGTTTGCCTGTTTTCAACTTAACTACATTTTCATAAAACAAGCCTTTGAAAAAAAGTTAAGTAATTTCCAAACATATAACAACCATATTTTCAAACAAAATGGCTCGTGCGATACCTATCGCTGACAAAGTACGATAAATAATTAGCCACAATAATGGCAAATCTGCTAACAAAATAACCAAGGACTTATACCTACCAAGATCGACAGTTCAGACCATCATCGAACGTCACAGGAAAAATGGCGCGGTTGAATGTTTGAAGAAACCTGGTCGGCCGCGAATCACAAGCGAAGCTGAAAATCAAAAGAATCGTCGTTCCCGCGCAGGAGAACTTACCTTGAAGTGGAGAGAGAGATGATTCACAAAGATGTATCTGTCAATACCTGCAAGAGGGTCGTAAAACGATCGGGCTATGGATTTTATACTGCTAAAGAGAAACCTTTACTCAAGTCTCTCCAAAAAAAGAAAAGGCTGAAATTCGCTAAAGATCATGAAAATTGGACTGCAGACCAGTGGCGTGAAATAATACGGAGTGATGTACGGAAAAAAGTTATCTGAAATAAAGATACAGCATTCCATACTAATTATATCAAAAGAAAAGTGAAGTTTCCTGGATCGGTAATGATGTGGGGTTGCATGTCAACACAAGGTCTGGGTCTTCTACATTTTGTAGAAGGAGCTGTTAATGCAATAGAGTACCAAAACATTCTGGAAACAAGTCTCGTGCCCTCGATTCTAACGTTCATGGCCTGCGCAGTCGATGAACTTTTGTCCGCGGACTTTTTTGTCCGCTAAAATAGATCGCTTACAACTGTATCAAGTAACGCAAACGAGGGATTAAAAGTAGCACGTACAAAAAGTCCCCCGAAAAACCGAGGACATGCAGAGAGCGGACCGGACAAAAGTACAGGGGAGTCCCCGAAAAACATAGAACTCGTGTGACTAGGCGAAGCAACGCACATGGAGGACTTTAATCCGCGTTTATTTCTACATTTCCTGGCAACAAATGATCGCACACCGTATGCGTTTGAGTTCGCGGTAAATTCGCGGCGGATTTCTTATTCGCGGAGCGTACTTTTTTCTTCACCGCGGAGAAAAGTCCGTCGTCTACGCAGGCCCCTGGATTCAGACATTTGGCACTAGACGAAATCTTTTGCATTGGGGCTCGTACTTAATTCAACTTTTTACTCAACTCTCAGAAGGAGGTTAATGTTTTTCGAGTGCATGTATATTGGTATATTGTACACTCTACAGCCTAAACTGTTTCACAAGTTTCAACATTATGATATGTTGTTTGATTTATCTCAGAGGTGGGAGTGACATACATTATATTGCTTCCAGAAATTCTCATGGGAACATGAATTACATGGGAAAATAATTACAGTTCAATTTTGTAAGTTATGGCAATCAACCATCACTAATATGCGACAGGCTATTACTGACAGAATATCATATAGGAGCATACACAGTCTTAAGGCAGGTGGAATACTTTAGCAGTTGGGTTTCCTAAATGGTAAAATTCCATTTCCACTTTTGGAATTATTTATTTTTGGTAATTTTTCAATTTTTTAAGTTTACAAAACATGAACAGCAATTGATGGCATTTATAATTTTATTTCTTCTAAAAAAGTAAATGTAAATGAAATATTGTAAGTTAGCAACTATAATATTTATAATTCAATAAAAAGATCAATAAAAAATATTGAATAACTTACCATACCAGTTGACTCCAGACCTTCTCTATCGGATCTTGTTTTATCAACCATGAGTTTTGTAGCCATGTTCAAATGGTACAGCGCTGAAGACAAGTTGCCTGGCTCAAATGTTGGCCTTTCACCTTGATTTATTTGATATGCTAATGGTTGAGTTTCTGCTTGATTTTCGTCAACTGTAATTATTTATACTAAATGTGAAAATACTCATAAAAACATAATTATTGTTTTTATTACTATAATTTTGGTCTCAGAACCTAACTATGGCAACTACAGGCAAGCAGCACATATCAATTGAACTGTAAGACTTGTATTTGAGATGTTTAATAGGTTCCTGGTAAGATTTTATTAAAAACCCCTTCAACCTTATCATATTAGCAAAATAAAAGTATTGATTCTAAATTTTGAATACTTACAATTTAAGCTTTCTTTTGGTGACACCAAATCCCCACTAGATATATGAAGATTGACAGGCAGACTCATAGGCCAATGGCACATTGTTCGTCGCACTAGGAACTGTTCACCCCTCATATTTACATGTGTGATGTACGGTCCATAAGAGTGATTGTTTCTAGAATCTTCTACCGCATCACCCTGAGCCATATCTAAGCCTTGACTCGTTGATGGTAAGTTGTAATACTGGTAATCATTACTCTGTTTAGAGGGACCAGCCACAGCTGGAGCAGGTGATGGTTTCCTTTTTATAGGTACATTTTCAGGAGAGACTCTTGGTACAGGTTCCTGTTCTTCTGGCAAATTGCAAGCTGCTTCAAGTTCAGCATCCGGGGAGGATTCATCTCCTGTGTCTGCATCACATGAAGGTCCAGGATCAAAGTCCATTTCTAAGAAATCCATATCAGGACTTGAGGCGCGAGAGCCTGGTTCTCTAACATTAGGTGCTTGTTGACCCACAGGATAATTTGGTGGCAATGGTAAACGTCTATCCAATGGAAGTCCCATATCTAAACTGAAAAATGAGCTTGGCAAATCAGCCAAGTGCTCACCACCTCTATATGTGTAAATACAACCATCTTCAGAGCCCAGGGAGTAGTCGTCATTTCCAGTGTCACTAGAACTTTCATCATCAAAGTTTGGTCTGTTTAGCTTTAAGCTAGAGGGCCTTTTTCTGCTCTCCCTAAATAAACTATTATCTATAATATTATCTAAATGCCTTGTTTCACCACTTGTTGAAGGCATTGAACAACTGTTGCTTCCTGAAGCTTTGTTCTTCAGAGATGGTCCAGATTCATTGGCAATTCCATTTTCACAACTATAGAACTCTAATCTTGAAGAATCTTCTGATTGATTACAAATACAGTTTATGTCATGGCTACTAGAGGACACATTTGGAGCACATGGATTTTTATGGCACTCAGGTGATACATGACAATTAGAAGTACTAGGTTGTGGTTGTAAACATTCGTTTTTCTTTGTGAATTCTAAGTGTCTTACCTTAGTACTACTACTAGTTCCTGTTTGATTTGGAATAGATGTAAACACATTTGAAACATATTCACTATTATCTCTATGTTTAGACACATCATGTCCACTTTTGTTAACATCACAGTCACATTCAGTTATAGAGTTTTTGATACCAGGTTGTTTTGAATCCATGCCTATGAATCGAAACCGACAAATCGCAGCATTGTTGTTGATATGATATGACTTTTTAAGGTTATTTGGTAATTGTTTATGCTAGTAAAACACGAATGAAGTTTTGTTCGTAATCGTGATTTTGTAAATAATAATGGAATTTTTCATGCAATAGTAATCATTCTATCAACTTTGTTTTCGATTCGAACAAAAACAAATCAAGTTCACAATTTTTATCAGTATACATTGACGTATTGACCTTTCAGTTTCAATATTCTTTTGATACATTGATGAAAACAAAACGAAAAGTGCATCCGAGTTGTTTTCTACAGTTCTTCCAAATTTTAATAAAAGTTTTGTACCATATTTTGTTACGAACAACTTCACAATGTAATTATATTTACAAACATTTTGATAACAATTTATATACGATATATTTTTTTATTTTTACTTATCAGATTTATTTTACTTTTCAATGACGTACCATGACCAATAAAATGCAGTAGTAGCAAAATCAGCAACACATTCTATCTAATTGACAATTTGAGTCAACCAGCTGAGAGATTTCTAAAATAATTGCGTAGTTATTTACTCGTAAATACTGTTGATTTCGCAGTAGAAGTGTTGTGTTACATTGAATTACCGTACATCGTGTTATTGTGACATACTAAAACTAACAGAAAAATGGCATACGCCTACTTGTTCAAATACATCATCATAGGCGACACAGGTATTGATTTTATATCCTGATAGTTTATCTGCTTTGTTTCCTAAACATATCATCATTCGTATCGGACTATACAATGAAATGTAATAATTGGTATAGAAACCACGAGGGTTGACAAATTTTTTGTTTTACCTTCTTTGTTACCATGGGATTTTATTGATTATATTTTAGCCTGTAAGAGTCAACCCACGCATTTCAGTACGCTTCAGGAGTCTTCGATTTGAATAATACGTACATAAAGTAGTTTGTGTATTGGAGCTTTTTTTCACATTCAAACAAAGAAATGTTAGTATAGTTAATGACTAACTTTTCAAGGATATACTTCTTATTAAACTCTTATTGTGTTACTGAACATTTTATTTATGTTTCTTTTATTTATTTTACCCCTAGAGCATACAATAAGAGTTTAAACCTGATTCTTGTTTTGTTATAGGTGTTGGTAAATCATGTCTGCTGCTTCAGTTTACGGACAAGAGGTTCCAACCTGTACATGACCTTACTATAGGTGTAGAATTTGGGGCTCGAATGATCACAATTGATGGAAAACAAATTAAACTTCAGATTTGGGATACTGCTGGACAGGAAGCTTTCAGGTTTTATTTTACTTCCTTTTTTAGTAATTATTTACATATCAAAAGATTAACTTGCCTTGGTCACATAGGTAAGTCATTATTGCATTTATCTTTTGTATCTTAGGTTATCATAACAAAAAGCCATGTAAATTTAATTTCGATGGTTTCTCTTCATTATGCAATTATAAGATCAGTCAAGGAAAACATTTCTTCTTATTTAACTCATATTTTACTATTTTTTTCATAATATATTCAAATTTAATCACAATGTATAAGTGTGTGTATAAACCATACTTTGCAATATCTTGTAGCCATCTTTAAGTTAGTGACAAGATGTCATTGCTGTAGAAATTGAGATTTCCGATTCAAAAACTGTACAGTATACACATAGTTTAGTGACAGTCCTCTCATGATGGCAACCTTACACTACCTATGGTAGTAACTGAATGTGCTAAGTCATGGCAGTATGTAGTTCTGACTGGCTAAAGACATGTGTGGCCTGGCATGATCATGATGAAAGACCAAAACCTTTCTGATACTGGATTCCAGCTGCTCGCAGATTTAAATCAATGGTCTTATCTGGTGGCAAAAGCTCATAATAAACAATGCCCATCCAACCCTATTAAATTTGCTATGGTCTGTGGTGGTTGACCACTCTTTGAACAAGAACTTTTTGGGTTATCCTTTATTCTCTAAAAAATGATTATATTTCATTATGTTTAAGCAGAGAATCACAAATGAGTTCTTTAAATTCCACTCTGTGAGATTGTTTTGTACTCATGTTTTGCTCGGTTGTGTTGCATTTTACACTTATTGAATTAAAATGTCAGATAGATCAAATTTCTTCTTTAGATTCACTCATTTTAGTGAATAGAAAAAACTATTGAAAGATGAAGGAGAAGTAGTACAAATATTTTTAATGTTACGTTTTTCATCAAAACCAGCCTGAAACAAACAATACAGTAAAAAATTACACAGCATGTCCTAAAGTTTTAAATAACATAAAATACTACTTATTGCTTTTTAACATGTATGTGTGTTAATTATACAAATTATGTATGCTTAGCTCCAATACACTACATAGATTAGATGTGACCCAATAAATTGTGTAATCAAATTGAAATGGATATATTCTATATATGTCATAATGTAGTAAAAAAAAAGAAATAGTTTATTATTTTATTAGCAATCTCAATTTTATACAAAAAAGAACTTGCCAGACAAAACTAACAGCTCATTATAAAAAAAACTGGTAACAAATGGAAATGTTTAGTTAAAATTTCTTATATTTCCATGTTACACATGTTTTTCTTGTTTGTTTCATATTGTTGTTTATATTTTTATATTTAAATAATGTTATTAAAATAACTTTAAATTAATATTCTTAACCTCATCCCTGTTTTCTCTTGTTCGTTGTATATTTTTGTATTTGAAAAATTGTTATAAATAAATAAGTTAGTTAAACTTAAATAATAATTAACAACTACTTATAGATTGTGCTACAGTTGTATACTTTAAGGATGTCGACGTTACCGGTAATGAGAGTCTCATTTAGAATGTAATTTTGTTTTATGTTATATTCTATGTTTATTTTGATGTACACGCTGTTGGTGACCTAATAAATAACAAAATCCATAATTTGTTCTTGACTTACTTATAATTGTGTAGTGTATCTTTAAGTACAAAGATATGCTTGTAGCTTCTTCTCCTAGCTTCTGAATTTACTAAGGCCTTTATTTAGGAGCATATCTTTAATGCAGTGGATTTTAAACATTCATTGATTTTCAGGTCAATCACAAGGTCGTATTACCGAGGGGCAGCAGGTGCACTTCTAGTATATGATATCACAAGACGAGACACCTTCAACCATTTGACAACCTGGCTTGAAGATGCTCGCCAGCATTCCAACTCCAACATGGTTATAATGCTCATTGGTAACAAGAGGTAAGTGTGAATAACTTTAAAAAGCAGTTTCATAAACAGTTGAATGAATTTGTGTTGACATTATGGTAGAAGTGTCATTTCTTTCTGGACTATGCAGTGAACACACCCCCACATTTTATTAACACATCTATTGCCTAACCATATCAAGTTTTGCGAAAAAAGTTTTTAGATTGAATTAGAAAGAAGTGGTCATCCTGTGACTGCTGTTACGGAAGTAGTGTGATGTAAGTGAAAAATTTGATTCAACAAAACCGGCCATCACATACAAGGTGATTCTACACAACCACCTTTGTGTAAGGAGGATTCTTTCGCGCTGGGTACCTCACAACTTCACCGATGCTCAGAACTAGGCGCGCTTGGTTTGATGCCATGATATAATTGATAAACAACAAAACAAACTTACTTCACTTAACGGAACGCTCAATAACTACTCATACACCCTCTCTCTCTCACACACACACACTCACAGTTTCATTTTACACACAGATAGGACACAAAACATGAATTATATCATGGTTGCACTTTTTTTTTCTTATTTTATTAATAATGTAAACATTTTAAATATAGTTTTTACTTATAAATCGGAAATATGTAAATCGGTTATTTTGGGGGTTGGAGGCGCTGTCTGCTGACATATAGGCCACAAGCTAGAGTGCAAAATCATTTTTTAAGGATAAATAAATACATTATTATTATGCTAGTGAAGTTACTTTCACAAGAAGGTTTAATATCGAGTCAAATAAAATATAATTAAATACGACTATATTTGTGAATACGAAATATATGAATACGACGTCAAGGAGAAAATTTCTCAATCAGACTATGAAAGACTGCGATTTCCACTAATAAATATTCTTTTTTAGTGGAAAATCGCAATCGCAGTAGTTGACTTAGATATACTTGGTCCAGCATTTCTACAATATCAGTATTCCTTCCTGGAAGCAAGAGTCTTGGAAGGCAGTGAAAGTATCCATCTAGCGATCTGAACTTCTTCATTGGACTCGAAATGTTTCCCAGAAACAAATTTCTTCAAATGAGCCTAATCTCGGAAGAGGATACCGAAACGGGGAAAAACGAGGTGTTTGATGGCCGACCAAATAGTAACCCAAATCCAGGAGTTTTCGCATTGCCAACGCACCTTTGCAAGCAAGTGCCAATTGTCTAGCTGGTCTAGAAAGTTAAAGCAATAGTCGCGTATTTTTAATCAAGATAATAAATTTACGGATCTCCTTCGTGTACCAAAAAACACTGAGTGCCGTGACTCTTTCGACGCATGCGATGGACTTCGCTTTCTGCAGTGTTGAACCACCGGCTACCGCTAACTGCTATGTTTCAGCCATGTTGTGATGGACCCATGTTTCAAATCACAAATCATTGGAAATTTTCTTTTGCGCATCTTCTTTTGTCGGAGATTTAGCGAAACCCACATTGCGCTGCGGATTAGTTGGTCCAAAACCAAGAATATTATGACCGCACCATATTCAAGTTTAATAATTTTAACAAAGAACGCGCACGAAGTCAATTGCAAAATTAAAAATTAAAATAAAACCACTTGAGAAAACAAGTGGAAACCTGTCATACGAACCAATGACTATACAGAAAATTACTACACCGTTACAGTGCCGAGAACTTTTTAGTTTTTTATCTTTTGCTTTTACACAATATAAATAGTTATTTGAAAACAACTTAAAACTCCTGTCACACAGGAAGAAAACGTACGTACATAACTTTTAAACAGAAGTGATAAACTTCAAACTTGGCTATAAAAAATTAATTAAGCTTTTAAAAAGAAAAAACTCACCTGTGCCGGTTTGTTCGTTTGGGATCTCTATAGACACACACAGATAGATACAATTTACTAAGCCCACTGAATGCATCGAGAATTAACAAGCACTTAACATTAAAATAAACAATATTCTGCCGCTACAAACACTCTAGTAAATAACTACATAAATCTCATCCGTAGATATTTTGAGATTATAACAGAGATATAAATAGGCATGCGACTTTTGTACATATTATGTAATAATAGGCCTTAATTTATCATAATTATTTCATTAAATGACTATCATCAACATATAACATAGAGACATAAATTATAACATGACTCTTTTTTGAAGGAAACCACTGAATGGTCCATGGAACTAAAACTTAAATTTAAAAATTGCCTTCTCAACCATAGATGTTCCTAGTTCTTGTTCAATTCAAAATACTTTTACTGTCTTATAATTTAGTCCACTATTATCCACTTGACTTCTTTTTTTTAAATTCACTTTTGATATTTATCGCCAAAATAAATTACCTATTTTGTGACCCACCAGTGACCTAGAATCGAGACGAGAAGTAAAGAAAGAGGAAGGCGAGGCTTTTGCGCGGGAACACGGACTCGTGTTCATGGAGACTTCTGCCAAAACCGCGGCAAACGTGGAGGAAGCGTTCATCAATACCGCTAAAGAGATTTACGAGAAGATTCAGGAAGGTGTCTTCGATATTAACAATGAGGTATGATTTTTTTTTTTTTTTTGGAAATAACCATTGACCCCTATGTAGGTAGTTAAGTTACCCCGTCAGGTAAAAGATTAATTTCGAAAAAAATATATGTTCAGTGTTTTTCGAAATTATTTATTACGGATATATTTCAATTTTGCGCGGTTGATGACTACTTACATATTCGAATCATAGTTAACTACTACGCGACCAAACAATTTAGACAAACGTAATGTTTACTTATTACGGGAAACAATAAATACCAAAGCTTGACCAATTAAATAATAAACCTCAACATTTTGTGGAAAATGTATTAAACAAATTTCTGGCATTACCAACAGTTATTTAAAACAAATAAACTTCTCTGATTGCTGTCAAAGTGTGCAATTTTTTTGATTGTGGTAGTTATATGGCTTTACAATGGCAAAACCATTCATAATTCTTTTAAATATTACTGTAATCAAGTATAGTACGGGTGTTACCACACCAATCGATCGATGTAGATTGGTCTGGTAAAGCTGTCGATCGACGTCGACTGTTCCATTCTACCATCGATCGATGGCGTCGATCGACGATCGATTGGTGCGGTAACATCCTAACTTATACTGTATCAAATAAAATAAGTTAAATTTAATATGAATCAAATAATGAGAAGCCGCTATTTACTTTTTATTGTTTATTGTTTAATTTTGAATTTATATTATTATAGGTATAATTAACTTCTTGTAATGTTGTTATTTACATTTTATTTTGTAATAGTCTCTTAATTTCTACAGCTCTTTTCCTGTATAGAGTGATCACAAAAATTGTGTAATTTTTATTGGTATGTAGTACAATAATAGTGTAATACAATAGTAGTTGTTAGTTTTTCATATTTTCTTGACTTTACTAGCTTTTATTATGTAATTTGATGCTGTATAGTGTAGATCAATTTTCGGAATGAGTACATGCATATTATTGATGTATATAGGTCCTAGTTTGTAGATTTTATTTATACATTATGATCAATTATTTGTATGTACATTGTTGGTATGTCATTAATAAATGAATAATTTAAGGATTTCACGGAGTGAAAATCTGAGAAAAATACCGACTTGGTCGTCATGTCACCATGACTTGTAGGTACATCAAATAGTGTGGAACAATGAAAATTGGCATCATTGAGGTATTTTTAATTTATTTTGTTTTTATAAAAGGTTTATTTTTATTTTGGCTCGAACAAAGTAGTATTTCCTAATCTCGCAGTAAAAATCAATACAGCTTTAAAATGCAATTTGTTTAAATTTCGAACGACATGTATAAGATATTGTTTTCCTACAACACTTGCCAATGATCGTTGGCATGACAATATACGGTGTAGCACTAAAAAAAAGGCAATTGAAACGCCCTGGTATTGGTCAGGGTTTAAATTATAAAAAAACAACATTCAAAATAATTATTTAAAGTGCTTCGTTTTGTACAAGTCCTTTTAAGGGTTTAACCGACCACAACTTAACCGATTCCGTGCGGATGGCGCCGTAGAGGCGCCATGAGTATTTTTTGTGTATGGCGCATGGAGCTCAAGAGGTGCCAAAATGTTTACCTGTAAAACTCGGATAAAATGACATATTTCAAAGGTTACCCGTAAATAAAAGTGTCTTAATTTGTCACGCAGACTACGGTTCCTGTGTTAGCTTCGGGATATTGCATGAAAACGCCTTTTCAATAGGATAGTACAAGTCTGTTCGACAAACTCGTCATCGCATATGTGTACTATAGTTTCTTTTTTTAGAAAATCCTAGAATAAATCATGAGGTATTATATCAATCTATAGTTACTCTATAATATATCCTGATTGATTTAGCTACAGAGGCCAACTACACAGGACATATTATAGTGTACAATCTATAGAGTGATAGGTATTTCTACTTAATAGCTTATTTTTGGATTGATTTGATTTGTTCGAAACAGACATTTTATTCAAAAGTTTAATAAGTAGGTACAATGTTTATTTGTTTATGAAATACTGTTTATGCACAACTAGCTACTAGAACGAGTATTTTGGAATTTGCATGTTTGGAATAAAATTTCAAGATGGTCGCCGAGTTTTGAAATACTGCCCCTATACAGATAACTTGGTAATAATTGTATTTTCTTCGCAGGCAAACGGCATCAAGATAGGCCCGCAGCACTCGACCACGGGCGCTGGTGGAAACAACGCGGGCGCGGGCGGCGCCAGCGGCGGCGGCTGTTGCTAGGTCATGTGCACACACTGAACTAGGACGATAGCGGCAGAGGTGATATTAAATAATTAAATATAGTTTAACTAGTTCATGCCCGCGACTTTCTTAAACCTCCCAAATCCAACCGGGTTTAATTAAAGCCAAGGATACTAACTAAACATAACTGCCGCTGAAAACAATTTGTTTCAAGTTTTCCTCGACAGAAAAATTATCTAAACTTAGGTCTTTTTTACATTCTTATTTAAGTTTGAACTGAAACTGAAACAAGCGTGTTTTTTTAATCGTTTATTTTGTTATTTTATTTGTAACACATTTGAATCGAAATAAAACCAGTTTATATGTACAGGGTTTTTCAACAAGAACTCTGTGTTTCAAATCTGAATTAAACAAAGCGTTAAGATGACAATGATTTAAATTTTTATTGTATTAGAAAGAGTAAGTTTGATAAATAAAAATGATAAAAATAAAAGTAAAAATGATATCGGACAACTGTCCACCACGACTACGGTTACAGATATCGATTCTTTCATCAAAATTTTTAATCACTATTTGGCAAATCACGTCATGAATTTTTAATTTTAAGTCTGAAATCTATGCGCTCTGTATTTAACATAACCCAACAAAAAATATCCAAGCGGTGTTAAATCACATGATCGAGCCAACCACTTAACAGCTGAATTTCGTGAAATTATGCGATGGGGAACCACATAGTGCACCATCAGTGTTTACGTTCAGCGTATAAAGGTTTCTCAACAATCTTTCTTAGGTTTTCAGAAGCCCAAATGCGGCAATTTTGCTTTTTGACGTAGTCAGACCAATGTAAATGGGCTTCGTCTGAAAAAATGATTTTTCTGAAAAATCAACTTGTTGCTCTTGAATTGAATCAATCTACGACGATGTAAATGGTCGGCCGGCTTCAATTGTTGTACCAGTTGCACCTTGTAAGGCTTTAAAGCGAAATCATCACGCAGAATTCGCCATATGGTTTTTGTGTATAACCTCAGTTGTTGAGAACGTCGAGGAATTGACAAATTCGGATCTTCTTCAACACTGTGACTCTCAGCTGCGATGTTTTCATTTGATCGACCCGATGGAACACGCGTTGGTGTTGGCACATTAAATACCGAACCTGTCGACTGAAATTTATTCACGAAATTCTTAATAGCGGTCTCAAAAAGACGATTATTTTTACCGAAAATATGCCTAATTTCACGAAATGTAACTTTTACAGATCCACCATTTCCATTGTGAATCTTTATTACTTTAATGCGATTTTCGAGTGAAATTGAGTTCATTGTAATAATTGCCCAAGCTTCTATTACGGATATGTCAAAAATTAAATGTCAAAACTGTCATGTGGTTCTGGTGTGACCATATTGAAAAACAAAGTTCTTGTTGAAAACCCCTTTATATTGGAGTTGCGGTCGCGGTTACTGTCAAAGTCCGATGAAATTTAAAAGGCCCATAGGCCATTATAAAGAAACACAGTCCATTTCGAAAAAAAAGGTTCGTGTCAGTAGCCAGTTAGACGTTCTACTATGCGTTTCAAGTAACAATAGGACCGACTTAGCGCCATATTGTGGCGTCATAGCCGTCAATTCGGACCGGTTAGGTAGAGTACTAAAAAATATATTTTTTAAATAGAATTTATTTACTATCAGATACAAAAATTATTCCGAGTCTTCAATTTCTTCGATTACTCGCAGTGGTGTAGTCACTTTCTGCATAGTTATCGTCGTCGTCACAACTATCGTCAATTTGCCAGTAGTCATTTTCAATTCACTTGACACAGTTCATTTCTTTTTCCAGTCGTCGCTCGTAATAGAAGCAATTGCTTCTAGGGTCAAACTCTCAATTTAGCTTTCTGTTTGACGATTTGTCTGCCACCCTACTCTTACTTAAGTGCCAAATACATTCGATTACAATTGTAAGGTTGCAGACTCAAAACTACAAAACCGTGAGAGTTGAAAATGTTATCTATAAAATTGTTTTCGGTGGTTTGTGCCTTTTTATTAGGTCATACAGTTCTGCATTTATGTAGCACTCATCAAATGAAGTATTATGTGCTGATAGCCACGACTACATTTGATTTTTGTTGCACATTTGGGGGCTTCGATACTGTGGTTAGGGGCATTATCTATTACTATTGTTGCATTTTTTGGGAGATCGGGTATTAACTTTTCATTTATACATTTCGTAAAGTTGGCCCCACTAATTTCATCGTGATAATCACCCGTTTTTAATTTGCACTTAAACATTAAGAGTGCTCCTTATACG
Source organism: Marasmarcha lunaedactyla (assembly GCA_923062675.1). Lineage (NCBI taxonomy): Eukaryota > Metazoa > Arthropoda > Insecta > Lepidoptera > Pterophoridae > Marasmarcha > Marasmarcha lunaedactyla. Next base: position 18,995,957 of record OV281352.1, on the reverse strand, counting down.
AAACCGTGCTCACCCCCAGCGTGAGTGATAATCTATCGACGTCCTGCGCTATCATTTTTTTTATAACCAGATAATGTCTTTGCCTGCCAACATTTCTTCGCTGTATCGTGAGCATGGATCCATGTTTCATCTAAATAAATTACGGGTTTCTTATCGGCCCCAGCGCATCATTTTGACGCATACATCGCAAATATTTAGCTTGCCATGCTTTAATGTCTTGGGCCTTTTTATAAGTGCCAACCTACTGCTCCGACACTTTTGGAATCGTAACCCCAGAGAGTCCACCATTTAATGTATTATTTAATGTCAATATTTTATTTAATGTCGGAATTTTTTTTCTGACCGTGTAAGTAGAATTGATAATATTATGCAGTACAGCAATTTCGAAACTATCGCAGACTACTGACACTGTTTGCAAAATGGCCGCGAACACTTCACGAGTCACAGTAACATCCGAATCTGGCCCTAAGAGTATGCTTCGCCTTTTAATTGTTTCATCAATTCTAGATTTCGCCGTTTCTCACTCTCGAAGTATTAGTCTTCATTGCAGAGAATCTCTCGAGCTCTCCCATGTAAAAAGCGCCTCTGTTATTTAATTTCGACCAGACAATAACAAAAAAGAAATACGGTAACAATAATCACAAATAAAAACAGAAACAACGAGAGTAACAAAATTAACAGAAAACAATCACTTCGCAAGCAGAATTATCAACAGAAACAGTTTTAGTCCACAAGCACATGCACTCAGTCGCACGACAAAAGCACAGTAACGCTACAAGATGGTGGCTGGCGTCCTCTTTCCTATTTTTTTTTTATAATGTTGGCATGGCTTCTGGGCCATTTCACCATGCTTACTCTTTACTTTCGTGGGTATTGGTTGGTGCAAACAATGAAAATAAGATAAACAATGAAAATATTCGTTTTTTAAACCTTATTAAAATACCTTAATAAGGTTTAAAAAACGAATTATTACTTTAAATAATAAATTAAAATATATTATTATTATTCCGGTTAAGCAATAAAGTTTTTATTTATTTTCGATATAATACTTTAATAAATAAAGTGAAATAAATAGTTTTTTATGCAAAAAAGTTTTCTTTGCTGACCATAATTTTCAAGTGACTTGACAGATAGAGGTCATTGACGTTCCTATTCTCATTTGAATAGCATGGTTAAGGCAGAAACTGTGTAATTTTTTGCGCAATCCGTTACCATGGCAACATTGATAAATTACTTGTTGCAAAGGTAGAACCTGCGTTGACTGTGATGTTTTATGTTGTTCTGGTTTGGTAAGCTGTATATTATAGATTATTTGTAGTTTTAATTAATTGTGGAGTACAATGGAGGCAGATAATATTCCGCCTAAGCCCCCAGATCCTACTACCGCATGCAATGAAGCATTGGTAGAATTTCCATCCTCTGTTTCCCATTCTAGAAAACGACCCTCGGACGTTCCCGAATCATCTGTTACAAAAAGAAACTTCAATTGATGATCCATCCTCTTCCATACAATCAGTTTACGTACACCCTAGCTTGTCTGCCAAAAAAGAATACACTGATGCAGATAACGGCCCCTTCCATGTCCATGTGTCTAGAGACGAATCGCACCCGGCTTCTGGCACGACTAAGAGTCCCAACTGGTTCTGTTGTACTTACCTTCTCTGACCAAGTCCTACCCCAAAGAGTCCTCGTATTTAATACGTCTCTTCCCGTCGAGACATACATCCTCCCTTCTATACAATGCCTGAATTGCTGCCGGTTTGGACATGTTAAAGCCCAGTGCCGTTCCTCCCCATGGTGTTTTCGCTGTGCACAACCCCACTCAGGTGATTCATGCTTGGTACCCATTGATAAATCCTCTTGTCTTCAGTGTTCAGGCCCCCACCTGGCTACTGACAAGTCCTGTCCCGAATTCTCCCGCCAGAAGTCCATTAAACTGGCTATGTCTCAAGACAGCATTTCCTTTCAGGAAGCAGCATCTCGCTTTCCTACTGTCCGTAAATCCTTTGCTGATACTTTGAAAGCCCCTCCCCCAAGTCTCTCAACCCCCACTTCATCATCTAAGTCATATAAAAAAAATGTAGTAACTTCACCAAAACCTAGATCCCCGCTTTCCCGTGGGTATGACAAGTCTGCCTATGTGGAATTAGTTAGTAACTACAATCCTCCATCTCCTACTCCTGGTTGTGCATTAGTAAATCCATACAGTGAACCCGAAAATGATAATCTCATTGAACAACTTGCTACCATTTTAGTGAATATGTGATTGTTCCCTACCGCCCAACGTTACATCAAAACTAATCCCACTTAATAATTTGATTAACCATGCCAGCGCTGCTCTAATGGAACAGTAGGAGCCTTCGCCCTAAAACCCATGAGCTCGTCACATTTGGTTCGTCGACATGACCCTCTGGCTATTGCTATCTCTGAGACTTGGTTTTCCCCGGGCAGCCGATTTCGGCTGTCTGGTTTTGCCTGCCTCAGGGATAACAGGTCAGACCATCATGGAGGTGTGGCCTTGTTGGTGAAACGCTCATCCCCTTACTCCCTTATTCAACTCCCTCCCCATTCCTTCCCTATAAACATTGTAGCAGTTAAAATTTTTGACTTCTCCCTTGTTTCTGTCTACATTTCCAACCCCACAGTTACGCTGATACATGAATTTCATTCCCTTATTTCACTTATCCCACATCCCATTATCATCCTGGGGGACTTTAACTGTCATCATAGCCTATGGGGTATACATTGCTCCGCGCTGGATTATGCACCGGGTAGGTGTTTGGCGGATCTCATTGATGACCGGAACCTCTGTGTGTTGAACGATGGCCGCCCTACGCGCATTGCGGGGCCACATCAGAGTGATGGGGCGGTAGACATCTCAATCTGCTCTCCTTCCCTTAGTCTTTCTGTAACCTGGAACCGCCTTAATTCCCTTCATGGTAGTGATCATTATCCCATTATTCTTTCGGTACCCATTTCAACCCCCTATCCCACAAAAACTCCCTCTCCTTCTTAAACACAAAATCGACAAGGCTGACTGGGGCAATTTTGCCCTGAGCTCAAACCGCCTGTCCTCCTTAATCCCTACCCCCACTCCAGTCAATATCCAGTCCTGCTATGATTCTCTCGTATCCTGTCTACTCTCTGCTGCAAATTCATACATTCCTTTGAAAAATCCTGACCCAAAATATCGAGGGTCCCCCCATGGTGGGACTCCGAGTGCTCAGGCATGGTTCGAGAAAGGAGAATAGCTGAAAAAAGATACTGTTCATCCACGACCCCACAAAATTTTATGCTTTATAAAGGGTTTCTGCTAGAGCCAGAAGGCTGTTCAAAAAAAAGAAAAGAGATTCCTGGCACATTTTCTGTGAAAGCCTAGGCCCCCGTACGCCTTCCCCAATTGTCTGGACCTCCCTGAAGCGTTTTCGAGGTGCCGCTTTTACCCTTCCTTCTCCTACGTCGTCTGACCCCTCCGTATGGCTTGATCCGTTTTTTGACAAAATTGCCCCTCCATTTGTCCCATTGCTAGACCAATTACCATCTCCCTATCCATCACTCTCCTCATCCAACCCCTTAGACAGCCTCTTTACAATGCAAGAACTCAAACTTACTCTTAACCGCCTCCATGACTCTAGCCCTGGCCTTGACGGCATTCCTTACTATTTATAACTAAATCAGGTTCCCATTTCCAAGAGGTTCTCCTCAGCATCATCAACATTATTTCTCTCACTAGTGATATCCCCTCATCTTGGAGGAATCATTTAGTTATTCCTATCCTAAAGCCCGGTAAGGATCCTACAGATCCAAATTCTTTTCGCCCAGTTGCAATAGCTCCTACCCTCCTTAAAATTTCTGAACATTTAGTAAAACTCCGCCTGGAATGGTTTGCTGAAAATCACTCCCTCCTCAGTCCCACCCAGTATGGTTATAGAAAGGGTTATAGCACGATGGACAGCCTGAGTATTTTCGCCTCGGATTTAAGATTAGCCTTTGCTGATAATGAATCTGTGGTGGGAGTGTTCTTGGATGTCTCGTCGGCCTATGACAATGTCCACCTCCCCCTACTCAGGCAGAAAATGCTCCAGCTGAGTATTCCGGTGAGACTGACACACTTCACCTGTAACCTCCTATCTGGCAGATTTGTTCAAATCCGACATCAGCATGCTAATATTCCAGCTCGTATAGTATGGCAGGGTCTTCCACAAGGTTCTGTCCTCAGTCCCCTACTCTATAGTATATACACTTCGGATCTGGACAGATCAGTTAACCCATTCTGCAACAACCTACAGTATGCTGATGATATTGCCCTTTATCTTCGGGTAAGGGTTATTGAAGCTGCTTCCAGCCCTTTAAACATTGCTTTATCCTACCTAGGCAACTGGCTCCACTCTCATAATCTCACCTTATCTTCCTCCAAGAGTAATGTAACCATCTATATCTTTCCAAAACCATCCAATCCCAATTGCCTGGTGGGGTTCCCACCCTTACTCTCAAAAACTACTCTACAATGCCCTAGTTAGAAGCGTCATTGACTATGGCTCATTTCTCTTGGAACCCTGTAACAAATCAGGTCTTGTCACCCTTGATAAAATCCAGAACAAGTCAATGCGCATTATCCTAGGTGCAATGAAGTCATCTCCGGCTAATGCTATGAGGGTAGAATGTGTTGAACCACCTTTTCACCTTCGCAGACAGTACCTTGCCAATAGGTTTATTTCAAAAACCCTCCAACTTTCCACCCACCCTCTGTGGAGAGGAATGGAGCATTAGGGTGGCCTAAACTAGGCTCTCTCCAGCGTTCCCTTTCAAACTCATCATATTGGCATCATAAATATCCCCCCCAGCTTGTTGCAAGCCTCTCTTCCCTAGTCCCTTCCACAACTCCAATTTTCCAATCAGAATCCCAGTATCTTTATACTTTTCCCTATGAATCTCTAGTGTTCTCCCCTCTAATCCTAACTAACTTTGGTATCCTCAAAAATTACCCTAATGCTAACCTCCTGTTCAACAACATCATCAGCAGTAAATGCCATGACTGGACCCTTATCTTCACGGATGCTTCAAAACTCGCCTCTGAGGGGTGTGTTGGGGTAGCTGTGTGGATACCTAAATTCATGGTTCTTCTGTCTTTCAAGCGCCCCCCCAAACCAGTGTATTCACTGGGGAATCAATCGGCCTCTTAGAAGCGGTTAAAATGTGCTGGATAACAAGTTAAACAATTCCCTAATCCTATCCGACTCCCTGAGTTGTCTTATAGCGCTCAAAAGTAACTCCTTCCAATTAGGGTCCAAATTTCCTCCAATCCTCCAAATAAAGCACCACCTTTTCCTCTGCAACCTTCAGGGCATAAACATAGTGCTGGCCTGGATCCCTGGCCATGCAGGTATAGCTGGTAATGAGTCAGCTGACTGTTTTGCCAGGGATTCTGTCGAATCCGGTTCCTTAACCCATTACAGGTGCTTTGCCCAGGATCTGAGTGCCCTGGCCAAAGTTCATCTGAACCATAACTGGAGCACAAATTGGGACAACTCCCGTAATATTGTTGGAAATCATTATGGAGATATCCAGCCCACTATACCTGTTAAACCATGGTTCTGTCGATTCAAGAAATTTAACAAAAAGACCACCTCTGTTATTAGCAGATTAAGGTTGGGTCACTGTTGCTCTCCTGTATTTCTATACAGGATTGGCGTCCGTGACTCTCCATTATGCAATTGTGGTTCAGAACATGGAACAGTAGACCATATTTTTTTCAACTGCCCCCTCCTCCCGATTTCTCTCTATGATTTTCTTCCCCCCCCCAGATCTCCAGGCCAACATCATCTGTAAATATATCTTGTAATGAAAATCATCTGTAAATATATCTTGCAGTTTAACATATCTTTGTAAATATGTTGATAGTCTATGTTAAATAGTGTATATATCTTTATGTCACTAACTCTATTAGGTTTATAAGTAGAGTCTGTTGGTGTTGGTACTAAATGTGTTGTTCTATTGTTTTAGATAACTCAATGACTGGCCTACGTAGCGCACCTACTATCTCAAAATAATACTATGTCTATTCCACCACGTGAGATTGGCAGTAATAGCCTGTCGCGTAATATTGACGGCTGGTTGCCATTGTGCCCAAAGAATAATAATAATAATAAGAACCTGCGTTGTTATTTTCCGCAAGCTGTAACCAACACAACCTTTGTAATTTAATGTTTCTTATGTATATTATTAATTAGTTTAATATTTATAAATATATACATATTTATAAATATTAAAAGTTGTGAGTATGTTTATATGCTTTTAGAGCTTTACATGAAAAAAGAATGAAAATGAACTTTATTATCTCAAAAATAGTAACACAAAAAAAAGCCACACAGTGAGAAGATACAAAATTCCATTTTGGGATAATAGGCCATACTTCAGCATAATGCTGCTGAAAACAATAAGTTCCAACCGCGCTGGTTTTCAGGCATAGTCCTGGGTATATCATTTTACCTTTTACATTTTGACACACAGGGTAGTCTCTATTTGATAACATGTATGATCTAAAATATATATATATATGTTCATAAAATAAGCTATATACTTATCTCACAACATTCTACCACAATCTTGTTTGTAATATATTCATATAGCAATACATTTTTTAAATCTAAATATATAAAAAAATATATGCATTTATTTATCCTTTCATCCAAATTCAAAAACATTCCAAATAACATGAAAAATTCACCTATACATAAAAGTAAAATAATTATCCTCAATAGATTATAGTAAATTACTAGATAAATTAAGCACAAAATAAATTTAATTCCAAATTTACATACGAAGTCAAATACTGTAAAATAATTTCATTAAAATTTAAAAACAAAAATTTAAGTAACATTTATATTTGTTTGTCACTAAACTTTAAAATAAATAAATTGCAAAATAAACTAAATGACATCAAAAATGAACGTGTTATGCTCTTTTTCTTTACGTAAGAGTAATGATCGATACTTTATTTTGAGTGTATTACTGCCTCTTATTGGTCGTAAAGGAGGTGGCAAGTCATATTTAAAGGAACCTTTAAAATTACTTGTACGGTGTTTTGGTATGCTTAGTTTATTTTGCTGTTTGCGTGTGCACTCCATTCCAGTTTACAAAATAGGTATGTGGCTTGCTTCTTTTTATTATTAAAAAAACCGAGGTACCTAAATGAAGTTTTCTTGGGTTTTCATGTTTAACAGATTTTCATTTATTAAATCTGGTGTTATATGCTCACGCCTGGGTATTTCATAGCAAAAACGCATGCAAGCGTTCTGTATGCGTTGGATGGCTTTCGCTGTTTTATCAAAAATCCTAGGTCCATAAACGGTGTCGCAGTACTTATGTGAAATTTGACAGAACTAAGGTTTACGTAAGCAATAATCTAACACTAATGGAGAGATGTCTTCGAAATTCATATATTAGCTTTATTTGTATTTAGTAAAAAATCTTCCACTCACATGCTAGATTTCCAGTGACAGAAAGGTTTATTTATCGGTTTACCGTCCCGTCGTGCTTTCACCAGCGTGATTTCTGATACCGGTATAAAACTATAGCCTGTCTTACTTATTGATAATATATCTCTATATTGGTGAAAGTGTTTGGAAAATGGTATAAGCAGTTTCAGAGTATATTGATTCCAATTAAACCAACAAACAAATGTTTATTTTCTGCGGTAATCGAATAGATAGATTATTTAGTGTGTCGTACCCATACTTAATTATTTACCATTTAGTTTATTTACCACCCATAGTTTTACAGCTAAAGTGAAAAGTGGAAAATAGCTAGTAACTTGATGTCGTTGTTTCGGTGCGATACGATACGATGCCACAATGGCTAACAGTTCAAAACTGTCACAAATTGACAAACTTATTCTCAGGTCGATAATGATAAGACAGTCATGCCACAGTTATACTAATATTCTACCATTCAAGATTTGTACTTGTGACTGATATGTTCCATAATAAGCTTAATAAGCCCATTTATTGCTTCCACATACATTTAAAGTATTACTATAATTCATTTCGTTTTTTATTTCAGATGGGGAAACAGCTGTGTGCATAATAATATTGGAATGATAACATGTGCAGAATGAGAAATTATAATTTGCTACATCAAAGCTTAGTTACATACAACTACTAAATTGAAATATTCTTAATATGTAACATCTTTCTTTTGTTAAATCGTTGTATGTAACATTTGTTTGACTAAAAAGTTCTATAACACTGACCTATTGTATTATAATTTGGGTATTGTATATGATACCCACATCCCATAAACAATTCTGTTCTTTTCAAAAGCTAGATTGGATTATTTCTGAATACCAGCATGATTTTTGTGTTCAAAAGTTTGATTAATGTAAAATAGCGGAAAACAAGTGAAGCTCCCGGTCGCCTGACTACTTGTCAAATACTTTAGTCTCCACGCTAACCCATCCGACAATATCCGACACGACACGAATGCAAACAAAATTATATGGAAATTAAATATTTTATCTAGCTTGCTCACAAGACCATTATTTGCATTCTATCTCTTTTATGACCGGGAGCAATATAATTGAGTTTTGTGTGAGTATATGTATCTGTGTAGTAGCAGAGCCATTTTTCAGGTATGTATTGTAATATGTCACCTAACTTCTGCTATTTTACTTTAATCAAAGGTCCAAAAGTCTTGTGTAGTTGTTTACTTAGCAAATTCTGAAGATTTGTACATTGAAATTATTAGAATCATTTTTTTTTTTTATATAGAGTAACATTATAAAACTATTTAACTCAATATTTGAAAAAAAGAGTAGAGTTTAAATCATTCATTGTAGAGTATTACAATAAATTTATTTTTACCCTTTTAATTAAATCTGTATATTATGTTATTCTTTATACTTAAATAAAAATATTAATATAGACCTTCACATCCCCAAGTCTTGGTTTTATTATCAAGCATTTACTTATTTCATGTGTACAATTGTTTTCTTGTAATCCTAGTTTGTTCAGAAATGGCAAGATAATGGAAATTTAGGAAATTGGTAAAGTATAAACTGATTATTTTATGTGCAATGTGTGAATGTAAATGTTATCAAGATTTTTTTTTTTGTTTATATCATTATTTATAATTTTAATTCAGTTACATATAAATAAGATCTCTGTAATCTTGTGTTGGAATGTCATTCGATGGACCATCTTCATGTCAATATCTCCAGGAAAAAAGCTTATTACTACAAAAAAAAAAAGGGCTAGCAAATATTTATAAATGAAAGATGTTTTATATGGTCTGTCTATTTGTGCAATTCCTTAATGTGATTTAATGTACTTTCGTCTGTATTTTACTACCTTGTATAATGCCAAATTGTATTTTAAATTTATTATGATTAGTTGAAATATTTGGGTACTACCTGAAATAATTTTAGCTTTTAGGTGGTGGCCTAGTTATAATTTGCACAACGGAAAAAAATTTAAAGCTCTAATGAAAGGCTTGCAAGGTAATGAAAGACGTGATTTAAATAGATTAATTTTAAGTTAGCACATTGTAATAATATATTTTGTAAGGTTACAATATGCAACCACATTTGTAAGGTGTAATTCATGAAGTAAACATTGAAAGACAAAATGATGTTTTAATTTAATTTATTTAATTATCAAAACATTTTAAAAACGCTAATAGATTTTAAGACAGAATTTGAAACATAATATGCATGTTGATTATGCAGCATTAATTTATTATTGTTACCTGCAAAGGATTGCATTTCATAATAAACTCTTTTTCAACTAAGAAAATGAAAGTTTTTCAATACTGCATATTAATAAATTGTTGCTGTCACTGACTAAAAAATATGTAACAATAAGAAATTAATTACTTCTATTGGATTTTATTTAATAACATTCGAGACAGCAAACTTAATCAGACATTGGCTCACTAACTGTTTCACTATTATTGGTACTATAAATATCACTAATTTCATTTAACAATGTAAATACACAATTAATAATGTCTGGAGTCTTCATTTTAACAATCCCAGTATTTTTAACTTCTGCAGTAGGCAAAGACACTTCTTGTATGTGAAATGTACTTATATCCAAACCCATAAATGAGAATATCCGGTTCTGAATGCTTTGATAAACTAGTTTTATTAGCTCTGATGGACTTTTTACACTTTCTTTCAATCTGAAAATGGTTATGAGAGTATTAGATATCTCATATTTATTGGTATAATTTTAGTAGGTATTTATGTAATAGCTGGATTGAGATTGGAGACTATGAGATGTTACACTGAAGAGCGAAGAAATAAAAGGTACCAGTCTTCATAAATATACAAAGGTCACTTAATATATCTATTACAAGACTTAATTTACAAAATCACTTACCCATTACAAAGAGACCTGACATCACCAACTTCAAAGCTCAGGTTTAATTTGTGATTAACTTCAGCTTGTGGTAATCTGTACAGTAGTGTAAATGACTCAGTACTTCTAGATGTATCATTCTCTAGAAATGCAATACCAAATTGCAGTAACTGGTGCTGAAAAATATGAATATCTCTTGAAACATTTTTGGAATTAACTTGTTCTGAAATTTCTGATTTGGTAAAACTTGAATTTTGATGAAGGGTTCTTTCCAGAATGGGTATAGTAGCCATTCCATTGATGGAAGATGGAAATCCAAACCTTACTTATAGGCTATATTACCAGATTAGTAGTATTTAGACTAACATATTTGTTTTGCTGAATATTAATTAGGATTTTCTTATTGTGATCCAAACTTACCTGAGTAAAACAATACTGTTTTATATGACAGTCAAAAATTTTCTGTAAGGTCATACGCACAGATGATCCAAGTCTTTGCTCGCCCCTTTCTAACATGTATGGCAAATGCACTGCCATATCTAATTCACAGCTTGTTCCCCATGTAAGAAGAATAGCCACATAGGCTACCTTAACTCTATTCCCCTCTGAATTTGCTGATACAGATATCTGGCAAAAAATAAACCAGTAAAATAAGACTAAAATACATTTTTAATATAATGAATCTGAAATAACACAAATAGCATAGTAGTAGTTGTAAGTAACTTTTTTTACTATTCTTAAATACAAGTATTTATTATTGTTATACTTATGTATGTATTCTAAACATATATTTTTTAAATCCCCAGACAAACACATCAACTGTATGGACAAAATAAGCAGAGTTTGTGTTACAGATGATATAGTTAACCAAGGGGAACCCAAAATAATCATATTATGTACATAATAAATACAAACAACCATAACCCGAGAACAAACATTTCCAGACCAAGGATCGAACTTGAGACCTCCGGCGGCCCTACCCACTTAACCACTTGGCTGACTATTAGTTTTTTATTGAGTGAAAATGAAAACATATTACCATCAGACCATCTGCATCGTCCTCACTATACTTTAATAGTGGTTGAGGTTGTATTTGCACTGCATATTTAACTGATGTATTAACGGCAACTGAACAAGTCAAATCTTGCCGAATTTTGGATGCATATTGCTTTAGTTTTACTGGAGTATAATCCAAATTGTATAAAGGAGACAGTTTACAAATTCTCCAGAGTCCTTCATTGTAAATAGCTAGAAGATAAAATAACAATTTAATTAACAACAATTTACACATGCATTAATCGGTAATCGGCAAATGTAATACAAAACTCATAAAATTACATACCAGCTAAAGGGTCATGAGCATTATCGAATGATTGATCCATATTAAGAGGACTGATGGTTGCTGATGGTGCACGCACGCTAAACTATAAGTCCCTTTTTCTAAACATTATTCAATTTAAACGCATTTAATGTCAGTATAATTAGATACGGAGAATTATCGATGTTTTTTTACAATTGAATATTTTTAAACTTATACATGTAACCGACCACAGAATATATTTATCCTAACGGAAAGAATGTCAACTCCATACAAAAAAATGATAGACAAAATCGATTGTAGTGCCATCTAGGTCGGGCCCAAAACAACATGCTTGGCGGGAAATTTAAACATTTCCCATACTGTTTTACGGGAGCAGAAAGAAACAAATCTGCTTTTCTAAGGCCCGTATTATGAAAGCTTACAAAGTCAGAGATTTTCTTGAGTAGTACTTTCGTAAAGATTTGCTGTCAATTTTTGACAGGTTTCTATAGAAAATTGACAACCAGTCTTTACTCAAGTACTTTTACAATTACTCAAGTAATCTTTGACTGAGTAAGCTTTCATAATACGGGCCTAAGGCCCGTATTCCAGAAGGCGTCTTAACTAAAAAAATTCGCTCAAGTATAGATTTTTTGACAGTTTTCTATAGAAATTGATAGCAAATCTATGCTTGAATCGTGATTTTCATGCGAGACGCGTTCTGGAATACTGGCTTTAATTTCCAATATAAAATATTGAAAACTTAGAAAAAGCAGATTTGTTTCCAGTCTCCAGTCTGGTAAGGGACAAACAATGGAGATTAGAAACAAACGTTGAAGTTTATTTAATTATGTTTTATTATATTCATTTTTCTTTTCAGTGCTGCACTATGTGCAGCTTCAGCATATTCACGATTTTTTAAAATACAAAATCGTTTTACACAAATATGAAAAACACTACTAATTATAAAGGAAACATTTTCTTCAAAATGAATATGACATTTTTTTAAAAAAGAAAAATCTACTTGATTTTTACATTTTTGCACAACCATTTTCTTTAGGTTCAAAGAATATGATGACAATATGAAGAAATTGTTGCAAACGGTCGCACATTTATCCACACATTTTATTAATTCTGCTGATGCATAATTCAATTTCTTTTGAATGTCATCATACTCTTTGAAATGCATGAACATAAACAATTGTAAATCTTCATTATTTGAAGAATGCAACATTCTGCTACATAAATTACATTTTTTAATATTTTTTAATAAAAAGCCACAGACATATGCACAAGCTTGGATTTCACCTGTATTGGACAAACTTGCCTCAAAGTCGGTTTCACAAATGGAATTAAGCATTTGTAAAACCAGAGGATTTTCAGCTTCGGGATTTTGTGAAACAAGGGGACTTTCAGCTTTGGGATTATGAGATGTGCATGTGTCTGTGGCAGCAGTCTTAGACAAAATGTCTTTATAAGTTTGCATTATCGTATGATAATTGTCTTGTTCACAATTCCCATAAGTTATGTGGGCGAGGTTCGATAGAATTGCTGTTTTAATGGCAGCAACAAATTGCCCTACATTTGGATTGCAATTAGCTCCGCAATTTGCTCTGACATAGCCAAATAAATTTTCAAGGGGGTCTTGTTGGAGGCGTCGGGTTGCTAATGATTTAATCTTATGCTTCATTTTTAAATTTTGATACAGTTTTATAATGGCATTTATTGACCATGTCCAACCTAGTATAGATGGTGGCAAACGCTGACATCCTATAAATTCTATGTTTTCAAAAAATAGTAATATTTCTTTAAAATAATTTAAATGCCGAGAATTGTCGTGCATGTTTGTAGCATGGGGCTTCCCTCCTCTTAAATCACTTGAATCACTATTCATACAGTCAAATAATTTGTCAATTTTAGATACCACTTCCGCTGTGATAACGGCTTCCGGAATTAATTCTCCTGAAAATAACATATATGAATAAAAATCTACTAGTAGAAAGCATGAATATATACACACAAACATGTAAGTAGGTATCTATTTTCAATATAAAAGTCGAAACAAAGTGTTAAAGTACAAAACTAGTAGTAAAGAGACAAGTTTATTTGCAGAAAAGTAAAAAAATATATATTTGACATTAGATTATGAATCATTAGAAGCAAGGGCACAAGCAAAAAAACATCTTGTGCGGGTGTGCTCTTTTTCCTTACAGAAATCTTTGATCAACACAATTGAAGTAAGACAGTACCTTGAGAAACTTTCGCGAAAATGCCTGCTGCTACGGAATGGCTCATAACTTGAGCAGCAAGCTTTACCTTCATCTTCTGTTTATTATTGGGATTAAGGTGTTCTTTTTTTAATTTGGGCGCAAAAACAAAATTCGTGTTCATACTGTCTACTTTATAAAACTCTCGAATGTGATCCCATTTCGCAATACCTGTTAAAAAAATTGTAGTTTAATATAAAAAAAAAAACACATTGTATAGCAGGAGCAGTACACAGAACAGACATAATTTATTGTAGATAATAACAACCATTCGCTCAGCCTGCATATAAAAAATCTATACTAATATTGAAAAGTTGGAGATTTTTTGGTTTTTGTTTGAACATTCTATCTCGGGAACTACATGGTGAAAGTGCATAATGCAGTTGGTTACATATGAATCCATACTTAATATTTTCATTTGTATACAAACAAAATCACAAACTTCTCCTTTATTAGTTACAGTCTGTTCACATATATGTGTGTCATTAAAGATTAATTATTAAAAATCATATTTGTATCTTACTCTTTTTATTAATTACATATTAATAACTTTTCGAGACTTGTGAACATTTGAATGACTATGGGCTATATAATTTTATGGACCACTTAAAAAATTAAAATGATTCACACTAAATCACATGTAAAAAAAAATAACAGCCCTAAAATTTACATTATTAACTATAAATAATATTGTATCAGATATGTCATATTGTATCAGATGGGTAATTAATTTACCTTGTGTTTTATTTGATGTGCATTTTAGGTTATATTTTATCAAAAGGTTTCTAAAACACTTGAGCAAGTGTGGCGGGTCAAATAAGGTGACAACCTCATTATTTTCAAAATTAAAATACGGCTTTTCCTTATTCGCACTCAAAATTCTAAGAGCTTTTTGATTTACTCCATCCATGTCACACACCATAGCTGATATGTTTATTTTGACTTCAAAGCATTTATGTAGAACCTGTAAACAGAAATATTTTTTTAACTAGAAATAATGCTGTGAACTAATAAAGCAAACTATTAATGTAAATTAGTATTATTGCTAGTCAAAACCAGATGATATTGATATTTTAGCTATTTTAGCCAGATGATATTTTAGCTCCTACAACACAGGTTGTTCGGTATAATGCTACCTAACACTTTTTACCTTAGTACGTATTTATCGCGATGTCAAACCGATCGTGCGCTACTCAATTAACATTTAACGTAAATCTGAACTTTTTTAATAATAAAACGTTCTATTCAAACATAACATATTTTAACTATAACACCATATCAGTGCATTCCCATACCTCACCTCAAACACAGGTAATAAGATCAGCACAAATTCAAAGTGTTGTTAATTGAGTAAGATTATAAGATTTACTTATTCCACCCTATGTACCTACCCAATAACACCAACTAGCCATAATTAAAATCAAAATGTATAACATTCAAGGTAAAATAAACAGTACTATTAACCTTAAAAAAAATACTTAAAAAAACATAGTCATCATGGAGTTCTAGGGAATCTTGATAATTTATATTTTATTATTAAGTTATATTATGTATATAAAACTTCACTTCACATGCATTATTTATATACTTTATGTTTAAACTTACTTCTTTTATAAGTACAGCTAATCTATCTCCAGTTACATAAGAGCTTGATAAGTAATAAGCCACCGGTTGCTTAATTTTTTTTCTTATACCAGAAACCATAAATACAAGGGCATAGGTAGCCTCTTGTTGTGTTCGGTCATGAATAGAACCATGATCTTGGTAGCCTTCAATTTTGTCTTCTCTCTTATTGTACCATAGATGTTTCCTGATGGACATCTCATCAAAAATCAAAACATATTCATTATCTGATGGCTGTTGTTTTTCAACGTGCTTCTTTAAAGATTCAAAAACCTTATTATTAATTCCAACATGCAAATTAAATTGCGCCAGTAAATTTTTCAAAGTGCTTGGTGCTGGAAGACACCAAAGTCTTCGAAGTAGTCGATAGCAAGTAGCTGATCTTTTATACAGTCTTAAGGCTATTATTTTATCTTCCATGGTCCATCTCCTACCTGTATATTTTTTTTTGAAATTCCGAAGCTGGGCTTGCAGTAACAATGACATTGAGGGTGTCAGCTTCTGAGAGAGTTTATTTACTGTCTCATTATCATTTAAAATATTTAATGTATCTCTGTTTTTCAAACGTTTAATTTTTTTGCGCAGCTGCCATATGGTTTTTACATATTTTCTGCATTTATTATATTGTACACTGTCTTTTCTGACAGTTTCTTTTTTCGACAAAATGTAACTTGATGAAATGGTGGCAGCAACTGTTGCAGAATTATCCTACAAAAATAAACAGTAATTTTTACTCTATTTATAATAATGTTACAATGCAAAAACTATTTAAAAGTCATGATTTACTCATTTATAATATTTAATTCTAAAATAAATTAAAATTATTTAAATATTTTAAATTAGTTAAATATTATGAAAAAAAAACCAGCCAAGTGCGAATCACACTCGCACACGAAGGGTTCCGTACCATTATCTATAAAAACGAGCAAAAAATCACGTTAGTTGTATGGGAGCCTCCTTAAATAATTTATTTTATATTAATTTAACTATTCTTTTTTAAAATGAATATATAAATTATAATTTCAAGTGTCCACCTGTTGCCGTTATCAATATCGAGCAAAAACAAGCAAAAAAATCATGTTTGTTGTGTGCGAGCTTACAACTTTTATTTTATTGTTTTTTAGTATTTGTTGTTGAAGCGGCAACAGAAATACATCATCTGTGAAAATTTCAACTGTTTAACTATCTCGGTTTATGAGATACAGCCTGGTGACAGACGGACAGACAGACAGTTGAACAGCGGAGTCTTAGTAATAGGGTCCCGTTTTTACCCTTTGGGTACGGAACCCTAAAAAAACTATTAAATATAGTATGTTACAGTAAAAAAATGATAAGCTGTTCATAAAAAGTTTTATCATGTGACTTGAACATCTGAATCTATCAAAATTTATATTTACTAAAATGTTATACACTTAGTTTTTTATTAAATCCTTATATTACATTTATTGAAGTGGAGGAGCAATGTAAAACAATACCTATGGCGTCTTAACAGACCTATGCTTAGGTACTTAAAAAGCATAAAAACAATTGATCCTTAATAATTGATTGAATAATTGATGATTAATAATTTCCACTTGTTTGTTGGGTATTTTGAAATTGTATATGTTTCTTTAGTCTACAGTTCGCCTAATAGTTGGTAAGATAGGTTACTACAAAAGGTGGAGTTACCTTTTGATGGTGTTCATTGGTATCATCATGTATCATACGCGAAGGTCCTGGAACTGGATCTGTGATAGTGCTTGATGGTCTACTTTTACTTGGATAGCACACAGCTTTAATCTAAATGTTAAAATTTAAGGGTTTAAATTAGCTAACTATAAAAAAGAAATAAAGCTAATTATAAAAAAAATAACTTGATCATTATTTGTTACCTTTTGAGGGTGTTGTATGTTAGTTATGTCTTGTAACGCCTGTGGTGAGTCTAAGACAGATTTTGTTGTAGAGGTTGATTCAGCATTATTCCCAAAACTGGAACTGAGGTTGGAGATTGACAGATTCTATAATAAATAAAAATAAAAAAATATTTACATACAAAAAAAGAATCTCTAAACTGCGTAATATAATATACACAGATATGTTTTGTACCATATTCTAAGCATTAAGTGAGGCATTACAACAGGTTTCAAGTAATGTTGTTATGTCATCACCGCTCTATAGTTATATACAATATTTTTTATATCACATATAATTTGACAGAACATTACTTTTGGCATAAACTTGTGAGATGTGAAAAAACTTAAATATGTTTTAACAGGGCAGACTCTACTCTAGAATACAATTACATATTTTTTTAACTATACACACAAAAGTCATTTCTATTTTCTACGTATATTACAAATCTTTCAATTATTAATCTTCCCATTAGTAAAAATATTGTTCAAATTACCTTATCAATGCATGGAACAGCATCTTTGGCAATCTTCTTCTCATTGATGTTTAAAAATTGTGATTCATCAAAATGTTTATTGCACAACATTTTGTGTTCGGAATACAATTTTTGTTGGAAGTCCACAGAAGACCATGAAGATTCAGGCAGACAAAATTTTGCCCACATTTCACAACTAAAAAGACGAAAATAAGAACTTAAATTATGTCATGGCAATGTAAGCTTTATCCTAGTTATCGGGGTAAACAATGGGTAAACTTACCGCTTCATGTTCGTTGATCCAGGCCTTGGAAAACGATACAATTTTATGTCTGGATCATCACGAGGCGAAAGTCCACACTTAAAACACTTTCGCTTTAAGTTATCTCCCATATTTACGCAAATGTAACAAAAAAAAAACATCAACCCATCAAATTGATTCAAATATTGATATTGATATAAATATTGATGTAAAGATTGCCAATATAGCTGATTGACAAGATATATTAAATATTTTTGTTGCTGGCATATAATTTTTGATTATGAGATCATATCCCACTAAGAAATGTCCCAAATCGCAGTAAGAGACTTGGCCGGGCCGTAACCGACAGTCAGTTTACAAATTTTTTTTTAATTGTTCTTATTTTTGGGAAATAGAGGAACTGAGCCATACAGCACAATTCTTCAATACACGTCTTCAATTAAAGGCCTTTTATGGCAATCAGCTGTTGTTACTACTCAACAACGTTTACACGAGTTAAGTGGTTAAGTTGGTAACTAAATTTTAACTAAATTTTAAGTTAAAAGTTGCGTGTAAACAGTCAGTTAAGTGACAAGTGGTAACTTAAAATTTAGTACGCAAGTGATTAAGTAGATTAGGATTCGTTCTATTTTTCGTATAAGTGGGTGGGCGGGGCTTCTCACTTAACACGTTTGGACGTGATTATTTAGTTAAGTGCATAAGTTGACAAACATGGTGGCGGCAAGAGCTCGTATTTATTTCGCATTTACTCTTTCTTTTTTAAATGTTGGAGAGGAGCTTATTTTCAACTTTAAAATTTGTTGAAGAATATTTAAAATAGATACGCTTGTAGAATAAAAATTTAGAAAAAAGCATATTCTTGTAAAGATTTTAATTTCCGAATAAAATTCTTCTCTGAATTGGTCCAAAATCACATTTACCATATATCTAAGTACAGAATTGACGAATTCCTTGAGATTCATCACTGCTCATCTTGATTGAACTTATGAACTTCACTACTTAATTCGTTTGGACACACAAGTGACATGCAGTAACTTAAAATTTAGTTACCAACTTAACTACTTAATACATGTAAACCGCGTATATTTCTGCCAATTATTTCAAGTATTAGTATAGACCACAAACTAACTAGTGATGCTACGCATCAGACGAACGTCTTCCTAACTACAACACTAGGAACGAACTTTTTCAATTTGACAACTATTTTTTTCTTAATTTTAAAATGACGGCAAGATTTTGGCGTAATTTCATTGGGGCAGCGCGAAAGCCCTTCTTCTATTCTAGAAGATATTTTGACAATCTAAAAGATAAAGAAGGTAAAATAAATAAAAGGCTTGTATATTTATGAATTTTTTTATTTCTAAACTTTATTTTATACTTTTATATGCTTTGTTTGTATTGCATGGAGGACAAATTGTTTTTCTAAACGCGAGACATTAGTACCTTTTAACTTTCAGCTAATTATGTTACACCAATTAAACACCGTTATTCTTATTGAGTAACCTAGAAAACATATCTTCTCAAAATGTTTGTGGCTTACAAACAATTTACCTACGTAGCACTATCCCTTTTAACCTTGTAAGTTAACACTATTAGCACAAAGACACGGTAACCAACGTTAAGTCCGATCTCAGTTCTTGGGAAATGATGGAAAATAACGTCCTTTCGCCTGCTTTCTTCACTACCAGCACTGTGCACCAAGTACATTGTGAAGCACCATGAACACATATTAATTACTATATTTGGGAATTGAGAGGTTGTGTTACGAAAATTGATCAACGCAAACTCTTAACTCACTCGGCTAATAGTGCTTTGTGCTTACAAGGTTTAAAACTTTGTAAATTAATTGTGAGCCACACAAGAAATGTTTTCTGGGTTACTCAATATGAATAACGGTGTTTAATTGGTGTAACATTATTAACAGAATATGAATAAAAGGTACTGATGTCTCACTTCTAGAAAATAAAAATTTGCCTCCCTTGCAATACAAACAAAGCATATAAAAATATAAAACAAAATTTAGAAATTTAAAAAAAATCATAAATATACAAGTCTTTTATTTATTTTACCTTCTTTATCTTTTAGATTGTTAAAATATCTTGTAGAAAAGGAGAGGGGCTTTCGCGCTGCCACAATACAGACCAATCGCTATGTCTTGTACTATCCTAAAAATTACTGAACACCTAATTAAAAACCGCTTGGAATGGTTTGTTGAGAACCATGGCCTTTTAAGCCCCTCCCAATTTGGTTTTCGGAAAGGCATGAGCTCCATGGATAGCCTAAGCATCTTCGTCGCTGATTTAAGGCTAGCTCTGACTAGCAATGAATCGGTGGTGGGGGTGTTCTTGGACGTCTCTGCAGCGTACGATTATCATCAACTCCCAATACTCAGGCAGAAAATGCAACAGCTGAATGTTCCGGCGAGACTGACATATTTCATATACAACCTTCTTGTTTGCAGATCTATCCAAATCCGACATGAACACGCCAATCATTCTACCCGATCTGTTTGGCAGGGACTCCCTCAGGGCTCAGTCTTAAGCCCTCTATTATATAATATTTAAACTTCGGATTTGGATAAGTCTGTCAATTGTTTCCGCAACATCCTTCAGTATGCGGATGACATTGCCCTATACCTTAGGGTTGGTGTGATCAAAGATGCAGTCCCTATTCTTAAAAATGCCCTTTCTTACCTTGGCAACTGGCTAAAATCATTTGGCCTTGCTCTTGCTACTCCTAAATGTAAAGCCATAGTATTCACGAGGAAGAGAATCTGTCGCCCAATCTCCATTTCTTTCTCAGGCGAACCTATCCCCTCAGCAAGTGAAGTGAAATTTCTTAGGGTGGTGTTTGATAGCAAACTATCAGGCACTGGTCACCTTAGCTATCTGGCCAAAAGATGTGGACTTTGCATAAACGTGATCCGACCAATCTTGGGTGTTTGGTGGGGGTCACATCCAAGCACCCAAAAATTCCTTTATAACGCCTTGATTAGGAGTGTAATTACTACACGACTACGGCTCATTCCTACTTGAGCCATGTAACAAATCAGGTTTACTAACCATTCACAAAATCCAAAGCCAATGTCTGCGGATCATCTTGGGTGCAATGAAATCATCACCAATCAAAGCGATGCAAGACGAGTACTGTGAACCTCCTCTCTAACTCAGAAGACAATTCCTGTCAGACAGGTTCTTGGCAAGAACCCTTCAATTCTCTTCCCATCCAATACACCATAAACTCTCTTCTCTTAAGTCCTCCATCCCCAACTCTAGCTGCTGGGATAACAAAACGCCCCCATGCCTTATACAAAGCCACTACAATCTGGACATTTCACCTACCACCACATTCGACTGTAAACATAATTGTGTTTATACCTTCCTTTATGAATCGCTTATATTTACTCCTAATATAGTCCTTTTAGTAGATTTTGGGGTGACCAAAAATTACCCACAAGCCAATACCACCTTTATAAGCATTGTGGAAGAAAAATGGGTGGATTGGACTCAGATCTACACAGATGCCTCATAGCTCTCCAGTTTAGGGTGTGTTGGGTCAGCTGTGTGGATTCCAAAATACTCAGTTCTTCTCTCATATAAATGTCCTCCTCAATCTTCTGTCTTAACTGGGGAGTCAATCGCACTTTTGGAGGCTGTCAGATATGTGAGTGACAACCTAACTTAATAACTCACTAATACTCTCAGACTGCCTTAGCGGTGGGCTTGCCCTAAACTCAAATCCTTTTAAAACTGGCTCGAAACTGCCGGTCACTCTACAGATCAGATATCTACACTACCAATGTTACGCCCACAATAAAAATGTTGCAATAGCTCGGATACCTGGCCATGTAGCCATTACAGGAAACTGCGTAGTTGACAACTTTGCCAAAGATTCCATTCAAATCGGTTTATTAGACCAATATAAGTGTTATACCAAAGACCTTGCTACTCTGGCTAAAGAACGTCTGAATGTGACATGGAATTCTGATTGAAAATGGACCAGGAAACTGGTAGGTAAACACTATGGAGATGTCCAACCTGCAGTTACCAACAAACCTTGGTTCTCCAAATATAAAAACCTAGATAAAAGATCAACATCAACAATTTGTAGGCTCAGACTGGGTCATTGCTGTAGTTCTGAATTTCTATATAGGATAGGTATCCGAAACTCCCCACTCTGTGACTGTGGTCTAGAAATTGGTACAATAGACCACGTCTTTTTCAACTGTTCCCTCCATCCCTCATTATATGATATCCTCCACCACATATTCCCAGGCCCACTAATGTTAAAACATTAGTAACTACTTTCAACCCCCAAATTTTGAAATCCCTTACTAATTATATCCTCAAGTATAAAATATACTTGTAAACACAGTAAATTGGTACATGTTGTAATTTCCACTAACCATAAGTCCTTTGTATTAATAGTTTTTAAGTGAACTAACAGGTTTTGGTTTTTTTTTTAGTGAGTCTGGTGTGTCCTGCTCTGAGGAACCCATCGTCATTCAATAACCGTGGCTTCTCCAATACCTGACACTGGCAGTAATAGTCTGTCGAGTCGTAACGACGGCTGATTGCCATATTTTACAAGAATAGAATAGCATAGTTCCTAGTTCCTAGTGTTGTAGTTAGGAAGACGTTCGCCTGATGCGTAGCATCACTAATAAGTTTGTGCTCAGGTGTATTATTGTTTTTTTGCTCATATACTTTTTCCGAATAACTCTGAACCAGCGACTTGATAAATACCTCGAATAGTCATAATGTCTTATATAAATATGTAGTTATGTATATCGAATCATAGAACGTGGAAAAACGTTGGTTGTCTCCCTCTACTTATATAAATATGCTAATAAAAGAAAGAGATAGTACTATTTATGAATGTTGTCACTAAAATATCAATCGTGTCGTGACGTCATAGCCAGTGGTTGGGGTGCCATAAATCTGCCATTAAAAAAGCTGTCAAAACTGACGTTTCGGAGCTTTGATTATTTAACCAGATATCGATGATGATAATTAAAATATTTTTATTTTTCATACGATCGATGCAAATGATAACAGGTGCTTACACAGTCAATCATATCGAAACGGTATTTGCATTGCTTGCCGTTGTGCGCGTGTCTTTTAAAACAAAAAGGCGTGAAGAAAGAGTGAATTAAGTTTGCTTAGAATTGTTAACTTTGTTATTGAATAGGCAGGTAAGTAGTTATTTTGTTTATTATTTTTTTTATTAATAATTAGCAGGCGTTTGTCTTCCATCTCACCTGATGGAAAGTGACGATGAAGACGAGGATCATACACGCCTGTCTAAGAGGTACCTATTCACTCTACACTTGAAAGCTCCAGGGTTATATTTGTCTGATTCGATACTCTCTGTGCAACCCTAAAATTGGACGACATTTAATGACTTTATTCAAGTTTAGGTATGCACGTTGTTTGCGCTGATGGCGCCGAATTTATATTTCTTATGGGTTAGGTTCCTTTTAAAATGAGTAGATGACGTTTAAAGTATAACGTTTTAATGAATATAATTACAATAAACAATTACAAAGGTTTAAGCGCGTAGGTACGTTGTGAGTGTTGCGAATGGTGTGCGAATGGTGTTGCGAATGGTGCCCTCCTGCCGTCGCGCCATCGGTTTTATAGTAGTCGCCGCCAGCGCCCCTGGTGGTGCTCCGTGGAACTTCCGCCGAGCTTCTGCGTATAGATGGCGCGCACATACCGGCGGGCCTTGAGAGCCTGTGATAGCTCTCAATAAATGATGATTCAATTGGAGAATGCCACGACGTCATCGTCTTGGCTCGTGACCAGCTCCAACGTCCGTGTAGTTGCTTTGGACAGGAAGAGGGCAGATTTTTGAGAATGCCCTTTTTGTGATCCCGGCAGCCGTACGAATGCTGGCTACTCTGGATACTCCATCTCGACCTGGGAACATAGATAAAATTCTTCCTAGGCGCCACTTCAAGGGCGGAAGATTGTCGTCTTTGATGACGACTAGCGTCCCCGGTTCGATGCTCGCCTGAGCTGTTTGCCACTTGGTACGCCTCTGCAGCTCCGTGATGTACTCGCTAGACCAGCGACGCCAGAACTGCTGCCTCAGGTGCTCCACCCGCTTGTAACGAGATAGCGTGTGTGATGGGGCTGCGATGTCTTCCTCAGCAAGGGCAGTCAAGGGCCGACCAATCATGAAATGAGCTGGAGTGAGGGGCAGAAGGTCGTTGGGATCTGAAGACATAGGGTATAAAGGTCGGGAGTTGAGGACGGCTTCTATCTGTGCCAAAACCGTACTAAACTCCTCGAAAGTTAAATGACTATTACCTATAACGCGATTTATGTGATGTTTGCAAGTTTTTACCCCGGCTTCCCACAAACCCCCAAAATGAGGTGCATAGGGCGGAGAAAATTTAAATTCAATTTGTTGGTCTGACGAATAATCAAGAATGGATTGACGATTTTTCACTAACATAGTATTGAGTTCTCTAGCTGCACCAACAAAGTTCCTGCCTTGATCTGAAAATATTTGCAAAGGCTTTCCTCTGCGAGCTATAAATCTTTTTAATGCTAAAATATAACTTTCCGATGACAAACTAGTAACCAATTCCAAGTGTAATGCGCGTGTTGTGAAGCAAACAAAAATACACAAATAACATTTCTCAAGTTTAGCACCCCTACCTTTCCGGTTTAAAACAAACAAAGGCCCCGCATAATCAACTCCGCATCGAATAAATGGAAACCCTGGATTTAATCTAGCACTAGGTAAGTTGCCCATAATTGGTTGAACTACCTTGCCTCTCATGCGACAGCACATGACACATTGATGTACCACCTTCCTAGCAAGATTTCTACCACCTATTGGCCAATAACTATCCCTAATGTGTGATAATAACAAGAGAGGCCCTGCGTGTAATAACCTAATGTGCTCATATCTAAATAATAATAATGTAAAGTGATGCTTACTCGACAACAAGATAGGATGCTTTTTATTGTATGCAAACTCAGAGTTGTCCAATCTGCCACCTACTCTCATAATATCGTGATTATCCAGGAAAATATTTAAACTAGATAGATTAGATTTTAATTTAATTGCATTTTGATTAATGAGTGCATTGTATTCAATTGGAAATGAGTGCATTTGTACGAGTCTAACTACATATAACAAAGATTCATTTAATGCATTAACTAACAACGGGCCGGTTTGTGTGCTGGTTTTTGTTTTTAAGCGTGTATTTTTTATAAACCATAATACATAGGCACTAACGCGATGAAGTCGTTTAAGGTTCGAAAATCTATTAAAATCAAAACACAATCATTCGAAACTTTGATGACATACTACTGACTATTTGAGATATTTAATTATTTAATTCCGGTAAAGTTAATTCTTGACGTTTTAAATTATCACATTCACTATTAAAACACTGTGACATACCTTTATTTAAAAACTGCGGTCCATTCCACCATAAACTTGAGTTATGTAAATCTAATAAACTAACCCCACGTGACACTAAATCTGCTGGATTATTTTGAGAAGTTACATGATTCCAAGTCGCATCACAAGTTAAATCAATTATTTCAACAACTCTATTTTGCACAAAGGTTTTTAACTGATTTGGTGGCGTTTTTAACCATCCTAAAACGATTGTGGAATCCGTCCACAAAACTACTTTATCGAATGTTAAACGAAGTGAGTTGATAATCTTATTTGCTAACTTCGCGCCTAATAACGCACCGCACAACTCGAGCCACGGCACGCTAACCGGTTTGATGGGAGCTACTCGGCTCTTAAAACATAGTAGACTACAACATGTGACGTCACGGTTATCATTGCCAGAGCGAACGTAAGCGCACGCGCCGTATGCTGCTTGACTAGCATCTGAAAAAATATGCAATTCTAATTTATTATAAGTATTACCTAGAACATGTCTAGGTATCGTAATGTTATGAAGATAAGTTAAACTATTTATGAAGTTATTCCACTTTACTAAATGATTTTGAGGAATATTCTCATCCCAACCTAATTTGCAAAGCCATAAGTTTTGCAATAATATTTTACCTAATATTATAAACGGAATAAGCAAGCCTTACGGATCATAAATCTGTGACACTACTGAAAGAATTAAGCGTTTAGTTATTCGACCTTGAATATTTTTAATTTTAGTAGTGAAGTGTAACTGATCACTGTGATTATACCAACCTACTCCGAGCGTTTTGCTGGGAATGTTATCGTCCAAGGACAACTGTTTTGACGTCTGTTTATCTTCCAATACCTCCGGCACTATATCTGTCGTATTACTTAACCATATCTGTCGCATTACTTAACCATTTCCGCAAAGAAAAACAACCTGAAAGACACGTATCCCTAATCTTATTACAAGTATCGGATAATTGTAATTTACAATCACTTCCGGTTATAAGATCGTCAACGAAGAAATCTTCCAAAATTACTTGTGAAACGTGCGCGTCATCGCATAGCAAACCTAACTGTCTCACACAACGTATGCTAAGAAATGGCGCGGACGCCGTGCCATAACAGTATTAAGCTGGTACACACTGAGCGTATCGGATGAATTGTTTCTCCATAAAATTAATTGTAAGTTAAGTTGATCTGGGTGGATCATTATTTGACGAAACATTTTTTCTATGTCCGCGCAAACAACGTATTTATATTGACGAAAACGAAGCAAAATAGAAAACAAGTCGTTTTGAAGTGCCTGACCGACCATTTGAATATCATTGAATGATTTACCCGACGATGTTTTTTGACTAGCATTGAAAACTACTCGTAATTTCGTCGTTAAACTGTCTTCGCGAAATACTCCGTGATGAGGTAAGAAATAATGTGGTGCAGAATAATTCTCAATGCGCGACATGTGTCCCAGGCGTAAGTATTCATTCATGAATTCGCTGTACATTTTTTTATATTCCGGTGATCTATCCAACTTGCGTTCGAGTGCAAGGAACCGGTTTCTAGCTATGTCGTAACTATCGCCTAGAACATCTGCAGACTGTTTCAATGGAATGCGAACTGAAAATCGACCGTTTGGTAAACGTTTATGCGTATCGACAAATGTTTGTTCACAAATCTTTTCTTCGACCGATAAGGATGAATTTAAATTATTAGGAATTTCCTCAATTTCCCAAAATTTCCTAAGCTGGTCGTTCAACTCGGCCTGGAGGAAATGGCATTGCGTTAAATTACTAGGCGAATATTTATAATTATTAAATACTGGACCAGAAACTATCCAACCAAGTTTAGTATTTTGTAAAAATGGCCCAGTTGGTAGACGAATTTTACCTTCCAGTAGTAAACCCCAAAAGTAATCTGCCCCGATCAATAGATCTACCTCCGATGAAGCGTAAAATAAAGGGTCGGCTAGAGTTACATTAGGAACTTTTAAAGAGTCATAGTTTAAACTAACTGTAGGCATGGTTGTAGTTATACTAGGTAAAACTAAACAGGTAAGGCGTGTATTATAATGTTTGTTGTCTGAATGTTTCGTTAAAGATTTTGATGTGATTTCGCATGATTGAGTAGATTGCGTAACGGCCTGACCTACCCCCGTGATTTGATAAGCGGACTGTATCGAAT
Organism: Marasmarcha lunaedactyla; assembly: GCA_923062675.1. Classification (NCBI taxonomy): domain Eukaryota; kingdom Metazoa; phylum Arthropoda; class Insecta; order Lepidoptera; family Pterophoridae; genus Marasmarcha; species Marasmarcha lunaedactyla. The sequence continues at coordinate 18,968,200 of OV281352.1, read as the reverse complement.
TAACATTTAATTTTTGACTTAATGATTCTGTAATTATGCAATGTTGACTACCGCTGTCCAACAAGGCGCGGGCTTTATAATAATGGCTGTCTGGACCGGCAACTTCGACTAATGCAGTTGACAGTAAGACGGTATTTAAAGCGCTTAAGTTCGTAACACCAGCGTCTTGGCGATTGTTCCTGGGTGAACTGGTACAAGTATGCAAGACAGCCGAGTTACTCGACTGGGACGGTGCCTGTGGCTCGGGCAGTAACACCGACGTTGAAGCGTTTTCATTTTTAACAAAGTCGTTGTGAAGTAAAGTATTGTGTTTCTTATTACATCGTTTGCAGGGTCCAAAATAACAATCGAATACTGAATGACCTGCTCGCAAACAATTAATGCAAATCTGTTTATTGTTTATAAAGTTTAATCTATCTTTGCCTGATAAATTTAAAAAATAATTGCAAGCGTAAAGCGAGTGATTTTTATTACACTTCGGGCAAACGCGGGTAGCTTTGTGTGGCTTACTGGTAGATGCTAAACTGTGAACTTTAACTAGCTTTTTTGGAGAATCGTTTATTACTTTAGGGTTATTAAGAGAATGATTTGCCTTGAGCATTTCTAATGTATCAGCTTTATTTCTAAGGAACGTTAACAAGTCACTAAGGATTAAATTATGATTCGCATTGCTTTTACATTGCTCCCATTCCTTTTCAATATTTAATTCTAATTTTGATACGATTATGTATATAATGAGTGTATCCCATGATTCAGTGGGTTCACCAAGAGTATTTAATGCACGTAAGTTTTTAAGCACTGAATCTACTAACCGTCTAATTTGGAAGGGACATTCTTTGTTTACTGATTGCAAGGAGAATAAAGCTTTAACGTGATTATGAACCAGTAAATTCAAATTCAAATTCAAATTCAAATATTTATTTCTCAACATTGACAATTACTTGTTCTTATTGACGTTAAATAAAACATGATTCTACCACCAGTTCGAAAAAAACCGTCGTGAAGAAGAACTGGCAAGAAACTTCACGGGTATATTTTTTTTCAAAATAAATTTACAGAGTCTCTTTATGTCTATACAAAATTATTCTTTTCTGCATCTGTTAGCTCGGCAAGTCTCCCTCCCCCCAAGTATCCAAACGACGAACACCCTCAATCGGCACCCGTTCACGAGTTAACGCGGGATCCAGCCATCGCCCTCCTCAACCATATTAGAGGAAAGTGAGCGACCCGTCACCCGACGCTACCATAAGAAGACGTACTTTAGTGACAATGACGCTTTAGATATTCATCGGGACGAAGAACTCATCGCACAAACAGACACATTACACATGCTTTGTTACAAATACTAGTACAATCCTGTTAATGAGGGGATTATACCCAAGGGCTTTTATCATCCAAATAATCGGATAGTTTATAATATGCTCTAGCACACAACTTCTCCTTTATAGTTTCTTTGAATTTGTCAATAGGAAGACCTTGGATATCCTCAGGAACCTTATTATAAAAGCGTATACATTGACCCATGAATGAGTTAGTGACTTTATGAAGCCTGCTATTATGAGCTGCCAGCATATTTCTTCCTCTTGTGTTAACATTGTGCAGATCTTTTTTTCTTTTGAACAAGGTTATGTTCTTTTTAATATACATTAAATTTTCTAAAATATATTGTGAATGGAAGGTAAGAATATTTATTTCCTTAAATTTACTTCTAAGTGACACCCTTGGACCGAGCTGATAGATTGCGCGAACCGCCCTTTTCTGCAGAATAAATATAGCATCGATGTCGGTAGCACTCCCCCACAACAGAATACCATATGTCATGAGGCTGTGGAAGTAACCAAAATAGACTAATCGAGCAGTTGTTTCATTTGAAATTTGTCTAATTTTTTTAACAGCATATGCGGCAGAGCCAAGCCTTTTCGCTAAACCATCAACATGCGGTCCCCACTGCAGTTTGGCGTCTAAGGTTATGCCCAGAAATACAGTTGAGTTTACAGGAGTCAGTTCCTGGCTCTTAACTACAATGTTTGTGTTTACCTGTTTGACGTTTGGCAATGTAAATTTAACACATTTCGTTTTTTTTTCATTGAGGAGCAAATTATTAGCTGAGAACCACTGCTCTGTGTTGGAGATGCATTTGTTCACCGCTCGATAGTCAATTTCTTGTCTTTTGATTTTAAACAAGAAGGAAGTATCGTCAGCAAACAATATGACCTCGCATTGATTCTTAACGACCGATGGCAGATCATTAATATAAACTAAAAATAGGAAAGGACCAAGAACTGAGCCCTGGGGCACACCCATTGTCACTGCCGATCCTGATGATTTTTCTCCATTTATTGCAACTTTCTGTTTTCTATTAGAAATATATGATTTAATCAAGGCAAGCGCTCGGTTTTTAATGCCGTAATGGTGCAGTTTCATGAGTAGAGTAGTATGATCCACACAGTCGAACGCCTTGGACAAGTCACAAAAGACACCAATAGCATCACACGACTCCTCCCAGGCGCTGAATACGTGTTTTATGAGCTCAACACCGGCATCGGTTGTTGAGCGACCCCGCGTGAAACCAAACTGCTAAAAATTCATTAAACTATTACCGTAAAAATGAGAAAGTAATTGATTTAAAATTAATTTTTCAAAAATCTTACTGAGCGTTGGTAGTATAGATATAGGTCTAAAATTATTAGGGTCAGACATACTACCTGCTTTGAATATTGGAATGACCTTACTCAATTTCATTAAATCAGGAAAAACACCATTATCAACACAGTCATTAAATATACTGGCTAAGTACGGGGCTATACCATCAATGACAGATTCAATAATTTTAACAGAAATCCCATCTAAATCGGCAGTATTTTTTACTTTAATGCTTTTAAATGCATTTAAAACTTGTGGAACAGTAACATGTTTAAAAATAAAATCAATATTGCATGAATTTACATTTTCCGTTAGCAGTGACTGTGCAAGAGTGGAACATGAATTAATACTCGAAGTAGTTGACACAGGGATGGCAGTAAAAAAATTTTCAAATGCTTCAGCAACTTCTTTGTCAGTTGACAACACTTTATCATTAATTTTTAAATTATATTTGGTGTGTGGTTCTTTTGCTTTCCCAGTTTCCTGATTAATTATATTTTAATTTAGTATTGTTATATCTTTCGCTTAATAAGCCCCATGCGATTCTATAATTTTGAGAAGAGAATTCTAACGATTTTATGACTTGTAAAGCGTTACCTACAAGAGCTGCTCTAAGGTAATGGAATTTTTGTATTTCATCTAGCTGTACAGAGTTATGTATCATGGAAAGGTAGGTGTCTCTAAACTCAAGCCAGTTGTCGTAAGAACCGTCAAATGTGGGTAACGTTATTGTTGGCAACTTTACTATTTGATTACCGTTAGATTTGTTACTAGTTTCTTTACTTGATTTCTTTAATAATAGCTCAACGTTAGACATGACACTGTAATATGAGTTTTCGAAACCTTTCCGTATTTCTAGCTGCTGAGTTAAGTCACAATCTGAAACCATTTCTTCAATAGAAGCTTGTATTGAATTATATTCGGTTAAAAGAGATTTAGCTATGTCACATCGCAGACCTAGTTCAGTACTTTGATTTTCGTCTAGAAGTTCCGTCAAGTTAGACACGTATTTAATGAATAATGTCAATCTACCCTTGATTATACCGCGTTTTTTGTTAAGTTCACGAATTTTATCACTATAATCTATTAATTGCACTCCCGGATTTGGAGATTTACTCCGCACTGATAAATTATCTATGCTCATTTTGGAAAGTGTGTGTGAAGGTAGGTACTTACAATTTTGTTAGGTACGTGGTGAATAATGCGCCCGCGTAGCGTCGTTGTACCCGACCTCGAGCTATAGAAAGAAAAAGTTTTAGCACAGATAGACAAAGAAATGGATGAAGTGGGAATTAAAAGGAACGATTGGTCGAACCCATACGGTGATCCTTGCTGATTCTTCCTTGTTTTTGAGGGTATCCTGATGATGCGGCTTCTGAAGGTCCAATGTTTGCGCTGATGGCGCCGAATTTATATTTCTTATGGGTTAGGTTCCTTTTAAAATGAATAGATGACGTTTAAAGTATAACGTTTTAATGAATATAATTACAATAAACAATTACAAAGGTTTAAGCGCGTAGGTACGTTGTGAGTGTTGCGAATGGTGCCCGCTGCCGTCGCGCCATCGGTTTTATAGTAGTCGCCGCCAGCGCCCCTGGTGGTGCTCCGTGGAACTTCCGCCGAGCTTCTGCGTATAGATGGCGCGCACACACGTTTTTTTCGTACTTAGGGCTTGTCCATTGGTTGAGGTCAATGGGCTGCAGCCATAGCAGGTAGTCTTCATGCAAAAAAAAACTAAGAATTATGTCTATGGTTAGAACTTTTTGATATAGACAGCTCCGTTGCTACTTTTCGAGCGAACAATCTGCAACTGCCTCTCAGTACTGCGCGCCGAAGTGGATGCTCTTCGGAACCGTGTCGATCGCATTGAAATGCACTTCCAAAGCAAAATGCTACTTGTACATGGGATTCCAGACCAACCCAATGAGGACACGTGTGCCAGGGTAGTCTCCAGCTTGGCCAATAAGTGCAACGTGCCTTCGCTTACAAGCAACAGCATATCCGCTAGTTACAGGATGGGGAAACTTGTCCGTAACAACACGAAGCCACGGCCTATCGTAGTCAAGTTTGCCGATTTATCTGTACGTAGTGCACTGTGGCGAAGTAAGGCTGCCCTCAAGGGATCCCGTGTAACATTGTCAGAGTTCCTAACTAAACCACGGCATGATGTGTTCTTGGAAGCAAGACAGAAATTCGGCGTTGCACATTGCTGGACAATGGATGGTGTGATTAACATTAAAACTCCAGATGGCAGACGGTGCAAGCTTGAGACTATGGCAGAGCTCTCCAATATTATTTCTAGTGTTTCCACCCAAAGTAGTTGAGTGCTATCATTTTCATTAATTTTATTATATCACTTAAATGGTCTATTCACACTGCATGCAACACCTTAATCTGTGCTTTTTCTTACACACTATATCGTTATTGTTTTAACTTTCAAGTCGATTAATACAATTCACTAAACACGAGTGTAATAATTCCGCAACAATATCAGCAAGGTCTATTTAGACTGATCGGCTGGCGCATCGCGGAGAAGCATCGCCATCACATAACCGGTTTGCATTTTTATGTTGTTTACCATCCATGTTCCATCCAATGCATCCAATGCAATTATTGTTTTAAATTAATATAATTCAATTAAAATTCATGATTTTTTTTGGCAATATTAGTAGTTGTTTATTGTTGCGTGTATGTGGGAATTATGACTTTAGACTTGCATTTTTTATTTTCTGTTTTGTTTGTTATTATGGACACTTTTTGTAATATTTAATACTTATGTGATTATCTTTCGAATTGCCGGTGTGTAGCTATCTATTTATTAATAGTTTTTATCTTAATATTATTATTATCCTTTCTTCCTACTTTATACATTTTTATTATTAAATATAAAACCTTATTTATAGTAATTACTTAACTATATATATTTATTTACTTATTTGGTACTTTATTTTTTATTCTTTTTATTTTATTATTATTTTATTGTTGCATGATGTCAGATGATTAATTTCATTCTATTAGTACTTCTGGTAGTGAAGTTACCTTCTGCTCCCTGAGTGATACTGAAACCGATTCCCTTTCTCCGCTGAACCTTAATAACTTTTTATCATTAGATAACATCAATATTTGTCATTTGAACGCCCAAAGCATTCCTCAACATTTCACTGACCTAAGCATTTTCAAACCTGATATTGTGCACGTTCTATTAATATCTGAATCTTGGCTCAAACCTAATCTTAGTAGTAATTTATATAATATAACATGATACACTCTCATTCGTAATGATAGATTGGGGAAAGGTGGCGGTGGCGTAGCAATCTATCTCAAATCCACTATTAAACATAAAATTATTTCTATGTCATCTGGTCAATACGCACGCACCGCGGAATATATCTTCATTGAGTTGTGCTTAAAGGGATTAAGCACAACTCAACTTAACTTGCTGCGTTGGAGTAATTTATTGTCCACCGTGTGCCGATTATTTCTGTGATATGGAGACTGTTCTGGAGAGAGTAGCCTTTGAGTATTCATATCACGTTATCATGGGTGATTTGAATACAGACCTTCTTGTAAACAATTCTCGAGCACTTTGGTTACAAAGCATAACTAAAGCATTTAGCTTGGAAATCCTTCCACTCAATGCAACTCATCATAACTACGGCTCTCCAGATACCTGGTTAGATGTGATAATAGCTTCTCCGTCCGATTTCATTCTCAATCACGGTCAGGTGGTTGCTCCAGGTTTTTCAAGACATGATCTTCTCTCTACAACCATGGAATCAAAAATGTTCAAGCAACCACCCAGATTTGTTAAAATTAGAAGTTATAAATAAATCGATTACGAACTCTCTAACAAATAATGCACTAAAGTTGATTGGTCATTAGTGTTTGCAGCCGATTCGATAAATGATAAACTTAGTATCTTCTGTAAAATAGTAATACGGTATTTAATAAATTTGCACCAATTCGCAAAATTAAAGTTAAAAGACCTCCTGCGCCTTGGATCAATCAAGACATACGGAAGGCGATGAATACTCGTAATAGAGCTTTTTTAAAATTTAAATCTAATAAAAACGAAGTAAACTGGTCCTGTTTTACATCAGCAAGAAATCGATGTAATCAAATAATTCGAAATGCAAAGCGCCGACACTTCCATGATAATGTCACAGATTCATCTCCAGCAAATGTATGGAAATTTCTTAGGTCTATTGGGCTGGGTAAACAATCCTCTACTGTGAATTACTCAAAATTCTCCCCTAATGATTTGAATAAACATTTCGCTTCTTCCTCGCCACTCAATAACCATGTCAAATCCAAAACCTTATCAACTATCTCTTCTCTTGGTAAACGTTGCAAATGATTTACAGTTTAAATCTTGTAAACTTGTGTTGTTAAAATGGAAAAAAAATAATAATTCAAATTAAATGTTCAACGATTGGCACAGACCTGAGATTGCGTAGGTAAAAGAACAATGCCCATGTTTCATATATGCAATGACCTGTCAGCCTGTTTTTTATTGGTCTAATGTATAAATATAAAAATGATGCAGAAAAAATAGTGTTATATTCTTAAACTTAACTTAAGGTTAACAACTTCATGCAATTTAGCAATTCAGAAAAAAAGTTACACTGAAAAATATATTTCCAGGTTATATATCAAATTCAATAAAATTTCATAGTACATCTTGGCAATTTTTAACTTGGAAAAACGAAAGTGCAGCTCATTTCAGGATTTTGGTTTCAGATTCTCACGGATGTGTTATTTTTTTTTAAGCTAAAGAAGTAAAAAGCCTTTCAAAACCTCAAATTACTAAGTATTCTCAATAATTATGTTAAAATTCATGTATGAAAACTCATATTTGGTTAAAATGTAGACAAACCTTCTATCGCTGTAATGAAATAGCATGAAAGATGTCGATTTCAAATGAGTTCATTGATGTAAGCCTCGGCATTATAATGTAGATAGTGAAACACCTGTTCATTTTATCCAGTCAGATTATAGATTTTTTCACAGATAAGTAGGTATGTGTGGATTTTAAAATAAAATTCCTTAGACAACATGGCCCCAAAGTAAGCAAAGGCTTGTGTTATGGGTTACCATGTAGCGAACTACGAGGATCCTAGAATATACATACAAAACCGATAACAAGGTAATGACGAACTGTGTTACAAGTACCTACTAACACATATGTCACAGTTAAAACACAGCATACGTTGCGCCATCTATAGTCTTTTAGATGTAGCCGACATTTTAACGAACAGGAACACACTATGTAAATCCAATAGTTTAGCAAAATACAAGATCCGTGTAAAACTAGCGCAAGTAATCGTTGAAGCAGAAGCCAGAAACGTTAACCGGGAGGTTAGAAAAAGTTAGAAAAATCCAGAGTAGTATCGCACAGTACACAATGCCGAAAATGCAAACGAAGGAATGCGAACGTTTCATTCAAATCTGAACTGACGTTGTAATTTTTTACATTGTCAATATGACAGTTAAGTTTAGCTGTATTGTACATTTAAGAAAAATAATTGATTATTTCATTTTGATGTGCATTACTTTAAATAAATTAACAAATAGAATACCAATTTAATTTAAAAAGTCGTATATTTTTATTACTTTATAAGCAAATTCGAAATATTGTAAAGTTCGAGCTTTATTTGGAACGAAACGTGTCATAGACCATACATATACTGGGCGCGTTCGTGGCAAACCAAATGTCAATAAATGACTATGAAAAGAAAACCCAATACATTTTTTTGTGGATTGTAGTTTTTGACATGAATTAGGGTTTATGGTTCAGTTAAAAATTTGTAATTTTTCGTACTATATTACTTATCTATACATAATACGAGTTGTCAAAATGTTGATAGATCAGGAATGGTCTTTCATCTTTGATATATATTACAAAATAATCCTTAAAATTTTGTTTAAACAAATAAATTTGTCAAATTTAAACCATACTGTCAAGTTCAATATTTTTTTATACTTTGAAAATTTAGCATCGTTTATTAGTTTACGCATAAGTTGTTTCTGTATAGTGTCAGCTTTTCTAAAGTATTTTTTTATTTGCAACAGCTGCAGTAGTTTATTTAAAATAGACTTGAAACTAGATAAAGTCATAGGGCCCTCGACGCGACGGCAACCTACCGCGAGCGCGGACAAATAGCGCGTCATTACAGCTTGTACTTGGACGTTTCAGTGGATAATCATAAAATTTTTCATCAGAATGGAAATTATCGTACAATCTGCGTACGATAGTCGTGTACCATCGTACATCGTACGTAGTTATGAAATTATCGCACATGTAAGATAATTATAGTACGGTTCCGAACGCTGCTCGGAATGGTTATGTTATGATCAGTTTTAGCGCGGATGCGCGGTTTACATGTATTAAGTAGTTAAGTTGGTAACTAAATTTTAAGTTACTGCTTGACACTTGTGTGCCCAAACGGGTTAAGTAGTTAAGTTCATAAATTCAATGAAGATGACCAGTGATGAATGTCAAGGAATTCGTCAATTCTGTACTTAGATATGTGGTAAACGTGATTTTGGACAATATCAGTGAAGAATTTGATTTGGAAATTAAAATCTTTACAAGAATATGTTGTTTTCTAACTTTTTTACCTCGTTTATTCTACAATTTTAAATATTCTTCAACAAATTTTAAAGTTGAAACTAAACTCCACTCCGACATTTAAAAAAAAGAGTTAATGCGAAATAAATACGAGCTCTTGCCGCCATCCACTTTGTCAATTTATGCACTTAACTAAAAAATCACGTCCAAACGTGTTAAGTAAGAAGCCCCGCCCACCTACTTATACGAAAAATAGAACGAATCCTAATCTACTTAATCACTTGCGTACTAAATTTTAAGTTACCATTTGTCACTTAACTGACAGTTTACACGTAATTTTTAACTTAAAATTTAGTTTAAAGAAGGCCGGTCACCCTCCATACATTTAAAAACCTGTCACCTTAATTCTTTCATTGATCCGGTCTTGAATTCGTTAGTGCTTTAAACAGTTCTTTATTGAATTAAATATCCAAATCTATTATCAATGTTTTAAAATTCGATGCAGAAATAAAATTATTTCATAAACTAACAACCTCAAAGCGTCAATGACTTACAAAAATAACAATTGTATAGATGTCGCATCCGAATAGTCGCAAATATATCAGGATATCAAATAGTTTAAGAAAATAATGAACAAATTGCTTAATCCTTGCGTAACAATAGGCGGCCTGCTGCAATGTAACAACTACTAACAAAAAAACAAGGCAAATTAAGCTAAAACATCCTTTGACATAATTATATCACATAGTGTATACTTTATTAAATGTTGTTGCAAATGATATCCTAATAAATTAGTTATTTTTCATAATTTGTTACGAGAGTAACTTACGTAATTGTTTTCTTCGCCTAGTTTTGAGACCTCCGTCAATATCATGACATGAAATATTAGAGATCCTGCATGGTTCAGAACTAGAGATCTTCACAGAAGTGGTCATATTATACACTACCTATTTATTTCCTCGATGACGCTTCAGGTCCCTTTACAGTTTGTCAACATATTAACAAAAAGCAAATGGTTGATTTTACATTATTACTTACCTACATCATTTAAAATCATTTTTCTGATTTTTGATTTTGATTGATTCTTGATTTTTCTGATGGATACGATAATTTTGATCCATATACGATAATTTTACGGCCCTGGTACGATAACTGCCTGGGTTCAGGTTGTGAACACTGATCCTCTCATCCTCTGTCCAGGGGGGTGTCACTCTATTTTAAGTACAGTGACATCTGCGAAAGAGCTAGTTCATGAAATTATCATCAGACGTTGTTTCATAAACTCATAAGAATGGCTAGGCAACGAAACCATACAGCCGACGTCAGATATGAATTTTGACAGCGTTTAGGGTTGATTGACAGTACAATCAAGCAGTTTTCTGTATCATCCATTTTGTTTTCTGTGTAAGCACTAAGCGTCTCGGTGTGTTTTCGGTGTGTTTTCCTTTTCCTTGTGCTCTAAGTGTAATTTTACGGCTGTTATTGTATTATCATATTTTTGACCCGGCATTCTTTAATGGACTTGATAGCTTTTAGCGAAAGGATTGTGAAACTGTGTATTTATGTTTAACATACGACCCGGCGCGTTGAACGGACTTAAGATGTCAAAAAAGTGTTATTTTGGATGCTTTGTTGTTGGTAAGTTATAAAATATAACAGAAATTTACTTTTAGAATAATTTTGCTCGAAAGGTTATTGTGACGGAGCATTTTTATTTAACATAGGTATAATTGTTATCATTTCTAGGTCCATTGCACAAATTTCCAGTCCCTGCCTTTCCGCATACGGATAGATTTAGTAAATGGAAAGATGTGCTGGAGTCAGCGACAAAATGTAGAGGAGATTCCTACATTTATTATAATATAAGACTGTGTTCTAGACATTTTGAAGATGTATTCATATCTAGACACAGTCACTTTTTAACCAGAAATGTGGTACCTACATTAAACCTGGGTGAGTAAATTCAAATCATCACTCTTACTTTAATTTGTGTACTTCTTTAAAAAGTAGTTCATTAAGGTTAGGAAAAAAACTAGAACAATCACTGGATAATATAGTAATTGTACCAATGTTTACACGTTGGTTGGAGTATGTGCAAACATTTTATACATATTGATGTTATCTATGAAAACCTGTGATAGCAAGGCAAAATATAAAAAAAAATTTTTAATTTTAGATAGCACTAACATATTCAAGCCCAAAAACTTCAAGTTAGTTATATATTGAGTATGTGACTGCATACATAAATAGTAACCATTTTTAATGTCGGCAGAATCCCAAACATCTGTCTTACAATTTATACTCTTAATTCTGTGAGTGATTAGTGCGACACTGGGTGCACACGCATGTACACCTACCTGGTACAAGTGTTCAGGGTAGATTTCTAGGTTAAGCTTTTGTAACTGTGTTTTTGTGTTTTATTATTCATTTTATTCTGTTTTACTAACATAGGCAATAAGAATCTGTACTTACTAATACACTATGGACTCTGTCTGAAATAAATACATTTTTTATTTTTTCTTTTTAAAAGTACTTAAATGATATTACAACATGAACATATTAAATATTCTGTTATCCTGATAACTATAAATCGATATCACACATCAAGGATACTCAATCTTTCACTATTCTATCTTATAGCTTGATATAGTTAAAAATCAAGCTCATTTTTACAACCATCAAATTGTAATTATAAATTTAAATTAGAGTAAATTGTTTCACTTAATAGTCCATCCGGACAGATCATTTCTGTAGATAAAGGGGTGTTTTCTCTTCATTATTGCAGATTTCAGCGTGTACAGTCCGCCAAGCCTAGGTTGAAAATATTTTATTTTTATTTATTTTTCTTTATTTCGGAAACAAACAGAACAATAATACACTTTAAATACTAAATATTCTCAAAATAATTCACAATCCAGCAAAGTTTCCTCTAATAAAATTTACAATTTTTAGTTAATTTAGAATGTAGAATACCAACATATTACACAGTTAAATAATTTGGGTTTTATAAAGAATTGAATTTAGATTAACACAATTAATCAAGGAACACAATTAATAAAGCAAATTAAATTATTTCTCTAAATTTACAAAATGAATGCTAGCAAATTACTTCTTGAGGACTTGCAAAGTTTGTCTAATGCTACGTTAAAATTGCTTTAGAGAGAGATTGAACATATCTAAGTTACTGAACACTTTATTGTTTGAATTACAAGATCTGTAAATAAATGAATTTGTTGCATAATTCATATGCATTGTGGGTGGCTGAAAAGCATGAATTCTTCTTGAATTGGTGCGGCAAATATATTTCTTTTGTAGCAGTGACTTATCAGCGCTCACAAAATAGTTCTCATTTTTATCAGATTCTTTACAGTATGTCTTCCAGTATTGAAAGACATACCATGCAATCACTCTTTAGTTTAACTAAATATATAATTTCTAAAGTGTCTGTTGAAAAAAAGTTGAAAAAACTACTTTTGAAATGTATTTGTAATGTAGAATTCATAAGAGTGTTGATGCAGAACAGTGTAATTTTCTACAACTTCACAATTATCATTACATTTTTTTTTAAATTACAGTACATGCAGACTTCCACGCAGACCCAACTGTAAACCAGGTTTCAAATCTCAATATAGTATCTGGTTAGTATAAATTTGCAATTTTAACATCAGGTCACAAATCAAAAGTACTGTTCATATATATGGTAACAACTAATACTCTCTGTAAAGTTCTGACTAAAGACTCGAGATTTTTTTTTGTGAGCAATATTTGTATTGTCTTGAGTACTATTTTTACTGTTGTCTTAGCTGGCAAATGTGAATGAAACTCGCCTTATGGTATGTGACATCCGCACACATAGACATCAGTGATTGTAATTATCATCTCGACTAAGGATGTTTCTCTGAGTGTTGGCTTCAGATGAAATTGCCTGTGTTCCAATAATTGCATTATCATATTATTATATATCTATAATAATATCATAGTGCAATTATATGGTAATTGCACATGCTTTCCTTTTATGATATGGTACCTTCGAACTATGATTCAACTAACAACCAATGCATTTCATCATAACAAAACAGACAAAATTGAGTTAGTAATAATAATAATAACTTCTGTATAAAATGCTAGCTCAATTTTAATCCCTGTTTGATAGTTGATTGGGTTACTATCAGGTTCTCAAGCTTATTTTAATGAAATAAAATTCTTCATTATTATATTCTGCACTATTGTAACCAATACCATAAAGATTTTTGTAAGTCTATGTTCAGCATTTTGTAACTAAAAATTAATGAACTTGAAAGAAGATACCAGTTACGAATCTGCTATATTGGTTTTATTTTATAAATTACAGTACATTCGGATCATCAGCCCGTACCATCCACATCAAGAGGTATTGGAATGAATAGTTCAAACATCACTGCAAAACCCAGTTAGTATACAATGTTTAATATAGCTTTCCAAGTAATATTTTATAATTATTTTAAAATTTTAATGCCAAATAATTATTAACCTATCAAGCAATACTGGACGACAATTTTACAAATCAAATGTAAAATTGTAAACAATGTACACATGCTGTTTCAGAAAAAGTAAGACCAAAAAAGAGTTGTCCTGTGTCTAGTTAACATACTGGGAACCAATTGAAACTGTGCATTCCTTACTTAGTCTAACCTTTTCATCAACTTAGTTACTTGGTCAAAAGCATCTTGTTGTAAGAAGTGTCATTACAAGGAAATTTAACTACCTCACTCAATACAATAAAAACTGGTATAGAGCAATATGAGTGTGAATAACACTTAGAGTATTTTGTGTTTTATTCATAAAACTACTCTAATTCAATGTATAGTGTAAAGTCACCTGTTCGGAACATTTTAAATCATTGTTATATCTAAATAAAGCCTGAAGATCTGTGAACTTTTCAGATAATAACCTTTAGTAAACTTATTTCGTCTTATAGACTGTATAAAATATTTATATTCAAATTAATATTTGAGTCTAAACATGTGTGAACTTTCATATAACATAACTGAAAATCCTTGAAGAAACTGCATGGCATCCAATGGTTTACTAGTGCAATTCTAGAATGGGACACCATAAGTGCTCTATATTATGCTGTGCTTATACATTGTGTATACTACAAAATAGTTATACTTTTTTATTATAATTACTAATGTAATATTCCTTCTTTAACAATTTACAGTTCATGCAGACCTCCAGCCAGAAACATCAATAAAAACTGAAAACCAAAATTCAAATACCAATTTAGTATCTGGTTAGTATTAAATGAATTTATATATCAAATTACTTATCAGCAGTTGTTCACAGGGAAAGCCTTTTCTCTATGAAATTCACTCCATGCCTCTTTACATTCGGTAAAAACACTTGAGGCATTTAAACAAATGTAAAGAATCACTATATTTCTCTGTGACATGTTTTGGTATATATTAAGAATATTACAAAAGTTTTGTTATTGTTGTGTATGTATGTATATATGTATTTGTCTAGTATATTACTTCAATATCTTGCTAAACTTCAATATGTACTGCACATAATATGTGCTGTATTAACCTATGCAATTCACTAGAAAGTTAATTTATAAATTTTAGGGTTGCCTGGAAGAGATCACTCTTTTAGTGATAAGAGGCCGCCCAAGTTGTTATTCTCTTTTATTTGTAGTTTTAATCTAAGTGTATTTTTAATTTTGCAAGCTTCACAACTGGAATTACACTGGCTGATACTTTCGTTTAATCGGACCGCAACCACGTAAACTTGACAAAAGTGGCAATCACGAAATGGCGTTGTATCATGTTTGTAATTATGGTGGCTAGATCAGCTATAACTTTGATGAGTCTATAGATGTGCCACTTTCTTGTTAGTTAGAACTTTGACGTCAGACAAAATCGTTTGCATATCACCTTTGGCGGTGTATCTGTTTTGGTGGTGTTTATTGTTTATTAAATAGTACTCCGTAGTATTGCATTACATTCACATCCACGAAACAAATTAAGTGTTCATAATTAATATCCTATGTGTCTTTTTGCAGTGCCATCTTGTCAAGGAATGCACATGGAGGTTGATACTGGAGTATACACAAATAGTAGGAAATCCAGGAATCAATTTATGCGTAAGTCAACGTGAAAATCGATTGGTGTTAAGTCTTGCCTATTGATATAGGTTCTAGGAGTTTCATAGCTCACTGGGAAGTAGGGAATATAATAAATGGAAAAAATAGTTTTCTTTAAGGCAACAGAAAAATAAAAGCACAATTTGATATAAGAAAAGATTAGATTTTCTTATTGTGACGGTAGGTTTGTTCTAGTCTATCAAACAATTCATTGCCTTTGTTTTGGTTTATTTAGCATTTTCCTTTTTTGTTATAAACATACTGTTGCCAGTGTTTGAAAATGCGAAACAAAAGAATAGTTAAGAAAGTTTTTAATTTAAAGCTAGTTATGTCGAAAAAGAACGTGTTTGTATGATTTTCTTTTGATCAATTTGAAAATTAACCCAGTTAAGTCAATTGTAACCAATGCTACAGAGGGAGAGGTCTTATTTCCTGCTGAAAACTGATTCTAACATAAAGAGTGGATAATATAAGTTAAACACATAACGAAACATTTTTTTCCGAAATGTCACTGTATTGTGATAAACTTCAAGTTTCGCTATGGTATTTTGAGATTCGAGTTTTCATGTCTCGCGAAATATATCACGTCATGTCCCTATGAAGTATATCGTCCTCGTAGATGAAAAAATCATTAAGTCGAAAAATGGCCAAAATTAGTTATTTATGTCACTTAAACAACTTTTTTTTCTTTATATAACTGTCTGACAAACAATTTTGTAGCTATCTTAGTTTCTAACTTACGAAGTGTGAAAAATGAGTAAATCCTATACTTTGACCCAACCGGGAAATGAGAAAAATAACTAATTTTGTTAATTATTTTATGTTTATCAAAAATTTACAAAACTTGAAACTAAAACGATTTAATTGTTTTTCTATTTAATTTTTGATGCATATGTCCCCGGGTTTAGGTAGACTAAAATCACTAAAATGATTTAGTACGTTTTTGAATTCAAGGGTTTGCTTAAACACTCGAACGCGAAAACTAACTTAACTCGAAATAGCAACTGCTTACTGTTTACTTTAAATGATTTTATAAAATACCACTAAAGCGAAAAATCATTATCTCAACAATATTACTTCTTCTATAATGAAAATAGATTAAAATATTGATTGCGAATAATACTTAAAACCTATTAGTATAATAAAAATTTAAAACATAGCGAAGTTTTACAGACAAAGCTGTTTACCTTTTTTGCGTAAAAAGGGCCATTTGATGCCGGCAAAGCAACCTAAACCATTACAATGCTACACACAATGCCGGTATCGGGGCCAAAATAGCTTTTCTGACGAAGAGAGACTTAAAATTGATCATGTGTACTAGCAAATTACCGATTTTAATGCACAAAAACCACTTTTACTTCAAAAAATGGTGGCTCAGCCTTTAAAAACTATGAAAGTTTGCATTCCCAGCCAAAAAAACCGAACTGCCGCCTATGAATATTATTTTGAAAAAGATGGTACTAAATGGACCAGTAATTGAGGCCTTTAAATACAGGGATGAGTACACAGGGACAGATGGTTGTGGTTCACGAGTTCCAATTAATAAAACCTCTTTGGAAATGGAACACAAGGTTATTGATCACAACTCTTTTCCTCGGCTGGAGTCTCAATATTGCTGGAAAAAAGTAAGTGACATAATTTGGATAGTAAACTCACAATTGCCAAAATGTACGAATTGTATAAAAAGCAACTTATTGTAGCTAATGAAAAACCGTGTTCTTTATACGTCTATAAAAAAATATTTGGCACTAAATTCAATCTGTCATTTTTACCCCTAAAAAGTACTTATGCATAACGTGCACTCGTTAGTGCTGGATGTCCAGAACGTTTGAGAGAAGACTTTAATTTACATATTGCAAGGAAGAATTAAGCTCAACAAGCTAAAGAATGGGACAAACAGCGGTCTATTATTGATGACAGTTACCTAGTCGTAACGGCTGACATGCAATACGGGTGACTGTATATACCAGTCGGTGGTGTTGGTTATTATACCAGAAAGTTATATTAAACGTCCAAAATTTTACCATACAAACGACTAAATCCCCTAATGAAGCATATTGTATACCATGGAATGATATTAATGGTAAAAGAGGCTGTCATGTAATAAATTTTATTGCGGACATCCACAAGTCACCGCGAAGGATCCGACGGCGAGGGCGGTCTGGTACCGGCTGGCGCTCAGGCACAGGCAGGATTAGTAGCAGGGAGCATCAGTCGCAGGCATCATCAGTAGCAGGCAGCATCAGTAGCATGCATCATCAGTAGCAGGCATCATCAGTAGCAGGCAGCATCAGTAGCAGGCATCATCAGTAGCAGACTGGCGCTCAAAAGCCAGCCCTCAGCTTATATAGCCGGGCTCGCATTCCATTCGAATTACAATTTGAAGTTTCAGAATTCGAAATGAAATGAAAATATTAAAAATATAAATAATAAAGAGGAGAAGACAAGAAGAACAAATAGATGTACAAACGACAGAAAAACTAATACAAGAGTTAAAAACTCTTATTTTTTTATTGCATGAGTTAGGGAGTTTTGTTTTTTTGTTTTTTAACCTTTATAATTATGTACATGCATATAGAAAATTGTCGAGTTTCACATAATTCCTTTATTAAAACTTTATTGAATTTATAAAAATACATAGTTTCATTTCTTTATGCACAACATTATTGTAAAAACTTATCACTCAGCTTTCAAACCTTAAGATAGGCATTATTTACAATTCACACTTCGTACATCTAGGAGTTAGTTCCATATTACCTAAATCCAGTTGTTTTTATTAAAATGATTTTGAGCTAAGTGAAAAATAACTAACTCAGAGCGAAAATTAACTAATTCATAAATAACTCCAGAGGTTATATAGACAAAAAATAATTAATTTACGTTTTTAAAGTTTTTCCAGTAATTACTCAATATTTATTTGGCACATAAATCAAGTGCATACTATGATATAAATTTCAATTAATTTCCTTCCCCATAAAACTTTAAGCATAGAGATATTTTATGCCAGGCTAAAGTTATGGCAATTTATATTTTTCAAAACTTTACCCCCCATTATCTCAAAACAGGTTTTTTGGACTTAGTGATTTTTCGCTCTACGGGGACGATATAAAGTAATTAAAATTTAAAAATGTTTAATACAAATAAAGATAATTTGGAACAAAATAATTTTTATTAAGTTTAAAAATAATGTAATTTATGTGTATTTTTTTTCCAGGATCCAAACTACAAGACAACTCCATCAAAAAACTTCTTGAGAAAATTCAAATCTTAAAAAAGCTAAATAAATCACAAAAAAAGCAACTTATCTTGGCCAAAAAAATCAGTTTATGTAAATTTTTTTTATCTACTATAGAGAAATTCCCTAAAACTATTGAAATATTTACGGGAATGCAATTAAAATACGACAAGAAACCAAGAGGTAGAAGATTTACCAATGAAGAAAAAATTTTAGCTTTAACTATTTATAAACAGGGTCCAAAAGTATATAATATTTTAAACAAAATGTTCATACTGCCGTCTAGACGTTCATTACAAAAATTATTAAGTGCATTGACTTTTAAACCAGGTATAAATAAACACTTATTTGAAAATTTAAAAGAAACTGTAAAAAAATTTACAGCTGAAAAAAGAATTGTATCATTACTTTTTGATGAAATTTCTCTTGCACCCGCCCTTCAATACAATCCAGTTTGCGATGAAATTACGGGATTTGAGGACTTCAGCAGTAAAAGAACAAATAATTTAGCTGACCATGCTTTAGTTTTGATGATTAAAGGAATCAAAGGAAAAACTAAACAACCAATAAGCTTCACGTTCTGCCGAAGTACCACCAAAAAATATGAGTTAAAAAATATTATTGTTAGTGCCATAAGAGATTTGAGGGCGGCTGGTTTAAAAGTTATATGCACTGTATGTGATCAAGCAACATCTAACATTAGCTTAATTCGAAGTTTGCATCAGGATACAAAAAGTAAATATTTGCAAGAGGGTAGACAATATAATTCAAAATCATTTGAAGTTGATGGCGAAAAAGTATATCCTTTATTCGATTCACCCCATTTACTCAAAGGTGTGCGAAATAATCTATTGATTAAAAATGCTAATTATTTTCACGATGGTAAAATGAAATGCGCGAAATGAGAGCATGTGGAATTACTATTAAATATTGATGAAGGGGACAATGAAATTAGATTAGTCAATAAACTCACAGTGAATCATATATATAAAGATAAAATTCCAAAGATGAAAGTTAAATATGCCGCTCAAGTTTTCAGCCAACGAGTATCAGCAGCAATGAGATTTTTAGCAAGTACGTAAAATATTATTCTTGTAAATTCTTGTTATAACATGTGTGTATCAAATTATACTTTTAGCGGCAAAAGTGTTAAATGGCAATTGAATCATTCAATCGCTATTTGAAGTTTTCTTTGAAAGAAATTGTTAATAGTGTCCCTTCAAAGACATACGCATTTTGTTTGGAATGTAATACGTTTAACTTTTAGAACTTAATATTTGTAGCTTAACATTTTACCAAAATTTATTTTCTCTTTATATTTTTATACTCTATCGATTTCCGTACGTTTTCATTCTTGCCGCTGAAATTGAATTATTTTATTAGTTTTTATTTTTATTTAAATTTTAATTCTCAACACAACTCCTCTTTTTTCTGTCAATTTATATCTATAAAGTTACGTAAGCTACAATTTTTAACCTGCACACTAGGTATTACCCTCATACACATGCCTAGCCACATACACATGTACACAAAATATGCAAAAAATATATCTTTTCTCATGATACCATGCTGAATATATGTAATATGTATTGTGTGCGTATAATAGAGAAAGGTGTGTACCTAGTATACAGGTGTTGAATTGTGTGGCTTCTCACTATAACCTATACTTGCCAACGATCACGTAAATTTTATTCCCGCAGAAATACATTATTTTTATCCTAAGAGATAAAATTTTTAAATATTATTTCTTATTACTTGTGTTAAGGGGTCGGCAATGGGAGTTGATGAGTGAAATATCAGTCAGTTTGATTGTAATGCAAACTCTATAGCTTTGCCTTACAAAATTGCTTTAAATAAAGAAACTCTACCATCTTAAATTCACTAATACAATATTAATATTTTAATCATACATTATAAATAAATATATTGTATTCAAATTATGTTATTTTTTGTTTCAGAACAGAACATACTGCCTAAGGAGTGCGAAGATACAGCTGATTTTCTGTTGATTTTCGATAAACTATTTGATTCATTTAATGGACATACTTATCAAGATGATTCTAAAATATATAAAGGTTGCTTTAAAACTAATTCTCGTCATATGAAATTATGGACTGATTTATTGCAGGTTTTGGAATCAATTAAATTTGAATCAATTGAAAAAAAAAAATGGAAATGAGGTGATTAAGCATGTTTCAATACCGTCTATTGTTAATTGGATTCATAATTTATGTTTTATTGAATTAAATGTTTTATTGAAATGTGGGATGATTTAAAAAATAATTACAATATAAAAAATTTGCTTACCAGAAATTTTAATCAAGATCCTTTAGAAAACTTTTTTAGTAGCATCAGAAGCAATGGGCTCAGAAATGTTAATCCTGATTGCTATCAATTTATTAATGCTTATAAAACGTTGATTATAAATAATTTTAATTCGTCCCATTCTCCTGGTGCTAATTGTGAACAAGATCAAGATCAATGCATGCAATCATTTCGAAATTTAATGGATAAGAATCATGAAACTCGAGAAGATTTTGCATGTGAAATTGATTCTTTGATGAATATCATGACTGTGATTAGAAATAATGATTCAATCATCCATAAGGAATCAAAAAAATATTTAACAGGTTATGTAATAAAGAAATTAAAATCCAAAATTTTTAAAAGATACAGCACCTGCAGTCATCATTTTTGTCGACCTGAAATTGATGTTGGTTCATTTAATTATGAAATTGATTATACCAAAAAATCTTTATTTCATCCAAGTGATTTGTTTATTAAATTAATGAATGATATTTACTTTTTGATTACAGCATGTTTGCAGGAATTTCCGGAATCAAATTATCTCAAACGAAGAATAAGTTTTTTTATTGATAGTGCCTGTGATTTTAGTATAATAAAATGCAAGAAACATAAAGCTGATTTAATTGATTATATAAAAAAGTATCAATGAATATTATAATATATAGTTGGTGCAGAGGGGTGAATCGAATATTAAGAGGTGCATTGTTAAAGTTCGATGAAAATGATAGAATTAAAAAAGCGGCATATGATTATTTTGTGAAGCGAAAAAAATAATAAAATGTTTAAACTATTACAAATGTCAGTTTTATTTCATTGCAGGATAATCGTAAAAGCTAATTTTTGTATATCTGTTTTACCATGGGTCAAAAGATAACTTGCATTATTTAAGTTTCGATTTTAGTTGGTTTTTACTGTTACTTTGAATCAAAGGACGAAAATCTGGTTAAGTTAAACGAAACTCGATATTTAAATAATGCAAGTAATCGTTTGATCCATGATAAAATAGATATACAAAATTTAAGGTAGCTTTTACGATTATCCTGCAATAACCAATTATATAAACTCCAAAAAAAATAATGAAATTGAAATACTGCCACCTAGTGGTTCTGCACTGAACTAAAAGCCTGCCATCTATTAGACAGAGAGAATTAAAAAAATTAATGCCAAAAGCGAATTGAGTTGCCTATCTATGTCAAATAATAAGTGTATCGTCTATGTTAGGAGTAATATTATTCTATGCGTCTATGCCTCTGTCATTCGCACGTGCTGAGTTTATAAACACGCGGCCGGTCAAAATAAATTCATTACTTTATCAAAATTCCTGTTCTTTTACAAAAAATTATCGTAAGCCTTCATTGAATAGCAGAAATGTCGTTTAATAATATATGTGCATTGTTAAAATCGATTGCAAGTGAGACTAATAGCGAGGAGTTTGCGAGTACTTGTATTCAAGTTGGAGTAAGTTCTGTTTTTCTTTCGTTCGATTAGGAAAATAACTTACTTATTATTTATTCTTTCTATTGATTAACCTGGCTCAATTACAAACATCCTTATTTCGAGTTCGTATATATCCTTAATGTGAATTTCTGATACAAACCTAATCCTGGAAAGCATGCGCGTTTTTGAAAAGTATGCCATCGTTTTACGTTTCTAAAATAAGCAATACTGTCATTCTGAGGCCTAGACTAGTCGAGGTGTTCCTTGTTGGTCGTGATTTAAAGCTTCAATACAACTAGCCTAGAACTTGCCTTGGTCATTGGTTAATATTAAACAGCTTTTTGGTGTACAGACTTGAATTTATTCCATACTTTTCTTGTTTAGGTGACTTACAGGCTTATTTTGCCATCCACTTTTTTTGATTGAGTAAAAAAGTGTAGGTAGTTGGTAGATAGATACATATATACTATTTCCATTTCTTTATTTTCTCGGTTTCAGTTCTAATTTGATATAATGCTCTCTAGCTCCATCCCTATCAGTTTCTCGGACTCTGGTATTATATAACCTTGTATGTGTGTAAACGTCATATTTTTATAAAATAATGCATAAATAAAAAAACACTTGCACAAGGTTACACAGGAGCTGCCATTGAGAAAATAAAGAAATGGAAATAGTACAATAGCCATCATTACAATTCTCAGTAGTAATATTAGTACTTTATGTAGTAATAACTTTTTATTCAATTTGATTTATAATTTTCAGAAATTGCTGGATAATGGAACTTTAGATCTACAAGATGGTTTAAAAACATTATCAGAGTACATAACAAAGTTTGATGATGCTACACTCTTTCTTAAATATTTATCTAAATTTCTCATAGCTCTGGTTTCAATTCAAATTCCGTTAAAACCAGTGTTTTCAATTTCAAATTTTGATGCATCAAATGACATTGAAAAAACAAATCATTTGGAATATTCAATTGTGTTGTCTCTATTGAGTGAACATCCTGATGTACTTCAGTAAGTTGAATAGATTACAATTATATTCTTAGTATTTTTTGTAAAAACAAGTGACAACTGAACTAGACTATAACTATTCAAGTTTGTATTTGTTGAAAGACACTGAACTGTGTGAAACAATTAATGGATAGCTCTGATTCCAATATTTATATCATAATTTGAATTCATCTTATTTATTTACTCTTTATTGTCAACCTGATAGTATATTAAAAGTTTTAAAATAGAAAATATATGCAGGGTGATTCATTGAGATGGGTCAGTATGGGAAAGTCTGAACATGTAAGATACAGAGATATTTGTTCTATTAAACAATTCATCATGTTTCAATTTGGCTTTGATGTTGTAAAAAATCTTTGCACGCAAATGTTCCCAACGCAGATCCATATTTCGGTTACACACAATAGTTTCATAGTGCTGGTCAAAAAATTTGAGGGAAATTTAAGCTTACATTCAGTTTTCAATAATTGAATTTTTTTAAATAAATTATATCCACCAGCCATACGTAAAAACATTTTTTCGCAAAACTTTCTGTGTGGCGTGGTACAGTCGCTCACTAAAGTTAGTGTTTGTAAAATAGATCAATCACCTTATTGTTACTTTCAGGTATGCCCTCAAATATTTTGAAATCAACACAGTACCACCATATGATGTCTTTATTCACCATGATGAGTCTTATAATGTGGCTCCAAAAAAACGGAGATTACAGCATTGTAGGCAGAAAATATCTGATAAACTTATTGTGCAATGTTGCTATACACTATTGAAAAAAATGCCAAACGAGTTTGCTAACAAGTGGGATTGGACCAATTTTATAGTGAATTTTAGTCAACATGTAGATTCTGAAGTGAGATGGTACAGTATGATAATATATATTTTTTAATTTTTTTTTAGGTTTATACTTAAGTTCTATTTAACATGTACCTAAACTATAATTTTTTGGTATATATTACTTCGATTATTACTTAGAACTGCCCTTAAAGGAAGCCTGAATGGGTGTGTGTCAACTTATTTTGACAACATGTAAAACATGCATGAAATGAAAAACAGACTTTTTAATTGATATATTTGATAGTATACAGGGTGTCCCGAAACTCCGAAACTCCCGAAAGCCGAAACGGGACGATAGGATAGAACCATCATCAGAAAAATCACAAAAAAAAATCCATCCCGTGTTCTTTAGGAATTATGAGCATTAAACCAAAAAAGCAGAATTTCTCCATTTTTTAACCATTTTTGGGTTATAGAGGTTAACGTTGGTTATTTTTGTATACTTTAAACGTGTCACCATAACCCTAAATAACGTATGTTTAATGACAATAAAAAATAATAGCACAATTGCCCCAAATTTTCTTAGAAATAACACTTTTTGCTAAACTATGAATTCAACATTTTCAAAATATATCGACTTTGACAGAGCCTCCTGAAAAAAAATTGTACTCGAGTGCCTTGGCAAGTGCCATCAAAAGTTGGCGCCTTTAATCAGTATTCCAAAATGGTACAACACTTGGTGGGTTACGCCAAAAAGTATGAGTAAAAAAAAACTTGAAGTAATTCGATTTCATGCGATTCCAGTATACTTAACTAAAATGTTTTTGATTCGCACAAACTCTTTGGTGGTTCTTAATTTTGGGACAGAATGATGAATGATGATGAGAGAGATGGATTGTGGAGTTTGGCAAGAGTGAGCGAGACAGATAGTGACGCTACTTTTATCAAAGTCAGTTAAATCCCCTGGATTTTTTTTATTGGGGCGGTCTCAAACAAAATAAATGATTGTGACAATTTTATGAGAACTACAGCAAATGTTCAAATTGTCGACCTTCGGCTCTCACACAGGCTCTACATCGTCTCAAAAAAGATCGCCTTATTAATCTTGCATAGTTCTTTAAATTTATTAGGTGTGCTGCTTCAATGATCCTTTTTCGAAGTTCAGTAATATTATTAATGCTATAGTAGTATTTATCGTAATGGGACGCAAACTGTAAAATTAGTTTGGTGTAGAAGGCGCTGTGTGTCCCGAAACTTAACGTCAAGCGGGATCTGGGTGAAGTACCAGGCTATACCAGCTCCAATAAAAATAAGAAAAAATATCTATAACTCTTGGTCTTAAGACCAAGGTCCCTTAGGACAACTGTCATATTTCTGAAATTGACGAAAGTTGATAACCTATGCCAAATGTTTCGGTACTATCATCACAATTAGATTACTGAAAGCGTGCCCTCCAGAGGGTGCTATAAGTTTGTTACCTGTCAAAATTGTCAAATTTATCTATTTGAAAATAACACAATACTTTCCCTTTACGTGACATATTGTGCGGTTTGTGTTTTCTTTGAAAAAAAAATCTCTTTTGCCTTTATTTCTTTGTTACTACTTCTTAGTTATTAAACTTGTTTCTTCTTGTTAAACATTGTTTTTCGGGACACCCTGTATATCAGGTAGTTTTTTTTCTCATTTGGATGTTTTTTTTATTGAAAAAGGATTAGACGTTTGTCTCATCTCACCTGATGGAAAGTGACGAGTGTTACTTGTTTGCTGAGCTATTTTACATGATTTTTACAAAAAGTAATCTACATATATATTGTTTAATTTTTACATAATTTTTATTTTATTTAATTAATTTTTACAGGATGGTGAAGGAATGTATGGCAATCCTAGCTAATATGACAGAAATACAGGCTAAGGCTTTATCTCAAAATCTAAATCTATGTGAAAAAGATTCAATGGAATTTAAAGATTCAACTAAGATCTGCCATGCTGTGAAACATGCAAATGAAAATAGTTTAGATAGTTTGGAATTATCAACAGAAAATATAGTAAACATTGATGGTATTATGTTACCAATTTATAACAAAAGTAATTGTCAAATAACTTCTTTAGTGCCTGTAAAATCAACTGTTAATAATTTGAGAAGTATAGCATTGGCTGTGGCTTCAGGTAATTCATTTTATATTATTGCCTTTTTTATAATTTTCCACTTAATCACATAAAAATATTTTTTATAAAATATTATCGAATAATATTATTCTTCTAAACAATGTATTTGAAAATTAGTACTTTGGCCCCTGAGAAAATATATGTGCAGTGCTATCGTCATTTGCACTGCTAGAGCACACTTAATAAGTGAATACTTTAGTTTATCATTAACAATTTTCACTTTTAAGTTATATGCATTTAATTGTAGAAGAGAAGCTAATAATTTTTATCTGTTTTGCGTTATTGTACTTCTGAAAACACAAAGTCAAGTAAGAACATTTTAGATTTACACTATCCAACTATGGAATGATTTTTAATATTTACTAAGTATTTTAATGTATTTTTTGTCAATAGGTAAAGCCATGAGTTTAATGGGCCCAGTCGGTTCTGGAAAGACTTCACTAATAGAACATTTGTCTGCAATTACTGGACGCAAGGGTGAAGCCTTCAAAAAGGTGCAGCTTGGCGACCAAACTGATTCCCGTTTGTTACTGGGATCTCATCAATGCACAGATATACCAGGAGAGTTTGTATGGAGACCTGGAGTTTTGACTGAAGTAAGTTTTAAATAATTGTGGGTACTTATTTTGTAATATTAGGATTGTTAGAAGTTTAAGAATAGACAATAAGAACCATTTAAACATTTACTGCAGCATTTTATTTTGAATAAGAACAGTTCAAGGTGAACATGAAGGGTTCAACGTTTTGATACATAAATATGATTCATGTATAATATAGCTCAAAACTAAGCTTATTGTATACAATGTTTCGCTTATCTATATTTTGAAACCTAGCAAATAAAACATATTTTGTCTATTCATGGTTCTTCCTTTATTTTTCAAGGCAGTACAAAATGGCCATTGGTTACTCTTAGAAGATATAGATTGTGCAGCTTTAGATGTGGCATCTACTCTTAGTTCATTGTTGGAAAGAAATACATTATGTGTTCCTGGCTACAGGGATGCATTACCGGTCACACCAGGATTTCAGCTTTTTGTTACTCAAAGGTAAAGTGGTTTCTGGCTTTTTTGATAACCCTGATTTTACTTTTGACCATTACTTTTAGGTCATAACTCAAAGCATGTTTTGTTTACGTAATATGAATTAACTAAGTAGCAATAACTTTTTAGCTGCTTCATTTTTTTATATTTACGCAATTCGAACTTTGAATTATCAACTACTATTTCACACAAACACTAGCTTAAAAAGAACATCATTAAATAATTTAATTATGTTGAAATTAACTATATATGTGTTGCAGGACAACAATCACAAACTTTGGATTTCAAAAGAAAATGTCTAACTCGAGCACTTTGCTACAAAAGCACTTGACGCAAATCAACGTAGAGCCTCTTTCAAGAGCAGAACTTTCACAAATTATTGAAACTAAATACCCTGTGCTTAAAACTATTTGCCCAAGAATGATTGAAGTATTTATGATGTTTTCAGTTGGTAGCCATGATTCGTCCTTGCATACTACTGAAGCTCTAACTGATAAAGCATCGAACGTGAATGTAATTCGTGGATCGAGACTTATTTCAACGAGAGATTTACTAAAATGGTGCTCAAGAGCTGTTGTCGGATATAATGTGTCTAGTCCTGACTCTGCTTTAAAAGTATTACAGGACGCTCTAGACATTTTTACTTGCTCTGTGTCTTCGCCTGAAGATAGACTTACGCTGGCCAAAAAAGTCGGAACATGCTTGGGCATTGTTGATACTAAAACGGAATTTTACTTCAAACATTATAAACCTAACGTCTCTTTAACTCCTACAACACTCGAAGTGGGAAGAGCGAAAGTGCCTAGGTCGGAAAGAAGCTTAGAATCAATAGATTTTGACAATAAGCAAAGTGTGTTTTCCTTTACGAGGCAGTCGGCTTGTCTACTAGAGAGAATTTCTTGTTGTGTCACTTGCAACGAACCAGTGCTTCTCGTTGGGGAAACTGGTACAGGAAAAACTTCTACAGTACAGTATTTGGCGAAACAAACCGGACACAAACTTGTAGTAATCAATATGAATCAGCAGTCGGATTCTGCAGACCTTTTAGGAGGCTACAAACCTGTCGACTTAAAATATGTGATCAAACCTATTAAAAATGAATTCGAAACCTTATTTCGCGGCTTCTACAATGTCGAGAAGAACAAGAAGTTCTTAAATCACATAGACACATGTTATGAAAGTGAAAGTTGGTCGGCGTTGTTAACACTTATGAAAACTAGCTATAAGTCGGCTGTCGACAGAATTACGTCAGAGAAAAAAGATAAGTTGCTAAAATCGTGGAAATCATTTGGAAATAAACTGCAAAAATTAGAACAACAAATCAGATCAGCATCACGATTAACATTCTCCTTTATAGAAGGTTCTTTAGTTAAAGCTATGCAAGAAGGCCACTGGGTTTTGCTGGACGAAATCAATTTGGCTTCAGCTGAAATTTTAGAATGTTTAGCTGGTCTTTTGGAGGATAAAGATGAAACGATTGAATTATTAGAAAAAGGTGATAAAGTTCCTATAAAGAGACATCCGGATTTTATTTTGTTTGCATGTATGAACCCTGCTACTGATGTTGGTAAAAAAGACTTACCAGTTGGGTTAAGAAATCGCTTTACTGAATTTTTCATAGACGAACTAACAGAAAGGAATGATTTGATGTTATTGATTGGAGACTACTTGTATCATATGAATCTTGGTGTCCCTATATTAGAAGCTATATACAACTTCTATGCGACAATTAAGAAGGAGGCAAAATTAAATCTCATTGATGGATCAGGTACGTTTTCCAACTGGAATTAAGTTTTTAATTACCTATTTTTAACCTACACCAAGTTTTTCGTTTCCGTAATAATAATAACTCCTTGAAAAATGTATAAACAAGTCATAGTTAGACTCTAGTGACTCCTCGTTAGACGAATACACAATTCTCAGCTCTTGTATAACAAACTGTCCCACAAAGATTTTCACTATTCTTATAACTTACATGCATGTTATTCCAGGCAATACTCCCCATTATTCACTGCGAACATTATGTCGTGCTTTAACATCTGCCGCAAGAGCAAAATGTGGAACAGTGGCTCGGTCCCTTTATGAAGCGTTTTGTTTGGCGTTCCTTACACAGTTAGACAGCTCTTCGCATCCTAAAGTGGAAGCTATGATTGCCAAGTAAGTTTACATGAATTAATACATAATTAATACCAAAAAATAAGTTTCCTCAATATCAGTAAATCCATCTAAGATATGTAAAAATGATTTTCAACATGCTGATTAATTTGTGATCACTTTTAAAATTGTAGTGAATTTGTCTTTTCTTTTAGGGCAGTTATTGGAAAGAAAAGTATAAAATCTGTTCTGAATCAAATCATACCAGAACCACAAATCAGAGGTCAAAACTTCCTGCTATTTGAAGGCCATTGGATACCACAAGGCAAACTTGACATAGTTATTCCAGAAGGATATATTCTCACTGCAACTGTTCGTAAAAACCTTCGAGATATTGCTAGGATTATATCTCTTGGCAAACTTCCGGTTTTACTTCAAGGTGACACCTCTGTAGGGAAAACGTCGTTAATAACATATATTGCCAAAGCATCTGGCAATTTTTGTGTAAGAATCAATAATCATGAACACACAGATCTTCAAGAATACATAGGTTCGTACGCCTCCGATGCAAGCGGTAAACTAGTTTTCAAAGAAGGTGTCTTAGTCGAAGCTATGAGGAAAGGATACTGGATTATCCTCGATGAACTTAATTTAGCACCAAGTGACGTCTTAGAAGCCCTAAATCGAGTGTTAGACGACAATCGAGAACTATACATTCCAGAAACTCAACAGGTTGTTAAAGCCGATCCTAATTTCATGTTATTTGCTACACAGAACCCACCTGGTTTGTATGGTGGAAGGAAAATGTTATCTAGAGCATTTAGGAACCGATTTGTTGAGTTACATTTTGATGAGATTCCGAGAAAGGAACTAGAAATAATATTGCATCAAAGATGCCATGTTCCTCCAGCTTATAGTAAGAAAATGATAGCAGTCATGGCTGAACTTCAAGTCAGGCGTAGGGGCTCAGCCGCCGTTCAAGGTAAAGATGGATTCATAACTCTTAGGGATCTCTTTCGTTGGGGTCAAAGATACAGATTTGCATCAAAGGAATTCCTAACAGATGACAAATTTTACGACTGGGATCAACACATAGCTGATGAAGGATACTTAATATTAGCGGGTAAAGTAAGGCAGACTGACGAAAGAAGTATTATTGAAGAAGTTATTGAGAAAAATATGAAAAGAAAAGTGTGCCCTGCTAACTTATTCACACTACATCCTGGTACGTCTCCAGTAACAAAACAAATATTAGAGACAATACTGAATTATAAAAGTGATGAATTTTCACATGTTGTATGGACGTATAACATGCGAAGATTGGCAGTTTTGATCGCCAAATCATTTACATTTTACGAACCTGTACTTCTGGTGGGTGAGACTGGTTGTGGTAAAACAACTATTTGTCAAGTACTGGCTGCTTTAAGAAAAAGACAATTGCTTTGTGTAAATTGTCATATGCACACAGAAAGTTCAGATTTCTTAGGTGGACTAAGACCTGTAAGGCAGTATAATAACGATGGAAGGTTATTCGAATGGGTTGATGGGCCTTTAATAAAAGCGATGGAAAACGGAGATATATTCTTAGCTGATGAGATATCGTTAGCAGACGACAGTGTTTTAGAACGAATGAATTCGTTACTGGAGTCGGAAAGGCAACTAGTTTTAACTGAAAGGGGCATGGAGGAAAACTCTGATATATGTGTGATTACAGCTAATAAAGATTTCCATTTTATTGGAACTATGAATCCTGGTGGAGATTTTGGTAAGAAAGAACTATCTCCTGCTCTAAGAAATCGTTTCACCGAAATTTGGTGTGACAGTGTTAGTTCTAGACAAGATTTGCTGTCTGTGCTCGAAAGAAGTGTTAGCAAAGGAATATCGCTGGGCAACCAAGAAGATGGTAGGTCTGGTGTTGGTAATTCCATATTAGATTTTACCGACTGGATAAGAAAATCTGAAGTCACAAATAAATTTCCGTTTAGTATCCGAGATTTACTTTCCTGGGTGCGGTTTATAAATGTGACCGTTGCCAACGGACTGCTAGACGCAACAGAAGCGTATGTGCATGGTGCTTGTATGACGTTTTTAGATTGTTTTGGAACTGCTTTAACCGGTCATATGGAGCCTGAAACATTATCACTTCTGAGAAACTCTGCTATTAGTTTCCTGCTTAACCAAATTCAATCCAGTGGTGATTCCACAGAAACTTTAAGAGACATCTTAAGTCACAGCCAAGTTAAATTTGTGGCAGAATCAGATAATACGAGATTTGGTATAAAACCATTTTACATAAAAATTGGTAACCATGTAAAAATGGATGAGGAGGAGCACAAATTTACATTTGTGGCACCAACTACTGGGTCTAATACACTTAGATTATTACGGGGACTTCAATTGAATAAAGCCATTCTTTTAGAAGGAAACCCTGGTGTTGGCAAAACAAGTCTTGTGACAGCTTTAGCGAAATCATCAGGGCATAAAGTTGTTCGAATGAATTTGAGTGACCAAACTGTAAGTATCTTGACAATAATATTTTTTCCCTGCATGTCAACATAAGTGTTTCCATAACAACATTACCTTCTATTTTTTCAGGATATTACAGATTTATTTGGTACAGATTTACCAACAGAAGACGGATCGTTCACATTTAAAGAAGGTGCATTTCTGAGTGCCCTACAAAATGGCGATTGGATTCTGCTTGATGAACTAAATCTGGCTCCGCAACCTGTGTTAGAAGGTCTTAACGCGTGTTTAGATCATCGTGGCGAAGTCTACATTCCTGAACTTGGAAAAACATTCAAAGTAAAGAAAGAAACGAGACTTTTTGCTTGTCAAAATCCTCTAAAACAAGGAGGGGCTCGTAGAGGACTACCCATATCTTTTCTAAATCGATTTACTCAAGTATATATTGATACCCTAACAAAAGAAGATATGATTTATATTGTTGAATCTCAATACCCTAGTCTGCCAAAAGATGTTTTGCATAAAATTGTCGAATTCAACAGTAAAGTTGCCCATGAAATAACTGAAGTGCAATCATGGGGTCACAAGGGAAGTCCTTGGGAAATGAATTTGAGAGATATTCAAAGATGGTGTGATGCTTTAATTCAAGATCAGGAAAATTACAATATAGTAGCCCCTGGAAAATTCGTAGATATGTTGTACATTAACCGAATGCGAACGGCTGAAGATAAAGAAAAAATGGCACATACTTATGATCAAATATTTTGCCCTGTGTATCCTCGTAGCCATCGAAACCCATTGCTTCATATCACTGATAAAGATATTACCTTTGGTGATGTAACGATAGAACGGAGGAAAGACAAATATTTTAAAAATCGTCGCACAGTAGACTCTAACCTATTGGTGCTAAGAAATCAACTTTCGACCTTAAAAGCTTTAGCTCAAAGTGTAAAAATGAATTGGCTGTCTGTTTTAGTTGGACCTTCATCAACTGGCAAAAGTAATGTGGTTCAAGTGCTAGCAGATTTGACAGGAAATGATTTACAAATCGTCCCAGTGACTTCAGCTATGGACGTGTCTGACTTATTAGGGGGATTTGAACAAGTTGATTACAACAGAAAACTAGAAAATCTTTATGATACAATAGAAACATTAACCATTAAGATTTTAAAACAGTTTTGGGTATCAAAGCCTAGTAAACAATGGAAGACTGACAAATTACTTTGCCAGTTACATCAGTATAAAAATATCCAAACTTCAACCAGTAAAAATTCAGAAGAATTCGATCAATTCACAAAGAAAATAAATTATTTGTCTGAGCATGTTAATAAATTAATTGAAAGTACTACAAGGGAAGACAAAGTTTATTTAAAATTGCAAGATATAATGAGTAGTTTAGAAAAGTTACAGCAAAACGTTTTTAAGGCAACATCAGTGAATGCGGGTGGAAAATTCGAATGGATAGACGCTTTGCTTGTCAAAACTTTAATTGAAGGGTCGTGGTTGTTACTAGACAATGTAAATTTAACGTCGGCAGCGGTCCTAGACAGACTGAATGGTCTTCTAGAACCGAATGGAGTATTAAGTATTCCCGAAAGAGGCGAATTCAGTGAAATCACTCCCCATCCAAACTTCAGAGTTTTCTTCACAATGGATCCGAAGTATGGAGAAATTTCTAGAGCGATGAGAAATAGAGGAATAGAGATATTCCTGCTGCGTCCTGAAGATTGGAATGCGGCTTTGACTGATACAATGCCGTATTTAGATTTAGTAGCGCTATTGTCGTCTACTGGCCTGTCTTCTCAGTATCATGAGTTAGTAATCAACTGCCATCATTTAATGACGTCATACATACAAGGTAAGATAAAGAAAATATCATAAATGCGTACTATATATTTTTAGCAAATTGTAGTACTACTGTTATTCATGACCACTGTCGTTTAGAATTCTTGCAAAATTCTTATAAGAAAAATTAATAACAGTAAAATTGGTTCAATTAACTTCTTTTATTTATGTCAAATTGATGTCTAAGGGCCGCTTGCGCAGCGCCGCTTTGCCCCTCGCTAGCTGGTTAGTTAGTTAAATGTCATTCCGTCACTTTGTATTTCTATTTAACTGATACAGACATTAAACAATATCTAGCTTAGTGCTAGCTAATTCAGGGCATTTGAGCCTTATAATTTAAATGGCGTCCTAGTAGTTTATGTGAATTCTGAAATATTTAATCTGGATTAGCTATTGTCGTTTATAGGATTTATAGCTACAGGGTGGGCCATAAGGGTGTTGGCGGTTTCAATATTCAATTAAGAAAGAACTAAGAAACATAACAATAATATATTTGTATTTTTAAAAAGTGGAAACATAGGAGTTTTCAAGATTTAAAAATAATGTTGTCCAAATGACTTCCCTGGGCTGCTTGGCACTCTTGGAACCGAAGTCGCAAATTTTGGAAAACCCGTTGAAAAGTTGTTCTCGTTATTTTGTTACTTTCCTGAATAATGTTCCTCTTCAGCTGCTCTAAATTGGTCGGATTATTTTCGTAGACTACCGATTTGAGGTAGCCCCATAGAAAATAATCGCATGGAGAGAGATCGGGGCTACGTGGTGGCCATTCAAGATCCCCCCTTTTCGAAATGAGTTTTCCGGGAAACACATTTTTCAGCAGCTCTATGGATACCCTAGCCGTATGACATGTGGCCCCATCCTGTTGAAACCACATCCTCAAGGTATTGCTTTGAAGTTCTTGTAAAACTGGCACCAAAAAGTCTGTTATCATGCTGCAATAATTGTTAGCTTTAACCGTCATCGCTTGCCCTCTTTCGTCCTCAAAAAAGTATGGCCCAATAATACCGGTTGACGTTATCCCAGCCCACACGACAAGCTTAGGGCTGTAAAGTGGACGTTCATGCAAGCGGCGGGGATTAGTCTCGGACCAGAACCGACAATGTTGCTTGTTTACATGGCCATTAAGATGAAACTACCTCATCACTAAACATCACGTTGTTGAAATTGTTGAACCGCTCGAGCATCAAATTGACAAAATTAAGTCGGTTATTGGCATCATGTGGTTTTAATTCTTGGACTAACTGAATCTTATAAGCCTTCAAATGCAAGTCACGCTTCAAAATTCGTCGCAAAGTCGTTCTTTTGATGTCCAAAGACTGACTTCTCTCACGTGTTGACTGTTGCGGATTTCGCTGAACTAAAACACGAACACGCTCCACAATGTCGGCTGATCTTGCAGAAACTGGGCGACCACGAGCCGTAATTGGTACTGTTGAGCCGGTTGTTATGAACATTCTGATCCATTTCCGTATCACATTGGCGCTTGGAACTTCACTTAAATCGCGTAAACCGTGTTCATGTCGATACAAACGTCGTGCAGTAATCACTGATTTATTGTTTTCGTAATACGCTCGGACACAAAATGCACGCTGCGCTCCCGTGTACGGCTCCATGGCGACTAAATTTCCAGGAAGCGGCGCAGCTAGCAACATATCCCCCCGCCGCCCCGCGCCACGCGTTTCCGCGAAATTGAACAATTAAATCGCCAACACCCTTATGGCCCACCCTGTATTATAGTAATATCTGTTTAGTTTGTCTGACTTTAATTTATATTCTTATTTATTTATATTTTCAGGCTTTGAACGACCTACTATATCTCATTTACTTCAAGCATCTCATTTAACAGACCAACAGATAATACGAGGTATTTTTTATAAAACGGCAATTTTAAATAGTTTTTCTGACGTTTACATTAAACCAAGATGCGGTAATGATTTCTCGTCCAATGTGAAAGCTTCTTTATCTGAAATGAAAAACGAAATGCTCCAATCATTAGAGAAACAAATTCTAGATCATGTTTGCATTGATTTTCAAGATGTCAGCAGCACGCATACATTGACGATAAAAGGTTTATGCTCCGATTCTTCAGTTGCGAAGGCTGAACAAATAGCATGCTTGCCGATTCAACAAACAAAAGCCGAAGAAACTCCTGACGAATTATTGAATACGTTATTTAGTGTATTTACAGCATACCAAAGTTGTCCTAGTCAACTTTTAAATAATCTTTATTATCTGATAAAAAAAGGAGTTGATCCAAATAGTAAGAGTAATATAAAACTGATTTCTACAGAGCTTAATGAAAAGGCGTTGCTATGTATACAACATAGCGACGATAATGAAAATATTTACAAAAGGTTTTACCCTGAATACAGTCATGAAAGTGATACTGAAAATAATGTAGCTAATACAAAAACTATCCTACTTTATTTCGAATTATTAAAATGTTTTATACAGAAGGCATTGCCTAAATGTCACTTCACTGCACTGGATTACTCTAAAGCAGTTTATTCTGGATCTGTGACAGATGAGTATGCTGAATATCCTATACTTAAATATTGTCAAAATTATTTAGACTTAGTAGACCAGCATGTTGAAATGGCACTAAAAACTGCGCAAAGTACGATCAACGACGAAAATACTTGCGAAATCATTCAACTCTTGAACTACAGAAGTCGATTTGTAAAATTGTCATCTTTACCTATTTTCAATGTCAAACACAATAAGGTAATTTTCAAGGAAGATCTTGTAGCTCTACTTTATACACATCTAAAATGGCTACAGAAGCGTTTAATTGGATATCTCGGTGGATTATTACCGCAACAACATAACTTGCTAACGAAGTTTAATGAAGCATTAAAAACTTTAATGTTACATGATGTTGATGATAACGTAGAAATGTTAAAACTTGCAAAGAAGCTAAGAAAATCGTATGGCGAGCCTAAACTTTATCAAGATCAGAATGAATTTGATTTATGCTGTACTAAGTCTGAGTTACTTAAGCAATTATCTTTAGATTTAAATCAACCCCTTCAGA
This sequence comes from Marasmarcha lunaedactyla, assembly GCA_923062675.1. Classification (NCBI taxonomy): domain Eukaryota; kingdom Metazoa; phylum Arthropoda; class Insecta; order Lepidoptera; family Pterophoridae; genus Marasmarcha; species Marasmarcha lunaedactyla. The sequence continues at coordinate 18,931,451 of OV281352.1, read as the reverse complement.
AGCAATTATTTGCCCTTACTTTTGATAATAATACACTGCGTGTAAATAGTTTGGGGGTGGATGTGCCGAAAAGTAATAGTTTAGTTGCGATAAAGGAAAGTATTTCCAAAGATTTAGAAAGACCTAAAACACTTGGTATTGAGGTTGCAATGTTGCCAATACACTCGTATATTTTGCAAAGAGTTCTCAATTTATTAAAGGTGAACATTCTTGAAATAACTAAAACATTGAATTATAATGGTAAAGTGAACGCACTTAAACCTGCGGTTGAATTTCTTAAAAGTTTGGCCTACTATGGGACCACGACAAGGACTTTTGCACCCGAATTATCGAATTTGCTAAATATTTTATTAGACATATTGTCAGAACAACCGGTTATGGAAGTTGAAAGGTATGTTGACAACAAACATAATTTGAGCTTAACAATTTTAATAACATGCGGAAAAAAAGTCCTGTTTATGTGTTAAGTATAATTTTCTTTTTCAGAATATCTAGTCTATCGGTGAAGATATGGAACGAATTCTTTAAAGCGACCACGAATTCCCCTGCTAACTATCCGTTAGCATTTTTGTCTATCGATAAACAAGTTACCGATAATGAAACACCTCTAGAAATACCCACCAATACTAAAAGATTATCATGTAATTTACCTCTTATGTCTTACTATGTCCAAAAATTGGTTGTTTCAACAAGAGACGAAGGTATGTGCTTATTTTTATTATAATTTGTTTTTAGTACGGTAAAATCAGTTTTTATATTTAAATCTGTTTAGTATATTTGGACGAAAAATATATTGAATAAGTGTCTTTCTCCTTATATTTGTTTACAGATTGAACATTGATAGTGTATTAGGTATTATAATTATATTTTATACTATTATTATCAAAAAAATCATCCAATTTAAATCCAATATGCATGGTAACCAATTTTATTGACCGTTTTCATTTTGACAGATCAACGTCACGTGCCAGCCTACGAAACCGTATCTCTTCAAAACAGAGAAGATTATTCAAAACAGTTGGAAACTGTACAGCAAATTCTTTGGCAAAACATCATCGTTCTTGATAAAACAGCTTCTTTGAAAGTGTATGTAATAATATAATAATAAATCGCCGGACAAACACTCCAACTTTATGGTCCCGAAGTAAGCTTGTGTTACGGATGACCATACAGCAAACTGAGGGAACCCAGAATAAACATACATATATAAATATTAACAACCATGACCCGAGAACAAACATTTCTTTTCATCACACAAATGCATGCCCCGACCAGGACTCGAACCTGGGACCTCCGGCGTATCTGCTACTACCCAGTACGTCACTGGGCAGTAACTTCAAAAATACGCAATTTACACGTATTATTTTATTCGACAGAGCTAATGTCGCTATGTAATAGTAAAAAAAATGATTCATCGCCGAATAAGTTGTTTCATGTATTTATAAAAAAAATTTAAATTAGCCAACCGTTATCGTGACGTCAAAGCCGTATGGCAAAAGCAAACAAGTTGGTTGAAAAAGTATAGCACGTGAATAGCACCTTGTGAAATCAGACAGTGTAATCATATACTTCTATGTCACATATGGAAGTATTTTAATTTCCCACCGCATTTTAGAGGTTTTCGAAAATGAATATCTTGCTGAAAATAAATTAATGCAGTCTGTAAAAATATTGTTGCTTTCTATGCCATACTGAAGTACTTGATAATGTTTATAAAAAACATATTTGCCTATAAGTGATGTCAGTAGGTACGAATCTAACTTACTATAAAGAAAATCGCGTGCTCGTTTGTTGAATATGAAAATACAAAAAGTCATAGTTCGTAGGCCACAAGATCGTAGATCCAACGTAGATCCAATTTAATATAATAGTAATAATAATATTTCCTTTTTTTTTACAGTAAAACTGACGCAGAGTTCGAAATAAATAAGTATGAACAGCTGAGGTCATACCTTTGTAATATATTAAAAACAGATACTAATGAAGAATTTCTATCTGCTCTCAAAGCACATATGAAAAATAAAGACCCAATATTTATAGAAATGTTTGAGCAAGCAGATAAAATAGCATATGTTAGTTTTAAAGGCTTGGATTTATTCCCAACTGATGACGTGCAAATAATGAATCTTAAAGTCCTTACGGCGCAACTTTCTTTGCTCACAAGCATTTTATTTGGAAGAGTGATTTCCAAAATCAGTCCTGTTGATCACGTTGAAAGGTACCGCCTAAAAATACAACACATTGAGGAAGATATCAAAATTTTTGATGCTCTACTAAGCTCTTACTACATGCATGGGATAGTTTCTGGCACTATTCACGAAGATAAAGACATCAAGTTTGCGTCTGAAGTGGATAAAGACAGTATATCTAAGAATATGGATAAATTAAATGATATCCATCCTTACTGTAAACACATTTCCGAGCTGAAAATTAAGACAGCAAAAAAAGTTCATAAATACGCATCAGGAAATACGTTTAGACCACAAGAACCGTCATATAATACTTTTGTAAAAGATTGCAGACATTTTACAAAATCTGTTTTGTCAGCAAAAACTGTCAGAGATCTGGCTAGCACTCTGGTTAGCACTTCCAATGCCCTATACGGTTCTTTGAAGTCGCAATCTGTAGATAAAAACGCCATAATCAACGCAAGAACAGTGTCTAAAGAAACATCATCGTGGTTGTATTCAGTGAACGCTTTCTGTATGAAAATAAAAGACACTTATTGTAATGTTTTTCCAGACTTAGCGGTACCTCTACAAACTGCATTATCGCAGATAGTTGCGAGTGTAACCCTTATGAATGATTTATTAAGAGAATTAATAGCAAATATTGAAAGGGGAGCTGATTTAGCCTTAGTCACACAAATGGTCGTGTACCCGAATAATATAAGGGGACCGAGCGATCGGGAAATCGATATACATAGATTTATTACGGACGATTTTGAACAGACATTAAGAAAAAATATTGTTTCGTCCTGTGATGACACCTTCAGCATTGATTTGGAGATTATGGAGTGAGTACCCTTTGATTTGTTTTAGTTAACATTTGAGTAGTAGTGGGCTTAAGTTAAAAATATATTTGATTTAGGCACAGTCTCGTTTGATTAACATACTGTTGGATTGCTACTGAAAGCACTTTTTAAACACATCTTTTAACTGTTAATGTTCCAGAGTATTGAAAATGAACTTATCAGAACTAAAAATGTACAGCAATGCCTTAGAAACTCCTGATAAAGTTATTTTCGATGGTGTTCACAAAACATTGAATAAAATTGTGGTCGCTTGGGACAAACAACAACGCGATATAGAGAAGAAAAAAGAAGACGATGAAGCTCTTTACGTTACTAAGTAAGTTATATATATTTAAACATAAATTTCGGTTTGACCATTGTAAGTGGCGCCCGTGTCGATCAACTTCAGTGTGTTACTATCAAAACTAAGATATAAATATTTCAGTTACTTCCCGAAAAAATCATATTGTATGATTCAAATTAAAACGTGATTTCTACAATCATGTTTCGATGCACGCCACCAAATCACAAGCGGCACTGACGCCAGAGCCCCTAGCGATGATGGTCTTGAACTATAGAATGTGTTACATTGGTCTAAATTGAGAAAGACTGCTTCATTTGCCCATCTCTTTGAATTTCTGTTATGATAGCGCCTGATTCTGCAAATTTTGCTTTCGTGAATACATTGTTTTATAAATTTCTAGTTACCTCATTTGTCTCAAATTACCAGATCTAAATGCGAAGATGAAGATGAAGAAGCGATGGACCAAGAACAAATACTAGAAATGTTCCCGACATACTCCGAATACGACTTCGCAGAATTCAAACAAACAAGTTTAGAAGAAAACAACAAGAAAAATAATATCCGAAAAGAAAAGCCAAAGTTATTAATTTTACAAGAAGATGTGTCTCTTGTTTATAAATGGCATTCGGATTATGTTCGTAACGTAACTTCAGCCGAATGGTTACCCTTGCAAGAGAAAATTGTCGCTAATGACGTTGTGTCTCCCTTTTTGGCAAGATATCCTATATTTAGTCGAGCTATAGAGAACGGTTGGGAGGCTTTATTCGCGCATTCTGAAGTTGAAATGACTCCAAGTTTATTGGTCTTGTTGGAGCAAATAAAAAGCAAAGTTGAAGGACGTGGTATGTGATAAGTAGTAAGATTTACTAACGTAGGTAGTAATATTTTAATTTTAAATAAATAGTTCGTTTTCAAGTGAAATTTTCCATATGTACATGTAAGTTTGATGATTTTTATGTCATTAATGTTATTGCACGATCTTCACAGATTTTCTAATATATTTCGAGATTAAGCCGATACACAAAGTATAAATTGTATTAAAATAAACTGCATTACAATTGTAAAACATGTTCAATAATAAAGTAAATTATGTTTTTTAGAATCTCAAGGCAAAACAGATTTTTACAAGTCGCCTTGGGTTGCGGAGACGAAGCAATGTGTTCCTTTGCTACAAAGGGTTAAAGACAGTACTAATGAACTGTTGGATCAATGGCCGGATTTCCCTACTTTGAAAGATGTAAGTGTAAATAAATTTAGTATGTCAGTATCATCTAAAACCATTCACCGCAAACAAATGGAGTTCGGGTCTGCAGTCAATAGCGTCCGAGCAAAAATGGAATGAAAATGCAAAAATGGTATAAATGTCATACGAGTCTTGATTTGTTCGGCCGCCCGACGACACGCTAAAGTAAGATATTGCTGGTTGAAAACTGTTGAAAATTCCAACGCTCGAAGTAGTCGAAGCTGTATAAATTGATTTTATAGTCAACTCCTTAGTTTCAGCTACTTAAGATGACAAATTGTGCCTAGCAATACTCACCTGTGATGCAATGCAATTATAATAATTCTGTACCTGTGTGGGGTACTCGGGACACTTTTAACGTAAATTTTATAATATTAGACCCGTCGTTCATTTATGTCAATAAATTATTCATTCATTCATTTGTTTATTTTTGTTTGCTTGATTTCCTTTTTAACGACTAACTCCGAGGCACGTAAATATGGTAGTCCTTTATTACGTCGTAGTTTGTTCTCACATTTATTGGCGTTTATACTGCCCAAGATAATAATGGGAACTGATTAAAACAATCTTACACTGGTCCAGTCTGTTTATGTGTTGACCAAAATGACAAAAATCTATCTTATCTGTTTTGTTTGAAACACGTTTATTATTGACAAATTTCCTACAATTTCAGATCATCGTTATAGTAGACAGAATTTTAAGTTTTCCTGTAACCAGTCCAGTATCAAGATTCCTAACTGGTTTGGAACTGTTGAGGGATAAAATTGAGGAATGGAATAAAAATGCTCATAAAGGAAATAATTTGATTGATATTTCTTTGGCCGTTGGTCATCAAATTATTAATTGGCGAAAACTAGAGATGGGTCACTGGAAGGAATGTCTAAATAATGTGTATTCGAGGTAAGTCAGGCTTATATAAAACCCATTAAATCATGGATACTTAAATTCTCGCTAGACTTTTTGTTTGTTCACGAAATATTTAAGAATATTTACAAAAAAAATATATTCATCCATAAAGAGATTTTAAGCTCTTTATATATTAGATATTCCTTAATTCCCACAGTGGTCAGCGATAGTCATATACAACAAATATTATGTACTGGGAATTCACGCGTTCTATTATCGTATAATATGATTACATTTTACAGAAAACAGTCAGAAGCCCACAAATACTGGTTCTACCTATATTCCGTAGTGCACTTATATCTAAATCCAGAAAATCCAGAAGAACCAATTCTACCAGAAAGAGTGGTTACGGTTCTAAAAGATTTCATGGAAACTTCGAACTTAGCTGAATATGAAGTAAGACTGGATATTGTGTACGCTTATCACTGTCACTTGGTACATTTTGAAGCTAGTCAACGAAGAGGTAAGCGTTTTGTTGATATTTATTAAATATTCTATAGATATTTATTATATATTCATAAAGTTTAAGAGTTTAGAAAAACTGCGTTGGTATTTTCTGTAAATTGGTACGTAAAAAACTAATCTTTTTTTTAGGATCTCAGCTCCAGCTTTTAAGCTCCATGTAATATCGTTATTTTTCCAGGCACAAAGCAAATTTACCTTATTTTCATACTAAACCTAACCTATCTCAATTATTTCAGATGAACTTATATCAATATTGTGGAATACTTATAACTATTATTCACAATTTCTACCACAATTAACTGCTCAATTAAAGGAGAAGCGTGCTCCGATAGAGAAGAAATTGAAAGATTTCGTCAAAATTTGCACCTGGGATAGAGATCTAAGTTATTGGAGTGTAAAGGATACAGTAGAAAAGGCACATAAAGCGTTGCATAAACATGTCAAAGAGTTTGAGGTAAATATGCTATGAATTAAATAATTCGTATTTGGGTAGATGACTAAATAGTTATTTACTACTATTTTATTTTTCAAGCATTTTTGAGTTATAATATAGGTGTATATATAATAGTTGTGTTTTCAAAAATGAATATCAAAATTTATATATTCCACTGCTGTCATTTTCGCCACCCCATTTTCGTGTTTGACTGCCAAAAGTATTGAGTTCTTGAAGAGGTCTACTGCAACTAATTTAAAATTTAAATACAGGTCTAGTTATTATTCCTTCAAAAAAACTTTGGGTAAACATGTTCCCTCAGTCATATAAATGATGGAAAGAATCTCAACTACTATTTAAAACAATAAAGTGAATGGCAAACATGGCTGAATCGGAACTAAGCACACCACCAGAATTCTAGTTATTAAACTTTAGTACGTGTTCACTTAATGAAACCAACCCACTGGTCAATAACGCAGTTGACTATACAGTCTACCTGTGCGACGGTTCGTTACAGGCGTTCATGTAACGTCACGCTATTACATCTAGTAACGCCGGCGTTCCCATTAGAAATACGAACACGGCAGCCATATCGCCTAACCCACTGATAAGCCAGGCTACCGCGACGTACAGTCCTACTGAGTTTCTTAATGGTTCTTTGGCAGTAGACGACCCTTCCAAACCAGTGGTAGTTGCAATATACGACGACTTAGCCGAGATCTACCCTTTCGGGTGTCCTTGGGCGTAGCGTGTGTAGGCGTAGTTTTAGGTTCCGGCTAAGTGACATCAGCGCTAGGCCACAAAGTCCGGTGAACTTTAAAAAGCCAATAGGGCCATAAATAAATAGTCCATGAAAAGAAAACTAAGCATCTCTAAAAGACATCAAAGGCTGTGGGCTGAAAACGCATCCCGTCACGTCCCTTATTTTGTTTAGGTAGAGTAGTAATAAAATGAAGGGATTGTGGCGACAAGGGAGGAGGGGCTTGGCTCGTCCTTTATTAAGATTAGTTATGGAGGCAATTTTATCTCGACGATAATTAATAATATAGATTAATGGAAAAAAAATCTACAATGATTTATTTTCCCACACTTAATATTGCCTTAACAGCCATGTGCCAATTAATTTGTTATACTACATTTCTTTATACTTCTTGAAACTTAACTGATAGAAGTTTTGTATCTTACAACCTAGACAATAAAGGTGTAAATTTAAAGAGCTCTAGATTACTGTTACGCATAATTTATGTTACTCTTGATCTCTGGTATCTATAATCTTCTAACACAAACAAAAATACTTTTTTTCATACAATAATTGATATTCAACAGAAAGTGCTAAAAGAGCCGACTGCGCCTTATCTCCTAGACAATAAGGGTGAGATTCAAGAACACGTGGGTATCTGGGATCGACCTAAACGAGCGACCGTAGCTAACACGGCTCCTGGCGGTGCTTACTTACTGGATGCACAGAATTATATAGTGCTGGCTAGAAATGTTAAGGTAAACATGTAAATTTTTTTTTATTTAACTTTAAGTAAGATTAAACATGTTAAATCGCAAATTAAACAAATTAAATCGTATTATCTTTTTAATGTACTAGTTAGGCATCTTATTTAACGATTCTTTGTAATAAATTCCTTTAAATGATTTGAATAGTATATAGCGAGTGTCATCTACGTAGTAGGGCGCAATTATGCGGATGATATATACACTTTTAATAAAATTGTCTAATTTTACATTTTTAATATAATTTCTTCTACTGTTGTTCTGTAATATCTTTCTTTATAATCCCTTTTAAAGTAATATCCGGTTAAAAACACATCTTAGTGGCAATGCTTGTCTAGATTTACCATACTCCTTAATGTTTGGTCTTCATTTTCCCTACAGAAATACCTAGACCAAGCCGAAGAACCCTGTCCCATTATAAACGAAGGGAGTCTCTTATCCAAAGTGCCAAGTTTACTGAATAAAGCTAAATCCCTATGTAAGGATACCATAACTAACACCGGATATCCATCTTTAGTGCAAGCTTTGGACGACTTCACGACGTCTGTTATTGAAACAAGCACCCATTTAGGGTCTCTGGATGTAAGTTATATTTGTTTTTGACTTATAAAAAATGGTACACGAACACCAGTGTGTCTGGAGTAAACGGCATTTGGGTGCCAAGGACGCCTTATTGAGGACGATCATCGTGATCATGAATACCGCCGATTAATAATAATAATAATCTTTATCATCCAAATAAATACAAAATAACAATTATAAATAAATGATCCATGTCTCCTCCAAAACTAACAAACTAGTTTGGAATATTTTTATTTTCTTACTCATCTTGTGTGTGCATTTATTAAACAATTATTAAATAAATAAATAAATTTTATAAGTAAGTATGGGTATAGAAAACATAGAAATCCAACACAAAATGGAAATTCAATTCACAACCATGGAATTTTCTTTCATAATATTAATAATGAAATCCCCAGGCAAACCCACCAACAGTATGGCCCCAACCCAAAGTAAGCAGAGCTTGTGTTATGGATACATACAGAGCATACAGCGAACTGAGGGCAATACCCAGAATAAACATACATATATAAATATAAACAACCACGACCGGAGAACAAACATCTCTGTTCATCACACAAATTAATGACCCGAGCGGGACTCGAACCTGGCACCTCTGTCGTACGAGGCGGGACTACTAGCACTGACGCCATTCGAGGTCAAATCATCGGTTTTATCGGTTTATTGTATTAACTTTATTGTCTGATACATAATATGTATTATTTATTTTAGGTTGATGCGTCACTACCCAAAGAGAAGCAAAAATCTCAGGCCAAAAATATAGTCCAACAGAAACGCAAAGCACTGGCTGATCTATTCAAGTATTTAAGCAAAATGGGTCTGAACTATCGAACAGGTTTAGTTCTGTTGAATTCTGAAGCTGAATTATACGACTTTACCATCGCACCTGTAGATTTAGATGCGGCCATGAGTTATTTGAAGACCAGGTAAGAAAACACTTGAAGCTCTATTTTGAACACATATTAAAATTTAAATAGTATTTTAAGTATGATTATACTTTTCTTAAAATCACACACTTTATCACAATTTAAAAAAAAAAAATTTTATTACATAAGGTCAGGGAAAAGTTTCATTGTATTTTACATACAAAACAAAGACAATAATTTTCATAGTTTTAAATTTTATTATAATTTACATGAATCATTTTGTTTAATAATTTTTGCCATCTTGTTAGTGACATGATACCGTGGCTATAGAATATTTGAGAATCTGATTTTGAATTCTGATTTAAAATCTGCGACAAGTAGTTTTGACAGTCCATTCTTGATGTCAACCTTACACTACTAAACAATTGGAAATCTGAACGTGCCATGTAAGGGCAGTCAAACTCGATTTGTTTTTTCTTAGTTTCATCTGTTATTATGATGAAAGACCACATCCTTCCTGTAGCTCAGTTTCAACCTTTTTTTGCAATTATTTGTTTAAATCTCGTCAGCTGTTTTCAGTAATGATCTGAATCGAAAATTTCCGGATTCGTAAAGCTTGAACCAACTTTGTGTTACTCGAACTGTCACTGCATTACGTCAATAAATGTCACAATTTTTTGCGGCTTGAGTTGCATTTTTTCATATCTTGAAATAAAATTTCAGCACGTATCGAATTTCTTATTTAGATCCGCTCAAAAGAAAACTTTGAATAATTACGGAGAAAGTTCTTTTTTTTTTAATGTTTTCTTTTTCATAGTATTAACATCAGTCGGATTCAAACTATACAAACAAAGAGATATAATTAAGATATATTACATACAAAATACGAAATCTGTTTCCCGACCTGTTATTTATAATTCGGTATGTAAAGTAGTTTTGAGGTATATGTATATTGTTTAATTTTTTTCTAAAAGAATGAGGTATTTTGAGAAAACTACTTAAATAATTTTGAATTATGCTGCAGTATTAAATTTTAATCACTTTTTAAAGTAATTAGTATGACGACGACGTCACGGAGTTGTTATATTTTAAAATCCCATGTATACTTGAAGTCAAATTTTACCGCAAAAATTGACAAGACAGTTTAACTAAAGTTAAGTAAAACCTATGTCTACTTGATATCGACATTTGAAGGTTGAACCCAGTTATTTAACGTATTTTCGTTAAAATAAACTTAATCGCATTTTTCTGAGGTCTATTACTGACAAAATATATTATTTATTTAAAAAAAGAAATCTTGAAAAGGTTTTTAATTAGAATCTGATTGTTTTTTTTTATATGCTGGACTGTTATTTTGACCATCCGACTGCATATGTCACGAGTACACTCGTACTATAATATGAATACAATTAATTATCCCGTGGGTTGCACCTTGCTAATTTTGTTTATTTTTTTGCTGCCCACACAAATACTGAATAAACACATAGCAATCCTCATGATATCAAGTTAGAGTTTCATTGCATATTTTAAATAGTTGTAACTTAGTTATTGCAACATAATTATGTTATTAATTCATTTTTAGACGATGTGACAGTTCACTAGCCTTACTTTGGTCGGGTTGTGAGAAATACTTCCAAAAGAATATCACTCGCCATCGATATCTCGCTGCGGCCTTGCAAAGTCCACACCAAGATTTGGGTATGCAGAATATAGAAAGATGTAAGGGATTTGCAGCTCAATTATTGGTAAGTCTGATAATAATCAAATGGTTATAAATATTTGAGACTTTTATGAATACTCGACTAATGTATATTGATTGCAGAAAACAACAAATATTCAAAAGAAATCATTGTCCAAATATTCGAGACACCTATGCGAACTTCGTAATTTAACGACCAATCTAACTAACGCATTAGAAATAGATGACAATTCTACAAACATTTCCACTATCAAACAAAAATTGGAAACACTCAACAACTGTTACGCTCAAATAAGTTTAGTTCTCGAACAGTTTAAAATTCTACTTAAATCATGGCCAGAATCGGGTGCACCAAATTCGTGTCATCCGAATTTCGATATTGTTCTAACAGACTCCCTAACCACACAATGTCATTATAATAGTGAAGAATGGAAGTCCTTTTATAGCACTGTAAATAAAATTCTAAATGGAGTATATAAAAATAAAGCAGTGGTTAAGAAACTGCTCAACACTCTGCCTAAACAAATTGGAAAGAACGTAGAAGTTCCAACGGTATCACAAACTCACATAGACGTTGCTAACGAAGGTAAAGAGTATTTAAATCAGATAAAGGATGATCTATTCGAATTAATTATAGACAAATATGAAATAACAATAAAACATTGTGTTGATGATGAATATATACCTAGACATCCAATGTTAAAAAGGATCGAGGATATAACAGAGTTTTTATTTGAAAATATGTGGATATTAGAAACATTAGAAAAACGTGGCGATGAGACCGTGGAAAATAATGCAGACCAAATAATCAATCAGTCTGAAGATTTAATAGCAACAATGTTATTAGTGATTCAATCTATCTATAAGAAACATCTGCCGTTTGAAAAAAGAATGGGAAGTACTGATGTTTTAAATGCAATCGATAATTTCATTGACAACGATGGTAAAGACGACAAAGAATCCAGCGAAATACTAGAAGACGGCCATTTGAAAGACCATCTACAAGAGAAACTCACAAAAGATACGCAGATGTTACAAGTTGAAGTACTTGTGAATAAAATGCGTAGCCTTCTGACCAATTATGTACAATTTATAGCGACAAGTAAAGATGTTGGGAATGTGAAAAGTGCAGTAATGAGAATCGTGCCGATTTTGGAGCAGACTGTGTTGTTTGTTCAATATTTCATTGCTCAAAAAGTTGCCGTTCATCGAGTGTCATGTAAGATGCTCTCTGTGCTGTTGAAGATATTCTCCGATTTGGCTACGAAAGGGTAAGGAAAATTTGAATTCATCTTGAACCTAATTGAAAAAATATATATTCACGCCTTTTTATAATTATCAGCATATTTCAAAGTAACTTTATTAAACACTTGATTCAAACTTTGAAATTAAGAAAAGATTAAGAATATTTACAGATTTTTGAGTTAGTAAAGTTAGTAATCAATTATTTTAAATCATTCTCTGCATTTTATATCAAATTATAGCCCTGCTTAGGAGGGATGTGTTCGTTCTCTAATAAACTAATTCGTCTTTTTTGGAACGCCTACTAAATATTCTATAGAAAGCGTAGTAATTAAAATTGGGTTAGGTTAATGTTAGGCTGCATTCATCGCATGCGCGAGCCGAGCGAGAATAGCGAGCGTGGAGCGGCAGCGCCATAATCGAAATTGGATGATAATTCAAAATTTTGTAGCAAAAACATCATCAGACAACATATTTTTAGTGACTAAGATAGTACGTTCAGACGCTCGCGAATTGTGGCTGACTTAGTAATTTAGAAGGCAAAGTAGATTTTTAGATTCGAATAATGCTATTAGAACGAAGTCCGTTTCATTAGCACCCTTTTTTATTTGTTTGAACAATAACTTGTTTGAGTAAATTCTTAGTTATGATACAAGGTTTGGTTTTATCTATTTAATTAGGTTCTGCAAGCCATCAGACATAGACATGGAGGGTGAAGGGGAGGACGGGCCCGGGAAGCTATCTAGCGGAACTGGTCTTGGCGAGGGGGAGGGACAGAAGGATATATCGGATCAGATTGAAAACCAGGTAGAGAACTCATTTTTATCGCAGTTATTCATTTTGTTCAAAACAATTGTTGCTTGGCTTGTTTTGGAGAGTATAATAATCAAATGTTGAGTTTACACAATTAATAATTTAATGTGTTTTCATCTGAGCACTCGCTGATAACAAGCATTTAATTTATTTTACTAATTATATATCTCAGCTACGCTGTGTTAAGTAGAATATTTGTTTTGAACCTAAACATAAAGTGTTATTTACAATGTAATAAACATTTTGTAAAGAGATCAATTCCGTCTCAGAGCTTCACGATACAAGATTAAGTTTATTTCTTTTTTAAATTAAAAATATCCGTTGCCACAGATTATCACAGGGGGCCAATAGTTTTATTTGGCATTTAAAAATTTGAAAAGAATATGTAAATCAATATGGTATGCTTTATGTTATCATAAGATTCCAGTGCTTCTTTAATTATTTAAAAGAAATATTAAAGTAATTCTATTGAATATTTTAGGACCAATTAGACGATGCTCAGCGTCCAGGAGAAGAGAAAAAAGAAGAGGACAGAGATTGTAAAGAAGAGGAGAAAGGTGTTAATATGACCGATGACTTTGACTCGCACCTTCAAGACGTTGATAAAAAGGGTAAGAATCTTTATACTTTGTGCTTAAAAGCTTTGGCCCAAAAGTAATGAAAAAAGTCTTCATTGGACAAAAAATCACTTTTCAAATGATGACAAGGACTTTTGAGCTCTTGCGAGATTGTTCTCTAAAGTTTTCGAACACTGCAAAACTTTAAAGTTCACAAAAGTTTTTTTCATTTATAGGTAATAAATATTATATTCCATAATGCTCTTTGAACTCTCGAAGCAAATAGAGGTGTTATAAGTTCAACTTGTGTATCTGTTTGTGACATCGTATCTCCCATGCAAATGGACCGATTTTGATGTCGCTTTTTTTGAAATCGGTCCAATCAATTTGTTTTGTGTGCAGGGTTTTTAAGGCGCTCCTTAGTATAAATTTTTAATAGCGAATTGATACTTTGCCAACTCTTAATACTAGATTTACTAAGAAGTAACCATTTACGTCCCTTCAGTCGGTTTATTTTAAACTTGTGTCTTCAAACAAGTGAGATAGTTTTTTAAATATGGAATTTTACTTCAGACGGCGATAATTCTGATCAAGAAGATAATGAGGATGATGCTGATAAACAAATGGGAGACACTGACAATGCGGCCGAAAAGTGAGTTACTATCATATAACCATTTAATTCTGTTGAAACAAGTATCTGATATTTATTTTAAATCTTGTGGTTTTTAATGTGTCATTTGCTTGGAAAATACTATTGTTTTTAACAAATTTTACGGTACTCCGAAAACAGATAATAATAATAAACCCACGGACAAACACATCAACTTTATGGCTCAAAAGTAAGCAGAGCTTGTGTTATGGAAGATTCTACAGCGAACTGGGGGGAACAAACATACATATATAAATATAAACAGGCATGACCAGAGAACAAGCATCTGTGTTCATCCCCGACCAGGACTCGAACGTGGGACCTCCGGCATGGGGCAGGGCTACTATCCACTACGCTACTCGGCCGCCATTTAATTACCAAGGGTACTGGATATTCCTTTTACGTGTTATGGTGTCTTTGGAAGTTGCTCAGAAGGGTGGTTTGAACCTATGTGCCCATTTTCAGAATGGTACAAAAGTTTCAGGCAATAGACGGTTTCTAAAGTACACTCCAATACCTGTTTAAACTTTTACATTAACTTCGTGTTCTGCTTAGTGCTTAGCTTAAAGCAAAAATCAGACCGTGTAATTACGGGAAACTATTATGACTTGAACATCGAATCTAGGAAAATATCGACGCAAATAAATCGAATAAAAAAAAGATTACGATCAAGTTGTGCTCTATAAACAAATATTTAACTTCCAGGTTAGATCAACAAATATGGGGTTCAGATGACGAAGAAGACATTGATCAAGAGAATAAAAAAGACAAAGAAGAAAAAGGGTCTGGTGAAAGTACGGGTGAGAAAGAGATGGGTGCTAAAGATGAGGAACAAGGACAGGACGATGGTAGCGATGGCAAGGATAAGAAAGAGAAGAAAGATATCAATGAAATGAAGGAGCAAGAAGTTGATGATGATCATGTGAGTTGATTTTATGATTACTTAATTTTTTTTATGATCTTTAATGGTAGAAATATTTTTTGATAATTATCTCGATTTTTATAATTACTTTAGTTACTCATGTGTGACCAAAATGTTAAAGGATTTACAAAACATTTTTGTTATAATTTCGGAAATTTCCCTGAAAGAAATGACAAATTTGCGTTTAGCAATTTACACTAAATATAAAGAAAGCCATTTGAAATATCCGTAGATAAGTACTTACTTAATATACATTTCCTACATTTTGAAATCTTTATTTATATAGTGCGTCTAAAGGCGTGAGATTAAATCTGGCCCTAGTGGGAGTGATCGTGGCAACACTGGCCAGACTATAAAAGATGATTTGTAGATGATAAGATAAGATGATAATAGTGGTGGAGCCACGGATGGCGACTCCGCCACGCGGTGGATCTGACTCGAATAAAATATACGCGGTAGTTGAAATTAAATGTTAAATGTCTTCGATGGACAGTATTTCACAGGATAAAGAAAAGTAAATAAAGAAATAAGATAAAACAGCGGTATGAACGGCGGAAAGAAATAGCACGCACCTTGCTTCCTTCTTGGATTTCACCAGCAGCGAGTAGAAAAATCCAAGTTGAAAATATCACTAGGCGTGCGCACGCGATCACAATGTTCACCAGCACAGATCACCAAGAATCCACAAGAGCGGCGGCGGACTTCAACGAAGTTAATGCAAACGTACGTCTAAGTGCGGTAGCGGGCATTGATTCACTGCTTCCAGTATGTTCTTCCTCGTTTTTAGGTGCGTGCAGGGTAGTTTTCCTAACCGAGGCGTGAGAGTCAATATTTTAACGCGGGTAGAACGTAGAAATGTATATGGCGCGAACAAATAGCTTTTATCAAATTATAATTTTTTTGAAAATTAGCTAATCATTATTCACTATCGTACTATAGTGCACATTTTAAATGTAAATTTAATGGCAGGTATCTCCACAGGTTTAAGTAGATGCCGCTAAAGTAGTTGGAGTTTTTACTGTCAAACGCTTTGTTCCCAACGGTGGTGACATAATAAAATACTCCACATAAAACCACCACCACCAGCAAAATGTCTTGCGTAACGTCTTTTTGTTTTCACGTTCAGCAAGACCTGCAAGTTTCCTATGACAAAATAATATATTGTGATGTTTTTTAAAAGATTTACCCAGCTTAAACCTGTGGCATATTGATCATACCCAAGGGTGTCAGTTATCAAGCGATTCCGATAAACGAAAAACAGAACTTCTTTATGAATAACAATATATTTTGTGAATGATTTAAAAATGTCCAATGTTATCCATAATGACGACCGAGTGGTGTAGTGGTAAGTAGCCTTGCCTCATACGCCGAAGGTCCCAGGTTTAAGTCCTGGCCGGGGCATTAATTTGTGTGATGAACACTGATGTTGTTCTCGGGTCATGGTTGTTTGTATATATATATATATATATATATATTGTTATTCTGGGTTCCCACCCAGTTCGCTGTATGGTCATCCACAACACAAGCTCTGCTTACTTTGGGGCCATACAGTTGGTTTGTTTGTGTGGGGATTTATTATTATTATTATCATTATAATGTTAATTTCTAAATAACACACTTAAACGTACTTAATTAGGAAAAATATAAGGGAAATAAGAAGATTTGGACCCTATTCAATCAAATTCAAATTTTTGTTTTTGTTTCGAAGACATTATTTTCATGCCCATTCAGACAAGCTGCAACTACTCATTAGGTGTGAATTTCTGAACTACATTTAAAAAAATCATCTGTTGTTGTTTCAACAATTAGTTTACAATAATGTTTATAATGTATTGATCAAATTATTAATGGTTTTACTTATATTTCAGGTGGACCCTTATCATGGGAACCACGAACCATTGCCAGAACCTGACGATTTAGAGCTTCCGGAGAATATGGAGATGGATGGAGAGGATTCCGATGGACCGGTAGGTTGAATATTGGTAGATTTTCTCACACACAGATATTTTTTGCTGTGTATGACACGTGAAACCAAAGTAATGTACAATAGGATTAATTTATTATCGTGATTTTTGGTCATAATATCGATCATTTATATGTAAGGAACTAGAGTCTTTTTTGTCATGTATGGAGTCCTCGCCACCGGTATGGGCGCGGCTGCTACTTACTATGCGTGCAGATTGTCCAGATATGGCAAAGTCAACTAAAACGAGCTATTGTCACTACTATTTTTATCTGTTATTGAATTATAAGTGTACCTTAACCCATGTATTAGTTATTTCGAAATATATATTTTAAAAAAAACTTTAACTTCTCGTATGTCCAATTATTATTTTTGCTTTGGATAAAAAGTCTTATTATTTAGTGATTAACAGTTTTTATATAGAACTTATTTTCATTACAGGAAGGTGAAACTGAAACAGAGAATCCTTTCGAAATAGACGTTACAAAAGAGAACATTCCAGAAGAAAAGGAAGAAGAGAATCAAGGGGAGAATAATGATAATACAGATAATAGAAATGGCCTCGATGTTTCTAGTGACGAGGAAGATGGTGGGGACGACAACAAAAAGGAGAGAGAGGTGAATTACTTTATAAATATATATTAAATAATAATAATAATTAATTTCGTATATCACATGTATGTCTCTATATCCATTCAACAGTACTTTCTCATTTTAGATGATACCAATAATTAAAAAAAGCCTTTTGTTTTCTATCGCTTAAAAGTTTTTTTGGCGGGATTTATTGGTTCCGCCGATGACAGCAGATTTGACTCTGCATAGAGTGACCGAAAGGGGCTTTAGCAATCTCTTTAAAAATCTACCTCGATCACCTACTTTCCGAAATGTATCTGTGCCTGTTTCGGATCACTTAGGATTTTTGGGCATAACTACGTCCAAACTCATCTTTGGTCAACAGATTGAAACCATCTCAAATTGAAAAAAAAGAAAAAACAGGAGACATCATCTCCAGGGAAGGTCCGGCAAAACTTCAACTCTTGAACAGCTGCTTAACCTCTATACAGCTCCAGTTCGATCCTTTATGGAGTATTGCAGTCATCTTTAGGATGATCCTGACAAATATT
This sequence comes from Marasmarcha lunaedactyla, assembly GCA_923062675.1. NCBI lineage: Eukaryota > Metazoa > Arthropoda > Insecta > Lepidoptera > Pterophoridae > Marasmarcha > Marasmarcha lunaedactyla. The sequence continues at coordinate 18,913,167 of OV281352.1, read as the reverse complement.
AGGTCTTTACCTATGAAATTGCCGTTTTTCACGAAATAAATGAAGCGTAATTTTTTATATATTTTTTATTTCTATTAATCAAAATAATCACCCATGCAATCAATGCATCTTTGCCAACGCATTGGTAGCTTATTGATGCCTTTCTTGAAGAAATCAGCTGGACGGGAGGCAACAAATTCTTCAAAGGCATTTTGTACTGCCTCTCGGGTATTGAATTTTGTTCCCGCCAAGAAGTTATCCAAATTCTGGAAAAAGTAGAAGTCTGTAGGCGCAAGGTCTGGTGAGTACGGCGGATGACGGAGAACTTCCAACCCCAACTCTTGTAGCTTGGAGACCGTCTGCTGTGCAGTATGAGGTCGCGCGTTGTCGTGCAGGAACAGTGGAGCCGAACGATTGACCAAAGCTGGTTGGAGACGTGCGAGCTTCTCCATCATTGTGTTCAGTTCTTCACAGTACACATCTGCAGTAATGCTTGTCCCGTTAGGCAAGAAGCTGTGAGGAATTACACCCGCGTTAGACCACCAAACAATGACCATCACTTTTCTAGGGGTAAGTTTTCGTTTAGGGCATTGTTTGGGTGCTGAACCAGGGTCCAACCAACTTGTTGAGCGCTTACGATTGTCAACAGGATCCATTCTCGTCACAAGTAACAATGTGGTTCAGAATTCCTTCATTTGTATGCCTGCTGAGCAGTGCAAGGCACGTCTCACACGCGTACTTCGCGCTGGCGGTCATTGAGTTCGTGGGGTACCCATTTGTCAAACTTTTTTACCTTGCCAATTTGACGCAAATGGACCAATATTGTTTTGATGCTAACGTCGCAAGCTGCTGCTAATTCAGCCGTGGATTGAGTTTCATCAGCTTCCACAATTGCCTTTAGTTCGTCATTGTCGACCAAAGTTTTCGGACGACCACGGGGTTCATTTTTCAGGTCAAAATTTCCAGAACGGAAGCGGGTAAACCAATTACGGGTGGTGCGTTCGTTTGTAGTGTTCGCTCCGTAAACGTCGTTGATGTTGCGTGCCGCTTGTGCCGCTTTGCTGCCACGACGGTACTCATACTCCATAATTACTCGAATTTTTTACTTATCCATGATGACGAAATATGTTCGAATGCGTTGAAAACAAAACACTAACTATTAAACAAATGACGATTTTAGAAAAAGAATTCCATGTTTGTCAAATAAAATTAATTTGAAATTAGAATTATCAGTCAAAAAAAAAATATTTTCATTTGAAATGGCCAGTACGGCAAAACGGCAGTTTCATAGGTAAAGACCTTTTATCAACTACAAGCGTTGGACTCTAATGACCGAAGAGCTCGAAGACTCATCAATGTCGGTAAACTTGCGAATGCGAGATTACACAGTCTCGATCGCCGAGCCTATCGGTCTTTTACAGAATACATTTTGGAGGGTGTGCGAATGCCTATTTATGAACCTGTGGAACCCTCGCCATTTCTCCATCGATCAACTAGACGAAGACAGAGGTTCCACCCGTTTGTAGTCGAGGTGCCAAAAAGTAGAACGAAACGGATCGATAGTTCTTTTTTGGTTCAAATAGCCAAGGTTTGCAGCGAACTGCCTCCGTCTGTTTTTTCAATCCCAGGGTTTTTAAAAGTAGAGTGAGTAGGCTCGTTTTGAACAGGCTTGTAACATCCTCGTCGTCATCGTCACTTGAGATGGAAGACAAAAGCCTGCCAAATGTAATTTAAAAAAAACATATTCCTTACAAGCTCGTCGGGCCTCGGTTTGCTTTAAAGTGTAATCTAGACTAACTAAGACATATTTTCACTGTTGATGTCTATAAGCATGGTAACGGTTAATATTTTACTAAACTTACGATTTACGATTAAATGTAATTTATGCAACATTGAATTAATCAACCAGCGTGTAACGCTAACTTATTTCTCCAAGTTCAATTATGTGATTCGAACGTTTTGAAACTGTTGTAATCGTGTATATTTCTCTGATAAACTCTTCAGAATTTATTTCAATAATCCACGAAATATACAGTAAAAACAGACAAAATTTTTCGTAAACACAAAATGGCAGACCAAACCATGTACATATTATTTTAAATACCTATTTTGGTTGCTATTTAAAGAACATAAATTAGCCTATTAAATTAAATGTTTAATCATGAACCACTTGAACTTTGTATGGATATAACATAAATAAGACCTACGTTCGATGTTAAATGCAATAAAATTTAACCAAGTCATTTGGGGATTGTTGAGGCTTTAATTTTTTGGAGTATTTAGTCGCCGTGGACTGTTGAGTAGATATTATTAGATAGAACAATTAAAGATAGAACTTATTTTTTCAAATTACCCTTAAAGGAGCAGGAAAAAGACGAAAACGTACCCGAAGAAATCCCCGACCAACCAGCCGATGAAAACGAAGAAGAAAACGGTACCGCAGAACCAGACACAACAGACCAAGAAACTGAAAATCCCGACGAAAATCCTGAAAGTAAAGACCCAGAGGAATTGCCTAAAAACGATGAAACAGTCGATGAAAATGACGAAGTTGAACGGAAGGAACACGAAGCTAACCCACAAGCTAATCCGTCAAATGATGACGCCAGTATTGAAGAGAAAGCGGAAAATGCGCAAATGGATCGAGGCACCGATGATAACGTGGAAACTAATGAACAACAACAAAAAGATGAAAATGCCGCACCTTATGTAAGTTTTTTTAAGTAAAATATTTTGCTTTGTTTCGCCCATGTAGCTGTTGGTTCTGTGCTTAGGCAAAATGTAGTCTTAATGAAATAAAACGTTCGTCCATAACTTTATTTAGAATACTAAAATATATATAATTTTTAATCCGCTTGGTAGTTTTCGATATTAAACAAACTAACTCTTTACATAGAGGTTAATCAAAAGGTTTCGCAGTTTTCAAAAGTCCAAACATGTCGAAAATTATGCGTTATTGGACTACATGTTACACTACTTTATGTACTCCCATTAGTTAAAATCGATTGGGTGTGTATCGCTTAGACCTAGACCAGCCTATAATATCGATGGTTTCCATATATTTCATTACTGTTAATGACTTTTAAGGAGCAAGCCCAAGAACAAGTAGGTGAAGACAAGCAATCGACCGGTCGCTCAGAACTAGACAAAAGTGATAAAGGACACAGAGGAGAAAAGCAAGCTGCGAATAGAAGTGAACAGGACAAGCAGGAACGTGACAAGTTCGAGAATAAACCTGGGAAAACTGATGAGCAACGGACTTTGGGTAAGTTGGCTAAAACGTTTTTGATAATTTTATTGATGCTTTTAATTTTGTTGAGAATTTCTGATAACGTGTAAATTACGCGAAAACTAAACATTTCTTTTGAATTCTTCAATCGATGAAAGTCATAACTATTAAACGTTGTTATATTAGCTATTTCAAAGCTGTACAAATCACGGTGTATTACAATACTATGAACAGATCAAAGATATACTTTTACCATGGGTTAACCACCATCGGTTTTATAAACCGTAATGTCTTTTACATAAAATATTGTATCCAAGACAAGCTGCTTTTATCACTAGGTTTTGCCCGATTTGAAATATACCTTAAAATGTCATCATAAACACGCCATCCGTTTTGGAGTCTATAGGGAGTATTCATATGCACATCGATATTATATAGGTATCTTACTGACGCAGATTACCAAAGTTAATCCGTAACAAATAAATGAATCCGTACAAAAAATGGCAATCCCGCCTTTTTTAAAAATTCTTCTCTCAGCGTGCTGACGACTGCATACCGTCAAAATGAAGGGCTACACTGAGGATCGCCAGCTACCTAGTTGCCGGTAGGTATTTAGCGCGCACAATCGAGTGACATAGGCCTGACATTTTTGTTGTACAGGTGAAGTAAATGAAAAAGCAAAGAAGACAAAGACCGTGAACGTAGAAAATCAAGAGGAATCGCAAGAGGACGGAGCTGAAAGCAACGAAAACGATGACAAGGAAGCTGACGCTTACGAACACGTCAAACAGGCCAAAAAAGATGATTTGCAGGTAAGTTAGATTATATTCACCCTGAGTTTGCAGAATAAAATTATTACAAAACTGTTTATGAGTCGTTGCAAAAGTTATAAACTTTGTGATTATATTAATTTCATTTTAGACGTTCTGCGATTGAATCTTCCTACATAATATATGTAGTTAAATTTTCAATGGATTTATTACGAACTTGTTCTGCGCGGTTTCTCACTCGCGAATAAAAAGAAATCTGGGTTTAAGGGTTAAAGGTTGCAAAAGTTTTTATAATGGAGTCAATAGCTTCGTATGTTTTTGACGACCGAGTGGCGTAGTGGTCAGTAGCCCAGTCTCATACGCCGGAGGTCCCAGGTTCGAGTCCTGGCCGGGGCAGTCATTTGTGTGATGAACACAGATGTTTGGCCTCGGGTCATGGTTGTTTATATTTATATATGTACGTTTATTCTGGGTTCCTCCCCAGTTCGCTGTATAGTCATCCATAACACAAGCTCTGCTTACTGTCGGGCCACACAGTTGGTGTGTTTGTCTGAGGTTTGTCTCTGTGAATTATTTATTATTATTTATTACATATAAATCAAACTCTCAAGTATAGGTTAATATAAAATATTGAAATAAAAAACCAATTTAAGTCTACAAAAAAAATACTCTGAAATAAAGTAGCTCACTCTTCAAAAAAGAGGCATATAATATATTTACTTTGTGTTTTCTAGTCTGACCCCAAACAGATATTTTGTTTTGTGTTAAAGTTTATCAATACTGGTTATTTATTTTAGTAATATTCTTTTAATACAATTTTAATTATCTAGGCTATAGACGCAGCTACTAAGGAGCAAGCAGACCAACAACCGAACGTAAATAAGGATGATGAAAAGTCGGAAGAAATGAAAGAAGACGAGGAAGTTCCAATGGAAATTGATGAGGAGGAGCTTAAGGTAATAATTTCCTAAACGTATTTTACTATTTCCATTTCTTTATTTTCTCGATGACAGTTCTAATTTCATATAATGTAGTGTTGTGACCAAATAAGTAATGATATCGATCGCATATATTTATTATATTTTGAACAAAGACAAATACAACAAAAACATTCAAATATATTGTTTCAAGGTGGGAACACTCAATGGCCCACCGCCATGTTGTGTTTGTTTTAATCTGTCACTCGCAACAAGACGGTCGTGCTAGTCACTACATTTCTGTTCGCTGAGTTTTTTCACATTATCCATACGTTACGTTGTGTATTTTGTGTTCCGCCGTGTTGATTGCTGCCCAGCTGTCAAATATCAAAATGCCGAAAGGATCTGTTCTGAAAAGGCAGGCGAGAGAACTGGTGATCAAGGTTCGTAATTTCTTTGAAGCAGGGTATCAAAATGGTGGCCCGCTATTACCACTGTCGCAAGTGCGAGAGCGTGTTGCGGCCGCATTAGGAATTAGTGGACCTACTGTTTCAAAAATTACTACCGAAGCTTACGGTACAAGCGGCATGCAGGAAAATAAGCTTCGTACGCCGAAGAAAAAACGCCAACCACGTCGTGTGACATCGGTTGACAACTTCAACGCTGATGCTATTCGCCGTCATATATATATATGACTATTACTTGCGCAAAGAAATTCCAACACTTGAAAAACTTGTTGTTTCTTTACGTGAATGTGGTTTGTTCCATGGCCAAAAATCGTCATTAAGCTTAGTTTTGAAAGAAATTGGATTTTCTTATACAAAATCGGACAAACGTAAAATATTGATGGAGTGTCACGACGTTGCTATGGCTCGCTGCGAATTTTTGAGCGAAGCCAAAAAGATATCAGTTTTGTCAAATGTTATCTTCACTGACGAGACTTGGTTAAATGCAAAACACACAGTATCTAAGAACTGGGCTGACGACACCGCCGCTTCCAATAGTTCAGTGCCAATGGGAAAAGGTGCACGCCTTGTCATATGCCATGCAGGGTCTACGAAAGGATTCGTGTCAGATGCTTTACTGGCCTTTAAATCCAAGAAAACAGTGGACTACCCATAGAAATGAACGCGGAGATTTACGAAGGATGGTTTAAAGAAATGGTGCAATCTCTGGAAGAACCGTCCATAATTATTATGCACAACGTTACATATCACTCCTGACAAATTGATAAAATGCCGTTGCAGGCCAATAAAAAATGAGAGATAACTGACTGGCTCCAACGTCATAGCGAAAATGTGGATAGTACTTTATTAAAAGTACAATTAGTGAATATTTTAAAATCGGAAAAAAGCCTCCCTAAAAGATATGTTATCGACGAAATAGCTGCCGAATGTGGTCATTCGGTTCTTGGACTTCCGCCGTATCATTGCCAGTACAATGCTATAGAACTTATATGGGCACAAATCAAAGGACACGCCGCTCGAAACAAGACCCATCCCCCTTTTACGGCAAACAAGCTGTAAAATTTATTAAAAAATGCATGTGAAGTAACTGCCGAAAACTGGGAAAAAATTGTGAAAAGAACCCAAAACATTATAGCGTCGGATTGGGAAATTCATGTGGCATTCGATATTATACAAGTACAGGATATATAAGTTGGCATTATCAATCAAGAATTAATACGTGTAACATCTTGTACTGAAATATAATATTAGTTAATAAATTTGTACAAAAGTATCCGGCAGTAGTTTAGTTTCTTACATTTTGTAAAAAAATATCGGGTCTGTTATCGTGTTACGTTTATCGATATAGCTCCATCCCTATCAGTTTCTCCAACTCTGGTATTATATAACCTTGTACGTGTGTTAACGTCATATTTTCATAAAATAATACATACATAATGTAAAAAAAAAACGCTCGCACAAGTTTTCACAGGAGCTGTCATCGAGAAAATAAAGAAATGGAAATAGTATACATTACTTATCTGCGACTCGGTTCACGTAAAATTCTTTTCTTGTCAACTTTTGAGATAAAAGTTAGTCAATCCAGGGCTCTTTTTGTCTACATGATTCCTGTCCAAATCTCATCAAATAAAAAACATTAGCTAGGTACCTAATTAATATTAGTAGGATTTTTCATATAATTTTGTATCAAAATGAATATTTACGCCATGGAAAAAATTAAGAGTGGAACGATGCTGTCGTCTCACTTTTTAGGTTATTTTAATTTTCCGCAATAAGGCCTAATTTTTTTTTCAGGGCCGAATTCTAATACTTATTTTTTTGTGCACAGTTGTATAATCTAACTGAAGATTGCTTTAATTACAGATTGAGAAGTCAGAAGAACTTCAGCCAGAAAAAGCTCAGTCTGGTCACGATAAAGAAAAAGAGAAGGACAAATCCGGCAAAAATAAAGAAAACGGAGAAGAAACTACAGGCGAAACCGGAGTCGAAGTCGAAGGCGAGAAAGTTCAAACTATGATCGTACCGAGGGGCACCGATACCAGCTACCATACCAAGTAAGATATATTGACAAGACAAATTTGATTGTCTAAATGTGTGTGCATAATTTTGTAGTTATCATTATTATTTATTTGCTATGTATTTGAGATAATAAAGGCCCCTTGCCTTTCATGCCGGAGATCCCGGGTTCAAATCCTGGTAGAGGCAGATATTTTATCATATTTGCTTTCTAGTCATGGATGTGTATGTATGTTTATTTAAATTTGTTTCTAATTTTGAGAATTTTAATATTTATATATGAAAAAAAAATGTCTATGTGTGTTTCTATATTTCTTAAGTTTATTTATTCGTTATCTAGTATCCATAACACAAGTTTTAATGATACTTAATTTAGGCTAGATAATGTGGTGTGATTGTTAAGAATAAAAAAAAATGATTAATGCTTAAATAATATATGTACAATAATTTATTTACTATTAATTTCGTCAATGTCGCAGGTATCAACAAGAACTTGTGTATAAATATGTTTACCCTGGGAAGTTCGTTGATTTTGTACATAGGAACTATTAAAGTTTTTGTATTAACTTGTTTCCGTTTTAAACTGTCGTGGTTATTTTCACTATAATACGGTTATAGTAAAAATAACCAAGATAATACGATTTTGGATTTGCAAGCACCATGATCGCACACTGGCAGATGTAGGTAGGTAGCGATGACAGTTTGAGGCAGATTAATCGATCTACCCTCTTTCTCGTTCGTTTTGATCTGCTCCCACTGGAACTCACATTATTGTCGTTTTTGCAGTACACGCTCACAATATCACTGGGTTTTTGACCGGACACACCGTGATTGTTGTTTTTTCGTTTCATAAATGGCCTAACCACTGGATTCCACGTCCCTACTAGATAATTTAAAACCGTCTTCTCGATTAAAGTTATTTTCGCAATGTTTTATTTCTAAGGCTTCTGTAACGAGTCGCGGTATGTAGTGTCGTTCCGTAGATAAAAACCGAATATTACAGAACTCAATCCCATGGTTAGCGCCCGATTCTAGCAAATGTTCGGCGATGGCTGACTTGTTTGGGTCTGAGTTTTTTATGGCTTTTATATTGGTTCTTAAGACGATAAGAAATCAACAATCGTGGTAAGAATCCCGTAAATTTATTAAATTATAGTAACTTGTTTCCGTTTATTGTTGGTCTGTGCCTGAAGTGAGCGTGAATTAAGTAAAGATATTTAGTCAATTGGCATAGAAACAAATGTGTTTGTCTAATATAAACATTTCCAGTGTTCATTTAAATTAAAATCATGTGTCGTTTATTTAAGCAGATTTTAGCTTTTTTTCTTTTTCACTTTATGCAGTTTCGACTAGCGGGCGCACACTAAATTTACCTTACGCAGTGTTTTTACTTTTAATACGGACAATTTTTATTGCGGGCTGTTTATTCAGTCTATATCTTTGGACGCCAATGATTGAGCCATTAACCAATTAATTTGAAAATTTTATTTTTAACGTTTCAGTTTACCAACAACCCAACATGAAACTGAGGATATATCAGTAGAGCAATACATGTCGATCCGCGAATGGTTGTCCTCTGGGTCGCACATGTCCGGGGTGTCTTCGAGCGTGTGGCGCAGTTTGTGGCAGAGCTCGGGCGCGGCCAGCAGGGCCTTGTGTGAAAGGCTACGATTGGTGCTGGAACCTACGGCGAGGTCCAGAAGGGCGGGTGAGTTGATAATAATATATCGCCAGACAAATGCACCATTTGAAAGACCCCAAAGTAAGCAGAGTTTTGGATGACAATACAGCAAACTGGAGGAGACTGAACTGAACATACAAGTGTTCATTACACAAATGAATGCTCGACCAGGACTCTAACCTGGGGTTAGAGGCAGGGCAACTAACTACCCACTACGCCACTCGGTCGTTGCGGTGAATTAAAAATTGGACTTATAGATGAATAAGTGAATGTGTAATTTGGGAATGTTTGGTTGCACTTGCGTAACTTTATTTGGCCTGCAGAATCTAGTTACAAACGTTACACATCTGGAGATCATTTGAACGCCATAAAACAATTTTTAACTACAAATCTATTTATCTTAGAAATGATAACATTTTATCTACAAATTGAGTAGAACTTACCAAATCGCTTTTCTTTATACATATATTGTCCACACTTAAAACTTTGCAACTAAATAAAACAACTAAGAGCGTCGGAATAATTAATTATTTATTGTTTATGAAATAAGAATTAATTATTTATGAAAACTAATTGTTACCTATATTGTACCCTTAGTAGCTATGGCGGAGCGTTGTCACCTGTCACCGGCATTATTTGCTGAGTGTGACTTCGATCTATAATTTTAAATGTAAAAAGTGGTTTTTAAAACTAACTATTATTATAACTAATAAGCCGACAGCTCTAACGGAGAAGAAAAACATCATGAGGAAATATGTATACCTGAAATTATTTCAAAGGTGTAAGTCTACCACCCACCAGCCAGCAAACCACCCTTAGTAGGGATGTCCCTGTAGTGGGATAATTAAGGCTGTCAAAGTAAATAAACCAACACCGTGTTTACAGGCGATTATCGAACCGGTCGTGCTATAAACATGCGCCGCGTGATCCCGTACATAGCGTCCCAGTTCCGCAAAGACCGGATTTGGCTGCGACGCACCAAGCCCGCTAAGCGGGAGTACAAGATCGCCATTGCTATGGACGATTCTAGCTCCATGGCCGATAATAGGAGCAAGGAATTAGCGTTTGAGAGCCTGGCGCTTGTTTCTCAGGTATGTTTTGTTTGGTAGTCGCTTAATTTGTTGCTTAGTAAATAATTAGGCCGCAACTGGACTCTTTATTATGCTTAGGCCAGAAATCTTGTGCAATACAATTTTAACTCGATCAAAATTTTGTTTAATTACTGTTTTATTTAATCTTAAATACTAACCCTAAGTAGTATAACATCTCAAGTCCTACGTAGGATAGTTTAAAAGTTGTGACAGTTTGAATTGACCCATGAAAACTTAAACAACTCTAATTAAAGAACTAGACTCCCGTTATCGAGTAATTCCAAGGGCGTGTCTTTAGAATAACAGCTGTTCTTTATGAGACCATGTCAGAAAAGGACGTGTATAGGGTTGAGTGAGACAAAATACCGTCTCTATTCAGATTAAGACGCAACGGGCACTGGTACAGGTAGTCATCCCTCGCTTGGCGTTGTGTTTACATTATTTTGTGCCGACATACTGTGCGTTGTTACCGTTGAACCGCGTTGTGGACTCAAGTTTTAATTAATAAAAAATAATTAACACAAAAAATAATGCAAGTTGGGGATGAAATGAGGCCGGACACAGCCATGATACAAAGAGCTACAAAACCCGTGTCGATTAGGGCAACAGCTTGTCTACAGCACAATGGAGGACATTTTGAATCGTGGCTGCAACATTTTTATTCAGCTGCATAAACCATAAATATAATCGATTTATTTTGCTTCATTTCTCTTTTTCTACTCTGGCGTTAGAAACAATACCTTCTTTAAATCTTAATAACTTATATACTATCCTACTTAGGACTTAAGATGATTAGATGATAAATTAGTCATATTGAACTTTCACGCGAGCCATGCATATTTCGGTACGTTAACAAAAAATCTGATTCCAATTCAAAATCCATTCCGATAAATTACATTTCATAATAGTTTGTTAACTCTCAGCTCGCACACAAGAGCGGCAAAGCTTATTTTAACGAAAATGCCTAGAGTGACTGGACTCTCACTACAAAAGTCTATTTGAGTCATCAAGAATACATAGGAAATGTAACGTTGTGGTTTATTAATTTAATAAAAAATTGTTTAAAGTTAAATACTGCACAGCAATCAAAAATATACAATGTACAATTACAAATTTTTTTCTCTTATAAAGATGTTAAATTAGTTATCTATCTTAGGTTATTTTACAATGATATATCAACTAATTTTCATGAGTACGCAAATATTGTTCTGGAATGAAATAACTAAGTGCCCCAATCCTAGCTAAAGATTTTTTAAAGATTTACGTATAACATATTTTCGTTATTTCTCTTGCACAATAATTTGAACTTGCACACTTGCACACAATTCTGTCTTTTCTTTACATTAAACATTATTTTCTTTCAACAGGCCCTAAACCTCCTCGAATCAGGCGACCTAGCCGTCCTAAGTTTTGGCGAAAAACCGAACCTCCTCCATCCCTTCACCGAACAATTTTCGGAACATTCGGGATCGAAGATTCTAGAACAACTCCGCTTCGACCAAACTAAAACCAAAATAGCACAATTACTAGACTTCTGTACGGTTTTATTTGAAGAACAGAGCATTAAAAGCGATGTGTTAAATGCCAAATTGTTGATCGTAGTTAGCGATGGAAGGGGCATATTTTCTGAAGGAGAAACAAAAGTATTGCACTCTGTGAGGAGAGCGAGGCAACAAGGCATTTTCTTGGTTTATGTTATTATTGATAATCCAGATAATAAGGTGAGTTGTTTTAAATTTATTTTTCAAATAAAGCTCATTTCTCACCAGAAATCTCACCAGTTGGTTAGATGATTATAAAAACAAGGATGTTTACCCACCAATACTGTTGAATGTTTATAAACTGCATTCATCCGGAAATACTGGACATGAAAAAATTTTCGTATTCCGAAAATGGAAGGGTGATACCTCTGACATTAAGTATAATGATGTTGATGATGATGAGTGTTGAGCATTGCTCAAATTTTATAGAACCATGTATAATATAATAATAAATATCAATTCCCCAGACAAACACACCTACTGTATGGCCCCGAAGTAAGCATAGCTTGTGTTATGGATGACCATACAGCAAACTGGGGGGAACCCAGAATAAGCATAAGTAATATAAATACAAACAACCATGACCCGCGAACAAATCAGGGACCTTAGGCGAATGAGGAGGACTACTCCCACTACGCCATGTAGCTGTCATAAATAATTATGACAAAAAAACAATTGGTATCAACACTCAATTACAAAAAAACAATTTATTGAACAGGACTCAATAATGGACATCCGGCGGCCACTCTTGGACCCAACTACCAACACCTTAACCGGTTTTGTGCCATATTTGGACACTTTTCCGTTCCCATTCTACCTTATACTACGAGACATGGCCGCCTTGCCTACGGTACTAGGCGATGCTTTACGACAGTGGTTCGAATTGGCGGCGAATAATACTAGCTAATAAAAACTTGAAATTTACTGTAAACCTGTACACTTGCGCAAACTTGAGTAACGCTTTAACTCGAAGTTAAGTCATAAAATTGTTATATCTCTGTCAGTCCGGCTTTAATTGTCAGTGGTGAGGGTGTTTGCGCGGAACTGAGTTTGAAACTTGAGTTATCTTGGGTTAAAAGATCGATGCTCATCTCTGTCAGTCCGACAGCGGTGGAGGTAGCAAACCGTTACGCAGGTCTGGGCAAGTTGACCTTAATTGTATAAATTTGTAACTCAGAGCCGCTCAAATGGGCCCAAGTAACAAAAATAATAGCTTAATACTGTAGCAGGAAGGAGAGCGCATTTAAGACCTTATTAAATAAAATATCATTTTTCTTTGAAACGTTCACTTTTGTTCTTAGCTAGAGAACAATAAGCTTTTTTAAAAGGTTTCAGAAAGGTGGTTTCTGCGAATACTAACAAATAATACGCAGGATCTAGAGTTGCTTCCTTTTTTGATATAGAACTAAAATAATAGGTTTAGGTATGAGGTGTAATAATCATATTACGGTGCTATGTTTGATTTTACAAATCAATATGATATATTATTGCGCTTAGACTAACTAAGACATGTTATCCCGACTGTAATGTTAAGTTAAAAAATGTTATTAAAATAAGAATTCAAATTAAGTTAGTATACTATATTTACTCCAAGTCAAGTTCTTTGGAGCGTTTTTTTTTTGTTTGAAAATAAAGACTTTTATGTTTCAATAAACTATGTTATTTTATTTTGATTCATTTTCATGTAATTTTATAAATATTTGTTGGATTCTAGGAACTAAACCCATGATTTTTATAAATGTGTATAAGATATTTTATACTTAAGCTTTTTTAATCGCTACGTTTTTACCGTAAAAATAGTTTCGTTTTTATCTAACGAGGTATAATGCCTCAAATTTAGTTTCGAGCTCCTGATTTTATTTCATAAAATAGTCAAAAATGTTCTTACAAGCCTTTGTTCTAGCTCGCGCACTAGCTACTGCATCTTTATTTGCGAAGGATCAAGGCGACGTCGGTGCGCGCGGTCAATGCGTTGCCGTTAGTAGGGTTTTGTTGGAGTTGAGACTATATGAGAATGACACCTACAAACTTACCCATACGTTAATTATATCCCATCCCCTCTGTTCTTCTTTAACAAACGTGCATTTAAATATAACGAATCTTCGAGTACGACGACTCGTAAATAGGCATACAGCGTATTTACGCGACCAGGTTTCTGTTTCCAAGTACGTAAACCAGGTTCCAGCCTGAATACTTTCAATACCTTTAAGGTATTTCAATACGCAAACGCCCTCGATCGTCTCGGCCGGGAAGACGCTTCCGCCCTGTACGAATACTTCCTCTCTAACAAGTGTAGTAGTTTGAGCCCTTTAAACATTAAGTAGAAATTTAAAATTTACTTCTAAAAGAATAAGGAAAATATTCGTATGAGCTAACTTGCAAAGAAACTTATAATCCTTATGTATACAATATATAAGTTGGGATTAATTTCCAATAAAATACGTGTCCTTCAAGCTGTAATCCTCACAATTGAAATCTCAATGGAAACAAATTTTGACAATGCTAAAAAATAGTGATAAATAGTTATACATGTAAAAAAAAATAGTCGTATTATAGTGTCGGCGTTATAGCTATAGGTTGTTGAGGATTCTGGCTTGAACGTCAAGCTGTAATCCTCACCTCTCGTGCAAGCAAACGGTAAGGTCTATCGACTTGGTTTAGGTTCTAAAAAATATTCATGAAATAGTGATAACGACATGCCAAATCTCAGAAATAGTCGATGAAAGATTACAGAGATATAAAGGTGAGAATTATGGCTTGAACATTTAAAAACTTCAAATTTCTCCGGAACGCCTACAACTTTCAGTTTAAAGTTTATGCCAAAAAATTGTGATGAAATAGTCGTACGCAACTCAAATAATTTTGGGCTGATTTCATTTGAAAATAAAAGCTTTTTTTTTTACTTACATTTCTATGGATGTACAGTCTCGTACAAAGACATTATTTCTCTTTGCTTAGTAAAAAAAGTGTGCTATTTTTGTTTGTTACTCATTACTGTAAATTCTTTGTAGACCCGGCTCTGAAATCGGTCTTTAATAGGTACCTGGTAATAGAACTTATTAACCCTAATTTACTGGTTAAAAACCGGAAATGAAAAGGCGATTATATTTCGTCGCTTCATTATTCGATATGATATTTACCAGGTAGTCCCCCCATTTGCTAGGTAGCTGCGCACATTTTTAAAAGACTAAACGATTTTTAAAAACTAGACCATTTCCTCCCTACCTCTCACCCAGGCTGTAGCCTATTCGTACTCTCATTCCTTCTTTGTGCGCGGTAACTATCGCACCTGTTGTTCAATTATTTCAATGTACTTAAAATATCGTTATGTAAGTAATGCCGAAAAGAAGTGCCCAAGCTCGAATCTTTATCAGAAGAAGAAGGTTAGCATTTAAATGCACCATTTGGCCATTTAATGTATATACCATAGCAGGTAGTCTTCATACAAAAAAAACTAGGAATTATGTCTATGGTTGGTTAGAACTTTTTGATGCTGACAGCTGCGTTGCTACCACAAACTAACTAGTGATGCTACGCATCAGACGAACGTCTTGCTAACTACAACACTAGGAACTAGGACATTGAGGAACTTTTCAATTTGACAATTTTTTTTTTTAAATTAGATTTTTCTTCGTTTCTTAATTTTAAAATGACGTCATTGGATTTTGGCGTAATGCCATTGTGGTGGCGAAAGCCCCTCTCCTTTTCTACAAGATATTTTAACAATCTAAAAGATAAAGAAGGTAAAATAAATAAAAGACTTGTATATTTATGATTTTTTTTTTAATTTCTAAATTTTGTTTTATATTTTTATATGCTTTGTTTGTATTGCACGGGAGGCAAATTTTTATTTTCTAGAAGCGAGACATCAGTACCTTTTATTCATATTCTGTTAATTATGTTAAACCAATTAAACACCGTTATTCATATTGAGTAACCCAGAAAACATTTCTTGTGTGGCTCACAAACAATTTACGAAGTTCTACCACACTTAAACCTTGTAATTTAAAACTATTCGCACAAAGTCACGGTAACCAATGTTTAGGCCGATCTCAGTTCTTGGAAAATTACGTCCTTTCACCTACTTTCTATTCACTACACAGCACTTGTTGTACATTTTGAAGCACCATACGCAAATTAATCACTATATTTGGTAATTGAGAGGTTATGTTTCGGAAATTGATCAATGCAAACTCTTCACTCGTCAAACATTGAAAACGTAATGGCAGATCGAGCTGATTGATTGAAAATTAAATTAAATTTTGCGTTTTATGGTAATCAGCTGTAGTTACTGCACAATAATTATTTCTGCCAATTTCAAGTATTAATATAATAAAAGTAGTTTTAACATAATTCAAATATTGAAACAACCTAAAAGCGTACATCATTGATTGAACATAGTGTTACATTCATCATTCACATTGAAGTGACGTATGACAATTGTTCGCACGAAAAGTAGCAAGAGATGTCAGCATCAAAAAGTTCTAACCATAGACTTAATTCCTAGTTTTTTTTTTGTATGAAGACTACCTGCTATGGTTGCTACTTTTCAAGCGAACAATTTTCATATGTCACTTCAATGCGAATGATAAATGATAGAACTATGTTCGATACGGTTTTAGGTTATGTTTCAATGTTTTATTTATGTTAAAACTACTTTTATTATATTATTACTTGAAATTGGCAGAAAAAGTTATTGTGTAGTAACTACAGCTGATTGCCATGAAACGCAAAATTTGATTTAATTTTCAATCAATCGGCTCGATCTGCCATTTCGGTTTCAATGTTTGACGAGTGAAGAGTTTGCATTGATCAATTTCCGTAACATAACCTCTCATTTACCAAATGAGAAAGTAGGCTAAAGACGTTATTTTCCATCACTTTCCAAGAACTGAGATAGGACTGAACATTGGTTTCCGTGTCTTTGTGCTAATAGTGCTTTGTGCTTACTAGGTTTAAGTGTGGTAAAACTTTGTGAATTGCTTGTGAGCCACACAAGAAATGTTTTCTGAGTTACTCAATATGAATAACGGTGTTTAATTGCTGTAACATAATTAACAGAATATGAATAAAAGGTACTGATGTCTCGCTTCTAGAAAATAAAAATTTGCCTATCATGCAATACAAACAAATCATATAAAAATATTAAACAAAATTTAGAAATAAAAAGAATCATAAATATACAAGTATTTTATTCATTTTACCTTCTTTATCTTTTAGATTGTTAAAATATCTTGTAGAAAAGGAGAGCGGCTTTCGCGCTGCCACAATGGCATGACGCCAAAATCCAAAGCCGTCATTTTAAAATTAAGAAACGAAGGACAATCTAATAAAAAAAAATAGTTGTCAAATTGAAAACGTGGGGGTTCCTAGTTCCTAGTGTTGTAGTTACGAAGACGTTCGTCTAATGCGTAGCATCACTAGTTAGTTCGTGGTTGACTCGCAGTCAATCCCAAAGCGTATCAAAACTACAACAACTAATGTATATTGAACGTTTTTATTGCTTAACTCATCGTTGAAGACACGCAGTCAACCCCGATGCTTTTTGGCAATTAGTTCTGAAAACGTCAGAGTTATTGACTCGCAGTCAATCACAAAGCGTATCAAAACTAATGTAGGTGTATAACACAAACCAATTAGTGATGCTATGCATCAGACGAACGTCTTCGTAACTACAACACTAGGAACTAGGAACCCCCACGTTTTCAATTTGACAACTATTATTTTTATTAGATTGTCCTTCGTTTCTTATGTTTAAAATGACGGCTTTGGATTTTGGCGTAATGCCATTGTGGCAGCGCGAAAGCCGCTCTCCTTTTCTACAAGATATTTTAACAATCTAAAAGATAAAGAAGGTAAAATGAATAAAATACTTGTATATTTATGATTTTTTTTATTTCTAAATTTTGTTTTTTATTTATAGTTATTCTTATTGAGTAACCCAGAAAACATTTCTTGTGTGGCTCACAAACAATATACAAAGGTTTATACCACACTTAAACCTTGTAAGCACAAAGCACTATTAGCACAAAGACACGGTAAGCATTGTTAAGTCCTATCTCAGTTCTTGGAAAGTGTTGGAAAATAACGTCCTTTCGGCTACTTTCTCATTCACTACACAGCACTTGTTGTACATTGTGAAGCACCGAATAAACGCATATTAATTACTTTATTTGGTAAATGAGTGGTTATGTTTCGGAAATTAATCAATGCAAACTCTTCACTCGTCAAACATTGAAACCGTGATGGCAGATCGAGCTGATTGATTGAAAATTAAATTAAATTTTGCGTTTTAATGCAATCAGCTGTAGTTACTACACAATAACTACGTCTGCCAATTTCAAGTATTCATATAATAAAAGTAGTTTTAACATAATTAAAACATTGAAACATAACCTAAAACCGTGCATCATTGATTGAACATAGTGTTATCATTCATCATTCACATTGAAGTGACGTATGACAATTGTTCGCTCGAAAAGTAGCAAGAGATATCAGCATCAAAAAGTTCTAACCATAGACATAATTCCTAGTTTTTTTTGTATGAAGACTACCTGCTATGGAGTCAACTCTGATGTTTTCAGAACTAATTACCAAAAAAGCATCGGGGTTGACTGCGAGTCTTCAACGATGACTTAAGCAATAAAAGTCAATAACTTTGTCGTTTTCAGAACCAATTTTATTTATTTTAGGCCATAAAGGCATGGGGGTTGACTGCGAGTCTTCAACGATGACTTAAGCAATAAAAACGTTCATTCTAATTAGAATAACGTTAATTTGCATCCTAAAATCGAAATACTCGAGTGAGTTTTCGATAAAACATATTTTTCATCTACCCTCGCTAACCTAAAACGTTACTTTAGGTAGCGAAAGTCATACTGGGGGCGTGGCAAGCGAAAGAGTTGCCGCTCCAGAGGTTCAGCTTCCGAAAGAGGAAGCTAATGTTTCCGACGTCATTCCCGAATTGGGATCTGAACCAGTTCCTGGTCCAGTGCCACTGTCCCAGATAACCTCCGAAACCGAGACAAGATGCTCACGGCTTACCAGCGGCAGGTTGGTTGCGGCATCAGAGCCATAAATAGAGAGGCATTGATATGCTCCTTAAAAGCGACGATAAGTCCGGCGCTATAAAACACCCTAAACAACGGATGTCGATTACTCTGTAATTCGCACTACGCGTCTACACAGAATCGCGTTAAACTTGTTACACCGAGTCTAGATAAATCCTTACTACACATGATCACTGACGGTGAATGTGATGAAACCTTATTTGGATCGATGCTGTCAGAAGAAATCAAAACTGCCAAAGCCATCGACAAACAGGGGCTTCAAATAAAGAAGCCCTTTAAACCAGGGCGGGGAGGCTTCAGCCAGCCATATGCGCCAGCGACCGGAGCCCGACACCCTGATTTGACGCCCGGCATGATACCACTACGTAAGTACTGGGCTGCATGACAAGCCTCGTGCCCAAGCGCCAGCGTCTCATCACTAGCTAAGGTACGCCTTCACGCGGGTAGCCTTACACTTTATAACTGTTGTTTAAAAATAACTAAAAACGAGGTAGTGTTGGATTGGATTAAGAACGGCTTTCCTTTACCATTTAAAATGTCAGTTACCCAAACTAATATACCTACCAATATTTTTTCACCCGTAGAACACAATGAAATAGTAATTGCTATCTAAAAATCAATTAAACTTAATGAGGCCATATCAGTGTCAAACCCAAAAAAAGTCCAATTTGTTTCTAGACTTTTTCTCACACATAAATATAATGGTGGCAAACGCATCATTTTAAACTTAAAACAGTTAAATAAATTTATATAGACTGACCATTTCAAAATGGAGGATTATCGAACGGCCTGCAATTTAATAACATCATGTAATGGATTTCTAGCAACAATAGATTTCAAGGTCGCCTTTTTTACTACCTATAAGAAATATTGATCGTAAATATCTAAGATTCAAATTTGAACCTTACGGTTCTAGAAAAAATATTATTTATCAATTCAACAGAATGCCGTTCGCTTTATCAGTCGCTCCACGCGTGTTTACTAAAATTATGAGGGTAGTCCTAGCTTTTCTAAGAAATAAAGGCTATAAATCAGTCTATAATTTAGACGATATTTTATGCATCAGGGATACGTATGACGAGTGCGTTGCTAACGTCAACGAACGTCACGGTTACTTAACTGTCTCGGATTTGTCATTAATTATGAGAAATGCAATTTAAATCTACAACAATTATGTAAATTTTTAGGATTTAACTATGATACAAGAAATCAAAGCACATGCCTTCCCTCTGATAAGCGTTGCAAGACAGCCGAGTTGGTAACAAAATTTTCAAAATTACCCACGTGTAGCATTCGCGAGTGTGCTCACGTAGTTGGCGTTCTAGTTGCAGCTTGCCCTGCAGTAAAATATGGTTTGTTACAAGACCAAGATCTTGGGGCGTCATAAATTTCTCTCTTTAATCAGAGCTCACGATAACTATGAAACTAAAATTAAATTTAGTACAAGACTTGTCTTGGTGGTCGTCAAATATTGAAACTCCAACTTTATGAGACTCCAAAACTTTGTATTACAAATTTATACAGACATATCTAGGACCGGCTGGGAAGCAGTTTGCAATTCTTACAAAATAAACGGCTGTCGGAAAGACGCAGAAAAACTTAATCACATTAATTTCTTAGAACTAATGGCAGTATTTTTGGGTTTGAAATCATTCGTAAACGACATAACAAACTCCGCAAACAATATTGCTTCGCTTTGACAACACGACAACTATTAGTTACGTAATTCGGATGGGAGGTAGGTATACAATATCCCCATCTAAACGATTTGGCGCGTAAAATATGGCAGTGGTGCGAGCAGCGCGGCGTTTTTATCCTTGCATCTTATGTAAATACAAGAAATAATCACACCGACGCCGCTTCACGAATCGTGAATCCAGATACAGAATGGTCAATTTCCGATCTAGCTTTTCATTCTATTCTTGTAAAATTTCGTAGGCCCAAGTTGACTTATTTGCTTCACGCGATAACGCAAAATGTGAGAAATACGTATCTTGGAGACAAGACCCTGACGTATTTTCTTTCGACATGTTTATATTAAATTGGAAAAATTATTATTTCTACGCCTTCCTCCATTTTTCTTTGGTTCTAAAATGCCTGCGAAAAATCATAGATGATAAAGCAACCGGAATTTTAGTTTTTCCCTATTAACCATCACAGCCATGGTGCCCTTTATTAAAAAGAAAAAATATTGCTTCCGATATACTATTTTTTTTAAATCCTACTTCAATCTCATTTTAGAGACCACCATCCCCTACACAAGAACCTTACCCTGGGAGTCGCGAGCCTCTGCGGCAGTCTTTCACCAGATGGGGTTTCTGTACAAACTCTAAGAAGCTAATGTTAGTATCGTTTTCCGACAGCACTATAAAGCAGTATAATTCTTTAATATTATGGTGGCAATTTTCTATAGTCAACAAAGTTAATATTTTCGAACCCTGGGTTAATTCTGTCCGTTCATTTCTTACAAATCAATTCAATGATGATTACTCTTATGGTACCTTAAATTCCCATCGTTCTGCATTGTCAGCTATCACTGGAAACATAGGATTCCAAAACTCCGTCAAACGCTTGCTTAAGGGCGCGTTCAAATTAAGACCCTGTCGACCCAAATACATGAGTACTTGGGACCCACAGATAGTACTAAATCATATTTTTAGTTGGTTTCCTCATAATGATTTAACGTTAGACAAAATAACAAAGAAACTGATCATTTTACTAGCATTATGTATCGCCCATCGAGTTCAAACTTTCTCCCTTATTAAAATCGATAACATGACATTTTTAGATAATGGCATGAAAATAAACATTACTGACATCATTAAAACATCAGTAGGGATCAGTCGTTTTGTTTCTACCCTATTTGAGAGATAACGAACGTATATGCCCAGCGACTGTGTTATCGGAATATCTATTTAAAACACAAGATATCGGATCAGATAATAATAATCTTTTGTTGCCATACAAAAAGCCATACAGAGCCGCCACAACTCAATCTATCAGCCGTTAAACAAGTGCCGTCAAAAACCGGTATCGACCTAACTGTGTTTGAGGCACACAGTACGAGACATGCTAGCATTTCTTCCGCAAGCTCGACAGGAGTTAGTATCGAAACTATTCGAAAAACTGCGGGCTAGACCGATACTTCCAATACTTTCGCCCGTTTCTATAACAGAACTATTGTTAACGAGGCTGTTTTCACCGTAGTGTTTGTTTGCCTAAAAATAGGTATTAATTAACGTTCACACGTCTTGTTCTTAAATAAAAAACATAATTAAATAAAATAAAAATTATTTTGTTCAATAAATCAATCCTTACTTGATGTAATCAATTTAATTATTAATAATTGTATGTTATTATGATACATAAACAAACATTATTAAACAAAACTTTCTTCTCTTAACATCTACCTGGTAAATTTCATATCGAATAATGAAGCGACGAAATATAATTAATGATCAAATAAACTTCCCCGATGTGAAGTTCGATCATAATTATATAAGTCGCGAGTTGCGACAGTAATAATATTTACTTTTAAGTAAATAATGAATAGGCACATCAACTATACTGTACCACACTTAAATTCATATTACAAATTATAAAAGATTAACAAAACTTAGTGAAGACTAAGGGAAGTATGAATTTATTTGTTATGTATGTTTAAGTAAGCAATTGCAACGTAGCATATCTTCGTTTTTGAGCACAATCTACGACACAACTTGAACTTGAAAAATCCTTAAATGAAGTGACATACTTACTTGTTAGTTTTCTAACAATATCATAATACCCAAAAAAGCAAACAACCTTTTTACGCCTTATATATAAATAAATAGTTTTCAAATGAAATCAGCTCAAAATTATTTGGGTTGCGTACGACTATTTCATTACTATTTTTTGGCATAAACTTTAAACTGAAAGTCGTAGGCGTTCCGGAGAAACTTGAAGTTTTCAAACGTTCAAGCCATAATCCTCACCAGGGTATCTTTACATCTCTGGAATCCTTCATCGACTATCTCTGAGATTTGGCATGTCGTTATCACTATTTCATGATTATTTTTTGGAACCTAAACCAAGTCGATAGACCTTACCGTTTGCTTGCACAAGAGGTGAGGATTACAGCTTGGCGTTCAAGCCATAATACTCACCAACCTATAGCTATAACGCCAAAACTATAATACTACTATTTTTTTTACATGTATGACTATTTATCACTATTTTATGACTATCTTTTAGCATTGTCAAAATTCGTTTTCATTGAGATTTCAAAAATGAGGATTACATTTGAAGGACACTAAAATACTTTGAAGGTTTTTAATAGTACTACCTATCTATGGCTGGCGGCTGGCCCGTCTCGCGTCTTCGGACTCGAGAGACAGTGACTTCTCGCTCCAAATCGTTTTGTACGAATTCAGACTTTAAAGTATGCGCTATCGTGAACCAAAATTATACACTTATGACATTTGAACTCGGTTTGAAACGTTTGCGCGCCGTGTGTATTTAAAACAATATTATGTTTGCCTTCTTAACGTGTTTTAAAGTAAGAAGGAAGGTCTTCAGTTCATTTGAGAGTATAATGATATATAATACAATAAATAATTATAAACTAGAAACTAATTAATGAATTGCTCAATCAAACACATTTCGTTCTATACGATCGATTATGGTAACAGCTTAAGGTCTATGTTCAAACTTACTTAGAATTTCTTAGTATTTTCTAAGTTAGAAAATACTTGCAAGTATTTAGAAACCTGGTTTTCCTTACTTATGTATCAGGTAGCCCTGGTACTGGATTTTGCTAGTACAACCCATGCCTACTCGTACGTAAACTCGTTTTATTTAACCTGCGGTATGCCGGACCGTAGATCTACGCTCGACAATATGTTACAGTAGACAGCATCACTAGTTAGTTTGTGCAGTAGACTGCCGGGGCGTAGATCTGCGCAATTCTTACGATTTCGATAGAAAAGTAACCTTTTTTTACGTAATAGAGTCTCAATCTGCTTAAAGCGTGTTGAGTGATTGAGTTTAGAAATGAATGAATGCAAAGATTTTATTTAATTTTTTTTTTCTCTGAGACGGTTAGTACAAATTTGCATCCAAAATTGTCGTGTTTTTGATAGTGTTTTTGTGCTATACTAAGCAAAGTAAGTATTTATTAGTTTAAACTTATATTTTTATGCATTTTTAAATATATTTTATAGGTGAAAGTACAATAAATCATATAATCATAAGGATTTTGCTACTTTTTGATTCGTTTCCTACAGACGCCAGTTGAGTTGAATTCAACCCTCTATTTGTTGCAATTATCACATGGTATTTGATAATACAAAATCAGGATTGAAATATAATATATCTATCTATCTATAATTGAAAAAATAAATCTGTAATTACGTTTTTTGGTTGATTTGCAATTTCCATATAAAATTATCTCCTATAGCGTGCTCAAATTATTATTCATGTGTGGAATGCCGGAACGTATGTCTATCTACGTATGGAAAGTTTTCGTCAATAGAAAAGTTTTGATATTTCAATACATACCTACAGTAAATTTGTTTTCAATATTTTTATAGAAATAGGTAAATAGGTATTTTGTTGTAGGAGCATGGTCGTCATATTGGACGTTGCCAAATATTTATAGTTTATTGACTACAATTTATGTTTTTTTAAATCAATTTTGCAGTATACAAGCACTTGATAACTGTGACGAAATTCATGCTTACCTAATTCGAAATTATGATTGCAACAAATCTATTGAGTTTATTTCATATTTTGTTTAAGATTTTGGTTTATAATGAGAATGAAAAGTAGCTACTTGGTCTTCGTATTAGCAGAGACTAGTAAATAACTATAGACTAACCATGTCTAACAAAATTTTGTGACTTGAAAAATAGTTGTTTTTAAGATAGAGCCATCTGCGTTAGTTGTATTAGATTTACAAGTTATTTAAATTTAGTAAAAATAATGCGTAAAAAAACTTAAGATGGAGCTGTTTACAAAATCATTTGATATTTCATTGCAAGTACTATCCGTAGGTATCAGGCGACAACAGACGTTGCCAGCTAGTGCATTATATTATTTGATGCTATGTTGCCGCTCTTATAATTCAGTAACAGAAATCTTTACACCACCCCGGATATTATTTGTAGTGTTACTGGATTACTGTATTGCCAGTATATAATTTTTCCCACAAAAATATAGCATTCATCTCCACAGTTTGTTCTTATCTGCCTTAACATAATAAAACGAATTTCAGTGCATTTAATTAATAGGTTTTTTATATTTTAATTTATTTCTTGATATCGATAAAATTATGTCTTAATAAGTGCATAATTTTTATTTATAATGCATATAACTCATAACTATTTTGCAGTAGTTAAAAAAATATTTTCTTGCTGGATGGATTTTGAAATATAATTTCTAAATATTGTATTTAGACACTTATAACTTAAATCAACTTTTTTTGTTCTTTTTATGACAACATTTTATTTGTTTGACAATTTGAATTCTTTGTCGTTTATTGTTGTTGCTATGGGTGTGTGTTTGTTTTGGAACTTTTCCCTGCATTTTTCTGCTCGCCTACTGTGACTCGTGCCGATCAAAGAAAATAATTTCGCACATAAATCCAAACAAATAAAAAGCACAAAATAAAATATTTGACTATAAAGCTGACATAAATATATTTTTTGTGATATTATTTAATATGTTATGATTTTGACACTTTTTAAAGTAATTAATACAACTGAATATCTATGTCATCTATTTTAAATCATAAAGATTCCCTCAAGTATTTCTTTTTCCATAATGGTTCACCTATAGTTCTAGAACCTTGTCTCTATCGGTAAAGATGCACGCAGTTACATATTCTTTGATTTGCTTTTATGTCTTTTATATATTTATATACATAATTTGGTTCTGACTTTCTTTTTAGTAATTATTATAAAATGTTATAAAAATTAAGGTATAGTCATTTTTTGCGTAAAGTACTGAAATCAAAAGCTTATTGAGGGCCTGGAATGAACTCAACTATTTACTTGCTAAGGTTTCAGGTTATTTGACAACGCCATCTAGCAGTTTTAGTCCGTATTAATAAACAAACAAATATTTTGCATTACGTTTCTCGTCAATAATTCATATAAAAATTAAAGACGACAAGGTTGGTCCAAGCTATTTGAGAGCGACATCTAGTAATAGCTTGGATTTTGAGCTTTTTCCGAGTCACGAATTTTTGTATGGAGATGGTCAGTCTATAGTTATTTACTAGTCTCTGGTATTAGTAAGTAATATCTGAAATCCATAATTTAAATTTTGGGTGTCAGTTCAGGTTTTCTAATGGAAATCGTTGCTGATTATAATTGTTGTAGATGGAGCCTATATAAGCTGATTTCGAAATCGAAAAATAAATGTGATTTCGAATGACAGAGTGATTCTAAAAAAGTCAGATTTGGGCCATATATTTCCTGTCAAACAGATTTAGAGGAAATTTCAGTTACTAAAATCAGGGAGAGTGATGGACCATAAAGTAAAAAACAAAAATTAGAGCACGTTCATAATATTCGTCAGTCTACTGTAATATATATTTGAATTAAATCGACAATTTTTTTCGTATGTGTAACTAATAACTAATTTGTAATTGATTTATGTAATTTCGCCTTTCAGGAAGATATTGATGTTTCTATTCCGTTAACATCCTTAGACATGATAATCAATTGGTCAATCAAACAAGTTCAACTAAGGAGCTACTCCAATCCCCAGAAGAGAATCCCCGGATATTAGAATTTTCTTCTGACCTTTATAGATAACATGTATGTTCAACTAACTGGACATCCGTTTCAGATAAATACATCTTACAATAACAAATTTTTCTGTTTATTTATTCAGGATCAGGAGAACATTTATCAGCCAACCGTAACTGAACATGACGTTTCTGATTTAGCAATCAATCTTTACATCCCTTTAAAGTCCATGGCAATCAAACATATTAGAATCTGAAACTCCAGAACCATCTCCGGTTGGTTTGATACTACTTAGTTCATGGATTTTGTTTGAATACTACTGAGTTTTGGGCTGTATATAAAAAAGTAAGTGTGTTTTAGGCTGATGCTGTCGCTGACCCCATTTTCTCGTCGAGACTTTGACAGTTGATTCAGGCAGCGGGGAGAGTGATGATGAAGATTATACTGAGGAGACACTTAGACAAATCCTGGAGTCAAATGACGAAGAAGTTGAAGAAATTCCATCACCAGCTGAACGGCCAGACACTTGCAGATGGTCAGGAGATTTTGAGACATTTATAGGTGTACAAGAAACTGACGTTGCGCTACCAGGACCTACTATATCATCTACGGATCCTTTTGAACTATTTTATACTGTCTGGGATCGAAATATCGTCGAAACCATTGTACAAGAGACCAATGAATATGCGTGGCACACTATTGCACGTCTTAGCAAAATTGAGCATGGGATAAAATCTGAATCTAGATTAAACGACTGGGTGGATATTACTGTGGAAGAACTATATAAATTTTTTTCTGTTATGATTTACATGGGATTGTGTAACAGAGGACGTATAGATGAATACTGGACGACACGTATGTTAGTATGCCTTTCGTAAAATTATGTCTAAAAACCGATTTATTCTAATATTACGATTTCTGCATTTTGTGAATAATGATAGCTTAGATTCAAACCTACATGGTCATGAGTGAAAACTTCTAAAATTGCACCTATTGTTGCTTACTGTAACAGTAAATTTCAGGAGATATATGTACCTCGGCAGCATTTGAGTCTATATGAATCGTTGCTGCTTTGGAAGGCAAGATTGAGTTGGATTCAGTGTGTCCTATAGCTACGAGCTTTGTGAAGCTGAGCCAGGTTACTTATTGAAAATGGTCATTTATTCGGGAAAAGATGATTCACAACCTACACAAGCGTACGTGGATTTAGAGGAGCCACAAGTAAAATATTGATACAGATAATGAGTAACTATTTTCATAAGGGACATTGTCTAGTAATGGACGATTTTTTTAACATGTAGCTCTAACTCGATTTTTAAAAGAGCAGCAAGGTGCTTGGTTCGCTAAAGCGGCGTCAAACCGATACTCCTTCAGACATAAAAGGTCTAGTTGACCGGCATATGCAGAGAGTGAAATAGTCGCTCGACATTGCAAGAATATTAGTAATTTATCATGGAAAGATATAAAATTAGTCTCCATGATCTCCACGTATCATAATGCTGACACGGCACCAGGACAGCGAGCAGGTGTAGCGTGCAATAAGCCACTTGTAGTTCACAGTAACAATAACTACATGGGTGGGGTCGACCTAAAATACCAAAAACTGTCCATGTACTTATTGGATCGTAAAGGGGGGTTAAAGTGGTGTGTAAAGGTGTTCAGGAGGCTACTAAACATTACCGTTTTGAATACCTTTATTATTTATCAATCTAACTGTGCGCGATGCCTAGCTTTGGAGGATAAAAAACGGACAGAAAGAAATGTAAACTGCTCAAAATGCCGGTTGTTCTTGTGTATAGGTAAATGCTGGCATGATTATCACACTAACGAATTGCTGCTTACGTGATTAAAATATAGCATTGGACCGGTATACGAAAGGTCTATTCCCATCTTTTTTATATAATTATTTAGTAAAAGGTTTTCATTTTAATATTGCATGTTATCTAGTTTGTATTTAATAATACATAATAAGATTTTATCAAAAAGGACTCTTATTTATCTCAAACCACGATTAACCTCGCTAACTACGTTTTAAAAATAATAATGTCGGCATAAAGTTGAGCACCCTTTCAGGGTTGCGCCAGAACGTATATCTACGCTCGCATTGTTGTGCCGGAACGCATATCTACGCTTACATTATAGATTGTTACAACAATTTCAAATATGATTTTAAATTAATTGTACTTTAGAAATCATTTATTTTCAATGTTTTCATTAATAGTCATATTGTTATCAAGAAAATAAAACATAAGATAAAGAGAATAATGTTACTATTATATTTTTTTTCGTTAATTTTCTTGCCCGCAACAGAAACTCTTCAATACAGTAAATTACTTATTATTCGGAGGCGTAAAATACAATAAAATAATGTTCAAGTATTTATCTATATTTAAAAATATAAGAGGACTATATTAGTTTGATTTTTCGTTTGAAAACGAAAAATAGAAAAATTGCGCGAGCGCGGCATTTCACGCAGCAGTTGGCGTTTGAATCAATCAACAGTTTTTTTTTCAGCTTTTCATTCGTCAACGAATTAACTGTTATTGATGAAAACACAGGTTCAAAATATTATCTGTTAATTAACGTCAACGAACATGACACGCATTAGTTCAATAGACATTATTTTATTCAATTCCAAAAAATCGGTTGAAAATAATAACTGTTGATTTCTCAACAGTTTCTGCTCAACGGGAAATTTCAATACAAATTTCATTAATTTCTGAGAATCAACTGGTTTGCGAAAATAACACTTATGCGCGGTTTACATGTATTAAGTAGTTAAGTTGGTAACTACATTTTAACTAAATTTTAAGTTACTAGATATGTGGTAAACGTGATTTTGGACAAATTCAGAGAAGAATTTGTTTCTGAAATTAAAATCTTTGCAAGATTATGTATTTTTCTAAATTTTTATGTCGACGGGCCGACGAACTCCACTCCGACATTTAAAAAAAAGAGAAAATGCGACACAAAAACGAGCTCTTGCCGCCACCCGCTTTGTCAACTTATGCACTTAACTAAAAAATCACGTCCAAACGTGTTAAGTGAGATGCCCCGGCCACCTACTTATACGAAAAATAGAACGAATTCTAATCTACCTAATCACTTGCGTACTAAATTTTAAGTTACCACTTGACACTTAATTGACTGTTTAAATTACACGCAACTTTTAACTTAAAATTTAGTACCAACTTAACCAATTAGCGCGTGTAAAGTTTACACGTTTTACAGTGTAAGTAAACCAGCCACGAGGATCGATGAACATGACATGTTATTTATTAAGTTTAATAAGCGTACTAAATAACTTTCTCGTATGTTAATTATTAGTAGCTATGCAAAAAATAGTATGTATGTATGTAAGTCGACTGCAATAGGAAAGTACTTAAGTGTAACCAAATCATTTAAAACTACCATTGCGCGATTTAATATACTGGTAGTGACATCTTTTGTATGGCTTAGTAAGTGATTTTAGTACCTACTGAAAAATGGTTTGTCATACATAGTATTATGAGTTTATGACCAAGTCGCACACGCAAAAGAATTTCTAAAACGTCATATTGTTGATTTAAGGATTTAAAAAATTATGCACCCTGGCTACCCCATCATCTGTATTACGATTTTTAAATTCATAAAACTATCGTACATAATATGTACACAATTACTACACACTTAAAATCAATAGTACCTTTATTGTTTACCAGTATTATATATCTGAATTTAGGGTCGTAGACACAAACCACACTAAAGAATGACTGAGCATTTTTGTCGGTACTCATATTTATTGTATCCTGTGTGCTATGGATGTAAAAAATAAAGGCCACGTGTCAGACTAAAGCAATGTTTAGCATATACATTAATATGTACAATTTTCGTACATTTACCTTTCATAAAAATTATTAGGTGTAATATATCATACCAATACATTCTTGATGCCAGAGGGGCGGCGGCAGATCACTTTGAAATTGATTTTTCATTTAATGAGGCATTTGTCTATCAATAGATAGAAACTGAAAGGGACGTCTACCGAAGTTGACACATACGCTAACTATTTCATATACTATAGCAAATCAACCCAAACCCAAATAAGCCCAAATACGAGCGGTTTGTCAGCAGTCATTGAAGAGTTAGATTACTCTTTAATAGATGACGTCATGGTGTTTAGTTCATTCCGGAACCTAACCATATAAATGATGGCAACCTGCGTTTGCAGCACTCATTTCACAGACAATCATGTGTTGTATTTTAGAAAAAAAATTATTTTGATGTATAATCACTAAAAAAACACGTTACGTTAAATCTGGAAACCGCAATTTTTTTTTACTTCCTTTAAATCATACTGCTGTAATCTGATAATAATAAATAACAAAATCCCTAAATAGACACACCAATTGTATGGCCCCAACGCAAGCAGTTTGTGTTATGGATGACCATACAGCGATTTGAGAGAGGGGGAAGAATACACATACCTATGTAACTAAAATAACAATCGAGAACAAAAATCTTTTCAACACACATGATAGCCTCGACCTGGACTCGAACCTGAGATCTCCGACGTATGAGGCAGAGATACCATATTCATGTATGAAACATAAAAGAACAGCAGTGCCTGCAAATAAATGCAGCCGCACCTCGTACCGTATCCTGAAATAACGCACACGAACCTGCGGGCATTTGGCTTAGATTTAGTTGGCACGATTATAATTTTTGTATTTCTGGGTTTTAAATTAAATATTTATTTTTTGATTGGACATAGTGTATTAAAAGGATGGGTACTTAAATGTTAAGCCTTGCATTAGCTAAAATACTTTGTACCTACTTAGTATTTTAGAGACTATATAAATTAGTGTGGAGAGGTGCTCTACAGCGACCGCAAATTCATATAAATAGTACTCTTACCCCATTATGGTATTTTTTAAGCGTGTACGAATTGCGTATACATTATTTATTTGAAACACAGCAAAACAGATGATGGGGTCGCCAGGGAGCGTAACGTGACTATAGCCGAGTACCTTCACTTACATACACTGAAACGGAGCATCACACCACCCTACTTACTCAAATGTCGCTCTTGATGTCACCTTTCCCCTCAAATACCGCACACAATGTAGCCATTTTTACTGAAAGCAAAAAACAAAACCATAGTTGGTAGACCATATTGACAACTTTCTTTATATAGTCGGCAAACGAACACGCCATCCACCTGATGTTTTGTGGCATCCGTCCCCAGAGACATGGTAAATCGTAGATTTTATTAATTGTATCCACTGGCGAGTTTACAATTTTTTATGGTCACGCAACCATCGCCGTGTAGTTTTAAATGGAGCATATTAAAAAAATTTATTGTGTTTTAATGTGTATTCCCATGTGACCTTTATATAACAATATAATATGCAAATATTGAATTTGACGTGACTTAACCACGGAGTCGAAAATCAAACATTTATTGTATTCTTTTTACAATAAAAAAAGTGTCGACACGAGATTAATTTTAGAACTTCATACGGTGGTGGTATAGTTACCATAAAATAATTATAAACGATACCCCAGTGGTCTATTCGCATCCAGGAAAATACATGGTCATCAATTTGGTTAAATTCATAAGAGTTAATATTTTTCTTCTTCATAAGAGTTATTATTTCAAACCTTAATAAAATCAGTGAACTTAAACTCTTTTAATGAAAATTATAAATTATTTGAAGTTTATTTCATTACGTCTATTTATTTCACTAGTAACACACAAAACCTGTGAGAAATTACTTTATTTACAGTTTAATTTAACTCCAAATATCATCCGTTTAATCTTGTCTTTAATACACACAGCTTTGTAAATACGTAATACAATATAATGAATACATTAGGAAAGTTATAAGTCTTAAATAAAACGCCATATTCTAAAAATATTGTATATTTGTCAACTGCAAAGAAACAATATCTTAAAATTACACAGCTTAGCAGTATATTGGGAATTAACGGAAACATTACCTTACGAAACTTATTAACATTTTAGGCCTATGTTATTAATATAATCATATAATAATTTTAACGTGACTTTAATCATCAAAATATTTGCGAATAAGCTATATTAAATACTTATAACTAAAAATGGGAAAATATAAAGTTAAAACAATGCACCACCTTAATAGCTAGGTTCTAATATACAAACACGGTTATAAAAGTTTTGTTGTTGTCTTATGCGTTCCAAAACATTTAGCGCAGCAATTTATTTATTCAAATATTGTTAGTGTTATTAAGATTATTCCCAAGAACTATGTGAATACAAAATAGCATTATTGAAGGTTCTCGATTGGTGCATTCAACATACCTTTTAAACCAATTTAATAAACATTGTTTTATTTTAAAAAAAATACGCTATCTTTTATAAAATATTAAATATTTTTTGATATAACGATAAAACTAAACCTATAAAATAACGTTAGCTACTAAATATAGATTGAACCATAGTTACTTGAATAAATACTTTTTTTATCTAAATAAGACAGCCCGTTAATTTTTGAGCGATATATTAAAGCAGTTTACGGGCAAAATGAAAATACATATATTATTTACATTCCGAACCTTTATCGCTGAACACACAGAACATTAAATGGGCCGCGAAGATTTTAATTAAAAATCATATCGTTAAAGTTTGGGCCTAACTTAAAGGAATGCATCCTGTGAAAGGGTCAGTCAAACCTTGTATTTCTATTTTTGGCGAAACGGGGTGTCGGGACGCAATTACGTTTTATTCCAAAACAGAAACACCTCGAGAGTTTCAGAGACCATTGAAGTTACACGCTGATACACAGAGATTAAAGCGACCTACGTTTCTGGGTTTCGTTTGTTTAATACAGATTTAAAAATGTACCAAGCTTTTTCCCATTCGCGGCTCTTTCTCAATTCTGTGCGCAACAGCCTTTACTTTCAAACTAGCAATGAAAAAGGAACGAACTCGGCGTTCCGTCAACCGCAAAAGGATTTTCAAAAAGCACAGTTCATCCTAGATTTTACAATAAAAACTTAGTTTATTAGTGATAATTATCCATCACATAATCATAAGAACAAGGTTTATTTAAAACTGTTATAACAATTGATTCAGTATCGATTCTACATTAGGGGTTTAAGGAAGGCCATTCATCGTTTCATAATTCAATATTAATATTTAATATGTTTCAAGACACATATCGACAATAGGCTTAAACTACTCAATTATATAAAGATAACTGGGTTTGGTGTTATATAAATTTATTGATTTCGGCCATTGGCAAAATTTTGTAATAAAACTGATATTTTTTTTTATTTAGTTGTATCGATGAGAATGAATTAAAAATCTAATTAAAATTTTTATTTAAAATTTATTTTGGATATAAGTATATTAAGACACATATGGGTAAATCACGCTCCATTTGTGATTAGTAAATGATCGTAACAGACAGCTCATTGAAACTTTAAAACTAGACTGTTTAAACGTAAAAATATTCTCATTCTAAGTCTTTTAGCTTTAGTCAAAGATTACTAATGTATATGTTAACAATAGACGCGTAAATTACCTGTTTCGTTAAAGTATAGCACTGCATGGTGATTGCCAGCCAGGCAGACGCGCCCCACTACATTTTTCACTACGCTCGAACCCTACGATGGGTGGAACAAAAAAACAGTACAGCGCGTCTTCATGTATGGCACCCACTATATCAAAGTTGCACCAAAACTTACTTTTATCTGTAGTTAAAGAAATATATTAATATTAATAAATTCTTTAACAATTCTATTACGTAAACGGGCAGTTCGTAGATGGTTGTATTCGAAGTTTATAAATAACTTTATTTCGTATAGAAGACCATTAAAAAATTTAGTCACTCATTTAGGGGAAGGGAGCGGGGGTGCGGGAGGTCACACATTCTCGTTATTGTATTAAGATATTGTGAGAAAATCTGTGACAAAAACGAAGAGAGATGTTAACAGATCATGGATTTGAACGACGCAATTTATGAATGGCTTCTAGAATTTATTTTTGAATTTGAATGAATTTTATTTTATTTTAGGAAAATACGTAGTGTATAAGAGTGGACAGAATCATAGAATGGTCTGGTTCGAATGTAGTTTCTCACTTTGCTACCTCCTTGGATGAATGGTTGTTCGTCTCGTCAGTCTTTTCACCATCACCGTAGAACTTTGGCTGGAATTTAGAAAAAAAAATCATTTGGTTTGACATTGATTTAGAACAATATTATAAGTATTAATAATAAGTGCTGCTGTTTAACTAGTTTATGATTTCTGTGACAGCGAAAATAGTCTAATGAAAACAACGGTTCTTTTTCTTCACGAAGACGCCGTGCACTTTGTAAATGGAAATGTAATAGGAATTGAGTACTCTCAAACCCTCAAGAAGAGCGTAAGACTATTTTACATATCTATTTATGACAATCGTGCTCTATTTAAAATCAATCCTAAATCATCTAATCTTACAGGTTCAGTGTAAAATGTTATTGAAAAAGTAAATAAAACCACACAATGTCACAAAAAAATACAACGAAATGTTAAAATTCAAAACCAAACCAAGTTTAAAAAACGAAAACACAAAATAAAATGTCTTGTAACAATAACCGAACAAAACGTTGCAATGTGCAGCAAATAGGAAAACGGCTATTCACAAAAATCTAGTATAGTAAGTTCTGTTAAGTGCAAAAGACAGGGACACAATCATACACAGGAACGGGATGAAAAACATATTTTGAATGGTCTGAATCACCTGTCTAATTTATTGACACAGACTAACTTGGTACGTATTTTTTTTGCATTAAGGGTTGTGATAACCCTAGCAAAAATGAAAACAACTACAAATGAGGTGAGCAAAACCAAGGACACAATAAATCACACGAAGCATGACTTGATCGTACCAACTGCAACAAAACACTTACACATATTTAAAGACAATTTGTACTATACGGTTGTTACTTTACTTCTGTAGCCGTTTTTGACACCGTTATAACTTGTAAAGCCCTAGAAACAAAAATGTTACATTCAAATGTGTACATTGCTGTGAGCATACTTAATACAAGGATTTTTGCTAAATTTGTTTGTGTCAATAAAACACAGCAATACAACTATTTATTAACACAGTATCTTAAGAGATAAATTCAGTCTACAAATTTAAATAACATTATAGAAACTATAGGAAGAGGTTCCACAAAGCAAAATATACAACGTGGGTCCCAAATAACCCGACAGTTTTTAACCACCTATTTCTGACGCTATTAGGTGACTATTATATGGACATATTAAGAATTGCAATCTAAACCAACACTGACCATTACATGTAATTTATTAATTTGTAAATCTGTTTTGTTCATGAAATAAAATAATAAATAAATAATGTTACATCAAAATAGGTTAAATTATGGATCTTTATTTGAATAATTTTTTAATACAAAATAAATTAAGTTACACTTCCTTGCGAACAAATCTTTGGTTGAGAGACTGAGTGAGGGTGTACCACACCAATCGATCGACATCGTTCGACGTCGACCGGTCACAACATTAAGGGATATGTCACACTGGATGCGTTCGGCCGAACGCAGCCCACAATCTATGTGAACAATGTGGTGTAATTACGTTCTGACCATAAGAGCACGTAGAGCAGGCGATCGGCGAGAGAAGGACGCAGAACGGCTGCCCGGCTTGATCGTCGTGCATATCGCACTAGAGTATATTTGTTTTTATTCGGATCTCTGACTAGTTGTCCTTCCGTGGTGCCCTGACCAACAATATTGTTCACATAGGGTGCGAACTGCGTTCAATTTGACCGGACTGCAGGACGAATCCAGTTCGACAAGTCCTGACGACGATTTTTCAGAATGCCATGATCGAAATATATCATCTAGCTAGGCGAAATAAAACCAATCAAGTAAATTACTTCAGGCGTTCAGTACAATGTCGAGTAATACTTTGTTTGGGGCCATCCATAAATTACCTCGATATTATATGCAACGAAGGGCATCTTCCATGTGACATTGTCGTTATTATGCATAAACAGCACAACAAAAAATTTATATTTTTAATACATCGTAAGCAGTAAGTAAAGTCTGAATAAAACTACTGTTGTTTTGGGATAAAACAATTGCTAGCCGACCTGAAACTTGTAAAGTAGCTAACCTACTTGTCCAAAAAGAAAATTTTTTTTTACAGACTAATTTTAAAGTACTTAACTAACACTGAGGGTAACATTAATAAATATGTATGTACTTAAGATGATATCGGACGGTTTATTCGCAATAAATAATAATAAAATAAATTGTTTTTAATTTTCCTTTTATTCCGTGTTCAAACGGATTAATCGCCATGACATAGAAACGAATGTTCCTGTTATTTTCTTTAAACGAATTTACCGAAGTCATTGCACGAAGCAGTTTTCCTCGGTGCTAGTTCAATTCTTCATCATTTATGTTTAAATGTTTCATTTCAAGTGATAAGTGAAAGAACAAAACAAACAACTCATCTACCTATACAGGTATACCATGTAGGTGATTATACCAGTAAGTAGTAAGGAAGCGACAAACCTCATCGTGTTTCTCGTCGGCGGCGACGCGCTCGTCGTCGTCGTCACTGTCGTCCTCTCCCGAGGACTCGCCCCCCGACCCGCCCGACCCGGCCAGCTCTCCCTTCCCTGGAATACAGACAATTATATATTTAAGGTGATTCGGAATATTTCAAGAGATAGGTTGCGTATCAACCAAAGCGAGGAAAACAGCCACAATTACTTTCTTACAATTCTTTTATTCAGAACCGTTTTTTCAATGCTCAGATAATTTTTGCCAGTAGAAATCTGTAGAAAAGAAAATATCTGCGCATGGAAAAAACCAGCTGTTACGTAAATAAATAATAGATCAAATTCATATATTTATTTCTCAACAATTACTTGTTTTTATTGACGTCAAATAAAGCATGATTCTACCACCAGTTCGGAAAAAACTTCGTGATGAAGAACTGGCAAAAAACTTGACGGGTGTATTTTTTTTAAATAAATTTACAATGTCTCTTTATGTCTATACAAAATTATTATTATCTGCATCTGTTAGCTCGGCAAGTCTCCCCCCTCCCCCCAAGAATCCAAACGACGACGGCACGGGTCCCTCAAACGGCACCCGTTCACGAGTTAACGCGGTTCCAGCCATCGCCCTCCTCAACCATATTAGAGGGAAGTGAGGACCCGTCACCCGACGCTACCATAAGAAGACGTAAATACATAATAGAAGACATAAGAAGAAGATATAAATTTATCCCCAGACAAATTTATATGTAGACACCAACTGTATGATCCCAAATTAAGCAGAGCTTGTGTTACGGATAACCATACAGTGAACTGTAGGGGAACCCAGAATAAACATACATGAAAAAATTAACAACCATGAACCGAGAACTGACATCTGTGTTCATCACACAAATGAATGCCCCGACCATAACTCCAACCTGGGGCCCTGGGTAATAGGCTTCGATTGGAATTTGATTTTGTGTCCGCAAATCTACTGGTTGATCTGCTCACCATCAGGAAATTTATTTATGTTTGCACGAAGTTATTATAGCCGTTAAAACGGAAAGGACGGTATCTGCCTTAGACTTATTAAATAAAAAGAGACTAGTACCAGGAAAGTAGAGTTATAAACTGAACAAGACTCGTGTACAAATATCTGCGATTGTTGCTCACATACTCTATCCTTACAAAATTCAAATCAATTTTTTTTACTAGGTAAAGGCTTTTAACATTGTTGCAGGACGCCCCTGTTTAGTTAGTTCACAGTCCTGTAATTCTCTTCCTTTTGGTTAATCGTTACAGTATACCTTAACTACGATATACATAGTAAAAATCTTATAAACTAAACATTACTAATAAAAAAACAATAGAATAATTTTCAAAATTGGAACCTTTGAGTACAAAGCAGGGCTATTGATACTTGGGAGTCAAATTTTAAATTATTTGTTTCACTTTTATTAATAATTCACAAAAAATGTCGTCTAGTCTGTAGAAATTGTATAGCTCTGGTGCAATGTGCCAGTTCTCGAAGCAGCTCTGTATACTGTATGTTATTGTTATATATAAATTGAGTTAACACGAATACCATGGAACGGCTAAATAATTGTTTGCTTAAAGCCAGTTTATCAGAGTTATCGCCATTCCCTTTAATTTTTGATACGCACCATAAACGTAGATAAGATTAAACACTCATTTTTTTATCAAAACCATAGGCGAAATATAAAACGTAAGTTATATTTCTTAAGTCATAAATCATTGCAAAATGTTTTATCAAAGGCAATGTTTATTTTATACATACTTTTAGGATTTATGAATGAACTATTGATTAAACTATATTATCTAACTCAGTATCTGTTAGTATAGGCGATGTATCTTATATTTTTACTTTACTTTTCAATTAGGTATTTAATCGTGTGCTTGACTGAAAGATTACCTAACTACTAAGAACAGAGTGAGATGGAAGGCAAACGCCTGCCAATTTATAACAATAAAAAGAAAACTTAAATATTGTGCGAAAATAAAGCAATTCATCAAATCGATGAAGGTTTTCGCGATTGCTGCTTCGACTGCTATTTGCCTTTAATACCTTTTAAAACCCGAAGTTACAGTTGTGTTTACGCGATGATGATGAAGATGCAGTTAAATATGACTTCGTTTGTATGGGCTGAGACGTACGGAACCCATAAAAAATGTTGTTTCTATAATTCAATCAAATATTCTGCATTTGAATTCGATTCCTCTGTTGCGCAAACTTATGATTCGCAAATATGTCTTGTGCGACCCGCATCCACTGTCTTCTGGCTATTTTGACAGGTCAACGGTCCACAAGATGGAGATCCATGGTATCCTTAGCTTTTGTCTTGCGGTGCAGGTCTTTCTGCTGAATGAACGAACGAAATCTTTGTCTTGTTGTTGACATAGATTCATACAATCGAGTCCATTGTCTTAAAGGGTCTTCTTTTTGTATCCTTTGTAAAATCTTATTAAATTCCAAACGTTTTGCACCGTAAAACAAAGCAAAACCAACAAATTTTCCTCGCACAGGTTTGGCGGATGGGCGGATTCAGGGGTTCAAAGGCGTTCATTCTGCCGACCCGTTACTCGCGACCTGGTCCGCACCACCTACAACCTTGACAGATCAATATCTCATTCCGAGGAAACAAGATACTTAAAGAGTAACTTCAAAGTGCTATATTCTCCCAACCCGCTAATTGCAAGCTGGACTGTATCACAAAAACCTTGATAGATAAGACCGATCTCAGAGCAATTTCTTTAAAAGCTAGGTAGCTGCCACCAATATCCCTTTACAGTATCAAAGCTGTAACAACACTTACCCGGCGAGTGCAGGGGCAGGTTGGCGGGGCGCGCTTTCTCGCGGTTGAGTTCGTCGTAGCACTGCAGGCACACGCGCAGCGGCTTCTCGCTCTGTCCCTTGAGCACGAAGCGCTTGGACGAGCACGGCCCGCAGACTACTGAGCCGCACTTGCGACAATGATGCTGGAAGATAAAGGAAAATGTCCTTAGTTTTCACAAAGAACATCGGTGGCGCAATCGAACGTCTCGGTGGCGTAGTCGCTAAAATATACTTATAAACCACGATGTCAGAGAATTAGACGCAATCAATTAATAGATACAATGTATCCCGCAACCACACAAAGTAACTTTGTATTTGGGGATCGCAGCAATAGCGTGAAAAAAAGTATGTGTAATTTAATATTGTAGACGATATTCTCTAGTCGAGTTAAACAGTTAAATATACCCGCTATTAAAAATACTATTAAAACAAAAATTTTAGTTCAGGGTCTGATGATCGTAACCAGATTTTGCAATAACCATTTTTACTAGCCCTTCTTCTATTGTTGGCCATAGAAAGCGGTCCTGATTTTGCCTGCATCTATTTTTCCAGAAAAATATTATCCCAAATAATTAAAAAGTAGAGAAAATGGAGTGCCTTTCGACTAGGCGTGAAACGTATCTGTTTTCATCGTCAGGGTAAGATGTAAGACAAAGGCCTAGCCAACACACAATAAAACAACGTCTATCGATTAATCAGAGATTAGATAACGGTCTGCTTATTCCACTCTTGTTTAATTTGACATAACGGAACTTATCGGTTTTATCATAACTTGATTTCAGCGAAAATACCTATGTGATGACTCATTTTGGGTTCATTCGATAATGATAAAATCAATGAACAATCCGTATTTAAGGCAAGCCTTTCAACTCAATTGATAAATTAATTATCTTATTTTGGTTTTCAATAATTTTTCACTATATTTCATTCGGAAAACAAACAGTGTTCTATAACTAAAAATAATAAACTAAATACATTTCTAAGCACCAATTAAAAGTTTTCGCTTATAAATATCAATCATTACAATTATTAAGTTGAAAAGGTTTACAAGTTATATTTTTATAGTATCCATAATACTTTTAGTTTTTCTAAAGGTGCTTGTTTATGAAACTATTAGTGTAAACCTAATACGATAATGATACAACAACCTACAGAAGTTTCGCCATTTATCAGTAAACGTAATACTTTTTACTTAAAAGCGTGAATTATAGGAACTATCAACTGGATTAAAAAAAATTTTTACTTAGAAACGGTTGAATAAAATTAAACCAACATATAAACCAGGATAACTCGTAAGCAATTTTTACAAGAAAACGCCAATAGTCTTCTTTCGTTACTACTTAGTTTCGCAGGCCAGTTTTCCAGGCCTCAGTTTGACAATGGTAAATTATTAGTGTATAAATAAAAATGTGATGTTTTAAAGCACTCACCCTCCTATTAATGACTGTGAACTGTGTCTTCTTGCAGTGCATGCAGATGGTCGCTTCGTTGTCCGGCACCCATACAGCCGCGTGTTCGGACGGTGGCTGCTTGCCACCTAAAACAAAAGAAAATATAACTTACAAACGATTTTTACTGGATAGTTATATCTTTTATATTTTTTCTATCTAATAGTGAAAGAAAATAGTTACAGTAGATTCAGAATTTATTTATAGATAATGCCCATGCAGGGTACATTTTTGAGTCAGTTACCAAATTTGGTGTAGAGCAGGGGTTAAACTTATGGCTCCACGTACCCTTGTTAGTTTTCATATGACAGCGAACACAAATACTTGAAAACAATAAACTTGGCTGTTGAAGAAAATAAAGCTTTTTATTTAAATAAAAGGTAACAATTAGAGCACCAAAAAGAAATAGGTTTTTGAGTTAATGCGATGGGTGGGCTAGTTTCTTTGCGCAAATTAAGTCGATTTTAGGAGTAATTTTAACCTTAAGTCGTCTGGCTACCATTACGTAAATCATGTCGCGAACCCCCTACCGTCGATTGGCCAACCCCTGGGGTTCGCGTACCCCAGTTTGAGAAACCCTGGTGTAGAGGATCTATACGGAAAACTGAACGTGAAAACAAAAAATTCGACTTCCCGCGCAAATTGCATGATCGGTTAAATCGATCTTCTTGCTTAGTGTCACGAATAGAACGACTACAGTACCTAAACCATTTTTGGCAATTGACTCAAAAGATACCCTGTATTCTATGGCCTATATTATCTTCTGAATAAAATCGGTGAGTTTGTTCAAAATTCAAAAAGTTTCAATTAGTTTAAAAATCGAAATAATATACAAATCTTTCCCGGTATACTAATTTACGTAGATATATACAGATTCTAAGCATTCAAAAGACAATATTTACAAAAACATCAGTTGTTGGCACTGTTAGGTTGTTAGTCAATTATGAAGATTCAACCTATAATAATTACCCTTAGCACTGAGAGATAATTACATGAAAAATTCGTAACATAATTACACAATTTTGAAATAAAGTAAAATAAGTCTTTGAGACTTATTTTTCAATGTTTTGTTCTTATTGACGTAACACCTACCACTATTTCGGAATAAGATTTATCTTACACAACTGTTTAAAAAACTCAAAATGATAATATTTCTTCGTCAGAAGGGAGAAAACTGCACGGAAAAAAAGGATTTCTTAAATGAACAAAATCGGTTTTCTTGGGATTTCAAGGTAATATTAGCTTTACGCAAGTATATTTTCATCATATCAAGAAAGTGTGTGTTTTGAAACAAAAGGTCATGTTTACTTGTTTATTTATCTAAATCTAAAACAAATGTTCTCACCTTGACTTTTTGGATTGTTTTATCGAAGCATACGTCATATTTTGGAACAAAATAAGAAAATCTCTCAAATGGAGTAAATATTCTCTAACATTAAGTAAACGCTTACTTGCGTCAAAAACCGTTTTGTTGAAATAAAACAAAAATAATATACTTAACTCAAAACTATGTGACATTGAAAAGAATTAACATTCTCTTATTCCAAAATAATATTGAATCGGTTTGACTCAATTTGATCTCATGTTAAAAAATATATATATTTCTAAGTTTCAAGTATTTATTTGGTTAACCCAAGACAATAACGTGTTGTTGATGCAAAACAAACTGTCGTTTCATTTCAATACTTCATATTTGTCTATGTAACAAAATAATATTTTTGAATTAAAATTAAATACACTTAATACAAGAAAAATTTCTCTCTATAGAAAAAAACACATTTATATTAACATAAAAAAATATTGTGTTCAACGAAATTTAAATTTTCTTTTTGAAGCAAATCAAGCTGTCGTTTCATTTCAATACTTCATAGTTATCTATGTAACAAAATAATATTTTTTAATTAAAATTAAATACACTTAATACAAGAAAAATTGCTCTCTATAGAAAAAAACGCATTTATATTTACATAAAAAAATATTGTGTTCAACGAAATTGAAATTTTCTTTTTGAAGCAAATCAAGCTGTCTTTTCATTTCAATACTTCATATTTGTCTATGTAACAAAATAATATTTTTGAATTAAAATTAAACAGAATTAAAACAAGAAATAACGCTCTTTATAGAAAAAAAACACATTTATATTGACATATAAAAATATTGTGTTCAACGAAATTGAAATTTTCTTTTTGAAGCAAATCAAGCTGTCTTTCATTTCAATACTTTATATTTGTCTATGAAACAAAATTATATTTTTGAATTAAAATTAAACAGAATTAAAACAAGAAATAACGCTCTTTATAGAAAAAAAATACATGTATATTGACATATAAAAATATTTTTTTCAACGAAATTGAAATTTTCTTTTTGAAGCAAATCAAGCTGTCGTTTCATGTAACAAAATAATATTTCTAAATTAAAATTAAATAGAATTAAAACAAGAAAATTTTTTCGTTATAGAAAAAAAGACATTTATATTGACAAAAAATATTGTTAACATCAAAAATGTAATTAACTTTTTGAAGCAAATCAAGCGGTTGTTTAACTTCAATGCTTTATATTTTTCTAGTAACAAACAAATATTTAAAGATATTTTAAAGTGGAAATATTTGTATTTTTGTATGTATCTAAAGAATAAACTCAAAAGCTACTGAACCGAATTCAAAAATTCTTTATCATTAGATAGTTACATTATCCAGGAGTAACATAGACTGGGTTTTGGTTTGCTAAGAAATTCCCACGGCGTCAGGAGTTACGCGGGAGAAACCTCACGAACCCGATAGTACTCTATAAAGCAATTTGATGGGATCGGGAGGAATGTATATGTTTGCACTTGCCATTTACCCATTATTGTTGTTTACGCCCAATATCAACGAGAAACGGCCTCATCGTCAGTGAAAGTGTTGCCTATATAAAATACTAACCGTTCCCTGCTGTTCCACTTACGTAACTCTCATTCCCGTTCCCGGGATTTTGGGATAAATAATAAACTTAACTATAGTAGTTCCATAGATTAGCGCGTTCAAACAAATAAACATACTCTTTAGCTTTATTATATTAGTATAGATGAAGCAGTACCATTTACAAACGCAATAAACTATTCCACGAGGACAAAGTCGCAAGTAAAAGCTATATTATAATTGCAAACGCTTAAAACAGTACGTTACATATTTTATAGGCGTCAAACCTTTCATACAAGCAGTCATCCCCCATTTCAATAAGTACCTACCAATAGTTAAAAAAGTAATAGTACAGTCTCACATACAGTCAGCAATCGCCTTTGATGTTAGCGAAAACATCAACATCTTGACATCTTCCATGATTTACAAAAGTGCAAGGGTTTTCACACTATCTAAGTAAATAATATATATTTTGCACTTTTATTCATGTTTTAGATTAATTGGACGTAGTTACTTAAGAAAGACCCAACCAATCTACAAGAAGTTAAGTACTTTCGATATCTGGCGCCTATAAATTATTATATAATGTATATATAAACTCAAACGAGACCCATATAAAAAATTTGCTTTTGCACGCATCTCCGTATTGCGTTTGTAAATGGAATTGGTCCGTTTTTTTATAAAGGCGTTTTATATAGGTACATTTTCATACAAATATTCATCC
Source organism: Marasmarcha lunaedactyla (assembly GCA_923062675.1). NCBI lineage: Eukaryota > Metazoa > Arthropoda > Insecta > Lepidoptera > Pterophoridae > Marasmarcha > Marasmarcha lunaedactyla. The sequence goes on along the minus strand of OV281352.1, from coordinate 18,868,225 downwards.
CTTTTTTCAACCCCTAGAAGATGTTTTCGCAATAAAAGGTAGCCTATGTCTTTTCTCATGTCAATATCTGTTCTAAGTTTCATAACTATATGAAATGCAAAGGAAATTTTATCACAAAATTCCCACGAGGCTCGGGAGCAGGAGTTGCGCGGCTGGAACTGGGGGGGACCGGCTAGTACTCACATAATAACAAATAATAAATCAATGTATTTCAACAAAAAAAGAATTACCTACCTAAATTTAAAAAATAACACGCAATTAAGCTTAGTTGCTTGAAGAACTTTTTAATTGAACTCAAAATTATGAGACATTGACACGAGTTAATATTTTCTTAATAATATTGAATCGGGTCAACACAGTTTAAACTCAAACATTCTACATTCAAGTATATATATTGTTAACGCAAGACAAACAGATTTTGTCGGAGCAAATTGACCTGTTGTTTTATTTCAATACTTTTTATTCTCTTTGTAAGAAATTATTATTTCTAAATAAAAATTCAATTTACTTGAAAGAATAAAAAACTTTCTCTTCTTAAAAAACACGATTATATTGCCATAAAAAATATATTTTTAAACTAAATTGAAACTTACTCAGAACAAAAATAGATAATCTTAAGTTAAACATTTTATCCCCCTCTTATTTATTCTGTCACCGACTGTCGCGGTCGCAACGTATTTCGCGGGACACGCGCTTTGACCGTTATTAGTTGGTGATTGATTGCTATTGAATGTGAATGTGTGAACAACATTGACCTCTAAGTGAACAATGTGATAGTTACTTACAGCAAATATGCTTTCAATAGCTTCCTGCGTGGAGAATTTTTCTTCTTATTTATTGACCCTTCCTCTTGGCAGAATTAAATGGCAAATGCCCTAGCGCACAAATTTGTGATGGAATTTTTACTGTAATTAAATTAAAATTTTCATGTTTAATTATACTTTGTATCACGCACATGCATGAGAAGATTCAAGCAAAAAATGAATTTGGAAGACGAAAATAAACACTTTAGCAGAGTTGCTTTGCTCGTGGAAGGTGCGGGAAGATAAAATAAAAACATTTATTGGTAAGTTTTTACGTGTTTGTTTATTATAACGTGAAACCTCGGATCTAGAAAATCTATCAGTAGGTCGTATTTGTAGAATTTTAGAAAAACAGTGTGCATTTATCTGTTCCTGGATTGTCTTCTGTGAGTAATCAGCCATCGTATTTCGTCATATCTATATTTCCTACCCTTCGCTGCCTCGCACGCACGTGGTCTTGCATTACGTGTGGTACAAAGTGTTACACTTGGTGCATATAAAACAGTTTCTATTAGTCCTATACGCTGCCCTTCAAAATAAACATAGTATTACTTACATGCAAACCTTTAAATGGATGATTTTTTTTGTAGTTTCAAGGTTGTAAAGTCTCGGGAAACGCGGGAAACGCCCAATGCTGGATACAGGCCTACCACTGTAGGTACTGTCATGTGGCAACAATTAGTCATTTTCATAAATTATAAACTTTATATAGAGTAGGATGTTCAGTGTACTCCTATTCTTATAAGATTCCTATATATAAAATTTGTATCAAACATTTTTCAGATAATGATATAACAATAGACCTTTTACCTAAATTATCAGAAGAAAATCTAATAGAGCTATTCCCCCACATGGCCACTAGATTTTGTATTAAAGAAAGAGTCGCTGAATTAGTAACTGCAACTGTAAGTTTTTAGCTAGCTAGCTATAGACCTAAACATATTAAGTATCAATCATAGAATGCAACAAGTGTAGTAATTAAGATAAATAATATGTAGGTATAATTAACTAAACTTAAATAAAAAAGATTGAAATAATTAATGTAGTGGTAATTCAGTTAATGCAGCATAGTAATTTTGTGCATTACCTATCTGTGTTGGATGGCTTTCTTAATATTTACAATTTTTTCAGACTCCCAACTGAATCATACACATTAAGTACCACAAGCACATTGGTTGATAATAAGGTTGATGGGGCATCCTTTATCTCCCTTGATGGAATCAGCATTTTACATGATTTTATGGAAGAAAAAAATTGTACAGGAAGCCCCAGAAATTTCCCTGATTTTGATTTGTCTACTTTACTGCAGACAACAGCTGGTGGGAGCAGCATTATTGACTATTATAAAAATTTTGGATGCCTAAATAACACAAAAACAAATCAGTTAACGGACATCATTATTAAACACCCACATTGTAAACAGGTATATAAATTCCTTTTATATTAATATTTTTATCATAATTAGATAGTATGTTAAGCATTTTGCATAACTTGTAAAATTATATTCTTTTTTTTTCAATGTGTCTTTATTTTTATGTATGCTTCAGCAAAATAAAATATGAAGAATATAACATATTGGCGGCAAAAATAATAAAAAATTTCCTTAAAGAAGCAGTGGGAACATACTATACAAAACCCATAAGCAAAAACCAAACTATAAATAAAAGGTCTGTCATAGCCAAAGGCAAGCTCCTTGACAAAGTAAGAAATTTAATTTATAAATATGGAGACTGAAGAAGAAGTTCAACACCCAACCATGAATATGAAATACCTCAAAAGAAAATATGTCACACAAATCTAAAAGGTAAAATGCAGACAATCTTCAATTCAAATTAAATCTTATCCTAGATTCAGACTTAAGATTCAATGAAAATTTATACTCTGTCATTTGTATTATAGATAAAAACTAGTATTTGGACAGAATTGTAATATCATTGTCTGTTTTCATTTTGAATAGATTCTTAAAAAATGGTTTATCTTTGCAGAAAGCTATAAGTCTGCCCTTATATGGCACCAAAATCATTCTTATCCATGGGAGGATGTGGAGATCAATTGGAAAGAAGATTATGAATTAAGATGAGTGGCAAAGTATGAAAATTTCCATTTTAAATCACCCAAGAAGTGATGTATTAGAAAGTAAATATTATTTGTACACAACTGTCAATCTAGTTTGTTTTGCTTTGAAACATTAAACTTGGTTTATCTAGTTACAACAAAAAAATATTAATAGACAAAGTAGTATAATAATTGGATTTCACTTTTATAAGTAATTTATAATTTTCAGATAAACATTAATTTTGATTTAATGTTCCCTGCAAAGGGATTAAACATCTATCTTAATTGGGACGACTTTTATAAAAAAAAATGATACAATTAAGACCTACACAGGAAGAAAATATAGTACATTTAATAATATCTGTCGAGAATTTGGAGGATGATTGTAAGTTTTCATCATTAATTCAAAAATTTTATTTGTTATTTTAAAGGATTTTTAACATGAAAATTTTAATTATATTACAGTAAAAATTCCATTAAAAATTTGTGTGCTAGGGCATTTAATTCAGCCAAAAGGAAGGCTCAATAAAAAAGCAAAATTCTCCATGCAGGAAGCTATTGAAAGCATATTTTGTCTGTGCTAAGGTAATCAATTTGTTCACACATTCACATGTTAATTTAATGGTACTCTTTATATTATAGTAACTCCGAGATATATAAGAGGGATATATAGAGATAAATAATGCTTTGATGGCACCACCTTCTATACCAGACAGTCCCTGTTTCCATATGATAAAATATTAATGTGTAATGACAATTTTTATGCTTAATATTTCAAAGAAGTATTTTTATTTGACTGATTTTTTTTGGTTACCATTGTGTAACGAAACTAAATAAAGTTTTTTCACTTTTCAAGTTATTTTAAAGAAATTATTCTATGTAAAAATACAGATGTTAGAGATAGGTAAGTGTTGATTTTATTAGTACTGAATAAAGTGATAACATGTAATGACAATTTTATGCTTAATATGTCAAAGAATTAAGTGTATATCGAAAGAAGGGAGTAAGAAACTATTTAAGTTAAATTATGATAAGTAATTATTTATTTTAATGATAAATATGTTAAAGAAATAATATTATTTGACTGATTTTTTAAAGTTAGTACTTAATTATAATTGTTATTTGAAAGAAGCTATAAGAAACTATTTATGTTAATTTGTACTAAGAAATTATTTATTTTAAAAACTGAAAACTAGAGATGAGTGTTGATTATATAAGTGCCTCATAAATAATTGTAATGTGTTATCACACATAACAGTCACAAAAATATTATAAATATTATTATGTGACTGTTGTATTCAATCTTATTATATCTAAGAGTATAAATATTAATAATTATACAATCTTTTCAAAAAAATATTCAATAAGGTGATTTGTAGGTACACGATTCGATCACTGTCATTTACTTACAATTCAATACTATTTATCATTGTGAATGTTGATTAGGTACTTACCTTCTTTACAAAAGTAAAATGTTAAGTATTAAGTACAATTTATACCCCTTAAGATTATGTTATTAGAGGCAAATATTTGTATTTGACAAATATGTTTCAGAATGTTAAATTTTAATTCTATAGTTAATAAATAAATGTTACTTGTTTAAAATTAAATGAGACTTTTATTCATTTGAACAACTAAGAACGCATGTTTCATTCATCTTTTTTAATAAAAAAGGAAAAATAGTTTTAAGAAAAATATTGAAGTATATGTATGTCTTTCACGTTTTACGGTGTCATTTGTTAAAGTCAAAGAAAAGAAGGCATATGCGCGTTCAAGATACCTAGGCTGTTCCGTTGTTAAGTACCTACATAAAACTGTTAAGCACGCGCGCTGCGCCAATGCACAAAACAGTTTTATGTAATAAATTTAATAGCACAACAGTGGGGTCGCTTGATCACATGTATGTATTCATAGCTAAATACAATGTAGATATAAAAAAATAAAAGTTTTGATTGAAAGACATCCATTCTTAATTGAAGAGAATATTACCTAAATTTAAAATAAAGAAAGTTTTGAATGAAAGACATCCCTTCTTAATTGAAGAGAATATTACCTCAATTTAAAATAATAAAAGTTTTGAATGAAAGGCATCCCTTCTTAATTGAAGAAAATATTTACTAAATTTAAAATAAAGAAAGTTTTGAATGAAAAACATCCCTTCTTAATTGAAGAGAATATTACCTCAATTTAAAATAAAGAAAGTTTTGAATGAAAGACATCTCTTCTTAATTGAAGAGAATATTACCTCAATTTAAAATAATAAAAGTTTTGAATGAAAGACATCCCTTCCTAATTGAAGAAAATATTAACTAAATTAAAAATAATAAAAGTTTTGAATGAAAGACATCTCTTCTTAATGGAAGAAAATATTTACTAAATTAAAAATAATGATAGTTTTGAACGAAGGGCATCCCTTCTTAATTGAAGAAAATAATAACTAAATTTAAAATAATGAAAGTTTTGAATGAAAGACATCCCTTCTTAATTGAAGAAAATATTTACTAAATTTAAAATAACGAGAGTTTTGAATGAAAGACATTCCTTCTTAATTCAAGAGAATATTTACTAAATTTAAAATAACGAGAGTTTTGAATGAAAGACATTCCTTCTTAATTCAAGAGAATATTACCTAAATTTAAAATAACGAGAGTTTTGAATGAAAGACATTCCTTCTTAATTGAAGAGAATATTACCTAAATTTAAAATAATGAAAGTTTTGAATGAAAGACATCCCTTCTTAATTAAAGAAAATATTAACAAAATTTAAAATAATAAAAGTTTTAAATGAAAGACGTAACTTCTTAATTGAAGAGAATATTACCTTCAGTCAAGTAAATGTTTATTTGATTTACAAGAAAATATTGATTTGAAGTGACATTATTCCATTTTATTCATATAAGCACAATTAATCTTATTTTAAAGAAAATTAACCAAGATTATCCCTAATTTTATTTTAAGAAAATATTCTTTTCCCTATATATGAGTGAATCGTTTTCTTGGACTTATGAAATTTGCTTTAACTGGAGTAAATTTTCTTTATTTTAAGAAATCCTTTTTTTCCGTGTGAGAAGATTTAATTTAAAAAGTTTTAAATACTATACTAAAGTGGATCAGTGATGTGTTTAAAGATGTGATTGCGAAAATACCTATTGTTAATGATCTTATTCCCTTATTTTCTAGTAATGGATAAGTACACTTACAAAACTGTAAACCTTAATATTTTACAGTGGAATGCACGTAGTATACGTCCCAAACTTCAATCTTTAGAACAATTGCTTATCCAAGAAAAAGTACAAATTGCTGCGCTGTGTGAAACTTGGCTTGACTCCGACAAAACATTGAAGGTCAGTAGTTACAACATTTTTAGACGCGATAGAGAGGATTCTTGTGGAGGAGTTGCTATTTTATGCCATAAGTCTCTACAGGCCCAAATGTGTAATGTTGATTTGACTATTTAATTGCGGTAAAATTGAAAATATTGATTGCGTTTATTGTCCGTCTGATATTAGAATTTGTAAAGGTGATTGGGACAACATTTTTACTATTACTAATAATAAAACAATAGTTTTGGGTGACTTCAATAGTCATCACTCATTGTGGTCATCCAAAACAGATAATAGGGGTACACAGCTGATGGATTCTATGAGTGAGAGTAATTTTTTTTTGCTAAACGATGGTTCAAATGGTTAATGGCATCTTACGAAAAACATCACCTGATATTACATTTGCATCTGCCGATATTGGCCTTAACTTTAATTGGAAAGTAAAAAATGAGATGCTTGGAAGTGACCACTTGGTTATCAAATTGAGTACTTCGTTTAATTCTAGAGTTAAAATTTTAAAGAAACGTAACGTAAAAATAGGTGATTGGGCCTCTTATGAAAATCATATCGAAAACTCAATTTTAAATTTAGATATTCTCGAAGACATTCAACTAGCTTATGATTTATTTATTAGTAAAATTAATGAAGCTGCAGACTTCAGTATTCCATATATAAAATTGTGTCTTAATCCCGAATCAAACTTCAAGCCAAAACATTACTGGACTCCTCAATTATCTCATAGTGTAGCTAAAAGACGGCAAGCGTTGAGCACTTTCCGACGCAATCCTACTCCGCAAAATTTAAATGCTTTGAATAAACAAGTAGGAGATTTGCAAAAACAAATAAGACAAGCACAGGTTTCTTCATTTCAAAAATTCTGTTCCTTATTGATAATGTGACATCATCCAATGACATGTGGCATCGTATGCGATGGTTGAAAGGAATTAGATCAAGCTATTCTTATGTAGATTCAGAGAAAGCAAACAAATTGCTTCATAATTTATGCCCTGATGATGTATCTACATCTAAACCAATTATTGGATCAAGAAATCCGCTTTTAAAAACTGCTATAACTATTGGAGAATTTAATAAATCTGTTAAATCCAGCGATACGTCAACGGGCTGCGATGGAACTACATTTTCAATGATAAGAAACCTCCCTGATATTGCTAAACAATGGCTCGTTAATTTTTACAATAAAATATTTTGCAGTGGGATTGTTCCTCGACAATGGCGTGATATTTCTGTCATACCAATACCTAAACCCGGTCGCGGCCCTACTAGCATATCTTCTATCAGGCCAATATCGCTTATATCCTGCCTATGCAAGATTTTTCACACAATAATTAATAAACGCTTAGAATGGTTTTTAGAGCACAATTGCGTATTTTCAGTAGATTCAGTGCGGTTTAGAAGGGGTCACTCTTGTTTAAACAGTTTGGGAAAACTTATTACTAGGACTCTAATCGGCTTTACAAAAGATGAAACTACAGTAGGCTGTTTTTTAGATATAAATGACGCTTATACTCATTTAGATGTAAGCGCACTGATTTCTAAGTTGGATAATTTGGGTATAGGGTCAAAAATATGTAATTATTTATGGGAGTTTTTAGCTGAACGACATCTTAAAATTCAAATTAATGATTATTTTATCGAACGAAGCACAGGAAGAGGCGAGGCACAAGGAGACCCCTTATTCCCATTACTTTTCAATATAGCTACACATGATATTTGCAAAAACATTAACAATATATTTATCTCCCAGTATGATGATTTTGTGTTATATTTTACAAATAAAAATATACAGGTTTGTGTTGATCGGTTACAAGAAGCAGTAAATAAAATGATTATTCTGTTATCCGACATAGGTCTAGAAATATCGTCTGAAAAAAGTAAATTATGTGTTTTTAAAAAGGGGTAAATAGAAAATCAATCAGTATAACAGTTGACAATAAAACATTACCGACAGAAACTAACGTTAAATATTTAGGTTTATATCTAGACCGTTCTTTAAGGTGAGGCAAACATATCAATGAGTTAAAAACTAAAATATTAAATTTTCTAAATTTCTTTAAAGTTCTAGCAGGGTCCGGTTGGGGGATACATCCAAGACATTTAGGAAGATTGTTTATAGCTATTATTAGAAGTCGCATGGACTACGGCTGTTTTTTGTACGCTGACAGCTCTGATAGTCATTTAAAAAAATTAGATTTAATACAAAATTCAGCTTTACGTATAGTTGGGGGCTGTATAAGAAGTACCCATATTCATGCAATGGAGGTTGAATTAACCCTCCCTCCTCTCAATATCAGAAGGCAATATTTGGCTTGTAAATTTTGGTTCAAAAATAAGTCTTTATCTCTGGCAGTGAATAATATAATAAAATTAACCGGTGTCTTAAGAAATCAGTGCAACAGAAATCTATGGTCTCGAAAAAAGGATCCAATTTTAGCCTCAATTCATGATGAATATAAAGACCTTATTGTTTATAGCAACTCTAGGTTGGATATGTTTTGCCTTAATTTTTGAATGAGCGCAATAGATTTGTCAAAGGTTTTATTTACAAATGTCGACGGAGTATGTCAGGCCAAGTATCGATACAGGGCGGAAGATTTACGAGATAAGTGTTGCCATTATTTAAACCTTAAATATAATCACTATTACCAGGTATATACAGACGGATCGAAGGGTTCTGGAGGTAGTGGGGCGGCCTATTACGATCCACAACTGGACTTAGGTGCAAAATTCAAAATTGATACTAGATTTTCTATAATGCAAGTAGAACTCTTAGCTATTTTCGAAGCGTTAGCCTATGTTGACACACTTAATTTTGAAAAATTTGTTATTTTGACAGATTCTAAAAGCGCGCTTCAACATGTAGCTCTGTGTACCTCGTCAGGTCGAGGTCTACCAGTAGCTTTCAAAATTATAAATCTTATATTAACCTTACAGTCAAAACTTAAAACTGTTAAACTCCAATGGATCCCGTCCCATACGCTATTAGCTGGTAATGAAAAGGCCGATTAACTGGCAAGTGCAGCCGTCACAGAAGGTATAGTTGCCCGAGTGATTCCTTTTTATACAGACTGTATGTACATGGTAAAAGAGAAATGTAATCTAATCTGGAAAGCGCAATATGAAAATAAATAAAAAAATAAGGGAATTTGGTATCGTACATTGCAGACGGAAGTTACAAATTCTTGGATAATCAATTGTGATATGAATAGATAGGACACCGTTTGTATAATAAGACTTCGCACTGGATATATTCCATTAAATAAATTCGGATTTTTAATGGGTAAAACTCCTTTTCCCAATTGTAACGTATGCGACAAAATAGAAGACGTCTATCATATTCTAATGGAATGTGTCCGAGTGGAAGCTGAGAGATGGGAGGTATTTCACCGTTTTCCCGAGTTGAGAGAAACGGCCGGGTGCAACAGGGCGCTGGCCTTTCCGCTGTCGGATGAAGCCAGAGCTCTGCTGTGGCTGGCAATGAAGTGCCTCTCAAGAAGATAGTTGTTAATACATAGGATTGCAATTTGTATCTTATTCTGTTTATTCTAGATATTACGCAAGTTTGTTGTTTTTTGTTAATAAGTTAGTATTTAAATTGTAAGAATAACTTATGGAGCGTCATGATCTTATAGACCAAGCTCATTAAATTATTAATACTAAAACCCCACAACAATATTTTTTATGTACTTTTTTTATGTATTTTCATGCTGAACTTGAGATCTCCCCTTACAGTGTAAGACGATATAACAAATTAAAATTCTTGAATACAGTTTTATTCTATTTATAAAGTTACTTTGGAATTCCGTTTCGTGAAGGGTAGATATGAAACATCGATAAAGCCACGAGCATAAGGTAACTTAAATATTAAGTACAGAAATAGAACATTGCACGCGTAATGCAAGAAAATGTTAGTTTCGTTCTTTGTACTATTTGTGATTGATAAGATGAAAAGATTGTTGCTACGAACTTATATGGAAGTACAGCCAGCACTAAAAGTCTATGACCATTTCCAAATTTTAAAATTAAATGGGTAATTAAATATATAAAGCTATTAAAAAAAATATATGTTCACATAATAATATTTTTGCGGTCGATTATGGAGGAAGGTCACGGAATCAGGAGCCACACGAGTTAAATCATTTGAAATAACTGGTAAGTAAGTACCTATAAGAGCTAGCTAAGATTTCTTAAGATAACGACATCACACATTCAGAGGCACTACAAGTCTTGTCTACCAAAGTATTTTAGGTAGTAATTTATTTTCAAGATAACCTTAATCCTATGTAAGTTTTGAGTCGACTTTTGGACGATGTCTGCCTCAACACGACTCGAAAACTAGAACCTTCGTTGTATAGGCAGGGCTACAAAGAATCCGTCATTTAACCAACAAGTACAATCTACAACAAAAGTCATGGGAGACTTGTTAAACCAGTGACAATGCTTTGATAACTTACTTTTCCTCAACAAGTCTTCAATGCACTTCTCTATGTGCGCCATCCATTCTTCCTTCTCAGTGGCGGTGGCGGCGTACACCGCGAACGACTTCGACGCCGTGCGAATGAGCCATCCGTTCCTGTATTCTGTAACAAAGAAAGGGACGGCTATATTAAAACTATTATGTTGTATTGATCAATAAAATATATCCCATACCTTCCATTAAACAATTTAAAATTCTACCGTAGGCAATTTACTATCAAAATTTGTAATTTTTAAATTAAGAATCTTGTAATTGTAATGATCTAAGTACCAAAGAAATGATATTTAATTATAAAACTTATAGCTTAATTCTTAGGAACTATATTTCGTTAGTTCAATATTTTCTTTGAAGTAGTAAAGTATTGGCACACAAACAATCAAGAAAATACTAATTTTATAACTTAGATATGACCTGGGATATACCTATCTGACTATATATTGTAACAGCTAAGTTAAACTTACAATACCATACAGCATAATGAGAATAAAATGGCACTATAAGCTTGTTAAACTGTGAAAAGAGATAATCGACTAGTCACATTTCTTTTGCACTACCACAAAGTAGGTACTGACATTATTCTGATTATTCTGATATAGCCAGAATTCTACAAAGTACATTTTTTTTCTTTATTCAATAATAAACGAATACGCGATTCACCTGGTGATTCAAGTGGCACCAGTGCCCATGGACATCCTTGACCCTAGGTCCTAATTATGTGAAATGTAACAACAAATTATGAGTAACTACAATTTTTTTTTATAATAAGTAATCTATAAACATACAAGTTGAACATAATTATCTTATAGGATATACTTTACTAGGATATTTACTGAATCTTACATAAAAATAAGGTTTCATATTACTTGTATATTAGTGTTGAGTCATATTTCATTGTTCACATAAGAATGAATTTATGACTCAGCCCTGATGAGTCATAGCCACAATAAATAAATGGGATTTCTTAAAAAAAATTAAGAAATATCCTTAAATATATGTTTTATTTGATATTTATTTGATATAATGTTTTTATCTACAATGTTTATTCACTTTTCATTTATTTCTTCTGTTCTTAGGATAACTCTAATTTTAAACAATATAAATCAATAATATTATTTTAAATTATAATAAAATGGATAATTTTAAAATTTATCTTACTTGTCTTCACACTCAGAGATGGTTAATTAAGGCTAACTTAAGTATAGATTTTGCTAAGTGAAACTGTACTATATGTTTACAACATTTAAATTCTATATTTACTTAACAAAATCTAGATTTTATAGCTGTTACATAGCATGTAGTTTTAACAATGGAAATTTTATAAGAATGAGGTAATATGAACATGTCACTAACTAAAAATAAATAATAAACACAGTAATAGTATAGCACAGAGACTTTTGCAGTACCCTGTGATAGAACATCTGCCAAATAGATGTATCTATTTATAATTTTAGCACAATTGTCCAATTATAAAAAAAATTATTGTTATAAATTTGATTATATTATCAAAGGGGCTATTAGTAGAGACTAATAGAAAACAATTGGGATGGGTTAAAAAACATGGATTTTGCTATAAATAAGACAATTTTAGAAATCATAATTTCACCAAAGTAAAACCTAACATTGATTTATGAAATATGCATGTTATAAAATATCTTAACCAAACATAACCAAGAAGTCAAAAACATTAAATGTAGTGTGAGTAATATTGATGAATAATATTGTCCAAAAACAAAAGTAATACATTTATTTAAGATACCAAAATGCTATGTGTATGTGTCCCATCCCTACAAAAATGGTACTAAACATAAACGGCAGTGCAAAGAACTGATTTTTGTGTGATAATTTTAAATTACTTTGCGTGGGTATAATTTAATGTCAGTCACTCTGTATATTTTCAAACTCAAAAGAATGCAGTAATAACAAGACACAAATAAAGTCATAGTAAATATTTATTTCTTATTCAGACAGCCTGTTCATAAATAAACATACAAATGAAATAAGTAGCCTTGCCTTCCATGCCAGAGGTCCCGGGTTCGAATCCTGGTACAGGCAGATATTATATTTGCTTTCTAGTCATGGATGTGTATGTATGCTTATTTTAATTTTTTCCTTATATTTATATAAAAAAAAAAATTATATATATATATATATATATATATATATTTATCTATGTGTGATTATATATTTCTTAAGTTTATTTATCAGTTATCTCATTTCCATAACACAAGTTCTCAATTAATAATCTCACTGCTGGGACATCAGCCTCACCCAACTAAGAAAAGAAGAGACAGTGGCACAGTGGTGAGGTGCTGGCTTCTTGATTTGGATGTCCCGGGTTCAATCCTCATGACTGCCTGACATACCAATGAGTTTGTACAACTTAAGTTCATAAAGCCCACTCCTCCGGTGGTAAAGGAAAACATAGTGAGGCAACCCACATGCCAAAGAAATTATTCTGAAGGTATGTGCAGAAGTCTACCAATCCACAGCAAGCAAATGTGGTCGACTATGAATTACCTAATGACCACCCATTAGTTGGATAAATATTTACAGAAGAATTTTCACCTCAAAGTAGAACAGGGATTGAAGGAAAATGAATGAACATTTATAAAATAAAAAATCCATTAATCTACAAAAAACCTACATGAATATTGATTCCGCTATGGATTGTCCCTACAAGAATTATACCCAAATCTCTATTTAATAAGACAGGGCTACTTACACAGAGCTAAAAAAAGGATCTGTTAATAGTGTATTCTCCTTATCAACTGCTTCTGAATTATATATCATTTTTGGTCTTCACCTTATTAAGAAACAGTTAAATACATACATTATGAATTGCAAATATAGAAGATTAAGGGAATAAATCATAGAGGAACAATAAGAATATATTTTTAGACAGTCTCTGGATTGCACCACCTATTTAATGAAGAAATGGTTATGTAACAGTTCTCTCACTTCAGATTTTCAATTGACTGGGATCTGTAATAAATATGCTGATACATTGATGAACTAAACTCTAGGCAGTAATTTGTGCTAGTCCTTGATAAAGCCATACTATGAATCTAAAGGAAATAACTTCCGGTAATTTATGTACATATATGTATTTGATCAGCACTAATGGGAGTCTTTGGTTCATCACATAATTTTACAAAATATTCTTCTCCTTCATAGGAACCCAAGATAAGGAAATGAAGTGGTAAAAGTAGAAGTTATGTATTTGAATAATTTTTATCCTAATTTATCTCAAAAGTTATTGCCAATGTGCTGAAATAAAATTGCATAGGTGCATCAGCTTTAAAACAAGGAAGAAAAATTTTGGATAAATAATTATGAATTTAATTTTACATACCTAATGTGGAATATTTGATTTCATTTACATTTTCATAAATATAACAGGTTTTCTAGATTTTAAATTTAAATACACAATTTTAACTAATTATGATTGAGTGAGATTATACATATTTTTAAAAAACTTACGGCCTTCATCCTTGAGTGATTCTAATTTAACTTCCTCAAGAGGAATAACATGTTGTTTGTTGTATTTTTTCTTGTTGATAACAATATTTCCATAGACTAATATATCATTAAATAGGAAGAACTGTCGAGCTTTAGGCTTTTTTCGGCACATTTTTGTTAAGACACCTTCTCCAACAAGAACTCTACCAGGTTCTGCTAATGGCTGCAAAATAATACACAAAGATTATTTGAATGTGCTGATATAATACTGTTTTCTAATCTGTGGATTGAAAAATGCTAATCAATTTAATTCTTACAACTTATGCCTCAAAAAGTTCTTGAATGTTAGTGTTTTCATTATAGAGATAAGGTAAAATATGAAGTAATGTATTTATTGTCAGTCCCTATTCGACGGACAGAGCGCTTATCATTTTGAGTTTGTCGGCTATAGATAAAAGGAATATAACTAAGTTTATTTAGACATTGAGTTGTGAATAATGAAGAAAATTTTACCTGTCCAGAACTGCCGAAGCAGTTTTCCACCATAGCAATTCTTCTGGCGTTAGCTTCACTATTGACTGCAAATTTAAGAAAAACATTCACAAAATATCACTAAATTAAAGTTTGACGTCAAACTTCTTAGTGTAAGGGCGACTTTGATTTTATGTTGTGAAAATATAACTCTGGTTAAAACTATGAAAAATAAGAATTTGTGATTAACATACTAGATTTTTACCTACCTAAACGATCAACCATTATCATAAAATAAATACAATTTCTCAACAAAAAAATACACGACTCGGGTGAAAGAAAGATGTGTCATAGGAAATTTATGGGTTACCAAACTACTAAAAACTAATCTCCCATTTCGCCCTTTCAATCAGAACAGTAGATGTAATTAACATAATGAGAATCACCAAAATAAACGTTTTTAATTAAATAAGACTATATATTTTGTTGTATATTAAACCTTGAAATTCTTTGGTGACGTACACTGGATGTATGAAAAACTACCATGCAAAGGATTCTTAAAAATAAGGAGATCATTACTTAAAAAAGAAGGACCTCGATTTCGTTGAGTGTTTCTAGTGGTCCTAAAACTTAAATTATAAGTGACTATTCCTTGTTATTTGTTACTACTAATAAGATGTATGCATTAAGTATGAATATTTTCATTTGTTTTGATATTATAATTACTATGCAACCTTAGGGCTAGCATAATAATTCTTCACTGTGACTCCTCTTTAAGATAGCACGATTTTACCCAGTGAACTAGGTGGAATGCAGCTTCCTCTTTAAATTCATTTATCAATACTTCGATAATTTATTCAGGTAAATAAATACTGGCATAAAACACAGAAATAAATAAAATATCCGAGTAACGTTTGATTGTTGTTTAATTGGATTGGTCAATACATGTTACGAGACACGAGATGATAGATGTGTTTATTTGGCTGTCGAACTGCCTTAGTCTACGACAATACATGTTAAAAATGTTAGATTATAATTTATCAATTTAGTTGTCATTTAGACTTAGTAGTAGCTATGTACAATGCTTAAAATAATAATTAAAGGTGTTGGTTTCGATTTGATAAAAAAAGTTATTCAAAGTAAAACTGGTGTTTAAACCGAAGAAAAGCCACCCACAATACTAGCCACAATTAAAAACCTAATAAGGTTCTTGAATGGCTACTTAGTTTTTATCTGGTTTTAGGGTAATTTAAAATTATAATATTTTTTTTTACCATATATGAGTCGTATATGGTAAAAAAGTTTGTGAAGTTTCTTGCCAGTTCTTCTTCACGAAGGTTTTTTCAAACTGGTGGTAGAATCATGTTTTATTTGACGTCAATAAGAACAAGTAAATGTCAATGTTGAGAAATAAAAATTTCATTTCATTTCATTGTATAGAGTCAAAGTCGGCAAATTCAATTCAGCAAATTTTGGAAACACAATTTAATCAAATTTGGACTGTGTATTTCTCCATTATGATTGAATACTGAATAAAAACACCGTCATAATAACTTTAAAAACATCAATACTGTCTTAGCATTCGTATTAAGCAGGTTTTTTAAGTATAAAATATGAATATAGCCAACTTTGATTCTAACAATTGAAAATATTCGCTTTTTGATTCCAGCCTCGAGTAAGATAGCCGCCTTTGACGCCAACTTTCTATAAGATGGCCGTTTTTGATTCCAATAGGGTTGTGCCAAATATAACATAAAGTAACAAATCATTCCTTAATGCAAAAACTTTCTTTTCGTTTAAATTTTTTAACAAAGTATATAAATAAGTGGTGGTGGGGAATTAAGACTTTAACAACTTTTAAGATTATTTGGCAAAAAATATGTTGTATTGCTAACTGTAATTAAGACTTTTATTTAGAAAAAACTCTTTTCATGTTTTACGAACGAAATTGGATACCTATTTAAATGAAGAAAACAAAAAATATACTGCATACATGGTGTAAACTACAATAATAAAACATTATTGAACAACTTTGTTTAAATAAAGTACATGATCCAATCTCAAAATATTGTAAGGCAAAAAAAGGTCCATATGTTCCTTACATAGAAAAAAATTACAAAGAATATATTTAATAAAAAAGAACTATGCCAACCCTAGGTCTGTGGATTTACCTATTCCTTTTGGCAATATTCTTTTTCCATTTTTGTGGACCACGTTTGCGTTTTCTTATGAAGCTACTGTTGCAAACTTTAGAGTTATTACCCATGTTGCTTAATCCAATTCAATTATCAATATGTAACCACAAAATTATTTATAAAACAACAACTTTTTGTGCCATATTGTTTTTCGTTTGAATGCACTGCTGTGATTGGTCAAGTGCACACTTTTGCCATTTTTGACTCTAACCTACTGCAAAATTGCCGTGTGTGGCACCAAATCAAGATTTTGATTCGTTTTTACAATTAATATAGCCATGTTTGATTATGAGATGTCTCAGAGGCAGTTCGAATTCAATATTTTTAAAATTTCTGCATTATCAACTCAAAAGCGCCAAAAAGTAAGATTGCTTTTTTGATTCTATACAACTCATATATCGTAAAGGATTTGGACCCTTCAATAAGCACTTTGACTATCATGAGTTTGAGAGTTTGACTATCTATCTGTACCATATGTACTTTATGTTGAGTCTAGAAAGCAACAAATAGTATTAGGTGCGACGACGAGCGTAGCGAGGAGGAGCAGGTTAGTTGTGTATAGGCAAGAAAGGGGCTTGCATACAGAAGCTCACTGAGTAACAATAAAATAATCAGAACAGATTTTGAAATTACGTTTGAGGTTAAGTTTTTCATTTGCACTTTTTTCATGAACTATCCATTACCTTTTATCGGGAGTTGTTGGGGGGGATAAGGTCCTCCAGATCATTGATAAATTTGGCAACTAAAGTTTAATTTAGAATAAGAATTTATGCCCAGGAATTTATGTAATATTTACATGAATAAAAAGCAAGTCCATTGCTGAACACACCTATTGATTGATTTTGTTTTGAATGACATATTTTTGACAATCTAATCTTCCGTTCTTGTTGCGCTTTACCAAATTTCACGTTTCTTCCTGCTCAAACATTATGAAATGTTTTGATTTATTTGTTTAGAGGTTAAAATAGTTTTATAATATTTCTCGAAAAATACGCATTACCTTTTAATGAGAACGGTTTTGTTATGCTCCTCTATAATTTCTCGATTTAATGAAACCCTTTTTCTACGAAATTCGTGCCGCAAGATTCTAAATTGTAACCCAAAAAGATATCAGATTGGTCAAATGTTATTTTCACTGACGAGACTTGGTTAAATGCAAACCACACAGTATTTAAGAACTGGACTGACGACACCGCCGCTTCCACTAGTTCAGTGCCAATGGAAAAAGGTGAACGCCTTATCATATGCCATGCAGGGTCTACGAAAGGATTCGTGTCAGATGCTTTACTGGCCTTTAAATCCAAGAAAACAGTGGACTACCACGAACAAATGAACGCGGAGATTTACGAAGGATGGTTTAAAGAAATGGTGCAATCTCTGGAAGAACCGTCCATAATATTATGGACAACGCTACATATCACTCCAGACAAATTGATAAAATGCCGACGCAGGCCAATAAAAAGCAAGAGATAATTGACTGGCTCCAACTTCGTGGTGAAAATGTGGATAGTACTTTATTAAAAGTACAATTAGTGAATATTTCAAAATCGAAAAAAAGCCTCCCTAAAAGATATGTTATCGACGAAATAGCTGCCGAATGTGGTAATTGGGTTCTTCGACTTCCACCGTATCATTGCCAGTACAATGCTATAGAACTAATATGGGCAAAAATCAAAGGACACGCCGCTCGAAACAATACCCATCCCCTTTTTACGGCAAACAATATGTTCGATTTATTAAAAAATGCATGTGCGGAAGTAACTGCCGAAAACTGGGAAAAAATTGTGAGAAGAACCCAAAACATTATAGCGTCGGATTGGGAAATTCATGTGGCATTCGATAATATACAAGTACAGGAACTTATAATAAATGTTGGGGAGAGCTCATTGAGTGACAGTGACGATTCATCAGATTTTGATTAAAATAAATAAATAAAGATTACCTGTCGTTATAATTATTTCGTTTCATTACTTATTTTACAAGAGCTTCGAAAATTTTAAAGAAGTTGGCATTATCAATCAAGAATTAATACGTGTAACATCTTGCAATGAAATATAATATTAGTTAATAAATTTGTACAAAAGTATCCGGCAGTAGTTTAGTTTCTTACATTTTGTAAAAAAAAAATTTTATTGAAAAAGAATTAGACGTTTGTAAAGTGACGATATAATATAATATCGGGTCTGTTATCGTGTTACGTTTATCGATATAGCTCCATTCCTATCAGTTTCTCTGACTCTTGTATTATATTACCTTGTCTTATATAATATAAATTGTCTTATCTAATAAACGTCATATTTTTATAAAATAATGCATACTAAATGTAAAAAAAAACGCTCGCGGAAGTATTCAACTGCCGTCCATAGCTTCTAAAGGTAAGCGCAATGGAATGTACATAGACTGAAATTCGATACGAGTATAAGAGCGACTAGACTAGGAGTACTCGCCACCAACGTTTGTAAAACAATCCAACCTAGCTGTTCAAAGCCTCAATGCTACGTTTTATTTTAGGACGACAACACATGCTTCCTCCAGATGGTATACTTCCTGAAGCATAATGCGCAGTTTACATGTATTAAGTAGTTAAGTTGGTAACTAAATTTTAACTAAATTTTAAGTTACTGCATGTCACTTGTGTGTCCAAACGGATTAAGTAGTTAAGTTCATAAGTTCAATGAAGATGAGCAGTGATGAATCTCAAGGAGTTCGTCAATTCTGTACTTAGATATATGGTAAATGTGATTTTGGACAAATTCAGAGAAGAATTTTATTCGGAAATTAAAATCTTTACAAGAATATGTTTTTTTCTAAATTTTTATTCTACAAGCGTATCTATTTTAAATATTCTTCAACAAATTTTAAAGTTGATAATAAGCTCCTCTCCGACATTTAAATAAGAAAGAGTAAATGCGAAATAAATACGAGCTCTTGCCGCCACCTGGTTTGTCAACTTATGCACTTAACTAAAAAATCACGTCCAAACGTGTTAAGTGAGAAGCCCCGCCCACCCACTTATACGAAAAATAGAACGAATCCTAATCTACTTAATCACTTGCGTACTAAATTTTAAGTTACCACTTGTCACTTAACTGACTGTTTACACGCAACTTTTAACTTAAAATTTAGTTACCAACTTAACCACTTAACTCGTGTAAACCTGCCATAAGTCTGAGTTAAAGGATAAGCTCGTCCTCATGCTTGCTCAGACAGAAACAGCAGGACCTGCCGTCAAGTGTTTACTAAGCGAAGCGACAAATGTGCTGAGTTCTATAAGGATGACATACGAGGAAACCTCAACTTGTAAGACTTGTAATTTTGTGCACGCTGGAGCAAAATGGTGAACGTGAGAATAGGACCCTCATCGAAAATGCACGGTCTTTGATGTACGCACATGAACCACTACCAAAAAAACTTTGGGCTGAATTGATTAACACTGCAGCATACAATGAAAACAGAACTGGTCCCACAAATAAAAATAAAACTCCTCACGAACTCTGGTTTGAAAAATATAGTCGTCCGTTCTCGTGATGTGATTTTCGATGAAAAACCTCTAATTACCTCTGAAATTGAACTTACCAGTGAAGACAATAGAAGAGATTGCATTGTGCAACTAAAGGCAGGAGAGAACATTAGGATCCACACACAACCGAAATTAAGGGAAAAAATTATAAAAATCTAGAACAGACTTCACAGGAAGATAAACTCGAAGTAAACACAGTGCTTGACGATATTTTTCTAGATAGTGAAGAGTATATGGAATCCTCAAACAACACCTCCAGCCTCAATAGATTCAGAGGGAGTAAGAGGAATAAAATCCATCAATGACATTGGAAGAACATACAACCTTCACGACAGAAGTACTTTGAGACCACCTGAGCGTTTGATAGATGATACATATATACACGCTGGATGCTGTTCCGCAAGTATACTAACAAGCATTGGAAAGAGACGGTAAGGTGGAGTGGCTCATGGCAATGCAGAGTTAAATGGACTCACTCAAAAACATGGATGTATGGAAACTCAGTACATAACACCAAATCGAAAAGCCTTACGTTGCAAATGGCTACTTCGCATTTAGAGAAACCCAGATTATAGTATTAAGCGAGATTGGTCGTAAAGGGTTTTTAGCAAAGAAAAGGCTTAGACTATAAAGAGACATTTGGCTCAGTGGCTACACTCGCAATGGTTTTAAATTTCAGTTAAATGTAAGTCACTTTAAACGCTGCATCTCGTACAGTTCGACGTTTCAACTGCATTTTTGAATAGATAACTAACATTGGATATTTATATGCAGCAACCTGACGGATTTAATAGTGGCTCCATAAAAGTTTGTCGCGGTAAACTGAGTTATATGGACTAAAGCAACCTCCAAGGTATTGGAATTCATGCTTTGAAAACATACGCCTGTACAAAAATTTTTGAGTGATTTATAAATTAAAGATAAGTTACAATAACAAATATTGCAGCGTTTTGGCTTAAAAGACTGCAATCCCATATCAACGCCTACGAACCTACTTCATCAGGGAAAGCTACAGAAGATGAAGTTAGAAACTTCCCATATAGAGAAGCAGTACGCGCCCTTGCATACTCAATGGTAGGGACATGTCCTGTTATCGCATTTGCTGTTGGCATAGTATCACGTAAATTGGAGAACCCAACTACAGATGACTAAAATAGAGTCAAAGGAATATTCCGTTATCTGAAGGGACCATCCTTATTGTGTAAAATACTACAAAGAGCCTAAACCAATCTTAGGATAAAGCGATGCCGATCATGGAGACGATGGTTTAGCCGGACGCTCAACCATAGGAGTGGTATGTTTGTTTGCCGGTGGAGGAGTAAAATGGCTGAGCCAACGTCATGCTGCTGTTGCTGTTCCAACAACAGAAGCAAAAATCGTTGCAGCATCCGAAGCTGCTCGAGAACTCACCAGGCTTAAAATCATATTCGAGACTCTTATTAATCTCGAAGAGAGATCATCCCTCGCAGTTGACAGTGAAGCAGCTATCAGACTGGCTCATAGACCCGAGTTCCGTAAGAGGAAAAAGCACATAAGGCTTACACATTAGGCTTATTTGTTTGGGAAATGATGCAAGTCAACTCTCTGACCATTTTGAAGACGTCATCAGTGGACCAGTTAGTCGAAATGTTTTCAAAGGCCTCAGCTAAGGCTAATGGACCTGCGGTCCAAAATAGGATTACTTAGTGCATCCAGACTTTAATCGATTTGGAAAAGTGTTAGTGTAAATAAAACCTTTCGTAAAAATTTATAAAAAGCAAAAAAAAAACAATAAAAAAATGAAATGTCTGACTAATAAAACAAACAATTCGAGATAGATCGTATTGGGTCAGCTTGGCGTTTGTGGTACAAACACGGTTTAAATTATTTGTTTTTGGTTTTCGGATAAAAATAATTATTGGAGTCATTGGGATTATTATAGTTATTTCACAATCCAGTTGTGGTAAGTAGTTTAAGTAGGTAGATTTAGCTGTAGTTTGTATTTGTACATTTCTTATTTATTTTCGGATGTATAATGGATGGTGACGTCATTCCCCCAAAACCTCCGGATCCTGGCGTTCCGCGTGGTTCGTTACCTCTGGACATTAGAAACGTCTAACAGGATTTGTTCAGCCATTCTTCCCTCACTCAGTCCAAGAAGCGGCCGAATGCCCTTTCGAGTGACCTTTCAGATGTTACTCCATTCCCCAAGAAAGCAGTTTTAGATACTCCCAGTTTGTCTCAATCTGTGTACTTCCACCCCAGTCTTACTGAAAGTAAGATTTATTCTGCCAACGATTCAGTGCCGTTTATTGTACATGTCTCCAAGGCTGAGGCTAACCCTTCTGCCGGAACTACTCTGAACCCCCAACTTTCAGTAAATTTTTATTTAACAACAAAGGTAATGGCATTAAATTAGACGGAGTAAAGAGTGTTGGTAGAAACCGGGTTTCGGTTGAGTTCACCTCCGCCAGGGCAGCTAACGATTTTATTAAGAATCAAAGTAATGCGTCGAACAATTTCATCGCCATTATACAATGTCATTACATGTCATACATGTCGCCCACGTACAATGTCAATGTATGGGTCTTGTGCGTGGCGTGCACACCTCATGGTCCATGGAAGAATTTGTGTTCGCAATTTCTCCTTCCCACGGATGTGGTGTAGTGCTTAAAGCTAGGCGACTCAATCGTAAAGCTGTAAGCTCATCCGGTACAGTCTGGTTCAGTTGTAATCTCATTTTCTGGCCAAATTCTTCCAAAGAACTTACTTGTTTTTAATTCTTCAATTCAAGTAGAATCGTACATCTTACCTACTATCCAGTGCCTAAACTGCTGCAGGTTTGGGCACATAAAAGCAGAGTGTCGTTCTAAGCCACGCTGTTTCCGGTGCTGTCAGCCTCACTCCTGTGATAGCTGTGTATTGCCTCTCGATCAAGTTTCATGTTGACTTTGTTCAGGTTCTCATTTGGCCACAGATAAATGTTGCCCGGAACATTCTAGGCAAAAAACGATAAAAATTGCCATGTCCCAAGACAATATATTTAATTTAAAGAGGCCTCCTCCCGCTTCCCTGCCGTGCGTAAATCGTACATGGATGTCACAAATCTTCTGTACCATTCAATTTACCCCCGTCAACTTCTGCTTCGCCTAATCCATCAGCAATTTCATACAGAAAAACTGTTTTCACTTCAGCTAAACCCAAAGCTCCTCGTGCCCCGGGCTTCGATAAAGCCGCACACGAGGCTCTCATTAGGGACTATAATATGCCCCCCTCTAAATCTGGTTGTGCTCTCTCTTACATCGTCTCTTTACATCAGGTAATATATAAAAAATAATAAAAACAAAAAAATAAAATAATAATTTAATAATACTTTTTTATACTAATACTTCAAATTGGCAGAAATAGTTATTGTGTAGTAACAACAGCTGATTGCCATAAAACACAAAATAGGTATAACATGGTTTATTAAAGAAAGGAATTGAAAATGGCGGTGCTTATCATGTTCTCTCGCTCACACACTAGTGCCGTCTCGGTAAGTAAAAAAATATTAGTCTTGATTTTGCTAGTATTAATAAATGAGTTAAAAATAATATTCGTGTTTTATTTTAACCAACATCATAATAAGGATTCTCCTGGAAACGGACATAGGGTCCTTCCATCCCGAAAAAAGCACTGTTCCCGATGAAAACAACAATAACGTTCTAATGATAATGGATGGCGGCATATTCGGCAAATTTTCTATTCATGATGATCACACACTAGTTATGATGAAACTCAACTAGCTATAATGATGGTGTGGATAGTGTGTTTCCGAATAGCGATGTAAAGTGAGCGGGGGATCCCCCATTCTTTCTGCACTATAATGTTTACAATAGATACGTCCTGCACTTCACATCTCTATTCGGTAGTTGCTTTTTCTCGGGGCAATTTGAACTATTTTTTTTAATTTGAAGAAAACTTTAACAACTTGTAAAAATGCAGATGGTAGAATTAAAAAAATATTGTTTCTCTTAGGTAGAAATATTTAGTTGGATAATGCCTTTTTTCAGCAATGGGAAAATATTATTATAAACCGATACATTAAGGAAAAGAATCATAAATGGCGGCTTGTACTTGCATTGACATATAGAACAGTTAACATACAAATTTTCAAAAGATTTTTCCAATTCAAAAATAATAATAGGTCTTTACCTATGAAACTGCCGTTTTGCCATACTTGCCATTTCAAATGAAAATATTTTTTTTTTGACTGATAATTTTAATTTCAAATTAATTTTATTTGACAAACATGGAATTCTTTTTCTAAATCGTCATTTGTTTAATAGTTAGTGTTTTGTTTTCAACGCATTCGAACATTTTTCGTCATCATGGATGAGTTAAAAATTTGAGTAATTATGGAGTATGAGTACCGTCGTGGCAGCAAAGCAGCACAAGCGGCACGCAACATCAACGACGTTTACGGAGCGAACACTACAAACGAACACACCACCCGTTATTGGTTTACCCGCTTCCGTTCTGGAAATTTTGACCTGAAAAATGAACCCCGTGGTCGTCCGAAAACTTTAGTCGACAATGACGAATTAAAGGCAATTGTGGAAGCTGATGAAACTCAATCCACGGCTGAATTAGCAGCAGCTTTCGACGTTAGCATCAAAACAATATTGGTCCATTTGCGTTAAATTGGCAAGGTAAAAATGCTTGACAAATGGGTACCCCACGAACTCAATGACCGCCAGCGCGAAGTACGCGTGGAGACGTGCCTTGCACTGCTCAGCAGGCATACAAATGAAGGAATTCTGAACCGCATTGTTACTTGTGACGAGAAATGGATCCTGTTTGACAATCGTAAGCGCTCAGCAAGTTGGTTGGACCCTGGTTTAGCACCCAAACAATGCCCTAAACGAAAACTTACCCCTAGAAAAGTGATGGTCACTGTTTGGTGGTCTAACGCGGGTGTAATTCATCACAGGTTCTTGCCAAACGGGACAAGCATTACTGCAGATGTGTACTGTGAAGAACTGAACACAATGATGGAGAAGCTCACACGTCTCCAACCAGCTTTGGTCAATCGTTCGGCTCCACTGCTACTGCACGACAACGCGCAACCTCATACTGCACAGCAGACGGTCTCCAAGCTACAAGAGTTGGGGTTGGAAGTTCTCCGTCATCCGCCGTACTCACCAGACCTTGCGCCTACAGACTTCTACTTTTCCAGAATTTGGATAACTTCTTGGCGGGAAAAAAATTCAGTACCCGAGAGGCAGTACAAAATGCCTTTGTAGAATTTGTTGCCTCCCGTCCAGCTGATTTCTTCAAGAAAGGCATCAATAAGCTACCAATGCGTTGGCAAAGATGCATTGATTGCATGGGTGATTATTTAGATTAATAGAAATAAAAAATATATAAAAAATTACGCTTCATTTATTTCGTGAAAAACGGCAATTTCATTGGTAAAGACCTAATATAAACAAGAGCGGCTTTTCAAAATAGCTTCTGACAGCGACTTCGTCGGCGTGAAAATTGAAAGTTTGAAAGACACGTGCCGCCATCCATTATCATTAGAACGTTATTGTTGTTTGCATCGGGAACAGTGCTTTTTTTCGGGATGAAAGGACCTTATGTCCGTTTTCAGGAGAATCCTTATTATGATGTTGGTTAAAATAAAACACGAATATTATTTTAACTCATTTATTAATACTAGCAAACTCAAGACTAATATTTTTTTACTTACCGAGACGGCACTAGTGTGCGAGCGAGAGAACATGATAAGCACCGCCATTCTCAATTCCTTTCTTTAATAAACCATGTTATACCTATTTTGTATTTTATGGCAATCAGCTGTTGTTACTACACAATAACTATTTCTGCCAATTTCAAGTATTAGTATAAAAAAGTATTATTGAATTATTATTTTATTTTTTTTGTTTTTATTTTTTTTTATATATTACCTGATGTAAAGTGACGATGAAGACGAAGGTGATACAAGTCTATCCACGAGATACCTATTCACTCGACGCTTGAAAGAACTGGGACTATAGTTTTCTGGAAAAACAGACGCAGGGAGTTCATTCCACACCTTGGCGACCCGCACCAAAAAGGAACTATCGAAGCGTTTGGTTCGACTTCTTGGGATATTGGAACTTGATTATGACATAATTTGTTTGACAAAAACATGGTTATTAGACAGCATTGACGATAATGAAATATTAGATTATCGCTACGTAGTTTGGCGTCGCGACAGAGACTATGCGCGCACCGGCCAGAGGCTAGGTGGTGGAGTGCTGGTTCCGGTGCGGCGCGAGCTTCATTGTAGGTATTGAATTGTGGGTATCGGTATAGTTACGTAATAATCGTACACTTTATGATATGAATATCGGAGTAGTTCACATATGTGATCAACATCTAGGGCACTCACAATACTTACAGCAGATTAATTTTTACGAATTACTGTCGAATATTGTGATAAGTCTCCTAATGACAAATTTATAGTTCTAGGAGATTTAAATTTACCGAATATTAATTGGATCAAATCATGTGCGTGTGGTGTGAATGTTCTTTTTAAAAAAATTATCCAAATATTACGACATCCTAGAATATTTTAGGAAATAATTGTGAAAAGTCAATGGTGAAGATAAAAAGTTGTGAAAAGTATGGAGAGAAAGTTACGGTCAATTAACTAGAACACTCAATCCGCTGACCTGAGAAAAATACTGTATCTCGTTTTTCAAAAAGTACTAGATCTATATATACAATTTTTTGTGAAATAATTGTACAGAATTTGTTAAAGATATTCACAATTGTTCAATTGTTTTTAACCGTTTATTTTGATTTTATAAAGGTATCTGTAGAACACTCAATCCTCCTCTGATGGAGTGTTCCTAAAATCTCAAAATATGGCAACATAAATTCTTGATATTGCTACTCTATTACACGAATACAATCCCGAATCAATTTATGAAACAAAAATCTTAACGTAAAATATAATAGTTCAAGAGTAAAATAAACACTTTCTTTGTAACGTCCCGTGTGAGTGTTCCATATTTTAGCTTATATTTAATAAACCCGAACTTGTATGCAAACCGAGACTACATCAGAAATTGTGAAAATGTTTTTAATAAAATTTAACACGTCTTCTGTTTTGGTGAACGTTTAATTTAAAACTATAAATACTTTATATTTCTAAGCTAGGAAACTCATTAGGGTGAACTATATAATATAAACTCATATATAAATATGACAAATTAAAATCTGTGCCTATTATTCAAATGGTCGCAGATTCTCATAATAATATATCACTTTTAAATTGGTAAAAAATTGGCTAAGTTATATAAATAATTAACAATTAATTAATTATATGAATAATTACAGACATTTCGTCTGCTTTATTATCTACCAACACTCAAGCTTGCACACCATATAAGAGTGTTAAAGAATATATTTAGAATCTATTTTCAGTTTTGGAAGGAAGGAGAAGCTACTAACTTGCCATTATGAATGTGCATAAGCCTTGATACAAGCCATTTCATCAAAACATGTTTTTTGATAAAGTAGATTTAAATGTAAAATATTTTTATATACGCTGCGTTTTAGTTCTAAAGATATGTGAAAATTATGAATCCACAAATCAAATTATTGAAGAAAATGTAAAGATTTGTTTAGGTCAATGGCATGATGGTGATGAATTTGATAAATCTGAAGCTAAAGAACGACTAAATAGGTTAATGAATAATGCGACCGAGATGAACACAAATAAGGAAGTTATTGAAGAAGTTATAATTGAAGAAGATATTTTACATGACAAAGACTTAGATAAATTTTGAAATGAGTAAATATTTTTCACGTGGTTTGATCGAATGTCTAATTTAATACAGGCAGCAAGATTTTTGAAAATGCTAATAAATATTACTATCCACAATTTAATTCCACTCTTTTTTTTGTCAGAAAATATTTATCCATCATCGTCAGCTATAAGAGTTATTTCAAAACTATAAAAGCATTAATTTTTAAAACTAAAATAGCAAAACATAGGGTCGATGAATTTCTTAAAATACATTTAGAATATTTAAATGGAGAGATGAGAATCGCGCTAGGTGATTTGAGTCAGAATAAACTTAATAAAATATCTCCCGCTGATACACTTTCAAGAAAACGTAAAAACTCAAAAGACTTCCATAGTAGAAAGCAAACTAAAATTCCAAAATGAGTCAAGCTGAGTTGCCCAAACTGCCCCCCAACCCCCGTACTATATTTATCTTTACAATCAAGCTGATTACACCGCGATTAATAAGAAACTGGATGAAATTGAATGGAATCGTACTTTTAAATCGATGACGATTGAGGATTCAATCTTATTTTTCTATGACCACTTATATTGTCTTCGCGACATTCACGTACCCCGAACAACTTTAAATAACAAAAAATACCCACCCTGGTACAAAAGCCCCTTAATTAAAATTTTATAAGAAAAAAATAAGTTTCACAAGAAATACCTAAAATACAAAAATCTCTCTGACTTACCATAGTTTCACTTTTTTGCGAAGTCGTGCTAAATTACTGGAATCTGATACGTAATGATTGAAAACAAGATTAATACGAATACGAGGGAGTTTTGGGGTTATGTTAAGCGCGAGAAAAATTCAAACTCGCTTCCTTCCATGATGAAGTACGAAGGTAAGTCTTCTAGCTCGGGAGGTGAAATATGCGATATGTTTAGCGACTACTTCTACTTTACCTTCCAACAACAAACAACAGCGCCTACATCACCACCTAGTGACTCACAGACTTACGACTGCTCGACAACCTCTGACATGTGGAAATTACACCTCACCCAGTTTTTTAATTATTATGTTCTCTTGACATAAATAAATCTGCTGGTCCTGACCATATGCCACCTTATTTTATAGTTCGTTGTGCCAAAAGTATTACAGTACCCTTAACTCTAATATCTATGCGGTCTCTCGAGATGGGTTATGTACCTAATCTCTGGAAAACTGCGTTTATTCCGCCTGTTCACAAAAATGTCACTAAAATGACATTAGCAATTACCGACCAATATCAATATTACGCATATTTTCTTAAATATTAGAAAAATATATCTATTCTCAAGTGTTCAGTTCATCAGTTAAGTTCATCAGCATGGTTTACTAGGAGGCAGATCCACGGAATCAAATCTATTTGTTTGTACATACAGAGTACCTTCGCAGGTTGACATTGTATATACAGATTACTCAAAATGTTTTGATTGTATAGACCATGTCATCCTGTTAGACAAGTTGTTGCAGATAGGTATTAGGGGGTGAGATATTAGATGTAAGAGGCGTTGGTTTGTTTGAATTAATAACCGAAGTCAAATTGTGGCGTTAAATGGTTACACGTCGTCGCAAACAAAAGTGGTGTCCTCTGGGGTACCACAGGGATCTTTATTAGCCCCGCTGCTATTTACAATCTTTATTAATGACATTCATAATTATTACACTCATTCCAAAATTCTATTATATGCCGATGACATGAAAAGCCTATGTAAAATTAATTGCTTAAATGACACAACTAAACTACAACATGATTTAAATAACTTTTATAATACTGTTTAAAAAACAAATTTGATCTAAATATACCTAAATGTTGTGTATGTTCTTTAAGTAGAAGTTTACCTATGACTATAAAATTAATAATATGCCAATCGCAAGAGTTGACTCAGTGATTGATCTGGGTGTAACTTTCGACTCAAAATTATTTTTGACAAACATATTGACAATATATTTATTTTATTTATTTACAAATTAGGCTTTCCAACAGTGAGTACAACTAAACAAAAACATTTTGAAAAACACACAATTAGATGAAATTGCCTCACTACCTATAGGAAAACACACAGCATGCAACTAAAAAGAATTACAAACTATAATCAAGTAAAACATTATTAGCAAAGAAAAATAATTTAATAACAACAACAAAGAGAAAAAAAAACAAGATTTAGCGTAAATAAAGTACATACAAATACTTAGGATAACAACAGCTTTTTCTAGAAGGGAATCGAAGAGTGTGCTAAGTCTGCCTCATCACCCAATTGTGAAATGGTTAAATACATATAATTAGCAAAGCTTCTAAGGCTCTAGGGTTTGTATTAAGATTATCGTCAGAATTCAGCAATATCAAAACCCTCAAAATACTGTACTGCGCCTACGTCCGAAGTCATCTTGAATATACATCTTCTGTCTGGAACCCCTCATACGATATTTATACTGGTCGAATTGAGAAAATACAAAGAAAATTCTTGCAATTCCTGCAATACAACTGTAATGCTTTCGATAGCGACTACTTATCCCGTTGTATGCGACATCATATACTCCCACTGGTCATACGCAGAGATATTGCAGATAGCTGTAAAATTATTAAAATTGTAAACAACTGCAATGATGGTCGATTGGGGGCTTAACTTATAATAAAAGGAAGCGTGTTTTATGCGCAACGATCGTTTATTGACCGACTGATTATTACATTATATTGATACATGTAGGTGATGTAGGTACACACTACACCATCCCCCTTATTTTTTTAAAATTAAAGTATGCTGTTTTGCCATTCATTTTAAATTAAAACTTTATCACCATAACATTAATTTGTAAAGTAACAATGTATGAATACTCGAACTCTTAATTAAATGTCATCCATCACCTAAGTCGGATAGGCATACATTTCAAGCAAGACTAAACAATGTCTTGTGTTACAAAAAGGTGTTTACAATTAATAAGATTTGTTCCTTCAGCAAAAATAGGACACACGTGTAGAACGAGGTCTTAAAGGTAGCATGAATACCGTGTTTTAGTTACAATACAACTTGGTTTCTGAATAAATTGAAATATTAATAAAAAAATATCATGAACATTTCTGAGAATAAGAACTATTTAAATAATAATATATATTAACACTTTTAAATTAAAATATATGTTTAGCAATTTTAATACTATATATTTATAAAATTACAAATATCAGTAAAATCGTCTGCATTAATCACAATTTTATTCTAAACTAGAGTGAGGCGGCCTAATTTATATCTTTTACAAATCATTAACGCTTTATCACCGAACTATTCAATTTACAGGTGTCTTTACATTAAACGAACAGAAACATATTAACGATATCTTCAGGATGTATTAAAAAAAAACAGAAAATGTATAAATCGTTGCACAGATTTTAATTCTTGGTTAAAAATAGTCCTTTTACATACTTATCTTTTTAAATGATTTTGTTCTTTTACTTAGGAATGCTATGTTACTAGTGTTACAAATATGATAATAATAATAATCATCGTGTATTATTCTAGGTACCTATTTATAAAACGATTACATAATGCCAAACATTGATATGGATAATGCACTTTTATGCCTTGATACCTTGCTCGATCAAAAGTGTTAAAATTCCCAAATTGTTTTCCCAAAGTACCAAATTCTTAAAAAAAAAAAAAACAACAAATATATACCTAAAAAATTACTTTGCATATTGATCTACTAAAATTACAATGTAACAAGTAAACTCTAATGATTAAATCTTAACGGATATTTAAAAATAAATTTTATAATGGACTTTTTCTATTATTTTATATAGATTCTTCCTATGAATTTAATTTCATATGACTCAACTTTAATTCCGAAAATGTTTGTTAAAAAAAAATGAAAAACAGCACAATATATGAAAATAGTTAAAAATAATTAAAAAAGTACAATAAAGTTAACATAAGAATAATAACAGTTAATTCTTTACAACGTAATACAAAGTATCGTTTACAAAATTAATAATTTATTTATTTACTTGAGACAACAACAGTCAACTAGTAAGAATGACAGTTACAATTTAAACGATCTAACAATTTAACGAAAACTAAACAAAACTTATGATTGATTCAAAATATCATTAATAACATAAATTGTATAAAGGTATATCTTAAAAATATATCAATTATTTAAAAACAAATCTTAATTAGCTTTATTTTACAAAACCATCGAGCCGAACAACATCAGTTTCAATATTCACTTTACATAAGTAATATTTTGTAGGTTACTGCATATATTTATTCAGGATATTCAGAACATATTATAAAGATACATTTACTTCATATAGATATTAAATATAAAGATAAACATGAGATACACTTACATTCTTACAAGAACAAACTCTGTGGTTGCGCCTACCCAGCTTTTGAACCAGTACTAATGAGGCAAGAAATTAAGATATAACAATTACTATCAATGCATAATTAACGAACAATATAATAATGACAATTATTTATTAACTCTGAAAATAACACATAATAAGAGGGGATATTTTTTATTTTTTTTTATTATATATATTTTTTAATGTATAGTATATATAGTACAACACATTTCTTACACATCTTTACTTTCTTCTATATTGCCATGTTTCAAAGCCCAACATACTTATTTACTTAGCCATCATCCCGATTATGTCCAATTCAGGGACTTTTTTATTGGTACTCTTTATTTCACACTTTTGTGTGTATGCAATTGCTTATTGGGCCGGCCGACCCCTTACTTTTTTTTGTATAAATAAGTAGGTACGTCAACATTTTATGAGTCGCGACTCCTTATTTTAGTTGTTATCATTACCTATACACAATGATAATTTATGTGCACTTCATAATATTTAAACAAAAGGGATACATTTTATTTAAGACTTTAAAGTCTCCAACGTTTCTCACGGAGAAATCTCGTTTCGGCCATGATCGAAATGAAGGACATGTCCCTGTGCACTAGGGTCTAGTTTTAAGACTTTTCTGAAGAGTCTCCAACGTGCTATTTTACAACGAAGGATCCATCACCCTGCGTTCCTACTAGTGTACCATTATGACTTATTTATTCTTAACATTTTCATAAACAATTCAAAACATTTCACAAACTCTCAAGCATTGAACAACCAAAACATTTCTTCCACAAACTCTTCATCATTTAACGACCAAATTGAATCCCTGGGTTATTAAGGTATCTTTAGTTCCTAGTTGATCAGGCTAGTCACATGAAGGATAACTTAATAGCCAAAGTATTCATGACCATCTTAACACGCCGTTAGCATTTCACCCCATCTCTTAAATATCTACATATTAAATTCTACGTTGTATACTTTCCCTAACTTTCAATCCTATAAGATCTATCAATTCTTTGAATCATACCCAGTCTTAACCATGATTCTTTTGATCTACAACATCGGACCTTTATAAGATCTGTCGTACGTTTTTACTAAGCTACAAACAAAAATAAAATATATAATTGCTTTATTAATTCATTAAAAAAAGTAATCATCATTTTTTTTAAACTCACGATACTTATGTTCATCAGAATGTCAAACAAACAGCTTAGTCCATATTTTTAAGAGATATACCTTATACCTTATAATAATAAGTACGTTTTATGGGTACTTTTATAACTACTAAGAGTTTTTCTACAAAATAGTTCACAATATCACCTACTAATTAAATAGTCCAATAATAAGCCTTACAATGTATACGAAAATAAAAATAAAAGTATAATTATTTTTATAGTTACATATAATGTTTTTAGTTTATTTTGTTTTTTATACGATAATGCCTAATCGAAGTAGAAAAAATTAGAAAGTAGAATAAAATATGAGGAAAAATTTTCTATGAATTATTTAAGTAAGCAACTAATAAATCATAGTCGTTTGAAGAAACGTAACCTAACGCGCATACAGCGGAGAAGTATGAAACTGCACACTACAAACTGCTGACTCTACTTCTAAAGAAACTCGAGGTTTCTGTTGCTGAGCAAATACTGATCAGTAGAATGTCAAGTAATTTATATTTTAAATAAACTTAACAATTTTTCTTTAGACAAGTTGTGAAATAATACGTTCATAACATGAAACAGGTAAATATTTTTTTTTTCAAGTGGTCAAATGACTAGGTATTTATAAAAAAGCTTTTTTTGAAGTTATTGTTATTTGATCGCTTTTAATTGCTAATTTCATCTCTGAAGATAATTATTTCATAACTGGTATGACCTTACATGCCAACGAGTAAATTTTAAATTATGAATATATAAAAAATGTAAAGTTGTTTTTATCAAAAATACATATTATGTTTAAAACGCAATGACTTAATGGCAGTATAGCAGTGGTTGAACAATACACTAACAGCACTTTATCACACAAACACTGGAATCTTGAGGATCCATGAGGCTCCTGTAGCCTGTAGTTTGGGTGCTTGGAGCTGTGACGGTTGTCTATTTCGACCTCTTTTTGTCAGTAAATTTTATTTTTTTTGTTGTTCCCGACGTAATTTTAAACTAGGAATTACGTAGTGTCGGAGAACGGCAATGTTTTGATTTGACAAGTCAGTCACGAAATATTATCCATCAAAGCAACTTGAATCTATTTATTTATTATTTTTTCCGAGTTTATCATTCAAAATTACATAGTTAAGATATTTTATTATCCATAATCAAAGTTCTTTTTAAGAAACCTATATTTATTTTTTACGTTCACGAGTGTGCGTAGCCAAAATTGTTGGTAAGGATTCTCATTCATTAAAATTTATTTTATTGTTATTTTTTCTTTTCAGATCAAATTTAATTGTATTAATATTTCTGTTCTATTTTGTGTGACTATTTTTTATTTCAATTTTGTTTATATTTTTCTGTTTGTATTTACAGGCATCTTTGTATATTTTAAATTTTACCGTTTTATGTATATTTTATGTAGCGTAGTTTCAATAAAACACAAAATTCTCTCCTGTGTTTATTTTTTTCGGTAAAATTTAAAATATACAAAGATGCCTGTAAATACAAACAGAAAAATATAAACAAAATTGAAATAAAAAATAGTCACACAAAATAGAACAGAAATATTAATACAATTAAATTTGATCTGAAAAGAAAAAATAACAATAAAATAAATTTTAATGAATGAGAATCCTTACCAACAATTTTGGCTACGCACACTCGTGAACGTAAAAAATAAATATAGGTTTCTTAAAAAGAACTTTGATTATGGATAATAAAATATCTTAACTATGTAATTTTGAATGATAAACTCGGAAAAAATAATAAATAAATAGATTCAAGTTGCTTTGATGGATAATATTTCGTGACTGACTTGTCAAATCAAAACATTGCCGTTCTCCGACACTACGTAATTCCTAGTTTAAAATTACGTCGGGAACAACAAAAAAAATAAAATTTACTGACAAAAAGAGGTCGAAATAGACAACCGTCACAGAGCTCCTGCAGCTTTGATAGCCTCTCTGTGCATCAGCCAGAAAATTGATGAGGCTGGTCCTCCAGCAGCCACAATCAGCACTAGCCAAGAGGCTCCTTCTGCGAGCCACCAATCTGGCACTAGTTTCTAGCACTTAATTTCAGAGAATCCTTTGAATTTATTTCTCCAATCTGGCACTAGTACTTTATTCGGTCTCTTTTTAGTTCCCTTTTTTTTCACAAAATCCTTTTTATTTTATACCTTATATTTTTTTTATTGTCTTAACACGTCACAAATCTTAAACTATCATTTCATAACAAAAAATTCATAACATTATAAACATGTTCCCGTGCTGAAGTAGGTACTGCCGCAAGGCAGCACTGGCAGGGTCGCCATGCAATGATGGTCGATTGGGGGCTTAACTTATAATAAAAGGAAGCGTGTTTTATGCGCAACGATCGTTTATTGACTGACTGATTATTACATTATATTGATACATGTAGGTGATGTAGGTACACACTACACAACAAAATCGACGTACCTGAGCTACTGTCTATGGTTGGTATCTGCGCGCACCCCAAACTGTACAGAAAACCTACCTTACTTCACGTTCCTACCGCTAGTACCAACTGTAGACAGAACTCATTCATCATTCGATCTTGCAATCTGGTGAACAGGCTAAATCATGAATTAAATGACTTCGACATATTTCACTACAGTATCACAAGTGTTAGAACGGCCTTGGCTAGAGATTTTTTTGTTACGAAAAATAAAAATAAATAAAATTATAAACGCATAATATTTTATAACTTTAAAATTAGTAATAAAATTTTTCAAATTACAAATAAGCATATATATATTGTGCTTGTAACATTAGTGTTATATCTTAATTGTCTATCTCTTGTATATGAATATATTTTTTCTATCCTTACTTTGTTACT
Source organism: Marasmarcha lunaedactyla (assembly GCA_923062675.1). NCBI lineage: Eukaryota > Metazoa > Arthropoda > Insecta > Lepidoptera > Pterophoridae > Marasmarcha > Marasmarcha lunaedactyla. The sequence goes on along the minus strand of OV281352.1, from coordinate 18,831,756 downwards.
GTTAAATATTAATCTCAATCCTATCCGTGAAAACTTTATTTGGCTACCTTTGTTTTAAAAATGTATTTACTTTAACTACTAGCTGTAAGTTTTCCTCTAATTTAAAAATAAAATAAAAATAACAAATACATATCTACTATAAAAGGATGGAAGGCTTGTATGCGTCTAGTAGTCCGATGAAAGGGTGTGGGTTCAACCTGATCAAAAAGAGCATTCGCGCACTCTCCAAAATGTGTTCTGTACAAGTCCGTTAAAGAAGTAACTTTCCGACGATGGTCGAGGCTTTGCAGTTTTTTGGTGTTGAGGTCAAAGTTGTAAATAATTTTTCGAGCTCTTCGGTCAACTGCGTCCATCGCTTCTAGTTAGCACTTTGCAGAACCAAAGTACTACATAGTTACTACACAATAACAATTTCTGCCAATTTCAAGTAGTAGTATAATAAAAGTATTAATAAATTAGTTCGTTAGTTAATTGAAAAATGGCAATCAGCCGCGATTGGTGTGGCGGGCTTTTTCTGCCAGTGTCGCGTAATGGTGGGACACAGTACAAAAAATAAAATAAAAATTGCCAAAAAATAAATTCCGTTTTGCATTGGAATATATTATAGGCTAAAACAATAACTCTAACTTATAAGAATGATTAATTATCTATATGATATAATACATGCTCAAACTAAACTAAACTTACTTCCCAAAAGGAAAAGAAAAATAAATTAAATAATAAAAAAAATATTTATTACAAAAATACTTGCTAACAATGTACAATCAAAGGCTAATATTAAATCGATTAATGAATTTACATAATATAATTAAAATCTTCTGGCTGTAAGTAAAGAGGAGAGTCTTGATATTAGTTGGGCGCTGAATCTTAGGAGGAAGGAAATCAAATAGTGATACCGGAACGAGCGGGCAATAAAAAAATATATGGTCACAGAACGGGGAAGAGCGAATTCTAATCCTGTTAAGGAAAATTGGGGAACAGCAACGGTTTAAGCGAAGTCTAGAGATAACTGATGTTGTCATTTTGTCTGCCTTTCTAAATTTAAAAAACCAAGGTCTATCGGGAATGAAAGGTTGGATGTCACCGTAGTGCTTACCTTTTCCTTTCCGCGACGCCTCCCATTCGGAACTCCACACGCCCTGTAGGTGGGATTTAGCTAGGAGACTCAATTTGGACAAAATTCAACCGATTTGGATGGAATCTTTCGAAAAGCCATCAGCTGTAATGTTACCTGTGATAACAGAGTGACTAGGAATCCAGGCTAACACAATATTTATAGCCCGGGAACTGCAACAGAATAGGACATGTCTAATTTTGTTTATTATAGGGAGTTTTCAACCTAATTTAAACGGGTTGCCTTCCAAAGCTTGAAGACAGCTTAGACAGCCTGTAAATACAATGGAATTATTCAAGTTGTTTTCAGCTATATACTTATCTGCTTCTAAAAGCGCAATAGCCTCACCTGTGAAGACCGTATATTGAGGAGGAGACTTGAAGGACAACAGAACCAAGAATCGTGGAATCCACACGGCTGACCCTACTATCCGTAGAGGTCTATCTTCTTGTGTCTATAGTCGGGGTAAAAATCAGCGAATTATAAGGGAAAGTAAAAAGAAAAGGACGCTTCTGGGTAAAGGGGTGAGAAGCCCACCATACGCCAGACAGAACCCGAATGGCGTTGATTTTTTGGAAACATAGTTTAGGTGTAGTGTCCCGGAAAGTTTTGAATCAAAAACTACACCAAGAAACCTTACCTCATTGGAAAACGGAATTGATTGGTTTTGGAAAACAATTGAATTGGAGGGATAAAGCCTTTTCCTAGTAAAAATTACAGCCTTACTTTTAGATGTAGATAGGGACAAACCGTGATTACCTAGCCAGATGCTTAAATAATTTAGGGCATTATTCAAACGAGAGGGGGCCTCCTCTATTTTCATAACGCGCAAATATAAAGTCCGCATATTGTAAGACGTCGCAGAAGGAAGACACAGATCTATCCAAATCATACGTATAGATGTTATATAACAGGGGACTTAAGACGGACTCCTGTGGAAGACCTCGCCAAACTTTCTGGGGCTGGAAGTTGGCGTGGGAGTGTCTGGTTTGAATAGAGCATTTTACTAATAGATTGAAAATAAAAGTTGTAAGCCTTGTAGGAATACCTAAAGAAAGCATCTTAAGCCTTAGCAATGGAAGCTGGACATGGTCGTAAGCAGAAGAAACATCCAAGAACACCCCCACGACCGATTCATTGCTAGATAGGGCTAACCTTAAACCGGCCGTGAAATGCTCAAGCTGTCCATCGTGTTTAAACCCTTACGAAAGCCAAATTGCGTGTTGCTAAGAATATTATGGTATTCTACGTAGCATTCCAGCCTATTGTTGACAAGGTGTTCTGTAATTTTCAACAGACAAGAGGCCAGGGCCACGGGACGGTACGAGTCTGCATCTAAAGTGTCTTTACCGCTTTTTAATAATGGGATATCTAAGTATACTTTCCAAGGATCTGGGATCTGACCGGTAAGAAAAATTATAATAATAGTACTAAGGAGCGACTCTTTAAAGACTGTCCCTGCTCTAGCTATAAGGGAGTACGGGATAGCATCCAGGCCGGGGGACGTATTATGATGACCACTAAGGACAAGATTAAGTTTTTGAATAGAAGAGGAACGGTCAAAGGGGCAGTTTGAAGGCTAAACTAACGATGAAAATGGGACAGGAAGAAGATCGGAGTAAGGCACAAAAGGGGGGGCAATTTTATCAAAAAACTGATCAATCCAAAGAGACGGCATATTAGAATTTGGAGATGGAGAATAAGACACAGAACCACGGAAACATTTCAGAGCCCCCCACACCTTGGACGAAGGTGAGCGAGCAGTAAAACTCTCGCAAAAACTACGCGAAGCTACCTTCTTTTTCTTTTTAAATAACTTTCTCGCTTGTGCTGCCACCCTCTTATATTCTAAAAAGTTATGAAGGGACATTAGCTGCTGTGAGAACACAAGACATAAGGTTGTCATAACACTCTGTGATGTTCTTGATTAGCAGAAGGTATGGACGAACATAACAAGTTTGGTATCCGCCGCATAATTGGGCCAATCTGTCTTGGAGAACTTATATTTCAGAAGAGGAGGAAGGGACGTAGGAACAAAAGTGGAGGATGGTAAGGATATTACAACAGGGAAGTGATCACTCCCATGCTTTGACTTAAGCCTGTTCCAGGAGAGGGACGCACACAGGGTAGATGAGCACATGGAAAGATCCACTATGCTCGGATTTTGGTGCGGACCAACAGACATAGCGCGCCGGCCGTCATTGAGCACACAAAAATGTTGATCGTCAATCAGATCTGTCAACCGAAGACCAGGGGCATCGTTTGATTGGGTGCAGTGGAAACCCCAGAGATGGTGATGGCAATTGAAGTCACCGAGAATAATAATGAGAATAATGAGGAAGTGACGATACCTAGCTACGAGCTACCGAAGGATTGAAAATAAATACCGATAGTAGAACAAAGTTTAAAATTTTTACAGCAACAACATTTAATTCTAAAGAGTGAGGAGGTATATCGATACGAGAATAAGGCAGAGCACTTCTTACCAAGATCGCCGCACCGCCATGACCATCCGACCTATCATCCCTAAGACAGGCATAGCCTGAAAGACGGAAACGGCTATCCGGGACTAGCCAAGTCTCAGAGATAGCAATAGCCGAAATGTCATGATGGTGAGCTAGGTAAGAAAGCTCGTGAGTTTTGTGACGGATACTCCTACAATTCCACTCTAGAAGTTTGAACATTATTTAAAAAAAGGTTAGAGAGAGGGGAGAGTTTATCTGCTACGTAGGACGGTTAGTTAAGTTCTTCATATTTGGAAAGCATATTTATAAGGAGGGTGATCAAAAGGTCCAAGATGTTGTCATTAGGCTGAGAAGGTAGAGGATAAGAGAGAGCACAACCAGATTTAGAAGGGGGCATATTATAGTCCCTAATTAGAGCCTCGTGTGCGGCTTCATCGAAGCCCGGGGCACGAGGAGCTTTGGGTTTAGCTGAAGTGAAAACAGTTTTTCTGTATGAAATCGCTGATGAATTAGGCGAAGCAGAAGTTGACGGGGGTAAGTTGAATGGTACAGAAGATTTTGTGACATCCGTGTACGATTTACGCACGGCAGGGAAGCGGGAGGAGGCCTCTTTAAATTAAATATATTGTCTTGGGACATGGCAATTTTTATCGTTTTTTGCCTAGAATGTTCCGGGCAACATTTATCTGTGGCCAAATGAGAACCTGAACAAAGTAAACATGAAAGTTGATCGAGAGGCACTACACAGCTATCACCGGAGTGAGGCTGACAGCACCGGAAACAGCGTGGCTTAGAACGACACTGTACTTTTATGTGCCCAAACCTGCAGCAGTTTAGGCACTGGATAGTAGGTAAGATGTACGGTTCTACTTGAATTGAAGAATTAAAAACAAGTAAGTTCTTTGGAAGTTTTTGGCCAGAAAATGAGATTACAACTGAACCAAACTGTACCGGATGAGCTTACAGCTTTACGATTGAGTCGCCTAGCTTTAAGCACTACACCGCATTCGTGGGAGGGAGAAATTGCCAACACAAATTCTTCCATGGACCATGAGGAGTGCACGCCACGCACAAGACCCATACATTGACATTGTACGTGGGTGACATGTATGACATGTAATGACATTGTGTAATGGCGATGAAATTGTTCGACGCATTACTTTGATTCTTAATAAAATCATTAGCTGCCCCAGCGGAGGTTAACTCAACCAAGACCCGGTTTCTACCAACACTCTTTACTCCGTCTAATTTAATACCATTAATTTTGTTGTTAAATAAAAATTTTCCGAAAGTTAGGGGGTTCAGAGTAGTTCCGGCAGAAGGGTTAGCCTCAGCCTTGGAGACATGTACAATAAACGGCACTGAATCGTTGGCAGAATAAATCTTACTTTCAGTAAGACTGGGGTGGAAGTACACAGAGAGAGACAAATTGGGAGTATCTAAAACTGCTTTCTTGGGGAATGGAGTAACATCTGAAAGGTTACTCGAAAGGGCATTCAGCCGCTTCCTGGACTGAGTGAGGGAAAAATGGCTGTCCAGAGGTGACGAACCGCGCGGAACGCCAGGATCTGGAGGTTTTTGGGAAATTACGTCACCATCCATTATACATCCGAAAATAAATAAGAAATGTACAAATACAAACTACAGCTATATCTACCTACTTAAACTTCTTACCACAACTGGATTGTGATTATTGCGACTCCAATAATTATTTTTATCCAAAAACCAAAAATAAATAATTTAAACCGTGTTTGCACCACAAACCAAGCTCTTCTTTTTTTCTATGAATAAATTAAAACATTGCTTTGAACACAATATGTCAACTTTGACGATCGCTGTAGTGGAAAATGTTATTTAGACATTTGATAGAGCTGTTTAAAGCAAGTATATATTCAGTCTGTTGAACATTGGTTGAACATTCATAGACAAATTATCGATCATGTGATTGGCCATTTTTGACATCAGCTGACAGTTGATTTTGCGATCCTGCTTGTTCTGGCGAGGGTTTGTGTTTTTTGATAAAATACTTTCAAAATGGCTTGTAAAGTCTGTGGACCAAAACTCTCACTATGTGGGCTTATTTTAAGCGTCTGGGGAATCATTCAGCTGGTAAGAAATTAATTGATAATCATAATAAAGATATGTGGTGTGTTTCAAGGCTTTATAAAAACTGTGATTTTTTTAGACTTTGATGGGCATCTTCTATCATATCAGAGCAGTAGCTTTGCTTGAAGATTTACCATTGTCAGAGCATCACGGCAGTATTGACGACTTTGTTGCGGAAGTTGAAGCTGGATATACTATGGTAAGTTAACTTCAAAAATGTTCAATACTTTTGTGTCTCCTGTAAGTAGTGTATTGACGAATTCGTCTAAATAACTAGTGCTAATTGACCTAAATGAAAACTAGGTTTCAAATATTACAAAATTTAAGATAATAGCTTGAGTACAAACTAATAAGTTTGTATGTACTGAACACTTGTATAGTGAAATGTTTCATCAGTGCAGTGTTTGTAAAACTTATTTCTTAATGATATTTTCAGAATTCACAAAATTGCTGGATTGCCGCACTTCTGTATGTGATTACATTGGTTGTGTCTGCGCATCAGTTCTGGATGAACAACCGTTCCACAGTTAGCATGTAATTAAGATTATGAATAGTACAGTTATTATTGGAATAAGATTATTCTGCAACATTTGTTTTAATATTAAAATGAATATATTATCATATACAAATTGTAATTCCAGCTATTATTGTACTATAATATCATTCCATTTAACTACTGAATGAATAATGGTGCAGTTTAAATTATTTATTAAGTAAACATAAATTCAACAATAAGCAGTCACATTTTAGATTAATGTGTACTGTATATTTTGTTTGGTTTAATGACCCAGAATGAAATCCTAACAAAACTAATTGAGTATTAAAGAATGATAATTAAGTTAATTCTATAAGTATAACTGTTTATTGTTCAAATAGTAATGTATATAACACAGATTCAGTTTATGTGTAAAAATTAGTGTTGATGTTAAATAAAATATTGTAATTTGAAAGGATTTTGTGTTTAATATTATAATAAGACTACATATACTATGTAAGTTTTGAATTTTCTCCACCTCTAAGGATTAAGTCACTACCGTGTATTCTGTAGAAATACAATGTGCAGTCATAATAGTAGCCATGTCTTGAATTTAAACTCATGCATTTTGGCAGTCTGTTGTTAGCCTCTTGTATGCCTAAGCGCAGATCCACGCAATACTTTCCATCTGCCTAAGTGTGGATCCTCGCCAACAGAACCTGTCCCTCTTTTATTCTATTTTATGCTCTAAATCGATCTACTTAATTAAAGCATAAAATGTGTTAAATTTCAATCAAATTGAATGAAAATATCATAAACAAGTTTCATTCTTTGAGTGAAGCGTAAAAAAACCAATATTTCAAATGTTTCAAAGTTGGAGCTTGTTGCGTGCGAACACGAAAATAGTTGTAGTAGAAAATGTTTACTTTTGATGATAGTATTTTGTTTTAAAATTTCAGTAGAATGGGGTGTTTTTCTATATCATTAAAATTGTCAGTTATTGAACTACAGGGGATTATATAAAAAGTATAAAATAAATTAATGAATTTGTTGAAATTAATGTCAATTTTACAACAGTCACAAATTTTACTTAAGTTTACTTTGAGAGCATGTGAATAATAAATCATCAGTGTATTACAGCATAAAGTATATTTATTTAATAGGTTTTTTTATTTAGCTTGTGACTCCACTTATCTGTTTTATAAGTTCCATAAGAAATATCATATTTCTAAGACATTTAACAGCATGCCATATTGCTTGATCACGGCACGGAAGTTGTAACTTTGGTTCAGGCGCAAGCGTACAAAAGTTTATTCGCTTTCTCTCAAGATATTGCTAAAGGCTGTCCTTAAGATTGGCAGTTTTCAACCATTTTTGTATCTGACAACACTTCTATACCAATGAATGGAAAGTATGTAGTGTGCAAATATTATTTGTTCTGAGTGTTGTACTGAAGCAGCCTCACAACTCTCCGTTTAATCTTAACATCTGAGGACATCGGAAATATCTAATTAGAAAGTGTACTAATATTTGTAGCTCTCTTGCTCACAGCAGTTTTTTTAATTACTTGGTCCTTTCCTATATAATTAAATAATTTATATTACTTCTGTTCATCCCTTATCAAGATTCAAATGTAAAAAGATTGTAACCAGTTACAAACTGGTTAAACTATGGTCAGACTGAAAAATCTCATTTCAATTACTATGTAACAAGAATATGTTTTCATAATTGATTTTAATATATGACTACAATTCCTATGCAGCAACTCCACTAACTCACATGTTAGTATTCAAAATGAAATCTCTTACTAAGTTAAAATTTTAACACACTGAAATTAACACACATGCACATAAACCCACACATAGTTGAGTTGATATAATATTTAAGTCTGTACAGGACATCCTATGGCACATAGGGTGGTTGTTAAATTCATGTAATAGGAAGTGCACTGTATGCTGGCACACCAGTCCTAAGATATTGTTCAGCAACAGCTTTTGTTTGTATGGTAATATTTTATAGCCTAAATATTTTAACTGAAAATTTTACAATCTCTTATGTGCGGTTTAAATGTATTAAGTAGTAAAGTTGGTAACTAAATTTTAAGTTACTACATGTCACTTGTGTGTTCAAACGGATTAAGCAGTTAAGTTCATAAGTTCAATGAAGATGAGCAGTAATGAATGTCAAGCAATTCGTCAATTCTGTACTTATATATATATTAAATAAATAAAACCCCAGACAAACACACCAACTATATGGCCTCCAAAGTAAGCAGAGCTTGTGTTATGGATGACCCTACAGCGAACTGGGGGGGAACCCAGGATAAACATACATATATAAATATAAACAACCATGACCCGAGAACAAACATCTGTGTTCATCACACAAATGAATGCCCCGGCCAGGACTCGAACCTGGGACCTTCGGCGTATGAGGCGAGGCTACTTACCACTACACCACTCGGTCGTGTATAATTAAAATAAAACGAATCGGAACGGGTATATGAGCGCTGTGAGCGCTATAATGGGCAAGCGGAACGCAGCAAATAAGATTATTATTGCTGCGTTCTGTTTGCCGATTACAGCGCTCACAGCGCTAAAAGTGCTCAAAACCGATCCGATTCGTTTGAGCGCGCTAAAAGTGTTATTAGTGCTATTGCAATCGGAACGGTAAATAGCGCGCTAACATTCTGATTGTTCGTCGCTTAAGTCTAAAGTTACAATTTCATTAAGATCTTTGACCCAGAATGAAGCAGGAGCCATTTTTTTATATTATTACAAAATAAAATTAATAAGCAAGCTTTTAAAATCTTTAATCGACTAATAAAAACATCAACAAGTAACGTCATGTGTCAGTTTTGACAGGCCGCTCACAGCGACCATGCTCCGTAGCTTTGTCACTGTGAGCGGGAAGACGGCGGCTTTTATGACGTCATTGATAACGTATCAATATCGCTGTGAGAGCGCTCACAGGCAATCGGAACGGGTATATGAGCGCTGTGAGCGCTGTAATCGGCAAACGGAACGCAGCATATATCAAAGTTGACAGAAGGCATGTCCAACAAAAGCTGTGAGCGGAAGTTGTGCTAGAAAAACTATCCAGTAGTATTACACCATTAATTTTCTTTGATTAAATGAATAATATAAAATGTATTCCAGGATTTTTCCCACATTACTTTGAGGGATTGCATTTTTTTTGTGTGAAAATTTACTAGATAAGCAATAGTGATTTGTAGTCAAAGCACTAAGTTTTTAGTATAGCTGGTAATGATTATCTAAACAAGTTACTACATACCTTTAATCTTTTTATAACTATCAGATGTTACATCGTTCGTGTCTAGATGAGAAGTAATTCATAACAGAAAACAATCATCTGTTATGACATTTAAAAGAACAGTTTAATATTAGAAAAACTGTCACTTCATATGTGACAAGTGTTGCCTGCCAATATTCAGATATACAACCTCCAACACACCCCCTCAACACTTGCACACATTCAACTCCCTGTATGTAATTTAATCATTTAACCCCCTGTATATAATTTAATACAACATACCAACAAACAAATAACTCACCTACATAAATTAAACATTACCTTCCATACATACCTAATTATACATTACAATCTCACAACCACTTACATTCAAAACTTCCACTTAATTCCATCTATTTAATAAAGAAATATTCCCTCTTAATTCAAACAACAACTATTAATTCAATCTTTTAAACTTAATACCAACTTTAAAGTTGCTACCTATCTAGGTTTATTTAAAAAACCTTAAACTCCTTCTCGACTACTCACTACATAAACTACTCTAAGTTTATTTAAAAAAACTTTAAACTCCTTCTCGACTACTCACTACATAAACTACTCTAAGTTTATTTAAAACTTAAAATCCTTCTCGACTACTCACTACATGAACTTTCTTAAGTTCACTTAATAGAAAAACCTTAATCTCCTTCTCGAATACTCAATGATAAGTTAACTTTAATCATATCCACTTGATACATAAAACATAGGGAACCAATACTCTAATTGAGTATTGCCATTCCTACTCAAATCAGTCAAAATCAACTCAACTCATAAACCATAACATAACTTGATACAAACACAACAACCTCACATAACTTTAGACTCAACACTTGAATTCAAAAAACACATACAACCTTACATTATGTTCATTATTTGAATATTCATTATCTTTTATTGTCTTTCATTTCTTAAATTTTCTAACTTTTTACCACATATTAACCGTTAATTATTTTATTATAAAACCAAAAAACCAAATAACTATTAAAACAAAACAACAATAAAACAAACTATAAAAGAGACATAAAAGGATTTTAAAAAACAACTGTAAATATTTTTGTATCTAAATAAATGAGTACTTCACTTCTTACACGGCTTATATTTTAATTAATAAACAATAATTCATAACAGAAAACAATCATCTGTTATGACATTTAAATGAACAGTTTAATATTAGAAAACTGTCACTTCATACGTGACAAGTGTTGCCTGCCAATATTCAGATATACAACCTCCAACACACCCCCTCAACACTTGCACACATTCAACTCCCTGTATATAATTTAATCATTTAACCCCCTGTATATAATTTAATACAACATACCAACAAACAAATAACTCACCTACATAAATTAAACATTACCTTCCATACATACCTAATTATACATTAAAATCTCACAACCACTTACATTCAAAACTTCCACTTAATTCCATATATTTAATAAAGAAATATTCCCTCTTAATTCAAACAACAACTATTAATTCAATCTTTTAAACTTAATACCAACTTTAAAGTTGCTACCTATCTAGGTTTATTTAAAAAACCTTAAACTCCTTCTCGACTACTCACTACATAAACTATTTTAAGTTTATTTAAAACTTTAAACTCCTTCTTGACTACTCACTACATAAACTACTCTAATTTTATTTAAAACTTTAAACTCCTTCTCGACTACTCACTACATAAACTACTCTAAGTTTATTTAAAACTTTCAACTCCTTTCGACTACTCACTACATAAACTACTTTAAGTTTATTTAAAACTTTAAACTCCTTCTTGACTACTCACTACATAAACTACTCTAAGTTTATTTAAAACTTTAAACTCCTTCTTGACTACTCACTACATAAACTACTCTAAGTTTATTTAAAACTTTAAACTCCTTCTCGACTACTCACTACATAAACTACTCAAGTTTATTTAAAACTTTAAACTCCTTCTCGACTACTCACTACATAAACTACTCAAGTTTATTTAAAAAACTTTAAACTCCTTCTCGACTACTTAAATAAAGTACTTTAATCATATCTACTTCATACATAAAACATAGGGAACCAATACTCTAATTGAGTATTGCCATTCCTACTCAAATCAGTCAAAATCAACTCAACTCATAAACCATAACATAACTTAATACAAACACAATAACCTCACATAACTTTAGACTCAACACTTGAATTCAAAAAACACATACAACCTTACATTATGTTCAATTATTTAATTTTCATTATCTTTTATTGTCTTTCATTTATTAAATTTTCCCACTTTTTCCACACATTAACCGTTCAATTATTTTATTATAAAATCAAAATACCAAATAACTATTAAAACAAAACAACAATAAAACAAAACTATAAAAGAGACATAAAAGGATTTTAAAAAACAACTGTAAATATTTTTGTATCTTAATAAATGAATACTTCACTTCTTACACAGCTTTTATTTTAATTAATAAACAATTATATTTTTGTGATAAATAATTATATTTTTATGATCACCTCCTTAATTGTTTATTGAAAAACACCCCCTAAATTGTTGAATTAAAAAACACCCCCTTTATTGTTTAATTATACTTGTCTCTTTTCAGTTATGTCTATTGTTGCATACTACATTGAAATTTCCCTATAAAACTTGTAAACACAATAAAGAAAACAACCATTTCCCCTGAAACACCATAAGTTCACATTTGATAATTACCACACTCCTATCTTTGTTCCGCTGTGGTCTTCCAGTTCTTGTATTTTCTAAAATTCAGTATATTCACTGTCAATAAATTCTTCTCTTTTATCCATATCATCATTACTTCTTATAGTCATTTTCCTTTGTTAATATTGGTATTTGTTCCGCTGTCATTTGTTTCACCTTGAATTGTTTCATCTTCATTTATTTCACTAAATACATCTCTTTCTTCAGTACTTATAATACTTCCTCTTTCTTCTCGATTTTCATTTCTTCCTCTATTATTTTGCCTTATAACAACAACTTCTCGAACTTCATTAACCCCATTTCTATTATTTCTTCCTATATCACCTTCTCGAACTACATTAACTCCATTTCTATTATTTCTTCCAATATCACCTTCTTGAACTCCATTAACTCCATTTCTATTATTTCTTCCAATATCACCTTCTCGAACTTCTCTGACTCCATTTCTATTATTTCTTCCAATATCACCTTCTCGAACTTCTCTGACTTCATCTTCACGATTTCTTATATTCATTTGTGTTACTTCTGTTGGTGTTCTTATTTATCATAGTTGTTTTTTTAAATCCTTTTATGTCTCTTTTATAGTTTTGTTTTATTGTTGTTTTGTTTTAATAGTTATTTGGTATTTTGATTTTATAATAAAATAATTGAATGGTTAATATGTGGAAAAAGTGAGAAAATTTAAGAAATGAAAGGTAATGTATGGTTGTATGTGTTTTTTGAATTCAAGTTTTGAGTCTAAACTTATGTGAAGTTGTTGTGTTTGTATTATGTTATGCTTTATGAGTTGAGTGTGACTGATTTGAGTAGGAATAGCAATACTTAATTAGAATATTGGTTCCTATGTTTTATGTATCAAGTGGATATGATTAAAGTTAACTTATCATTGAGTATTCGAGAAGGAGATTAAGGTTTTTCTATTAAGTGAACTTAAGGAAGTTCATGTAGTGAGTAGTCGAGAAGGAGTTTAAAGTTTTTTTAATAAACTTAGAGTAGTTTATGTAGTGAGTAGTTGAGAAGGAGTTTAAAGTTTTAAATAAACTTAGAGTAGTTTATGTAGTGAGTAGTCGAGAAGGGGTTTAAAGTTTTAAATAAACTTAGAGTAGTTTATGTAGTGAGTAGTCGAGAAGGAGTTTAAAGTTTTAAATAAACTTAGAGTAGTTTATGTAGTAGTCGAGAAGGAGTTTAAGATTTTAAATAAACTTAGAGTAGTTTATGTAGTGAGTAGTCGAGAAGGGGTTTAAAGTTTTAAATAAACTTAGAGTAGTTTATGTAGTGAGTAGTCGAGAAGGAGTTTAAAGTTTTAAATAAACTTAGAGTAGTTTATGTAGTGAGTAGTCGAGAGGGAGTTTAAAGTTTTAAATAAACTTAAAGTAGTTTATGTAGTGAATAGTCGAGAAATAAACTTAGAGAGGTAGCAACTATAAAGTTGGTATTAAGTTTGAAAGCTTGAAGTAATAGTTGTTGGTTGAATTAAGAGGGAATATTTCTTTATTAAATAGATGGAATTAAGTGGAAGTATTTGAATGTAAGTGATTGTGAGATTTTAATGTATAATTAGGTATGTATGGAAGGTAATGTTTAATTTATGTAGGTGAGTTATTTGGTATGTTGTATTAAATTATATACAGGGGATTAAATGATTAAATTATATACAGGGGGTTAAATGATTAAATTATATACAGGGGGTTGAATGTGTGCAAGTGTTGAGGGGGTGTGTTGAAGTTTGTATATGTTGAATATTGGCAGGCAACACTTGTCACATATGAAGTGACAGTTTTTTAATATTAAACTGTTCTTTTAAATGTCATAACAGATGATTGTTTTCTGTTATGAAAGACTTCTTATCTAAACTGCAGCGGATCAAAGATAGGAGTGTGGTAATTATCAAATGTGAACTTATGGTGTTTCAGGGGAAATGGTTGTTTTCTTTATTGTGTTTATAAGTTTTATAGGGGAATTTCAATGTAGTATGCAACAATAGATATAACTGAAAAGAGACAAGTATAATTAAACAATAAAGGGGGTGCTTTTTAATTCAACAATTTAGGGGGTGTTTTTCAATAAACAATTAAGGGGGTGATCATAAAAATATAATTATTTATCATAAAAATATAATTGTTTATTATCTTGACCTTCTGTATTATAGTTATATATAAAATCTAATTTTCCAAAAATTTCAGAAATTGTTTCCAAATTAATGACATTATGCAAATATTTTTCTTCAATAGAACTAAATATTATTATTTTCCCTTATTCTCCAATTTTTCTTCATTTTTATCATCTATTTTTATGTTCTTTGATTCCAACAACAATTTCATTAATTTTCTCCAAACTTTGTAATCAAATTCATTTGTAAAAGGTTTTATTTTTATAGAATCCATGTTTGGTTGCTATGTATATTTTTGTATAAACAATATGGTTTCCATGGTTATTTTGTAGGTTTTAAAACAGTAAACAATTATAAATATTTATGTTTTCAATTATGCTTCAATTATGCTGTGCCCATAACCTTTTAGAGGTTCTATTTTAAGGGACTGGGCTCTGGAAGCTTAAACACTGATATGATGGTTATTGTAATTTATTTTATTACACACACTAACACTATTTCATATTTACACTAGGTATTTTATCTTTTTATAACTATCAGATGCACGGACGTAAAAAATAGGCGGACGGAGCATTGCCGAACTTAGAAGTGAAGCACCAAAGGATGCCGATCCGCTTGTACACACAAGCCACACGCACACATTTACATCAATAGGATGCCGATCAGCCGGCACAACGCAGCCGAAACTCATTGGTGGTAGTTGTGTCGTTGTTGCGACGAAAATTAAAAAACAATGCCGTCTTGTGCAGTTAAATTTTGTAGAAATAATTCCACTTACAATAAAAAATGTCAGGGAATCACGTTTCATAAGTAAGTTTATAATTTATCACGTTGTTTTTCACATTTTGATTAAATTACATCAATTGGAATAAAATACCTAAATGCCTTAGCTCATTCACCTGTGTTGCTAGGAATAAAATCTGTACAGGTGAGGTATAAATATTGGACTAGGTATTAGGAATAGGTATTATAATATTTTTTTAAAACTAGTACGTACATAATCCCAGGGGTCGAGTATAAGTTTCATGTTCATATAGCACTACCGCCAGTGCCATCTAGGATATTATTTGCGTATTATTTAGTGACTAAGTGATCAGTAGGTAATTAGAAACTAAAGTAATACTACAGGATTAAATGTAGTTTAAATAATAAAGGTCTCAACTTCTTTACGTATTGCACAAATTTAAATATTAAGCAGTCGCCATTGCCATTTGTTTGCCACGAAATTTTTATATATTAAGATTATAATTTTGTATTCAAATCTTCCAATATAACGAATCACATAAAGGTACAATTTTATTAATAAGTGTAGTTATGAAATAAAACACTTTTAACCAGATATTATCGCGTATATTAAGTTACTTACCTCTAAAATTAAATGTACTATAGAATTAGAGCAAGATAACAAATTAGCCTTCTTAGATGTTTAAATTCAAAGAAAACCTGATGTTATACTTAGCCATACTGTATATAGAAAACACACTGATCGATATCTAAATGGGAAATCTCATCACCACTTGAGCCAATTATCTGCCGTAGGCTCTTTTTTGTTTACAGAGCACGTGGAATTTGCAACCCTCAACACATTAACGAGGAACTTAACCACCTGGTGAAACGTGAACGACTCCTAACCTAATCCAAGGCAGTATATCAAGATAACGCATCAATATTAGATTAGGTGTTATAATGAACCGATTGCTTTCAAAATCGGTATCTAGGGGTCCGTGAGTACGTCAAACACGAATATGACAACAGAATTGAAAAAATTGGCCGCACTTTTTGAACTTTTTAGTTCCTAGACAGATTACTTTAAAACTCTATACCTGGTCCATTAAGTTTCTGAACACGAATCTGACAACAGAATTAGAAAAAGTAGGTGCCATTTTGAACTTTTTAGTTACTTTACCGATTGCTTTCAATTATGTTATCAGATTCATGTTTGACGTACTCACAGATATCGATTTTAAAAGCAATCTATCTAGTAAAGCAATCTATCTCCTAACGTCGAGAACGGAATGGAAGATTGTTTTCTACCTAATACATAGAAATAAAAATAATACATAAATATTGGTAGCGTTGCATACTTATTAGGCGCAGGTTCATAAATATTAGGATTAGATATCTGGATTAGGTATTTTTAAATATTAGGATTAGATGGAACAGGTAGCGAAATTTTTACCGTAATTTGGGGTAATTTTTCTTTTATGGCCACACTCCATTCACTCACACAAACTCACGCCGCCGCCATTGCTATGCTTCAGTTTATGCTTAGCGATGTTCCGTCCGCCTATTTTTTACGTCCGTGTATCAGATGTTACATCGTTCGTGTCTAGATGAGAAGTAATTCATAACAGAAAACAATCATCTGTTAGGACTCAATGGTTATGACATTTAAAAGAACAGTTTAATATTAGAAAAACTGTCACTTCATATGTGACAAGTGTTGCCTGCCAATATTCAGATATACAACCTCCAACACAGTCGAACATTTGTAATTGTGTAAATCATTTATATCAGTAGGTTGTTACAGTACATCACTCCAGCAGGTAGTATGATATATTTAAATCCTCAGTTTGGACTTGACACCGAAACGCGACTATTTTCTTTTCAGTGGGTATAATGGGTTTTATGCCATCCTGGCTAAAGCTTCATTCCTCTACTACAGTTTCCTTGTTTTGGTGAATGCTTTCACATTCCGTCACAGTCAGTGCCGTAGAGGCAATGGTTCTCAATCTGACATCCCGAGTTAGATCCCCAAAGTACTAATTATTTGTGCAGTTAAAGTATATAAAGCTGCCTGCTGGAGGAAAACATCCAAAAGAAAGTACAAACCTAGAAAGTATTCTAAGGTATGTATAAAATTTACCAACCTGTAGTTGACAAGAGTTGCCTGCACCTTCCCTTAGTTGGGTGTGAAACGGTGTTATTATTTTGACTGTTGCGGTAATAACACTTTGTTCCCATAGCATATAGTTTATTTTATAATGCACTTACCTTCCCACCTGTGAAAATGGTACATGGTTGAATGTGAATCAGCCCTATGGGTTTCACTGACTGAAAATTTGACATTTTGCGGACATTTCTAGCCGTCCGAGCGAAACATCTACAAGATGACGGAAACTCAACATAAAATACAAAATATCAAAATATATCAACTGTATGTTGAAAAAATCAAAATAAACTTTGCTTAGTTAATATAAGTTATTAAAGGTTTCTTTCACAATAAATTAAATCGAAATGGGATTACTTAGTGGATGTGGATACTTCTGCTTGTGTATCAGTTTGTGGGGTATTATACAGCTGGTAAATAATTTTGTATATTTATAGTTGAGTACCTGGTGAGCTGGATTAATAAAATACATACCTAGCTTATTTAAAAATGAATGAAATTATCAGAGTTGCAAACCAAACTCATTCATTTCAAAGATTTCACTTTCAGTGTTGCGTCCGTAATCCCTACCAACGTTATATCAATGTTTAATTTAGTGTCTCACAATATTCACAGTTTCTCAGTTGCGTTTTATTAGTTCTTTACAAAAAAATAATTTTCATTCGGATTTTATCACGTTTACATTACTTTTCAAGGTTCTTTAATAAGTTTTTTTGTTGAAAGACCTGATATCTGTAATCCTAATCTTGTTTCTATTTGTTACAAACTCATACAAACTAAAGTAATACTAGGTTGGCCGTTGGAAGTACAGTTTTGGGTTCTTATAGGATGAAATGTGTTCAATTGTTTACCATTCAATAGTTTGTATGAAATTATACTTTGTCGCAGTCCAGAGAGTTTTTGAAAAAATAAAAGTATTACGTACCTACATACTTAGTACCATACATAGCAACCATAAACCCAATAATCGAAGTCGTTTTTAAAGTCTATATGTACTGTAAATTCTGAATAGTTACTACTTACTTGTGAGGGGTACAGAATAAGACGGGGAGCGCTGTTGTCCAGTAAGTCCTAATCCCGAGGACATGAAAAGCATAGCCAAGGACAAAGCTAGTTTTATTTTATTATTATAGTTATACGAGAATGCCAATTTTCCCTGTGTTGAGTCCGTCTATAGAATCCTTTCATTTATATTATTCAAACGTAGGTATCCTGGAGTAAAATATGCTTTTAAAAGCGGAATAATAACAAAGTTGTTCCAAGTATAAGAAGGTATAACATTTGAGAGTAGCCTCTATACCTGTAGGTATGCCATGGTAGAAAATCAACCCCATGTTTGTTATAAATCATTACGTGATTACAAAAATATTTAAGAACTGCTTAAAATTAAAACGAAAAATAATATACAAGTACATGCTTTGATTATGCAGGCGGAGCCGCGAATTTTCTTTATGCGGAATTGTGTTAACAATATATTAATTATTTTAGAACATAATGGGCATTTGCTTCAGCATGGAAATGTACACTTTTATAGAGGAGGCAGAACCGGACGAGGCTGACGATGTAGAGGATTTCTTATTTAAGACAAGAGTAAATTACAACGAGGTTAGTATTTGGAAAAAAACAACCCCACCTTCTACTCATCATTAATTAATTTTGATATGAGTTATCATAATAATAATAATAATATTTATTATACTCATATTTGACTCTAATCATTATTAAAGTAATAAGTATACATATTCCTTTCGAACAAAAGATTTTTGAAGTTTCTGGTTAGGTCGAGATGCTTGTTGTCATTACGTTGGTTTTTATTAATCCGACAGCGCTAGATTTTGAAGCTTCGAAAATATTAAAGTTTTTGCTTCTCGCATATAGTTTTTAGATCTTTTGCCCTAACTAATACATCAGTTTGTTTTGTCATGTGTAAGTTCTTACCTTGGTAGAAAGTAAGGTATTTGTACTCTTTGTGTTGAGAAAATTTTTGTTGAAAGTGTTATGTACATACTTACCTACATCAAAATATGGTAGCACTGGCAATAATCGATGTTTATGCGCATTTTATGTCGTATCAGTCCACGGGCAGACACCGAGACACAGATAGTTAATAATATAAGAATTTGTAAAATAAATGTACCTTATCCACTTGTTGCAAATGATATATAGGTAACAATTATCTTAAACGTTTACATTTGTTGCAAATGTATCCATGACATTTTTAGCTAAGCTCATTTGATTTTTTTTCTTTCAATACCCTGAAAAAGCTACAGAGCAAAATTCAAGTTATTAGAGTATACGTTTTAAATTGTTATGGTGTATGAAAACATATATTTAATATCGTTTGTGTCATTTTCGTTCATGAAATATTATGACTTGAAGAAAATAGTTTGGTGGAAATTGTAATAATTCTCAGAGAGCTAAAATTTGGTATAAATCTTCGGGGGATTATTAAAAATAAAATAACTAAAGCTCCCATATGGATCTAAGTCATGCTTAAAAGGTTAATGTTAAAAATATCTACAAAAAATATTTGTAAACGACAAAGCTGAAAAATTGGAAATTAATCACAACTACACGAGCTCATAGAAAGAAACATAATGAATCGTGTACCTACTCGTTTGCGTTTCTCTGCTAACTCGTAACGGAACTCAAAAATTTTTGAAGAAAATGAATTAATTGTGCTGAAAACTGGATGCGACAAGACCGTCAATGAACGTCAAATGAAACGTCATGAACATGAGCGGTCAAGCGCCAGAGACTGGCAAACTCAGACCAAGCCGTAATAAGGTGATGTTGTGTGTTTGATCGGATTACAAGGGCATCGTTTATTATGAGCTTTTGCCACTGGGTAAAACCGTCAATTCGCATCCTAGCTGATGAGATCCAAGCAAGAAATTGGGACAAAACAGCCGGAATTGAGCAACAGCAAGGGTGTGGTTTGCATCATGATAACGCCAGACTACTTAGGTAATTAGCCACTCAGCAAAAATTAAGACTGTTTGCCTGGGAAGTACTAATGCATCTACCATAATTTTCTTTATCTTTGTCATAGCTGAGAAATCAGCAGCTCCACCTGATGGTAAGTGGCATCCGGACCCAATGAAATGAAATGAAATATTTATTTCTCAACATTGACAATTACTTGTTCTTATTGACGTCAAATAAAACATGACTCTACCACCAGTTCGAAAAAACCTTCTTGCAGAAGACCTGGCAAGAAACTTCACAATTTACAGAGTTTCTTTATGTCTATAAAAAATTCTTCTTACCTGCATCTGTTAGCTCGGCAAGTCTTCCTCCCCCAAGTATCCAAACGCGAACACCCTCAAACGGCACCTGTTCACGAGTTAACGCGGGGTCCAGCCATCGCCCTCCTCAGCCATATTAGAGAGAACCCATGGACGTCATGTCCGTAGGTGTTTGATTGGTCATCTTGGTGTTTATTGATTTATTGATTAATAATGCGTTGCCGATCGTAGACTTAAATTGGAATTACGTTTGATCCCGTAATTTCAATGGCTGTTTTTTAACCGGATTTCAACGACGCAGACGTGTTTATTTAGGCCGGTCAATATAGGCAGGACTGCAGTACCGAGATCTTACCAGAAGAATCTCTACTGCCACGGAAGATTTCCACTTGATTCGGTCTCTTCAATATTTTACGGTAGTTTAAAGTTAGCATCAGAAGAGGACATGTCAAAACTACGTGAGGCATATTTTAAATATGAAGTCTCAAAATTTCTACAGCTACAGCATCGTGTCGAACTAATAACAAAATGACAACAAGTTATTGCACAAAATGGTTTATACAGGGTAACAGGTTAAGTCGACCTAGATCCTTTAAGAGGTTGTAGTTTTCATCATTTCTGACTAATTTCACTATGAAACACCATACCCCAAAACTAACCGTTTCTGAGATATTGGACTTTCAAGGTTTTTAAAAAATATCCAGTCTTTTTTTCTTTAGACTTATTTTTTTTGGGTTTCTATTAATTTACGTGTGTTTGCTATTGTCGTGTAGAAGATAAGTTCTGTTATTATTATCAATACTAAAATTTCAGATACATGAACCGACTGGGTTGTAGTAGACGATTGATTGTAATAAAATTTATTAAATCTGTAAAAAGTTTATTTTTCTCTCTAAAATATTGCAAAAAATATCTATGAAAGATAATCGGCAGATGTATTTAAAAATATCTACGTTTCATTAGCTATCCAACAAGGTATAACAAAATAGGGTTTTATCAAAATTCTTGGAAAAAACATTGATGAAAGGCTCCCAGGTAGAGAACTAAGGAATAAAGTCAAATTCATTACTTGGGTCAGACAATAAAATAAAATAATGAAATGGTTAAAAAATCATGTTTATTGCTATGTTACATCAATTACCAACATGTTTACTGTCTACAGCTCATGTTCCACATATCCACCTCTGTTTCGCACACATACTCTCATTCTGCGTCTTAATCCAGTCTTTACTACGCCAGTTGTTAAAGTGCTTCTCATTTTATTGGCTGCGTCGATAATTCTTTGTCTTAAAACATCAACAGAGGTGATTGGGTTTGGTTCACTGTAGACTAAAGTCTTCATATGCCCCCAAACATAAAAATCCAATGGGGTCAGGTCTGGACTTCTTGCTGGCCACGGTATGGGTCCACCTCTTCCGATCCACTTGTTAGGGAAATTAGTATCTAACCATTCTCTGACACTTCTCCTGTAGTGTGCAGGGCACCCGTCGTGTTGATACCACATATCTCGAATAAGGTTGAGTGGTATGTCTTCTAATCAGTCTTCTAAGCGGTCTGATAGTCGCCTCGAGACAGAGCCAGTCTCTCTAAGTCGTCGGTAAACTTCATCAAAGACACTAACATCTGGTACTCGGCGGCCAGGATAACGTAATATGTATTCATCACGGGCTCGAGCGGATACACAGTTGCAGTATCCATAACAAATCAAAATGACAGCATATTCCTCGTTCATAAAGGACGTCATCATCAACAGTTCCAAGTCGGAAGCAATAACCGAAGTCCAGTATGCAAGCACAGTCAAATCACGAATCGAATCAAACAGTCCAGAAATCCAAGCCAAGTCGAGTAAAACACCAAGAGCACAAAGTAATCGCATCTACAACGGACGAATCGCGTTAGCAGACTAACATCAATTTCAATCAGTGTTGCCACCTTGCAGAATTTTTTTTCACTAGTTTTGATCTGAAATTTCACCAGATTTAGGGATATTTTTAACTTAAAAAATCTCCAGAATACACTAAATAATTTGAAATGAATGACAAGGCAAGTAAAAAATTATACTTTAATTGTGAAAACAATGAATAAGATAACGACAAAATTAAAACTCAACTTCAAAAACTTCTCGTCGTAACCAAGTCTTGAACTCTTCTTGAGTTTCCCATTCTTTCCGATATTTTTGAGAATAAACAGTCTTTTTTTTCAGTGGCACGTCCATGGTAATGCGAAATAAATACACTACAAAAACTCACACAAAAACTTTTGTGTTTTTTTAGACCTGTCTCTTACTTTCACGAACTTAAACTAGCAACTAATTAAATAAAAACAATAATAAATGCAGTACTCACTCATACAAATACGTACGGGGGATGTCCCGTTTAATGAATCAAACCTAACATGGTTTGATTAATTAGTCGGGAAATCCCCTAGCATAACCAAACAAAGATATACATTTTTCATTTTCTGACGGTTAAGGGGGTTGCCAACATGTATTTTCTAAATTCCTGGAGATTTGATAAATATCACTAAAAGTCATTAAAATATTTTTCAGTGATTTATTTTTCAGAATATCATTGTCTAACTTCGAAAATTTACTAAATCTAGTGACAAAATCACTGAAGTGGCAACACATTTCAATAGCAACAACATGGCCGGATCCTTTTTCTCACTCACACCTGCTAAATTTACATAAGTACTGTCCCACTCGCATGCACTAGAACCATATGAAAGACAATAGGCGTACCAGGTAACCAGCCTTTTATCAATGTTTTTTCCAAGAATTTTGATAAAACCCTATTTTGTTATACCTTGTTGGATAGCTAATGAAACGTAGACATTTTTAAACACATCTACCGGTTATCTTTCATAGATATTTTTTGCAATATTTTAGAGAGAAAAATAAACTTTTTACAGATTTAATAAATTTTATTACAATCAATCGTCTACTACAACCCAGTCGGTTCCTGTATCTGAAATTTTAGTGTTGATATTAATAACACAACTTATCTTCTACACAACAATAGCATACACACGTAAATTAGATAATAGAAACCCAAAAAAAAAATACGTCTAAAGAAAAACAGACTGGTTTTTTTTAAAAACCTTGAAAGTCCAATATCTCGGAAACGGTTAGGTTTGGGGTATGGTGTTTCATAGTGAAATTAGTCAGAATTGATGAAAACTTAAAAAAATTACGTCATTTTGTATGTAACATGATCTTATATTTGTAAGATTCACTCAGTAAGACGGTTTTCTATCTGAAATATCCTAAACTCTATTATTAATAACACTAAACTTAAAACTAGTTTAGCTTCTAAATAGTTACCTACCAGAAAAACACACCAACACCCTGTTACCCCGAAACAAACGAATATTATGTTGTTACATGAAAAGGAGGATAAACTTACATTTTAGTTTATCACATAAATACCCACTTTGTAGTATGACGGCATTGAAGACGATAAAACTGGGATTTAGGGCGTTTTCTCTATTTCAGATAGCTCTTAACTGTTACTACGCTGCGGCACTGTACTGCGTCACGTTGTTCCTCTCTTTCGTTTGTATATTTGTGGCAGACAGAAAAGCTAGGGTTAAGACAGAAATCGAATCGGATGACGAGCTGAATTGCAATATTGATCCTATTGCTCCTGAAGTTAAAAGGTAAGTGAGTCAGAAAAGCAATTTAGCTCTTAGTTTTGTTTGGACTGGTACAGTCGTAGGAATTGCGCCACAATTGAAAGGGTGTTACTGGGGTATTAAGGGCTAGACTGTAAATATAAAATACATTTGTCGAACAAAAGTAAATTTTTATTTTATTAAGATTAGGCGCTATAACAAAAACATGTTGCTATGCATGATACCGCAAAACCTCCTCAATTAAAAACGTAGAGTAAGACAAGTAGATGTCTATGGAATTGATGTTTTAACCCAATAACCTTTATTTATTTATTTTTATGCTGAGACCTCCTTCATATTAATGTTTAGTGTCTAGCATTTTGGTACTTAGACTTAAACTTTCTTATCGATTTCCTTGATAGATTAGCAAACGAGATCAATATCTATACCCAAACGTAGCGACTTGCATCGTACTTTACTGTACGAAGGACCACCTCCCAGTCGCCCAAGGTGAAATTCAGAAGATGAATAATTCAGTCAATTCTTACGCTGTTAGGTTGGATGGTCTTGGCCGAAGAACGATTGAACTTGTCATAAAGATTGTACTTGAAATTTGCGAACAGAGTATCAATTATTTATATGAACAGCTGGCCAGTTTCTACTGTGCTGGCGCAAAGCAGCCGTTTTTCCGTCCATTGTCCGTCCATTGTCCGTCCAACTCCCAAAAGACTTTAATCTTCGTAAATATTAGTTAATATGACCCCGACCTTTAACTAACTAATAAACAAAAATAAACGTTTATCTCACCTTTTCACTTATTTATCGCAAAAAAGCTGTATGTGATGGTGTAGTAAACTTCATGGGATGAGATGACCAAACGGTTAGAAAAAGATTTAAAAAAAATTGCATAACATATATGGGGACGATTCGGGTTCCCCAAAGGTGGCACTACCTCTGGAGCACCGATTCACTGACTTTCCTGGGACATTGTGTATTCCCACCTTGTCTATATTGTATTAATTGACATATTAAATATAGAGTGCTAATAAAACAGACTTCTTTTTAATAGCATTATTCGCTTAAAAAATCTACATTGTCTTCTAAATTACTAAGTCAGTCACAATTTACCAGCGTCTGAATGGTACTATCTTAGCCACTAAAAGTATGTTGTTACATGATGTTTTTGCTATAAAATTTTGAATTATCATCTAATTTCGCACCACGCTCGCTTTGCTCGCTTGGCTCGCGCATTCGAGGAATACGTGTGTTCCTCTGTGGCCGGACCACA
Organism: Marasmarcha lunaedactyla; assembly: GCA_923062675.1. Taxonomy (NCBI): domain Eukaryota; kingdom Metazoa; phylum Arthropoda; class Insecta; order Lepidoptera; family Pterophoridae; genus Marasmarcha; species Marasmarcha lunaedactyla. The sequence goes on along the minus strand of OV281352.1, from coordinate 18,806,432 downwards.
GTTTAGTACTCAGATGCTATACTTCGAAATAATACCTACCAAAAGTCTACTTTCATCGGAATATATATATATATATATTTTTAGTACCTCAGCAGATAACTTTTATATTAACAATTTATGTGGTCCGGCCGCGAAGCATTGCTCTCTGGCCGCGCCACCTCAAATTAAATAAAGTATAATGAACTATTAGGAAATAAATATCCGGAAAAAAACTACCTTAAAAGTACCTTGAATACGACAACTATGGTCCAATAAACCCCTTTAGTTAAGGGGTTATTTATAAAAAAGAATATTTTTGTTTTTCGTATACTTATTGGTTATTTTAAACCAAAATTTTCACTTACTTCGTCAAATTAACTATCTATTCTTAGGTAGGTAGGTAGGTAAGCAAAAACCAGCAAGTGCACCTTGTTCAAAATCATTATTGGTAATAAAAATAGAAGTTTATAGATGGAGTCCAGGTCTTTTTGTTGTCATAAAGAAATAAACCATAATATTTCGTTGTATTTGGTGAAAGTAATACTCCCTAGCCGCGCCACATACTTTAAAGATTAATTAATCAAAATGAATAGTTTCTTGAGAGAAAAAAGTATCAACGAAGAGTAGAGAAAAGGTAATATTATTTGAATAGATTTATGGATAGTTAATATTAAATATTGCGAAATTAACTTGCTGCAGAGTACACCTTCCAGGCGGACCACAACCTACGACCAATAACCCCTTAACTAAAGGGGTTTATTGGACCATAGTTGTCGTATTCAAGGTACTTTTAAGGTAGTTTTTTTTCGGATATTTATTTCTTAATAGTTCATTACACTTTATTTAATTTGAGGTGGCGCGGCCAGAGAGCACTGCTGCGCGGCCGGACCACATAAATTGTTAATTAAAAAGTTATCTGTTGTGGTACTAAAAAAATATATATATTCCGATGAAAGTAGACTTTTGGTAGGTACTATTTCGAACTATAGCATCTGAGTACTAAACTGTGGTCCGGCCACAGAGGAACACACGATAAATACAGCCTTACATTAACCTAACCCAAATTTAACTACTACCCTTTCTATAGAATATTTAGTAGTCGTTGCAAAATAGACGAATTAGTTTATTAGAGGCTATCTATCTCATTTTCCCGTGGCTAAGTTATAAAATGAGAAGTTTGATCACGTGGACAATAAAATCTGTGGCTTGACTTATAATTTTCCTTATGGTACCTGTTTATAATAATGTAGATGTTATTTAAATTAATGGTTTCCAACAAAATAATCTGTCGCCACTTAAAATATATAAATAAATTATTTAGTAACGGCCGATACAACAAATTTAATATTTAATTCGTTGTCAAACGAATATAGGTACAGTATTGGATTTAATTAAGCAATAGGACAGGTTATTTGCCTCTGCAAAGAATGACCCATTCGAACGAAATCATCTGACCTTTTATTTTCTACGTATTGATAGAAGTTGCGATATTTTGACTGAAATGCTCTGTTCCAGGGATCCCCGAGACAAGAACTCTCAACTAGAAGTAATGATTGATGAAAATCCATACATGAATCAAGCGCTATATTGAATTGATCTAGAAACTTAGTTACTATATCGTCTTTTGTCCAAAGATATAGTGATATTTTTATATATATATTTATCCTGATCAATGCAAACTAATTTTGTAAACGTTACCTAGATTTTTATTAGCAGTATGAAAGAGCCTTAGCGTGATATTCACGGTCACATTTAAACATATTCAATGGTTTCTTAAGGCACTCCTTAATATAGATTAACTTCTATGAGCGCGGCCGTAAGTCGTTAATGCTCACTTGCGCATTTCTACTTAGCCATGGACGAGCCGGCTAGTTAGCTAAAATGTCACTTTCTACTTCCATTGAACTGATGCATAAAACAATATCTAGCCTAAGTGCTAGCCAATGTAGAGCTGCGCAAGTGGACCTAAATATTTTAAATCTATGAATAAGTTTAATAATCTTTACTAATTCATAATTCAAGGATGGCTAATACGTTTTAGCGGCTATAGACTGGCTCTACCTTTACCAAATAGCCTTAAATAAATTGTTTTTCCATCGCATAGCGCAATAATGTTGGGAAATGTTGTAAAGACTCCTCGACCTCACTTTAATGTTGTATGTTCTTCACTGTCATATCAAAATACCACGATGTGTGCTGAGTGCGAGTTTTTAAAGAAATTTAAGGAGCTGTGTCATCCAGAAATAAATCGAGTCAACCAAATTTAAAACGGTGAAAACTCGCACTTGACATACGGTTGAATAAAGAAAGCGTGACTGAGTTGGCGCCGATAAGCCACTCATTGATATACATTATATGTTAGTTAAAAAAATAAGATTAGTACCTCCTATACGTGTCCCTATATAGTATCTCTCTGCTGCATTTTGTTTGATTTGCCGACTAAGTCTAAGTTACTTACTTCCTAAGATCTTTTGATAATTTCACTTAGCTATTAAACTCTTAGATATAAATAAAACGTTGTAATGTGCAATATAAGATCTTTATTGATTTGTTAAATATATGTTTCATTTCACTTCTTCTAATTTTCTATCAAAAGTAACAGCACCAATACTCTTGATTTCCTCTTTGTTTAATTCTGGCTTTTCCTGAAAAGAAAAATATATTTTATAAATTGTACAAAAACTATCTATACTATTAGGTGTCCTAATCAGCCTAAATAACTTGCTGACCATTTGCTTACCATCTCATTTTTTGAGGACTTTCACAATTCCGTTCAGCCAAATATTGGAAATATAATTTGAATATATCTACCCCCTGAAAATTAAGTTATTTCAGAAAACAAAGTTTCTATTTCTTTCAAAATCTTGGGTGAACGTTTTGTGATAAAATAACGATCGCCAAGCACAGGCATCGCATTTTTACGTCAACATGTCTTCGACAAATTTTAGATATTAATAAGAAAATAAGATATGATATTTTTGAAAGTTGTAGTAATATGACGTGCGGAGATCCGTGGCTGGTTGATCGTTGGTAGAGTAGTTGAAATCAAAATCTATGGATTAATGGAAAAGCCAGTATAATCACATTATTGGACAGAACAGAACACTATAAAAACACAGAAAGAAGCTAATTTAACTCTGTCAACATTATGAACAATAATACTAGCGTCAAATATAATAAAAAATATCTAAAAATAAATTGCAATAAGTAGTTCCTATTTTTCATTTATTTCGCACCTTATATCTTCGAAAAAAAAAACATCCTTGGGAAATTAAAATAGCTATTTGAACAGTAATGTTCTGTCCAAAATATCTGGCACCCCCTCAATAATCCCATTGGATATCGTATGCTTGCTCCCTGAAATATTGGCGAGCTGAAACCGTTAAAATGAAAATGTATCAGCATCCAAATTAGTAAACAATATCAAGCTATTAAGCGAATGGCTATCTAAATGTGGTTTTACTTATAATCAGAAAACTATAAAACACATCAAATGAATGGCCCAAAACTAAGCAGAGCTTGTGTCATGGATGAGCTGACAGCGAACTCGGAGGACCTGCAGTACACATACTATTTCAAACAACCATGACCCGACAACAAACATCTTAAACCCATAATTTTTTCAGAGTTTTTGTTATTTTAGTAATATGTTCCTGAGCGCAATAAGATTTTAGCTTTTCTATCTTTTAAGAGAGTGAATTGAAGCTTTTTGTAGTAATAACTGAATATGGAAATGCAGCCCGTCAATTCACTCATAATGAAACGATTTTTATTTTTATCCATTTTAGTCTGTGAAAATTTTATCACCTGTGCGTTTAAAAGTTTTTTGAAAAATAATTTAACATGATTTTGCAAACACACTTAAATTTCTTTTAATAATAGGTCTTTACCTATGAAACTGCCGTTTTGCCGTACTGGCCATTTCAAATGAAAATATTTTTTTTTTGACTGATAATTCTAATTTCAAATTAATTTTATTTGACAAACATGGAATTCTTTTTCTAAAATCGTCATTTGTTTAATAGTTAGTGTTTTGTTTTCAACGCATTCGAACATTTTTCGTCATCATGGATAAGTTAAAAATTCGAGTAATTATGGAATATGAGTACCGTCGTGGCAGCAAAGCGGCACAAGCGGCACGCAACATCAACGACGTTTACGGAGCGAACACTACAAACGAACGCACCACCCGTTATTGGTTTACCAGCTTCCGTTCTGGAAATTTTGACCTGAAAAATGAACCCCGTGGTCGTCCGAAAACTTTGGTCGACAATGACGAATTAAAGGCGATTGTGGAAGCTGATGAAACTCAATCCACGGCTGAATTAGCAGCAGCTTTCGACGTTAGCATCAAAACAATACTGGTCCATTTGCGTCAAATTGGCAAGGTAAAAAAGCTTGACAAATGGGTATCCCACGAACTCAATGACCGCCAGCGCGAAGTACGCGTGGAGACGTGCCTTGCACTGCTCAGCAGGCATACAAATGAAGGAATTCTGAACCGCATTGTTACTTGTGACGAGAAATGGATCCTGTTTGACAATCGTAAGCGCTCAGCAAGTTGGTTGGACCCTGGTTCAGCACCCAAACAATGCCCTAAACGAAAACTTACCCCTAGAAAAGTGATGGTCACTGTTTGGTGGTCTAACGCGGGTGTAATTCATCACAGCTTCTTGCCAAACGGGACAAGCATTACTGCAGATGTGTACTGTGAAGAACTGAACACAATGATGGAGAAGCTCGCACGTCTCCAACCAGCTTTGGTCAATCGTTCGGCTCCACTGCTCCTGCACGACAACGCGCGACCTCATACTGCACAGAAGTTCTCCGTCATCCGCCGTACTCACCAGACCTTGCGCCTACAGACTTCTACTTTTTCCAGAATTTGGATAACTTCTTGCCGGGAAAAAAATTCAATACCCGAGAGGCAGTACAAAATGCCTTTGAAGAATTTGTTGCCTCCCGTCCAGCTGATTTCTTCAAGAAAGGCATCAATAAGCTACCAATGCGTTGGCAAAGATGCATTGATTGCATGGGTGATTATTTTGATTAATAGAAATAAAAAAATATATAAAAAAATTACGCTTCATTTATTTCGTGAAAAACGGCAATTTCATAGGTAAAGACCTAATATTTAATTCTAAAATTCAAAGTGCATGAACGATTTAAAAATGATTTTTGAAATTAACTTTTTAATGCATTTTTTAAAGGCATTTAAAAAAAGGATGCGTGGGACAGCTGATCGATTCATAGTAGGTATATGATTTCAATTACAAAGCATAAGCATAAGTACGGGGTGTCTAAAAGCACACTTTGTCCTGCGTCCACTCCCCTGTTAAATGTTACGCCTTCATATTTATAAGCATAAATATGGACATTATCATTATCTCTGTCAATGAGAGATATGTATGTAGAAAATAAAATTTCCAGAACAACACAACAACTATGACCGCTAAGTGAGCAAAGCTTGTGGTGTTAATAGGAAATCTTAATGGCTCATGGATTGTGTTCAGGGTTCGAATCTAGCTCACTTCGTCACAAATCGGCTGGACTTTCAGCCTAAGGAAATTAAATCTATGTCTTGTAATGCTGAAAATCAAAGCACCTCAGGAGATCGTGACTCCTCTTCCTTCGCCGGCTGCTGGTCTGGGTTCAGCCACGGGTCCGCCAGGATCTGAGGGATCTTTATCCGCAGCTTCAGTGGTGCTAGGACCCTCATTATCAGTTTTCTGCATTCTGCAGAAACTTTAGGCTCGCGTGGGAAGGTCACCTTGTTCTGAACTTGCTGCGTAGATTGAAGGAATCGGTTAAAGACGTAACGAATTACCGTAACGAATTCTATTTTGGAGGAAAATTGTCCTTTCTAAATATTCCACAAAATGGGTGAATGCTCGCATATTTTAATTGAAAATTAGTATGAGCAGCAATAAACGAACCGCGCGAGATGTGTTCTCAAACGCATGAGTTTCTATGGACGAGGATACAAGCTCGTTTGTTTGGTCAAACTCATTTGTGATAAGTTCTATGAAAGATTTGTGAGTTATTTTTAATTATAAATATACGAATGGCATTTTATTAAAGTTTTACTGTCGAAAACCGTTTAACATTTGGCCTCTCCGTAGCATAGTAAGCCAGATAGACTTTCCTACTTACAAAGCTTCTCAAGGCAAAACTCTTGCAGCCTTTAACGTATAGAACTTCCAGCTACGTGAAGGATTCTGCAAACTTCGTGAAATTATTGAGAGTGTCACAATACGAGAGGACGAAGTAATGGAGAGCTTCACGTAACATCCCTCGACATCCACTGGCACACTACATGGCCGTTTAAAACACAGTGTGTTACACAGTGCAAACCTAAAGTTGTGTAAGTGCAAAGTAAAAAAGAAAATCTAAAATACGTTTAAACTATTACCTTCAGCAACTGCGTGTAATTTGTATCATCGAAAGGCAGACGTCCATACACAATAGCATACAAAACAACACCCATACTCCATATATCAGAGTCTTGGGGTCTGTACGGGACCCCTTTCAAGATCTCCGGGGAGGCATAAGCGTAGCTCCCGCAAAATGTCTCGCTCAAAGCAAAGACTCCGTTTTTAGGCTTCATGTGACCTCTGGCAAAGCCAAAGTCTGATAATTTTATATTTAATCCATGATCCATTAATAAATTTTCACATTTAATGTCACTAGAAAGAGAGAAACGGTTTAATCACAGAAGAGTAGACGATTGTGACGTTTTACGTCCGATTATCCAAGACTTATGTAAAAAAATATGTTCTCTCCAGGATTATACATTTCAATACATCAGAAAATGCAAAATCAACAACGAATGTTCGAATGTATAAAACAATTAACAATAACCCTGCATTCGTGAAACAGCGGGGCTATTAATAATAATTGAATGAAATTGTGAACTTAGATTAGCATAAGAAAGGGAGAACAAGTAAAATAACAAAAATAAATACCGATGTACTACTCCGCGCTCATGGCAGTAATCAACCGCTTCAACAAGTTGGCGGAACCACCGGCGACCCCGGACTTCGTCGATGTGCTGGTCTTTGCGAATTATGTCCAATAAGCTCCCATTTTCAGCATATTCCATTACAATGTATACTCTGAAATGTTGTTGTAGTATTTTTGAAAAGGGTTATTTATTTTATATTAATATTTGTGCTGTAATCGCTAGTGTAAATTAAAGTACACGAATATCATGTTTTTGTAGTTTTCAGACAATAGTTGTTTAAATAGACATATTTTCTATCTTTATATTACAATTTAATTTAAAACATAAATTTATGTTTGGCCCATATTTACAAACAAGTTAATTTTTGATTTGTTGTTTTTAGTCTTTGGACTTTCTACTTTAAAATCTTTTGTTAAAGCTAATTTTTTAAAAACATAGTTGAGATATGTAACAAACACCTTCCTTGTAATTCACTATCTTCGACGAACAACCTCCATTTAAAGTAATATTAACCAAACTAAAGGTTTTTGATCGTTTCTCATTGTAGGATTATGCATAAATATACCTATACAATCAAGTAATTTCAATCTTGCTCTGGGAATTTGCTGAAAATCTAAATTATCATTTTAAACCACATTATTAAGTTTTCTAAGGCTATTTCTTAAGCTTGAATCTAGCCTTCTGCTACTACATTATTCAGAAACACTGTTTATAAGTTTACATTATTTATAAATTACAAATAAATGTTTTTTTTTTATTCTGCCCCGTTGTTGTTACGAGTATATTTTCTTTAGTGACAAAAATTTCACCCATTTTGTCTCACTGCGTGGCTATAAAATTATAAATGCGAAAAAATTATTAATTTTATAAATTAAACGTCGATCGATTGTTGGGTAACACCCTAAGCGTCAGGGTTTCAGCAACCAGAGTCGAAACTTAAGTAGGTACGCATCTGATTCAAATTATTTTAACAAAAATTTCAAGAAATCGATTTTAGATCAATGCCTGTGTTCATTACTAATACATACCTGTGTGTCGTTTCTATAGCTTGCAAAAACCGTATTAAGTTCTCATGCTTCAACCCTTTCACAACTTCTATTTCCCGTGGCAGAAATTTTTTCAAATAGTCACCAGGTGCTTGAAACTTGCTTATAATTTTTATGGCAACATTGCAATTGTGTCTATCACTGGTGGCAACCTGAAATATTTGTTCATTGCAGTTTTCAAAGTAGTTTTTTTTTGAGTGTGCTTTTATTTATAGATTTGTTTATTTATTAATTTACCTTGACGGTGGCGTAAGATCCTGATCCAATGGTTCGACCGAGAGTGTATCCATGGGTTTCAAGTACAGTGAGTTTTCTCTCAGTTTTAGCCTCTACTCCGCTATGAACGGTCGCCGTTGGCGCCGCAGTCTCACCCGGTACATTTTCGTTGGCTCTAACATCTGGGCCTGGCATCACAGAAAATTTCAGCTTTATTGATAGAGTAATTCTAAATTAGCCACATTATATGAGTTTTTGAAGTTTTTATGAATTTTTTTTGTGTTTATTCATAATGGTTATTTGTCAAAAAGTGATCGATAAAGTAACATTGACATTTGTGATAAAAAATTAACTCAAAAAATAGTTTGTATTCAATTAAAATATGGCCAGTAATTTGTTAAAAACAGAGAGTCCACAATCAGTCCAAAAATTATTTTAATATATTTTTAACCTAAAGGCGATTGACTGTCTTTTGTTAATTCGTGATAAAAAGATTCGTATTTTTAACAGAAGGATTGCAAAACCGATATTAGATTAAGACTAGTTTATTTAGATTTTAGTAGACTAAATAAATCTAAGTTAATTTTTTTTACTTTTTTACATGAGTAAAAAAGATTTGATTTACATAAAGTAGGTAGGTAAAAGGTATGATTGATTTATTTATAATTTATATCCATGTAAGATATTATCGATTCTAAATAAGATAAATAAAGTTAACTTACCTTCAAGTTAAAGTTTCGTGCTGTTTCCACTGTTTTATCCCTTAGTAAAAAAATTTACAGTGCTTTGAAAGACATTATGATATTAATTGTAAACCTTTTAGTCTAGAATATGTTTATTATAGGTTCATTTAGTCTGCGTTTTATCTTTTAAGAATTAAATTAATTCCTTTTAATGTTATTGCTTTTTCCGTTTTGTAAGCTAAAATATACAGCATAATATTTTTTTTTACTACGCCGTACGCCTGTTCTGTCGTAAATATTCTTTCCTTATATTATGTTGGTGAATATATTAAAGAGTGATAATGAAGACGATCAAAGTCAAAAAAAATTGTAAAGTGATAGCGTGACTTTACTGTCAACGAGTATTCACTGCAAAATATGCTGCGTTCCCCGATTCCGTTTGCGTTTTGCGATGACCGTTCTGCGTTTGCCGATTATAGCGCTCACAGCGCTCATATACCCGTTCCGATGGCCCGTGAGCGCGCTCACAGCGATATCGATACGTCATCAATGACGTCAAAATCGCCGCCATCTTCCCGCTCACAGTGCCCAAGCTACGGAGCATGGTAGCTGTGAGCGGCCTGTCAAAACTGACACATGACCTTTGTTGATGTTTTTTTTAGTCGATTAAAGGTTTTACAAAGATTTTAAAAAGAGGCTCCTGTTTCATTCAGGGTCAAAAATCTTAATGAAATTGTAACTTTAGACTTAAGCGACGAACAATCAGAATGTTAGCGCGATATTTACCGTTCCGATTGCAATAGCACAAATATCACTTTTAGCGCGCTACAATGAATCGGAACGGTTTTGAGCACTTTTAGCGCTGATAGCGCTGTGAGCGGCAAACGGAACGCAACAATTATACGCAAAAAAGAAAATCACTGAAGAGCACGATTTGATTCGTTCATTCCCAGCCAAAAAGTCTACAGTACAATTTTTTTTGTTAACGTTTATCTTATAAAATAGGCTAGGATCTACGCCACGCAGCCTGGTCTTTCGTAAATATAATTTATTCATCTTTAATGATGAAGACGATGGAGGTGAATGTCAATAGTAAAGTGATAGTGTGACTATACTATCAACGAGCCGACTTCTTGAAAAACACAGTCTACACTCCTCATTCAATGTACATGTCTATGAATTTTCACTGCACTATCACCATTGTACACTTAACAATAACGTGCATAAAGTGACAAATAAAAAAGAGCACGAGTGCTCCATCAAATTGCCGCTAAAAAAATCCTTCCAGCAGCATAATCATTCATTATTATTATTATTTAATTCTTTACTCTTAGGGGAAGGCAAAGGGCTAGCCCGCATACAGCCTGCATAATCATTCATTTACGGAAGCAATATTTTTCCTTTTATTGCTTCATGTCTGGAATCGGCAAAGGAGTATTAGTTGTACAGCTACGTGCCACGTCGCTATTAAACAACCTATTAATTTTATGAATTTATTTTGTATTTGAAAGTTGATATTAATAAATATAAAAATGAAATATAAAAATCAATTGACAAGCTTTTGAAGTTTAATGTAAGGGCTAAAACATCTATTACATCAAAAGGTTAGGTAATAAGTAATAATATTAAATGCGCACTCATGATTTTTCTTATAATTACTCGTAAATAGGAAGGTTCATGATATCACAATAGAACTTATATATTTATTAAAAATAATTAATTATATAGGTACTTATAAGAAATTTAAAATATAAGAATTTTTTTATATTAATAGTGGCTAAGACATTCAAATAAAAAATGCGTAAACTAGGGGATAATTTCTCTCATTAAATTCGCGCTAAAAGCTCATTGAACGTAGACAAGCTAGCGCAGCGTGCGTCACGCCGCGCGGCCGTGTGTATCTTTCAAATCAAATAATTGTTTGTCCTGAATGTTCTAGAGCTGAGCCGGCCCCGGGAAAATATACTACCGAATCGATTACCTGCAAGGTGCATGCGTGCTACATAAATCAATCATAAAGGTCATGACTACTTGCAATATGCATTTTCATACCATACCCGGGCCAAATTTCAACCGTTTCGGTAGCGCACATCGAAACTGGCAGTTGAATAATTAATATTCAAAGTGACTTTACATATGGACTCTAGTTTTATAATCGTGATTGGATTTAATCAAGTGTTTTTATTTTACAAATGTGACTAGAAGTTACTGGGTGAGATAATTGTATGATAAGTTAATTATGGCATGTAATTTTTTTTGTAAGAACATTGTAGTAATATTCCGTTCGTCCTGAAATCCCATTCTTGATTGTATTTGAATGTTTCCTTCTAATATTGAGTACCTATATCCTTATTTATATGCCTAATCAATGTGTTGTTTGTTTCATTTTGTTAATTTGGATTATGTCTTGAAGATTTACCATTGTTTTATGTTTCCTGTTGTAGAAATAAATGTGTATTAGCAAATGTTAAGCGTTATATTTGTAAGAATGCTCTAAATTTAGGTGTTCTATGAATGTTGTGTTACTTAATTTAAACTTAATTCTAAATGTACGTGCTGATAACGCATCTAATTTGTAACTTTTCAATAAAATACTGATTTTTCAATTTTGTTTCGAGTTATGAACTATACACCCTTCGACTGCTATTGCGACTTAAATAATTGATATAAATTGAAACTATTCGCTACTATACAAAAAAGAAATATAATTAAATTAGAACAAAAACATTAGCTTGCGATTACAAAGCATAACTGAAACATACTGTAAGCAATATCACTGTAAATCTAAAGCATATAGCTAATATTTTTTTAACTATAAATACAAAGTATTAAAACCCAAAAATGTTTATAATCTGTCTTGTAACTTTAATAATCAATAAGCATCTACAATTTTCAGTAAATTCTTGGTAAAATATAATTTTTTTTTTATGAATTACGAAAGGAAAAAAACCATTTATTTTTATCGCAATGTTGTGCGCGCGCAGGTAGCCCCGGGCCTGTAGACATGTTTATCGATTGACCACAGCCAAGGTAGAAACGCGAATACCTTCGATACCTTCGTTGCATTTCTAAGAACCAACAGTCTCATTATGAAACCTTAAGTCGAATGATTAGGGCGAATCTTTAAAATTTCTTGCTGACTTAATTAAGGCATTCTTTTTAATGGTGTAAATCTCTGTTGAGGATTACTTGGTTAGATGGCGTTGTAGTTAAAAACAATTTTTTGGCTTGTGTCTATTTCTAGCCAATGTCTTCGCTTGGTGTGTTTACACCATAGAGCAAATACAAAGAAGAGATTTACTAAGTAATTTTATACATTAATGTAAATTACCTACTTAGAACTATTCAAAACCTAGTTCAAGTACATATCTCCTCGCTTTGACGCTAGTGGCGTGCACTTGGAATACCTAGGTATGTTAGTTTAAATCTCGGTTTTGTTTGCTTCTCACTACATAAAATGCGTTCATCATTTCATGTCAAAGTTACAAGGACTACCAAAATTAATAGAGAGATAGTGTTTTTTTACTCGTAAGAATTTAAAAAGTCGTCTTTGTAAAATGTTCGGTGCTATCGAGCAAGTGACGCAGTCTAGTAAATTATACCTGAACTTTTTCAATAATAAAAAAGTTTACAATATAAGCCACTTACGAGTAGCTATGGCATTGCAAACACATTCCGCTAGGTAGGTACCCATGCAGCAGCTTCATCTGAGTCCTCTTTGTATTTGCTCGATGATCTTATGCTTTGCATTCTATCTAGGTGTAGGAAAGGTACACCGTACAAAATACCAAAGTACAAGGTACCTACCTACACAAAAAAATTGCACAGGTTGAGAAATACCTAATTTTTCAGTTTCACTATATTGTCGGTGTAGTCAGCTAGATGGCGTTTCTTATAATTCAGTGAGAACCATTAATGGGCGCCACCTAGTAAAGAACTCCTACAATAACAAGGAAAACTTGCACCGTAGCACATGAATGGAAAACGACTAAAATCAACAGATGGCTTTCTTTAGTAAAGCCTAAATGTCGCTATTTTATTGCAAGAGCTAGTTTATAGATGGCGCTGCAACTAAATTGAACTGAGGATGCCGTTTATAACGTAAAAACCTACACATACATGGTTGTGCACACAATTTATGAGTTTCTTTAGTTTTTTGCTACTATTTTTAAATGCCCATCAAAAGAATTTTTGTTACCCAATCTTAGAGAACCGTTATAAAGCTGATTCGCTGTTATAGTATATCTACAGTTGCTTTAGTCTTAGAATGAAACTCAAAGTATCAAAGGTTCTTAGGAAGTATTCTTACTATTAGACAGTAAGAAGACCTCGAGGTGTAAGCGTTAGTAAGCCCAGCTCCGACATGGGCAGTCTCTAGTTCACGTTGTGCTAGATTTACTTCCATTTGCTTATTGAACATACATGTTTCTTAACGAGTGACGAATGTTCAAACTGTTTTGGCATGAAGTTAAATCTGTATTTGATCCGCAATTTGATTATATCACAAGTCATGCTTATACAACAAATTTTGCTTTCTTTTGGTCGTGTGTTTGGCTACTAGTTGTTCATAGAAATTAAAGCGATTGCTTTTAAATTAAATATAAACTTATATTTACCCCATAATGCAATTCCAGTGCAGGGACATTAGCTTCACCTAACTAAGAGAATGGATTTATTTAGTTTATGTTAAAGGACATTGGCAGATCGCCATACATGGTTTTAGTTGGAGTTAAAGTGGAGCGTTTAGAAGTCAAAAATATGTAAAACTATAGGACATAAAATCTGGATCCATTAAAAAAAATATATATTATGGAGTATGTCTAGGAACAATAATGATTGCATTTTCATTAAGTGCTAATTTTGAGGTTAGGATTTCAAATTACCTTCATTTACATAGGTAATTGCTACTATCACCAACCGACCATGATAATAATGACACGTAAATGTTCATCAATATTTTTAATTTAATCAACTAGTCCAAAAATCACAGCAATAAGTCGTCGTAAGCGCAATCTATCGCAATCCGTAGGCACAGAGGCTTAAAAAGTCACGTTATATTAGATAACTAAAAGAATCGCAAATCGACAGAACAAAACCAAGGCACTCACACACACACACAAGTGACAAGTCCAAAAGTAACGAAACGGTTTCGTATTCAAGTTATGTTTTTTTATCTCAAACTCGCCGGTTAAGGCAAAAGCTATACAGCCAAGGATAAGGACTCCAATGAGTAATAAATCATTTTCACTATGAGGAATATAAAAAAAAATATATATTCTTTCATAAAAATGAGTCCTTACATTCTGAAGTGACTATAATTTCCTATATTTAAAATCTATATTACAAAATCAAATACTTGTGCTTGGTCTCAATCAATCCTATGTATCGTAATAAAAAATGACAGGAGCTAAAACAAACTGATCAAGTCAAATCAAGCTTTATAAATCAACTATTATTTGGAGACTTCTACACATGAAGCTAATATTATGGAAATTCACATAAAAACAGAATAAACAAAAGTACTAGTTACTTTTCTAAACGCTCGCAGTTTACTTAAATAAGGATCCGCCAATATTCTTTACTTATATGACAGCGCCACTTGAAAGGGATTGCGGCCCGTGCAATCACTGGAACAAAGGCAGTGCATACTGAAGCCGACTGTCAGCAGCGCATTATTCATAAATAAATCACCTACGACTGATAATGTCCATGGGTGCTGATGCCACTTACCATCAGGGGGGGGGGGGCGTGCTCGTTTGACAGCGTCAAATAAAATTCTTATAATAATAAGCAGACAAGAGAATATTTAACATACTTTAACAAAACTATAGTTCGTTCGCGTTAAGAATACAGTGACGTATCGTCTCAGCATTAGGTTATAGCCAATAGCATCACCGACAGTAAGAAAACTTTTTCTAATACAGTAATCTCATTGGCTAGTATTTGTAGTTGCATCGATGATTCACATTATTCTTAACGTGAACGAATTATAAAGTGTGCGTACGTTCATAGTCCGGCGGTACTAGCACTAACTAAATCACACATATCTTATTACTCAAGAAATATACAATTTCTGGCAGATATTACCATTTTTTTAAAACACCTAAGACAATAGAAACCTGTATCTACATTGAGTCGACTCTACCGATTGCATAGCATTCTGTAATTATTAAAAAACAACATGGTACATTATAACCAATAACTTAACATGTTTCTTAAAGCGTATCCAGGTCACCTACTGTTTGGCCCTGGATCAATGGAGCGACGGCCAAGTAGCACCTGTTTATCACTTGACTCGCTAAATGTTTCTCAGAAACTAGAGTGCCTTTGAATATTTTAATACTGATCGATAAAAACGCTTAGTGACTTGTGAGTTTTCAATTTGAAAATGTTTTACGCATGTTTAGTATTGCCTTGTGGAAAAAAATGTGTAATATTTACAGTACACGCGAAAAGTTTAATAAACTAGAGGAAAGAGCCTTCAGCGGTTTCAGCATATTTTTTACCTTCGTCATAGCTGGCAAATAATAATCTATTTGATGGTAAGTGGCATCTGTACTCGTTTTGATTGGTTATGTTTTATCCGGCCGTAGTCTTAAGTTGGAATTGCTTTTGTTCCAGGAATTTCCCTTTGCCCGGAACACAGCCATGTAAACGTGGTTATTGTGGCAGTCACAATAAATCTACAGGACTGTAGTACCACCCCATGCGAGATCTTAAAGCAAGAACCTCTCCCACCACTGAAATTAACTTACTCTTTAACAAAGCATTTTACGTAGGTGTAATGAAAAAACCAAGAGTTTAACAAATAAATCGAACATTTTATACAATCATAAGGATAAATAATAAGATTTGATAAAATCATCTGTTTTCCATAAATTTGCTACACACAAATAATAACTTGTGATATGCTATTTAGTTTGCTGATAAGTTCACTCGTTGAAGGGTAATCTCGGCTTAGGAAAAGGTATTCTGGTCATTTTGGTACATTACTATCAAAAAGACGAAAAAACATTCGCAGAAACGAGAATTTGTAAAATTGAGGATTACTTTTGTATCTTTGAAATGTATATTTAATATTGTATAATTTTTAATATCATAGGTCTACAACCTTGTGTTACATTAAATAAATTGCTTTATTTAATTGTCTCCTAGAAGTTAGAAAATTGTTAAAATAGGAACGGCTGTAGGTAGTGATCTATGTACAGTTATAATTGATAAGGTTTTATCATAATTGAGTTTATGGGTAAAACATTGAAAAATTGACTTTATGTTTATTGTAATAACTTGTTGCGTGTAGGCTTTGGTGGTCGGTCTTATATTCTTAACACAAATAAGTCTTCAATTATCTATTTGTTATATACTCGTAATCTCCATACGCTTACACAGTTTATCTCGAGTTATGTACATCTGTGGTCCGTCCCTTTTGTTACCTCAATTGTCTATTTTCCGTCTACAGGGTTTTATAGTTGATAACTTAGATAGTGTCTGGCTTATGTACTACTTAGGTGCTTGAAACTAAGCTAGTTAATGCAATGTGGACTGCCGAGCTCACCTTAATTTAAACTCTAGATATCTACTAATGTTTACGTATTGCAATAAGAATTAGCGTTTAGTTACATGAATTACGTGGTGTTAATTATCTATCTAAGCATTTAGATGGGTATACAAAGTATCCGTAACTTGGGCAAAAATTTGATATGATATATGATATATCAGTCAGGTCCTTATGACAACTATGACGTGAAATAATACTTCAAGTACTTATACGTTGGGTTACTTTAAACTTTGAACAAAGTTGTGAAAAAGATTTATGATTTTTTTGGCATGGAAACGTTTGGATGTTTCAATATCGGGACTTCGTAAAACGAATCGCCAAATATTTTGTAGCAAATGCGAGGTAAAAAAATAAACTCTCAATCTCATAATTTTGTAAAATACCCGCCTTTCCGTAGTGAAAGTTGTTGGAGGTGTTTAGTGCTTGAAATCGTGATTAAAAATATAAAACTTACTGTAAACAGGTATGTTTTTGTGTTTATCTGTAAAATGTAGTTTATATATTATCATTGTGAAATTAAATTGTTATCCGTTGTTGATGTTAAATATTGTGGGAAACTGATAAAGTTTTGAGTACGTTCAAAATCGAAGTTATTTGGATAATATTGAATGGTTCAAAGTTACCCGTATCACAAACAAATATTATGTTGCGTAACTTTAAATACGTGCATAATGTTGCTCAGTTCTCATAACGATATTTTTTTCCACCAAATTGGTAAATAAGAAAACATTAATTATATATATTAATTATAATTATACCCAAACCTTAAAATATTCCAATATTAAAGGTATATTCAAAGTTACCCAAAGCTCATGGTAACTTTGAATTTGACTTTTGGGGAAAATTGTGGGTAATTCTATTGTTTTTTCCGTAAATTCATCATGTTATACAAATAGACCAATTCAAAAGGACATTGTTAACTCAATAAAATAAAGGTGTAATAAATATAAATCATATTGTAATATCTCAAATACTGTAAAAAATGTTCGAAGTTACCCAAATTGACTGTAATATGTCTAAATTATTTCACTTCATTAAGCTTAAGGATCAATATACAAATTGAAATTATTTTGAACTTAAGACTAACATGAGCTACGTGAAAACTATTTTAATTTCAAAAAATCCTCTTACAGAACCTACACTGCTATTATGGCAGATGTAGGTAAGAAATACTAATAAAGGGTTGAGTTCAAAATGTTCGTGCTGTCGGCCACTTATGTTTCAGTAAAATATACAGTTATAGTTATTTTTATTATAATAATCAATAAGGTTAATACCATATTTTATAATCACATGAGCTAAATATTAATTAGTTTTTTTTATTTTTAGTTTTAAAATAGCCATCATTAGAGTAAACTTTAATAACTATATTGTATTGCACCACACATTCTTTAATCTAAAAATATTTGTTTCTTCATTTAATAGGGAAAAAGGAAAAATAAATAATTAACTACTAATTAATTATTTATTGTGTTAGTTTGCTATCCCATAGTAAGCAGCATTCACTTGTTGCACAAAAACAGAGCGAATGGTTTTTTTTATTGAGGGTTGCCGATCAAAGAAACTAATTTCGCACATAACTCAAGCAAATAAAAAGCAAAAAAATATAACATTTGACTATAAAGCTGACATAAATATATTTTTTGTGATATTATTATGTTATAATTTCGACATTTTTTAAAGTAATTAATTCAACTGAATATCTATGTCATCTATTTTTTAATCATAAAGATTACCTCAAGTATTTCTTTTTGCATAATGATTAACCTATAGTTTGAAAACCTTGTCTGTATCGGTAAAGATGCACGCAGTTACATATTCTTTGATTTGATTTTATGTCTTTTATATATTTATTTACATAATTTGGTTCTGACTTTCTTTTTAGTAATTATTATTAAATGTTATAAAAATTAAGGTATAGTCATTTTTTGCTTAAAGTACTGAAATCAAAAGCTTATTGAGGGCCTGGAGTGAACTCCACTATTTGTTACAGTATTTGTATGCAATCATTTCATTATTCTTAAAATAAAAATATTTAAAACTTTAGTGGTTTATCAAAACTAGGTAAGAAAAAAAAATCAACAATCTATATTTCAACAAAGTGCGATTGGAAATAAAATAAAATAAACTCCGATATTTATTTTTACATCAAATTATCACAATATTTTTAGTATAAGTAAAATTTTTATGCATTACTGTGGCTTCCAACCCTTAATGATGAAGATCAATTAACCGTACAAGAAAGGCAAGGAACTACGCCATAAAGCCAGTAATTTATCTATCTTTACTTTTATAACAATAATAATATTATGAATGATAATTACGACAACGGAGATGAAATCAACAAGCGGACTTCTTGAAGCCAAAAGCACTGTTTACGTATAGTCTAGTTCTTTCAAGCGTCGAGTGAATTGGTATCTCGTGGACAGACGTGTCCTTCTTTCGTCGTCTTTAATTTGTCTTCACCGTCACTTTCCATCAGGTGAGATAGAAGACAAATGTGTAATACTTTTTCATAAAAAAAGTATTCACTCCATAACAGACTGTCGTGAATATACAAACAATACTAACTTGGTTACGTATTAGAATCTCGAAAATTAATATGCCTCCCTAAAATTGGAATACTGAATGGCGAATGATTTAAAATATCTGAAATTAAACATCGAAATATGACACACGTAAAAGTTTGAAAATGGTTTTTTTTTTTTTTTTTTTTTTTTCCCCTCCGCGGGAAGGGCAGGAGGATAAAAATGCTCTGACGCATACTCTGGCGCGATTCCAAAGTTATGTGGGACTCGTCCCGACGCCTACCAGAACCATACCCACTAAAAACCCCCTGTCGGCTCGTGCATTTTTGCCACTCAGCCTTCATCGGAGCGACGGCCAATTGGAGAAAGAGGCCGCGCTAGCGGGGCCCTTAAGGGGTCACCCGCTGGGATTTACATAGCACTGAAGGTGCTCAAAAATTAAAAGTAAAATAAAACATTAAAAATGAAAAGTAAATAATGAAACATTAAAAATTGAAAAATTTAATTTGCATTAATTCGAATTTACGTTAGAATTAGAATTGGCGGCCTGAAGGGCCTCGAGATCTACGGTTATCTTCGAACGTTCGCTTGTGTGCGCGTTTCTCGGTCTAGCGATTTTGTATGCCGAATCTAGGACAGGAGCAGTATATGAGACTGATTTACGAACAAGAGGATTGGGATGGGATTCGGCGCGTTTGAAGAACGATTCTGAGAGTGTTTTTAGATACTGTTGTACTGTAGGCAGTTCAAGATCTCTGTGCAGGTCCGCGTTGCGCATGTACCAAGGTGCGTTTGTGGCCCTGCGGCAGAAGAGGTTTTGAACTACCTGCAGTTTGTGCAGGACGGAGGGTTTGGCGTGAGCAAAGACTGGCGAAGCATATGACATGACTGGTCTAACGCAGACCTTATAAAGCGTACGTTTGTTTCTGAAGGACATTTTACTTTTTCTACCTAACATACTGTAAAGCCGGCCTAGGTAAAAACGTGCGAGTTTCGTTACTCTATCGACGTGAGGATTGAATGAAAGCGTCTGGTCTAATATGACGCCTAAATATTTAGTACTGCGCTTCCAGGGGATGGGAGTGCCTTGCATTCTCAATTGGAGATTGTTGGGGATACGACTGCGTCTGTAGTCGAAGTAAACCGCAGAGCTCTTCTCTGGGTTCACATCGATACGCCATTTTTTAAACCAAGCACCGAGGGTGTTAATAGCCTTTTGAAGTCTGGTGACGAGACCCGAGGCTCTGCGGCCTTTGGTGTAAAGGGCAGTGTCGTCGGCAAAGAGAGCGAGTTCGACGACTTTAGCTGGGATGGGAATGTCGTTAGTGTATACGGTATACAAAAGAGGGGCGAGGACTGAGCCTTGAGGGACTCCAGCCTTTATGGGACGAGGTGCGGAGAGCGTGCCTTCATGTTTGAAACGAAACGTGCGGTCTTAGAGGAACGACGCGATTATCCTAACTAGGCGAGCCGGTAAGCCTATTTTATAGAGTTTATAAACGAGACCGCTGTGCCAGACTTTGTCGAAAGCCTTGGCTACGTCAAAGAAAACTGCGATCGTTTTCTTTCGTTTCGGATAGAAGCCGTCGAGTATGTACTCGACGATTCGATGGACTTGCTGAGGGCAGGAGTGCTTAGCGCGAAAGCCGAACTGGTGGGGAATTATGAGAGGATCGCCGTCCGTTGGAAACAGATGGTTCCGCATTCGAGAGAGTATGACTCTCTCGAGAAGTTTAGACATTGCCTTGAGGAGGCTGATGGGTCTGTGATTAGCCGGGACATTAAGAGGTTTACCCGGCTTGGGTATGCCTATGACTGTCGCTTCTTTCCAAGCTTTTGGAAAGTAACTAAGGTCGAAGCAGGCATTGAAAATGATAGCTAACAAGGTAAGCACCTGTTGAGGCAGGTGCTTAAGTGCGTGGTTGGAAATACCATCCGCACCCGGAGCCTTTCTGGACTTTTGACTTTTGATGTGAAGCGAGATTTCGTCATTAGAGACTGTGACGGGGTCGGCGGTGATGGGGAGAGAGTTTCTACGGAGGACTTCGGCCTCCACCGCTTTGATGTGATTGGGATTCGCGGGTTGCGTGCTGGGCGAGCATTGAGACGCAACGCTGTCAGCGAAGCATTCGGCTTTCTCTTCGTCTTCGAAGGCGATAGAGCCATCGGGACGAGTGAGAGGAGGGACGTGAGAGGCGGCGTCTACGCGTAAGGCTCGGGCCATTCGATAATACGCTTGGTGGGACGGGGAGATATTCGCCATGAGATCGTTCATCTGGGCGTCTCGGAGTTCCGCGAGGCGAGATCTAACTTTGCGTTGTAGCTGATTCGCAGCTGTTCTATAGGCGGGCGTGGGATATTTCTTGGCTCTCCGGAGAGCCGCGTTTTTAGCTTTAATAAGATTGCTAATGGCTAAGGGAAGCGTGGGTTTGCCTTTCTTAGCAACCTTTTCGTTTACACTGATGGCTGAGTTGATAGCATCAGTGAGAGAATTTACTAACGAGTCTATTTTATCCGGGCTGTCTAATTGATCGGGCGAGATCGCGAGCGGAGAGTTTGGGGCCTCTAAGGCAGAAACTATCGTATTTTTAAAACCTTTCCAGTCGGTAAAGGTCTTAGGAGAAGTGACGTTAACGTTAGGCGGTCCTAGCACGAGGGAGACGGGGCGGTGGTCAGAACCTAGGTCATCGAGCGGTTCGATAGACCTGAGGTCGAGGTTGATATGCTTGACGATTGCAAAGTCGAGGATGTCAGGAG
The DNA here is from genome assembly GCA_923062675.1 of Marasmarcha lunaedactyla. Taxonomy (NCBI): domain Eukaryota; kingdom Metazoa; phylum Arthropoda; class Insecta; order Lepidoptera; family Pterophoridae; genus Marasmarcha; species Marasmarcha lunaedactyla. The sequence goes on along the minus strand of OV281352.1, from coordinate 18,784,701 downwards.
AGTGGTTCGGGTTGTCGGGATAGTGAGTGGGAGTGATAGGGGAGACGACGTCTAAGTCGAGTAAGTTGGTGATGTCGAGGAGAGCTATACCGCTTTGGTTGGTTGATAGGCACGTCCAGTCAGTATGTTTGGAGTTAAAGTCTCCGAACATAATGACTGAACGGCCGAGGGCGAGAATGGTGTCAAAGTCGCTGCGGATAGGTTTGGTGCCACAAGGTATGTAGACTGAAGCTATGATGATGGTCGGATGACCAGTCATAGCCAATCTACACACGGTGGCTTCCATGTTAAGGAGAGGAGGGGTAGGGAGAGGACAGCAATGGAATCCTCTTTTGTAGTAGATAGCAGTGCCGCCGAAACCGTCGCAGTTAGGCCTATCGTTACGTGTAAACGCGTACTTGGGAATCGCGAATCCCCTGGAGCGATTAGGAGTGAGCCATGTCTCCTGGAGAAGAAAAAGATCTGGTTCGTTGTTCTGAAGGAACAGTTTAATCTCGGGAAGGTTAGAGCTAAGGCTGCGAGCGTTAAAAGATACTAGGGATAAGCCCTTAGGTTTAATACGACTGGACGCGAGATTCGCGGGTCTAGACATTAAAATTTATTTATTTAAAATTTTAGAATAATTATAAAAAATAAAAGAATTTACAATGAACTTAGGAGCGAGTGATGCTCGGCTAACGCGAATAAACGCTCTTGAGGAGAGCGGGCGGCAGTTTGCGTGCGAGTACGGAAATTTCGTTAATGTCGACGTTTTGGATGACGTCGAACACGGTCTTCATGTCCTCAGCCAACGACGACTGAGGGGAAGATGACAACGCGGGACGCGGCCCTACGGGAGCTACGGGAGCTGGGATGGGTCGGGAAGGTGCAGGCGGGACGGCCGGACGCTGCCTCCAAGACAGAGCCGGAGTAGGCGACGGCTGAACGGGCTTTGCTTCCGGGGGACCCCGGTTGCGCAGCGGCGGGAAGTTGGCAGGAGTGAGTGGCGGCGCCGGTTTAGGCGCGACCCTCTTGGTGGTGGAGCGCGGAGCGCGCGGGCAACCCCTGTAGTTTGCTGTGTGGCCGGACTGGCCGCACAGCACACAGGCAGGGGGGGAAGTGGATTCGGGAGTGCGAGTGCACTCCTTAGTGAAGTGAGGAACCAGGCACTTTACGCACCTGGGGGGAGCTGAACAGTTAGCCGCTGCGTGGCCATATAGCTGGCAGCGGTGGCACTGCCCAGGGTGACCACGGGGGTTGGGACGCTCGACGGAGATGTTCGAGAGTCCGCAGATTGTGCGAGCCTCTTTGAAAATCTCCTTCGAGTCGGGAGTATTGGACAGGATTACTAGTGCTAACGGAAAACGCCTGCCGCGGTTGGAGTGCATCTTGTGCACTGCTGTGACCGGGAAACCCTGAGACTTAAGGTCATCGAGAATTTCTTCGTTGCTGAGTTCGAACGGGACGCCCCGTAGTACTGCGCGGATCTTACGCTCCTCCGGGAGGGCGTAGGTGTGAAACGCGATTTGATTTAGCGAGAGTAGCCTAGTGAAAGACCGGAAGTCGTCGACGGTCGCTAATTGGATTTTGATTGTATCGCCAGCGTTGGCGGCTTTTAAGTAATTGATTTTGTGCACTTTGCACAAGTTGGAAACCGCGGTCCAGCGCGCTTTTTCACGCAGGAAGACGGGCGGAGGGAGCTGAGGCTTCGGCGGGACGGGAGCGCAGCGCGTCGCTGGCTTCGATGTGACCGACGGAGACGCGGTTACTACGATCGATTTTAACGGCGCGGGGGCTGGTGTTGAAGACACCGGGGAGGGCTCGGGTATTGAAGATACCGAAGCTTTCTTAGAGCGCTTCTTGGAGCGCTTGGCGACGAGTTGAAACGCGGGCTCAGGAGAGCCGGTTAATGTGACGGCATCTGACGACGTATCAGACTCGGGTTCGGAGTCGCTCCCGGGAGCGGTACGCTTACGACGCGACGCGTGAGAGGATGCGACCGATTCGCAGTCCATCTCGGACGAGGCGGGAGACGCGGGAGAGCTTAAGACCTGAGGGGTCTCGACGTCGGAGGCCTGAGGGGCCGGGGTTGAGGCCTGAGGGGCCGGGGACGCGATAGTTGCCTGTAAGGCCTGCGTCAGTACGTCATTCGATATGCTGGCGCCGGACGCAACGAGCGCCTGGGCGAACGACCTAGCAAAGTTTACCAAGCTTTGCTGGTCCATTGGGAGGGCTTGGTCCTACGATATATAAAATATATAAATATATAAGAATGCCTAGGTTCCCTAGCAAACCTAGCACCTAAACCTCCCTACCAGCGGTAGGGGGGCTGGGGACGACGCGAGGTGGTGCCCCTAGCTCGGACAGCACTGTACCGTCACCCTGGGAAAGGCCCAAGTGCAATGGGATCGGGTCAGCCGGTTTCTCCTTGGCCTGAAGGGCCTTGGAAGCGCACCGGGGCAACGCTATCAGGCTTAGTTGTCACCGTTAAGTATCCACCTGATCAAACGCGAGTCTACTACGGAGTGTGTCGTCAATAAATTGACGACAAAAACCGGCCGTAGACCTGACGGAGTTGGGTTGCACTAAGAGTGCGGGATTGACTACGTTACGACCGGCCGGAGCCGGCCGCAGAGCGAGTCTCTGACTACGTACAGGCGCCAAGCGTCGAGTACGCAGCCAGAAAGACAGCCCGAGTCTTGCAAACCACTATCGAATTTAATCGACCGCGGTAAGCTCAACCCTGTTGTTGCTGCACTCACCGAAGTGAGGTTTTTACTTCGAGGGGTGCACAGAGTGCGGGATTGACTACGTTACGACCGGCCAGGGGCCGGCCGCAGAGCGAGTCTCTGACTACGTAGCAAGCGCCAAGCGTCAGGTACGCAGCCAGAAAAACAGCCCGAGCTTCGCAAACCACTATCGAATTTAATCGACCGCGGTAAGCTCAGCTCTGTTGTTGCTGTGCAAGAGACCGATTTACTTGCAGCCGATCGAAACCGACAGCAGAGTAAGCCCTAAAGAGGCTAACAGCGTATGAGTGTTGCTACGAGTTGACGTCGTGAGACGACAATCGTGACTCAACTGCTGGAGCGACCGCGAACACGTCCGAGCGGGGCCGGACGCAGAACGGATCTGAGAGTGGCGTTTGAGTATTGATACGAGTGGAGTCGTGAGACAACAATCGTGACTCGGCAGCCGGGAGCGACCGTCAAACACGTCCGAACGGGTCCGGACGCAGATGAGGTCTGTGTTGAAAATGGTCAAAATACCTTATTGATATTGTGGCCAGATGAAGTTCAGATCCTCAACGAGGATCAAAAAGAATTTGGGAGAATAACGAGCGAATGCACTTGGAAAAAAGTTTGAGAACCATTGACGTATCATGACAGTTATTTGTTAATAGTTTGATACGAGATTTCGAAATGCATAGTGTTAGATATAAGTACTATAATCGGTCGTTATAATAACGTTATTTATGATCACATTAACAAAATATTTATAACAACAACACTATATGTTTTTTACCCTTATTTATTACCTAAATTAATCCTAGATGAAATTCCTTGCAGCACATTAACCTTGGCACTGAATTAAGAAACATTAAGTAAATCGATAGTGGCCGGTTACAGACAAATAATTTCACAAAGAACTTAAGCCAGACAATTTATGTGATCGCAGAAAGTTCGTAATGCACCAAACATAACCATTGAGCATTCTTGTCGTTCTCTGCGCCATAAATTGTTGAAAAAGTTGGGAACCTTTTACTTAAGTACTATTAATAACTTGGAAATATGAAAAAGTTTTTTCCACCTATAGACGTTTCTTAGAAACAATAATATGTTTAACAAACTTAAAATAAATAGTTTTAGTAAAATAGCATAGATACGATAGTATATTTGAAAAATAAAATAATTAAAGATTTGTTCTTCCTTTTTTAACACCAAACCATAAGTAAGATTAGTGTTTCAAATATAAGCGCTTGTTTTCTTTCACGTGGTTCCGTCTCAACCGATTTTAATCTAGAGTTCACCAGCAAAGAGATCAAAATCAAATGAAGAAATTTGACGTTTTGCGGCAGTATGACGAGCTGTTGGCTGTACGTGGTTCTATAGCGTTTTTAAGTCTGATTTGCCAAGGTATGGAATGAACTGCCTCTGTCTGAATAGGCCCCTACTTAGACAGCCGTGTAACGGCCTCATCTTCATCTTAATTTCCATCAGATGAGATGGAAGACAAATGACAGCCAACCATCTATAAAGAAATATAGTCCCTGATCCAGTATTAATTTCTGATTAAAATATATCATATGTAATTCTGGGTAATGTAGCATTCTAATAAACGAAGTATTAGAATCGGTTTTATAATTTCATCGAATCTGACCTCTTTATAATACAACTAGAAATTTAATGCCCACATCTTTAGACCAGCGTTAGTTATCGGTACTGCCGGCAAAACTGAATATGCGTAGATGACATTTCGGAAAAAGCGTTTCGCTTATGCCGTTCGGGTTTTGCCGAGAGGAGCCGAACGTGCCGAATTTGCATTTACCCGAATAGACTACCATATCGATACCACGAAAATATGTGTAGTAACTGCATCGGACCGGCCTTGCCGTGCTACAAATAGTGTCGAACCGATCGAGCCAGCCCGAACGTGTGGGAAGCGCCCCCTACGCAGTGTCATCAACCCAGCACCTGATCCCGAGGAAGTCGATCATAATATATCATAATAACGTGTGTGTTGATCTTTAATGGTGAAACAATTATTGAAGGAGTTGAGGAGGGCGATGGCTGGATCCCGCTTTAACTCGTGAACGGGTGCCGGGGGGAGGGAGACTTGCCGAGCTAACGGATGCAGATAAGAATAACTTTGTATAGACATAAAAAGACTCTGTAAATTTATTTTGAATAAAAATTTTGAATTTTTGAAGTTTCTTGCCAGTTAGTCACGAAGGGTTTATCCGAACTGGTGGTAGAGTCATGTTTTATTTGACATCAATAAGAACAAGTCAATTGTCAATGTTGAGAAATAAATATTTAATTTAATTTCATTTCAAAGTTGGTTTAGTCGAATCAGAGTTTATTCATTACAAATTAAATTACAAAAAAGTTTTCTGCTCATATCGATAGATTAGAGAATTTTAAGACGATCGTAACTGTAGTACACCAGCTTTGGAGGTTTTTATTATATACAAGTGATTTTCTCGAACTTTTTATTTAGGAATTAAATCGAACATCCATTCTTAAAAATAAATCAATCGTTCATCTTTCTTCTCACATGTATCAGCGGACAAAAACTTCAATATTTCAATTAAAATCGACATAGTTCGCTTGGCAAGTTTTATTACTCCATCGAGTAGAAAAACTAATCAACTTGGTGCGATGTATCGCCTCGTACACTGAGCTCGCACCAACTCGAGATGAAACTCGGTTGTCAGGTAGGCAATGGAAACTAGCTGTGTGTTTACGGCGAACTATGACAATTATTTTACTGGGTATAATGATTCTTAATTGCTAGGAGCAATGGAAGATATACTGGTTATAAAGTAGGGCCGACGAGACGAGATTTAAACCAACTGACCGTTACTGAGTTACATTACGATAGCGAGCGATCATTATATCTGTCCATATCTCCCGTACGGAATGTGTTCTCAGCAGATCACGGTTGTCATTGAGTGGTTCGCAGTACAGTAACGCTATCAGTACAGAGCTTATCGACCTGTATATAAGGTTCATAATGTTTTGAGCCCTGAAAAATTGTTTAAATTCCTTATTTTGGTCTCTAGATACTTAGCTTTAGAAAATGCGTAATCTTTGTTTTTTTGAACATACAAATTGCTTTCAGGGGAATATGTGTTGTAAGTTTGACGTGTCTGTGTAACTTCGGACAAAATGTGGGCTAAAGGTTCATCATTTGGCATATCAACATTGAAACAGCAAAAAGTACTAAACAAAGTCCTTTTTCGTTCAGGATTCCCAAAGTTTGGACCAAATTGTAAGGGTTTCTTGGATAGGCGTGTAATATCCTAATCTTCACCGTCACTTTACAAAAGGTGAGACGGAATCAAACGCCTAGCTTGTGAATTCACGATCGTAATAATTACTCAATCTTCAGTTTGACAGCTGAAAACGTATGCGTAGATTATAAATGAGTAATTAACACAGTTAAAATGCATTTAAGTATAAACCTGCAAAATATAATTTCAGCAAGACATTAACGCAGCGTGGTGTGCCATTAACAACAAGTTAGGCGAGTTGGTTCTTACGCACCTTTTTAAAGATAGATGACATTTTGGCAACTTTTTTAGAAATTTTGCGAGGGTGAATAATTAGCGGCTTTATTTTTATAAAATTTTGTTTTATTTTCCTGACATTTTTTTATTTTAATTAATGTTCATCAAAAATGCGTTACGTAACTAAGGTCCACTGTGTTTAACGATTAAAATGAGTTTACTTGTTACATTAAAAAGGGTTTTAACCGTTTAATTTTTTTTTACGGCCGAGTAGGGTATTTGGTGATAGCCGAAGGTCCCAGGTTCGAGTTCTGGTCGAGGCATTTATTTGTGTTATGAACATAGATGTTTGTTCTTGGGTACAGGTGGTTGATGTTTATATGTATATATGTTAATTCCGGCTCTCACTCCAGTTCGCTGTATGGTCATCCATAATACAAGTTCTGCTTACTTTGTGGCGGTATACAGTTGGTGTGTTTGTCTGGTAAAAAAAAAGAAGTTTTTTAAGATTCGCGTCAAGAACAATTGGAGTGGGAGTGTCGAACTATTATACTGAGCACAAAAATGGGTTTAAAATAAACATTTTATACGTGATAATAGACTTATTAAATTAATTGATTTAGGATTGATTTAGATATTGTCAAGGATTTGGTCATGCGTTAGCTCTCGCGGCTGAACGCAGACTGAAATTAAATATAAAAGCTTTTCATTGCAATTAGAAACAAAAAAGGCTCTTAGCTGATTAATGCATAAATGCAATGCATTTGTGGTGTAACAGAACGTCTGGAGTCCCGTCATAATGTGAGCTTAAAATCCTTTGTGGTGACAGTAACACGAAGCCATCTCTCGACCTTCACCAAGGAAGAATTTAGGCGACAGTAGTACTGTTAAGCAAATTCCGTGGACGAGTGACATCACCTAGAGGTCGTGTGAAATAATTATACATAATACTGTTATTGGACCTTCGTAGCCTGAAATAAATGAATAAATAAAATGTTATATTCATGGAACACATGTAAGTTTATAACTGTGTGAAAATAACTTAATCTAATTTGCCCTCGTCAATAACGATGGGTTTTAGAGGGGTACAGTAAGATTTAGTGAACTACGGCGAGAACCTGGAACTGTTTACAAAATTTATTTTTTATAATATTTATTTTTTTATATTTTGTTATTAAGGTTCACCAACAATTGTTCACACTGTTTCTTTGTACATAAATTGCTTACAATCTTAACTTATTAGCGTGACAATCACTTACAGGTAAACACTACATGCTTATCTATAACTATTGTGAAAAAAACTATTGTCATACATAATTGACTCTTTTTAGGGTTTATTAATAAAAGGTAAACCTTTGAATAACAATTTTCTTACACCTTTGTCGTGACTTGTACGCCTTGTATGTAAGGAAGGGTTGATTAGACAATATATGTATATATATATATATATATATATAATACTTTGATGACAACAAAAACAGTTTCTTTCTGTCATAGCACGTATGATTCACAAAGTCTCGCCCCGCTACTTTTTTATTATATGATATGCTTTGAACTAAAAAAAAACCCAATAATACTTAGCACTGATTTTTTTAATTATTCCGATGCACCGGACTAAGCGTCCGTTACAAATTAAGGACTTAGTTTACCCCTGTGAAATTCTAAAACTAATTTTCCGGTGCGTGAACAAAAATATAATTACATGGTGAACGAGTGTTGCGAGTGAACGAGTGAAAAAATGCTTGGTGTTACATTTCTTAATGATTAAAATGTAGTGTAGCGAGTTTTTATTTAGATAATGTGTATTTTTGTAAGCTATAAATATTTTGTTTTGTTATTACATCAATACGTTTTAGTTTCTTTGCATTGGGCTTAGCGCATGGTGTAATTAGTATTAAAACTACCCCTAAATACTTATAGGTAGGTAGCCTAAGTTTATCTTTTTGCAGATAGATTTTTATTCTCGGTGCATATTTCTTGAGGATTGCTCTAGTACTTATTTAACAAAATTTGAAACGTCAAGATAACGTTTTAAAACAGTTTAAGGGTGCTTATGCTGAGGGCAAAGACTTTATTTTTGGGGGATGAGGAAAAAATTGGTTATTGTCTTTGTTAAACTACAACTAAATTTAAATTTAATAAGAAAACTTTGAAAATGGTTGCTATTTTATTGTGCAGAATTATCGCCGTTCTTCCGAGGATGTGTGTACTTAATTGGTATATTTAGTACACACAATTGAGTATGGTTCATGATCGGCGGTTCTCAACGCTATGTCAAGGAAATTCATTATTTCGTGTTCGTGTATATGCGTGTAAATGTATGGGTAATATTTGATACAATTTGAATTTGTGAGCTAACGGCAAGTAAACTCAAATAAAGGTGTTTCTGCTTCTCTATATTAGACGTTCTGTGAATGAAACACAACCTAAAGGTTTAGTCTTGGTTACCCAAAGGTTACTTAAAATGTTGTATTTTTTTACATAAGTCAGATTCAGACTAGCTATGAATACCCAGTAATAATACAGCTTGTAGATTAAGATTTCGATCTAACGTTGATTGCTCATCAAGTGCATAGGTACTGCTACCGATGTGGCAATTACTTAAAGTCTTGTTCTTGAATAACGCCATTAACAAAGAAAGTCGTGAACACAGATTCTGAACAGAAACAAAATATTGTTGTCTCATCGTGTATCTCGTGAAAATATGTTAAATATGGCCTACGATGCATAGGAAATGAAGCATTCTAAAAGCGAAAATATTTTACTGGTTTTAGGGATGACCAATTCCAAGTAAACAAAGAAAAAAATTATTTTCTCTTGGTACATAATAATAGTAGTACCTACATAAGTCTAATACAAACGATCGAAATATATATTTTTTATTTATAAGTAATTGGCAAACTTGTCTTCCATATCACATGATGAATGGTATAAATACGCGGGTGATACACCCCCGTCCAATAGGAACTTATTCACACTACACTGAAACATCCCATGGTTATTTCAATATAAATTATGCCAAAACCAATAAAACAGTAACACATGATTAATAACTGAGGTATTTTACTAATTTATGATTATCCTAATGTAGAAATAGTGAAATGGCAACCGACGCGATCGATCACACATTTCGTAATCAGACGCTTGAAAAAGGATTTAAAAAAAACAGATGACACTAAACAATTGAAACCACAGTACCTACAACTGTCTTGTCTCTCATGAAATCTGTGCTACACTTTCAGTGCTCATACAAAATTAATTCTCAATCGTTATAAGAAGCAAGACTTGATGCCAGTAGGTTCTGCAGCTACCTTTATTACGGTTCGCCAAGTATACTTTCATAAATAACATACTACATTGTTAGTACTGGCTATTATTGCGAGTCCTCGGTTGGAGAAGGTTCCATACAGAGATGAAATATTTGACTGATGCCTTAATTTAAGTAACGATATTATAATATTTTCTTAAGTTTCCACCATTCATTATATTAAATAAAAAAAATATTACACCGATTAACCTGTGTTTAATTATACTTTTACATTTTGTCTTACTTACACAGGAGTCTTGACATAATGTTTTCATAACTGTCAAAACGCCTGTCATCTTAGAACACGTTGTTTGTAAAGATACCGAATCGACTTAAAATGTGAAATATAGGCTGTGAAACGTAAAGAAGCTGGGTATTTTATGCTAAACTAGATTCCTATCAACTATTGATTTATATGATATAATATTTACATATATATTTAAATTAAATGTCTTCCTGTTTGTTAGACAGTAGGTATGTGACCATGGTGTCAGTTTTTTGGTTATACTTACGATTTACAATATGGTTTGTTGGAGTAGCTAGTCGGAGTGTCATTTATTCGTGTTACTCCTCTAAATTCATTCATGTCTTGTCTTCAGTCAAAAGAATAAGGACGTGTTGAACTAAACAACAATATTAGTCGCCAGTGATCGTACCTTTTCAAACACGAGACAAAATCGAAACAAATTGGAACATTTCATAAGAAAAATATTACTTCTAAGTAAGCTCATTACTTAGGTACACAAATTAGGCACATTTTCGAACATTTTTATCTCACAATCAATTTTACGTACTCGTAAATACTTTTCTAGATTAATTGAACTACAAACATTCGGATAGCAAGACGCTCATCTAGTTTCGAATGTTGCCACAGTAAAATTACTGAATTATTTTCCTAAGAATTTCTCTACCAAGTAGGCTGGTGCCTACAACGTCTATAATATCTAAATTTCTAGGTCAGACTGGTTCTCAAGAGTTTTACGAGAGATCCTAAGAAAATAGACATCGTGAATAAAATATGTCACTTACTGAACTTGTTAAGAACAGACTTGTAAAGAGGGAAAGATATTATTGAGAGGGAGAATTCTTTATTTAGTACCTAGAGTGTGTAATTTAATTATATTAAATATTAAAAAAAAATAATTGAATATCATATGTTATATTATTAATTAATAAAGTATCCTTACCACCCATTTCATATATTATAAACTAGGTTTGGGCTATGTTTCAGGCACAGATATCAAAGTTTAAAGTAGCTTCTTGGTGATTAAGAATATTGGAGTAATTTCAAAACACTAAAACACAAAATTTATTTGTTTTGTTTGAACAGAATTTGCTTATTTGGAGAGAAACTACAATAAGTTCGCAATCGTATATTTACATTTCTATTTATATTGCACCATAAGTATAAAATGTCTTAAGTGGTAACTGAAACGTCTTCGTTACGTTTCCTTAAAAGTGAGGTTAAAATGTATAAACATAAAATACGATTAAAAAGTGTTTAATGAGTCTTTGTCCCTAGGGCGCAAAAAATTTCTGCTACCTAAAGACACTATAAAAACACTATAAAATTAACATCTTTCTCATCAAAATAACATTTCTTTTCGCTAAGGAAACATCTCGGCAGATTCGACATCCATCAACGCCATTCTTGTCAAACAAAGATAACACAATAGTGCTACCAAAGTGCGCCGGAGTAATAACACCCTTGAACCCTTCAAGGGCAAGTGATGTGGGGCGCCCATTTCAATATAAATATTATTGCAACGCTATACTAAATTCAGTATAACATTTGCATATTTATGGCAACATCGTACAACCCTTGATAAACATGCAGGGACGAGCAAGGATTCGGGGACTACTGTTAAGATTTAGATTTTCGTCCGAATTTTCGGAGATTTTTTCGTTCAATCTCTTCGTTCGTAAATCTCAAATTAATGGGATTTTATTTTTATTGTTTGTTATTAAACGTGTATTACTACTAAAGTTTTTTTTGATTCTCAGATATAGTTATTTTTAATAAACGAATGCTAACAAGCAACTAATGTATTTTGTAGCGGCTAGGTCTTAAATAATAAAGCTCTCATAACATAAACAAAATTTACTAACTATAATAAGTAAACACTGAATATAAGACACGATCTTAATTTGACAATGAAATTGACAAATGAGTTTAGAATTATGCAGTGAAATGGAACCGGGAAGCTACGAAACTTCGCCCGCTATATCGCTATTCACGAGGTAGCATTCCATATAAGACTGGTACGGAGTGAAGTTTGTTTTTGACACAATAGGCCCTTTTCCTCGAGAAGGTTTGAGTTTCCTTAGAGCTATTTCCTTGTATACAGGCCAATGAGATTCGGGGATTAATTCAAAGTGTCTTTACGCGCGAGATCTTAACTGTGTGCTTTCGAAGCTGAAACTAATGACAGCTGTCGTTCGCATCTAAAGTTAAATTTATTTCAGTTGTTCTGCGCTCGCTGGCTGCTTCTTCGCATTAGTGCTGAATTATTGTGGCGTAGTATGCCGGCGTAGAAACTTAAAATAGTTTTCATTGTTTTATGTAAGACATATTGTGAAATGCACTGTATATCTTTGTAATGAGGGGTTTTGGTATAATTTTAATTTGACAGCTATTATACGGATATTAAGTTACGTGTAAGCATAAATTTAAAAAAAATCGGAGTGACGGAAAAAATAACGCAAAACTTTTGAATGGCTGAACCGATTTTCTTTAACCATGTTTTATCCAACTTGTAAACCAATCAAAATCGGTTCACCCGTTTGGGAGCTATGGCGCCACAGACAGACGCACAAACAAACACACAAACAGACATATCAAACTTAAAAAGTATAACACCCCTTTTTTGCGTTGGGGGTTCAAACATAGAGAAGACAAAAACTAATGGATAGCTATTTTCTGTTGTTTCTGACTGAAGAGTTGTTTTTGTTCCCCTCGACGGAGAGGGCAGGAGGATAAAAAATAATCTGACGCATACTCCGCGCGCGCGACCGGAGTTATGTGGGACTCGCCCCGAGAGTTTGGGTACACTACATAAATACGAAAAACTTAATTCCGATAGTCATAATCACGAATTTCAAAATTTCGAATTTTATAAAACCGAATGGATCAAAATTGTTGATCAAAAGTGTTTCATAATCCCTAATTTTTCTTCATCGAAACTTTAAAATTCCAAACGTTTATAATTACGGAAATCAATAAGCCGAATTTGAAGGTAACCATAAAAAATCCGAATTAATAATAATTTATATGTTCGAGCATTCAAGTAGTCAGCTGGAAATGAGAAAGTTTGCTGTGCTCGCTCGGCTTGCGCTGCATTATCTACATATAGACTAACTGGTCCTCTTCGCTTCGCTCGTTATCGCGCCTATATTGTATAGTTTCAAAATGTGCCTAATGAATTTTAATTTGTGTCACAGGAGATTTAGATTATAATTTTGAGATACAAAGTCTGAATGTTAGCGTTGAATTTTCGGAAAATTAAAATTCGGAATACCATATTTCGGACTAGTAACACAGCGGGTTTTTAATTCTTTGTACTAATGAAAGTCGGAAAATTAAAATTTCGTCTTTATGAATTTCGATAAAATAAGAATCGTGTTTTTGAATAGTCAGAATTTAGTCTCTTAGGGATTGTGAAATTCGGAATTTTAAAATCGGAATTACATAATTCTGATCTTTTGGGTGTACCAGAAGAGTTTATATCGTTTTAGTTAAGCTATACAACACTTTTAAATTCTCTACTTATACAATTTAAAAAAAAATTACTTTTGCCAAGACATAAAAAAAAAAACAATAAAATAATACGATGCTCCGTGTCGGATCGGCCATCCCCAGTGACTTGGGGTAGTTTAAATTTCTAATTGTAATTTATTTTTATAGCCATCTCGTATGGAGTGGGTATTAGGGGTCAAATAAACACATCTGCATTAAACTGCTATAAATGTTAATGAAAAGTCAGTGAAATGGACGCTGGGACATCACCCGACGCGCTTTACTGTTTTATGTAATATGACCTTATTAACTTTATTGATTAGAGTGTAGGGTCAAAAAATAAATTGATTATCGGCGATACCACGCCAATAATAGAGAGCGAATACAGATGTTTGGTAACAAGTGTTAGATAGCGATTGCTTAACCAAGTGTCTTAGATTATAATAAAAACAAAACTATCTATCAATTAATTTTCTTGATTGTTTAAGTAATATCCACGTGAATCTGAAAAGATAATTTGTTAGTTTATTAGACTTAAAAATAGTTCCAAAAACAATAATAGAACAGACAGATTTACAAGTGTTGCCAGTAAAAAAACCAGTGAAGTATATTTGGCATTGTATATGAGAAAGATAAATAAGATACTAATTTTTGAATTACAACTCGAACCACTAAAAAAATAAAAAATAATTGATACAATATAGTATTTTGATACATACCATTTCTTGATACAATATTATATCTCAATATTTTTAGTAGAAATTACAAAAAAATAAATGACAACACAGACAGAATCTCCTGACATTGATTTAATTGACATTTGATCTCTTTTATTTTGTCTATATATATGTTTATCTTCATGCAATTTAAAGGACTTTTCTTATTCTACTATATTCATAGCCGGTCAACGAGCATTCGATCTACCCGATGAAATGAAATGAAATGAAATCAGCTGTGCGTCCCCTTTAACCGGACGAAACTCAACTACGTGAACGTGGATACTTTGGCAGACAAAATAAGGATTGCACTAAATAGATTTTAATTTTAATTGCATTTTTTTAGTCTTTAATGAGGTACTACTATGTTTACTTATTATATGTCTAATGATTATGTCAAGTTCTATTAAAAATTCTCCAAGCCAAAGTAGAAAAGAGATAACGAAAGACTGGAATCAACCTTAAAGCAATTTCACGTACAGCCACCAAGTAGCGATGCTATAAATCAAAATCAGAAATATCTAAATATGTTATTTAATTAATGGTTTACAAAAGAAAACCTTAACGAACGAGTTACAACTCTCCTACTCCAAGGGTTTCATTTTAACTTGACATCGGTTACGCATGATAAGTTCTCAACCATATATAAAAAAAGCGATCTTTAAGACTCCGATATTATTCCATAAATTAAAACATATTGACACTTGACATAACCTAAAAATACGAAAACTAAAGATGTCACAATAATTAGGTACTTCTAACGTTTTTACTTTTTATAATTTTTAGACGAATGCAATCAGTGCCAGGAAAAATATTGCACAGGGACTTGCCATACTCCTTTTTAAAAATAAACATTCAAACTGTGTTGATTACATGGATGTCTGTCTCTGCCCGGATTCCACCCTGGGACCTCTAACTTAGATTATCTGTAAGTTACGTAACTCTAAACCTATATTTTGTAGTTGTCACTAAGGCACTGTTTCTTGATAACTAAACTTTTTCTGTTATAATTATCGGAAGGTAAAAATGATTTACGAACAAGTAAAACAAAGTAATGCAGTAAATAGGTAAGCTAATACCTAGGTAGGTACAGTCACGGGTTCTGATAGAGCAAGAAAATAAACTTTGCTTCACTTAGATTTTTGGTTTATTGAGTCTATGAACTACAAGTAATAGATTAATATAAGGAGTACAAGTATAAGAATATAGTTAGAATTACAACTTATACCCATACTATGATGGCGTATATTTTATGAAGATATCACTAACTTCTAACAAGGCTGCAGTTGCGTTGCGTCAAGAGCTCATACAGAAAATATCTTGACAGTGGACAGCACCTTGCTATTCGAATTCGCGAAAGGCTTGTGCATTGGCAACCACTTTTTTAGAAATTGACGGAGGTGTTACTCCTCGAACATTATAATCGCCCCACTCGAATAAAATCTACCTTAATCTATGATATACACTCCTTATCCCTATTAGAGAGCCCTATTTAAGTGTGGATAATACGAGTAATACGTGTTAGGGTGACGTTCTTACTAAAATCCTTAGTTTAGCCAATTCAATGTAAAAAGGAAACAATCACTGGCAGTAACCCCATAAGCAAACCCACACTAAAAGTTTATGGCATCACCTGCTCTTTCTAAGATTTTACGTGAAAAATTTCGTTGAAAATTCGCAAAACAGTTAAAAAATTTCATACTTAAAAATTAATTATACTATTGTTTCGAAATTAATGCAAAGTTTAACAGAAAAAAAGTCACTTGGCGGAGGCTCCATGGTACGGGCATTGCTTTGTTCGGAAAAAGAATTATTCGGTTTTTGTACAGTAGGGGGCGGGGGGCGACACTACAATAGATACGAAAGTGAGCCTGGACCTAGGCACCTGTACATATACTAGTTTGCTTTAAAGTTTACTTGTTATATTTTTTAGTATGGCGTTAAAGGTATAAGAGAGCAAAGGTAATAGATAAATGAAAAACTAGAATGTATAGGCCAGCGACATTTGACAATTAACTTCTCAAGTTCAGAGGACAGTCAAGCTCTCATATTATACTTGAATTTTATTATAATTATAATTCAAAAATTACATCCAACTTTGAACTTATCAGTTTGTCGCAGAGTTATTAGGTACTGTTGTTATACGCCCAGAAGTTTAAACTATTATTTATATTAAGTATTTATTTCTCTTGTATCACATATTGTACACATTCGTCGGCTATCAAAAATGTAAAATTAGTTTTGCGTTTACAAACCCTGTCAACTATCGCAAGGAATAGCTGGGATCGGAACAGTGCAGTATAAGTTAGATGAACGGATGACATATGACGGCAAATGGTTAATCAAGGCGCTTCTAAGTGTAGATTTTACTAAGCGAATTTATACATTGACTACACTTAGTCTGGGTCTAGATTTGCTCAGTAAAATCTTTATTTAGGTTAAGTAACTATGATTTAAATTCACGTCTCTGAGTGCGAGCGAGTGGTACAAAATATACATTTCCCTATTGAAAGAGGTGCTGTAAAAAAGATCCATTTCAGACTTCAAAAACGCAAAACGATATATTATAATAACTTACCTAAAACAAAAAGTTAAACTTTTTGCACAATAATGTACCTTGTTAGTATTTTTACCTACTCCGTTATCGAGAAATTCTTTCTTTTATTAGTAATGATTCATGGCTTTTAAATTTTATAATCTTATTTTGAAGTTAGGAATTAGATTTTTTAAGAATAGGTATTAAAACAGCATATTTTAACCATCAACTGTTTCACCTTGTATGCATTGTACTTTTCCACACTCTAATGTTTATTCAAATATCACCGGCATTTATTTTGCCAAAAGATAAAAACGATTGCAATAACCTATTATTGTCTGATAACGTTGCAGAAACGTTTAAAAACCTAAATAAATACAGAGCCGAAAGCTGTGATCGCTGAACAAACATTTAAAAAAAATATATAAAATTTTAATTAAAAAGCCATGTTTGTGTTAAATCGGAATATATGTTTTTTTTCTTATATCACAACGACTATAGGTCGTAGTAATGGGAATGAAGAGTTGTTCATTTAGTATTTTTTATAAAATTTTGTTTAGAAATACTATAAAATGCATGTAAAAGAATACCCTGTGGATTTTAATGCAAATGATCTTCTAATTATTTTCTTGTTTTGTCCCGGGGGTAAAGACGAAATGGCTCGAAGTTCAGGAAATGCCCGAACAGAGTATTATTGCAGGGGCAGCGTCAGCTTTTCTGTTATGATATTGATCATCCAAGGAAAAGATTTCATGGTTGGCGGAGACCAGTTAATTCCTTTTTTTTGATACTGTGACTACAGAAGAAAACAGATTTAAGGATGCATCGATAGTGAATCTAAACATGCGTACTGTACTTTTTTTTCAGTGAGACTAAGAATCTTTATTAGCGCTTTAAATATACATTTGTTTGTGAAGTTTCTTCTTCATTAGTTTAGATAAAATTTAAAGTAAAAACAGCCACCACACCGAGCGAAATCATTTTCAAGAGATAAGAAGAGTACGTGTGCATAGTAAAAATGTTTATTTTTGTAATGTATTTCTTTTGTCTTTTTAATATTTGTATTTTCTTTCTTGATATTTGTATGAATTAATATTTTAATACGTATTTACTAACATTAGTTATAAGTCTTAATTGTCTACTAACAGTTATGGAAGCAAATCTGAATTAAATAAATTAATTTCAATTTGAAATGCTCTCAATAAATTCTATGGTTGCCGAAGTAGACATTTGTGAAAGTGAAAAACTAATGTCGTGTTATCTTCTGTTACATATCTGGTCTTACAAGATCCGAACATGGGAAGTGCTGGAGCAGGCGTCTCATACATTGTTTCATTTACTGTAGTAATATATCTTTTACTTTTATACTTGAGGAGTGACTTTACAAAAGGGGATATCTACATCTTATCATTTTTTTTCAGAAAATTAAGAAAACCGACAAAGAAAACAGATTTACACAAAGTCTGCATAGCTATGTAGGTACTATGTAATAAGATTAATAAAAGGGCATATAAAAATAATATTTGGCTTTCTAATTTAGTGGTACAAAATAAACAAAAAGTTAAATATCCCCTTTTGCAATGATAAGATGTAGATATCCCCTTTTGTTAAGTCACTCCTCACTTATATTAAGCAAATGTTTGAGTTCATGACTTCTCAACACATTGATTATTGGGTTATTTCTAATTTCTCTGCGTTCGTTCATATTTATAAATTATTTACTTTATTGTAATTTTGTTTAGATTAGTGCAATTCACTAAACTTAATAAAAACGGAGGTTTCTCTAGTAAAAATTAACTTTTCTAACAATAGAAATGCCATTTTCGCGAGCTAATGAGCGCAAAAAGAATTGCTCCCAGTTACCGGGCTGGCTGTATTAATTAGGTTAAGTAGTTTGTCTCTAACCGCAAGATAATGTTGTGATGTCGTTGTAACTGGAGAGGGTTGCGAGAGAATGGTGTTGCCAACGTAAACCTATTGCTGGAATTTTTGGCATTTACGGCAATACTGCCTGTCATTCTGACGTAAATAATTAAAAATTTTGTTATTACATAGTTCAGTATTGCTTTTTTGTACTAAGCTGTTGTTTACGGTTTTGTCAGGAGAACCGCTTTCGATTTTAATGAAAAGTGATTTGACTGTTAGTTAAGAATTTGTCGTAGCAATCTAGTGCAAGAAACTTCAAACTTAGGTATGACATAAACCGCGGGTTGATTGGTAATTGAAATAAATAGAATACTATTACAATTTGTTTACCAATGACAAAACATAAAAATATTTCCATAAAGACAACACTATTTAAAATAAAATCAGTTTTAGGGATATAAAATACTAAGCTGTTCCAACGATAGGGAGTATTGTGTAACTATAGTTGGTAGCCCTAAGCCATGCAGCGTTTAGTGTCACAAATTTACGACGCACGCTCTGTTATTAGCTATCTTGAGCAAAGCCGTTGTGTGGAGCTTCGCTATTTTGTATTAGGGGGATCAAGGGGTAGGTAGGAAGCCCTGTAGCTATATACATAAGGCGATAAACATAAGTAACCTATGTAATGACTTATTCAATTAGGTATAGACTTATTTGTGGAATTACAAAAATTACCTACTGGGTGTAGCGGACTGAATAAGGTTGTTTATTGGCTTTCATCGTTTCTTGGGCTTATTTTGCATTGACCGAAAAAAAGCATTCGTCATTTTGTACGGAGCTTGGTAGGAGGGAAAACTAATAAATTCAAGTTTAGCAGTAGCTAAATTATAAAGTACTTAATAATGAATGTGAGCGGCCTCGAGAAAATAGTTATTTAATGTACAGGCTGTCCGGTAGTTCGATATTTATTTATTTGCTATAGATTTTGTCATGTAACACCCTAGCTAGAAATGGCTTGTTTCTGAGATATTGCAATGTTAAGGAAACATAATTTAAACGTGGAATAATTTTTTTCATTCTGTAACAAAAATAATGATGTAAAGCCAATTTTCAAGTCTTGCCAATAACTTTTCCCAAAAGCTTCTTTCTGTTGTTATGAATTCGGTATGTTAAGTAACTTTGAGGTATAAATTTTTGATTAGTTCTCTGACAGATATTTTGATATAACAATTTAAATATTTTTCATTTCTGTGCAGTATTTAATGTTAAATAAACGTTTAAAGAAATTCATACGGTGTCGCCACAAAGTAGTATCTTTTTAAAACTTTACCTTGTAGTGAACCACGCTACTATTCTCTATGGATTCTTTATGAGATTTATTGTAAACCTTAACATGGCAGTTTATTCAAAACGAAGTCGCTAACACATGATGCTACTTTATGACGTCACATAGAAGTTGAATGTGAGTCAAATTGTTTTACACAATCTTGTTTCAATAAGCTTAATCACTTTTATCTGCGAGCTGCTTTATATCTTGGAGTGGTTTTTGAGTTCGATTTTTATTCTTTACACATCGAATTGTTATTTTGAATAGGTATCAGTTTTCTGTTAACATTGCACCAATTTCAATGGAAATAAAAAAAATACCGTTTATTTATATTTTTGTGCACTACATTATGAATTTTTTGGGTAAATTTTCACTCACAAAGTTCATTAGTATGAACATGATTTCTTTCAATAATGTTTTGCTTTTCAGAGTTCTCTACGTCAAATTGAGTTAGTGTTGTTTAGAAAAAGTGTTGAAATAGGTAGCATTCAGATTATGCGAAAAAAATTATTACAATAGAAAAGAAAATAAATTACATTAGCATTTTTACCAAAAGGAGGAACTGTTCTAAAAAAACACTAAAGATTTAAGTATCTCAGAATCTAGTTATTACCGGCTAGGGTATCACGTGATAATATCTTAAGCAAACAAACTCTAATATAATCTCCCGAAAGGAATGAATTGCCAGTATCCGTGCATATCCAGTGATTTAGGATCTCGATCGGGGCGGTTCTACAGTCCTTGTTCAACCCCCATAATAATCACGTCTACGTGGTTGTGTTCCGGTCCAAGGGAAGGAACTGCCAGTGATTACTGGAACAAAGGCGATTCCAACACAAGCCTACAGTCGGCAACGCATCATCGATCAACAATCGATGAAATCACAATATAATTCATCAATTAGAGCTACAATTCATGATGTCTGTGGTTACGGATGCCACTTACAACCACGTCTAGTCAAATTCTGTATGAAAACCTCAAAAACTTAAGTTCATTATTGTTTTTCTTCTATCTTTATGATTATTATATATTTTGCAAATTTTTCAGTATTTTCTTAATTCTACTTAAACAACATGCGTGATTATTAATTGTTTTAGTATTTCGCGGTTATTTAAACTATAATTTAAGGAATTGACGGGAGTCTTGCCAGGATTTCGATATTTGATCGATGCTTCCAGCTGTGATTGCTTGCAACAACGCCTAAATATCGGAAACTCGAAAATCTTAAATCATAATCGTAGTAAGGATCCCGTGGACTCCTTAAACCATCAATGACTGTGCTCGTCACAAATATGCAGTATGACTCTGCCAGGTGTCGAAACTATCAGGACACATTTTTGCGCCGTGAGAACTTTTAAAATTTTTTATTCCTCAAAAATAAACACTTATTAAATACTCGTACAAGTGCTCGTGTGAGCCGTTCTATCTAATTGCAATTGATTCGAAGAATCTCTTAAAAGCAAGCACAATCTTAACAGTAAGGATAAACCGAGAATCAAGTTAGCCAAGTTATCGATCAGCTAAAACACAAGTTTGCCAAGAAAAACGAGTGAACGCGCACGTTAATTCAATTTCGTAGATTACTCACAGCTAGGGGCATGCGAGATACCGTGGGTTGAATTTTAACTAAAATAGTGGCGCATGTGTAGAGTGTAGATACACACCTCAAAGAATAAGGTCTTTTTATATAGGCTTGCTGGAAGGACAGACTTTGGCAGTATTTAAAACTGAGTTTGATGATATAATCGTAATAAATATTTATTTCAATATAAATATGGTTTTTGCTTTCTAGTGAAGTAAGAATGGTGTAAATAGTGCATGTTAGTACATGCACGGAAGTATTTACCGGAAATAATTTTCTGTTTCTATCCTGTTTTCCTTAATCCAGTAATTAAAACTCCTATCCAGGAAATGTTATCTTTTATTAATATAGAGGAACAGTGCATTTGTTTAAGTAGATAAAGGATCAGTAATAATACGTGTTGGATTACTTTTTACTTTTTATAATCGTTCACTGTGGATTGTGCATTTATTATTAAAGGTGCATGCTTTTTAAAAACGTCGGAATACCTGTTGTGAACTTGATTAACTGAACTGATTTTGGGCCCGAACAAACCCGGAAAAAAGAAGACAGTCTATTGAAAGATGAAGAGACGCCACGTGTTCAATAAAGATATAAACTGTATCGAATTCATCCTTTGCTCATTCCTCGATAACGGTTTTACACATTGTTTTGTCTAGACAGCGTCTGCTTTTTATTTTAATTGATGTGATTTTTGGGTTTAATTTTATAAGAATTTATATTCAAAATACGTCTCAAAGCCAGAAAAAATCATTGGATCTGTATGCATGCTTCGAAATTAAATAAATTACTTTTCGGTTCATCGTATTATTTATAAGCATTAAGTAGAGTTTCTAAAGAAAGAACGTCGTGGTCGGTGGGCAACTTCTCCTTTTTAACAGTATATACGAACATGCTCGTCCCTGTAGGTACGTTTTGAATTAATGGATTTGAAATATCGGTAACATACCGGTAAAGATCTACTCTTTTTACAGGTATTCAAAATGCCGGTGAATTTTAAAGCATGGGCATGTCTCGTACCTTTACGTCTTTCGGAATTGGTTCTGGACATTGATTAGCACAGGTTCTAGAAAAATAACGGTATTTCAAATCCTGGTTTATAGCTGCGTTGAAATAAGCTACCACAGCTGATTTGCGAAATATACTTTAGCGATGAAGAAGGGCAATTGGTCGTTAAGTGTAGTGTCAGTATATATCCTTAAGCGAAAAGGATCCTTTCCTTTAAAAACTATCAAGGAAATTCAAGGAAAGGAGTACCTATCTATCAAATACAATAGCATAGCAAAAGATATGTTACCATTGTAGCTTTGTAGTGCTAGAAATACCTACTGATATTTTTTATTTTAACTTTCAACAAAATAAAAAAATAACATTTACTCTGAATGTAACTTTGAAACAAAATGTACTAAAAAGGTATAAGGCGTTTGTTCATTTCGTACAGGAATGTGACACAGCATTTTGCATTAATAATATTTAAGTATTTCTTTATATTGTTCGTCACGCAGCGGCTACTAGCGGCGCGTATTCTTTAGCGCTGTGGTCATATAAGCAGGCAGATTTATTTCAGTCAATTTTTTAACTTACTTAGAACGTTAGCGAAGTACGTTACTGCTTATGTCTGTTTAAAAAAAATTGTAAGGAAATGTTTTTTAGCAAAAGAACAACATCCAAGATGCCTAGAAAACGACGAGTATTCGTTTTAATAAAATAATAAAGAAAGACTTTCCAACGGTGGTTCAGAGGTAGAACACCCTCTGTACCACCCTGCGTCGTGCTACAACGGTGGAGAGAACAGTAAACGTATAGATGTATGCCTGGTTCAGACAATCTCGCGATCTATAGATTTTAGGCAACTTTGTGTTATTTGTTACTACTTCTACTATTGTCGTGTGAAGGAGTGTATCTAAACTGACCAAGCCGCCGTTGGACACCTCATAGGCCTCTGATGTAGCTTCGCGAATGTTATATTGAGACAACAACCAAGACCGACTATTTCACCTGCCCTCCGAAGCATGGAAACGATCAAGTTTCTAAGCCACATATTTTCAACACTTTTAACATAAAATAATACATGCAAAAAGCCCGGTAAATACGACGGAGAAGGCTCTGATCTTTGAAACGTTGCTGAATGAACGCCGCCCTTACTACGATGCCTACTACTAGCCACGTAGGTCTATCGCGGTCAACAGCAGGTAGAAAGATGTTGGCTCCATCTCCGATCATATTTTTCTTTTTTTCTCAAAGTGGTGGTTCGAAACAGTCAAATGGATATTACAATATAAACCACTAGGCTTTTAAATGTAAGAGTTAAGTTCTGTAAAAGAGCGCATGAGAATATTAATATGGATGTACAGTCCGCCTGATGCACAAACTGCACAGGATAATTTATGTGACAGGGGAAAGACCTAAACCCTAGTAAACCTAAACCCTACGAAACCTACGTCCCTAAAGTCCTATTGGCCCTAGCCCTACCATATAAATGTGAAATATACAAATATATTATACTTATTTATTTATATAAATAAGTGCGGGATATCTGCGCCGTGAGACCTAAGGCAACAGACGGATGGGGGGAAGGATGTAAGGGGTGTGTACGTCGTGCAATGTACACGGGATATAGGGTTTTCTCACTGCCGGTCAAGCAGACTCACAAGACCGATCAACTGATGGCTAAAGGTGTCTTGGCCATAGTAAGAGGATGCCACAGCAGGAGATAAGTAAGACTCGACTGCAAGTGGAAGACAAATTTATTTACAATTTTCAACATTATTTATATTAAATTCATTACACTCAAACTATAACAATATTTACAAGAAAAATCGTTGTATTACGTCCGTGTATTTAGCGTCGTTGCACTATCTTGCGTTCTTCTTATTGCATGTTTATTTGGTACGATCGAAGGTTGCGGATATTGAGGTTGCGCGTCGGCGTTTCCGTGTGTCGATCACATCTTTGTAGCTGAACAATGGCCCTACAAAAAGGACGAAAACCTTTATTCGCACTGCAGTGGATTCAAATAGTAATACTTGACTTAGTCAAATATTTAACTATGAAGTTATCATATTTTTTACTTAATTTTGTTTCAAGAGGCACAGTAAGTTTTTCGAATCGATGAAGAGATGAACTAACAACGCACATTAAAACTTATGCAAATCCATAGAAAACACCTTAACGAACACAATAATATAGTTTGATTGGCTTTAAGTGTCAAATTTCAGAAATATGAATAAACAATATTAAAGAAAACCTTTTCATATATATACTTAACCATCGAAAGTTTAACAATATATAAGTTCAAACCCTATCGGCAAGGTTTTGTCGAAGAGTTTTTATTTTTAGTAAGGCATACTCAGGTCGTGGCACAATGTCCTTTACAATAAGAAACTCACATTGAATGAAACGTAAAATAAAGAAGATAATATTATGTGTTTCTTTTGTAGTCCTCAGGGGCTCCTGCGACTGAAGCCCTATAAACACATCGCTCAGACTGTGAGAACAAGAGATAAAGGTGAGCCAAAATTTTTTTCACGTTTTTGGCAATTTGTTTGAATTGTTTATGAATTATATTCCATGAACTCGATATTGTTTGTTATTAACAATATTTCAATGATTTTTAGGAACTATACTACAAGTAAAAATTATGGAAAAGCACTGATCACTGAAACTTTGCTGAATGAAAGTTTTCGTGCAATCGCTGACTTTTGCCGCAATCACGACGACAGCGGCGCATGGCTCACGATCGCGATCAAGAGAAGATGATTTTTGGCCTATGTTTGCTATGCTTGCCCTGAACTCCAAGGCTCTCTCTCCACAGCGAGATTCTCTAAAACTAAACTGGCGATTGTTCGGGTAATAATTTGTATTATTTGCTGTAGTTTTGGAACCCATTTTATTCAAGATTAGGGAGTCCTGAAGACAGAAGATTCGAGAAGATGACGGAGCGTTGTTTGTAACATTGACACGACAGGACCTCACAGGACCCGATTGACCTTTGTTTAACCAAAATTTTACAAGTCCACGATTCCATTTACATTAATTGTGATCTAACTAATTTATTCACAAGTCAAAAAGATTCAAGATAAACCGGCATTTACAAAATTTTTCCCTTACAGATTTTGCTGTGTTTTTGACAACCAAAAGATGACTGTTTGTTCCTAAAATCTTAAGGTAAAATATAAAGAGAAGGATTCCATTTAGATATTTTTATTTCACTTAATTAGCTTATAACAAATGCATAAAATAAATAAAAATCTAATTCAATGGCCTAAATGGTTCGAGATAAACGGGCTTTAATAATATTTCTTCCCTTCAGCTTTGCCGTCTTTCTCCACAACTTACGATGGCGGAAGAGGTGTCTTTTTACTAAACTTTAATGTAAAACTTGGCTGAATAAGGCCCAACGTTGTCTTACACGTTGTATAATTACAACGTGAAACCATTACATGAGTGGTGTAGTGGTAAGTAGTTGTGCCTCATACGCCGGAGGTCTCAGGTTCGAGTCCTGTCCGGGTTTTTATTTGTGAGATGAACACAGATGGGTTTATTCTCGGTTCCCCCCCAGTTCGCAGTAAGGTCATCCATACCACAAGCTCTGCTTACTTTGGGGCCATTCAGTTGGTGTGCTGAATTTGTCTGGGAAAAAAAAAGATAAATGACCCAGTTTGTAATATATATTTTTACGTTGATTTTTTCAGCTATATTTGCAAAATTCTTAGTCAATTAAGCCCACCCGTTAATAAGATAGAAGATAAAACCCTATACCTAAAAAACGATGTATTTGTTACCGCATAGTGGTCATTTGTTTTTTTAATAATTGTATGATTAAACAATTTTTAGATCAAGAGGACGGACTTCATGGCAGAAGATAAGAAGAGACAATTGGTGCGTAGTTAATCCAGCACTGATATGATAGAAATTCATCTGGATGAATTCCGCAACAGTCGTTTCTTACAATGTACCAAACTGAAAGCCATTCAAGACAGAACACTGTAGAAGATAAATTACCACGGTTTGTTCAATCTGCACTGCCGTCAAACCACGCCTTAGGATGTCGATTGGAGAAGACTAAAGGAGAGCCTCTTGTTAAGTGTATTCGCGATTACAGTTGAAAGTGAGCAGTTATATTAATTAACATGTTATGATTTTTAATGATGTATGTTTAAACAAACTTGACATTATTTTGTCATATTTGCAACAATATTTTCAATGACATTTAGAAAATAATCTACAAGCAAGACGGGCTTCTTGGGAAGACGACGCGGACAGCTTCTATCCAGCACTGATCACAGACATTGTGCTGAGTAAATGCCTTTTCGTCCTCTTTTGCTACAACCTTCGATGACAGCGACCTGGTTGTATCGTGATCAACAGCAGATTCATGTTTTTTTTTCAATATACACAGGCAGTCAAAGGTTTTTGTTAAGTGCTTTCTAAGTTGGTGTGTTACTCGATGTAATATGTTTCTTAGCAATTGTGCCACCTTATAAATTTTAATAAAGAATAGTTAGACATGTAAAGCTTTTTTTGTTGTTAGTTTTTTCAGTGCAATAAAAGACGACCTATCGTCGATAGAAGAAAACTCCCACAGAGATAAGCTGGTCATTGTACATTAGGTATAGTTAAAAAAAAAGAATAAAGCAAGACTGTTAAACGGTGGTTCAGAGGTAGAGCACGCTTTGGTACCACCTGTACCACCCCATATCAGTCATCTGAATTTTTGATTTAAAAGTAATGAAGCTTTTTCAGACTTTTCAATAATTCTCAAACTAAGCTAAGTTTGAAAATTATTGAAAAACTTTGAAAACTTTTCTTAGCTTAATTTGTAAATTATCAAATAAATAAGAGAGATGAACTTCTTTCTTTAGTACTTAATTGAAGGTTATCAGGTCTCATCAAATCCAAAATCACAAGTTTCACGATGATCCAAATTACACAAAAGGAAAAAGTGAAAAAATCAGTCTGGCATCACCCACATCATAAGAACATGTCCTAATTTTTTAAATAAAACAACATTTACTTTACTTATTTACTTTGTTATAGGCAACATAAGCTCGAAAGTCTTATATCACTTAAAGCCGAAAACCGCTTCATTACTACTTTACAAAAAAAACCGGATATCATAAATGGGACTGATTAGGTGGTGTTTGGTTGTCAGACATCTGAGCTTGTTACCTAAGGCATTTCTAATTATAGATTTTACTTAGCAAATCTAGACTTAGAGCGAGTATAGATAAAGTGTCAATCCCTAATCAAGGCCTTGAGTAATCAAGTGACGTCTTCGAGTACAGCAGTAACTTTTTATTGGTTTTATTAGAAACGAAAATATTTGTTTTTCATTGTCATTAAATGTTAATTTTACCAAAAAAAAATTTCTTAATCGCCACAACAATGACACGCAGATATGTATTTTAACGAACTGACAATAAAGGCGATAATATGTTTGTTCAGGTCCTTGCGCATGCGAGACATGGTGAGTCGGTATTTCAGTCCTGCTTTTTAATCTATTATATAAATAATATGTTAATGTATACAATATCTACTTTGGTACTGGGTTAATTTCCAAATAACTACAAGCAAGAAGCCCGGAAAAGATGAGCGGGTCGGTTTTTATTTAGCACTTATCACTGACCGGCTCACTGCTGTCTTTTGCCACAAACTACGCTGACAGTGATGCAGTTAAATCATGATCATCACCAGATTTATAATCTATCGCGCTACAACGGTGGAGAGAAAAGTGGACGTATAGATGGATGCCGGGTTCAAACAATCTCGCAATCTATAAATTTTAAGTAACTTTGTGATATTTGTTACTACTTCTTCTATTATCGTGTGAAGGAGTGTATCAAAACGGACCAATTCACCGTTGGTAACCTCAAGCTTCTTAGTCACTGGTAAAATCTTCCATTTGTTTAGCACATGTAGCGTCACCTAGACAGAGACCACGTGTAAGAATTCAATGACTTTTATGTAATGGCTAAACATTTCGATAATGCAGTTTTCAGTTTATTGTCATCTTGCTAAACAGATTTCTGATAGTTGATATTCGGGTTAATAAATAAGGGATTCTGAATACCAAATTTGCAATATACCTGTAGTTCCAATAATAGTTAGTCAATAAAAAAAAACATTCGAAAATAAGGTAAAAGAAAAATTTCAAGGATATCCTTGTTAACACGTAGTTGTCATTTGTTTGTTAACAATGCCTAATTAGTTGTACTTTCGACAGATTTTAGATCAAGAGGACATACTTCATGGCAGAAGATTGGAGAGACGATGGGTGCGTAGTTAATCCAGTACTGATATGATAGAACTTCACCTGGACTAATTCCGCAACAGTCGTTTCTTACAATGTACCACATAGAAAGCCATTCAAGACAGAACACTGTAGAAGATAAATTACCACGGCTTGTTCGATCTGCACTGCCGTCAAACCACGCCTTAGGATGTCGATTGGAGAAGACAAAAGGAGAGCCTCTGATTCAGCATTGTTACAAATATTTGCTAAATAAAAGACGCTCCAACATTGTCTTTTGGCACACACAACTGCGTAGGCGAGAATATTGAGCATGGGATTTTGTCATAACAGATCAGGTATAAGCTTTATTATCCATCGAGTGTGAATCCAATGTTTGTCAGTCTATTATAATATCCTTATCAATTAGTTCTATGAAATATTTGTGAGTGTGATACAAACTTTGTATACAAACTCACTTTGAACTAATGAATCGGTCGTTGTTTCGCGCCCGTATGGAGGACGTTATCGAGTTAAGTGTATTCGCGATTACAGTTGAAAGTGAGCAGTTATATTAATTAACATGTTATGATTTTTAATGAAGTATATTTACAAACTTGACATTATTTTGTTATATTTTCAACAATATTTTCAATGACATTTAGAAAATAATCTACAAGCAAGAAGCCCGAGGAAGACGACGGGAACAGCTTCTATCCAGCACTGATCACAGACATTGTGCTGAGTAAAATGCCTTTTCGTCCTCTTTTGCTACAAACTTCGATGACAGCGACCCGGTTGTATCGGGATCAACAGCAGATTCATGTTTTTTTTCAATATACACAAGCAGTCAAATATTGGTGTACTACTCGATGTAATCTTTTTCTTAGCAATTGTGCCACCTTATAAATTTTAATGAAGAATAGTTAGACATGTAAAACTTTTTTTGTTGTTAGTTTTTTTCGATGTCGATAGAAGAAATCTCCTACAGAGATAAGCTGGCCATTGTACATTAGGTTAAGTTTACTTATGTATAGTCTTATTAATAAATTGTTATTTGTTAAATAAAATAATAAAAAGAATAAAGCAAGACTGTCAAACGGTAGTTCAGAGGTAGAGCACGCTTTGGTACCACCTGTACCACCCCATATTAGTCATCCGAATTTTTGGTTTAAAGTAATGAAGCTTTTACAGATTTTTTAATAATTTTCAATCTTATTTATTTTATTTATTTAACAGTTTTTGTACACACATATAAAAAACATATAACATACCTTGGAAACTAAATATGTACAAAGGTACATATGCTTAGGTAAAGGTAAATTAGACATTACTTAGCTTACTTTGCTTAGCTTGTTTTGTAAATTGTCAAATAAATAGTTGAGATGAATGCTTCATTTTTCTTTAGTACTTAATTAAAAGTTTAGAACTCGTACCTCAATCTCATAAAATCGAAAATCACACGTATCACGATAATCCAAATTACACAAGAGGAAAAAGTGAAAAAAATCAATCTTTGGCACAACCACATTATAAAAGTATGTACCAATTTTTTTTATAAAACTTCCCTAGTTATCTGGTATTTAAAGTCAACCAATTACCTCACTTACTATATTATAGCCAACATAAGCTAAGAAGTCTTATGTAACTAAAAGCCGGAAAACGCTCCATAACTTCTTTACTAAAAGACCGGATAGCATAAATGGGGATGATTCGGTGGTATTTGGTTGTTTAATTGTCAACCAAAACTAGTACATATAATTCATTCAAGCCGCACTTGGACACCTCAATCAACTTGTTACCTAAGGCATTTCTAATTATAGATTTTACTTAGCAAATCTAGCTTACTGCCGTCTTTTGCCACAAACTACGCTGACAGCGATGCAGTTGAATCTTTTTTTTTTTTAGTTCCTCTCCACAGATAGAGCAGGAGGATAAAAAATGCTCTGACGCATACCCCACGCGCGCGGTCTGCGTTATGTGGGACTCGCTCCAAGCCTACCAGACACTACTAAACTACCCCCTAAAAAACCCCCTATACTATATAGGCTGCCTAAGTAAAAACGGGCGAGTTTCGTTACTCCATCGCCGTATGGCTTGAAAGAAAGCGTCTGGTCAAAGGTGACGCCTAGGTATTCGGTAGTGTGCTTCCAGGGGATGGGTATACCTAACATTCGAACGAGGAGATTGTCGGCGACACGACGGTGTTTGGAATCGAAGTAAACCGCAGAGCTATTGTCTGGGTTTTACATTGATGCGCCATTTTTGAAACCATGCACCGAGGGCGTTTACGGCCTTTTGGAGTCTGACGACGAGACCCGGGACACTGAGGCCTTTGGCGTAAAGGGCGGTGTCGTCGGCAAAGAGGGTGAGTTCGACGCTTTTCGGTGGAATGGGGATGTCGTTTGTGTACACGGTGTATAATAGAGGCGCGAGGACTGAGCCTTGAGGGACTCCAGCCTTTATGGGACGAGGCGCGGAAAGCGCGCCTTCATGTCTAAAACGAAACGTACGATCTTTGAGAAAGGAAGCTATATTCTAACTAGGCGATCCGGTAAGCCTATTTTATAGAGTTTATAAACGAGACCGCTGTGCCAGACTTTATCGAAAACCTTGGCTAAAGAAAACTGCGACCGTTTTCTTACGCTGCGGATAAAAGCCGTCGAGTATGTACTCGACAATTCGATGGACTTGCTGAGGGCAGGAGTGCTTAGCGCGAAAGCCGAACTAGTGGGTAATGATGAGGGGATCGCCATCTGTTGGAAACAGATGGTTCCGCATTCGAGAGAGTTTGACTCTCTCGAGAAGTTTAGACATGGCCTTGAGGAGGCTGATGGGTCTGTGATTAGCCGGGATATTCAGCGGTTTACCCGGCTTGGGAATGCCTATGACTGTCGCTTCTTTCCAAGCTTTTGGAAAGTAGCTAAGGTCGAAGCAGGCATTGAAAATGATAGCTAACAAGGTAAGCACCTGTTGAGGCAGATGCTTAAGTGCGTGGTTGGAAATTCCATCCGCACCCGGAGCCTTTTTGGACTTTTGACTTCTAATGAGAAGCGTGATTTCATCATTAGGGACTGTGACGGGGTCGGTGGTGATGGGGAGAGAGTCTCTGCGGAGGACTTCGTCCTCTACCGCCTGGATGTGGGAGGGATCTACGGGTTGGCTGCTGGGCGAGCATTGTTAGGCAATGCTGTCAGCGAAAAATTCGGCTTTCTCTTCGACTTTGAAGGCAAAAGTGCCATCGGGACGAGTGAGAGGAAGAACGTGAGAGTTATAATGTATCGCGCTACAATGGTGGAGAGAAAAGTGGACGTATAGATGGATGCTGGGTTCAAACAATCGCGCAATCTATAGATTTTTAGTAACTTTGTGTTTTTGTCGTGTGAAGGAGTGTATCAAAACGGACAAAGACGCCGTTGGAAAACGTTCTGATAGTTGACATTCGGGTTAGTAAATAAGGGATTCTGAATAACAAATTTATATATAAATAAATAAATAGTTTATCAGTTAAAAAACATTTGAAAATAAGGTAGAAGAAAAATGTCGAGGATATCCTTGTTAACACGTAGTTGTCATTTGTTTGTGTAACAATGCCTAATTGGCTGTGCTTTCGACAGATTTTAGATCAAGAGGACATACGTCATTAAGAAGCAGAAGATTGGAGAGACGGTGGGTGCGTAGCTAATCCAGCACTGATATAATAGAACTTCATCTGGACTAATTCCGCAACAGTCGTTTCTTACAATGTACCACATAGAAAGCCATTCAAGACAGAAACACTGTAGAAGATAAACAACCACGGCTAGTTCAATCTGCACTGCCGTCAAACCACGCCTTAGGATGTCGATTGGAGAAGACAAAAGGAGAGCCTCTTGTTCAGCATTGTTACAAATATTTGCTAAATAAAAGACGCTCCAACATTGTCTTTTGCCACACACAACTACAAAGGCGAGAATATTAAGCAGAAGATGGGATTTTCTCATAACAGCACAGGTATATGCTTTATTATCCACAGAGTCTGAATTCAATGTTTATCAGTCTAGTTTTTAAGTTTTATGAAGATTTGTGAGTCATATTTAAAGAATAAAGCATACGGCTATGACTCACTTTGAACTGTCCAATCGGTCGTTGTTTCGGGCAAGTCTGGTACAGTTTGTCAGGGGTAAGTGCAGCCGCGATTGCAGTTCAAAGTGAGCAGTTATTAAAGTTTATAGCTTAATTAATATGTATAATTGTGAGAGTCAGTTTTTTAGATGAAGCGTTAATAAATATTAATTATGTTTAGTTATAAATTAACAAAATAATAGGAATGAACAGTGTACGTATTTTATGTCTTGTATCACAGTAACTTTTAAGTTGGTGTAATGTGTTGTATTCACAAAAGCCTATACTTACCTGTTGTTCTGCAAAATTTGAATGTATGATTTTTACTCAATTTGGATTTTTGGCATACATATAATTAAAACAAGCACGATAAAAAACGCTGATTTTTATTTGTAAATTTTAAATGCTACGAAACATACTTATATTGTTGATAGTTATATATGTATGTTTATTATGGGTTCCCCCCAGTTCACTGAGTAGTCATCCATAACACAAGCTCTGCTTATTTTGGGGCCATACAGCTAGTGTGATTGTCTGGGGATTAAAAAAAAATTTGATCCAAATATTAATTAAAGAAGATAACATTAGTCGGATAACTACAAATGGTAGAAGTGTCGTCCAGTTGGCAGTAGTATGTAAATGTATTTGTGAAGAAGTAATCCCTGCGATGAACTGCAGATACAGAGAGCTTTTATTGCAATTTTACCCATGCCATTTCTGCCGATGTATTCCGTGTTTTGATAGTTTAACTTAAGCAGCCAATTTTTAAGTACCGTTTTTAGGTTTTGCACATTAAGATTTGATATTCTTACCATCTGGTCAAATTTTTTGCATATGTAAGTACTGAAGAAAACGAAATGTCTGCCGGCAAATGTGGTTCCGAATTTTTCAGCTAGACAAGCTTTTTGTCTACGTCGACGTTCCACTACTGGAGCCACATATCGTACAATGGTAGTTCAATGCTTATCAACATAAACACCGAGGTACTGTTCACACTCTGTTCTATGAACTACAAGCCATTACAAGAATTGTTAGAGTTTGTATCACAAATTTATACAGTATGGATACCACTTATGGACAATAAATGAAACCTCATACTTGTTATCGCCTTTTCTAACAGTATACAAAAAATGAAAGAAATCGGTCCAGTAATTTGGTCAAAAACCAGAGTTTTAATTTTGAGCAAATTCGTAGAGACACACTCTGTAGATTTGCTACACTAGGTCAATGAGTCAATGAACTTGAATTAACATTATTTAGGTACTTAGTTGGAGAAATGCGACGTTGCCACGTAGTGCGTTATTTGCCGAGCGCGGGAATTCCCCTGAGCGGGGCGCGTGCAGGGTGGACACACCTGCCGCCCTACCGTAAAAGGATGCTAAGTACAAAATCATATTTTTGAGAAAAATGACAATAACCCGACAAACTTGTTTTCTAAAGTTGTATGTAAGATAGCATGTTATAATCAGTTAGTTACCACTGTTTTGTAAAGGGAATAATAATCGGTTAATAAATAAGTTGAAAGAGAAAATGATTCGAGATTATGTTTATAATGTTTAGCTTTAATCACTCAGTACATAGTGTTTTTTAAATTATCATAACTGTACTTAAAAGCGTTCTTATTAAAAATGATTATGTGCAATTAGAGATATAATAAATAAAGAAGTAGACAGTGAAATCTTATGAATTGTTTTTACGTGTTACGCCTAGACTGGACGAGTCGAATCGCTCCTGTTAAAATTCATAAATTCAATCGTAAAAACAAAAAGAATAAACATTCATTATAATAGGTACATAGACCTTTCCTTAAAATAATTTGTTAATTGTTAATAACAATAATAATTAAAACTCTAATAACGCAAACATACTCTTATTTTAGTGCATTGATGATTATCATAGTTCCTTTTCTTAGGTACGTAATTGTAAAAAAGTATTAAATACCAACAATTGCACCAATTGCACTATTTATGACTTATGTTTTTTTGCCAACTGGGAAGTCATGTTTTGTCACTCACTCGTCACGTCAGTTCACCGCTAGACTTCCGGGCCACTGCGCATGTGCTTATTGCAGAGATTTTGGTACTCGGCTCGCGCTCGCGCATTGTGCAGTAATTATTGTAAACTGTGGTTATTAGGTAGTTTAATTTATTCAGTATTTATTTGTTAGGTACTTTACTTTTGTGTGTGTGTGTGTGTTTTAACAAAATGCCGCGATAACAGCATTTTTACAGTGCTGCGGAGTATACATACATGATTTTAATGTATAGGATAGTGCGCCATGATTGGGTTTATTTTCAGTTCACTTAAATCGTGATGAAATAAAAAAGCGCAGTAAAAACATGAAAGTAAGTGATTTTTGTCTCATTACGTCGCAAACCGTAAAACAACAATCGAAGATGGCGGCGCCGTGCTGCCTATCGCGCCATGCGTGTGCATCGTTGCCACTCTTCTGCTGAGGCTAAGGTACGTTGTCTAAACAGAGTGTTATACTGATACTGCATTTATTTCGCTATTTATTTTGTTTGAAAATGAAAGTTATTTAATTTGCGGTTTTTCGTGTAATATTCGATTGTGTTATACTTCTGTGGACTATTATTACTTGTGGTTTCATTTTTTGCCCATGAGTGGTATCCACACTGTATATGTGCAGTAAGATGGAAATGTGGTAGCACTGCGTCAGAAGATCTCATTTAAAAAGGAAAATTCTGAGTTTTGGCAAATTTGAGAGTGAGAAGATTATTATTTAGCCAGTGAATGACACGCACTAAAACGTTTTCAGAAAGTATAATAAACAATGTGTCGTCAGCATAAGATATGATGTTGCAATTTGGTATAGTCATTTGACAAAGATAATTGATGAAGATTATCAATAATGTAGGACCTAAAACACTACCCTGCGGCACTCTATGTTGGAGTGGTAGTTCCCCACAGGTTTCATCATCAATTTTGACACTTTGAGTAAGATTTGTCAAATATAACTTAAAAGTTGCAATATTTGACCTCTGCTGCCCAGAATTTCTATTTTCAACAGTAGTTTCGTCACTGACACAATATGAAAGGCCTTCGAGAGGTCAAGAAATATTGCAAGGCATTTGTTTTTAATATTAAATGCTTTTTAATACAAATTGTGGTTAGCCACACAACTTGTCAACTCAACTATAGCATCTTCTGTTGAGTTACCCTTACTAAAACCAAATAGATTTTGTGCGATTGTGTTGTGAGCATTAAGGAATAACAATATCTTTTTGTTCATGACCTTCTCCTTGGAGAGTGTGGTAAGTACAGACATAGCTTGACGTTGTCGAATGATTGAGTATCTCCGTTTTTGTGAATGGGATGAATGAGGGCCTTTTTAAAGGCGTCGGGAAAATTACCTGTGGCCAATGCCAAATTACATATGAATGTAATAACCGGAAGAAGTACTGATCGACCCGCTTTCAAGAGGGAAGACGGTATTCCGTGTCACCCAACAGAACAATTAGGTTTTAAATTAGCTAAAATGGCATCGATTTACTTCTCGTGGACATCTGGTAAAGCCGTTGAATTACACTGCCGGTTAATTATTTCCTCGTTTCCAGGATATTGAGACGGTGTTTGACATATATCATCATCCAGTGTTTTACCTGTGTTAACAAAGAATTTGTTTATATCATTCAGTGAATTCTAAAGGTCTTTGGAGTTTGAAAGAAGATCTTATGCAAGGGATGATGTCTTTTGTGAGCCTATTATTTTCTTCAACATTTCCCAGGTAGCCTTAACATTTTTTTAAAACTTTTGATAGCTAATGTTTTTATATAGTCTTTTTATTTTCTTAATTAGATTATTGCAGAAATTCTGTTTCCATGGTATATTCTATTATTTTCATCACTAGGGCATTGATTAAGTTTTTACGGAGCTTGTCTCTGTGTTTTACACACCTTAGTAAACCAGACGTAATCCACAGCTTCACTGTCCGTTTTCTATAGGCTATCTATACAGTTTTAGTGAAACTTTCTAAAACTCTCTTGAGATGTTGGAAATTAGAATATAAGTGGCATCGTTACATTTGAAGATAGGTGAAATATTTTTAGGATCTTCGATGATTGCGTCCAAACCAGTTTTTTTGCTACGACTTATTTGAAAATTTGGTTTTGTTTAAATCTACAGATACAATAGTAGCTGAGTGTCAATAAGCAACGTTATTGGCATATTTTCACATTCTAGAATAACATGATCAAGACTTGTTTTGGCAATTAATCTGGTTGGGACATAATATGCCGATAACAAACCATGGGTTGCTGATTCAAGTTTCACGATTACTACTATGTCTTTAGGTACTGATAACTGAGATGTCTATATTTACTTCACCGATAATTATGATATTATCATAGCATTTAAGGTCACTTAAGGTACTACTGAGGCACTCATAAAAAAGTTCTATATTGTCATTGAAAGGAGACCGGTATGGCTATACTAGTTTATTATTACTACATGATTATTATTACATTAGTTTATTATTACATGAAGATAAGATTTCACATATGACGATAAACCATTATTTTGGTTTTTAAATGTACTTTGGCAAGTAAATCCATCAAGAACCGGCATACTGTCGATCTTACTTAGCGAACATTCTGACAGAATGATAGTCAAGGCAAATATTTGTTGCAGTTAATATTGTTAAAAAACTGGCCACATTTTCGTTTATGCTACGAATATTTTGGTGTATAGTTCTAGTGGAAAAATTTTTATGATTAACTTAGTTTTCACATTGCGTCGGATGAAACGTATAAAAATAGGATGGGTATTGGAAATCTTGTCCGTCCAACAAGCTGTTCAAACCAGCTGTACTGTAAAAAAATAATGTAACAAATAAAATAATAATGATGTCTTGTTCTTGTAAACATAAGTTTCAAAAGGGTATAAGTGTTTCCTAAATTATTATAGACATACTTGCCTATATTAAAATTCAATTTTATAGAATAGTACATGATTTGTATAATGAGTGTCATTGCATTAAATTGTACTTTGAATTTCAGAAATAATACCAGTTTAATTGAAAATCCTCTATTTTCTCATAGAGACCAAGTGAATAAATAAGAAAATTGAATAAGTTAAACAGAAAATAAACGGTTAAATTTAAATGCTTCATATTAGCTTACATTCATAAAATAAAAGATTAACTAAACAGTGAATAAAAATGACATAATACCAAGTTACATTGTTGTTTAAAATCAAATAGAACAAACCCATATCCATGCAATATTGAAAAGCAAATCACTTTGATGAAAGTACTAAAAATATTATTATTCTTATACATATCTTAACATTCCACCATTTCATTAATTCATTAAGAATAACAACAAACATAAATAAAGGCAGTATTTTTAACTAATTTACTAAAATACTGATTTATATAATTTTCCGTTATAAAAACTCATGTTATTATTATTAATGCAATCAAATAAAAGAAAACGTTATTAACTAATAAAATATAAACCAAAAAGTATAACCTTTAAGAATCTTATAAAAGATAACAAAAATAGCAATTGGGAACAATTTGATATCTGTAAAGAACCTAGTAGCACATAGCATTATAATTGGGATAAATTCGAATACACCAGCAATCCATCCACAATCATTATTTCTTTACACCATTGATCACTGAAACTCTGCTGAATAAAAGCATCGCATTGTCTTCTTTCGCCATAAACTACGCTGACAGCGACGCAGTTCGATCGTCAACTGCTGATTTACAATCGTTTTTTCGTCTATGATTGTAAGAAAAAACAAGTGTGGCCTCTCAAACTCCAGACGGTTGCACATATAATTGAGATTTGCGTACTCTACTCTTATTTCACAGAAGCGCATCAGCAAGGATAGGGAGTGCATCCGCTGTAAGCAATTCTTAGGGTGAATAGGGACGGAGAATAGTAAAGTATGGAACCAAGTTACTCATATGGATAGATGCACTGATGGCTAACTCACATGGAGACCGTTGGGACGCCCAAATTTCTCAAGACATCGCAATCGGTCTCTCTGGGCAACTTGCACGATGGGGGCACTCCCGGGCCCTTTCAGCTTTCGCATAAAGTTGGCATGCTAGTTGGGCCCCCTACAACCTGCTTTTGGCCAGCGGAGCACCGTTTCTTCAGTTCTTAAATACTTGGGTATCCCCGGCATGTGTGAGTTTCCTTTAATGTGTGAGTAGTTGATTTAGTGTATATAAGTTGTGATAATTCATTGTTGCATTTAGCGTTCTACGCATTCGTAATCGAGAAGTCAGATCCAGAAGTCAATTGTCAAAATAAAGCAAGAATATGCATATTTTTTCGGTTTGATCCTGGTTCCGAACATTCATTTGTGTGATCAATACAGATGTTTGTTCTCTATAATTTGTTCATACCACTTAATTAATGTGGGACTCTTTGCTTTTTCAAATGTGACAAAAGATCTATATGTCTTATAAAATAGATAGGAAAAAATGAAATATAGCCAATTATTCGGTAAGAGCTTAAAATACATCCCCATACACCCATTTTCATATTCATGAATATTTTTTTATGTAAGTTGAATGTATCATACATTTTTTTATATAATAGGTCTTTACCTACGAAACTGCCATTTTGCCGTACTGGCCATTTCAAATGAAAATATTTTTTTTTTGACTGATAATTCTAATTTCAAATTAATTTTATTTGACAAACATGGAATTCTTTTTCTAAAAACGTCATTTGTTTAATAGTTAGTGTTTTGTTTTCAACGCATTCGAACATTTTTCGTCATCATGGATAAGTTAAAAATTCGAGTAATTATGGAGTATGAGTACCGTCGTGGTAGCAAAGCGGCACAAGCGGCACGCAACATCAACGATGTTTACGGAGCGAACACTACAAACGAACGCACCACCCGTTATTGGTTTACCCGGTTCCGTTCTGGAAATTTTGACCTGAAAAATGAGCCCCGTGGTCGTCTGAAAACTTTGGTCGACAATGACGAATTAAAGGCAATTGTGGAAGCTGATGAAACTCAATCCACGGCTGAATTAGCAGCAGCTTTCGACGTTAGCATTAAAACAATATTGGTCCATTTGCGTCAAATTGGCAAGGTAAAAAAGCTTGACAAATGGGTACCCCACGAACTCAATGACCGCCAGCGCGAAGAACGCGTGGAGACGTGCCTTGCACTGCTCAGCAGGCATACAAATGAAGGAATCCTGAACCGCATTGTTACTTGTGACGAGAAATGGATCCTATTTGACAATCGTAAGCGCTCAGCAAGTTGGTTGGATCCTGGTTCAGCACCCAAACAATGCCCTAAACGAAAACTTACCCCTAGAAAGTGATGGCCACTGTTTTGTGGTCTAACGCGGGTGTAATTCATCACAGCTTCTTGCCAAACGGGACAAGCATTACTGCAGATGTGTACTGTGAAGAACTGAACACAATGATGGAGAAGCTCGCACGTCTCCAACCAGCTTTGGTCAATCGTTCGGCTCCACTGCTCCTGCACGACAACGCGCGACCTCATACTGCACAGCAGACGGTCTCCAAGCTACAAGAGTTGGGGTTGGAAGTTCTCCGTCATCCGCCGTACTCACCAGACCTTGCGCCTACAGACTTCTACTTTTTCCAGAATTTAGATAACTTCTTGGCGGGAAAAAAATTCAATACCCGAGAGGCAGTACAAAATGCCTTTGAAGAATTTGTTGCCTCCCGTCCAGCTGATTTCTTCAAGAAAGGCATCAATAAGCTACCAATGCGTTGGCAAAGATGCATTGATTGCATGGGTGATTATTTTGATTAATAGAAATAAAAAATATATAAAAAAATTACGCTTAATTTATTTCGTGAAAAACGGCAATTTCATAGGTAAAGACCTAATATTTACAAGCTCCCTTTATACAATTTAAATAAAAGGACAAAGGGCAGAAGTGGTCCAAGAGCTCAAACTAATGAGACTTGTCACCTGATTATTTCAAAAGATTATCAAAATTCAATCTAAGATTCTTTTTATAGGCTTGTTTCCCTGAATATAAATATTTAATATTATTTTACATGCTACTATTTTCACATAGTACGCCTTTGGACATTCCATACTATATTTGCGGCCCACTTCATTTTAACCTCCCTAATCATTTCAAAGGGTTGGTTAAAATTGCTGACAACCAGCTTCACATCTATAGGTATGCCATAATACATCAGCATTTACCTAGAAACTAGGTTACCTAATATCGCATACATATAAATCTATACCTTTCATATTTATAACAAAACCTTAATATATGAAATATTAATATAGTTCTTATCATGAAACAGTTTTATAACTCTAAAAATTTAACTTTACAACAGTTCTAGATAAGCAAATACACAATACAGGGTGGCCAGAGAAGTGACGTCCAAAAATTTTCCAGAATAACCCCTATGTATACCCCTCGTCCAATCAAAGACAAAACAAAGTAATATTTTAACAACTCCAGGTTTGATATCAGCGATAGAAATCAAGTTCATTAACTAGCAAGGGTTGATACTTCATTAATCTAAGATCGCAAAAGAACATGGAACAAAAACTATGAGCGTTAGCCTAAGAATGTGAGCGCGCTTGCTTGCGGCCAGTTTAGCGTCGCAAACGGGCGAAGAGGAGTGGGAGTTAGGGAGGTTTAGACGAAGTGGGAAACAAAGATAATATGAAATGTTGAAATGTGTATTAAGCGAAAAAGTTAGTACGTAAAATGGTATTAAATATTTATATATAAATATTGTAAACATAACCATAAAAAACATCTAAGGACGGATTTTGATAATCTTATACCATAATCTATTTTGCTCATTGTTATTTACTTCAATAAACAAGTGTACGAGCGGTTCACTCGTTTCATTGATCTAATGTAAGGATTCCCCTTAAAAGCTAATCTTCAGAGTTGAAGAGCTGCTTACTACAGCATTCAAACGGATAATTATTCAAAATTATATTTAAAAAATTAGTTTTTATTATCAGGGAGACTTTAAACAGCTATGGTCGTCAAGGGGGGGGGCGGAAGGAACTTGCTGAATCTGATGGGAATACGGTTGCGAGATCGAACCGAATGTATCGGTGATTACTCAACACTGCCATATCCACCACCAGCCGTATCCATTCCCGTGTCTACCTGAACTATTGTAAAGTGGATTTTCTGACAATAAACAAATAATAAGATTACAAAAAAGAAACAAAGAGTTTGTGATTTCCTTAAATGGTATTTTGATTTAAAACTTTTTTAAACGTTTATTGTATTTTATGAATACCTGCAATAACTGCCAAGGTCTGAAGATCTTCAATGCATAACTCACAGGCAACATATATTCATAACAATAATTTTCTAATACATATCCGAAGAAAATAAAACATTGGAAAGACGTATAGTAAATAATACTAATAGCTCGCCTACTTAAAAAAAAGTCAGACTTTCTACGTTTTGAAGTGGTTTTAAATTTGCCACTGTAATTCGAATACTTTAATCCTTAACAAATTGCTACAGCAAACTTCAAAAAATCTTTGGGTACTTTTATCCCCTTTGGGTGTGAAATAATGTGAAACCCCGTAGTAGTGGGTATCTACTGCCTAAAGGAAACTTCCATAAAAACTTTCCTCCTCTTCCTTGCTCTTGTAGAATCAGAGATTTTGTGATTGTTGGGTAAGGTTTGTCTTAAAAGAAAACTTTGAAAATCTCTTTTAGCTCCTTAGAGGTCAAAATTTGGAAAGTACATAGATTCGTGGACGGCTACCACCTAAACGGAACCACTGCAAAATTTGGAGTATCGTAGCTCTTGCAGTTCCAGAGTTTTGATGATGAGTGAGTGAATGATTTTCTATTTTGAATTTTATATGTGACATATATATATATAATTAGATAACAATAATAAATAAATAAATCCCCAGGTAAACACACGAACTTCATGGCCCGAAAGTAAGCAGAACTTGTGTTATGAAAGACCATACAGCGATCTGTGAACCCAGAATAAATATACGTATATGAATATCAACAACCATGACGTGAGAATAAACATCTGTCTTCATCACAAAAATGAACGCCTCAACCAGGACTCGAACCCGGGACTTCCGGCGTATGACATAAATGGAGAAAAATCATCAGGATCGGCAGTGACAATGGGTGTGCTCCAGGGCTCAGTTCTTGGTCCTTTCCTATTTTTAGTATATATCAATGATCTGCCATCGGTCGTTAAGAATCAATGCGAGGTCATATTATTTGCTGACGATACTTCCTTCTTATTTAAAATCAAAAGACAAGAAACTGACTATCGAGCAGTAAACAAATGCATCTCCAACACAGAGCAGTGGTTCTCAGCTAATAATTTGCTCCTCAATGAAAAAAAAACGAAATGTGTTAAGTTTACATTGCCAAATGTCAAACAGGTAAACACAAACATTGTAGTTAAGAGCCAGGAACTGACTCCTGAAAACTCAACTGTATTTCTGGGCATAACCTTAGACGCCAAACTCCAGTGGGGACCGCATGTTGATGGTTTATCGAAAAGGCTTGGCTCTGCCACATATGCTGTTAAAAAAATTAGACAAATTTCAAATGAAACAACTGCTCGATTAGT
This sequence comes from Marasmarcha lunaedactyla, assembly GCA_923062675.1. Classification (NCBI taxonomy): domain Eukaryota; kingdom Metazoa; phylum Arthropoda; class Insecta; order Lepidoptera; family Pterophoridae; genus Marasmarcha; species Marasmarcha lunaedactyla. Next base: position 18,741,502 of record OV281352.1, on the reverse strand, counting down.
CTATTTTGGTTACTTCCACAGCCTCATGACATATGGTATTCTGTTGTGGGGGAGTGCTGCTGACATCGATACTATATTTATTCTGCAGAAAAGGGCTGTTCGCGCAATCTATCAGCTCGGTCCAAGGGTGTCACTTAGAAGGAAATAAATATTCTTAACTTCCATTCACAATATATTTTAGAAAATTTAATGTATGTAAAAAAGAACATAACCTTGTTCAAAAGAAAAAAAGATCTGCACAATGTTAACACAAGAGGAAGAAATATGCTGGCAGATCATAATAGCAGGCTTCATAAAGTCACTAACTCATTCATGGGTCAATGTATACGCTTTTATAATAAGGTTCCTGAGGATATCCAAGGTCTTCCTATTGACAAATTCAAAGAAACTATAAAGGAGAAGTTTTGTGCTAAAGCATATTATAAACTATCCGATTATTTGGATGATAAAAGCCCTTGGGTATAATCCCCTCATTAACAGGATTGTACTAGTATTTGTAACAAAGCATGTGTAATGTGTCTGTATGTTCGATGAGTTCTTCGTCCCGATGAATATCTAAAGCGTCATTGTCACTAAAGTACGTCTTCTTATGGTAGCGTCGGATGACGGGTCGCTCACTTCCCTCTAATATGGTTGAGGAGGGCGATGGCTGGATCCCGCGTTAACTCGTGAACGGGTGCCGTTTGAGGGTGTTCGTCGTTTGGATACTTGGGGGGAGGGAGACTTGCCGAGCTAACAGATGCAGAAAAGAATAATTTTGTATAGACATAAAGAGACTCTATAAATTTATTTTGAAAAAATATAACCGTGAAGTTTGTTGCCAGTTCTTCTTCACGAAGGTTTTTTCGAACTGGTGGTAGAATCATGTTTTATTTGACGTCAATAAGAACAAGTAATTGTCAATGTTGAGAAATAAATATTTCATTTCATTTCATTTCATTTCATGACAGATAGATTTAGCACCAGAATAAGTTTTGTTCAGTTTACTTATTGAAAAGATTTTTTGTATATTTACATATAATCAAGATAACGTAGGTACGTATTTTGATTTCTGTATACAGTCGACACAAAAATAAATACCATTAAATGCGAATTTCTTGCATATTTATGTATATATGCATAAAACACGTAGACACACAAAACACGTATTACTCAATACTAGAAAATCTAATTTCTTCAAAACTTAGAAACTGCTATACTGGCAGTTCGCAAATAAATCATAACTTTACTTTATTCATTCATATCTTAGCTCAGTGCACTAGTCTAACATTACGAACATAAAAATAATATCGAAAGATTAAAGATTTTGTCAGTTTTGCAAAGTTAAGTAATAAAGAAAATGCAGTAAGATGTAATGTGAGGATACCCTAGGTAGGAGAGTTACAAAGATGGATAGATTGACATAAGTACTACTAATGATTGCTTCGCTCACACCCTTTGCTTAGCTTAGCATGTAAAAAACGTATTTTACTCCGCTTTTTTCCACCAAAGCTAAACTCAAACGATACTTAGAATCTAGATATTAGATAAAATACATAAAAGGATACCATAAACATATGTGATTTGCCTGGGGATTCATTTATAAAATAATAATAAAACAATAAATCCCCACACTAACACACTAACTGTGTGGCCCAAAAGTAAGCAGAGCTTGTGTCATGGATGACCATACAGCAAACTAGAGGGAACCCAGTTTAAACTTACATATATAAATATCAGCAACCATGACCCGAGAACATAAATGAATGTCCCGGCCATGACTCGAACCTGGGAGCTCCCGCGTATCGGGACAACGCTACTAGCCTCTACGCCACTCGTTCGATGTTCCATAATACTTAGCTAATAAGTGACTCAAGTATGTATTTACGCTTAGCTTTTAGTATATGAGACTGTTACGACCTATATCAACCATGAGGAAAATAAGGTAACTAATAAATAGTTAACCTAATTATTAAATACTAACCTTGCTATTAAGTAGTACACATTTGCTCAGATTTACAATTATTGGTGACTAGTATTCACCCGTGTCTTTGTTTACGGTATTGTCCGTTCAAGTTTCAAGTTTAAAATTAAACTGATCTAAGTTGTATTCTTCTGATAACTACCTTAATTCCAGATACGTTCAGCGTTGAAGCGTGATTGGGAAATAAACATCATGACACACACAAACTTTGTATTTGCTACATTAGTAGGAAACTATTTTTCAATCACTTAAAAGGTTAAAAGGTGACACTTATAATTTAAATAATGGCCCTCCTAAATGTTTTATTATGAATCAGTTGAAAAGCTATTTGAATACTATTTAAAAATAAATGGAAATAAAAAGCTGTATACCAGTAAATTTCGTAAATTACGTACTGATTTAATATACAAGCCAATCAAATGCACTCGTATAAATAAAATTTTATTTATATCAGTAAAATTAGGGGTCGAATGGGGTGAATCCGTACTATTCGATATTGGCACAACCCTCGTGTATATGAAATGAAGTCTTTCTAAACTATTCGTGTGAGCAACGAATATTGACGATCTCTGAGTAGGGCGTCAAATGATTTTGACGTTTGATAACCTTTTGGACTTTGGTGTTAAGTAATTATGTTTTGAAGTATTTATATATCGCGTTTCAATTATTAATTTATTAATGAGGATATGTTTCGGTTTTTAAATAATTTGATGAAAAATCGTAAAATTTTTTTTTCTCTCAAATGTTCAAACGTTATTAATCTTTTGTTAAATCGTTAAAACCTAATAACATCGACAATATTAGTAGGTAGTTACTTCAATGAAATGGAGTAATTATAATCATTTAAACCTTTATATGATGATGAACATGTAGAAATAATCTTAATTATTTATTGTGGACATCATAGAAAAATCTATATGTAAAATTTCAGCATTCCAGGTCTACAGGTTAAGGCTGGGCTTTGATGAGTGAAATGATGAGTGACAATATTAAATACTTTGATGTTTACAAATATAGATTTTGAAATACTTGGATATTGATGGAACATGAAAACTTATCAACAAGTATACAAAAACTGCTTTGAAACCCAAATGAGATCTATATAGATGAGAACAATTTGACTCAAGAAATTTTTAACGAAACTACATTAATAGTAGTAATTCATTGAAAAATAGTAATTCATTGAGAAATCCACACAAACTACTACTTCATCCTGAGGGTTACTTAAAATACCAATTAGTAATTACTACACCTTTTCGGAGCATTGGCATTATTTTCTCATATCATAAAATATATCAAGTATCAAGAACGCGCAGCCGAACTATGAGATCGAATCGATACTCATATGATTGTAAATTCAGATTGATTGGCTACCACTCGCTTTTTCAAATCGTCACTATTGCCTCAGTCAGTCCATTACGCTGTATTCTCTCCGATTTACTGGCTCCGTGCACTCTGCATTGCATTACTCTACCGTTGATTTTTACAGTTTATTTCGCTATTTGCAGTTGCGTTTTCGTCGAAAGTTCCAAACTGTTCGGTGTTAATGTTGTCTTCAATTATTCACATTATTCAGTAGTATAAACTATTTTGTACTATATAGAAGCTGAAAATATGCTGATCAACAGTCGGCGTGTCTCTGTGCTTTCGAAAAAAAAAGTTAGACGGCAAAATTGTGCACGATTTAACCTGTATGCAGTTATTGGGGAAACTATTAGACCTGCGTGATATATTGTCACTTTGCTCTAAAGTGTCACATTTCAGAGTAACGCCTAGAAAAAGATCGTAACAGAAAAACTTTATATAGAGCTACACAACCTAGAGGGCCCAAATAGCAGTTCATGACCTTACCTAACATTAAACTATTAAATAAGCACATTTTTACATAGTTTTAACATGAAAGGCACCATAGCTAGGGTAACATGCTTATTGTAATATATTAATAAGTTTTGTAAGTTGACAAAGTTACGTATATCGATTAAGAACACTCTAGGAAATGCAAAAGTAAAAAGCACTATGCTCTTAAGTGTCACAATTGCTTCTTTCATGCTGCTGCTGTCACTGCTGTTTTTATGCATGCCAGTACAGAAATCTTCAAATACCTTTATTTTGTAAAACTAGGCTGGTTCACACGCACCATTTCATTACACACTTGATGCCTATACACTATGAGTTTTATTAAATAGACAATGTATAACTTAAAAATACTAAAACAACAAATAGGTACCAAAAAAGATAAATCCGAGTCCAACAGATTCAGTTAAAACTATTTAACCATGCTTAACTCCGCATACCTTTTAGTACGTTAATTAAAATACATTTTCACATGACGAATAATAAATGATGAAATTAAATTCAATCAGTTCGAATTCACAAATGGCTGAAAAGTTATTTAATATCGGAACAGAATTAATTCAACGGTTAATCTGGATTAAAACGTTGTAGTTTTCCAGGGGTTCATCCGTCTGGTCAATGTTTGGTGTTGGGTGAAGAGACAGCGTGGCTGTATGGCGACTAAAAAAATGTAATTAAAAGCATAGTTTTGTTAGAAGCTTAAATTGCCTTTGTAATGTAGCAACACTTGTTAAAAAACCACGTATCTTCTAATGGAAGGCTGCAATTACATTAATAATAAATTTAAAAAAATTCCAGACAAATACACCAATTGTATGGCTTCAGCGAACTGGGGAGAACCCAAAGTAAACATACATTTATGAATAGAAATAACCATGACCCGAGAACAAATATCTGTGTTCATCACAAAAACTAATGCCCTGAGCAGGACTCGAACCTGGGACCTCCAGCGTATGAGCAGGGCACTACTCACTACGTCACTCGACCGACAAAGAAATAATTAATAATCTTTCGAATAATATATATATAACATGTGTATGTAAGCACAGTTCAAAATGAATTTGTGCAAACTTGATTTGTGAAAAAGATAAACTGACACAATGATGCAAAGACGTGGCGCGCGAGCAAGCCGTGTGTAGTGTCGTTGCTCCTAGGCTCCGTTCGCGTAGTGACAGCCGGATTGGGTTGCGACTAACCTAGGCTTATTCATGCGTCGGGGACAAGATCTATAAGGTTGGTCCTTTAGGAGCTTGTCACGTATCTACAACTATTTTACTATAATCAAAGGCTTCAGATTAATTCCATATAAATGCGCTTTATACCATTGTAATATAAATTCTTATTGGTTTATCGTAGTGACCGAAAAACAAAAGTCTTATTCAAATTTATGACAACTTACAGCTATTGTTATTGACAACTAGTTAGAATGGGTAAAAAACAAAATCTTTTTGTCAAAAAATCGATTACGTGTGACCTTTTTAAATCAAAATGGATACTCTTGTTAGTAGCTAATTCGTAAAACATAATGAGGAATTTCTCTCTATCAAATAAAAAAAAATTGATCCAATTGTCTCGATAGATGGCGCTAATAAAAACTGATCCGATTAAGGTAGGTATCGTGAAAATATGCGTATTTTGTGCTCAAATAATGAAATAAAAATCTACGATAGACCAGGGTGTATGGCATAGTTCTTTGCCTTTCTTATACGATATTCGTGCACAAGAAAAAATAGGACCAATTTTTACTAATGTCACCTATTCTGTAATTAATTTACTGTTCTTGCGAGCTGTCCCTGTTTGCCGCACCCTTAATATTGTATATTAAAGACTTTGAAAGTATAAATTTATGCTCAAAAAGTAAAGAATCTGAATTTGAAAAAAGTCTTTCTCAGACATTCTAAGCTCAAAAAAAGGAAAATGAATGTTAATCAAATACCTACCTTATTAAGCGATAAAACTTACAAAGCCGTATTATTAAAATTCCTTAGGGAATAAGTAGAATAATCTGCTACATAAAATACTTTTAATAATAAAAGATGAATATAAGTTAGGTACCTTCGTGGAACCACGAACTGGGCGGGGGGTATCTCAGTTGGTTAATTCAGGGTATCTTCTGTAACTACAAGTAAATTTTGGATTTTACTTTGATTTTTTTGAAATATTTATGACATAGAGGAAATATTTTGTGCTTTGTTACAAGTAAACTTTGGAACTACATAAGTTTGTTTAATAATACTGAAACTGTAAAAAAATACTATTAATCCGGAAACAGAGTTAAACTGTCGTCAAGAAACATAGCGTCAAAAATGCATAAAATATTAATTACAATTCGGCACGTAGGTAAAGTTATTTTGAAAATCTTTTTTAATATATTTTTCCGAAACAATTAGGTATTTTGAGAAAAAAAATTTAATGTTTCTGATTTCTGTAGTAGCAGTATTTAATTTATAATCAAATTTTAAAGATGATGTGATGATGTCACAGAGTTTTTAAAATCGCATTACAAAGTTTACTATACTACCTGGGATTAACAACTCTACAATTTTCTATGGATTCTTGTGATACATATTTATGTAAACATTGACAGCTTAAATAAAGAGTATTTAAAGTTTAAAGTAAATGCTACTCGATGACGTCTCAAGCAGGTTGCATGAGATCAACTTAACTCTTAGCTCATTATCATTAAAATAAGCTCAATCGTATTATTCCGCGGGTTGTTACTGACAAAATAGACAAGTGTATCTCCAAATGGTTTTCAAATCAGAATCTGAGTTTTTTCTTTTATATTGGATTGAAAAAAATTTAAAACAAAAAAATTTTCACGTATGTTCCTTTAGAAAAGTCTTAAGTACATCTTTCACCTATTTCAGTTTTAACAGTATTTTTTGTACACCTTGTCTAAAATAAACTATAAGCTTAACAATAAATATCTACAATAGTCGTTGAAAAATTACATTGTAAAGCAAAAACGTCCAAATTTTATTAAGAAATTCCCACAAGATTAGGGTAAAGTTCCTGCGCAAAATAAAAACGAAATTACAGGATTCTTATGGGGAATGTGATATTATAAATTAAAATCGTGGTAAGTAAGTATTTCTCGAATTAGTTCATTCCAAAAAAAAAATTAAGTAATGGAAAATATGTGGCACTAGATTGATCCACTAAACAGCTGTCAAAATGGTGATTTATATTCCTGGATGATAATTATAAATATTATATATAACGCAGCGATAACAATCAATCATTTAAATTATAATAAATTCATCAAAAGCCACAAATAAATTATTACTTAAAATATTAATTTGTATCTAATTGAATAATATGTTATTTAATTATAAATTATCTTTGTTTTGAAATTTAATTCTTATATACACATTATCCTTTTATTAATAGGTCTTTACCTATGAAACTGCCGTTTTGCCGTACTGGCCATTTCAAATGAAAATATTTTTTTTTTGACTGATAATTCTAATTTTAAATTAATTTTATTTGACAAACATGGAATTCTTTTTCTAAAATCGTCATTTGTTTAATAGTTAGAGTTTTGTTTTCAACGCATTCGAACATTTTCCGTCATCATGGATAAGTTAAAAATTCGAGTAATTATGGAGTATGAGTACCGTCGTGGCAGCAAAGCGGCACAAGCGGCACGCAACATCAACGACGTTTACGGAGCGAACACTACAAACGAACGCACCACCCGTTATTGGTTTACTCGCTTCCGTTCTGGAAATTTTGACCTGAAAAATGAACCCCGTGGTCGTCCGAAAACTTTGGTCGACAATGACGAATTAAAGGCAATTGTGGAAGCTGATGAAACTCAATCCACGGCTGAATTAGCAGCAGCTTTCGACGTTAGCATCAAAACAATATTGGTCCATTTGCGTCAAATTGGCAAGGTAAAAAAGCTTGACAAATGGGTACCCCACGAACTCAATGACCACCAGCGCAAAGTACGCGTGGAGACGTGCCTTGCACTGCTCAGCAGGCATACAAATGAAGGAATTCTGAACCGCATTGTTACTTGTGACGAGAAATGGATCCTGTTTGACAATCGTAAGCGCTCAGCAAGTTGGTTGGACCCTGGTTCAGCACCCAAACAATGCCCTAAACGAAAACTTACCCCTAGAAAAGTGATGGTCACTGTTTGGTGGTCTAACGCGGGTGTAATTCATCACAGCTTCTTGCCAAACGGGACAAGCATTACTGCAGATGTGTACTGTGAAGAACTGAACACAATGATGGAGAAGCTCGCACGTCTCCAACCAGCTTTGGTCAATCGTTCGGCTCCACTGCTCCTGCACGACAACGCGCGACCTCATACTGCACAGCAGACGGTCTCCAAGCTGCAAGAGTTGGGGTTGGAAGTTCTCCGTCATCCGCCGTACTCACCAGACCTTGCGCCTACAGACTTCTACTTTTCCCAGAATTTGGATAACTTCTTGGCGGGAAAAAAATTCAATACCCGAGAGGCAGTACAAGAATTGAAGATTGCCTTTGAAGAATTTGTTGCCTCCCGTCCAGCTGATTTCTTCAAGAAAGGCATCAATAAGCTACCAATGCGTTGGCAAAGATGCATTGATTGCATGGGTGATTATTTTGATTAATAGAAATAAAAAATATATAAAAAAATTACGCTTCATTTATTTCGTGAAAAACGGCAATTTCATAGGTAAAGACCTAATATTTAGTTATTAAAACTGAGTCAAACTTAGTTCATTCGAACCTAATAATTTAAATATGTTATAAAGTTATCCTTCATTTCAAATACAAAGCTACATTTAATATGAAGTTAAAACAAGCCTGATTTTATTAACAAGTTTTCGTAAAAACCTATTCGATAAAAAAAACTTATGACAAACGGCAGCAAAGTCAAGATGGAAGTAAGCTGACTCGAGAAAGGGGGATCTGACCAAGATTTCGGTCCTGCAGTCTTGTGCGGAATTTCATACTGGTGTTGAATCGAGCGAGTTGGAATGGTGCACGCACTGTGATTTTAAACATCGATTTGAATGCAACTGTTATTTTTAGTAACGTGTAAAAAGGTTTTAATTTGAAAATTTTATAGTAAATATGTTTATTTTATCTAATATCAACTATCTGCTTGCAAAAATCAGTTGTCTGCTTTATAAAGGGATAGGTTAACTTTCGTTTAATCAAAGGAGGGAGAAAGTTGTGCGCTTGGCTGTTAACAAAACAAAATGTGTGTTAAAAATGCATAAAATTATTCTGTATTTGCATAAAAAAAGCTACAAAGATATTAGATCTGTGAAACAAAATAAATTGAAATGAATGTACTGTGATTACGGCGTCTTCACATTTTTATGATCTATGTTTTGAAAATATCAAGAATTCATAAAAAAAATATGTTTCATACTTTTTTGATTATTTCACACGGATATTGAAACATTTTTACAAATTTTATAAAGTTTTCAATAAAAAACATTCGAAAAATATGTTGAATTTTTCATTTTTATTTTGGCATCACAGCAGTATGTCATATAGCATATGTCGATTCTCCAACGGTCATTCGTTTCGTTTCTTTTTGCGCGTTCTTTTCAAGCTTATATTTTCTAGAGAATTATTTATTTTCCTTATTTAAACTAACAAATATATGTTAATGAATTGTGTGTTTTAGTTATAATTCTCAAAAAAAAAACATGTAGCCTTAGTACAACCTCTACTGTAAATTTTTTTTACAATATTTCAAGTATTTATAACTCTGTTTTTAGATTGCAAAATGTTCTGAAACTTTCTTTATTATGTTGTTGATATCATATCTATCTGTAGCATTAAATTTTATAATGTTAACTCAACAAAAGCCCTGGGCCCAGGCATGTATGGGAAGGTGGGTTTCTCCTTTAAAATTTAATTTAACAATATTAATATTGTAATCGCGAAGAAGTTTTTTTAATATATTTTTTTATTGAAAAAGGATTAGACGTTTATCTTCTATCTCACCTGATGGAAAGTGACGATGAAGACGAAGGTGTTACACGTCTATCCACGAGATACCTATTCACTCGACGCTTGAAAGAACTAGGACTATAGTTTTCTGGAAAAACAGACGCAGGCAGTTCATTCCACACCTTGGCGACACGCACCAAAAAGGAACTATCGAAGCGTTTAGTTCGATTTCTTGGGATATCTACCATGAAGAGATGGAAGGTCTGTCTGCGTCTCGTAGTCCGATGCAAGAAGGGTGTGGGTTCAACCTGATCAAAAAGAGCATTCGCGCACTCTCCTAAATGTAACCTGTAGAAGACTGCTAACTTGGCAACTTTCCGACGATGGTCGAGGCTTTGCAGTTTTTTGGTGCTGAGGTCAAAGTTGTTAATAAAAAAAGAAATAATTGAAAACCTTCTCTCTCACATACAATTTTAAAATGAATAAAAGTTCAAACACATTTCACTTGCGGGACATTGAAGATACATAAGAAATTGACTTTGCGATGTCGTTTCATGTGAAGTAAAGGGATAGCGGAGAAAGTGCCACATTTACCAGGTTCCTTTCTTACATCTAAAACACTTAAACACCTCGTCCTAATGGTATTAAAATTCGCAGAAATACGATTAAAAAAACATGTTTGCAGTTAGAGTTTATTTATTTAAGTTCCTTGGAAATCAAACTCGTGTCTTTTTGTAAACTGGTTGTTCTTATTTAACTAAAATTAAAAAAAGGGTTTGAATTTTTTTGTATGAAGAGTGTTCAAAATGGCGGCCACGCATGATACCGTCATAAATACAAACATAAAGTATAGAATGACAAAATCTCGTAAAGTTTATAATTTCCGAGTTATGAGCTGTCAGAGTTATACTCGTAAAAGTGGCGACACAGAGCCTTTACGTTTTTAATTTTATAATGTAAGTCTAATAATATACTCCTTTTTTTACCGAGAATCCCCTTTTTTAGAACATGGTTTTAAATAACGTTGAGTAAGCAAAATCATCAAAAGAGATGTTGGTTTAAAAATTACAACGATATTTTTAATACATTTCTTGATTTCATCAATACAATTTTTATAAAACCGAATAATTAGCAACCGCGACATCCAGACGTCGCTTGTATTGTCCCAGTGCGTGCCCCTCGAGGGATGACGACGGAAGAAGGGACATTCGGAACTCTCGTTATTTATAATTAATTTATTCCTTCAATTATAACATTTCGACAGTCACTGTCGTCTCAACTTACAGAATTGTTATGTTGCCTTAAGTTTCGGATGAATGCCTTGAAATGGGGTTCCGATTAATTCTTGTCGTGAGCTATGCATGAATTTTGATTGTTGGATCTTGTCGTTCAATTTTACTGGGTTATGAATTTGCTTTATGGGAGTTACTGTGAGTTCTATGCTTTGATCTGTGCCATTTCTAAATAAGAAAAAAATCTTAGTTCTGGAAAATCCACAATTTTCCAGTCGACGAGAACGAAAACCAGAATTCTTATTTACTATTATGGTTTTCATGTATTGGCGTATGTATTTCATTATCGTCAATTCAGATTTCATATTTTAGTGTCATCAGTTTTTTTTATTACACAGAGAAATTTGGTTTCTTTGTTGCATTTACGTATAAAGTACAAAACAAACTCCTCAAATATATAGCACAATTTAATAAATATTTCACGACTCAAAAGAAGCAATATAAGTAGCAATACTCAAGGGTATCTTATAAAATTTCCACTGAATAATGAATGGTAAGAGCTTAAATTGTATAAACTTATAAGCTTGGTATTGTGCTGTGAGTCACATTCACCCCTTCATCCCTTAAAATGAGATAGAGTCAAACACACACGCAGGCCAACTTTTACATTTGTGAAATAAGTTTAATTGTAGAGCCATTTCACAGAACGAACGTCAACTATTACATAAGTAAGTGTGGCTCAAAATAATATAAGCAAAGCTTTTATGTACCGTATAAAACGAAAAAGTAAACCGCCTTCATAAATACACGTTTTAGATATATATTTTCTTTACATGCCACAAATACAATGTGGTATGTAAAGAAAATAGCCCTGATTCTAATTAAAGTGAAACCATTATTTTAGAAAAACCATAAAAAACGATACCTCAAAATTACTTTACATAGGTACCGGATTGGCACGAAAAAATTGGTCAAACATGTGACTCATTCAATAATAATTGCCATGAGCTTAATTTGTGTACTTGCTACCTAAGGAATTGTTGTTCTTTTGCGGATAGATGCAATCGCTTACTTGCATAATAAAAACTCTATCACTGGCTTTTACAAGTGAACTAATTATCCAACGTATTCAAAGGGATTTCATCTAACAGAATGAAAGTAATTTCCCGCGCTTTTTCAATTCCTCATGAAACTTGTAGAGAATTAAGTTTGGAAATGTTCCCTTTATTATTTAATTTAAACTGCAGTCTGAGCACATCTTAAATTTCATACTAATTGGATTATTATACAGGACTTGTCCTGTTCCAGTTTAATTGAAGATATTTTTATGGTAATCTTGTTTTGTTATGAAACGGTTATTGTAGATAATTTTTAGGTTTGAATATAAATAAATTTAAAATAATTTAACTCTATCATAAAATAACTGTGACAGTTAATATGTTTTTCTGTATGAGCTTGGCAAATCTTTTATTGTGTTCGTAGCATGCAAACGAGCATACGACTTACCTGGTGGTAAGTAGGACACCATTAGCCGTATATTGTTTTCTAGAACAGCTGAATGATTTTGAGTGACATTTATATGTAACATTTAAGAAAACGGTCGTTGCAGTGTACCCACAAAAGCTGTGGGAGAACGGTGGAAATTAACTCAAATTTATTTATAATTCGTCCGCGTTAAGAATGCAGTGAATCATCGATGCAACTATATATACTAGCCAATGAGATTACCGTATTAGAAAAAGTTTTCTTACTGTCGGTGATGCTATTGGCTATAAACTAATGCTGAGACGATACGTCACTGCATTCTTAACGCGAACGAACTGATTAGGGTGAACTGTTTCTAGTGATAGCCTATGACCTATCATCGTATATAACACATTGGCTATTTTTTATCTAGTTATTGCGAATAAGAAAAGATTTGACATTAAACTACTTCAACGATACAAATTATTGATTAATTTGTAAAAATATTTCCAATAAGTTTTTAATGAAAAGCTCAACTTTAAACATATTCATACACTCGGAACATGAAGAACAAGTTTATTATAATTTAATGTGAATTCACGTATATAAATAAAATTTTAATTTCACATTAATTAGCAATGACCGACAACAAATGTACTTTGGTGGAACCTAAATGCTTTCTCTAGGAATCGATGACCATTACAGTTTGAGTATTTGAGTTTTTTTTATGAAGAATTGAAAACACTTCTATTTTTTTGGATTAAAAAAAACAAATAATACCATTGATTCATAAAATGTAGTTATAATGTTTGCAATCTAAAAAACGTATTTTTTTTTTTCAGTGATTGTTCAGTGTAAGTAGATATCTCAACATAAAACGTCAGTTTTGATGCAACAGTGCTTATGGTTCAAAAAACACAAAGATATATTTGTTTAAGATATATTGTTATAAGATATATTTGAGAAAAGATATATTTGAATATATCGAATGACATAAGAAAATAAAAGAAACAATACTTGCTCCATCATTAGAGTAAGATCAAAAAAGAAGGAATAAATCAAAATAGAATAAACAGAAATAAAGTTATTAAACTCAATATTTTAATTGAACATCACTGTATTTCTAACAAAAACAATTATCAATACCAAACAAGGAACGACCTAAAACAATCAGTGTGTATGACCAATATCAAACCACCAACGCTTCGTAATCTTACCAGTATTTAACTAAAATGTTGTGTTTCTTTAACTTTCCTACAGCCGACCACCTGACCACCCGACTCACCTGATGGCAAGTGGAATCCGCTTGCCATCAGGATACGGCTATTGCCTCTCCGTGCCCTTCCAAGGTCATGCTCCTTAGATGCGTGACGTACACAGGAAGGTCTCCTGTTGAGCGTCCTCCGCGGAAACCATATTGGTTGTCACTGAGGAGCTCATTGGTCTCTAGGTACGTCAGGAGACGATGGTTCAATACAAGTTCCATAATTTTGCAAATTATGGAAGTGATTGCAATAGATCTATAGTTGGTAGATGGTAGACAGTTTAGTATAGGTCGGCTCGACTGCCCTTTTTTGGTACGGGCTGTCCGTTATAACTTCCATGATTTTGGAACTTTTCCAGTTCTTAGAGAGAGTCGATATAGGCGTGTCAAAACAGGAGACAACTCGGCTGCACAGTGCTTTAGAACCACTGCGGGAAGGCCATCCGGACCACTGGCTTTATTCACGTCTAGATTTAGTAAGCATTTGTGTACCTCTTTCTGGTGAATTTGGACGGCCTCCATCTTGGGGCCGATTGGGGGTAACGTGGGTTGGCTTTTGGTAAAGTGAGGTTGTTTGTTTGTTTTCGATTTCTCGCGGTAATTACGAAACTAATCAAATGAAGAGTTTCTTACACAGCCTGAGATACACAAAAGGATAAATTGTACCGTGTTGAACGAGCGTGTAAGTATGTCGTACATAATGGTTCACTGCGAAATACTATTTGACGCAAGACTTTAAAAAACGAAATAATATTATTAAACACGCAAAACAACTAAAAAGGTTGAAAAAAATAAATAAAAGGATCTCAGGTCATTCTTGATCACGCCACTCGCGCAGAACGATCCGGTACAGATTTATGTAAAATTTATTTTGGTTAGCCATCATAGTTTGGCCGTACCGAGGGTACGTTTCTTTCAGAAAAAACGAAGCAGTGGGCAAAATCTGGTTTAGTTATAAATCTAGAAAATAATTCTTGAGTTACCTACAACCTAACAATTTCCCGATGTATACTCGGCACAATAAGCCGAGGGCGAGAAACGCTCGTTTCTTAGGAAATTAACTCTAAGTGCCTCCAAACTATAATTTTAAAGTAATAAAGAAGGAACTTGAAGTCGAGTTTTGGTAAAGGTGTAATATCGTGACTTAAAAGGACTACAAAAGTATCTTAGAAGTATTAGAGGTTCTTATGTTAAGATCTCATCTGGGTGGTACTACTGTCCTTCCTATTTCAACAGCCATCACAATCACATATACGTGGTTGTGTTCCGCATTAAGGGAAGGAACAGCCAATGGAACAAAGGCAATTCCAACCTAAGCCTACGGCCGGCAAAGCATCATTAGATAATTGACAAATTCATAAAAAACAAAATAATTAATCAGTAACATCTCTGAACAACTTTCCATCAGGTGCCAAGCCACTCACGATCGTAACGACCCAGAAGCCGCAGTGCAGGCAGGCCCCCACATCATGGACTGGCGATCTTGTTAGAGTTGCTGGCAGGCAATGGATGAGGGCCGCACAAAACAGATCGGCGTGGAGATCTTTGGGCAAGTTCTTTATCCTGCAATTAATGTCTTTTGGCTGAAAGAAAAACAATTTTTTTAATAAAATACACAAGGGTAACTTTATTAAATTGCTTTACTTACTTTGAGATAGGTTTATTGTTTTTATGCAACATATGTCCTGATTTATTAGATGACTTATTATTATTGTTAGCGGAAATTGGAATCACGCGAATCAATTCACGCGAACAAACTACTTAATGAACCTTTTTGTCATCATCCTCTATTTATTTAACATCATTGTATACCAAGATCAAAGAGAACATACGTTTGTTCGGAGTCTACCTAGGAGACTACAGTCCAGTATTAAAATGCAAGAGAGCATGCCTCAACAAGGCCAAAAACATCTTGGCAACTCACGCAATCTCAAGACTGAGATAAAGAACGCAGTTGCTAAGGCATGCGATCCACTTTACCGATTAAAAGATTTTGAGTTAGAAATCAACAAGAAAGGGGGTAAAGAGGTTGGAATAGACACAATATCAGAATAATTTAGAAACTGGAAAAGATAAAGTGTCAAATGACAAATTAATAGCTTAATTGAGAATGACTTCGGAGCACATTAAAGAAATTAACACACACATGCAGGAACTAAAGTACATTAGCGAGCCAGAAAGAGGTCCGGCCCGACAATAATTCAACCAGCTACGCGGGGGTAGTGTCGCACCGGCCGAAACTTAAAACTTTTGAAAGGACGATACTGCACTCCGTAGTGATAACCTCGGAAAACACAGCCGATACGGGCGAAAATGTACTGAGTAAGATGAGGGAAGCAATGGACGCCAAAAAGGGTTGGATAAAGGTAGAAAGGGAACGGAAAGCCCGGGAATGGAAAATTATCATGAGCTGCAAGACGGAGGAAGAGCGCAGAAAAGTGAAAGATAAGATTGAGAATAGTGGAAAAACCTGAGGTGTGAAGAAGTAAAGATTAAAGACCCCCTCGATTCCATTGGGAACTTCCTTGAAACTTGGAAAAAAAGAAACTTGATTGGACAGAAACTCGACTTGTTGCATACAACCAGTTTCCTACTAAGGAGTAGGGAATTACTAGTAAGTTTCGTTATCTTAAGTTTTCTCTTTATCATTTTATCATGCACTTAAATTATAATAAGGAAATGATACGTACTTCTCAAGTGTGTACTGATTCATTAGTAATAGGTACTTTAAAATGATAAATTCAGTTATATGTCCTTACGGCAATGTCAGCTTTTCATTTTTCTGAACAAAAGGAGGCAGATACCGTCCCATACATTTTTGGGCTATGGTGTTAGCAACTTGAAAATTGTGTTTTCTATAAGAAACATACATTTGAAGTGTTTACCTAAAATTTTAAAACATTTGTACTTCTAGAAGTTAAGATATTTTATTAGTGTAATATAAAGTTTCGTTAGGTTATGAGAATGTCATTTTAAATTATTTCGTTGGACTTTTCAATAAATTTTGTCCATTATGTCCCAAAACGGATCGTGTATGTATAAAACATTATTTCTAGGTCATTTTTATGTATCAATATCTTTTTAAGATAAACATAAAACATGTATACAAACAGACATAAACTTGTAAACAAAATTGAACATAGTTTTTAAAGTAAAACTAAACTGAATGTTAAAAATAGTTCTGACTGGGAAACTGGCAGTCTTTTATCAGGCCACATGGCTTCTTCCTTACTGGTTTAATGTAAGAATATATATGGGAGTTTATAAATAAATTGATAACTCTGTCTAAATAAAACCATAACATATTCGTCTTTAAATTATTGAATCATCTTCAACTATTATTAGTGCATAATCCATGGATTGAGTTGATGGTCCTGAGCTGAGGTACCATATAATCAACACTACATGGGCGCAGCAGCCTACACAGTCCTCCTACCTACAATACAATTGCAATAATATTACCTATAGGATAGACTGTCTGCCCCTTAGAGAGCTGTCAACTAATATATAAATAAAATATGCCTTTCGGCTAATGTGTCTCGATTGGATTCGACCCTGGAGAAGCCATGATGCATTTGAAGTCGACAGCTCTAGCAGAAAGCTGCAGCTAATTTCCTTGCAACTGCAATAACATACCCGCTACATTATCACCACTTGTATGCTCCCCAAAATAGCATAAAATTTTATCTAAACCACTATCTTATTCACTTTGAAGTTATTCGCAAGAATAGATTACTTACTGTTTTAGTCATATGCCATTGTCGAATCACAACCAATATTATTTCATTTAAAACTCGTCTGGCAACACTTGGCTCACAGTAGCACAGTGACCAAACGCAATGCCACAGTTAGCACAGCGGTCCGAAATTACGGCAGATGTCTATTGTCAGCAACTGCAAACCATGATGGAAAAGCTAGTTGCTAAACAACCGAGGCTGGTCAATCGCTCTACGCCACTGCTGCTTCAGGACTGCACAACAGACGGGTACCAAATTAGAGGAGTTTCATTTGGAATGTCTAAGACATCCACCGTACTTCCCAGACCCTGCTCTAACAGATGACCACTTTTTTCGAAATTTGGATAACGTGTTGCAAGGGAAAAAACTTAATTCCAATGGGGCAGTCCAAAGCGCCTTCAAAGATTTAATTGATTCCCGTCCGAATGGTTTTTTTTTAATAAAGTGATCAATGAACTACCCTGTGAGATTGCAAAAGTGCAAATATAGCAATGGTACATCCTTTAAATAAATAAATATATTATATATTTTTTTAATTAACTTTATGTTCCTGCCTTACAAAACGTTAATTTTATATGTATTGACCTAATATTTTGTTTTTATTAAAAAAAAAATAACTAGCTAACTAAAAATAAATAGCTCGAAGAATAATGCGACTAAGCTTATTTTAACGATTATACGCAAATTAAATTGACATTTATTCAACCTCTGTATGACGTCATACCAACTTCTAATTACTCTTTGTTTAAACTATCATGTCAATGTTTACTATAAATAACTGCCACAAGAATCCATAGAAAATTGTAGAGTTGTTCATTCTAGGTAGTTGATACTTTTATAATGCGATTTTAAAAAGATAACTCATTTGTGACGTCGTCTTAAGACATTCTATAAAAAATGATTTAAAATGAAATACAGCACAGAAATCAGAAATATTCAATTGGTTTGATCAAAATACCTCATTCTTTCGGCAAAGAAAGCCATAAAAAAGGTTCTCTAAAATTACTTTACGTACCGAATTATAAAGAAAACTCGTTCGGATTACCCGCGTAGTGTTTGAAACTGTAGGGATGTTTTGATGAAATATTGAAAGCTTTTAAACGATCAAGTAAGGTTATTTATTTAAAGGGTTATTCACTCTATTTACATATTTACTCGTAGTATGTATAGCAGAAGTTGACAATAAATTGTTTACATAACGATTTTCACACGGCCAGGGGCCGCGGCGCCTACACTGCATCTTGCCAAAATGCGGCCATCGATCATGAATTACTTCGCCAAAGTTCCCAAATGTTTGAATAAAATTCCAAGGGTGGAACTTTTGCCCAATTAATAATAATGAATGCGCTACCAGCGCTCCATTATTGAACAAAAAGTTTTTATTACGTTGAAGTTGCATTACTCTCTTTTGTATGTCAGCAATCGGAACCCTAATACGCTCATATTAAACGTTTTTGAACAAAAACTATGAACCGCCTTCAAAGCAAACGCTTTGGATAAGTAATCGATTGGTTTTACGATGTGTGCATGATTATGGCGCAATGCTACGGGTGATAAATTCACCCAAATTAATTCTTGCTCCCAGACTGAATTGAGCTGTTCAACATTCAGTCGGGATGTAGAGCAAGTTTTCTTTACAAAGTAAGACGCAATAATTTAAAAGAGTAACGACGAGACTAATAGCAAA
Source organism: Marasmarcha lunaedactyla (assembly GCA_923062675.1). NCBI lineage: Eukaryota > Metazoa > Arthropoda > Insecta > Lepidoptera > Pterophoridae > Marasmarcha > Marasmarcha lunaedactyla. Next base: position 18,722,394 of record OV281352.1, on the reverse strand, counting down.
TCTGAGAGTAACTTGAGAGTTTCGTTACGGTCATTACGAATCGTCACGTCAATTACGTTCGGAGCACCCTCAGCATTTATCTACGGAAACGGAAAAGTAACACGAGCCGCTCTAACCCTTGCGAAAGAAAAACGTCAAAGTCGTAATTGCAGACTTGGGATGAGTCTCGCCTGCGCGGCATCAATGAATTTTAGATAGAACAAAAAAAGAAATAAACAAAAGTCGGCAGGGCAAGGGCGGGGATAATTGTAGGTTTAGTGTCCGCGTTCATTAGGATATGCAGGAGGTTTTTTAAGGCGATTATGACGTTGCAGGGTCGTGGAGGGTGCGGCGAGGAGGGCTGCGTCACGTGCGACGTCCGCAGCGGGACGCATGCGAGACGGCGGGGCGCCGGCGACGCAGGCGCGCCGGCCGCCAGTCCGCCGCCGGCCGCCGGCCCCACGCCCGTGTCGCGCGAGTGTCGAGTGATGACGAGTGACTAGTGCCATGCTCGCGCTCCACTGTGCCTACCTCGCGGCGCTGCTGGCCGCCGCCGCCGCCGCCTGGCAGGAGAACGTTCGCCCCAAGGTCTTCGCGCAATTAGGTACGACATCGACATAACCTTGCGACAAACACACTCCGATCGCATCTCAACGCTGTGTTTACGTCGCGTTGTTTGATGCTTCACCCCATCAAATACCCCAAAATATTCAGTGTTCCCAGTGAATCTATCCAAAATGTTCATGATGTGTTAGTTTTTAACCTAGGATTACCAAAAATCTGTTGTGTTCCAATAAGAAGTGCAACGTGATCACCCTTGAACCTCCGTTAAATATAAATGCGATGTCTACAAGTGAGCGGAAGAGCTTTCTAACAACGGTTCTTATTATAAGTAATAGGAAATCGTGCAATAAGTCGTTGAACCCCGGATGTGCTTCATAATACCTTTGATAATGAGTTTGTAAACATAGAGCCGTAGTCAAATTTCATCTATTTGCTTACCACAAATAATAATGCGCCGGTAGCGTGCCAGTAAACTTTAAAAGCTCTACAGTCGTACACGAAACGGGAAGTTCAGAAATATGTGCAGCAATATCCATATAGTTAGAGAGAACGTTCACGAAATAGCTTATTCAACTGCAATGCAATGACAACAATGAGAATTTATCGTCCCAGCCGCACAATTTTGATGCCATTCATGCCATACCAAATAGAATAAACAGAATTGGTCTGGCAACTGCGCCTTGCGGCGGCGGTAACGAGGCCGAGTCACGCGACAGTTCATCCTCCAGGATAAAGCCGCGGCACACCAGGCGCATTGTTTTATTGTGCACTCTGCAATGCGGGGCCCAGCCGCCACGTGGCTCTCATTAGAGAAGCACAAAGCGAAGCAGTTTGTTCTGCGTTTTGCAATGTTCTGCTCGGATTAAAATCTATACGATGTTCAACGTAGCAAGCGAAACTGTCCGTTTGTGCGGCTTCTGTCTTTATCATTGACTTTATTCTTATTAGAATTGTGGTTTGTTCAAATCCAAAACCAAATAACATGTACAGTAAACAAGTAGTAAGCAACAATAAATATACAAATAAAGTAACAACAAATAAACTACATCACGTTGCTACAAAATCAGCAGTATTTATATTGCGTTATTTCGCGTTGCCTACGCTACCTGTTTATACGAAAATATTCAAAGCGTGCCCTCGTCACAAAAAAGGGACGTCTGACGTCACGTATGGAGAAGCAAATGTGTCGGACGCATATCCTGCGTCGTATCCGCTTATTGTTTCAATTCTACAACGTAACTGTTCTCCAAATTATAAGAGAGTCAAATTCTTTGTACCAGCAAATAAAATTACCTCAGAAATCATCATACTCTATTTATTTATTCAATTAGGTGCACCAACAGCATCTGTATCTACTATATAAGTTAGATTTTTCCTTTTTATAACTAAAGCCTGATAAATAGTACTGATTACAGATGGATACAACATCGAGTTAAATAAAATTAAATAAGGCAATATTTAATTTGATCTAAGGTGTTTCGAAATTTGGCATATAGCAAATAAAGTGATAATCAAATCAAGAATAATACCAATAACATGTTAGTAACAATTATATTTGTATATAAAACTGTCAATATCAAGCAAAATACAATAAAAAAAAGAAAATAGGGATTAAAATAACTAATATTAATATTATTTAATCTTAACTTTATAGTGTCAAAAAAAAATTGGATTCAACATGTCAAACTGAAATGTTTTTCCAAAGATTGCTGCAAATGTTTTAAAATGTAACTGTTAAAAATGCTAAATTATGCGAGATTATATCATTGTTCAAGTATGTATACTGAATTCCTCTCATCACGTTAATTAGAGCAACAGTTAGTGTTTGGCGATCTCTACGAGGTAGTCAAGAGTAAGTCAACACTTCGGTCACATGATCTGCTCTGAAGGGAACCATTTAACCACATAACCCTGCTGCGGTTTTATATATCCATAGGTTAACGCCAGTCTTTTGAACGTTAATACTGCATTAATGGTGTTTGCTATCGGATGCCCCAATGTTTGTTCCAACAAAGGTGTTGATAAACATAATATGCGTAGTAATTCAATATGCATTTCGATTAAATGGTTCCTGGTTGCATTTGTAGCTACTAGTTATGCTCTTTGTAGATAACTGAAAAGTTAAAATAAACCGAGACATAAATGAGATGTAAACGAACTTTCTAATTGACTTATTTATCTTAAATACCCCTGAGATTTCAACCATTACGTTCAAAATTAGAGTTGATCAACCTTTCCCAAAAGAAATAGATAAACACGAAGCTGAATTCTTCTTTCGATGTGTTGAATGCGTGCCTACAATTTGTCTCAAATTACGATTTGTTATCGTTGCCTTCTTCGTCTGAGTTATTTACGATAAAGCTTTTACTTGTACCCAGATAAAGACGGCGTCAGTTTGATTTATATTCAACTCACAATATAAATAAATAGTAATTTAAAACTTATTGCAAGTAACATTAACTGTGATTTAAATTCTAAGCGCTAATTTTGAACGTTCAGGTTTCCAAGTAAATTTCGAAACGCTAATTTGGCTGCGTTTATCTAAGATCTAACTGAGTTTTGCATTCTAAATGCGCTATTTGTAATCTTAGGGTAAAATCTTAGTAAATATCCGTACGAACATTAAGTGGATTAAACTCGAAATTTTTTATACTCAATTACAAATATCGCAAAATAAGGTCAATTTTAACACCCAAAAAGGTCAAAAATATCCTCAGCATGTGTTCATGTAACGTGTTACAACCTTGTCAGTTATTACTAAATAGTTGATTGTTCTAAATCTATTAGGACCACCCTATGTAATAAAACACAATACAGCTAGTTTGCAACATAATATGCTCCTCAGGAGGTAACCGATAGCGAGTGCAATCTAACTAACACAATTTGCGGCTACTATTACCGCAGTCCGTCCTATTTGATAACGTTATTATAACGAAAGTATCCCAACGGGAATGCATCTAAAAGTGTATTTATTAACATTAGTTTGCTGGGTTTCAGGTTTCGGAGTAGTTAGCGTAGCAACCATTTGAAATTTGACATTTTGAAGGCAATTATATTAGGTTCTGTGGAGCTGTGAGGGGCGTAGCTGTAAAAATTAAAGATTTTTTATTAGATATTAATTTGATATTTATTTTATAACTTATATGAACAAATCGACCGAACATGGGAACTGTGGAGGTGGTACTGTGGACTGTGGTATTTGTTTAATTCAAATTCGAATCTTACTAAGGCGGTGCGGCGGCGACATAAGGAGGCCGGACACCACAGTACCTACACAAATATGTGCGAGCAAATCCAAAAAGAAACATGCTATAAAAAAAAGTGTTGAAAGAAGTTTTAGTATGCTCGTAGTAATTGTATGCTTGTAAGGTATTTTTTTTCAATAAAAAAAAATGTCTATTGTTGTTATGATGATCTTGTAATTCGGTATGTAAAGTAATTTTGAGGTATATGTTTTTTATTTTTTTCTGAAAACATCAGGTATTTTGAGAAAATAATTTGAATATTTCTGATTTCTTTGCAGTATATAATACGGGTTCCCCTTGGTTCATAAAAAAAAATTTACGAATTATTACTTCCCGAATAATGTTTCGCAAAATTTCATTTGCCAAATTATTACTTGGCAAATAAACTCCTCACAAATAATTGTATCGCAAACCTAATCTTTTCGAAGTGAATATTTCAACGATAACTCGCTTACCTTAGCTAGTACTTATATATATAGCTAGTACCTAACTAGTACTTATAACCAATTTTAATTTAGTCAAAGGTTTCAGTAAGTATTTATAAATATATAAGCCAAATAATTTGAATCGTCAATTTTCAATTAACCAGTTCTATTTGCATCATTTTATCAGTGGCACAGAATGTACTATAGCGAAGTTTGGAATTGAAAATGGATCGTTTTTGGTTTGAACCAAAGTTGCTTTTCGTGAAAAGCTGGGAATGGTACTTAATTTAGCCTTGGCTCTTCGCCGGGTGCTGCCGCACGCTCGCTTTGCTCGCTCGGCTCGCGCGTGCATTAACCTAACCCAAATAGTTACTATTGTCTTAAAATTTTATGTCCAAACAAATCATTTGAGACCAAATGACTTAATGCCATTATCCTTGGTAATATACTGCCGAGTAAACATTTGACTAAATTAATTCCAAAATTATGCATTCGTGTAAAAAATGTTTGCTAAAATTTGTTCGGATTATAAAATTTTGTCAAAATAATTTTGGCAAAACGGCAGGATCCCATTTCATAGATGTGTAATTGAGTCTTGATGGCAGATATTTATTAAAAACATAAAAAAATTATTATAGTAAAAATAAATATATTATCTTTTTACTCACAAATTCAAAATTTAACTTAAATTAACAATTATAAAAAAAAAAATAATGCTACAAATAAAAAACAAAATCTAAACTTGAATCCATTGAAGGCAACATAGCCAAAAGGCTGGCCGAATTACCACGCTGGATCGCAATAGAAATTCGTTGTGCGAGGTAGGTTCCAGCCTTAGGGTCACGAGTTTCACTCACCAATCGCCTCGCTAGGTCCGAAAATAAAAATAAATTAATATTTAAAATTATATAGAAACTTTATGACGTAATATTCACTTCACTATGAGTCAAATTATTTTACGCAATTTTGATAATGGCTTTTGTTTGCTAGTTTAGAATTAGCATTATTTTTGAAGGGTCTTAAGAGAGTTAGACGCCTTTATTGGCGTGTCTGTGGATCATCATATTGCTATCGTATTGATCTTCTTATTTAAAGTGCAAATTGAGACTTAGACTCTGTAAACATAGAGTACGAATTCGCTTAGCAAAATCTTTACTTAATTTACTCTTAGTTAACCATTTGAATCTCTGAGTGTGGCCGCTAGATATTTATTTATTTAATATTTATATTGAAACATAAATCGTAAGTAGAATAGACATATTTAAAACACCACAATTTTTTTACATTTCTTTTCAATTCAATAATATAATAGCAGATTGATTGTAAAAGTCTGTCTTTACACAGTCTTTAAATTAGAACTCAAATAAAAAATTCTCTCTACCCACAATTCCAGTTTATTAAACTCCACTAATGCAACATTAACCTTCGCATTGAAATACTGATACCACCGATGTTTTGTGATACAGTCGTTGACAGTTGAACAACAATTTTTTGACTTAGTTTGGACCTTATTCTGTGAGCTCTAGAAGTTAAAATTCTTTTGGTTTGAGGACATTAAAGTGTGGTTGATTGTACAAGTTTTATATAGAGTATCGGGTTTTGAGGCGAGTACTTCGACCGGTTCCCTCAGAGTGGGTAGTTGCAGACACTCCATGAGATATTGGACAGGATGGGACTGAGTCATGGGACGATGACTCAGTCTATCTATGGGATCCCATTGTGCTACTCTGTATGTGGCTGTGGATTGAGGTATTGATTTTTACCCGATTTGGTGGTTTGTTTGGCAAACTCTGCAGCAAAATTGCTTTAACAAGTATCAATAGAATTCGAAGTATTTTATGAATCTCCATAATTGTAGGAAAGACAATTTTTTTAACGTTACCGTGAAAAATCTTGATTATTGTTATTTGTGTTTTGTGCATTGCATATTGTTTAAACTCGAATAAAATTAAAGTTATGTTTTATTAAGTTCTGGATCACAAAGCTTGAAAGTAGTCAATAGTTAGTCGACTTTTTATATACCGACGCAATTTAGTGTAATGTTTATATTCTTTTTATTTCGACGTTCCTATAGATGTTAAAGAGTAACACTAGTAAAGCCGCGGGCAATACCTTGTATGTTTTCCAGTGTGGATATTTGTTGCAATAATGAAAAAAAGTTAAGTCTTATACAGAATTGGCAACTATCCCGAATGTAGAGTATGAAGAGTCCAAGGTTTGTTTTTCATTTTTCATGGTTTCATGGTTTCTTTGGGATATTTGCTGAGAATCGAGGTCTGATCCCATGTGCCCGGTAAAATAGTCACTATATATATCATTTTAGACGTTTTGATTTCTGTATATAAAGGTAAGGTGTAATTTTAAGTATTTATTCAGTAACAAAATGTAAGTTTCTAATGTCTAAACCGATTGCACTTCAAATGCTTAAAGATATACTTAATTACGGTCCAAGTAGTAATAGTAGAGTAATATAAGTGCTTTTCTTTACCCTCTTTTACTGTAAAATTATATAAATGCAGCTAAGAAATGCAATTATGGTTCAAAGTTACTTTGTTGATAAAAATACTTACCTTTATAGAAATGCCTGACCTAATTGTTATGAACGAAAGTCGGACGACTAGACCTTTTTGTAATAAACTTAGAGATTATACAGGAACTTGTTTTTGTAGTAAGCGGTATAAAGGTGATTTATTATATAAAAATATATGGGTGTCTTTTTTGCTTTTATTATAAAGTATTTTTTTGATTTTAGTTTTTTTTGATTTTTGAAGCTTAGTTGTTATAAAGTGCCTAGCTGTTTTAAGACTTATACAAGTTGTATTTTTATGGGTTCCTTAATGTTTAAATGTTCTAAACGTGTTACAGTCCGTCTTATGGGTATTTATTGGGTCATTCGTCAAGGATCAATACTCGGGGGTGCGTTTAAATGTGGCTGGGGTGCATTACGTCGACACTGTGCAATGTTGTTATGAATTTTACTATGTTGCCATCGATATGGTAACTCTCCTAGAGTTACTTTGTTGCGTAACCTTAAGTTGTATGATCATAGTTTGAATATAGGTAAAGAGAGCTTTAGAATACTGCAGCGTGATAGTTTTAATAACTGTGTGAATAATTTAATTTTTTATAACTTTTAACTTTAAATAGGAAATGGGGAAAGAACTAATTATAATATGATGTAGCTAAACAACTAACTCAGACCAAGTCATAACATCAATCAATCTATCGGTCAATCACCTAAAGAAGCCGAAATATTGTTTCGTTAATAAAAATCATATACAACGATAACCGCTAATAAAAAAGGACAAAAGTTCAAACATTCATCGACAACAGACGCTGCAGGCGGGAGGAATTTCAAAAGTGGTACAAAAAAGTGTGAGCCTAATCGTAACGGTATACAGTAAGAAATGCTTTGAACGCTTTTATGTAGCCCTGCGTTAGTATGAAACTATGTCTTACGATATTTGCACTAAGGTTGATATTGGGTTGCGGTTTTTCTTGGTAAAGTAGTCGTTTACGCACGTGCGTGTAAGAGCGAGGCAAAGGGTCGCATCGGTGGCGCCGCGTGGCGGGAGAGCCACAGTTTTATGACTCCGCGATGTATAGTCTGTGGCAGTGTGGGATTTACGATACCTTTGTTTTATTTTTCGGACACACCGATTAATTTCTTTTAGTGGCTTGTTTGAGGCCGTTCATTACGATTAACGCTATCGTTTTCTTTCTCTATTATGTTATTGGGTAAATTGTGCTTTAGGTTTTCGTTGATTTATTGCAAATAATATTTGGGGTTATAAGTCATATTTAAAAAATACTTTTAGTCTTATAATCCCATAAAGTTGGCAAATGTTTTGTGTTATTTATCGAAGATTAGATCTAACTGTAAATTAATTGATTTGAACAAGCATGGAGTGAGTTTCATAAAACTAATCTCCCACGTTTTACACAAACACGGTCGATAATACGCGCAGTGGGTCGAACCAGCTGTTCTATTATACTCTTAAATCAAAATGAAAGAGAAATCGCTATGAATGCCAACCCTTACTGACTGACGGGGAATGCGCAAACATTAGTATAGTAATAAAAATATTTGTTGATAAACTCAAAAAGGAAATGCTTCCTTTTTTGCAAGGATACATCCCTTTTTGTGTACTTAGTTGCTTGCATGTAATTTTTAAAACCCGGATTACGAGGAAGCTAATCAGGGTCTCTTGCTGGGGTAGCTTTTTGAAAATAGTTTTTTTATGTAGTTTGTTTGTACATGGTCAAACGTTTTCGTATTATAACGTATATATACGTATATAACGAGCACCTCTTTTCGTGTAATGGGAAGCCCCGACTTTGAGCCTAATTACAGTTACCTAAAATATATGTTTGCGTTTTTTCTATATTTTAGATATGTATTCTATTCTAAGAGCTAAAGGAGTTAGCTGTATGGTCCGTAACAATAGGTTAAGCAAGGGTATATTGTTCTTATCAATTTCCGACGTTAAATTAAAACTACCTGTCCAATAAACGCAGTGAAATGTAACGAATCTTTTCATTCCATACAATAACTTTCATTCACTCTATAAAACTTGGCATTCTCATTTTCAATGAATCGTGATTTGAACCCCTTCTCATTTGTAAAGGCACCAATGAATACGACTGAGTCAATGGGTCGTAAGAAATGGGCCAGTGACGTGAGTTACCCATACTTCCCTTACTAAAGGAATATATATGACCGGTGTAACTTGAACCCTGGAATATGAGATGAAACACAAGCGCTTGAAAACCAGGTGCCACTAAAACGGTGCTCTATTCCACCTACTTCAACGAAAGTTTTACTTCAAACTTTGAATTTTGTTTTACATAGAGATGTATTTTATTACTTTTCTGGGAGTAGAGCAAGTTATTCCTTAAAACAGCTGCTGCTTCAGGAAATTTTGTTATTGAAGATTCTTTGGGAATTTTAAGCTTGTTCTGGTCGTTGTGGTTGAAATAAAAATAGTTGACTGGTTGTTTCCACATTATGGAATAGTGGGTCAATTGAGTATGATAACCAGAAAGTTCGTTACTTCATTGCGAAACAGGAATACATGGTAGATTGTGATTTCTGACATAGATGTGCTTACTCGTATTTCCTGTTCCTGCACAGAAAAGAAAAAGAGAAGACAAAACGTAGTTTTATAAGAACATTAAATACCACGATCATATTTTGTTAATATAATGAATAAAAACAATTCGGTATGTAAAATAATCTTGAAGTATCGTTTCCAAAAGGTATTTTGCGAAAACCATTTGAATATTTCTGATTTCTGTGTTGTTTAATTTTGAATAAATGTAAATAAAATTGCATATGTTGCAATTGTTTTATTTTAAAAATCGCATTAGTAAGTTTATTATTATACCTGGAATAAACAACTCTACAAATTTCTATGGATTCTTGTGACAGTTACAGTTTAAGCAAATTGGAAATTGGAAATTCGTAATTAATTAGAAATTCGTGATTCTTGATGACGTCACATAAAGGTTGAATGAGAATCAGTTTCATTAACGCATTATAATATTCTGCGAGTTGTTACTGACAAAGTATATTATAGAAAAGATATATCTCCAAATGTTTTCGAATTAGAATCCGAAATTTTTTTTTTACATACCGAATTGCGTACTTCAGATACATTGCACAGTTTCGAATATATTGTATAATGTGTGAAAGCTGACTGTTAATTAAATCCACGGTAAACCATTAACTGGATTCCATATAAATACAAAACAAATGTATCTTATCTTTTTCTTCATCTAGAGCTCTCCAAACTATGATATAGACTTCATAATCATATTTAAAACTTCCAACACAAAGACAGTTAATTTAATTTCATGGCTAAGTTTAAAGTTTTCCTAAGAGGTCTAGAATCGCTGGTTCATATTTAAGGCTCTCTAATGAGCCAGGTGCTTCACAATGTGATTTCCCAACAATTGCATAGGGAACGTTCAGCACCCTCACTATGCCGTACCTATTATTTAAAAAGTTAAGAGACTTTTTAAACGATCCTAATTGTACGGTTCTGGGTGCTTGAAAAATGATGATTAATTATATAATGCAAATTTTTCTTTGTTGTTTAATTGTGTAAGTATTTTTTTATTTTCTGGTATCGTTTAGTATAGTTTATGGTTCGGGGTACTAAATATTCTATGTACTGAATGGCTGACGTATTGTTTGTTCTCATTGTTCTTATTTTGGAACCTTGCATTGTATTATCTTTAATTTGATTACTACCACTGTTTATATGGCAAAAGACGTGAGCATCCCTGCTCTTTTATATCATATTGAATTAATTCATTATACCTGTATGTGGGTTCTAAATTGAAAAAAAAATTGCAAAAGCGAATGTCTTTAATAAAAAAATAACATTGAATACCTGCATAAACTTCACTTTGAGTTCCAATTTGCCACCGTACTTTAACCGCTAAACTGCAAAGGAAATACTTGAAAGAACGGGGTATATTTAGTACCCTAAAAATATCGCAGGGCTCGCCCTACCCAGCACAATTGTAGCTTGAACTTTACTCGAGGTCGACGACCAAAGGGTTGACTGTCAGAAATAATTTGTGTGTTTCTTAACTAAGAGTAAATTAGTAGAACGTTAATTGGTAGAATTTTGATGAATTTATGGCTTTTTTTAAATGTAATCGCTCTGCTGCGGGGAGTTTTTTTGTTGATTTTTAATGATAAGTAATATTTAAATTTTTAATGATTGGAAACTAATTACGATGTCTCTAAGAAATCTGTACTGTTATATGCATAACCAGTAGTAAATTGAGAATTACGTTTCATTGTAACAATAATGTTCTTACCCAAATAAAGGAAAAAATTGTGATAATAATAATGTTTCCCAAATAAAGTAAAATAAAATTAATTAATCAAAATATAACTAACGGTTCTTGTTTTAAACATTCAAATTAAAACAATCTTGATTCTAAAAAAACGAAATTCTTTGTACTACTAGATTTCGCAATGAGACCAACAACACACCATAAGCATCTTATACTTGGGTATATCAAGAAACACGGAGAATAAGGATAGAGCTATAATATTTAATTCAGTGAAGCTTTACAAGCAAGAAAGCCACAATGACGAGCTATTCATGCCCGACGCGGTACAAACCACCCACTTGGCTTAAATATAAACCCATTTAAATGCCATACAAAATAGAATTAAGATTTTCTTTTTGGAATATTTATTATGTGCACGACTATAAAGTTCTGTTTGGTGGGTATTAAGTACATCAAGTTGCTTATCTTACTAAGATCTTTGTTCCCGATTGTGTTCAAGGAGGTGGTTCTTGTTTGTGTTTTCATAACTGCTGTTTGTTATGATATACTTAGAAGATTTGATTTTTACTAGTTTTTGTTGCTATTTTATATTAATTTGATGAAATAATATTATGTCTCGTTGAATATTATTACGTTATTATATCGTAGTTTTGTTTTATTTTTATTTTGTTTCGCTGAGCTAATCAAGATTACTTAAGAGGGTAATATTTTAAGATGAATAAATTATGAAAAGAATAATTTCGCGGCAGAGCAGGTTTCGGAACAAAGAACATAGAGTCAATGCTCTTATGGCAATATTAAGTGTCGTCGTTTCTACCTTAAATTCAACAGTATATGTACATTGAGGACAAAAGGTTTATCTTATATTAGATACGACAGACACCCACCGATAGAAAACGTCAAAACCGGTGGGAATGTAGCTTAAAGGCAATCTCAGGTTCGTATATCGAATGACAGGATGGACGACGACTTTTATAACAAGTCGAGTCGTGTGGGCGAACTGATAAGCTGAGGTTTGAAATGCACCTTTAAACATGGATGATGATAAGATGACTGATTGATTGATTAATCAATAAAGAGAGCCGGTGAACTGTCATAAGTGATAGATATGGGATATGTCAAGTGTTGTTGATAGATTCAATTACAAATTACATATAGACAAGACATACCCAAACATTACCGCACAAAAAAATCGGCGTCAACTTAACTATAGATACCTACCCGATATATACATTAATATAATTTGTGGGAGAACGAAAGAATAATGCGGTTTACTTGTTGTCAGAAAGAGAGAGACAAAGAGATATGTACTTCGTGACGTTGCTTCGCACTAATTGGTCGCGAGCGTACGTGAAGTAGTACGTAAATTGTCGAAACTCTATAGTGTTGTCTCTTTTACTCCCAAATACAAAATAATATTACATCTCGCTCTTTAAATTTTTTGAAATATATAACCATGTCAATTTTAAAACTGCTTTTAAAATAGCAAAATAAAATAATAAATAAGATACCTAGTTACAAAAAAAATAGTTCTTACGCGTGAAAAGAAACGTTTATTCTTTCTTTAACTGTAAGAGTGTAATTTGTACACTGTCTATACACACAAGAAGGTATTGTATAGTATTAAAAAAAAAACACGGAAATGGGAATAAGTTTTATTTGACGTTTAGCCGTGATACTGGGTTGCACAAGACTAAGTGAAATGGCGGGCAATTGCCTTGCATTTACGTTGCCATAATTGAGAGTGGACAACTTGTCTATACGTAATATGTCATTGGATAGATTACTAATTTGCTGAAGTTTTTAAATTATTATTGAGGAGGTTTTTTAATGTTACCAAATTTAAGATTTAAACATGCTTTCGTAATTGGAATACAGATAATTACCATAACTTGATAATGAACTTGAGCTTGCTCAGCTTCATGTTTTTTTTTATGACAAGTTTGAATGTAGTGTTCTATTATCATAATATACCTACGTTTTAGCCAAAAACTTTCTGTTTTCTAAACCACATTAAATTCCGTGCGAATAATTCGAATTTAATAAACCGCAGTTAACTAATTACATTGAGCTTCATAAACTCTGTTGCTCTGGAAGTGACAGGCTTATTTATATAAACACTCTACAATCACGCCTATTGTGTTCCTTTTTACATTATACGAAATTCTAAGGCTGTTCTCATTACATTTATAGAACAATATGAATAAATATTATAATTACGGATTTTATTAAATTAAAAATATTTATTTATTGATATGTCATTTGTATACAAGGTACATACTTTTATAGAAACCCACAGTTTATGGTGCTTTGTCAGAATTTATTTGTATCCGCTGAAATTGACAAATTTATATCTGAGAAATATCAAATTTGGTAGCCAAAATACCGCGTGTGATAATGTGGAAGTAAGCGTGCCACTGTCTGTGTTTCTTCTCTGCTGCTAAACATGTTACATAAAAACAATTTAGTGAATGTGATAAGCAGTCGCCTGGCAAGAATTTGTGTTAGTACGAATTTTATACCAAATAATTTTAACTATAGTTTAATAGTAAATATTATAATGAAAGACTGGGCTACTCATGTAAATTTTTTACTAAAACTGCCCGTATCATTTCAGCAGCCATGTTTTCCGCCACTCGATCTGACATCTACGAAGGGCAAGGGATTGTCCTTTTCCATTATGCCCTTTACGTAACTTGATGTCAATATTTTCAGTGGGTATATTTTCTTGAAAACCGTACCCTTCCAAGAAAGAGAAGACTTCCTATGTACGACTTGTATAGTTAGGTATATAGTACAAAATTTAATAAATATAAGCTTCACATACTTTACCTTATGTCGTGATATTTAGCTAAGTTAAAATCAAGTTTCATCTTCTTTTTCATTATAAACTTTGTAGAGTTTTGATTTAACTGGAGTTATAGTTGCAAAAAAACCTTATTTATCTGTGTTGATTCATGAGAAAAGGCCCATAAGATAAATCAAATATTTTTAATAGGTAAAGCATAACTGTAGGGGAGTCCACCACGTGTTTTGGCAGTATCGCGCCTGTATATAGCACCTAGTAGTAGAATTTCTTATGTTAAGATCTACAGTCTACAGATAAGGCACAACAGTCCTGTCTACTTTAATCATCATAAGAACCACGTTTACATGGTTGAGTTTCGGGTAAAGGGAAGGGACAGTCGGCAACGCATCGTCCATTGATAATCATCAATCAATAACATCTGCAGTTAATGATTTCAATGGACACGGATGCCACTTACCATCAGATCGGTCGTTTGCCGGATATGAAAAAGTTAAAAAAATTAAATAAACCATTATTTCCGAGAAAGTCTTATTGAAAACTGAGCCATAAAAGGTTTGTCTCTTTAGTAACTTATGTTTCTTGACTGTGTGTTAGCATCACAGTCAAGAAACTAGAATGAGGCTAGAACAAGCTTACAGATATGAAACTTATCTTAAACGTGAACCTAAAACTATCCTACATAATTAAATTGAACACTCGAAGCCTCTCTGTTACGTACACTACTTTACTGGATTCACTAAAACGCTGTTATTCTTCCATTAGCTGGATATATTCAGGGTCGGGTTGTCCCAGACTGTTGCCAAAAATAGCCTGATCAATATTACGTAGCAAAGTGGTTTGTGCATCAACCGGAAACAAACTCTCGGTAACAAACAAAACTCTCCTTAGATTAAACATAAGTTCGCAAAAGATAGTAAATTATAGGTTGATTATTTGCCTGTAAAATTTTTTGTTCGTAGTAGAAGTAATGTTTTAGGGGCGGTATCAATTCGGGATAATCGGCAAAGTTATTCACATAAATCGAATATTTGTAAATTAATGAGTGGGAAAAATACCACCCCGCCAATGTTATTCGAGTTTTGGGGAGACGAATTTGCCGACCTGCATGACGACCCGACGATGAGACCCGAATGGACTGACCCGGCATAAGCTGAATATGTGTAGTCATTGGTTCCAGTCGGACTTGTCGTTCAACAATTACTGCCGTGCCGAATAAGTGCGTGGTCCCCCTTATAAGTGTTACCAATAAATTTGGTATAAGGTAGGTTTTGGTATAAGTGATTTGGTTCTTTTAAGTAGCGACTTTTTATTGCCAGGCTAAGATGGCATTACAGCTTACTAAAGGCAGTTATGTCTTACTTGCTAGTGAGTAAAATTATAAGTAAGTAATTTTTCATAGTATTGTTTTCAAATATATTTTTTTATTATTAATTGTAATACAGCTTATTGAGTGAAAATTACTTTCGTATAATCGTATTGAGAATAATATGTCTAAAAAAATCAATAAAATTGTGCATACAATTGAAATGGCTTACGTCTAGACAGCCTTTACTCCTTTAAAAAAATGTATACAGCGGACCTACTTTATTTCTAGCTTTGGTTTGAGTGTATTCATGATGGAAACCTGTATCTTCTATTTTATATTACTACATTAATATTCTTCATTTACTTGGTGTCTTAGCATCTTACAGGTGTACGACTCAAACCTCAAACCAGAAAACAACTTCGAGATCGTTGAAATTTTCAAACGCGTAAACGGCCTTTTTATTCATAGAATTTTGTAGAATTCTCTATTTGGATCTAGTCAATAAAAGATTCATTGATTAGCTAGATATGTAGGCACGGAAGTTCCGAACGAATCAATATTGCACGGTTAAGTTGTAAGCTAATTTTTATTGAAGTGGAATTGGAACTCTAAAATTCTTTAAGCATTTGCTGCTGTTCAGCATTAAATTTAAATGTGAATTTTATTTCTGTTAAAGAAAATTGTTATTCTCGTTTGTACACAAATGGCCTGCAAAATTTTTATTTTTTATGTTATTATAAGTATAGAAAACCAATAATAACATACTTAATACTATTCAAATTGTTCTGTAGATATTCTCAGCACCATGATATAAGTAACCTTTAAAATTAAACAAAGAAGTCCAATATAGTTCAAGAAAGAATAAAGAATACATTTTTCGTACACTCGATGTTCCATTTATACCTACGCTTTTGATTGTATCGTTCCTAGAGTTTCTTGGTGGTTTTTGTGACACATATCATTGGTAATTGGGCGGGAGCGAGTGTCGCCGCGGCGTCCCTCAGGGCTGTACACTCGGCCCTCAGCCAGCTTAACACGCTCTTCTAAGTAATTGGACACTTCTTTGTGTCGTATAAATTACAGATTTTTTATATTTGGTTAAAATTATGTCCTGTGGACAGGAACGGAATCTTTACTAACCACCTGATGGTAAGTGGCATCCGCACGCATTGCCTAATGATGAGCT
This sequence comes from Marasmarcha lunaedactyla, assembly GCA_923062675.1. Taxonomy (NCBI): domain Eukaryota; kingdom Metazoa; phylum Arthropoda; class Insecta; order Lepidoptera; family Pterophoridae; genus Marasmarcha; species Marasmarcha lunaedactyla. Next base: position 18,706,067 of record OV281352.1, on the reverse strand, counting down.
ACTGACCTAAGGGTTTTGGCCTTTTTTCCAGCAATTGCCCTGGCTTTTTGTTGAATGATACAGTACCATATAAATGTGCTTATTATGTTGATCAAAATTACGAAGAACTATGTGATCTATAACTAACTGAAATATTAAATATGTGTTATTATGTATAAAAGTGTATCAGTGTCCTGAATTGCACCCATATCTGTGCAGCCGTTAACCTTTTCTCAAGAACGTCAAAATATTTCATCTATGAAATTCACAAATATTTAGTTTTTGATCCGACCATTTGATTAGCACGATCAAACAATGGAAACACTATTTAATAGTTAATTAGTGAAGTCGATATCAAAACATTTTATAGATATATACAAATAAAGTTTCGAATAATTAAAGTTAAAATTAAGTGCGTAAACCTCTTACAAGAACTAAGTTTCCTTGTTGCAATTCTGGACACTGCAATGCCTAACCAAAATCATTAGTTTTTGTTAAGTCCAAACCAATATAAACATCAACTGAGTTGAAAAAATATCTCACATTGAACCAGTCCATTAGCAAAGTCCACGCTGTCTCCAATATCCCTACGCCCTATTTTATGAACACATTGTTCAATTACGCTACTAAGGCGGTCAATCGCTCGACGCCGATCTGCCGCCCGTTTGTATTTCAAATGAGAAAAAGTTGAGTTGTTACGCACGATTATAACCTTTACTGGTATGATGAATTTCTGTAATAATGTAATTTCATACTGTTTTATGAGCTCGTGTTAGTTGCGGGAAATTAGGACAGAAGTAAATGGAGCTTGCCTGAGAAATGTTTTTCCTATTTTATAATCAAAATAGTATTTGAAAATCCTTCAAGTTTATCTTATTTTTATATATATTTTATCACATTTATTAAATACCTTGAAGCTTTATTCTGTTTCACATTAAATTGAATGTAATTCACTTAATATATATCTATAAGAATAGAGTTAGGTATATTAAAAACTATCCAGTTTTATAAAAATCCAAATGATCTCGTAAATCCTTAAATTATTTTCAGAGGCTGCCTTCTTCTTTTCAAAATTATGAGAGAGATTTTGGTTAGCAAACACTTATTTTTTATTGCAAACACTTATTTGTTGAGTGTGCAGATTACGAAACTCACTATAAAACTGAATAGTCGTATATATAAATAAATTTGATTTATTTAAATATAAAATGAGTTGGTATCCATAATTTTGTAAGTTACTTAACATACAACACATAAATAATCAACATAAAATTACGCGAACAAAACGTTAATTTATATAAAATTCTATTAATAAATCAGTCCAATTAATTAACAACTCACACGACAGACATGCTAAACTAAATTGGTTCCTACGAACAGGTAATAAGGTTCCTAATTGTTAAATATTGGTTAGAATAAAAAACTGTTCCCACATGTTATGACGAAGTAGGGTCAGTGTAAAAAATATTGAAGTGGCAGCTGTGTGGCACATGGCACTTTGCCTGGCTTCGGAAAAACGTTTAATAAAACGAAGTGAGCGCTCATTTCTTTCGTTTTCATGTTTTTTTCAGGATCAGTGAGGGAGTCTTCGCTTAGATGTAAATTAAAATGATTTAGTCCGGCCCGAAGGACGTAAAGATTCCGTGCGTTTGAAGTTAATAATTGCTTTTTTTGAGACGCAAGTGTTTCATTTAAGTCTATTTTATTAGATTTTCTGGATGTATTTTTTTAGCATAATCGAAATGTTTAGGCCCGAGTCACTTTTTTAACGTTTCAAAATGGCATTGAAAGCATAGAATCCACCGAAATGAAAGTTATTAAAACAAAATAATGTAAATAATTTTCAGCAAAGATTCAGGAAGGAAGAATTGCGAAACGTCGAGAAACTTTATGAATTGTTGCAAAAGAGTTTTGTTACTAATTTTGTATGCTGTTTCCGACCACCGGTAGTCCCCAATGAAAAATAAGGGGCTGATAAATTGTACAGTTTACAAAAAAGTTGCGTAAACAAGTTAGCTGGCCGTCGCGGAGGCTTCAAAGGGAATCTATTATTTGGCAGTTCTGTTTGTTAGTAGCACGATGTGGTTTCATTAAACTTACTAAAAAGAAGCCACTTTTTTACATAAGACAGAAAATTAATGCAATCAGCTTGAGGATTTCTTTTTTATTAATGAAATAAAATGTTGTAACACGAGTTTGGACACTGTAACACTTGTTGACTAAAGTAAGATAGCGGGAGATACATAATAGCTCTGGTACCACCACATATACATTTACTCATACAAACTCTATAAACCCGACATAAAAGGCATAAAGTTATGCAAATCGTGGGATTGCAAGCAAGCTAGATAAAATATTTAATTTCCATATAATTTTGTTTGCATTCGTGTCTTGTCGGATATTGTCGGATGGGTTCGCGCAGAGACTAAACCATTTGACAAGTAAAATCAGGCGACCGGGAACAAGGTTATTGAGGTCCGTTTTGAGGAGCTCGTCACCCTTACTTTCGCTATATTACTATAATCAAAGGTAACTGTATTAATTTTGTAAAAACATACAAAAAAACACAATACATTCATTTCATTTACCACCTTCAATTATCGTCACTTGTTAATTCACTTAACAAGTGACGTTAACAAATATGTAAATTACCGTCTACGTGGAATGTGAGAAAACATTTATTTGGGAATAATTTTGTATATCAAAACGAGTATGTAAATGTGTTTTCTTTTTCCACATAATATAATTTGAGGATACATTTACTATCTAAATACAGCAAATTTTACTCCAGCCAGAATACCAGAAATGAGCAATTTATTCCGCGTCATAATTTAAGCTTGACACTGTGGTGTAACTACAATATAAGAACGGAAGCTTCAAATTAATTTTAATTACTAATTAATTGGGATCTGCAAACAGGCATTTGACAAGAATGACTAGCCATTATCTGTTTAAAAACTAAAAATAGATGATATTCAGTAATTTAAGTGAACATGAAGTCTATAAAATAAATATTATTGGTCTTCTCAGGATCATTGTGATTTTGTAAATCGCCAGTGTAAAAGTAATGCCGTTGCGTAATAATAAAATATATTAAAAAAATAATTGGAAGAACATATAGGGTTTAATGTGATTTCCTAAATATAATTATATCAAACATATTAAAATACAAATTATTGAATTTTGTGCACAAAAATTTAAAATGAAATACAATGAATAACTAAGTGAAAGTACCTTAATAATTAAATATGAACAAAAAAGTTCAATAAAAACGCTTTATATTTTCTTAAATTAGAGTAACCAATACTTATCTTCAACGTAATATTACCCTATTAATTGCAAAACGATAGCTTTAGTGGACTGCAACCGTACAATGGCCATTGGGCTCAATTCACTATCATTATAGGTCGTTAACATCGATATCGACGGACGATATGGTTCTGTTTTCTTGAATTCTTGTTTGAAACTACACGCTGCAGTTTATGTGTGGTTTAATGAACGTAGAGAATTTAGTTTGATTCTGTTAACGTTCGGAGTGTACTATAGAATTTTGTTTTTACTTGTCACTTATTTACAAATTTTTGTCCAAGTCGAGTATTTGTTGTGTCAAGTGACCTAAAAGCTGGAAATCAGGTTAGGTTAGGCTATCTCGCATGACCGTTATGGATTGCACCCCAGGGAGATAATAATGCCATTGACCACTTTACTCTTTGAATAAAAAACAGTCTAGCTTTTTTTTCTATCATAGTATAAGATTGATATATTCCATACTTTTATTTTCCCTTTTTCCATGTAACTCCTGATTCCATAGAAATTTTATGACAGCCAAATTGTTGAATTGTTGAGCCAAATCCTAGATCATATACTAAAAAGAAAAAAAATTCCTTCTGTGGTTTCAGTTACAGATCACACATGAACAAAAAAAATCAAATCTGTTATTTTGGTAATGATGGTATAAAAGTATAGCTTTGTGAACATTTTCGAAAGCCTGAAATAAAGTATTTAAATAAAAAATTAATGAATAAAGAACAAGAAGCCAAACCGACACTCCACAAAGCACTTCTGAACATTAATAATTCACAAAACTCTAAAACAGATGCTGCTGACATTATCTTAAAAGTCGCACAAGATAAAACAATTGAAAGTTACGTTATTAAAACTTCGACCTGATTCCTTTGATATAGGAAAATCAGGCACGCAAAAGAGATATTTCACGAAGGAACGTTACCTATAGATAAAATCGAGGCGTCTGTGTTAGAGCCCGGGGGTATCGAGCTTACAAAGTGCTTCGGAACGTTTTTCCTAAAAAGCGTCGAGTCAGCAGAGAAAAAACACAATGGCCGAAGGGTAGCCATCCCCGGTTGCGAACTGATCATTTCGTGGCCCCAAAATAACAAATGAATTGGGGAAAACGTACCCCAGTTGTAATCTTATACAAACTTGTATATTGTGCTGCTGAAATATCTACTTGCGATGTATTGATTTTTATTACGACGTATTTTTTAATGATAGTGATATGTTGAGTTTATCTGCGTAAAATATGAGTTTGATTTAAAAAAAAATGCTCTTACGCATACCCAGCGCGCGATATCGAGGTTATGTGGGACTCGCTCCGAGCCTACCCGAGCCTCTACCCACTAAAAAAACCCCTGAATGACTATGGAAATCTTTTACCTAACAGCCTTCATCTGAAGCGAATGAGTCTGATCCACATAAAGAAAGACACTCCATGGCACACACTTTATTAGCTCTTGCAATGTTTCTTATTACGGTGCCTCTGATTGAGCCAAGTGGTAAGAAATATAGTATATTCAAAATTAATGAAGTATAGCAAGTTACCACGAACGACGAAACTACCAATCCACATCTCACCTGTAGCTGTCACAACTTAGAACAGCTTGTTCTCAAACAAAATGGCTATCCCTTATTAATTTATCGACATCAAAACAATAGATCCGGTCGGAATGTGCTTCAAATCTAATTCAAGTGGTCATATCGGTCTCACTTTCTATATTCTGCTCGAAGGGGTATTCAGAAAATTTAATTTCCGTACACAGACTGAACAATTTCTCTCGAATAAGGGATGTTCCAGAACTTGTAATTGGGTCGCAGCGATGACAATGGCACTGACGATGTTATTATTGCCGGATCTCTCTACTCGTCCATTCGTCAAATCATTTATTCAAAGGCTTGAACATGAATGATTTCCAAATGTTTTTGTTGGAATAGGTAACGTTGTGTTTCAATGTCCATTGTTAAAATTACTTAGTCATTAAAGGTTTGTTGCCGTTTATTTTGTAAGAAGGACTTCATATCACTATATTTAATTAAATATTGTTTATTTGTTATGTATTGCCAACTCTTGCTGACTAGTGAACGGGTGCCGTTTGAGGGTGTTCGTCGTTTGGATACTTGGGGGGAGGGAGACTTGCCGAGCTAACAGATGCAGAAAAGAATAATTTTGTATAGACATAAAGAGACTCTGTAAATTTATTTTGAAAAAAATATACCCGTGAAGTTTCTTGCCAGTTCTTCTTCACGAAGGTTTTTTCGAACTGGTGGTAGAATCATGTTTTATTTGACGTCAATAAGAACAAGTAATTGTCAATGTTGAGAAATAAATATTTCATTTCATTTCATTTTATTTCATTTCAATATAGTGCCTATAATTTTAGATCCATCTTTAACTAAGTTTATATTCAGAGTGCGTTCCTTGTTTGTATTGTGATTGGAAAATAACGTCTAATCAGGGGAACCTACGAGACATTGTATTCACTATCCAATGCTCATTACACCTGATTTGCCTAGTATTTTGTACGCTGAGTTACGGAGAAATTTACGTTTTCGTTTAAAATGTATTTCATTTGAGTAGCATAGCATTCGACATGCATATAAGCAAGAATATTTACGCTGATATACATTTTAATTCATGAATGCTTCTCATATCAAAACCTTTTTATTAGTCACTGGCTCTTGAAAAATATAAAGATTATAGATTCAGATTTATTTGAACAGTACTATATGTTCAACCCGTATCAAAATTTTAATACCACAGCCTCTTAATAAAGCGAATGAAGCTATTAATCACGAAAGGTCCGAAGTCTTGTCGAAATAATGAAGTGTAACGATTAAGCCCAGATTTGGGCAAGGGAATCTAATCAGCGGCCCAATGTTCACAAAACGCTGGGTCTACTGAATCCTGTGAAGATTGAACGTCTTTGATGACTTTAAGCCATTTGTGAAGAGCCTCTTGGTCCTTCAGGTCAAGAAGCATTATCTATAGAATGCTAAGGCTATAATGTATTGAATGTATGTCCACCGAATCAGAATGTAAATTGCCAGGGTTAACTTACTTAAATTAAACATTGTCTGTAATTTTGAGCCGTATTTGATCTTTTATAATGTATCCTTTTTTTCATAATTTTAACCCTTGTAGAAGTTTTTTAGATTTTTGGCCGATGCACACAGAAAACAAGGCGCTCGGACAAAAAATTACATTATAATTGTCATACATTGACACTAAATAATTTTATCGGCTATATTTTGTGTCATAATAAAAGTGCTAATAAGCATTTTTAAGAATTTACGAGTATAAACCGCACGACACCGATGTTTTGTTTCTAATGAATTTGAAATGTAGATGAAAGGGTACTTTAGAATCGATTGTTGAAAGATCTATATGAAAGGTTAATTTTTGCGTTATATTTAAATTAAAATTATAAGTGAAATATCGCGTGCATTATGTATTTTTTTCAGTGCAGGCGAAAGTTTGTGCTAATGGCCCTTAGTAACATAGGTATTTATCAAATTATCTCAAACTAAACTGATCAGAATGAATACTCGTTCAACATCAAAATGCTTTTATTGCACATAAATTAATGTACCCAGCAGAAGTGCTACCGAACGAGCGCGTCTGTTTACAAACTTTCATCGTAATTTTCAAAAATGAGTAAAGCCTATGGCCAATGATGGCTATTATTGGCCATGTTTATCTAACCACTAGTTATGCAAACTATCCAAGTTGATTATGTTTACCTTATTTGGAATATCTAATGGCTTGCTGATTGTTGTCTTAATTACATGTTACTTGCACTAAACAATGGTATATGTATGTGGGTATGTGTGAACAGAATTCAGAGACAAAAAGAAAGGCAGTGTTTGCAGTATGGTAATAAGTTTATTGGAGATAAGAATAATAATAAATCAATAATAAATGTATGAGGGATTACTATCGAAATGTAATGTAGGTACCCTGGAGTACACCCAAGCTTAGGTTGAGAGGCTTTTTGAATAAAAGATTTGCTTCCTAGACTTATATTTTTTATGTTGACGGCCGAATACCGTAGTATTAGTAGCCCTGTCCCATAAGCCGGTGGTCCCTGGTTTGAGTCCTGGCTGGGGCATTCATTTGATTCAACACAGATATTTGTTCTCGGGTCATGGTTGTTAATATTTATATATGCATGTTTATTCTGGGTTCCCCCCAGTTCGCTGTATGGTCATCCATAACGCAAGCTCTGATTACTTTGGGGCCCTACAGTTGGTGCGTTTGTCTGGGGATTTTATTATTATTATTATTTAGACGACTGAAGAGATTTTACATACATCGGTGCTAGATAGATTATACCACGCGTGGTCGAGAATGAACTGCGAGTCCGTCTTTTAATTTCTGCTTGTTTTATTCGTCTTCCGCGTGTTTTCTGGATTTGCTTCAAAGTAGTATTCGCGGTGAACGATCATGTAAGGCATATTCAGGCGCTCGATTGCCACGATATCTTGGAAACTTTGATGATTTTTTAAAACATGAATTTGTGACATTTAAACCCGTTTCAGATATGGTGATTTAATTTTAAACTTCGTTGCAAATGATTGTTTTTACAATGTACTTTTATTTCATTTTAGTAAGTTTTTATTACTATATCTACAGTGTGTTATGTAATGTTAATCGTAGTTTTACTTAGTGTACTCTCGCCCGGAGGGTTAGGTCTATTAAAATTAATTTGATTAGAACCCTTGGGTGTTATTTAGTAAATTAGATTTACTGTAGAGTGCTTTTTGTGCTTCCATCAGATTTAGTCTAGTTTCACTACAGAAAAATCCTCTTATTTTTTTTATCTTATCCATAATGTCAGTTAAACTTTGTCTGGCTGGTAAAATTTTGAATGATTGTTAAAATGACTATTCACCAATAAAAAAACGAGCGTAGGTTAAAATGCTAGATTTCATATGCATTATATGCAGGTGTAAAATACTTACAGCGTTAGCCCTACTTGTTTCACACATAAGAACGCCTGTCAAAACTTAATGAGCAAATAGATTGTTTATATTATTGCGTATCTAGTGAATCTAAGGTACGACGAATAGCTTAGTAAAATTTAAAAAAATGTTTTTCATTTCAAATAACGTCCTAATAAACAACAGAACAAACACTCAAATGTGCGAAGAGGCCTATATTCCACTGCTATGCCCCTAACAATGTGGAAACTTACTCCTATGAAGTAGGTACTGAGTATAGTAAACAAGGGGTAGAAACGGACGTGTATCCTTTTGTAAACATAGAAATACATTTTCCTAGGATATGTTACGTTTTGTGAGTAACAAGTTGTAAAGTTTTCTTATTTATGCTTTTATATTTTGATACTTGAACCGTCAACAATGCATTCTTTTTTATTTTCTATATCCGGCAAACGAGCATGTACCTCAACACTTTTCTTAAGTTTTCACGATACATACTTTAAATAAAACACTTTTTACCGGATATTATCGCGTATATTTTAGTTAATTTTAAAATTATTTCGACGTTTCGGCATCTTTGCAGTTGCCGTGGTCACGATAGACTAAGGTGTTGTTCATCTATTGCCAGTAATAAAAACTACATGATTGTCAATACATATTAACGCCATCTGTTTCTCAGTCTTCTCGCATAACGTCCTGGATTGACACAAAAGGCACTGACTGTGTCCTGAGTTTGCAGTCTAACAGTTTGCTGGTTTTTCATTTTGATGTTTTTAAGTATTGGATCCCATGTTGATGAAAGTTTCCAACCATCTTCTCTATTGAAATTTGGATGTTTTTTAATTTCAATAGTTTCTCTGATCATCCTAGGTATAAAATGTTTCTCTTTTGCTAGGATCTTCACGGTATCAAATCTTAAATAATGGTTGGGCTTGTCTATGGAATGTTCACAAACTGCAGATTTTGAGGTTCGTTTATTTTTAACATCAGAGATGTGTTCTTTAATGCGAGTTGACACATTTCGTTTGGTTTGACCGATATAAGAGAGCCCGCAGTCACAGTCGATTTTATAAACGCCTGGATCTTGTAAAGGGATGCTTGATTTTATTGGACGAAGATGCTGGCTTATCTTTGAGTGCGGCTTGTAGATAGTTTTGATTGAAGCTCGCCGAAGAATGCCTCCTATCTTGTCAGTAACACCCTTTATATAAGGCAGGAATGCTGGTCTTCGTTCAACTGTGAGTGGCTTTACGCGGTTTCTGCGACGGCGACGCGGTGTTTTTAAATCGTTATCCCGCAGCACTTTAACCAGGTGGTTGAGTTCCTCATTAATGTGTTGGGGATCGCAGATTCCATGTGCTCTCTGAAACAAAGAGTTGCCTACGGCAGATAATTGGCTCGGGTGGTGATGGGATTTCCCATTTAGATATCGGTCAGTGTGGGTGGGTTTCCTATAAACAGTATGGCTAAGTGTACCATCAGGATTTCTTTGTATTAAGACATCTAAGAAAGCTAATTTGTTCTCCTGCTCCAATTCCATAGTGAATTTAATTTTAGAATTAAGGGAATTGAGGTGGTTTAGGAATGCAGTCACTTCATGCTTAGGTAATATAGTGTAGGTGTCGTCAACGTACCTCTTGTATATCTTCGGCACAACAGGTGCCATTCGGAGCGCTTGCTCCTCGAAGTTCTCCATGTAAATGTCAGCTACAACAGGTGACACTGGAGACCCCATGGCAACACCATCAATTTGAATGTAGTAATTGTTATTCCATATGAAGTAGCCAGATGTTAAACATAGCTCTAATAGTTCTGCATATTCCTCGGGCAAGTTTGACTCACTTAGCTTCCTTTTTACTATATCAATGCAGTCTCTAACAGGTAGTGAGGTGAATAGAGACAACACATCAAAGCTAACCATAGTTTCATTGTTAGTTAACTTGAGATTTTTAAGGTCACTAACAAAATGGTAAGAATCCTTTACATATGCACTTGTCTTTCCTCGCAGTTGTGAGAGCACAATTGCTAAGTGCTGGGCCAGCTTGTAAGTTGGTGTGTCTAGCTGGCTCACAATAGGTCTCAAAGGTACTTTAGCTTTGTGTATTTTTGGTAACCCATACAATTTTGGTGGTTTTGCACTTGCTGGTGTTAACGTTTTCACTTCTAAATGTAACAAATCTTTGTGTTTTTGTATTAAAGTGGATGTTTTCTTCATAATCCTGTTGGTGGGGTCGTAATTCACCATTTCGTATGTGTTTTCATCCGCTAACAACTCCAAGATTTTTTCGTTATATTCAGATGTATCCATCACTACGGTAGCATTTCCTTTATCTGCACGGAGAACTGTTAACTCGTCATTATTGCGTAAGGTCTTCAATGCAAGGCGTTCTTCTCTGGAAAGATTCGATTTCGGTAGACTATTGCGTCTTAATACGCCGGAGATATCTTGCCGTATACTTTCAGAATCTTCCTTTGAAAGTTTGTTTGTGAAAAGACAGTCTTCTACGCGACAGATTATGTCTTCTACCGGTATTCTAGACGGAGTTGGTGCAAAATTTAAGCCCTTCGATAAAACTTTTATAACATTTGTTTCCAATGTTTGTTTTGACACATTGACAACTGTACGTTCAAGCGAAAAAGTTGATTGATTCTCTGTGGTTGAGCTGATTGAAGGCTGAAAGGGTTCATGAGTCATCCTTTTGTTATTGAGTTTTTGAAATTTGCTAATTTGTTTATTTTTATAGATGTTGTAGACATAGTACGCCCTTTTATTCGTAAAATCTTCAACTTTCGCGAAATCCGAATGTACCTCACCTGATCGGTGGCATCCGTACTCATGGTTGTAGGTATTTTGCTTATTAATAAATTAAATAAAAAAAATGCTTATTTCAGACAAAGTCCATATTGCGTTAGTAAGCACAGAATCTTAGTGCCTATGTAAGTAAAACAAAAAAAAAAATAAGAAACAGTAACAAAACAAAAGCTTAACTTAATAATCTAGCCTGAATGCTTGTACCGGGTAAGTGTACATGAGTGTGCACCCAGTGTCGCAGTATTGGGCAGTCGGGCTTCTCGCTAATGATGCTGAGGATGCTCTATGCCGCTCAGCAACGACGCAACGCGCTTGCGCATAACAATATGAAACTGTCAGGTTGATTTACTGATTAATATTGAATGTGATTATTATGTCGACTAATGACGCGTTGCCAAACGAAGGTTTCAGTTGAAATTGCTTTAGCTCCAGTGATTACACTGACGTAGACGTAGACGTGATTATTACAGCGGTCCAAATGGGAAGGAGCGTGATACCGCCCCAGGCGAGATCTACACAAAGTATACTTTACCACCAAATATTTAAACATTACATAAATTTATCGAAAAATCGCTTAAGTTAGTTATGTATTAAAGATGATACATGTTTCACAACATCACTTGTTTTATTTGAATTTATTCATCTTTTGAATTCGTACTTTTGAGGTAAATTTTGCTGCAGCTCGAACGCCTTATATAAAAGATTTTTTTACCTAGAGCGTCCTCGATAAATCTGTATGGGCATTTTTTGCGTAGAAAAAAGATCTTTCATATAAATGCATACTTTACCCTATGGTATTATATTTCAACTATTCCCATGCAAACCATTAAACCAAATTCTATACGCTCACCTGCACCAGATATCTTGGTTGAATCATGAATGAAAAAGTAGGTATATTAATACTTTATACCGAACACAATCTAAGTACCTGAAATGTTGCAAATACTATAAAATAGTCTTATGGAATTAGTTGCTTGCTTTATTCTTAAAATTACGTATTACGTCTTCTTACGGTAGCGTCAGGAGACGGTCGCTCACTTCCCTCTTAACCTCGCGAACGGGTGCCGTTTGAGGGTGTTCGTCGTTTGGATAGTTGGGGGAGGGACACTTGCCGAGTTAATTACATAAGAATAAAAAGAGATCGAAAATTTATTTGAGAAAAAAATTTTAACATGTAGGCTCTTGCCAGTTATTTTGCAGTAGAGTCAAATAAATATTTGAATTTAGCACCTACCAAATTTTTCGCAAAACCTTGACGTCCATATTCAAAGTTATAAACAGCCATCAACTTTAATCGTCATGTTCACAGTAACCTCAAAACCGCGGTTTCGTCGCAAAAATTTCATACTACCATCGTTTGCGGAATATTTACACAAAACAACATTATTTGATGAGCAAAATTGTGTATTTGTGTTTCAAAACGTGTTTATATTTGCCGTTGGATGTACGCCTAATCGGATCAGAAGATTACACGCTGGGTTTTAAAGGCATGATCTGCTTATACCAAAAATTGTACCTACGTATTATGTAGACGATATTCCTAAACATATCTGAGAATCAAATGAATTGTTATTAAAAGGATCTTGTGGTTGAATCTCTGCATGATAATATGATAAGCTCAGGGATTGCGTTCCATGTAAGGGCACATTCAGGGTGGAACTGTGAAGAGTGCCCGGCTTATTATGATGTATTTAAAGATTTGTTAAACTGTAAAGTAACTTATATTGTATTATGTTAGAACAAAGTTTTTTGCATTTCTTTAAATCAATTTCTTATTCATTGCCCATTTTATGCTGGGTATAAATAACAAATAGAATAATAAGTAAACAAGTTGATAGCTTTAAGCCAACAATAAAGCTTGATTACATAAAATGGTTCATCCACAGAAAATACAATAGAAAGAAATATGCCTTTGTTTGAATTTGCTGGCATTGCCACTTACGCCACCTTGCTCCCTATTTCTTGCCAATAGTTAACACGCGTAAATAATTTCAACCAATCACACCATTGAGACAATGTAGACTTGAAGGCTATTCGTTGCGTAAGTCGAGTATGAGGCATATAGAATCCGCGATTGGCTCGCGCTACCGGCTCGCATACCATTTCTATTTCTTTCTATCAGAAGTTCTGCTGGTACAACAGTAATTAATGACAGTTGTCTTAAACTTTATTCGATAAAATATTCACAAAGAATCGCATCATGCACGGTAACCAAATGAAATCGTAAAAATTTTTTACTATTCATTAAATTAAAAGATTTCCTTCAAAAAGTACGAAACTAGTAAACTTAGTCTTTCCAACCAAGTTTAATTTGGACAATGGATGATATAGTGAATGCATTTCGATATCTCCAGCAAATTGAGCGACCTAACAAAAGGGACTGAGTGCCTTCAGGAATTTTTCCTTTGCACTCCGTCAAATTCAGAGCACAATGCGAGGTACGGAACCCTAGCGATTGTTCGGCGACGCGATCGAACCTAAGTAACAAATGGTACGAAAACCAGTTAGCTTCGAGAAATAAAAAGAGTTTACTAAGGTTTAATTTCCGATCCGCCAGGGCGAATAGGAATTTTTTTTTTTTTGAAATTGGAAACTTTTAATTGATCGTGCCAAGTAAGATTTATAAAAAAAATTTGCTTTGTAATCGTATTTTATCCCTGTTAGTAATTGGTTTCGATGTTCGAATTTTTTAGTTGGATTTTTCATTGGTATTTATTGCGACTTTCATTTGCCATTTCAAAATAACTGAATATTGAAACAAAACGAGAATTATTATAACTTAATATATACAGCCTGATGTAGCACGGCCGAGTGGCGTAGTAGCCCGACTTAGGTATACGCCGGACGTCCTATGTTCGAGTCCTGATTCGTTTTTATATTTATATATTTATTTATTCTGGGCTTCCCTCCAGTTCGCTCTATGATCATCCATAACACTAGATCTGCTCACTTCTGGGCCATTCAACTGGTGTGTTTGTCTGGGGATTTATTATATTTATTAATATATGTACGGTCGGAACGATTTATCTGTTCAGCAAAGAGTGGCGCTGCGTTCTACGTTTAAATTAAATTTAACATTTAGTCACGTAACGAATACTTTAGTTCCAATAGCCACTGAACGTATAAGAAGTAGTGCTATTATGAAATTAAGACCTATCTCTTTAGAGACTACTTATCTCTTTGTTTGAAACATTGTGGCCAACGCATTTTTTTTAACTGGGTTAAATGAACAACAAAGACCTGCTCGTTTTGAATAATGGAATAGTGGTTTTATATTTATAATTTAAGAATGGATTTCCAACTATTTTATCCGATCTATTTAAAAGCTTTTGGTTGGCTTTTCATCTCTACATAGAATACTGCACTGTACATTATAGAGTAGGCAGACTCGGCACACCAGACAAAGAAGTGTAAACAGTAGAGGGTAGTCTGCTGAAGCCACGTCCGGACGTTCACGCGCCGCTGCGCTTTCCTCAGACACGCTGACGCGCGAGGGCGGCGAGTATGCAACGTTGTCTTGTTTACCTAACTTCATGGCGATTCTTGAGTTCTTTTATGATTATAGGAGCTTTTTAAATATTGCATTTTGGACATATATATGCTGCTTGGATTAGGGGAACCTACAGCTAAAATATTCTGGTGTATCAAATAATCAAAATAAATTAATCTTAAAATATGGCAGTTGGAAATACGTTTCTGATCCAATCTTTTCACTTTTTGAATTGGATTTGCATCTTATAAAATCTTTGAATATACGCACGCAAACGTTAGTATGTTATATGAATGGAAATTTAGATACATGACATAAACTGAGAAAAAGACAGAGCGATGCCTTGGTTGTTTTTGCGTACTGACAGTTTGCGACAAAGCTAGATCCGGCAACAGACACAAGAAGTTTGCGGTCAGCAGCTTTTCACTTCTCTACTGATACTCTTCCAGTTCATTTTTATATTAGGTTTTAAAAACGTATGCATATGAATCGAAAACATCTTGAAAAGTATTGTTAGTTTTTCGTTTGTTTTACAGTCAAAACGTCCGATACCGTATAATTACTTTTTCTACCTTTAAAAATACTATATTTTCTACCTAGACCTTATGATTACAAGTGATATAAAACCCGGCACTTGGATATTGAATACCTGCAGAATAGCATTATGGGTTCGATTTTTATAAATTGGTACATTTTGTATAAATTGGTACCTTTTGTATAAATCTCGTTAGTTCCCACGTCTTCTTGAGAACATCACGTCATCAGAAAAAAATTCAATATTTCTTCCAATTTTTGCTATAGGACTACATATTAGGTAGCTCCCGACCTCATTTGCCGTCATGGTGTACCTACCATGACGCCAAATCGAATTCTACTTTTCCCGAAATATTCCATGATGTTGCAGTACCTACCAAAAATAATTATATATATATATATATAGTTATATATACAATATTTGAGAAATAAAAGCATCATTAGCGCACCGCCAAGATTAGCAGTCTACCTCATGGCCTTATTGAAAACCCAAATTGTATTTCAATACTGGCCTTGAATGTACCTGGACTAGGTACGTCCAAAATATTTCTCTTAAATAGGCTAGCTATAAACAACATTCAATATTTAAATCGAATTATAGTATTGTCCTGTAAGTTGATAGAGTTCGCATTTTAATGAAACAATTACACATGTACATTTTATGTAAATGCCAATATTAAAGAATGTTTCATTATCCACAAGACGTATCTTACGAGGCAACGAAAAAACTTTTTAAAAATCGCACGTATTTACAGGCAGGTATATTCTTAAACAAAGTATTTGATAAGATAACAATAACAATAATAAAGACGCGCTTAAAATTCAAATTTTATCATCTAGTAAATTTTAATGTTTATGATTATTTCAGGCATTCGTTACTGAGTTGGTACCTAGAAGTGTTTACGTAGAAATATCTGTACACATTTTTGTTGAGACTGTTTCATTTTCAAACGCTGTACATCATGAATCCAAGAAGCCATGAGATTATATCAAAATATTCGACTCTTTTACCCTCTCCACATGAAGACAGCACAAATATACGCGCAAAAAATTTGCTAATGTTATTAAGTCGTTTGATTTGTATGAAAACACTGAAATTACCTGAATAGAAACTTAATCAAATCTGCTTTAAATAGATGAGCAAACGCAGATATAAACATATCGGTTTTATTGAAATTAATTATTCTAATGGGCTTATTCAATTTACTAGAAGCTTCACAAGATCCGATCTTTTACTACAATGATAAATTCTTTGAAGTATTTAAGGTCAAGCTGCCGAAAACAACCTCCCGACCCTTTTTTATTCGACTCTTGATCCGAAATTAATCAAATATAACCTCTTTGAATATTCCACATTGCAAAAATAAGGTGGATTGAATGAAGAGTATGTTTGTGAACAAAGTATTATTCAATTTTACCGGTGAAACATTTAGATCTGACGTTGTTATGCTAATGTACTCAAGACGTTATTGTGTACAGGGAAATATAAAGTAACGTTGAAAAAAATTATTTATTTTGTGTAGGTATTTGTGGATTGTTGGTTTTTGATTATTTTGAAAATTGTTAACGTGCCGCCTTTGTGGCAATATTGTTAAAAGTCTTGGGCTGATTGAAAAAATAAATTTATTGTAGTATATATCCCTAAACAAACACACCAACTGTAAAGCCCCAAAGTAAGCAGAGCTTGAAGATGGATTACCACACAGCAAACTGGGGAAACCCCCAACATAAACATACATATATAAATATAAACAACCATGACCCGAGGAGAAAATTTTTTTGTTCACGGACCTGGGAGCTCCGGCGTATGAGTCCGCCACTGACGGCTCTCGGCCGTCGTACGTAATGTATTAAAATGACGCTACGATAAAAAATTATTTTAACATCTTCATAAGGGAACGCCCGAAAAAGCTATTTACAACTACATATATTACCAATGAATTGAAAAACAAAAAGTCGTACGTACCAAATTACTACACAGACCACTTAGCTGTCAACAACACTATCGTAACTTCTATAAAACTTCCAATTAACCATTTATATTCAAACTTTATAGAGGATAGACCTCGATGGCGTGCAATTGGGGAGGCCTATGTCCAGCAGTGGACGAATATGGGCTGATGATGATGATTCAAACTTTCCAATATCACAATATTTATCTAGAATCGTTGACAACAACTGCTTTATTTAAAGTAAATACCTATATTTATTTATTTATAGACACATTGACAAATGGCAAACACTCATATTAATTATAAGTATATATATTTTCGATGTTCAAAGTATTTTATTTACAACTCTAGAATGTACATATAAGTTTAGTGTGTCATTTAATACAATTATAATATCGTAAGTAAATTGAAGTCTCAATAAACGGAACAGTTTAGTAGTGATTCTGTATATTGATATACTGTCAGTTCTGGAATTTATATAGACTATTACATTGTGTCGAAACATTCATCTATTAATAAGTTGTTTTTTTATAAAGAGTATGTTAATAGATACCGGAAATGGGGTTTTATGTTACAGACGTGCATCTGTTATACACACATAAAAAAAAGTCTAAGCAACACATATTATTCCATCAATTATTATATCTTTTCTTACCAAGTAGGTAGTACTAAAGTAAACTTTTTTGTTCTCGATGACATACTGGCTGGTTGTAAAAAAATAATTTCGACTATCATTTGTTTTTTCACAAAATTTAAAGCAAATGCATGTTTTCGAATTTTAATGCGTTTTTTTGTGTGTGGCGTGAGTGTTGGAAATTATTTATTATTATTAATTTTTATTGATAAATTGAGAAAAAATTTAATTGTCAGACATTGTTTACGATATGGAGCGACGTCATTTGACCTCAAACGAAATGCTAAGAGCTGTAGAGATGTTGGAAGCGGGAAGCAATCAATCTGAAGTATCACGATATTTTGGTGTCAACAGAAGCGTTATTTGGCCGTTTTTATCAGCGTTACATTAACACGGGAGATCCTGCCGAGCAGCACCTAGGCCGCGGAAGGAATACAACCATTCGGCAAGACCGATACATTCCACTGACCGCAAGACGTCAGCCGATGTTAACCGCCCGAGAGCTAGGTTTAAGGCTACAAAACACAAGTGGTGTTGTTGTTAGTACCCAAACCGTGCGAAATCGACTGCATGAGTACGGCCTTCATGCACGACCCAGGAGCAATGGGATAAAATACGAACTAAGCTCGTTTTTGTAAATGGAAACATGAATGCATATTACGTTGAGTATGTTCTAAGGCCTTATGTCCGTCCATTTGCACACACCCTTAGCTTCGATTTTACGTTGATGCATGATATGCGCGTTCGCATACACCTTTGCACACCAGGGAGTACTTGGCAAGGGAAAAAGTCCGGGTATTGCCTTGGCCTGCACAATCGCCAGACCTTATCGCCATCGAGCACGAATGGGACATGTTCCAGACACGTGTTTTAGAGGACTTGGACGGAGTGACAACATCCCGACAACTGATGGACTAACTAAAATTTCATTGGGAGCAATTGGTGTCAGTAAGTTCTCAACAACGAGGCGGCCACTCTGTGTATTAAGTTATCCAATTTCTTTTACAATAAATTAATTTTGTTTAACAATTTCATTAAGTTTATAAAAAGTTTAGTTGCTTAGGCATCTTAGTTTATACTACGTATGATACAGTACTCGCGATATTGTTAACTTACGTTATTAAAATAAAATTTATAAAAAAACAATTGATTTTTAACTTTAAAAAGACACTAAAGAATAATATAAATAATAAAATACTAACGATTTAATTTGAAAATGCATTGTAAAATTCAAATTTGTACATGTTACTTAGACTTTTTTGATGTGTATATATAGCATATTGGTTTGGTGTTATTCCTCAATTATTCTTGTCCGCCAATATAAAAAAGTCTTTTAAAGAATTATATTTAATTTCCGAGCACACATGTGTGTGTGCAATATGACTCGCCACGAAACATTTCTTAAATTTATATTGCTGAATAGTAAAACCATTCGTAGATACAGTAATAGAAAAGTCATGAGGCCGTCTTTTCTCACATAAATCTACTGAATAAATTTTATCAAAGGTGTAATATAGGTACCTACATTTTCTATTGATTTCGTTTCATTCCTGGTAGTGGGCTATAAATTGCCTATAATGGACCACCCTTTGGGATAGACAAATGGTAATAGGATGTATAGGGCCCGTTTCCTTAAATGCTTCCAAATTCATATTAAAAATCTAAAAAAACAATAAGTAGAGAGCAAATCTATATTACTGTTGTTATAAAATACATGCTTTGGACGGTGATTTACAAATAGAACAAGCTAGAAATAAAGGGATTTATGCCCATTGCGTACTTTAAGTATCTTAAAAAAATTGTAGAAGTGGAAAGTCTTATCACAATTATAATTTAATCGAACTATCAATATTATTACAGTTTAATGTTTTAATGTCACACGGTTATTTATAATTGTATAACTTAGTGGTAGTGCAGTTTGTAACGTATATCGTTACATATCTCGATATAATACTTGCTATCACTATTCATAAATAAGATACCTATGAGTATCGTCTGTGGGTGCGGATTCTACTCACCATTAGGTGGGTCGTGTACTAGTTTGACAGCATTGAAAAGAGTAAAAAAGAAATATTTACAGATCTATTACGTTCTGTCATTATCACAAGAATGAGACTGGCTGTACAAAATGCTTCCCCGAGCCCATCGCAATTCTATTAAAAAGCCAATTGATATCGCTCCAGATAAAATTCTGCGATCATGAGCTGGCCGCCTTGCGCAACTGTCAACTTGACAGTGACAGATCGTTGTCGTTCACTTCAAAACTAGCCGCCATTAAAAAAAGCAATGTGCTTTTGAAATTAAATTGTGTTTTCTTTTTGTATTCTTTTCTAATTGTATGCGATTTTTCATGTCTATCATGATTATATGATATTCATGATTGTATCATGTCTAAATAATGTTTTCTCGGTAGCCTGTGCTAGAATAGCCTAATGCCATTAGGTTCTTTATTTTTAGCCACAAATCAAAAAGAGGTGTGCTGTACGTTGTACGTATGAGTTTAACGTGTTACTCCTATTGTTGGTGTGTTGTTGGTGTAGCTCCTATACAAATGGATCGATTTTGATGGGGTTCTTTTGTTTGAATGCTGAAATAATTAAGACTGTTCTTAGCCATGTTTGAAGGAAATTGGTATAACAGTTATGCGTGATTTTTGCCGTCAGACGATTTTTTTTCTTAGAAATAGCTTATTTATTATCAATAACTCACGTTGATTTTTTTATTTCTTACAGGTAAATCACATCCATCAATCCAAAAATGATATGGCCCAGTGAAGAACATATATTGGTATAAAATGATTAGTTACCAAATGAAAAGATATTTTATTCATCATCTTGTAATATTTATTTGTTATATTTAAAAAGCCCTTTAACATTATTGAAACCTTTAAGTGTTCATAGAGGTTCTATATTTTTTAATGTACTTTTCTGTAACAGTTATTTTTCTTCCTTATCTAAATGCAATCTGTGATTTTTCAATTTATAAAAACTACAGAAATTCCTAGTTATTATGGCGTTGAAAATTCATAACTGAAAACTATCACAACAAAAGCAACTCTACTTTCCAAAGTTTTTCAATTTAAAAAACAAAACAAAACTTTAAACTCATGTCCTATATTCCCAAAGTATTCCAATATAGGAAATCCTATAGATAAACTATTCCAATCTGTACCAGTGCCGTATGCACTAAAAACTGTGCCTGGGAGAGTAGGCTGACAGGGAAGTACTTGGGTGGGTACGTGCATAACGTCAATAGTCTACTAGACATTCTCTTGAGCTTAGCTCTGTCTGACGGCGCGCGGCGTTGTTGTGGCGCCAGAACACTAAGCCCGAGTACACACATACATTATTATTTAGATATTTTTTACATTATTTATCTATATGACATATCTTGATTCGATTATGAGGAGAAATGTGTAGGCGGCGTCACGTAAGCAGCCCAGTTGTAACAGGTAAACATGTTTTATGTCAGCAGTATTAAATAATTTTTGCAAACGTAAATATTTATTGGTTTGCTTTGAAATTATCTCATATCTTTTTTTAGGTTATTTAATGTTTGCGTATGGTTTTTATTTATAATCCAACTAATCTAGAATAAAAATCTAAAATATAAGAAAATACACTTAGTTGTACCAAAAATCATAAAATATAATTATATTAATATTCCTTGGTCTCTAGGCTTAGTCGGCTTGAACCTGACAAATGAAAATAACAGAATAGAACATAATTTATATGCCCGAATAGTTGTCTAATACTGACCTTATTGTGTACACTGCCTCTCTGTTACGGGCTTAAGCTCCGGTGTTGCAATAATTTGACACCCAATGGGCGACGGCCGGGTTGGGACTTGGCCAATTTTCATGCTGGCAAGTCATGGTTTATGAACATCGTCATCAATTACTGTGAATTAACATTACATAGGTCATCAATTATTTCAAAAACTTTATATAGTAATACAATCGTTGAACGTATTAACTCAAAGTTAATTTTATTTGAGCATCTTTTTCATATTTTATTATAAAGATGTTTTGGTCTTCAAAATTGCTATAAATTGTGTTAAGTAATTCATTTAAGGCTTTATTTATAGAACTATGAAAGAAATCATACAAAAATATTGACAAATTGGTCAATATTTAGACTATAACGACTCCAAACCCCGTAGAACAAATGCAAAAAAAAAGTGGGTTGTAAAGTAATATTCTTCTAGTGACATCTGTAATATTCTCCCATAATTTATAATTTCTAAATATCAACTTCAGGCAGTCAAATAAGTGGACAAGAGTCTTGCTGTCCACGAGCGTAGCGCAGCAACCTAGTCACTTTTTTGAAAACACATCTTATTTATGTAACTATAACACAATGAACTAATTAGGAACTTAATGATTTTGAAATAATGGATCCAAGAATGAATATTTGTTTTTAACTTCAGTATCAGAAAAAAAAAATATTATTAGCCAAGAACGTCGAAACATAAATTTTCGTCACAACAAAATACAGTGTCCATTTGACAACTAGAATTTATTTCATTTTCTTTGCAGTTTGTTTCTAGAACTCAATAATCCAACACGGTTTCAAACATGAAATTACAATTATTATAAGTATAGAAATAACACTTTAGTTTTCATATCGTACCATTTTTAGTACAAGTCACGGAACTTCGGTGGCGTGTTAAAAAAGTTTCAAGTCTTCTTTTCGTGTTTTCGAGGCGTAAAATAAATGGAATACAAGCAAATGTTTCCAAGTAAAAAAGTTTTTAAAAGCGAAGTTTGTTATTTAAAGTATTCGTCCTTAAATCGTATGAAATAAAAGTATGCGTGTTTTATTTTGCACAACTCAATTTGGGCACCTAATTATATGAAATTATTTGGATTGAGTCGTTAAATGTGAGATTTTTTAAGTATTGTGTATAGTATATTTTTCAAGTATTTGAATTAAAATTTTCCGTTTTTATTTAGCTTTATGAGTTTGTTTAATATATTGTAATAGTATTACGATAATCACAATTTTGCATCATAGTTGTATTCCTGGATAAAATCGATAACTAACAAACCACTTAGATAAAGACATAATCAGCATATTATGTAATATATAACAATTCAAAACAGATAAACGCCTAAATATAATAGTGTCCATATTTTATAGGTAATTGCCAAGGCATGGAATTAATGCTCATGAATTTATCAAAATGACAGGCTTCGCAAATGGCTTGCGAATGCCCGATAATAGTGACCACAAAGCAAAATTACACTAAATTTGTATTCTACGTACATTGGCCGAAATTCTAGCGAACTAATAACTTACAGTTTGAGCTTATATCTAATGTCAAACTATAATGAGACCTAGGGGCCACATTTTGCGGTTTAATAAGACTTATAGATGGTTCAAGTCACTTGTGTGCGCAGCCCCACGTATGCGTATGCTTGTAAATATGCAACTTAACACTATGCCGTCATTTTGACAAACCTTGTTCACATTGCGATGATATGAGATTTTCGGGTCTACGCACAGTATAGTCATATATATTTTAAACCATTAACGTAAACGTCAAGTTATACTTGTATAAGAACATAAGTTCATTTGATGCAGCCGTAGCATAGCGTGCCAAGGCAAGGCTTATGCTACGTATTACACTTTGGCCGATATGCTCGTAATAATAAAATTAGTTCGTTCGATTTATATCACGCCAAGACATCCGAAGTCACTAATCCTAAGAGATTGAGTCGCATGATCGACCAATATTATCACTTAAAACTTATTTCAAGTCCGGGACTGGTCGATTTCTTGTCTTGTGACTTAAGTCTTATGTCGCCCGTGCTACGCCTGGTAGTTATAGGTATCATACCTCAAATCAATGTCGCAAAAGTACAATATCATGATGAGGCTTGGTTTTAGTATTTAAACCTGTGGAAACTTTCATTTTTTTATCATTTAATATTATTTAAGCTATATTTTTTCTGTTGGTAAGAGAAAGTTTTCAGACAGTTGAATATACAGGACGCTGGTTTCTTGTACTTGACAGACTTTAAACAAATTTTGTCAGTAATATCGTTAGTTGGCGATTTTATTTATTGTGGATAAATAGCACTACTTGATTGAAATGGATGTTAAATAGCTTAATGTTTTCATTATCGAATTAAAGTATCTATCTATAACTTATTTATATTTTTTGGCTGTCTATCTTTTTATACAGATTGTACATCTAGTACAGTTAGCGTTATGTAGCCATTTAAATGTTAACAAACTTTTATTTTCTGGAGTAGGGTTCTCCAGATAACAGTTATCTGACGATTGAAAAATCAACTCTTAGTAAAATAATAATATCATGTAAACTAGTCACCTAACGTTGAGAATAATAATTGAAAATAAGTTACTTTCGCCTTACCAAACTTTTCTAACTCCGTAATAACGTCTCAAAAGCCCTCATAAGAGAAATATCAATTAAATAGGTGGAACAAAGGATGTTCACGGACCCAGGACTACTTACTGTCAGTTAGTTTGTTTGTCGACTTTAATTGCAAAAAAAAGTTTCTATCTCAGCAAAAGTTTTTGTTTAGTCTTATCAAGCTGAATTATCGTTTGACTAATTGTGTTTCATTTATCTATATTGAATGTGATTATTGTTTCGACTAATGTTGCGTTGCCGACCTAATGTTTCAGTTGGAACTGCCTTTGTTCCAGTAAATGCCAGTAAATTCCTTCTCTTTAACCGGAACTCAACCAAATAAACGTGATTATTATGGCAGGTAAACAAGGAACATCAGTACTGCCCCAGGTCCGCAGGTCCCCGTCCCAGGGCTTAACACAAGAAACTGTACTACCACTAAATCACTATCATCGTCGTAGAAGTTCCCCGAATGGCACCTGGTTCCGTGGGAATATTGATTAAGTAATACTTCTCGATGTTGCCACCAAAAAGGGAAACAAATACGAAATTTGCTTCAGTACTTTCAGAGTTTGTCGAACAAATATAAACTTACCAGTGATTCCTATGCCTAATGTAAGCACGGATAATTTAAAATTATATAAAAACGGTATCGACTTGCGTAAAAAAATCAGCACTTTATTAGTTAGATGCTTTGATTAAAACAAAGAGGGAAGATACGGCAAACAATCGCTTGCATCTATTAAAAAAGAAGACTACATGGCAAACTAACACACCCACTAACAAAGTTACTGACAGCGTTCATCGAGTGAGCGAGATAGACAATAAGTTATAAGGTAAGCGCGAGCGGGTCGGCAAGTCTAGCGCGCGACTGCAGTATATTCTTATTCTTGTTTTAATTTAAAAAATGGCGAATGCATTCAAAACAAACAGTGATTATTGAGGAAACATTCGTAAATCGAATGTTTCCTCAATAATGACTGTTTGTTGTACCTACGAAAAATTTGCTTTTCGTTCTTGAGTTATTTGTACACTTTTTAAAACCATACGAAGGCGTGTTTGGCCCATTTTTAACGGCGATTTTAGATTGTTTATTATCCCGTGTGAATTGTGGGATAGCCAATTTGAGATTAAAAGGTTGTGTACCGAATCTTCCCTTTTCATTTTAATCAAAGATTAGATGGCTCCCATAGTGGCGCGACTGGCACGCTAGAAAGAAAAAAGGATTTTTGCAGTTGAGTGTACATCAATTTTAAAGAAATCCCCCTTTTCTGAATACACGGAAAAGTTGAACATTCCCATGAACGGTATTACCGTTCATGGGAATGTTCAACATTTAACTGCAAGTTTAGTGTAATAAATAACATCGAAATTATTTTCCCTGTAAAGCCAAGGCTAAGTGGCACTCAATAATTAATTAAGGATTAATTAATCGAGCGTCGTCTGAACCAGGCGGCAGATTGACGGATCCTCTCTGAGACTTAATAGTTAGTGAATTAACCAACTTTGGATATGGCTTAAGTTTTTGATAAATATATTTTACTAAATGATATAACGTAAAGTAACATCCGGCTGTTTTACAGTGAGAAAGTAGTTTTTAATTATAAGGTGCAGTTATATCTGTTAATTTATGCATGTTAATAATCTTTACATTCATTGACATTTCCTTTAAATTTTTCCTCAGCTAATGTCATTACAGCACTCATGTTCATTGTGACATTTTTTTTCGACGTAATTTTTCACTATCCCCCAATATATTCGATAACATTAAACTGCAAATGATATGGCGGTAAACGGAGCACAATATGACCGCGCTGTCGTCATATTTCATCTATCATAACAACATCTCATACAACCAGCCTCTGGCCAGGTTTTGTCGCCTCTATGAATAGTACGGTGGTCGATGCTCTTATCTCGATATATTTAATCCGTCACCTCTCCGTTTTCGCTCTCTGCTTGTCTGTATCCTCGGGGACACTACCTAATAATATTTTTTATGAAAGTCTAATTAGATATTTCCAAACTGTATGTAAACTATAGATTAACCAACATTTTACGTTAAGCCTTGTTTCTTTTATATTTAGCTTCAATCAGTACTAACCTATCATATACTTTAATTAACTTTATATGGCCGAAGTTGTCGTGTAAACACTTTTAGGATAGCAATTTGGATCTGCACGATTGTAATCTTGACTGTCTGGTATATAATTGATTGTTATCTGTTGTGTTTTCCAAATAAATAAATAAAAAAATAACATACTCTACAAATCTCGCCTTGCTTTTTAGAATCAGTTCATATTACTGAGGCTTAAGCATGTTCGATGAATGTTCAATATTTCTAAACGTCAGCCAGTTAGTCATTTCCGTTTTTTAGAATTATAACTCCGTGCATGATTTTGAATTGAATTATGATAGGGTGCATTAACAACAACACAGGTTTAAGGTTGGGTATTAATTACGTTTGGATCCACTTCGAATAATTATCATAATTCATATTATCATGGTAATCACCATTTTTTTGGTGGGTTTTGAACATGAGCAAGGCATTCGGTACAAAACCATCCATTCCGCCGGCATGGACGATGATCCAGAGGTTGCCCTTTGATACATGTTGCTTTAAACCAGACGTGCTTCCATCTGATCAAGACTTTGAGAGGATATGTTATATGTTATATATATAATTATATATACACAAAATCGACCAATCGCAATCATGGTGCTTGCAACAGCATCGAAATATCGGACGCGCGAAATAAAAATCGAAAATCGTGGTAAGAATCCCGTAAATTCATTAAATTATAGTGAAAATAACCGCGATGGTCGATTTTGTTCACGTTATTCTGCAATTGCTTTACCATTAGCAGTGTACGGTTATCTTCCATTAGTTTCCATTTTAAACCTTACCTATGAGGCGGCGTGTTTTCGTAACGTGCTGACACAACCTTTATAATCTATTTCTTCTCAAAATCATAGGCTTTGGTTTCTTTTTAGGCGATTTCAGGTTCTTCCCAGTACATTTGCTTTCTGATAGGACCTCTCTGACGGAAGTCAATGATATTTCTGTTGATATAACAACTAATCGAGCGGGAGTCACAATCGCGCGTATCGCTATTGCATTCATTTTCGAAATATTTGTACAAATTATACAAAATGTCTTTAGTTTGCAACTCAAAGGCTTCCCTCAACCATGTTTCAACATCGGAACCATTTTTAATTAACGACTTTACTCCAATAACACTGAACAATAAATATTATAAAATCTTTTTTCTGACTCTACAAGGAAATGTAAATCAAAATTTTAGAATTCCTGTAAATATACAGATACTACTCTAAATGCAAAAACGTCTCGAAAGTAATTTACCTGCCCTATATTACTAACTTATTATTTTGCATATTGTGATGTCAATTAATAAAGAAAATCCATTGAATATTGGTTTGGAATTTGGAAAAATTGGAATATACAAATATATTGGTTTACAGAGAAGTGTAACTATTCTGATTAATTAAATCTTCATTGAATAAATTCTTCAACATAATGTAACAAGTTTTAAGTCACAAAAACATATCTCTTCCTTTACTTTTACTAAATCTATTAACTTTCGATAGCAAAAAGATAAAAATGAAAAACAGGAAAATTACAAAAACCTTGTTTACCGCTTGCTTGCCCTAAGCAGAAGCCGTTACGAACAAATTGGACCTCCTTTTTAACGCCTAATTTGGGTTCTGCCCATTTAAGGGTTTCAGAATCTGATAAAAAATGTCATTTAATTGTTTTGCATTAACTACCAAATTAGACCACGAAGGCTAAATATCTAGTTTCAAAGAAATTTGTTTCTTTCGTTGTCAATAATAAACAAAACACTGAGAGACCTCATTATTATTGTTGAAATTACCTGGAAAAGTATATTTTTTTTTGGAAAAAGAGACGAAGTGTAAAGTGTTTATTGCCATAAAGCCACAATAAAGTATTTGTTGCAAATTATGGAAACTATTGTATGAACGAATATTCGAACAAGGTTTGTCATTAGTTATAAAGGGTTGAGTTCAAAATGTTCGTGCCGTCGGCCACTCATGTTTCAGTAAAATATATAGTTATAATTATTTTTATTATAATAATCAATAAGGTTAATACCATATTTTATAATCACTTGAGCTAAATACTAATTAGTTTTTTTTATTTTTTAGTGTTAAAATAGCCACCATTAGAGTAAACTTATAATAACTATACTGTATTGCACCACAAATTCTTTAATCTAAAAATATTTGTTACTTCATTTAATAGGGAAAAATAGGAAAAATAAACAATTAACTAATAATTAATTATTTTTGGTATTAGTTTGCTATCTCATTAGTAAGCAGGCTGCATTCCCTTGTTGCACAAAAACAGAGCGAATGTTTTTTATATTGAGGGTTGCCGATCAAAGAAAATAGTTTCGCACATAAACCCAAGCAAATAAAAAGCACAAAAATAAAATATTTTACTATAAAGCTGACATAAATATATTTTTAGTGATATTATTTAATATGTTATGATTTCGACATTTTTTAAAGTAATTTATTCAACTGAATATCTATGTCATCTATTTTAAATCATAAAGATTACCACAAGTATTTATTTTTGCATAATGATTAACCTATGGTTCGAGAACCTTGTCTGTGTCGGTAAAGCTGCACGCAGTTACGTATTCCTTGATTTGCTTTTATGTCTTTTATATATTTATTTACATAATTTGGTTCTGACTTTCTTTTTAGTAATTATTATAAAATATTATAATAATTAAGGTATAGTAATTTTTTGCGTAAAATACTGAAATAAAAAGCTTATTGAGGGTCTGGAATGAACTCAACTATTTAGAAAAACAGACAATTGTAAATATAATTGATACCTTCTATCGCCACCTTCTATCGAGTACTACACTGCGAATTAGAGATTTACTAGACTTGGTTTTACTGACTTTGTTTCTTTCTTTAAATTAACACTTTAAACAAGTAATCAAGTTAAATATAAATACATTCTGCCTAGCCTTCAAACAGAGGTTTTAAATTAAAGATTAGTTTTACATCTGTATCTTTATCTTTAATCAATTTATTATAAAAAACAAATACTATTTGTATGCTTAAAACAACGTAACACAAACTTAATAATGTTTTACCGTACATCGCTTTGAAACGGACATCGTCGGTAGATAATTGCTTTTTAAGAAACATACTTAATATCTTCAAAAAACAAGTTCACGCGTTCATATTGAATATTTTTTTTACAGGCCAGTAAACTGGTTTTGTGTTATTGTAATTAGCTTTAATTCACAATGTAAGTATATCAATACATTTTCAAACACTTCTGTAAATAGCGATCGTTGCACATGAAGTGATTAAAACGTTTCTAAGGCATTACAGAGTAACGGGGTATTTGTTTGAAACCAATTTTATGTCCCAACTGTATTCGATAAACTTTGTATCAAAAACACTTAATATTTTTCCCATAATTACTGAACGACTAGATAAGGTTGGCAATCAACTTATGATACACTTAGGTGTACATGTAGATACAAAAGTGTTCGGAAGCACTCTCAATCCCTACGAAACATGCCTATTTCTAAAAATATATAATAATCCATTTGTTGGGCATTGTGCCTTCAGTAGTTTAAAAAAAAATCATGGTTAATTTATAATCTGTTATAGGTAATCTGGCTTGACTAATACAGGTTTTAATTTCACTGCATAGCTAGAGCAAGAATTCCACGTAAACCCATCCGTGGCGTAGCGAAACCCGCATAAACAAGTGCAGACGCGTCGATATCTAAAAAGTTTTGCTAAATATTACCATCACCCAATATTACAAGCCAATATCAACACAGATGGTCCCTATTACAACGTGTAACCCATAAAATACATGACATTTAACTATAAAATATTATATCGCTACGGACCCCAAGTTTAATAAGAACCCTCCATGCCTAGAGGCTAGAACCGGAATGACGAAAATATTTTTTTTTTTTTTTTTTTTTTTTTTGCTGCCGAGGCACCCTCGCGGGAGGGAGGTGGAAGATGCGTCATGCATACCCGCCCGCAGGTAAATTCCTCTGCGGGGGGGTTATGTGGGACTCACCAGAATGGCACCTACCCACTAAAAACCACCTGTTGGCTGTAGTAAGCGTATACTATTAGCCTTCATCGGAAGCGACACCCGTCGGGAAGTTGGGCGCGCTGGCGGAGACCCGCTAGCGTGTCTTCCGCCTGTAGTGAAAGTTGCACTGAAGGTGCTCAAAGGGACATGAGTTGGTGGCCGTTCGGGGCAGCCTCCGGTGAAGCCGGGGCTGCGCGGAGGTCGGCCGAAGCATGATTTAGGGATCAATTCATTTAAATGAACCTATAATGAATTGAGAAGGGAACTATGTTCCGCCAGAGCTAGCAAACGCTCTGTCGGAGTACGTGAAGCCCTAAGTTTACGGGCTAAGACTGCAATCTCCCTAACATCGACACTTTTGATAGCGTCGCAGACGATACGCATATCGTCTGCTACGGAGGGTTGAGGAGTGATATTGGATGGGCGAGGAGCCGGGATGGGATTCGCTAGTGCAGCGGGTCGGTGCCTCCAGTTCTCTGGAGCAGGCTTGGGCTGGGTAGGCTTTGCAGCCGGAGGAACCCGGCTACGCAGCGGCGGAAAGTTTTCCTGAGAAAGGGGCGGGGCCTGTTTGGGTGCCGCCCTCTTAGAATTTGTACGCATACAACGGGGTGCACGGGGGCAGCCCCTGTAGTTTGCGGTGTGGCCGGACTGGCCACAAAGCACGCAATCGGGAGGAGAGGGAGTTTCAGGAGTGCGATTGCACTCCTTTGTGTAATGAGGGACCAGGCACTTGACGCACCTGGGCGGAGCGGCGCAGTTGGCCGCCGCGTGCCCGTACAACTGGCACCGGTGGCACTGGCCGGGATGACCGCGGCGATGAGGCGCCTCGACCGAGATCCCAGAGAGGCCGCAAATGGTGCTAACCCCTTTGAGAATCTCCCTAGACTTGGGGACGTTGGTGAGAACCACCAAGGCGAGAGGGTGTTGCCTCCCGTACTTGCTGTGCATTTTATGCACCGCAAGTGCCGGGAAGCCTTGGGACTGCAGGTCTTCCAGGATAGCCTCGTTCGATAACTCGAACGGGACTCCCCTGAGTACCGCTCTGAACTTACGCTCTTCTGACAGAGCATAAGTGTGATAAGCATATTGCTTATCAGTGAGGAGCTTTATCAAAGCACGGAAATCGTCTATCGACGGGACGGTGATTTTAATAGATTCACCCGAGTTGGTCGCTCGGTTGTAGTGGATCTTGTGCACTTTGCACAAAGTCGAGACCTCGGACCATTTACCCTTTTCCCGAAGGAATACGGGTGGTGGGACCTTGGCCTTGACAGAAGAGGCCGGGGCGGGTGTTGTATGCACCGGGGTAGCTGGCGTTGAAGTCGCCGCGGTGGGTGTTGAAGACACCGGGACGGGCGTTGAGGACGCCGGGGCTTGTTTTGAGCGCTTCTTAGAGCGCTTTTTAACTAGGGTGAAAGAGGGTGGCTCAGGGCCAGATGGGGTGGCGTCCGAGGATGACTCGGTCGCGGGTGCGCGCTTGCGGCGCGGAGGGGCGTTCGTTTCACACTCCATGTCACTGGAGGTGGGGGACGCGGGAGGGCCTAGGACCAGAGGGACCTGAGGGGCTTGCGTGGCCTGAGGGGCCTGAGGGACGGAGGTGGCTTGAGCAATCAATGGGGCCAACATGGGGAAATGAGAGGCAAGTAGTGGGTAAATTACTTGAGCATCATTGGAGCCTGCAGCGGCGACGGCTGCGGTGAATTTTTGAAAGGATTCTAACAAACATTTTGCATCCATTGCGGAGGGGTTGGGGAGGGACAATAATATATAAATATATATACTATGAGCCTAATCAACGACGACTAACTTCCTAAAACCACCCTACACGCAGTAGGGCGGTTGGAAACGACGCGGATAACTTACTCGAACAACACGAAGACTCGAAGTTCTGGAACGCAGATCTTGCCGGAGCGGCGACGGCGACGCAGTCGGCGACGTCGGGCAGCAGGCGGAACGAAGATTAGTCGTGAAAACGACTTTTCTATGAAATTTAGGAAATACGGTACGAAGCCTGGGTCGTGAAAACGACCCCTGAAATTTGGGGTGCTCAACTAGTGCGGGGACTAGAGAGCGGAAAAAGCGTCTGCGATCCACGTGCGAACGAATCCGCACGCAAACCGAGACTGACGAAAATATTAAGAGTTCGCATTATTTATACTCCCCCCCACTCTTGGTTTTATGGCGATGACGTCATTTTGAAGATAGTATCTACAAAATTGATCGTTTTCTTGATGAGTTGATATAAATGAGTCAGGAACACAGATGACAAGTATCATTAATTTATGGTATCAAGAGAGTACTTGAAGATATAAAGTTTTAAAGCAGATTATGAAGATAAATTCTAAGATACTTACGTTCTGATTTGGATGTTTCGTCAATCTTGTGAATGTTAAACGTTTTAGTTGTTTCATGATTTGGTGAAAATATTTATAACTCCGGTTATTTAGCACTCAAAACATTTAGAGGAGAATATAATAAAAACCTTAATTTGACAAGCGAATGTAAAGAAAACTTAACAAAATTATTAAATAAGTTTATTGAAAGATTACCTTACCTTCGATTAGTTACCTTGAACTGTAATGATAATATTTATCAGATCTCCCAATCAACCCTTAGAACAGCGTACAGTCAGAGAAGACGGTGGCGGGGTAGGCCAAAGCGAGAATAGCTTGCGCGTTGTCCGGTCTTTTGTAGGCGCTCCGCATACTAAGGGGCCACAACACTGTAGGGGATTCGAATGCTAATCTGAGCTTGCACCAAGTTCCCCGATTGTACTCAGAGCGACTGAACTTAAAACTTTATGTTCGTAGTGCTTAGTCTCCGACACAACAAGTAACTCTTAAGTAACTAGTAACTTGGACTGGTGAATTTGTGCTGTCTCAATAGACTTATTTTAAATGCAAAAGTACCTCTAATAACCTTGAGGCTGCTATTGATAGCTGACTCTGAGAAAGGTGATGTAAGTTGGTAGATATACTTAGATATTATTAGATATCATTAGATATTATGAATATCATTAGATATACTTGGACTTAGTATAGACGCCCAAAGTGCATGCGGGAGAGGAATCTCCTTAATGGAAGGCAGAAAGGGAAAGCAAATCTAACGCCATTGTTGACGGCCTTCAATGACAAGTCGTCACAACTCGGCACTTTGGCCATGTCATCTGTGCAGGTAAGAGTGGCGTTGCCTTCCATGTTAACAATACTTTTAACATAGTTGCCATACCAATGTTTTACTTCCGATTTTGTCTTCTGAACAAATAAATAACTTACGTATGTTTACGTAGGGTATGACTGAGTAAATCATACAATGATAAATCAAAACTTGTGACTCATAGTTTCGATGTCAGGTAGTCTTTCTGGACTAATATGCTAAGTCTACCGTAAATAGAGTGCGATCGAGTTTTGTAGCAATATGTATGATTGGATTCGATCTAAAATCAATTGTGTACGCGCAAAATCGAATCCTTCACCCAAAAAAGGGTGATAGGGTTCGGTAAAAACTTAGTTTGCAGATAAACTAGATGCGGTTGATATACTATCTGATTTCTCTGAAACTCGTTGTTACCATGGCAACAATAAACAAGACGATATTATTTAGCAATATATTCAAAACTTCAGGGTGACCATAAATAGCGGCATAATGTTACTTAAAGGACCGTTACCTAATTTTTTACATTTACTCTAACGTAAAGTAGAATAATATAAAACAACAAAAGATTCTCGTTTACTTGATAACTGCTTTTGGTTTGAATTATGTAGAAACGGAGAAATCTAAAAAAAACATTCTTTGTTTTAGAACATATGAAATATGTTATTTTCTTGAGCTTTAAGTAAGCATTGTAAGGGGCTTTGTTAAGTATCTTTTGGGTTACCTTTGTGACATAAGATTATGTTAAGTAGGATGTGCAAAATATTTAAGTTGGGGTTTACGTTAGTTCAGTACTTTCTGTAAATACCTATTAAGCACCTTCGATGTAAGTCAAATATGTATTTACAACATTGATAATATCGCTTGGTAATTTTTAAACGCTTGTTCTTGCGTTTAGTCTAGCTACGATAGGTTAGCTTTTGAAAAACCTTTATACATATAAAGTAGGGCCTGTCAGGCTGAAGTCTATGAAAAAGTGTTTGGACTTGCCTTTTACTTATCTCAGCTCAAATAACAAGCGACTTTATAATACGAGTATAGTGATGAAAATCACATTTGATAAATTTTGTCAGAAACGGCGTTTCCAGAATATGTATTCCATTTAGTAGACAACAAAGTGGATTTTTGTTTGACCTTTAGCTGACCTATGTCTGAGTTTAGTCTAATTACGCTAGATTTTGAAGATTCAGACCCAGAGTACGATAAATATTCTTTTGAAGGGTTTGTATGAAAGCAATTATCAAACATTTTTATTTCCAACATTTATCTTACCTAAAAGACTATTTCACATTACTGTGCAAAGTTAAAATGATCTGAAATTTCATGTGTATAGAGTAAAAACTTAATTTGAATACAGTTTTATTTACTCAGAGTTAATGTTTCGTAGATATCCAACCTCAATTGAAGCATGTAATTGTTTAACCTGGTGAATAATTTAAAAAACTCATTGAGGTAGTAATTTTCCGGAAGTCACGTGGTTTTTCATATTGTATCGCATGATTACAGTTCATTAATAATAAAACTTTTTCACTTCGACCCTACGACCGAGACTATAATAAAGCTTTACGTACTTTTAAAAGAACCACCTTTTGCTACACTAAAGCTATTCTTTTAAAGGTTATTGTTTGGAAGAAATAAGGTTTACCTATTTTATTCTACCCACATAAACCGGATGCAATTGGCATCAATAAACCAGCATTTAAAGCAATTTTTCATTCATATCCTGATAATAATTTACAGCATGTTTATCTCCTCCAAACATACGCACAGAATAGGTTCATTACAATAATTTGCACATAAGCTAATTAAGCAAAAACAACCGCAAAGATAAATTAAAATAATTTGATATAACATCGTCAGCCATTGTTTTCGGCGATTAAAACAAAATGAAATTGCTTTCAAAATTGCGATTGCAATTTTAAGCGATATCGGAACTGTCAAGTGTTATTATGTTCGGAACAAATAATTATTGGTAAAAAGTGCAAGCGGATCCACTAAAGAATTAATTGGACGGTAATTGTCCGTTGCAAAATCAAGTGTAAGCGCTTTCGCTGACGCGCGATTGTGAACTGCGGCATTTGGGGCGGACAAAAGCACTTGCTTAAAGTGTCTATTGCTTGCATCCAGCGCTGTTTAGCTTCAAAGACAATTTTATGTTCTGAACTTTACCAAAAGTTCCAGTGTTATTGTTGTAAACGATACAAAAAAATTACGCCATAAATACCAAAAGACTTAAATCACTCTGATTATCTGAAGCACGAATATACTAAAGACGTGATGAAAGTGATCAGCACTCGTAAGGCGAGATTGCGTTTCAAAAACGAAATTTTTAATGCGATTATACATCTGCATAACATTGCTTCTTCATTTCAAAACATAGAGCCAGAAAGTACACAAATTCCACTCAGTCCCGGCCCATTCTGACTAAACCTACCGGTGCGGCACTTGAAAGTAATGAAAGAAGCTTTAAATAGACCTGCCACCCGAATCCAGTGGCATAAGATGATGGAATAGGAAAGTTAATAGAAACATAAGAAACGTTCAACCATAGCCATGACTCAATTTCATACATTTGTCACTCTATTGACTTTTCTATTCCATCGTCGAAAGCCACTTGGTTAGGCCCTATGTATTAATTAAAGCAGCGCTTTCAAGTCTAGGAATAGAGTTTATGAAATCCTGAATGTATAAAAAGCGATTGAGTTGTACTTATTGCGGTATTGCACTGTCATTTGTTGGTTCAAACGGCAAATTAATCCATTATGTATTTGTAGACTTTCATTGAGCAAGCACAGAAGCAGTACATGCAACTCGTTTAAGAATTATAAATGTGGTTATTTTTATCACTACGGTACTAGCTCAAAGTATATTTTTGTTGAGTTGTAAAGTTAGCAGTTTCTTACGAAAATAATTCCATTCCAAGAATTTGTGAAAGTTGAAGTAACGGAGCTGAAATACCTGGAACTTAGATTCTGAATAATTTAAAGAATTGCGAGAATTCTTTAAACGATAATTAATAAAGTAATGCTACTTCAAAGATATCAATGTTAGTGAAATAGATAAGTAGTAAATTTAGCGTATTTTCTCATCAAAAAAATATTTTTGCTTCTTTACCGCGTGTCTGAGGCATTTGTCAAAATACAAATCATACATTAAAAATACGTAATTCTGCAAAGATTTTCCTACTGTTTGTGTTTATGTACTTGTGGTGTTCTATAACATACTTACGGTAAGATTGTTTTTCCCAAGATTATTTTTATTTTTATTAATTTATTAAACCAAAACAATACTCTGAAATTGCATAACCTAGCCCCAACAAATAGTCAAGTTATTTTCGCAACTTCCGTAAAACCTCAAAGGTGTATGATTAATAAAAATTGCAGCAGGTTGATTCAATTATTGATTGATGCATCGTTGCATTACTGAGGCGCCGCGCCGCGCTAATGGACCGTGTCACATTAACACGAATGAGCCAAGTACTTAAAAAATAAAAACACTTTAAAATTAAAGACATCAAGGACCACGGAAACCAGGAGTGAAAAATAAGTAAAATGAATATATTTTGTAAATTATTTAACTATAATAAAATTTGTGTTCACCGAATTGTTCAAAAGAAATAATAAATTTTCCTAAAAAAGAATAAAACAACGCATTCCAATCCAAATCGAATGAAATAAAAAATTCATTAACAAAGAGGTAGGTTGGAAAAACGCGCTGTATATAAATTGAACTGAAATGCATTGCTTTTCTTTTCATTTAAAATTGTATCTACCAAAATCACAACAAATCTAAGTTGTTTAAATCAAGCATAAGTTATTTCGCCACATCTCCTGTTTTTACTAACTATAACTTGATAATAAAGTTCGCTAGATGGCGTTGTACATAACCTTACAATTTTCAAGCACATTTTGTCGCTATAGTTCGTTCGCGTTAAGAATACAGTGACAGAGCATTAGGTTTTAGCCACTAGCATCATTGACATAAAGAAAAATTTTACTAATACGAAGTCCTTATTGGCTAGTATTTGTAGTTGCGTCGATGATTCACTGTATTCTTCACGCGGATAGATTATAGCGTGTATTTCTAGAGGCATTTAACTAATACTTTGCTAGCGTATCTGGCACTCTACAGCCATGAAGAGACATGCACGCTATGTTCTTTGTAAGGGACAGGCACGAATACTGGTTTTTCGACTGCAACATGGTGGACGACAGGAACGTGTACTTCTTTGAGTACAGGCACATGTTTGATGACAGGCAACTCCTTTATGATAGGAACCTCCTTGATCACAGGTACTTCTTTAAGTATTGGGATCTTTTCCACGTGATGGTGGTGTACCGTGTGCACGGCTTGCGGTACGTGGACTTTGATACTGGAAGAAAAATATTAGTTTTATTATAATAATTCAAGCATTTTGGATTATATTTTTTGTGGTAATAATAGAAAACAATGTCAGTGGGATCAATAGATATATCTTTTATGGATTAACAACATAATCATGAAATCAAAGCTATTTATCACAATTACAACCGACTGATGCATAAATTCAAAACTAAGTTTGACTTTATACTCCTTGGTAATAAAGTGATTAAATACACAGGTAACTTTAGATTTTCCATTATGAAACACAATCCTATTTGAGCGTTCACATATCTAAGGTCATAATTTCTTAATGTTAGCTACATTAGCGGGTGCCATATTTAATGTTCCGTCATAAACTAACTTTCCGTATGTCCGTATTTTCTTATGTTTGGAAAGCAAAAACATAAATTAGGTAATAAAATATAAGAGAAGCTGAGTTTCCAAACTAATTCCAATTTATGATACGTTTCCTCGGAGTAAATTTATGAGTGTCGTTAAGACTCAGTTAATTATTTACTATTTTTCTAATGAAAGGTATAGATGGTTCAAGTGATTTGTGCGTGGCTCTATGTGTGTGTTAAATTTGTATATACACAGCAACTGTGTGTGCGTGGCAAAATATACTGATTTTCAACGCTTACCAATGCGACGGGAGCATGGTTTGACAAGATGGCGGCTGCCACACAAAGTTAAGTTGCATATTTACAAGGGCACGCACACATAGGGCCGCGCACGAAAATTTGTTATACCATATTAGTTATCTGTTATTCGATGATCAAAAATATATCTCTTAGCACTTAATTACACTTCTAATAAAATTTAGCTTTCAGTGAATCGATAGATGTAAAAAATGTAAATGAGCGTCGTTAATTTTTAGTGATGTACTTGGAATGACTGCAATTATGTTATGTGCCTGTACTCAATTTTAGAAAAACTAAGAGTCAGTTTTTGAATAGAACGACTATATTGTACGTTTTTTTACTTTACATACTTAGAATAATCTGAAACTAACTGAACTGAATTTCAGACAAAGCAAACTGGGTTTAAAATAGCCACGGTAATTAAGGCAAGCAGTCTGTATTTTAAAATTCAAACAAACAAAAGTTGGGCTAAACATGAAATTGCATACGTTTATCTACCCTATTCTGAAAATTAACTTGTGTAAACACCCTTTATAGTTGAACTTTGGAACGTGCTGTGTAATGATAGTTGCAGGTTAGGGTGTTTACACTTATTTAATTTAAATTATAGAATGCACATATAAGTGTATTAAGTTAATAATTATAAGATAAAAATATGCTACAAATAAAAAAACTAAATCTTAACTTGAATCTATTAAAGGTAACGTAGCCAAAAGGCTGTCGGAATTACCACACTTGATCGCAATAGATATTCGTTGTGCGAGGCGAGGTAAACATTTATTTAAATAAAATATGTGCGTAATATGCTACTCAATCTTGTGTGACAGTGACGCAGCAGCCGCCATCTTGTCAAACCGTATTCTCGTCGCTTTGGTGTGCGTGTACAATCAGTACATTTTGTCACGCACACACATTTGCTGTATACATACAAGCTTAACGCCCACATAGTTGCCGCGCGCACGACTGTCTTGAACCACCTACGAGTGTACCTACAACCTACAGCCTTGACGATAGACCCACAAAGAAACCGTTGGAAACGTTTTGGATTATATTTTGCTATACTTATATTTATAAACTTCTTTACACCCAGGTTTTATTTAACTGTCAACTTTCGAGGTTCAAAATTAATAACTCTATTGATAATTCAAAGCCACTATACTACCAGGTGCGCTTATCTATGTCCAATTAGTAAAAAATAACACAAAATTAAGCCTTAAACTATAATTTCCCTCTACCTGACAAATGAGACACTAGTCTTAGTTACTTGGTTAGTTAAATTTTAATGTCAGTTCGTTTAGTCAGTATTTTAGCTTAATTCGCTGAAAATACCTGAGTAAAAGACGGGTAAAAGCCGAGTAAAAGCCGGGTAAAAGCTAGATGAAAGGGTAATTTTAGTCAGCTTGAATGTCAGTCAAGCTAGCTCGTTCTAACGGCTAGACGTCTTACATTTTGTATGAGTTAGAACTAAGGAGTTAAGTTAAAACGTAAAATACTGTTCATGTTTTTGCTTATTGTTTAAAGTGGATGACAATTTACGTAAAAAGTAACAAATTGTGTGAGTTTAACTATTTTTACGTTTATTATTTTATTGAAAACTGTAATTGTTTTTTGACTACTAAATCTACAACATTTTATTGGATTTTTAAACTTGACGGCCGAGTGGCGTAGTGGGCAATATCCTTGCCTTATACGCCAGAGGTACCAGGTTCGATTCCTGGTCGGAGCATTCATTTGTGTGTGTGAACACAGATGTTTATTCTCGGGTCGTGGTTGTTTATATTTATAGATGAATGTTTATTCTGGGTCTCCCCCCTTGGTTGTATGGTCTGCCATAACACAAGCTAGGGACACATATTTGCGGGATTTATGTATATATTGTTAATAAAACTCAGATTTAGGAAGGCTCGAGTTGTAAAACATATGCATACCTACTAATATGCATAAAATCTGACAAATTCGATTTTCTGTTTTAGTAAGAGTTTATTTTAGTTGAAACTGAACTTTAAAGCAATACATTAAATTTGCAATTGCCTATTGTAATTGCAAATTTAATGTATCGCAATTTTACCAGCCTCTTGGCCACTTTGTCCTATGTTTGCCCTATGGCTTTGTTAGTTAGTTACTTTGCAAACGTTCCTGTTTGTAAATAAAGAAGTCTAAAGTATGAAAATAAAAATACAACTTTAAATAACTTACTGAGTATGCTTGTAGTAAGGATCCGGTTCAGCAACGGGATTGGCTAAGCAGAGATGGCTGGCCACCACGGCGACGAAAACGAACTAATGAATAAAATATTTATAATATTTACTATTTATTGCAAAATAATTTAAAATAATAATTATACAGGGTGTACAATTGTGCCAATTCAATATTTGGCTTGATCCAATAAATTTTTAAAGCTGATTTAACACACAAACATGATATATTTATATAAAACGTGTAACGATCGAGACTTTGTAAAATTACTATTTTCACTTGTTTGTATTTTCTTGAACCTCGAGTTTCTTAATAAATCAACTATATAACATAAACATAGAATTCAGTTACAACGTCATATGCCCACATACTTTCCCGCGCTTCGCACTGTCTATACTTACAGCTACGTTGCTGACCATGTTGACTGATGGCTGAGTACTGTACTGTGAAGTCTGCAGGACTACCTAGTTAATATCTGCTGCGGTTGCACAAGCCGTACGTCACGGTTCCTGCATGCTGGCCCAGGATG
Source organism: Marasmarcha lunaedactyla (assembly GCA_923062675.1). Taxonomy (NCBI): domain Eukaryota; kingdom Metazoa; phylum Arthropoda; class Insecta; order Lepidoptera; family Pterophoridae; genus Marasmarcha; species Marasmarcha lunaedactyla. The sequence goes on along the minus strand of OV281352.1, from coordinate 18,665,042 downwards.
TAGGGCGTTAGCGCGCGTTTACACATACCTACACTCGGCGGAGGTTCATGTAAGGGCGACAATCGCTTGCACGTTGTTTGGTCTTTTGTAGGCGCCTTGCATACTCGGAGACGACGACACTACAGGGGATTCGTATGCGAATCGTTCAACAACACGCACAAACTTACCTTTAATTTAGAACACTTGAGAATCCATTGATTTGTTTTACATTGCCTGGCCTCTTTACTCAGAGGTGTATTTAAAACTGTATAATAATACAGTGTACGTTAATAATAAAACATGTAATTCACGTAGACGAGCCCTAATTTGCGTACGCGTGCGTTGATCAAGTATGAATTTTGCGCAGATGGCACGCAAGTAGTGATACGTATGATATAATTTGTATTAATCAATTTAATTGTTATGTGATTTGTGTCAGTGTAACGTGATTTCTAGGGTAGAACTGTTTACTTATTGGAGTTTTTTTGGAATGTTCGTGAACGCTTTAATTGAAATGGAATCTATGTTTCTAGATTTTACATTACTACATTTTGGTATCGGGTTATATTGAACAATTTACATTTGTATCAAATTTGTATGAAACTAATATCCCAATGTACTCCTTGTGTACTCCAAATTTAGTTCGGTATTATAAAATGTTAAAAACTGTAGGTCACTGTAATCAATAAAAAAATTGTTTTCGCTTTCATGCTTTAATGAAAAATATTAACAAAGAATATTTTATTTGGTTTATATTACTATTTTGTCTAACTACACAATTGGTAAACGGATACTTTCGACACATGAAAGTGAATCACAGCATTGGATCGCGGTAAATCGATCGATTACGAAAATCCCTGGTGATCTGCAGTCTACATAGGCATCGCGGTGTGATGGCCTACTAATACCTACTTAATATTAAAGAGTTTCACTCACTTCGAAACTAAACCTTTTTTAATTCAGCCAGTGTTTGTGGTTTACTTAAAGTAACAACAAAAATAGATAGTCTTTATTCCATATTATCCTTTCAAAATACGTATTAACCGCGACATAGCAGACTCCGTCTTTCTTATTAAAATAGCGCAAAGTATCATTGATTGTCCTGATTTGCTTTTTAAACTAAACTTTCTAACTTCCACATTAAATTTGTTGGCCCACTCGAACTATCGCCAAAACTCATTCCTATGGCGAGCTTGTAACGGCTTCAACAAATTAAGCAATGAATGTGACATTGACGTATTCAACACAAGCATATCCAAGGCGAAGCGCATGCTGAACAATTATTTCTTAAATAAGGCTAAACTGTAATATATATTTATTTAGATATATTATTTTGCACAGGTAGAAGTTGATTTATTTAGATATATTAATTTGCACAGGTAAAAAGATTTAACTTATTTTTATATAATTTATGGTACTTAATGAATAATTTGGATTCGAGTAACAGTATAATCATTGCCCTAGTGTTTGACTCTAACTTAACCATGTTACATCTATAAGTGTGAACTTGTTCTACCTAGTTTTAAAACTTTAGAAATGCTGTATAACTATCGATTGTAAGTTTGCCATCAAAAAAAAAAAAAAATGAAGGTCCTGATTGACGATGGTTATGAGAGTTTTCGGCCCGGGAACCCAGGTAGCAAACTCTTGCTGTTCATTGATTTTCCTTGTTTGTGTGCCTAAGTTAGTATTTCGTGTATATTAGTGGTAATGTATTGTGCAGTGATGTGTGGTACTCATAGATATGTGCATAAATTGAGAACCCAATGAGAGGTGCAGACAGTGTATAAAATCGTTCCAAGGAGTCTGTTTGTGGATAGTAAAGTCATTCTATCACTTTATATCCACTATAATATCGTCGTCGTTATAGTAAAGAAAATAAATATTTACGACAGGTCAGGCTGTATGGCGTAGTTTCTTTGCCTTTCTTATAAGATGAACGTTAACAAAAAACAAATTACTATGGTTATGACTGTTATAAAGAGGAAGGCAGGACTAACATGACTACGCATTCGAAACAAATGGACTGATTTAAAAAATTCTCTGACCATAAGAAAATTTCCTCACTCAGAATTAAGCTGGCTGAATTAGGCTGCGTTTATCCTGAAATATTACCAAAATCAAAGGTTACACCACGCAGGAACCTATAGGTAGGTACTTGTGTGTGTACAGTCGGCAAAAGTGTGGTCTATCGTCCTACGGGTCAAGTTCATTTGCACGTCTTAAAACAATAAGGTTAATTTTCCCTTGTGATAATATTCTGATAACGACTGAGTCAACCTTACAGCTATTTGGTTCAACAGGAAGTTTTGTCTAAGGGGTAGAACGCTTTCAAGGGCGACTGAACTCATGAACGTCCAGCGCTAATTCCTGGACATAGTGGGCTAATATTTTTACATAGTTCTCCTTATGATTTACACAAGAATGTTTAAAATTGTAATAGCTATACGGATTTTTTTGGGCAGGAAAGGAACGTACACAATGTTAACGACCAATGAAGGCTCAAATTCAAATTTGGAATCAATGTTTAAGGAATCCCCAGCACGCGAGATGACATCTAGAGAAGTGCTGCCTAAATAGGAAAAGACATAGAAGTTTTAATTGACAACATTGTGTGATCGAAGAAGGATTTGCATCTTATTGAAGTAAGGCTATAAGGACTTGAATCCAAATACCATTTATCCACTATTGTTCCTACCTAATGCTGTTAATGTTAATTATTATTAATTATTTTTGTTACTTTGGATGGCTCAACCTTCTGACTGGCTGTGTTTTGTAGTGTACTAGTAAAAGCCACTTGCGCACGAGCAGATCTTGAAGTATGCGGTTTTTTTGCAATTCATTTATTAAATACTTATTAGACATACAATTCTTATTTTTAAACCTCAAACCTACAAGGTTTGTATAAGTGCGAGTTAGTCGCCTTATATTGCATCATACACATGTATCGTTATTGTCGACCAGAAGTCGTTATTGTCGATCCCTAGTATGAACCCGAGTGAGTTTTGTATACTTTGTGAATTCTTAAATTCCAGAATTTGCAATTGAAGTTGCCCAATCTCATAGAAAGTACTAGACATAATTTGATTCTTGGAACCTTTATAGGTGATCCTATACACTTATTCGTACCAAGATTTACGCAAAGGCAGGTGTTTTTCCTACCTTTAACTAATCTTTTTGAAATGATATCAACAAATGCTTTTTTGTGATAAAGTTTCAAAAAGGCCTTCAGAAAATAATTAACTTTGATGGATTATGTGATAATGATGACCTAAGATGAATTTTCTTTTTGTAAGGACACGGAATAAAAAGCAATGAATGATACGACAAAAATTTTCTGAAACTAAGTGACCTTCTTGACTAGACTGTCATAGTTACATTGGAATCTTTGTTTCACCCGTACCTCCTCTAAAATTTGTCTTGTTTTTATTGTTCTCTGGCTTTAATTAGTTTCGTCTAAGCCAATTAGCAATAAGCAAAAGCAAATAGCAATTTTGTTTAAAATCCAGGAAAAACATTCTAGGAATTTAATTTTCAATTTAAATATAAAAATATATTTTGAATATAAAATAACGATGTCCCTATAAGAACATCCGTGAAACTTTATCTTACTTAACGTATATTAATATTGGAATTATTTGAAATAATATTTCAAATATATTGCAATAAAGTCGCTAATAAATATTTAGTTATATTAATTAACAAAAAAAAATCATATTTATTTATTCCATCGACTATTGCGAAAATCAATATAACTTATTTAGTTTTAATGTTACTACATCGATATTTATATAGTTTTTCCAGTTTCATTTAATTAACTAATTATTTCCTAATATTAGGTCTTTACCTATGAAATTGCCGTTTTTCACGAAATAAATGAAGCGTAATTTTTTTATATATTTTTTATTTATATTAATCAAAATAATCACCCATGCAATCAATGCATCTTTGCCAACGCATTGGTAGCTTATTGATGCCTTTCTTGAAGAAATCAGCTGGACGGGAGGCAACAAATTCTTCAAACGCATTTTGTACTGCCTCTCGGGTATTGAATTGTTTTCCCGCCAAGAAGTTATCCAAATTCTGGAAAAAGTAGAAGTCTGTAGGCGCAAGGTCTGGTGAGTACGGCGGATGACGGAGAACTTCCAACCCCAACTCTTGTAGCTTGGAGACCGTCTGCTGTGCAGTATGAGGTCGCGCGTTGTCGTGCAGGAGCAGTGGAGCCGAACGATTGACCAAAGCTGGTTGGAGACGTGCGAGCTTCTCCATCATTGTGTTCAGTTCTTCACAGTACACATCTGCAGTAATGCTTGTCCCGTTTGGCAAGAAGCTGTGATGAATTACACCCGCGTTAGACCACCAAACAGTGACCATCACTTTTCTAGGGGTAAGTTTTCGTTTAGGGCATTGTTTGGGTGCTGAACCAGGGTCCAACCAACTTGCTGAGCGCTTACGATTGTCAAACAGGATCCATTTCTCGTCACAAGTAACAATGCGGTTCAGAATTCCTTCATTTGTATGCCTGCTGAGCAGTGCAAGGCACGTCTCCACGCGTACTTCGCGCTGGCGGTCATTGAGTTCGTGGGGTACCCATTTGTCAAGCTTTTTTACCTTGCCAATTTGACGCAAATGGACCAATATTGTTTTGATGCTAACGTCGAAAGCTGCTGCTAATTCAGCCGTGGATTGAGTTTCATCAGCTTCCACAATTGCCTTTAATTCGTCATTGTCGACCAAAGTTTTCGGACGACCACGGGGTTCATTTTTCAGGTCAAAATTTCCAGAACGGAAGCGGGTAAACCAATAACGGGTGGTGCGTTCGTTTGTAGTGTTCGCTCCGTAAACGTCGTTGATGTTGCGTGCCGCTTGTGCCGCTTTGCTGCCACGACGGTACTCATACTCCATAATTACTCGAATTTTTAACTTATCCATGATGACGAAAAATGTTCGAATGCGTTGAAAACAAAACACTAACTATTAAACAAATGACGATTTTAGAAAAAGAATTCCATGTTTGTCAAATAAAATTAATTTGAAATTAGAATTATCAGTCAAAAAAAATATATATTTTCATTTGAAATGGCCAGTACGGCAAAACGGCAGTTTCATAGGTAAAGACCTATTATGTATTGATGTAACTGGAGACTAGGGAAGGATGTTCGTAATTACAAGTGAATAATGTCTGCCAAAGGATACAAGCAAAGCGGTTATAGTATAATTAAATGTGCAATAAGTATGTTAAGAAGGACAATAAGAAAAATCTACTATATTTAAGTTTTGTTTATGTATCTATAAATAGAAGTACAGACAGAGGCGAATGTTACGGATCTAAGAAAACAATCGATTTCTTTCAAGATAGCAAAGAAAACTTTTTTATTTTATATTTAAATTTTAAAACTTCGATAGTTCCTTTTTGGTGCGGGTCGCCAAGGTGTGGAATGAACTGCCTGCGTCTGTTTTTCCAGAAAACTATAGTCCTAGTTTTTTCAAGCGTCGAGTGAATGGTTATCTCGTGTATAGACGTGTAACACCTTCGTCTTCATCGTCACTTTCCATCAGGTGACATACAAGACAAACATCTCATCCTTTTTCAATTAAAAAAAACTGTAAAAAGACAAATCTATTCTAATAAATTAAAATATAAGTACTCAGGAATTGTGCGTATACCTACTCGTAAATATAATTATTCTGAAGTTTTACTTTATTCCGGATAAAAGTGACAAACAAATAAACGAAAAGAAATCACTTTCGCATTTAAAATATTAGTTAACTGTACTCGAAAGAATCAATTGTATTTATCATAAGATTGTAAGTACTCTACACTTAAATATTCACATTTCACGGAAAAACAGAAGAAAACTATACAAAAATGAACTTTATTTACACTACGGTAGAAAATTCTACAATCAAACGAATTTCCCTAGACGGTGCATTTTTCATTCTGCCATATAAGAAAACGAAGACTTCAATCTTCCAAGAAATTGTAGATCTTATACTGTGGGATTAAGGTTGCAAACAAGCCAGCCTTAGAGGAATTTCTAGATGTCACTTGCTTTTGAAAAGTGATTTCTATTTCGTAAGCTTAAAGTCGCGTATCCATCCAATATGTCACGTAACGGTGCACCGGGTTGTCCCATTGTTGACCAGTGCAGATTGTATTATACTTTAACATGTTCCGTCTGTTGTGGAAATGAAATAGGATTGAATTAGATTTTTTCCTTGAAGTAACATGTTGGTAAACGTTGTTTCAACGTATCCTTGAGGAGTAATGGAAGAAATGTTGAGATGTGTTTTGTCTGGAAGGACATTTTGATTAAAATATGTGAGAAATATGGATTAAATGAGTTTATGGTCAGATACTGCCATTTAATTACTTACTTTACTTTGAAACTGAATAGTGACCTACAAATTTACATAGTATTTTCCACAGCAAACATTTAGCAGACAGATGCTTCGGCTATTCTTTGTTAGGTCACTGAAAAAGTTAATTGAAATAAGAAATAATGTCGTCATTCTGAAAACAAAAGAAAAAAGTATCTTATAATCATTGAATTATTTACATTTAAACTATAAATGAAAACTACACATGTGCGGAACCGACATTCCTCTATTTATTCGTGTCCTTCTTAACACAGGGTGGTCACGAAATCCTACAAGAGGCTTGTAAGCTGCTCGTCTTTGGGCCGGTCCACTCTAGGGTTACACCTTAATCCGGGCCTACCACTCTGGGGGCTCACTTGTGAAAGACACAGATTTTTTTTATGTCTTGACAACCCTATTTTGGTTTTGTCAGAAATAGAGAGTTAGTTTTTGTGTGAATTAAGAAGTTGAATGTTAGTAATGGAGATATTTATTGTTACTTGAAGTGATGACTGTGGATCGACTATACAAATAAATTGAGTATTTGAAAAAAAAATGTTAGAGGAAAAAACATTTTGGTTTTAGTATCAGAACATTAAGCAACAATGAAATCGCTTTAAAAAAAAATAAAGTACGCTGCCAAGCAAAAAACTAAAATCAAGAGAAAAATATGAAGTTTTACATAATTTCTCACACAGTCACAAATCATTTTGGCTACATGTCACAGTTTATCGGTGAACTTGGCATTTCCCGCGCTTTTTGACAGCTCAATGCCGCCATATTGTTTTGACATACGCGTACAAAAATTTGATTTGTTATAGCGAAGTGCTAACGGAATAGGTTTAAAAGGATGCATTTCAAAAAATATACAATACCCACCGCGTTTAAAAAAATAGCTGAAATTTTGCTGTGAAAATCATAAAATTCTTTTCTGATTGAAAAAGTTGGCTTAAAACATTAGGTCGCTATGTTGTGTTTTGATGTTTATTTGAAATTATAATGGTATTAACCTCGAATTCATACCTCAACGTGTTTTATGAAACGTTTAATTACCTAACTTATTTGAAGAAAACTAAATAAATACATTGATGAAACATATACCAGTCCCAGATGTCCAGTCGTCATGAAATCGCAACAGAATTTCATTAACAACTTTTAGTATCAAGCTCATGCAGGAATGTGTATCGCAACATGCAGACTTAGTTTCAGATCCATACGATTATTGGTTGAGGCGGCATATCTTGGAGCAATATCCAGGGTTCCTCGTTGAACTTGCATTGAATAGACGGTGCGAATGCCTCATGAGAGATCGGGCTGTGGCGCAAGATATGAATGAACATTTGCACTTTGCCATTAATGTTTATTTTGCAAGAGAAGTTTCTTATAATGTATTTTATTTACATGTCTTTCTTTATCTTTCGGTAGTGTACAGTCACTAGTGAGGTTTAGGCGCTTTTCGGAAAATGGAGCGAAATTAATGTGTACACATGGCTACACTTGGTATATTTTGTATGGGAAAATCATTACAATGTGTGAATTCACCAAATTAATAATATTTTACTATCAGCTATATTAATGATGAGGTCTTTTATTCGCCTGCCCTCATCCTCGTCTGAATTGAGCCAAATGTTTACACGAAGATCAAAGTAGTGCGACTTCAGTCAGAATATCGATAAGCCAGTACAAACACCATCACCTCAGCTGGTTCCCAATATCTTACCACCTTTCGCAGCGAACTACAAATAAGACTGTATTATTTAAAATATATCATATAAATGAAAAAGAATCGATGCCTTGTACTGGGCGATAAAAAGTTGAGATACTTATATCTTATATATACTTGGCAATCAACAAGAGAAACGATCTAAATACTACGTTTCATAACTTCAAGAACGTTGAGCCCACATGAATAAGTCATAAAATTTAAGTCATAACTAACGTTCACAGAGTTTTAGTACTTAAGCCGTTTTGTACGTAAATAAGCTATGAAAACTATAATACAAAGAGAAGAAAACTGTAAAGCATGAAGGGTACGTACTTCTTCCTATCTACTCATAGGTTGAATTTATTCTCTTATCTCTATATCTATAATCATTTTCAATATTTTATCTCAAACTCTACTTGTAACGAACGTGTATGGTTTGATTCCTTTAGATATGTGAGTAATGAACACAAATATATGTTTAGGAGTAGCCTTCATTCGTATCGGCGCTATTCGTTGAACGTTTATTCCGGACCGTACCGTCTACTACACGGTATTCGGCAACTGCCGATCGGGTACTGCATTCGGGGTTTATACAGATCGCCTCAATCGGCATGTCTCGCCAAAACCCGAATGGCATTGGCCTGGAGCCATTTTTCCCGAACAATCATAAGAGAACAGTCGGCAGTGCCGATTTATGTAGAGCAGTGCCACAGCAAATTTTCTGATGAAATCCGTTCAGAGGTATAATAATAATAATAAAAACTCTTTATTGCCATTAACAAAACAAAAAAAAGTACAATAAAAAAATCAATTAATTAAAGAAACTGACAATTTTGGCGGCCTTATCGCTCAAAGCGATTTCAGGTATCAGAGTTTATTAATAATAAACGAACATAATAATAAACAAGCAAATGTAGCACACACTAAGTAATAATTTTGGACCAAGTCCTAATCGCTTTTTTAGCCCCTACAATAAATACTTTATGATAAAAAAATTTAAATTACGAATGTACGCTAATAACTTACTTTGTTACAAGTGAAATTCCAGTACAGAGTAACGAAATGATAGAGCTCAGTAAAGTTACACTGAAGTTATCAAGTTTCGGTTATTGGTGACGAGAGCTAAGTCAAGTTACCAACTTGTGCGGAATTCTATCGATTGTAACTAACGATAATATCGAATTATTAACTTTACTCTCTGGTCTACTTAGACTGTGGTGGGATGGTGGAACTGTTGAAACTTAGTTTACTATTCGGCGGTATTATGTACTCGTTTGTTTGATGAATGTACTCATTTTCACCTTTAATGTTTGGACTATATTGTAGTGAGTACGATGTAGATTTGTTTTATTTATTTATCATTGTAGGTCCTGGAGTTAAGCTTTTTTCAAACACATATTTCACAAAGTACTACCTATTCTGAAGCTAATAAGAATTTTAGTACACCGTGACTAAAATCATCCAACTAAAAAAAATGTTTTTAAGTGGCATGCGGTTTCGTGGACATTTTTAATCGTAGGTGTTATTAGCTAATTATCTTTTAATTCATATAAACACATGAATGTGACTGAAATTGACATTAATGTCCATTGGACATTGTCTTCAGAATATTTGTTTTGTTTGGAAAACAAATTCCAGTTGTCACATTGTTATAGATGGTAAACTCATTTGTGCCCGCGGTCCTATGGTGCCCGTCATTTGTGTGTTTGCATCTCTTTCGTGTGCGTATCCAATCAATACATTTCTGTTACGCTGTCTCACAGTTGCTGTGCACAAACTTAACGCACACACACGGTGCGCACAAATGCCTTGTAATAGATGTGACACAATTTATAAAATTAATGAAACATCCATCTGATATTACATTGCACATTATTTGTGATACCCGTACTAATTGAGTGACATATTATAATCTCGTTTCCCAGTATTATTCCCGTATCGTAGTAAATTAGATCAGATTTAATGGCATCAAGTTAGTTTCATTATGTCGCAGATCCGCGTTCTAAGTTGGTATTCGTTGGCGTGCGAGGTACATTCAGGCACAGGTCTGTTTTGAGGGTACAGAGAAATGTATGAATACGTTATGCCTCCCGTATTATACTCGTATTATTTATTTATTTGATGGCACAGCTAACAGTGTACAATCAAAAACATCTTAAACTTATGCATGTTAAACAATTATTATCTAAAATTGCACGGCAGTTATTGCTACGCACAGCATTAGAATTATACAATTTAATAGAGCAACACAAAGTAATTATTAACATATTGAAAAAATAATTTGTCTTTAAGGTAACAAAATAAAAAATAAAATAAAAAGATAATATCTAAATTATTCTAGCATTACAATTTTGAGGTAATTCCTATAGGTTTGAGAAAAAATATCAGCAACTTTACATTTCTTATGATATGCTCTGCAGATACGGTATAATGGGTTATGGTATGTAACGTTATTATTACAACAAGGCACAAAAAACATTTTTGGTATTCTCTGACTACCTCCCACCCTCAACGAAACATGGCTTAACAAATCCGGGGCATCCCATTGATTGAAAATTTTATAAATTACACCTAGTTCATGGCTTAACCGTTTAGATTGTAGCGTGTCAACGCTAAAATATTTGAGCCGTGCTTCATATGTTGGCAATTTGCGCCTAACGCCGAACTTGAAACACAAGCTACGAAGAAAACGCCTTTGAATTGCTTCCAACCTATCAATATGGATGTTGTAGAAAGGAGACCAGATGACTGCGCAGTATTCCAAGACACAGCGGACAAGTGAATAATACAATGTCAACATGCTAGTAGGATTCTGGAAGGGTTTAGCTGTTCGGATGATGAAACCAACAACTTTATTGGCTTTTGATGTTATGTATTCATAATGGTGTGTGTAGGTTAATTTTGAATCCAACCAGATTCCTAAATCTTTGGCTACATCTTGACGACTGAGTGCGATATTATTAATATTATATGAATAGTTCACAGGTTTTTTGTTTTTGGTGAAACTGATAACAAAACATTTTTCAATATTTAGTGCCATGTTATTATACAGACACCACTTATGCAGTTTGTTGATATTGTTTTGAAGTTGAACGGCGTCTTCATTATTTTTGAATTCATGACAAATTTTAATGTTATCTGCGTAAACAACTGCAAGTAAAAGATTCAATGAGATCATTGATGAACATAATAAATAAGAATGGTCCTAAATTCGAGCCTTGGGGTATGCCGGAGGTAGATTCGAATGGTGCTGATTCGAAGCCATGTATGGTTACTAAATTTAAGCAATAAATAGCCATATGTAGGAAGAGAGCCAACGTAAGAGTGTGCCATGAATGCCGAGGTGATAAGCTTTTAGACAAAGGATGTTGTGGTCGACTTTATCAAAGGCTTTTGCAAAATCTGTGTACACGGAATCAATCTGTATGTGTTTATTTAATGAGGTATTTAAATCATGAGCGTAAGTAAGAAGATTAGTGGTAGTTGATCGGTATAATGTTTGTATATAATAAATAAGGCTTTCAAAATTTTTGCAAAGCAGTTCGGTATAGTTCGAAAATTTTTAACATCAGTCTTGCTTCCCGTCTTGAAGATGGGCACTATTTTGGAAATTTTCCATAATTCAGGAAATTTACCAGTTGCCAAACTCTTATTATAAATGAGATATAAGGGTCTTACTAAAGCTATTCCACAGTTTTTAACAAAAATGGTGGTATACCATTAAGACCAGCACCTTTTGACTTAGTCTGATCGAGGACATTCTATTATTAGATTCAAGGAACTCGGGAGTGTAATTATGTGTAGATGGTACATTGTAAACTGATGCAAAATGCTTTGCAAATAAATTTGCTATATCTCTACCATTACAAGCTGTAACTGAATTATATGTCATTTGGTTTGGTAGGCCATTAGCAACTTTTTTTGATTTAGTGTAGCTCCAAAATGCTTTCAAATTTGTTTTAATGTTTTCCTCTGTATTATGCATGTAAGTTTTGTAACATTTGTCAAATTTATTTTTGGCCCTAGATCTTAGCAAAGCAAAAGCGTCTTAATCACGAGGGTTGCCAAACTTTTTGTATTTAACATAAAATTTATTTTTCTCTCTTATCATTTTAATCAACGAACTGGAGAACCATGGAGGCCATGAACTATATGGTTTGGATACTGAAGTGTTTCATTCAATTATCTTCCACACGTGGTTATGAAAAATTAAAACGAAATCGTCACATCTTAGGTCTTTATAATCATCCCAAAGGATTTCATTTAATTCAGAGCTACAAGCAACATAATCAGTTTTATGAAATCTATATCTGATGCCATGATTTACTTTTAAACAAGGTTGTGTCAAATAATTTAATGTTATTTCTAAAGGGGGGTAATATTTGTCGCGACGACTCAATTCAGCAGCTATATAGCTCCAACTAAAAAAACTATTTATGAATATCTATTTCGAAACAGTAATTTGAATAGAAAGTCGGCGTGCTCGTGGAACAGATTACGGCTTACGTTGATAACTCTGAAAAGTTACGCTGTGCGACACGGTTTATGATAATAATGCTCTTTATTTAAAGGCACAAAACCCAATACAATCCTCACAAAAAATTTCAATTTTTTTCTGAGAAATTATATTTTTATTTGTATAATAAAGTCATATCAGTTTCACAAAAACGTGCCCTGTATTATCGATTTTGAATCGAAAAGTTTAAATAAAATAGATGCAATGATAACTAGATAATTAAAATTCAAGCGTTCCTACCTTTACATTTTATGATCTCGTGTATAACCTTACAATATAGCAATAATATTGATCTTATATCAAGCTAATCTAGCGACATTACTGACAGAGCCGCCGCAATCAAGCGTAGTTAACCACCGATCACCGATCCTGTCTTCTTGTCGACTGTGTTAAGTGTACAATCGAGTGCACAAGCTGACTGTACATCATTATCATATTATAATTTAGATGGAAGCGAGCGCTGCACACGTAACTTAATATTTAGCACACGTCAGTGCCGTGACGTGCTGCAGTCGGGCTCATTATGGTGATTAGGTGCAACTTCCAACTGGCATTTTGAGGTTAATATAAGAATTTTCAACGTTATCCGATTAACCTATTAGATGATAGAGATTTAAGCTGAATCTAAAAGGTTAATTAACAAACAATAAATCATGAATGAACACCTGATATAGTATGTACATGCCGCAATAGATGCAAGCGTCTTGCTGGCTTATTAATCGAATTAAATTGAATATTGCTCTTTAGCAAAGACCTGAATTCTGAAGATTGAAGAAAACAACTTTTTGTTTCTTGTCAACTAGAGCTCTACTGGCTCTGCCAAAAAAAAAAAAAACAAAAGGCAGATGGCATTAAGTTTATTTGATGCATTAGCGCCTTTACGTCAATAAAAAACATTACATTCTACAGTTTAAATTTTAATATTCGAATTTATTTATCTGATTTAGAAGTGTTTTGAAATTGTTTACGAATATCAAACTGACATATGCCTACGTGTTAACAACGTGTCGTGTGCTTACGTCAATTTCATAAATTTAGAGTACTATTCACTTTGGGGCAGAGCCAGTTTTTATACAAGCTTATGTCTAGAAATGATTTAACAGAATCTTACCTTAATTCATTCTCTGAGGTTAAAGTTATGTTACTATAAAATTGCAAAGTTTTTCTCACAAGATTTTCTTGTTTTTGCCTTATTTGTGAAACTGGATCATGAGTCTGGATGTTTCTTGTGTTAGTACAGCGTTTAACTTTATGTAACTTGCATCTACACCGTTATTTTTTCTGAGGAGAAAGTGGTTAATTGGACAAGTAGGTATGTAATAAACAGACTTAAATAAATTGGCATGTACTCGTGCGCGTAATGTAGGCGTATCTATGCAAGTATGATTGGATAATAAAATTGTTAAGGATATTTGCACTGATAATTTATGTTAAATAAAGAATGATCAGTGTTTTAAAGTTAATACATAAATACTCGAGGAACATTTACGGAAAATCATCCTCGAGGACTATTATATGATATATAATATTTTTTTTTCTTTCTAACAATCACACCGCATTATCTAGCCCAAATTAAGTATCATTAAGAACTTGTGTTATGGATACTAGATAACGGATAAATAAATTTAAGAAATATATAAGTACACATAGATATTTTTTTTTCATGTATAAATATTAGAAATAAACTTAAATAAATATACATACACATCCATGACTAGAAAGCAAAATATAATAAAACATCTGCCCCTACCAGGATTCGAACCCGGGACCTCTGGCATGGAAGGCAAGGGTACTTACCTCCACACCAAACAGGCCGTCATATATTTATATATATATATATATATATATATACACACACACACACACACATATATATATATATATGTGTGTATATTTCGGTTTTTCTATTCTGAGTGCAGAATGCATTTTCGGTGTCATGACACTTTAATTCTTTGGTTTCTTATCCAAGGCAGTCGTATTTTGTTTATTACTTTGTTTCTTATTTAATTTCTTTCGAAACTTTACTAGAATCTGAAAATTTATATGCCGAATATGAAAAATTAATTTTCAATTTGTACCAATGTAAAACCAACAACCAAATGTACTCGAATATTCATACCGTTTGGTCCACGGCGACGTGGCAGGCCTTTGCCAATTTGGTCATTGAGTCGCAGTCCCGTCAAATCGTGTGACAATGTCACCGTGACAGTATTTGAAAATGTTTCTTAAGTAACTAATTTCACTCCATAACAAACTGCTTTGTGGTACCAGACAATATTTGGTGTGGAATCTAAGGTCACTGTTATCTTGCTAATAAAGTAGCATTGTGGTCAGTACCCTTGTCTCATACGCCGGAGGGCCCAGGTTTCAGTCTTGGTCGGGGCATTCGTTTTATGTGATGAACAGAGATGTTATTCTCGGGTCATGGTTGTTTATGTTTATATATGTATGTTTATTCTGGGCTCCCCCCGGTTCGCTGTATGGTCATCCATAACACAAACTCTGCTTACTTTACTACTTACTACCTACAGTTAATGTGTTTGTCTGGAGATTTATTATTAATATTTCCTAACTCGTAAAAAAGTCAATCAGCATATATTTTTAAATATTTTATACGACTTCTTATTTACTTAACATCATCTTTGCGGTAGATCAAATGGAGGTTTTTACAGCAGTGCGTTTCAGTGTAAGGGTAAAAAGACTCCTTCGAAATTGGCCAGTTGTTTGCGAAGCGGGGTTCATCAACCCTACACTACTATACTTGCTTTTAATCCCAATTCTAGGCTGAAAACAAATCAAAAATATATAAAATTTATATCGAAAGATAGCCAAAGAATCAATATATATAAATCTGGCTTCGCCTGGGGTTGGCATTCAAAATAATGGAGAAAATAACGAAAAACGTGGTCTTTTCGCCCCGTAACGGTATAAATTGAAGTTGGAGTAGTGTTTGGAAATAAAACTGTCGATGAAGTTATTAGTATTTATTTAGTGAATTTCGATAAAACATGTAGCGCACAAAGATTTATTACGGCAACAATGGCTCATGATTTTTTTTTACTATATTATTTGCAACATGGCTAGATTTTGTAAGTCTTATTTTTCTGTAGCATTTTTTGCACCGTTTATTTCTCAATTAAACATGAAACATCATATTTGAAACATATTTTACACTATTTTAGATAACAAATTTAATAAACTGAAAGGAAAGAGTTATATACTGTCACTTTGCGGGTTATAAATAATACTAATTGTACTTAGATCCATTTGCACTTAAATGATTAAATTTATAAAAGTTATATAGAATAAGAAATAACCACTTTTGTTCCAAATGCACTATAATAGTAATTTAAATAAGCCGTTAATTTAATGTGGACGCATGGGCATTCAATTCGACTAACTGCACATTACTGGCTGCTCCGGCGCCTGCAACATAGTGCGGAAGGGGTCGAAGTGAGGGGTGCCATTTTTAATAAAACTAATACGCAATTTGATATTTGTGGCCTAGTAAAAGTTCACAGAACACTATTGAAACGTCCAAAGTTAACCACGAATAGCGCCATGACAACATCGGGAAAAAATGAAAAAAGGGTTGAGTTCAAAATGTTCGGGTCGTCGGCCACTTATGTTTCAGTAAAATATACAGTAAAATATACAATTATTTTTATTATAATAATCAATAAGATTAATACCATATTTTATAATCACTTGAGCTAAATACTAATTAGTTTTTTTTTATTTTTTAAATGTTAAAATAGCCATCATTTGAGTAAACTTATAATAACTATATTGTATTGCACCACAAATTCTTTAATCTAAAACTATTTGTTACATCATTTAATAGGGAAAATAGGAAAAATAAACAATTAACTGCTAATTAATTATTTATTGTGTTAGTTTGCCATCTCATTAGTAAGCAGGCTGCATTCACTTGGTGCACAAAAACATAGCGAATGTTTTTTTTATTGAGGGTTGCCGATCAAAGAAAATAATTTCGCACATAAACCCAAGCAAATAAAAAGCACAAAAATGAAATATTGACTATAAAGCTGACATAAATATATTTTAGTGATATTATTTAATATGTTATGATTTCGACATTTTTTTTTGTAATTTATTCAACTGAATATCTGTGTCATCTATTTTAAATCATAAAGTATTTCTTTTTGCATAATGATTAACCTACAGTTCGAAAACCTTGTCTGTATCGGTAAAGATGCACGCAGTTACGTATTTCTTGATTTGCTTTTATGTCTTTTATATACTTATATACATAATTTGGTTCTGAGTTTCATTTTAGTAACTATTATAAAATGTTATAAAAATTAAGGTATAGTCATTTTTTGCGTAAAGTACTGAAATGAAAAGCTCGTTGAGGGCCTGGAATGAACTTTTGGCCGTTTGACTACGATACATATACTTTTGTATCATTATAGTTCGCTTTCGTCCGGTACGAATAACACGGAGTTAACTGAGCCTTCTGAGGCTATTCTCAAATATTTCTTTCGAATCATCGGCTAAGTGCTTTTTTCTTTTTTTCAATCGATACATCTTGATCAACTCTATCAAGTATTCCAAGTTTATGGATAGTTAGATAAGTAGATATGTTTAACATACATCCTTAAGTTTCTTCAACAAAAATAATCTTCTTATTTTTACTATTAGAGTTATTTGTAACAATTGTATTGAAAATCGTCTAATTTTTCAGTTGTCTTTTTTCCTTACACTGCGAGTTTCTTTGAGATATTTTTCAAATCAATGGCAGCTACTTGGTCGTAGTAAAAGCAATAGAGGCGTTCCAACAAAGAGAACTATCGTACACTGTGAAATAATCATTAGCAACGTTAGACACTCGTTGAATCGTTCAGAAACGCTTCGGACTCAATGTAAAGACGTGTTCACGCTTGCATTGTTACATCAAACCATTTTTATTTTTTCTAGGAACATGTGACCAGTCACATGTCTCCTGGAAGATTTTTGTTTCGCAATAAGCAATGCCTTTACTTTTAATTTTTAATTTACTTTTGTATATGTATGTGTCAAGATTTGTGATATTTATTGTTGGTAACACTCAACGAATCCTATGTAGTCACTGATAGGTGGCGCCAGCTGTTGGGACTTAAAAGTCGTTGTATTAAATTCCGTTTCCTAGTTTATATTGATTTGCGTAACTTGTATGTAAACTGACGAAGTCGTTCCTCAAGGCTGCCTGCATTGACAGATCCTTAAAAAACGTTGGATTTAATGAAATTGATGTCATTCTTGATAAATATGTAGACGTTCTTATACATTTTATTACCGACAATGAATATCATAAATCATGTCATATCAAAATATTAAATAAATTATATAAATAGAAACATTTAAATTTTTTTTTCTCGATTTTCTTTACCTTACAAATATTTTGTAGTAAAATATGATAAATTTGACACCTCATAAAAATAATAAGGGCTTAAAAATAGATTAGATACAATACAAACATGTAAAGAAAATACTAGATATGATTTCAATAGAAGTATAATTAGATTTTAAATATTTGAATACAAATTAACACAAACCTTCTTATAAAGATACAAAAAGATTACCACCACATTAATTTTTCGTTGAATTCATTAATTTTTTTCAGTTTAGTTACAGAAAAACACAGAAAATATAAACGTATGAATAAAATCGTTCCATTAACAAAACCAGCTAGTGTAAAGACACCTTTAGCATTTTTCCTCGCCATCTTAATTTGAACGTGACTCTTGGAGCTAATTAGACCAATTACGTGTTCCAAGCGAGTGGGTTTTTTACACCCAGGGTGCCATGGCATTCAAGGTTGGGCATTGTGGAAAATTAAATTAATTCCAACCGAGACCTTATGAATTCTGCGAGTGATATTATTCAGGGCTTATAAGATTTACTAAGTAGTCTGAAGGATCTATGCCGGCCTCCATTTTGTTTGTAGTTATTCTGATAAAACCTTTGATGTTGAAATATGTCAGATTATCGATATGTTTATAATGTTGTTTGGTTATACGTATTAACCATAATTTATTTGTTTCAGGGCGGGTTTTTTAACTAGTTAGATACTTAAAATACGACTTAAAAAAAAGCTTCAAAAACAGTCTATTTTACTTTAAAAAGCTTACCTACTACAAATCTAATTCATTCTGAAAAAATCAATACTGATTAAACAATTAACCTATTCTTATTGACATGTATTGTTTGATTACTGTTTATATAATTATAATTTTTTAAGTGCTATTGTAAACTATGGCTTTAGCTGACAATAAAATGATTTGATTTGATTTGATATAATTTAATACATATAATTATACCAAATTCATTTCTTACCGCATTATAAATGTTTGAGCTAAATTCTAATAAAATATTTCTTTTGTTTCAGGTATGATAGAAACAAGTATTATTTCGGGAAATTCCGTTCGTATTAAATACCTCAATTAGGGAATTTCATGAAATCGGAGTGGGCGAGTAAATTAATAGAGCTTCATAACTAGACCACGTTCTACAAAGAGACCTTATACTGTACAAAAAAGCGCAATAAAATAAAATAATTGATATATTTATGTTTGGGATAATAGCAGTTTTATTTCAAGAATTAAAAATAAATTAAACATACAGAGAAAATAGTTTCTATTCTGTGTTTAAAATAAATTAATACTGAAGGTCACGTCACACGGTTTGTTACTAATAGCTACCTACTACAAAAGGGGTGCTAATTAACAGACTCCTTTTTAATAGCATTATTTGCCTCTTAAAATCTACAGTGCCTTCTAAATTTCTAAGTCAGCCACAATTTGCGAGCGTCTGAACGATACTATCTTAGTGCTGCCACACCACGCTCGCTTCGCTCGCTCGGCTCGCACATGCGATAATTACAGCCTAACACAACCTAACCCAAATTTACTACTACGCTTTTTATAGAATATTTAGTACGTGTTGCAAAAAAGACGAATTAGTTTATTAGAAGTTATCTCGTTTTCCCGTGGCTTAGTTATAAAATTGGAAGATTGATCCCGTCGCCAATAAAGAAATGTGTGGCTTGACTTAGAATTTCCCCTACAAAAGTGTGTAAAATGTTTAGCAAATTTGTATTGGGTGCTAACAAACATCATTGCTTATTTACATCTTTACAACCGAACCATCCCAAGCATGAACAACCATTTATTAGCAATAACCAAGTTTAACATAAGCAAACATTTGTTACCCAGTATTAATTACTTAGGAACTAACATAACAACATGACACCAAATCGATAGAAGACCTCGCAATTGTCGAAATTGTTGGGATCCATTTTAACATTTAGAGGCTGAGAGTATCTGGGTATGTAGGTTTATGGGAAGTTCGGGCGCATGTTTGGACCTTCGTGGTGTTGTTTCAATCGGTAAGCTTTTAGTCAATAGAGTAGTAAATATTTGACTTTCATAATGTGTTATTTTAAGCATTATTTTCGATTGTAAGTTACTGGATGGCTTAAGCAGGTAACCATGTTAAATGCGTGGATGGTAAATGTTATAACAGTGCACGTAATTACAAATATTATAATCGATTTAATTAAGCATTTATAGCAGAGCTTGTTTGCGTGTACGAGAAACATTCAAGAAAAAATGCATTATTAAAAGCAATTAGATATTACTAGCAGCAGGTACCTGGATTCCAAATTTTAATTTGGCTAAAAAATTCAAATTAATTCTAAACATTCAACGATGTTACTCCAAATTCTACATGGTCTATGGTACACAATGTCGATAACCTTTCCTGGCCTATTTGCTTGTTGAAACATTGCTGATTCAATTCAATACCAGATCGTGATTTAGTTTTTTTTAAATTATCGTCTTTTCTTTCATAATTATTGTGACGATCGGAATTGAAGTTATATTAGCAACGATAAAAAGGTTCAATAAGAAATAGTATGTACTTACCTACCTATATACTAATTGTGCTTGTGCGCCCAATCAAAGAAAAACGAAGTTTGTAAACAATTTTTCCAAGGTATAGCATTTTTGAGGTTCCGCATTCTAAAAATTTCAAATAAAAAACTTTTCTAATTTAATGGAAATATATATTCTAAACATAAATGTTACAAGTATACAATTCTTTCTTTCATGTTTTGCTTACACTTCTGATCTTATCCCATAGGAATTTGGTATATTTCATAAAAACATATCAGCATATAAAAGCATTTTCACTCTTAAACTTCTAATATTAAAATGCACTTTATCTATAAGAGCTTTCATGCTTCAACCAGAAGGGTGCACATCAAAGAATGAGTCACTGAAAATAACCTCTAAAACGTACCAGTCTAAATTCATCCTTTTCCCAATGGAGAAAAAGTATACTTCACATTAATTAAATAACACGTTCATAAGTCTTTTAAAGTTTCAAGTAGTTGAGATGAAGATGAGATATTCTGAGTGTAATAAAGCCAATCTCTTTACCTCTATTAATTTAAATGTTATTAATCATATGTAGCGCGTTTAATTCCAGTTTGTCATTAATTATCTTTGATTTTCTGAGAGGAAGTAGGCGTTATTAAGTATTTGCTGGCACTCGAAAGGGGGTGTGTGTAATTCTGTTAGTTAGTTATAATTTGTCAGTAAGTAAATTCAATGTAAATATTGGATTTCGGAGTATAAATCCGCATAGTGATGTAAAGAACATTACAAAAGTAATCTACTACATAAAAGTGACTAGGTTATGTACATCAAACTGACAAAATATATAAAGTAAAGCTATGTATCTCTTTATTATATTACAGATGGCTTTTTGTGCTTTTCTGCAAAGCTGTATTTTTGGCTGAAAATGTACCTCTTTTTACATATTTAGAAGATACCAAGAAACATTATGTAACCCAACATGTTTGCCAAGTCGTAAATCTCTAATCTTAACGAGATCTCCTAAAAGATTTTCTGAAATCTAATAAAGCATCTACTCAACAACCTAGTTCTCCGAACTTTACGGAAACCACTCATCAATTTAGTTATAAACTCTTTTATTCTGAGCACTCAAAATAGCAGCCGCAAAACAATCGTAAAGGGAAAAATCTTTGTTTTCGCTAACACGATCCAACGAACAAAAAGACATGTAGACCTTTCCGGCGTTTTAATTGGATTAGCTTTTGAGCAATTTTAATAATAAAAAAAATAAGTAAAAAAATACCCACGTCATCGGTGTGTCCTCGAAGTGGACCAAGTTTAAGATTACTGAACTCTGCGCAGCCACCGGGTTAAGAGACTCAGAGTGAACGGTGGTGGTAGGATTTCTTATGCGAAGATCTCTTCTGAGGTGGCACTAGAGCTCTACTTATTTTAACCGCCAGAAAAACCAAGTTTACATGGTTGTTTTTCAGTTAAAGAGAATGAACATCCAGTTGAATTCCAGGCAAAAAGCCTGTATTACCCAAACCCTACTAACTATAACCAAAACCTACGATCGACAACGCAACATAACTCGATAATTAAGCAATAACAACGTAATTTCGTTAACGGATTCAACAAGTCTACGGTCTTCACTTACCATCAGATAGATCGTGTGCGCTTTAGCCGGCTATCAACAAATAAAAAAGAATATATATATGTTTCTTTGTTAAAAAGAGAACATGGCCTCAGATCACAATTCTATGCAACTTCCAAAAAAAAAAAACATGATATAGCTAAATAAAAATTCGACTTTCAATACTAATCCAACAGACTTATTTTTTGAAATGGACTTTTAAATTTCACTGGCGTTTGTTGCCCAGTGCTGGGGGCGATACGCTTATGCATACGATACGCCTAAAGGCACCTGAGAGGGCACGGACCTTAGCTTAGGACGTCGTATATTGGAACTGGATCAGCAAGAAACCAATTGTTCACCTTTATTTAGCTGCAAATAAGCACTTGACTATAAAATCACCTTATGCAGCTTCAACCACTTCGAGCGCTAAGTTTTGACAGTTTTCACCAAGCCATATGTCATTTTAAATGTGTTGTCGGGCGGCTGAGCATATCAAGACGGTGTGGCATTCGATCCTATTTTCCATTTTCCTTCCATTTGTGTTCGGATGCTATTGAACGCAGACCCGAAGTAATTTATTTGTAAGTCAATGCAAGCACATACGGCTGCGGGCACAAATGAGTTGAGCCATCCACACGTATGTACTCGCGATACCAATCTGATTACTTAAGCAAACATACCAAGCAATAGATAAACCAACAAACCTCTGTATTTATTTATTTTATACGGTTATATTTTGTAAGCGACTTAAGCAAAAGAGGATAATCTCGATCATCTCATTTCAGATGATTCAAAATATCTCCATTGTTATCTTTTAGCCGATTGCCTCTATCTTCATACTTTTATAAATATTCACTAGGATGGGTACTTATCATGTTAAAAGGCAGAATGCTTGTAATGTTATGTTTTGATGTTATCCACAAGAATGTCACTTCCTCAAAAAGAAAACTTTGTGTTTACTTTCAGCGCTTTAAAGACATCAAGAGACATGATAGCGATAAATCGCTTAGTTGAAGTGACACCTGTCATTTTTAACAATATATAAATATAACAGAAAAGTTGTGCAAAAATTTAGTGAAAGGTTATATGCTAACATCTCGTCTGGGACAGTACTACAGTCCTTCCTGTTTCGACTACCATAATACTCACATTTATCCGGTATTATTTATCGGTATTCGGTATGTTTTATCTTAGGCTTAAGGCATAAAACATAATTGAAAATACGTAAATTTTTATAAAAATATCACGACGGAAGGAATGCCAATAGCAATGCCAAACTTTATGTAACGAGTCCTGCATATGAAAATTCTTTTCCAGAATATTCAGTCAACGATTAAAAATCGAACGAATGCGATTTCAGCATACCTACATTCACCCTCATGAATCAAAACTCTCGAGCTGGTAATATAACGTACCTTATAGAAAAAAAAGTCGAACAAAACAATTGCATTCGTAACGTATTGCCAGTTGTAACCTTAACTAAGTTAATGTGGGAAGTTAAAACGAGTTTTTACGTCCCGTACAAAATGAAATTGCTCTGCGCCGCATACATTTTGAAAAAGTATAAATTGATGATTTACGTTTTGTATTTGATGTCAGAAAATGAAGCAGAGTTGTTTGTCTAATACATGTGAGAGTAGGCAAATTGGAAATATTTTTTACGTTTGTTGAAATAAACGTTATACAGAAGTAGACACAGAAAAACAAGTTTTGTTTAGTGAAGCCTTATTTAAAATTGATTCGGGAATACATAAATGTCCTCAAAATAATATCTTCTTTTATGTTGTATTTTATATCATGTAGGTGAGTCCTATGAATTATTACCACCGTTAAGTCAAGTCGAAAATATGTTACTATTTTTTTTTTTAGAGATAAGAAGCTTTTATAGTAAAGTAATTATCGAATAGGTAATTTATACGTTTCTAGCTTTCTCCTGCACTGTCGACGGAGCCTTTTCAACGGTCGTGGGTAGACTGAAAGACAGGTCGCCGTGCTATGTCACATCCACACCATCCTCACTTTCTATGGGTCAATCGTTTCGTAATCGGGATCGTATCATGTTCGATTGTCGGAAAATTGTCCTGAAAACGACTCCGACTCTAATTGGATGCTTTACAAAAATGAATAAAATTATTACAGGAAACGTTGCTATGTACGGCAAGCATTTGCAAAGGCCCGCAAATTTCATTGTGACGTCACAACTGAATAACCTAGACTCTGAACATATAATAATAATAATATAATATAGAAATACGCACACAATTATTAAAAAATAAAACGGGTTTACGGTATACAAGTCTATCGTCATCGAAAAACCTGCGATTTGTAATGTGTCTGATTTGTTAGTATTGACGTTTCTTAAACATATTTAAATTAATTTTTTACTGTATTAGTATTTTATATATTCTATTTTCGTTGACAAATAAAATATATAGCTATTTTATTTGACAACCATTTATTATTGACAATAGGATGTGTTTTCAACAATAAATATCAATATCTTACATATTCAAATATCTAACCATTTAGTAATATAGTAATTAGTAATTCATAAAAATACTATTTTTTAATAAAATTTTTATTATTTTATGGTAAAAAAATGTATTATTGTCAACTAGTAAAAATTACCACATAAAAAAAGAATCAATTATTTTAATCGGTAACATTCTAAGAAAGAAAAGGTACTTTTCACGTAACATGATTTTTGGTGAAGTTCTAATATTGGTAGACGTGTCTATTCATCATAATCATAACTTCTATGTAGTATCTACATATAACGCAGTGCCTCTAGTTAAACTAACAGTTCCTCCCGGAATGACTATAAGTTCTAGTTTTCTATGAACATGACTATTACGAGTATATTCGTCAAGTGAAAGAAAACGTAAAGTAATGCGGGTTTTCAGGAAACTGCCGAATCTCAAGTAATTGTGACATCTGAAGGGTTAACCCAGATCTTTCAAAATCGGCCACTATCTTAGAATTTACACTGAAATTTGATTTTGGAACCGCAGTCTTGATTGACAAGATAATCTCAAAATCCAAGTTGGTACTCGGTAGATCTTCACCTGGTTTATAAAGGCCATAAATAAATTAGATGGATCTATTTGATGGGATTACCCTAATGGATCACGAAGTTACCTACGCGAATGGTTTTAGCTAGGATTTATATATTTTCTTCTGATTTATGATTTGTACAGCGCCGCCAGCAAGGCTAGACGAAAACATTAATTTTGCAATTTTTCCTCAAAACGCTCATGAATGTTATGTAGCTCTCTCTGGTGATGAATGAAAGTTGTGATAAAATGTTTTGTGAATATGAAGTTTCTGATGGAAACTAAAACTTTGCTTTATGAGTAAATATATGTTTGTGGATAGTAAACTATGAGAGATACACTCAAGTTTAGACACTTCCGTGTATTATTATGTTATGCATAAGATTCATAAGTTAAATTCTAATTCATAATTAAAAATAATTAAAAATTTAGATAAATTAAGATCTTTTATCCTAGGGATTGAATTGTGATTTTTCGTTGTGGTGCTTTTGTTTGATTCTTCCGACTTATTTTTATTATTAGCATAATCCGATTCTACTAGGATGGTTTCCTGTTCAAGAATTTCATGCATAATAGCTTGCTTCTTTATAAAAACTTATTCACTGTAAATTACTGAAATGAAATCGCTCATTTAGCCCCACCCCTTTAAATTACATTTCATTAACAAGCAAGTTCAAAACAATAGGAGTTTGTTCAACATCTCATGTCTCAACATACCAGGAAAGCTCTATAATGCTACCATCATGTTGTTTTCAGCCGAAGCTTACAACCACGGCTTACAACTGCCAAAATATTACGCTGTAGCGGGTAGACCTAAATTTATTTACGTGGAAAATTGCAAGACCTAGTTTTCTTGTTTACGTTACATTGCTTTTCTGTAGATTTTGTGATTACCTATTCTTGAGTGATTTGTGAAAGTGGTAAAATGATGTTCTTTCTTCTGACTATCGTAACTTTGAAGTCAAACCCCGCAAGAACTAAACATCTAAAATAATTCACTATGAATTCTCAAAGAATAGCGAATGTGATATGTACTCCAGTTAAGCAGTTTTTGCGACCATCTTGTCCCCTTCTCCCCCCAACTTAACTTCAGCAATAACCCTAAGTTAAGACATGCATAATTCCGTCTATATCCGTTTGGTCAGTTATTAATGTAGCTAGGGGAATAAGGATAAAATATTAAATAAGATACAAACAAGAAGATATGGCAAGAAAGCAAATGCTTTCCTTTTATCAAAGTATCTGTTGGAAATGGATAGCTGTCTATTTTGCGTTAAGATATTTATATATATATTTTTACAAGGTGTCTATCAAATATTGATTCGCCGTCCTAAAATACATATAAGATTTGTGTTACATAAGGAGTTAACTTCTGCGCATTGTTTAACGTGTTTACTCTAAACAATTTCATAAAAGCTTTGACTGTTTTTTGAATTCAAATCAAGACTTTTATAGGTAAAAGTTACCAGAGAAACAAAGGTTTTATACATTTATGCTACATAAATGAGTATTAAAAAATTAAACAAATTGGTTTTAGGATGTCTGTATTACAACACCTATTATATCTTATTTACCGAGATTAAATGAATCACATATTTTACTTTGCCCTTTGATCTAGTTCAAACAGCGTCGAATCTTCAGGACATTTTTTACTCGACTTACGAATTTAATTTAAGACGGCTAGTTAATCTTGTTTAAGAGATCACCCTAATATATTTACAATTATCTGGTCAGTATTTTACTAAGCTAAGGTTTAAGTTCAGTTTAAATAATTTATTCGACCGTAAAAGGTCAGGAAGGTTCTGTGACAAACCGAAGGAGGTCAAGAATTGATCAAAGAACATCGAAATAGTTAAATACCCCGAATGAAGTGAAAGCCTATTTTATTGACGTTCTAATGGTGGAGTGAATATTTAATATAGGGATGAATATTTTATAAAGGTACTGAAAATTGTGATGGGCGTTTTGGACTGTGCGAATAATGCCTGTGATAAGGTCTGACAAGATTTTATTGATGGAGGTGGGTAAGGATAAGAATTCCTATTTTTAGTTATAATAACGAATATCAAAAAGAATTAGAGTAGAATATTCGGCCTTTGCGGATTCATCGGCACAGCCGGGCGGTAAATCGAATATATGTGGATGAATGTTTGGTTAAAAAGGCGCTATGCCAATGCTATTCGGGTTTTATCAGACCTGCAAATAGCCCGAACGACAATACTTAGTACCATACTTTAGTACTAACCGAATATGTGTAGTAATTACTTCAGGACAGTCTTGTCGTTCCAGTGGCACTGTAGCGCCACTAACGTAATGAAAGATGTAGACACTAAAGTAACAATCTTTGCAATTCCATTCTTGGTGAATTGATGACTAAAATGCATTTGGTTCTTACCACATACTAATGAATGATTATGTCATAAAATATTTTTATTATAGTTTAAATAATATTCATATCTCAATTGAATTTTGTAAATCATTCTACAGATTTTCATAAACGTGCGAAAATAACCTAGTTACAGATTGGCACTGATTGATAGTGATATAGGTATAAATAAGGATTAAACGAATCTCAATCATGTCAATCAACAACTCAACAAACACAAATTCAAGAACCAAAAACTTTGATTAATTATATTTGTTAGTAAATAAACAACCCAGCAAATTTCATTACCATCGTCTCATTATCATCTAATTTCGCCAAGACTGACGGATTCAAACTTTTTTAATCACTCAACTTGCGTACTGGATCCCTTTAAGTGGGGCAAAGTTTTATTTGCCATTCATCCTTTACCCAGGATCGGTACCAAAAAATTCTGAACGAAACACCCTTAGGATCCTTGTCTATTATTCACCTCGCCCAGGGAACTGCTGGCCAACTAACAAACTAGATAAGTTTTAAAAAGACTAAGTTAGATGAATCTCGACTTAGTAATGACAAAGATTAAGAGTTAGTGATGGAAAGGTCGAAAGTTTGGCATAGTGTGAGCATCATGATTATTCCGAGATTCTCTATCATCGGAGGTGAGTTTTAAAGATAGATATACAGTTTAAAAAGTAACAGACTTTAGGGGAACGTGTAATACTAAAAATATTGCTCTTGAAAAAAAAGGTGTTCAATATGTTTTTTCTCCGATCATTTTGCTATCTGTTATTACTGCAATAAGTTAAAGTATCTAAATTGATCCATATATGAATTATAAACAAAAAAAGATAATTTAAAAATCAACAATCGAAGAACATGGGAAAACGTTTATAACTTATACCTACCTAAAAAGTACAGGCAAATATAGCATTTAAGATTTTTGTCTCGATAAGAAGACAGGTCGATAATGACGTAATAAACGAAGTGGCACATGTAAATCTTTGCAGTCTCAATATTGTGCCACGGGTATGTTTTTACTATGTTCATAGCCAGCAAACTGATATGCCATCCACCTAATGGTAAGTGGCGTCATTAGCCGATGTTTTCATTACTCTTATTTATTAACATTGAATGTGATTATTATGTGGATTCATGGAGCGTTGCCGGCCTAGACTTCAGTTGTACTTGCCTTTGTTCCAGTAATTGCACTGGCTATCCCTTCCCTTTGACCGGAACACAACTGGGTAATCGTGAACGGTATGGTGGCTAGAATAAGAAGGACTGTAATACCGCCCTAGATGAGATCTATACAAGAAACTCTACGAACACTAAAATACTATATATATATATATATATATATATATATATATATATATATTTTTTTTTTATTGAAAAAGGATTAGACGTTTGTCTTCTATCTCACCTGATGGAAAGTGACGATGAAGACGAAGGTGTTACACGTCTATCCACAAGATACCTATTCACTCGACGCTTGAAAGAACTAGGACTATAGTTTTCTGGAAAAACAGACGCAAGCAGTTCATTCCACACCTTGTCTGTCTGCGTCTAGTAGTCCGATGCAAGAAGGGTGTGGGTTCAACCTGATCAAAAATAGCATTCGCGCACTCTCCAAAATGTAATCTGTAGAAGACTGCTAAACTGGCAACTTTCCGACGATGGTCGAGGCTTTGCAGTTTTTAGGTGGTGAGGTTGTTAATAAAGTTGTTAAAAGTTTTTCGGGCTCTTCGGTCAACTGCGTCCATCGCTTCTAGTAGGTACTTTGCAGAACCGTCCCAAAGGCTACAGTACTCCATACAAGATCGAACTTGAGCTGTATACAAATTAAGTAGCTATTCAGGGCTGAAGTACCGTCGGGCCTTCGAGATGATTCCCAACTTCTTTGAAGATGTTTGAGCCATGGACACAATTTGTTGGACGATATAGTTACGCCCAGAAGCCCTAGGTTGTCGGTTATGGGTACAGAAATATTTTGGAAAGTGGGCGTTAGGTCGAAATTGCTCTTTTTCGCGGAGAATAAACACGCCTGTATTTTCGACGGGTTAAATTTGACCAAGTTGGACTCGCCCCGATCGGACACTTTCTTTAAGGCCAAATCCACCCACTTAATCATGGACTCTCTCAAAGCCCAGATTTCTTCAGGACTCGCTCGCGCATTGGACATGTATATCTCTACAACGGTGCTGTCATCAGCGTAACCAATAATGCCTGGGGTTAGCAGGTCGTTAATGTGCAGCAAGAATAACGTTGCAGAGAGAACATATCCCTGAGATACCCCGGCATTAATTGCCATTAGGTCAGAAGAGCAGCCGTCTAAGACTCCTCGAATTGACCGTTCCCTCAGAAAATCAGATATCCAGTCGCAGAGCCCTTTAGTCCATATGCTGGAAGCTTACTCAAGAAATCATCATGCCAGAATCTATCAAAAGCCTTGGAAATGTCTAAGGATACAGCTATAGCTTCACCGTGACCTTCCAAGGCTTCGCTCCATAAGTGAGTGGCATACACAAGAAGATCTCCAGTCGAGCGTCCACTGCGAAAACCATATTGGTTATCACTAACGAGCTCGTTGGACATACATGCTCCATGACTTTGCAAAGTATGGAGGTGATTGCAATAGGTCGATAGTTGATGGGATCTGCACGGCTTCCCTTCTTTGGTACTGGTTGCACGTTAGCCAGCTTCCAGGATTTAGGGACCTTTCCAGATTCCAAAGAGAGTCGATACAGGCGCGTTAGTATGGGAGACAACTCGGCTGCGCAGTGTTTTAACACAACTGCAGGCATGCTACCGGGGCCGCTGGTCTTGTTCACGTCTAAATTCTTTGTCTCTTTGTGTCTAAAATATTTATTTGACCTAACTTAAACAGGTACCTATATCACATAGCATAAGAAAAGTCTAGATATTTTAATAAGACACTCGGCCTACAATACAAAAATCTGCTTAATGATCTCTACATCAAGTAAGAATTATTCAGGGCTTAATTTCGTTAATTACGCTTTCTTTTCTGAGGTATCTGAAGCTAATAGGGTAACTTTTCTGACCTTTCGTTTATTTAACTTTTACTAAACGGACCGTTAGATACATTTTGCGATTTATAATTGCGTTTAACTGGCTGGTTACTAATTAACGAATAGAAAAAGTTTTAATTGGACGTATTATTTTGTACATGCGTTTGTATTTGCTTTTAAGGGTCAAATGCTTCTCGACTAAATTCGGGGTTATTAATAAATTCGTCGTTTGATAGTGGTAGTTCTAACCTAAAATGCTAGTGTGGGCGATCTGTATTTTTCCTCTAATTTTTCATCATTTATTTTTTACACAATTGAAGTATTTTTACATAAATCATTAGAGGTTAAAGTAGCCCTGCCTCGTACGCTGAGATCCCAGGTTCGAAATCCTTGTCAGGGCATTAATTTGTGTGATTAACACAGATGTTTGTTCTCGGGTCATGTTTGTTTATTTTATTAATTATTTTATTATTAATTAATGTATGTTTATTCTGGGTTCCCCCCAGGTCATCAATAACACAAGCGTGCTTCGTTTGGGGCCATGCAGTTCGTGTTTATTATTATAAATGTATCTCTTTAATTTAAATTTTTGCTTGTAGTAATAGTTAATTTCAATATTTTTAAATCATATTAGCAAGAAACAAAACCCACCGCTGCAACCAATGGATTCTTAACACCTTTCCACCTTTCTTTGTCTCTGTTCTTAGGTTGAGCATAATTTTCTTAGTTTCCTATTTTCTATCCAATTGTTTTGCGAATCCTGCTCAATATTCTGAAGGGTGCGCTATTAACACCGTCCGACCTACATCAATGGGCAATTAGCATGTAAAGGCAATACGTAATGACGTATGTGGATAATGTACTAATAAATTATACGGACGGTTATGATCAGGAGGAGATGACGTGGGAATAAACCGAATAGATCATTAGTTTTGTTGATTAAGCTTTTGTTACGTGTTTGTTTTTACCTCGGCTTTTTCTTTGCGGTATTTCAGTCTGTTTCTCGAGGGTGCGTACTGGTACATGGCGTTTCTTAAATGTTCATATTTCTTTATAAATTCAATGCTCACACGATAATATATCCAGTCTATAAAAATGTAATAACATTTTATTCACTGTCATACTTATGCCGTATCGTCGCGTCGTCGCTTCTTAGTAGAATATTCTTTTATGATAGATTACCTGACGGTAATTAGGGATATTAATTGTTATCTCTACTAAAACTTTTATTTTACCTGACTTGTCAATTAATAACCTAAAAATATTACAAAAATATTTGAATTAATTAATTCGTAAAAAGAAATAAGTGATTTAAAAATAGTTATCAAATTTACTAGCCTGCTAAAATTTTCTCTTTAAACTTAAAGCCCAATCACAACCTAAGAAAGTACCTAAGTGCCCTAGCTAGGTATTAGCGAAGGTACGTTTGAATACAGTTCAGGTCTCAAAGGAGGTTCCTGCTCGATTGTCGATTCGATTTGGTAACCTCACTGCTACAGATTGCAACCTAATGAAGTCCTATCACGTCTGAATCTTCGTGAATGTTACAGACGAGCGGTTTTTGAAACACTTATTGTTCTTACTTATTATTCTAAAGGGTTACACTACATCTGTGTTTTAAATTAGACTGGCAAGATTTTTGCCTTCACTTTTTGCTTTCCCTTTTCTGGATAATTTTCGTCAATTGAGAGTTGACAATATCCAGAATCCTTCCAAAATGTAAACTTTATAATGATTAATATCAATTTCTAAAATATTATAGATATGAAGAGTGAATAAAAGTACGAAAGTATGAAAAGCCTGTATATTGTATTGTTGAAAGCATCATAATCAATGTGCAATAGCGTAGATCTCTAAGAATGTTTTACTTCGATCAAATTAATAAAAATTAACTAGACCTTGCTGATTAATTACAATAATCATTGAGGTAAGGTTTGCGGTATTAAAATACTGCAGTTCCCTAGGCACGGTGGGTTAACAATCATAGCTACAACGCCCGTCTGCCCTATTCCAAAGAGTGGGTAGCTCATTTGCCTGCAGGTCTGTTAGTGGCTGGCAATGTTGACACGATGTAACTCGGGCCGGCCCAACTTTGGGACAAATGTAACTAAACTTTGGCTTCAACGCACCTTGATATGTTTGAAACGTACATAGTTGTAAATAAAGTCCTTGCGACCTAAAGTAGAGGTACAATGAATGGTATATTAAAGTTTTGGGTTCAAAATAAACATGGTTTTCGAAAAGGTATCAAAAGAGGAAGAGGGACGTCATCCCAAATTTTAAGTTTTATACTGACGGAATGTACGGACACATTTGGTTTTATTTACACATATTTACATAAAAAGGCTTTATTTATTGAATAAATTATATTTTTAGTGGATAAGGTGACAGGCGTCGAGTTATAAAAGTGGAGATGTCCATATTTTTCTGAGGCTGCGAGCGTAACGTTCGGGTTTCTCCAACATTAGACTCTGTACTAAATAACATTCATCCCACATGCTGCAAGACCTCAAGTAAAGACACTGTCAGCGCTTCCTGTGTTAATCCTGAACGCTTCGCTCGCAGACTGAAACGCAGATGGAGATGATTGAATGTTTTCATAACTGTCAAGTGGACGTCTGTCACTTTAGTCTCTCATGAGCACAATGTTTGCAAAAGCACTAAAACGTCGAGTTTAAATATAAAGATATTATTAGCCGCGATAAAATCCGTTTCAAAATGTTTTATTTATCGTAATAAATCGTGAAAATTTCAGGAAATATTAGGTTTTATTTATTTAAATAAAATATTTCTACTTTATATAAACTATATAGTTGTTATATACTAAAATACGTAACTGAAGCTACGGCCAGCAACGCGTCCTTGATTGATATAATAATCAGTTTAAATATTTATCAATAAGTCACCTAAGACCCCATGATAAGATGTCCCCATGAATTCGAATGGGTTCGAATGCCAATTACCATAAGGTCGCCTACTCGATTGCCGACTATAAAAATAGTAAAAAAAAATAC
Organism: Marasmarcha lunaedactyla; assembly: GCA_923062675.1. Lineage (NCBI taxonomy): Eukaryota > Metazoa > Arthropoda > Insecta > Lepidoptera > Pterophoridae > Marasmarcha > Marasmarcha lunaedactyla. The sequence continues at coordinate 18,631,520 of OV281352.1, read as the reverse complement.
ATATATATAAAAATATATGAGGACTCTATATCAGAATTCTAATTATAACAAACAAGTTAATATCATCACCACTTGAGTTCATGTCATACGCAAGATCTTAAGACGGTTTATTACCTTTATGTATCTCATCCAAACCAGTGGTTATGTTTGCACCTTGCTTATCTACTCATACGAAAATTCACAAGCGAGGATCTTTGTTTATTTGCATGGAGGTAATTAATATACCTATTTATCTACATCTTATAACAAACAGTTTTGTGAGTCGATTTTCCCTATTAAAGCCTTTGTATAAATATGATGTCATATTTTATATATTTTTCACGTACATGTAAGCTTCTTATTTTTTGGGTTCTCATTGTACAATTCAAACTATGATAATATAATTAAGGGTTGACTAAAAATTAAATTACTATTAACATTAAAAAGTTGTATTTGTGACGAATATAATTTTAAATTTAAAACAGATATTTTCAATAGAGCTTTTTATTTTCTTAACCATTAACAATTCTACGAAAACATTTCATACAAAATCCCATTCTCATAATAAACCACTTAGCTTACATCACAACTATAGTGGTTGCCAAACAGTTTCCCAACAACCCAAACTTATGTTATTTCATAACAGAAATAAATTTAAAAATTCCAATACAATCCCCAGTAGAAAAACTTTCAAGAGTCGATATTAAAAACTTTCTTTCATTGAATAACTTGCGTTCTGTTTGCTTACAGTTCGGCAAGCTTATCTGTTCAGTCATGGGTGGCGCTGCGTTCTACGCGTAAATGCAGTTTAACATTAGGTCACATAACTGATGCTTTAGTTCTACATTTTGCTACTGGACATATAAGTTGGTGACTGAATTTTGTTTCTAGTTTTCGCAAGGTCCCTGTTGGACCTTATTTGGACTGACCTTTGTCTGCCCAAGTGACAGGTGGTAGAAATAAAAGTAGGAATCTACTTAAATAAAATATTTGGATGGGGTCAAAAGGGAAGGAATAGCCTTGGTGGTCCAACCTGTTAACTTATTTATTATTCGTTTCTTGTTAAGGATGAATGGATATTTTGGTGACTAATATTGGCTTCAATGTGCGGTAGAAAAAAATTTTAAAACCAAGATTTTAAAATAAGATTTTATTTTGAGCCTTAATATGAACATCTGTAAAATAAATCATACATTTATTAAGTTGAAATAAAAACACAACAGCAAAAGTATCTATAAATAAGTTTGGTGTATAACTTTAACAATTTATTTTGAAAGCAGAAGATCTATGTTCATTCTTGCAACAAATCCGAGAAAAAACATTATACATGAAAAAAATGTTTCTCATCTCGCAAGTGAGTAATTTATCGAAACTCCCGCAGTGAAAATCTATACTCAGTCCGGAACCAAACCCAGATTATTCATTTCCCTTCAATAAGTGGGAACTTCGCGAACGAAATGCTTAGAGGTTGACAGACATAAATTTGTATTTATGTCATATACATATATTTATATGAAAATCATACTAACTTGCAATAAATTAATAATTAAAGAGACTTAATATTTTCGAGTGTATTTTTACAGGTTTTTTATTAGTTCTTGTAAGACGGGCTCCTAAGTGTGCCTAATCTTTATACTAAGCAAATTTTCTTACTTTACAAATAAACATTTTCTAGGTTTGAAATATATGACAGTATTTTGGTTCCATAGGTTTCAGATTCTACAATTATCACACAACAATATTAAATTTTAGAACTATGAAACGTTACTATGACGTCATCAATTGTTCGCTCAAGTTTTAATTTCGTAGCTGTCAACAACGCAATCTGCCGCAATATCGCGTAAGCTTGAAAACTTTGCAATATAAGGACGCCTTTATACAATATTGGTATGTGCATCTCACTTTCTATAAATAAATCGGAAACCATTTGGAAAGCAACAGGGTTCCTTGGCACCCTGTAGTGAGTATGTAAAACTCGGCATTTTCTCTAACGCTTAAACGTACCTAGGTACTTATACAGATGCCTATCAGTCAGGGGAGATTTTTGCAAAATGCAGTTTTACTAGAGAAATTAAATTGAAGGTGTGTATTATGGTGTATTATGGAATGAGAAACAATGCTACAATAATAATAATTTGTTTTAGTGGGTAGTACTTATTCTCAAAATGTGGGAATCATTATCATTGCAGCCGGCTTAGGCGCAAAAAAAAGTAAGCTATTGCGATCTTTTAAGCCATTTTTAAAGCTGTAATAGTGGAAAACGGTAAAGTTGATAATTTAAGACATAGATAAAATAGGTACCTGAGGAAGGTTGCGTAACGAGGCCGTTGTACGACGTATAGCCTCTTTACTTTGCGCTTGTAATTAAAATAAATAATTTGCTTAAATACATTATTTAATGTCGAGTTAAAATGTAAAAATATTATTAAATGCGAGAGAGTCCGGTAGAAATGTGTTTTATTTAGTTAAAAAGTTAATTTATTTACGTTTTACAATCTAAACATACACATTTTTATCTATATTGAACATTAATCATACTTCATTTTAAATAAATAAATAAAACCCCAGACAATCACAACAATCTACGCCATAGTTTAAGAGAAGCTATCAGCAGTTCGGAAGATCAGACTGCGGAGCAGTACTTATCTACTAAACACAATGATTTCTTTACTAACTCATTCTCTTTACTTCCATCCAAACTCATGGTCGTCACAAGTCGTAGGTATTAGGTCTTTACCTATGAAATTGCCGTTTTTCACGAAATAAATGAAGCGTAATTTTTTTATATATTTTTTATTTCTATTAATCAAAATAATCACCCATGCAATCAATGCATCTTTGCCAACGCATTGGTAGCTTATTGATGCCTGTCTTGAAGAAATCAGCTGGACGGGAGGCAACAAATTCTTTTGTACTGCCTCTCGGGTATTGAATTTTTGCCAGCCAAGAAGTTATCCAAATTCTGGAAAAAGTAGAAGTCTGTAGGCGCAAGGTCTGGTGAGTACGGCGGATGACGCAGAACTTCAACCCCAACTCTTGTAGCTTGGAGACCGTCTGCTGTGCAGTATGAGGTCGCGCGTTGTCGTGCAGGAGCAGTGGAGCCGAACGATTGACCAAAGCTGGTTGGAGACGTGCGAGCTTCTCCATCATTGTGTTCAGTTCTTCACAGTACACATCTGCAGTAATGCTTGTCCCGTTTGGCAAGAAGCTGTGATTAATTACACCCGCGTTAGACCACCAAACAGTGACCATCACTTTTCTAGGGGTAAGTTTTCGTTTAGGGCATTGTTTGGGTGCTGAACCAGGAATCCATTTCTCGTCACAAGTAACAATGCGGTTCAGAATTCCTTCATTTGTATGCCTGCTGAGCAGTGCAAGGCACGTCTCCACGCGTACTTCGCGCTGGCGGTCATTCAGTTCGTGGGGTACCCATTTGTCAAGCTTTTTTACCTTGCCAATTTGACGCAAATGGATCAATATTGTTTTGATGCTAACGACGAAAGCTGCTGCTAATTCAGCCGTGGATTGAGTTTCATCAGCTTCCACAATTGCCTTTAATTCGTCATTGTCGACCAAAGTTTTCGGACGACCACGGGGTTCATTTTTCAGGTCAAAATTTCCAGAACGGAAGCGGGTAAACCAATAACGGGTGGTGCGTTCGTTTGTAGTGTTCGCTCCGTAAACGTCGTTGATGTTGCGTGCCGCTTGTGCCGCTTTGCTGCCACAACGGTACTCATACTCCATAATTACTCGAATTTTTAACTTATCCATGATGACGAAAAATGTTCGAATGCGTTGAAAACAAAACACTAACTATTAAACAAATGACGATTTGAGAAAAAGAATTCCATGTTTGTCAAATAAAATTAATTTGAAATTAGAATTATCAGTCAAAAAAAAAAATATTTTCATTTGAAATGGCCAGTACGGCAAAACGGCAGTTTCATAGGTAAAGACCTATTATTATATCGACTAAGGATGCGTTGCCGATCGGAGGCTTCAGTTGGAATGGCTTCTTTTCAGTGGCTGTTTCTTTTCTGTAACCAGAACGCAACCTCGTAAGCGTGGTAATTGGTGCTATAAAACAACGGCCTATTTGGTGTGGAGGTAAGTAGCCTTGCCTTCCATGCCAGAGGTCCCGGGTTCGAATCCTGGTAGGGGCAGATATTTTATTATATTTGCTTTCTAGTCATGGATGTGTATGTATGTTTATTTAAGTTTATTTCTAATATTTATCTATAAAATGTGTGTTTATATATTTCTTAAGTTTATTTATCCGTTATCTAGTATCCAGAACACAAGTTCTTTAGCAAGTTCACAAGTTACACAAGTTCTAGATGAGGTGGTGTGATTGTTAAAAATATTAAAAAAAATATAGGAAGGACTGGATTACAGCGCACGCGAGATCTGAACAAAAGAACTCTATTGCCACTGCTATAACCATCAACGAAACCTGAATTTTCTACAAAACAAATAATTAGAAGAAACATAAAATCGTAAGCCGTTCCACTTCAAAACCTTGGCTTCGGCCCTGATGTTGAATTTGGCCCGATGCCATCGTCAGAGATTCAGAAACACAACCTACAAGACATTTTTGTAATCCATATAATTAGGTTTAAGCTTCATTCTGCCAAATTTGTTTTACTACGATGTAAGATAAATCTGCCATATTTTGACTTCTAATTTTGTATTGAGTTCTAACAGGATACGATCCTTACTTTATGAAAATACTTATATTATAAATGAAGTGTACAACTACACAGATGTATTATACACATAATTCCTATGATTGTTCAAGAGTCAAGAAAATTTGGGTGTTGATGAAATTTAGTTTTATATATTTTGGCTAACAGTTTCAGAAATATGTTTTGCAATAAATTAATTCTCTTATTAAGAAACAAAACAAAAAAAATCCACAGTCAAACACACCTACTGTATGGCCCCAAAGTAAGCAGAGCGAACTGGGGGGAACCCAGAATAAACATACATATATAAATACAAACAACCATGACCCGAGAACAAACATCTGTGTTCATCACACAAATTAATGCCCCGGCCAGGAATCGAACCTGGGACCTTCGGCGTATGAGGCAAGGCTACTTACCACTACACCACATGGTCGTCAAAGTCAGATCGACAAAGCTGACATAATTGTAATGCAAACTAACTGGAAACACGTTCGAAAGCTGTTACTTGTAGGGCACAATAAAATAAATAATTAAAATAAATAACTAAAATAAAATAAAAACAAACAACATCTTCTAAAATAAGACCGAGTCTAAGACTCCAGCAATACTTCTTCAGCTTTCCTCTTGAGATAGTAGCTTTTGTTAGCCCCAGAGCCAACGCTGGCGTCGAGCTTAAATCTGAATTGTTTGCCGGCCCCGAATAGTTTCCTGGCAATCTTTATTACACCCGCTTAATTTTGCACAACTATGCAACGGGAGCTAAATGAATTTATTACGGGCAACACTGCCTGTAAACGAAGCTGTTTTATATTTAACACCCGATCGAAAATAACAGGATGTGCTCATGATGGCTTTGTTAAAAGCCTTGATAATGTTTTGGTCATATCCGCCAACCTTTGTGCTGCTGTGTAAAAGAGGTAGGATTAAAATTAATGTGGAATGTTTCTCGCATGTAACATTAATTTTAATGTATGTGGATGTGTTTATTAATTATTTAGCATTTCAAGCAACACAATGTTTATTATCGGATTCATTTCGGGATTAGCTGGACTAGCGAGCTTATCAACAGTGAAAATCAAGTCGTAAAGTATCACAGTCCACTTCTTTTCAAATTTACCCACTTTGAGTATTAAAATGAATTTAAAACAACAACAGTGCAAATTATTACACGATTCAAATCAAACAAATGTTTCTACAGGCGACCTAATAGAACTGAATATCTTTACAGTTATCTAAAGTCGTTCAATCCCGACGAATGAAAAGGACAAAGCTATTGAAGCTCATAAAATATCTCTTTCACTCACCTGTTATAGGATTGCGTTTGACTGGATATGCCAGGTCATCCTTTGTCTATTAAGGCTGTACCTATGCCATGTCTTTAGATATAGATATCGATTGTGATATTCTATGGCATTCTGAATGATATAAGGCGAATGAAAGAAAGTGCTCGGCTCAGTGCCCTTTTTGATAAATTGACGCTTTAATACAGGCTTTTGAAGAATTTTTGAGCACGTCTATAGATAATATTTTCATATACTTATGGGTGAGGTGATACAATGTGTTTTTAGAGACAATCCATGTTTTGGTATAAATATAATGTACATTTGGGAAATCTAAGAGTAGATAGCGTGACGGCTAGGCCTTGCGAGCACGTTAGAATGCCGCGACATTTTAGTAAAAATATCGATATAAATTAAGAAGAAAACAATTAATATTTGAATGTATCGAATGATATGAAAGAAAGAAAAAATAGATTCTGACTTGTTTCTTTACCGGAGCAAGATGTGGTATATTTAGTGAATGCAAATAAAATAAATAATCTATTTACCGACCTAGAATCGTTACAGTAGTGTGAGGGTTAAAGCCTCGATAAACAGATACTTATTTAAGTATTTCATTGTTAAACTTACAGTAAGTTTTAGTTCCACGTTTGATCCACGAATAACATGCGAACAGCCACTCATTACTTTGACACCTGTCACTTATATGCATAAACTGGGAATGAGTAGCTAATACAAAGCATTCAACATGTAATAATTTGATACCATGCCCAATGTAGTAATAATTCAATATTACGTAAAATTTCATATGCCACTCAATGTCTATTTTGTAATTAAAATAATCACTCAGCCTATACTAGGTTCGAACAGTAATTACAAATTAGGCTCAATGTGGTACTTACAGATCTGATGCTAATGATATCAAACTGCACGTCAAAACCCGGAAATGTTGGTTTGCACAGGAAATTAATTTTCTAATCTGATTAAAATTCACTTTGTCGTATAATGATAATATATCAGTTTATTGGATTGGTATAATGACTGCTATCCATGAAGACGCCCCACTACCTTTTTGTGTTTGTGTGGTCATCGCACACTACGATTTCCTCGATATGGGAAAATTGACTCTTCTACGATGGCATTCACTACACTAGGAGCTCGCCGCGGTTTTACCCGCTTAGATTATGATCCCGGCGATAATCTTTGATGAAGTATAGATAAATGTAAAAGGGGTTATAAATTACTTTAAAAAAAATTTTTTTTTCAAGATTCGAACCGGAGTTATCCCTCGGTCCAGTGAGCTAACCATTAATGGTAAGAGTTTCTTTAAACAGGACTAAAAGTGACGATTACACCGAAGAAAATATTTTAATTATTTTTTCTTACAGTTTACTTTATTTCGTTCGAGCTGTTTTATTGCTGAAAGTTTTAACATCAGATCACAAAGACATTAGAGGTACCGTTGGCAAACAAAATATATGTTTTTAATTTATTTTATCATGTTATTTTTTTTAAGGCGTATAAAATGGAAGAACGGGTCTGAATCAAAATTGATAATTATGTTAAAACATATTTTGTCACCGAAAGGATGCTTAGTTTTTTTATAAGTAACGAATAGATTTAATTATATAATATTTTACATATAATTTTTATCCTTAGTGCGCTATAGCTCTAAGTTCGATTCATAATCACGTTACTGGAATCTTCTATCTCATCAGTTTTTCTCGTCACAAGTGGGTCTGGAATACATATTTCAGCCATCTAAGTTCGCCACCCAATGATTACCATATCCTTTAGATATATCAAAACGTACCGAATATTTTATGCTGTCGCTACGGAACAAGCGTTTGCGGTTGCGACGTCGTTTGATGTATAGCAGTCAGGAGCACTCGTGGTCTAAATATCTTCTCATTATGTATATTGTGGGTACATTAAGATGTAACGTTCCGCAAGGAGCCTCTTAACGTTTTTCTGTGTGCAATCACGCCCCAGATTGCTCTGTCGCAAGAATCTCTGCTAGGGGATTCGGAAAAATTATACACAGCCATTTATCCCTGAAATATCGAAGAGAAAGCTTTCAAGAGAGTCCAACGAAATTACGTAGCAAATGACGCTCGTTAGTACTTATTACCACATTTATTTGTTAAATATTTTATCCGACGAATACGACGGAAATAATTGCTTCTGGAAATTGTACGTGGTTATGATAAATTGCCAAACATATGACCGAGGTTAAATTCCGTGGTCGGAAAATATTCATGAAAGGATACTCGGTAAACAGAATAATGAACCGACAAGGGAATGAGGTGCGAGCAATTTTTTGTGAATCACAAATGAAAAGGGAGTCCTTTAAAAAACTCATACTGCGAATCCTCCTTGCGAAGGCTTCTTGTTTAAATAATGTAAGAAATTGTGTAGGAGCGCGAATTGCGGAGCAAGAACACGTAGCGTTGGCTTGAATTTGCAATTTCTAGGCATTTCTTACAATTTGCTTACTTACGCCGAGACCCAGGTTGGGCGCCATTTTGGTTTCATACAGTCCGTGGCCGCAGTAATCGCTGCATCTTAACTGAACACTCGTACTTTCCTGGCATGAGTTCAAATTAGAAACGATAAGAGTAATTCCTTTGAAAACGACTGCTCAATATTACGAGCACACCGCTCACAATTGCATTCTGGTTCCAAAGCTTTTTTATTAAGTTAATTAAACATTTTGGTTTTGATAACGCTAATGAAGCTCTTTTGGGCATGCGGCGAGGGACTAGCACTCAAGTTTCAATGATAAATCAACAGATAAGTTTGCCGGGCTATGAGGTCGTTTTCATTTTCTCCACAATCATGAATCGCCCAATTGTCACTTAGTAATAAAGGCACATCGCTAATACAACTTTCAACAACATTCAGATCGCATAAAAACTATTTTAATTTAAACTAAAATATTAAAAAAAGATTTTTCTTGTCTATAATCTACCTACAATACCAAACAGAATGGAAAAATCAAATCTTTTTGAACAAATGTTGCCTCAAAAATATTTTTCTAACTGGCCTCCGTTGGGCACATTCGTTGCAAGCATAACCGAAAGTCGGGCATTCTTTGGCGTTGAGTGAATTTATTGGCACAGAATTCTGTGCAATTTCGCAAAATTGCCGTCGAGTGTTATTATTCTGCGTGTTAGCGGGAATTTGTCTGCTACACGGCCATGGTTTTGTCCCAAACTTTCCTAGTAACTGGAACGCTTGGCTGGCTCCTTTCAAAAATGGTTGGTTTTACGCCATGTCCGTGACGTTTAAACTTTGCTCTGCGGCTCTGTGCTGAATAATAAAGGCTGTGGTAGTTTTTCGGTCATTATCGTTTTGTTCTCTTAATTTCCATTATTGTTGGGCCATTTATGAATGACTGCGTTGAAAATATCTTTAGTTTTATTTCTACTATTGCTGGCGCATTTTCTTATTTAGTGTACAATTTTAGTGATACAAATCTTAAAGTACTCAGTATCTTTTAGAACAAAGGACTTCTCAGTAACTCTAATGAAAACTTTACTTATATCAAGAAATGTTGGAACTTTCTATAATTTATTTGAGTGTTTCATTTCATATCCATTGTTATTGTCATAATAAACTACGTAAACTTTAAGAAGAAGTCAGCTAATAAATAATTTAAAACCGAAACTATTCACCGGCTCTTATGAGCACATTTTCTTAATATTAAAATTATCCAACCGAAATGAGCTTCCAAGAAGGCCTTATTGATTTTTTTCTAATAAAAAAGTCATTAATATTCGGTCGCATTGACACAATCGAATTTATTATTGCCGACAGAAACCATCTGACGCCATAAGAAGCCAATAAAGACGACTTTTTTAGTATAATTGAAAATTATGAGTAATTTGCTGAATGAATTTGTAATTAAGTTTGAATTTAAAAGTAGCAGAGAATGTCTAGTTGTAATAATATTCCCTAGAAAATGAAAAGAGGAGCTGTTTTAAATTATGTTATAGAATTCAATTTAAAATTAAATGAATCGACAAATGTTAAGCTAACTTACGTACATATTTAGATTTCAACTGTATGTTTTGGTAAGCTGTATTTTTTATATGAGGAACAAATAGATGGCATTTAAAAAAATCTAATTACTTGTTAAAAATACCTAATTTAAATTATAACTAAAACAACTACTCGCGGCAGTCATAAAACAGACCAAACTTATAGAATTAGCAGATACAAACCTACTAACAGAGCAGGCTTACCAACCATAAAACCTAAACCCTAGACCCTAAGTGACACTCGTTGTCAGCTAATAACGTTACATACTCTGTTATAATTTATATTATTTCGCTAACTGTTGTACCGCTATCTGGGATGTCATAAGTTCTTGATATATAGGCAACCTTGAGGTTTTGGAATTGTCGACAGCGCGAACGTAATGTGCTGTAAAGTTTTGATACTGTTATGTATGTGATTTTACTAGTTTTGGAAGTAGGTCTTAGCTATGCAATGGTTTCAAAGGCAATTTGTTTGACAATTTAGGGTTCAAACTTTTATTATGTGATTTGATTTTTTTCCTTTTGACAGCTCTTATATTTGTCTGTATAGACCAGCTACCAAGCTATCTGTGAAATGGTAGTATTTAGAAACTCAGCTGTCATCTTGAAATTTAGTTGCCATTTTTATAATTTACAAGCTTTAGCCTCTATAGTTTTTTCCAAAATTAGTTTACATTTTAATAAAATAACATCAATTAAACGATACTAGCAACGCTTTTCAGTTCACAGATATGGTAGTTCTATCTCTGCCTATTGTCCCCCCTGTTTGTCTGCGGCATGGCTTTCGGCTTACTGTTAGTCACTCCAAGAAAGCTGTAGTTTTATAAATTTATCATAATGATGAAGTACTAACCTCCATTTCACATAAAATACGATTCTCCATGCGTACGTGCGTGTCAATTTAAATTAAAATATTTATTTTTCATTATTATTGACGTCACATAAAACGTGACTCTACTACCAGTTCAGAAAAACCTTCGCAAAGAACTGGCAAGAAACTTTACGGGTATATATATATTTTTAAATCAATTTACAATGTCTCTTTATGTCTATACACATATTTTCTTAAATTTTCACGATACATACTTTAAATAAAACACTTTTTTACCGGATATTATCGCGTATATTTTAGTTAATTTTAAAATTATTTCGACGTTTCGGCATCTTTGCAGTTGCCGTGGTCACGATAGACTAAGGTGTTGTTCATCTATTGCCAGTAATAAAAACTACATGATTGTCAATACATATTAACGCCATCTGTTTCTCAGTCTTCTCGCATAACGTCCCGGATTGACACAAAAGGCACTGACTGTGTCCTGAGTTTGCAGTCTAACAGTTTGCTGGTTTTTCATTTTGATGTTTTTAAGTATTGGATCCCATGTTGATGAAAGTTTCCAACCATCTTCTCTATTGAAATTTGGATGTTTTTTAATTTCAATAGTTTCTCTGACCATCCTAGGTATAAAATGTTTCTCTTTTGCTAGGATCTTCACAGTATCAAATCTTAAATAATGGTTGGGCTTGTCTATGGAATGTTCACAAACTGCAGATTTTGAGGTTCGTTTATTTTTAACATCAGAGATGTGTTCTTTAATGCGAGTTGACACATTTCGTTTGGTTTGACCGATATAAGAGAGCCCGCAGTCACAGTCGATTTTATAAACGCCTGGATCTTGTAAAGGGATGCTTGATTTTATTGGACGAAGATGCTGGCTTATCTTTGAGTGCGGCTTGTAGATAGTTTTGATTGAAGCTCGCCGGAGAATGCCTCCTATCTTGTCAGTAACACCCTTTATATAAGGCAGGAATGCTGGTCTTCGTTCAACTGTGAGTGGCTTTACGCGGTTTCTGCGACGACGACGCGGTGTTTTTAAATCGTTATCCCGCAGCACTTTAACCAGGTGGTTGAGTTCCTCATTAATGTGTTGGGGATCGCAGATTCCATGTGCTCTCTGAAACAAAGAGTTGCCTACGGCAGATAATTGGTTCGGGTGGTGATGGGATTTCCCATTTAGATATCGGTCAGTGTGGGTGGGTTTCCTATAAACAGTATGGCTAAGTGTACCATCAGGATTTCTTTGTATTAAGACATCTAAGAAAGCTAATTTGTTCTCCTGCTCCAATTCCATAGTGAATTTAATTTTAGAATTAAGGGAATTGAGGTGGTTTAGGAATGCAGTCACTTCATGCTTAGGTAATATAGTGTAGGTGTCGTCAACGTACCTCTTGTATATCTTCGGCACAACAGGTGCCATTCGGAGCGCTTGCTCCTCGAAGTTCTCCATGTAAATGTCAGCTACAACAGGTGACACCGGAGACCTTTACATGGAGCTGACATTTACATGGAGAACTTCGAGGAGCAAGCGCTCCGAATGGCACCTGTTGTGCCGAAGATATACAAGAGGTACGTTGACGACACCTACACTATATTACCTAAGCATGAAGTGACTGCATTCCTAAACCACCTCAATTCCCTTAATTCTAAAATTAAATTCACTATGGAATTGGAGCAGGAGAACAAATTAGCTTTCTTAGATGTCTTGATACAAAGAAATCCTGATGGTACACTTAGCCATACTGTTTATAGGAAACCCACCCACACTGACCGATATCTAAATGGGAAATCCCATCACCACCCGAGCCAATTATCTGCCGTAGGCAACTCTTTGTTTCAGAGAGCACATGGAATCTGCGATCCCCAACACATTAATGAGGAACTCAACCACCTGGTTAAAGTGCTGCGGGATAACGATTTAAAAACACCGCGTCGTCGTCGCAGAAACCGCGTAAAGCCACTCACAGTTGAACGAAGACCAGCATTCCTGCCTTATATAAAGGGTGTTACTGACAAGATAGGAGGCATTCTCCGGCGAGCTTCAATCAAAACTATCTACAAGCCGCACTCAAAGATAAGCCAGCATCTTCGTCCAATAAAATCAAGCATCCCTTTACAAGATCCAGGCGTTTATAAAATCGACTGTGACTGCGGGCTCTCTCATATCGGTCAAACCAAACGAAATGTGTCAACTCGCATTAAAGAACACATCTCTGATGTTAAAAATAAACGAACCTCAAAATCTGCAGTTTGTGAACATTCTATAGACAAGCCCAACCATTATTTAAGATTTGATACTGTGAAGATCCTAGCAAAAGAGAAACATTTTATACCTAGGATGGTCAGAGAAACTATTGAAATTAAAAAACATCCAAATTTCAATAGAGAAGATGGTTGGAAACTTTCATCAACATGGGATCCAATACTTAAAAACATCAAAATGAAAAACCAGCAAACTGTTAGACTGCAAACTCAGGACACAGTCAGTGCCTTTTGTGTCAATCCGGGACGTTATGCGAGAAGACTGAGAAACAGATGGCGTTAATATGTATTGACAATCATGTAGTTTTTATTACTGGCAATAGATGAACAACACCTTAGTCTATCGTGACCACGGCAACTGCAAAGATGCCGAAACGTCGAAATAATTTTAAAATTAACTAAAATATACGCGATAATATCCGGTAAAAAAGTGTTTTATTTAATGTCTATACACAATTTTTCTTAAATGTATCTGTTATAGGCAAGTCTCACTCTACCAAATTATCCAAGCGACGACCCTCAAAAGGCACTCTTTCCCGCGGGACCCAGCCATCGCCCTTCTCAACCAAAACTCGGTAACTGTTGTCTATGCAGGATGCCAAAGAACTCTCCAGAATGTAAACTGGTGGCTGATTGGACCAAAAAATATTAAAAACTATCCGTTTCTGTAACTTTTCAATCAAAACCAACATCAATCTTGACGGAAGAAAAGCCTAATGGGTAGCCCTGCCTCATACGCCGAAGGTCCAGGTTCGAGTTTTGGGGCATTCATTTGTGTGACGAACACAAATGTTTGTTCTCGAGTCATAGTTGTTTATGTTTTTATATGTATGTTTATTTATAGGTTCGCTGTATGGTCATCCATAACACAAGCTCTGATTATTTAGGGGCTATACAGTTGGTGTGTTGGTATGGAGACTTATTTATTTATTGGTTTCAACTATTATTTATAGAGCAATATTAATCAGATTAATGTAAGTACCTAGTGAAAACGGTTAAATAATTAATATTCTTTCTTTAAATATTTTATCAACATTTTAAAAACATCTAAAGTCGGTAAACGTTCTAAAACACGGCTCTCGACAAATTTTCACGTTATCATGTTGCCATATATGAATATCCAAAAAGTTTCGAATACTGTTTCCACGTAAATTAAACTTATCATTGTTAATGAGAAGGTATCGTGTTGAAATTTTACATGAAATTCAAGCCCAGCGTCATGTATACGACTTAATGTGATGGAGAAGGAGGAATACTCTTGATCTTTATTGTAATGCGCGTGAGGAGTTATATATATATATATATATATATATATATATATATATATATATATATACATATATGTATATAATCATAAACATTCTATCGTTAAAGAGTGTTCTTGATGCAAATTTACGGGTAATAGCTGTTTTAAATTCTTATAATATTTGACGGTCATTATAGACGGTTTTTGTTCGGGTTTTAGTGTTTTTGTAAGTACTTAAAAGGAGTTTTGGATATATTTGTCAGAAGCGTAGAGTTTAAAGCTCTGGCTTCTCGATCTGAAAGTCCCGGGATTGATCGCTGTGACTTCCAAATGTACCAATGTGTTTTAACAGCAGTTGGCTTGATTTACTTAACACTAGGCCAACTGCTCTACCAGTGAAGGAAAACATCGTAAGGAACTCACAAATCTCAGATTTTATTTGGAACCTAAACTCTGCCAACTCGCAGTAGGCAAGCGTGGTGGACAAATCGCCTGACAACCCCCCCCCCCCCCTATAGTTGGGTAAGTTTGATATGCCTGCAGTGGTATTATTACGGCTGTCGTGACGATATTTGCACAAAATTTGACTTTTATAAACGTTATTCTTACAAATTTATATAAAATGTGTATAGGTTGCCCCAGACGGCCATCGTACCTCGTGTTCAACTTGAAGATATGAATTATTAATAACTCGAAACGGTTAATATCTTTGTGATGAATATCCCTTTGTTTCCACAACTTACGACTCCTAAGCTCTTTGAATGGGGTGCGTTAAAAATGCATAATTTAATTTACATTGCTCGTCTTGCCGATTCGTTATAGACGTATATATATGAGAAGCAAGTAATGTAAAGGGTTGCATGAATAACGAGACTCGACGGCGAATTAGATTTAATTTTTGATTCGATTCCCGTCTTGCAGTAGTCTGTTCAAGAATTCAACGTTTCTCTGTAAGTATTGCTCTCGTTTTTAATGTGAATTATCTTCTAAGATGAATACATTTGTTTTAATATTCACAAAGAGTCTAGTGAATTCTACTTTTGAGATAAGTTTTATAATACGATGGATTTTGATTGAGGTATCTCTTTTATTTTTCTAACGTATATTAAATTGAATATTTCAGCTGTTTAAATTATGCACGAACTTACGTGCAATATAGCAAATTTGAATTTATAATTTAGAAAGTATTTTATAATTCTCGCGTTTTTATTAAAACCATATTATTGTGGAAGTAGAGGTTTTTTGTTGGGATCTTGTGTGGGGCGGTTATGCAGTCCTCCATATTTTGACCCCCATAATAATCACTTTTACGTGCTTCTGTTCTGGTCAAAGAGAAGGAACACATAATAAAATATATTATTAATACATACATCGTGCATTAGCAGAGCCTAGAGAGATGTTTGTATGTACGTTTGTTACCTAGGGTATGAACAGATTTAATGTTTCTAGTCACCGGCCCTTATCCTTAAATTACTCTGCGGAAGAAGCTCTTGTTTTTGATAAAGTTTAGTAGAAATAAATACACTTATAACCACATTTAGTGTCTTTTTAGTAACTCTATATCGGTATTTTGGGAAATTTAGTCATCAGTTAACCTATTTAGAGATATCAGTTAGGAAGTATTGTAATGTAATATTCATATAAAGATTTTGATTGTTTTCCTCTCTGTCTACGCATAATTTAGAAACCGAAATTAAAGATGCGTTTAAGCTATCATTAGCAAAACGTATTAGACGATGACTTTTTTGAATTTCAAATTTTAATTTTTAAATATTTATTTTGAAATGAAAACTTTGACATTTAAGCAATACATTCTAGGGTATCAAAAGCACGTAACACCAACAAATTATGATGAATATATCTTCCTCTAATAACGTAGACCAGGTTTCCTGAAACCAGTTAATATTGTAATACAAGCCACTAGTGTTACATTTGGGTAAATGTTAGCTACAAATCTTTCGAAATCCGGCATTTTGCGATAAATGTGCTGTAAATTTTGCTACAAATAACATTGTTATAATGTTCGTAACAGAATTTTGCAGTTAAACGCTAACTATGCGTCCTTTTATAGAACGTAATATTCAATAATTTCTCTGTTCTTTTTTTAAATTTACTAGATCAGTATAAGTCGATCATGCATAAAATGCAAAAAATTTCTGAGGCTCGGTAAGTTCTAAAAACTAATTAGTCTATTTAATACAGATATGTAGACAGTTTCATGTAAGTAACGTTAGTAAAATAAGGCAGTTTATAATATCCAAAAATCATGAGTTAATACTTTATAAATTGAAGTACTTGTAACGTAACAAATTATATACCCACATAGCTCTCGAAACATCACTCATACTCTATAAGACTACAAGCCGTATAGCGAAAACAAGGGAAATTTTAAATTTCCCAAGAAACAATTTAGGAAACATAAAGGTTATTTTCCTTCAACCCCAAAAATTAATTTATCTTCAAACTTCAGTGTAAACTCTACTGAATGATTGATAACGATATGTCAAGAAAATCTATTGGTAATAGACACGTGTACGGAATACAAACATTTTGTTGCCAAGCATTTAAGAAAGTTGGATTAGAAGACGGTTCTACTAAGGTGTGTTACTGTTCAGATCGCGTGATATAGAAATGAAATACAAGCAAAGGTTCATACGTATCGTGCCACCGTAGTAATGGAATTCATGAAGATTTTAATGAAAAGCTAACTGTAATTGAAGAATGAAAGAGCTTGATAATGAAAAATATTGGAAGTAGGTTAATTAATATTTTTTATAATAGAAGCTGGATAATGGAACCTCCATGATGATTATGTGAAGAGGTTCGTGGATAACTTTACTTCTTATTGTCCTTTTTCTTTGCTTATTTTTTTTTCGTATTTAGTTGACAGCTTTTCAGGGACTTGAGTGACAATTGTTTTATATTAGATACTTATTAAGTTCGTTTCATGATGCTTTTTTCATACAAACAAATTGGTTTCTCATTTGCTACAATTCTTTAAGTCTTCTTTCGTTTGATAAGATTATTCGCAGAATTTGTGAGCAATTATTATTTATCATATTTGATTGTCAGAAATAATAAATATAAATTTAACGAAACAAAATAAACACTTATGAGTAAGGTGAGCGAACCCACCTGATTATTACTATTTATTGGATTCGCAAAAATCATTACTCTAATAGGGACTGAATAAAGATGGCCGAGTGGCGTAGTGGTCAGTAGCCCTGTCTCATACGCCGTGGGTCCCAGGTTCGAGTCCTGGCCGGGGCATTCATTTGTAAGATGAACAAAGGTGTTTCTTCACGGGTCATGGTTGTTTATATTTATATATGTATGTTTATTCTGGGTCCCTCAGTTCAGTGTATTACACACAAGCTCTACTTACTTTGGAGCCATACAGTTGGTGTGTTAGTCTGGACTTTTAAAAAAAATATATATTTGTTATTATAATTATAGAATTATTGTTTCATTAAATATCTCAAACGCACTCAAAGACCTCAAATCGTTACTAAGGCTCTCCTAAACATAGGTTTTTGCTTAGTGATTCTATGATTTATCTATATTTCATCACTGTTAAGGTTTGTTAACAAAATTCAAAAACAGGACCGCCGTAACCATTTGAGTTTAAGAGCCGTTAAAGCTGTGAGCAGTGACAAAGCAATTAAATATCAGTTTGAAGCTAAACAGTACCTGCAGTGTGGTCAATGCACATGTCGCAGGCGGAGGGCTCAATCAGACGTTCACCTAAACAGTTAGCCATTTTGTTAAACGTTTCATGATTTATTTACTTTCATAAATTTTCATAATGGTTGGAAACGCAGGATTTCAACAAGTTGGTAAGAAAATAACTATGAAATCGCATATTCCTTGCTTAGTAATTTAATAACAGCTAGGCTAGCTGAACAAATCCATATCAGTTAACTAAAATATCAGTAGCGAATCAATAATACGTACCTACCCTTTTAATGGTCATCAAGAATAATTCCCTGTTTAAATTGTCAGCGTTTAAAACAACAAACACCCCTACCTTAAACAGTCCAGTGACATATAATTTAAGTTCCGTTGCCCGAAAGCAGTTCATTTGGACTAACTTTCCTCATTTATTGTAACTGCAAGTTAAAATGCAACACCACATACGGTGCACTAAATAAACAACTCTAATTTTACATGCTTTACGCAATTTTATAAATTAAAATTAAAATTGTATTAAATAATATTAGTTGGTAAAATAATTGTTGGGATTATTTTCAATTCCTTCATTAAATACAAATATGACACTTTGAACTGTCCATAATGGTTTAGAATGTTGTCAAGAAGTGACAATTGGTAAATAACAACCTATGTTTTTGCAAATACAACCATACGTTCATAAATAGAATGCCAACCACCAAAATTGAATTTATTATGAACAATTTTTTACTGGAATTAAGCTTAAACGTTATAAACTAACTAATACATTGACAATAATTACAAATATACGATGATTCATTTTTTAGAAAACCAGACGAGTAATTTGACCGCATGCTACTAAATTGAAAAAGAACCCAAATGCTCATTTGGACACTGTATTGGCGATGACTCTCTCTAGTTTTTACATGTGGTCGAAGCACATTGGACTTGAAAATGGTGGTCGGTGAAAGTTTACGTGTATACATCGACTAAAATCAGAATCGGAATCGACAGACTCGGAAATAGAATATACCTGAATAACATTCATGGCAAAGGTTTAATATTAGTGTTATTGTATTACTATAAATTTATTTTCAAGTATAAAACAACCTACCAAGTACGTGGCTTTAGATGCACACTACAATATATGATTAATCTAATTAAGTACAAAATAATCTACCTACGATATATATATATTTTTTGAAATATCCCAAAAGCCTGCAGATATTTCATGGGGCAAGATAAGATGGGAACAAAGAAACCCAAGCAATTGCGCAATGGTGCGCTAGCCCTGTTATCTTAAACATTAATTCTGCTTGGAGATGGCGTTAGTGTGCAATAGTATCTCAACGGGATTACCATTGGATGTTGATAAAATATGCTTTACGGTTATTCTTCGCTCCTTTCAAACTTCTAAATATTTAATATCATACCGAGACCGAGAATAAAAAAATCCGGCGGAAAAATACTTACGGTACTCTATTTTCAAAATGTTTGCCTACTACCGTTGACTTTTTTGTCGGATAGGAAATAAATGCAAGTAAATTACGCGGCTGTCTTTTAGTATTACGTACTGTCGCGCACGCATTACTTACTTATAAATTTTATTAACTAACGTGTAAAAAACTCTACTTTCTTCATGGAGTCTAATAGAATTTACCACGATCTACAATTAGACAAGAAGGGAAGTCTATAAAGTCCATAAGTAAGAGCGCTTATTCAAGAAACCTTGCCAGTAGAAATTGCGACACTATTTCTTAAGCAACATGGGCTACTCCTTCCTAGTCGGATTACTGCGTCTCACCATTTGTTAGTTAGTCGAAAATCCTATAAGAAAGACTGCCGAGTGGGCGGTAAATATTTACTTTCGTTCAGTAATGTTTGACTTTTGGCTAGCAGCTTTTTGTGTCTGTTTCCTGTTATGAAGCCGGGGTGAAAGGTTTTAACGAATTTCGGATTGTTTATTTAATTACTTTTATTTACAAACAAGAATATTTACGAATTAACAATAGGAAAAAGAAAAACAAGGAAAACAAAAATTAAAGAAAGAATAGAACGCCCAAATTAGTTTGGGCGTAGTCAAAGTGGCCAAAAGGCTGGCAGTATAGTCATGTTGGATTGCTAATGATAAACGTTTCGCAAAATAAATTCTAGCCTATAATAAGGTCGTGAGTTTCACTCACCAATCGTTCAGTCTTTGAAGAGTCTGTGAGCACCCTGACCGGAAAAATATAACAATTATTTAATTAATTAATTGGATTATTGATTAGTTTAGTTTATTGTAATATACAGTATATAAAGAAGAGAATCTCAATTGCAATGTGGACTTTGCGCTCATTCAACAAATTTGACAACGTACCTTTGTGCAGGATATTAAGCAAAGACTTGCCGAGTCAATTTAGACACCTTTTAGTACGTATAGATGTAATTAAAATACTTATATTATTAGAGAACTCACGTAGAAGTAAATAGAATAACTAGTATTATTAAGAAGAAATAGATTAGACTAAACAAGATGATACATTATATTCGAACTGAATTCTGAATTGGTATTCTCACTTAGAATTTCAAAAGTTCAATAGTTTCAAGAAGAAAATAACTTCTTGGATAGGGTTCCGAATAGATTAATAAGGGGTCATGAATATATCAACTTGAAGAATTCAAGACGATACTTTATAATAAATAATAGAGACACTTTCATTTAGAACTTCTAAAACTAAAAAATTCCACAACTTCAACACTCGAGATCTTTCAGCAAAATATTTAAGAAATTTTCTGAGCATTTTTCAAGGATATAAGCATTACAGAAACTTAGCTCTTATTTGCTCGGTGCACTTAAATATAATATGGCTTCCTATTAAATGTGTAACGCGAGCTCGGGGACAAATTGCTCAAAAGACAAACAAGTAAGTTGCCTTGTTAAGATAAAATGTGTCTATTTTTGTTGTCGCTAGTTAGAAGCCTTTTTTTGGAAAAAGATAAAAATAATTAAACTTTTACTTTTTTACTTAAGAATAATTTTTTACTTAAGACTGAATTTAACTAGACTGGGGAAATTGACTCTATGCCCAATTAGGCATTAAATACTCGGCGTAGTAGGCCAACCTTATACGACGGAGGTCCCACGTTCGAGTCCTAGTTAGCGCATTAATTTTTATGATAAACTCAGATGTTTGTTCTCAAATCATGGATAAATGTTGATATGTATTATGTTTATTCTGGGTTCCCTCCCAGTTCGCTGGATGGACATTAATAAGACAAACACACCAAATGCATGGCCCCAAAGTAAGCAAAGCTTGTATAATGGATGAATGCAGAAACAAGCAACCATGACCCGAGAACAAATATCTGTGTTCATTACTTAAATGAATGCCCCGACCAGGACTCGAACTTGGAACCTCCATCGTATGGGGCAGAGCTACTAACCAATACACCTACGCCCCCTACACCACTCAGTCGTCGTATGTCAGTGGTGATAATAGTTTTAAGATATGTCACAATACTTATTTTGTATGATTAGAGTGTGATGGGGTTGACATCGCCAACTGGATAAAACCCCCAATCAATAAAAATATAAAATATAATTACTGGTACAAACGCAACTCCAACTTAAACCTGCAGTCGGTAACGCATAATTTATTGATAACTAAGAAAAAGCAATATAATAATGTCTATGGGCACAGATACCACTTACAAACAAATGAATCGCGTGCTTGTTAAAAAATTAAATGGACATTGTGTTTGTTAGTGAGAAATATATATATATATATATATATATATATATATATATATATATTATATAAATATATATATATATTATATAAATACATCCATAAGTAGGAGTGAAATGCAAAAGATTGGTTTTATAATCGACACAAATAAAATATGATACATAACACCGTACTGCACAAATATCAATCATAATAGAGCGTTAAAACTTTTTGTCGATTTACAAAAACAATCTTTCGCATTTTATTCCTACTCAGCGATGTAGTTATTTAATAAGTTTTAAAAAAGGAATTCCTCTCTCCCTGTACGACTTATCTAGGTCATAAGGAGACGGAAGTGACGTCTTGTGGCAACTGAAATGGAGCGAATATGTGACGATTTCAATTCAAGTTGGGAACTAACTTATGATAGCTATTTGTAGAGGCAATTAAACTGCGTTTCCACTGGCAGTGAGCAAGTAAAGTGCATAGTTTTGTATTGGATACATAGATACTTTCAGCAGCTTTCATGTGCGTTAAGTATGTACTTATATTGATGTTATTTTAAATTATTTCTTTTATATTTTAAATTTTTTTTGTACTACACCACTCTGATAATCTATTAGGTATTGGTAGAGGCACAAAAACATATACATTAGCTAGGTAAGACCTTAAGTTTTACCTTCGTGTAAAAATTAAATTTCTTATTTCATTGTTCCAGGTACGTGTTTTATTGTTAATGGAAGTTTTGGTGAATTTACGATTGGTATTTATTTTTAAAGTAAGTTATCTAATTTGCACAAAAGGTATTATAGACTATTTTAAAACTTTATGGTGAATCTTAGAAACTTCGTTCATATTTTTATGGCGCGATTCTATTCATCTCTCCTAGCTAACCTGCGTCGTATTGTAAGAAGCTGCTGATTTCGTATAGAGCCCAAACCAAGTAGAAAAAAGATTGATAAATCTTTGAATGTCAGTGATATTTTTTTTTTTTTTTTTTTGTTCCCCTCCGCGGGAAGGGCAGGAGGATAAAAATGCCCTGACGCATACTCTGGCGCGATTCCAAAGTTATGTGGGACTCGTCCCGACGCCTACCAGGACCATACCCACTAAAAACCCCCTGTCGGCTCGTGCATTTTTGCCACTCAGCCTTCATCGGAGCGACGGCCAATTGGAGAAAGAGGCCGCGCTAGCGGGGCCCAGAAGGGGTCACCCGCTGGGATTACATAGCACTGAAGGTGCTCAAAAATTAAAAGTAAAATAAAAACATTAAAAATGAAAAGTAAATAATGAAAACATTAAAAATTGAAAGATTAAATATGCATTAATTCGGATTTACATTAGAATTAGAATTTACGTTAGAATTAGAATTTGCGGCCAGAAGGGCCTCGAGATCGCGTGACAGTCTGGTGGATGAGTACGTTTGCGCATTTCTAGGCCTAGCGACTTTGAACTTCGAGTCTAACACAGGAGCAGCATATGAGACAGAATCACGAACTAGAGGATTGGGATGGGTTTCGGAGCGTTTGAAGAACGCTTCAGAGAGTGTTTTGAGATATTGTTGTACTGTAGGCAGTTCAAGATCTCTATGCAAGTCCGCGTTACGCACGTACCACGGTGCGCCTGTGGCCCGGCGGCAAAAGAGGTTTTGAACTACCTGCAGTTTGTACAGGAGGGAGGGTTTGGCGTGGGCAAAGATTGGCGAGGCATACGTCATGACGGGTCTAACGCAGACCTTGTAAAGTGTACGTTTGTTTCTGAAGGACATTTTACTTTTTCTACCTAACATGCTATTTAGGCGGACTAAATAGTGACGAGCGAGTTTCGAAACTCTTTCAACGTGTGGCTTGAAAGAAAGCGTCGGATCTAATGTGACGCCTAAGTATTTAGTACTGCGCTTCCAGGGGATGGGAATGCCTAACATTCGAACGTGGGGATCGCCATCGGGACGACGGCGTTTGTGGTCGAAGCGCATCGCAGAACTCTTTTCAGGGTTCACATCGATGCGCCATTCTTGAAACCATGCACCAAGGGCGTTTACGGCCTTTTGGAGTCTGGTTACAAGGCGCCGAACACCGTGGCCTTTGGTATAGAGTGCGGTGTCGTCAGCGAAGAGGGCGAGTTCGACGCCTTTCGGCGGGATGGGAATGTCGTTGGTGTACACGGTGTACAGCAGAGGGGCGAGGACTGAGCCTTGAGGGACTCCAGCCTTTATGGGACGAGGTGCAGAAAGCGTGCCTTCGTGTTTAAATCGAAACGTACGGTCTTTGAGCAACGACGCTATTATCCTGACTAGGCGATCCGGTAAGCCTATCTTGTAGAGTTTATAAACGAGACCGCTGTGCCAGACTTTATCGAAAGCCTTGGCTACGTCAAAGAAAACCGCGACTGTTTTATAACGACGCGGATAGAAACCGTCAAGTATATACTCGACGATTCGGTGGACTTGCTGAGGGCAGGAGTGTTTAGCGCGAAAGCCGAACTGATGGGGAATAATGAGAGGATCGCCATCCGTTGGAAACAGATGGTTCCGCATTCGAGAAAGTATGACTCTCTCGAGAAGTTTAGACATTGCCTTGAGGAGGCTGATGGGTCTGTGATTAGCCGGGACGTTCAGAGGTTTGCCCGGCTTGGGAATGCCTATGACTGTCGCTTCTTTCCAAGCTTTAGGAAAGTAGCTATGGTCGAAGCAGGCATTGAAAATGATAGCTAACAAGGTAAGCATCTGTTGCGGTAGGTGCTTAAGTGCGTGGTTGGAAATTCCATCCGCACCCGGAGCCTTTTTGGACTTTTGATTTCTAATGAGAAGCAAGATTTCGTCATTAGAGACTGTGACAGGGTCGGCGGTGATGGGGAGAGAGTCTCTGCGAAGGACTTCGTCCTCCACCGCTTTGATGTGAGTGGGATTCGCGGGTTGCGTGCTGGGCGAGCATTGTGCGGCAATGCTGTCGGCGAAGCATTCGGCTTTCTCTTCGACTTCGAAGGCAGTAGTGCCATCGGGACGAGTGAGAGGAGGAACGTGAGAGACGGTGTCTACGCGTAAGGCTCGGGCCATGCTATAGTACGCTTGGTGGGACGGAGAGATATTCGCCATGAGATCGTTCATCTGAGCGTCTCGGAGTTCCGCGAGGCAAGACCTAACTTTACGTTGAAGCTGATTCGCAGCTGTTCTATAGGCGGGCGTGGGATATTTCTTGGCTCTCCGGAGAGCCGCGTTTTTAGCTTTAATAAGATTGCTAACGGCTAAGGGAAGCGTGGGTTTGCCTTGCTTAGCAACCTTTTCGTTGTCACTGATGGCTGAGTTGATAGCATCAGTGAGAGAATTTACTAATGAATCGATTTTATCCGGGCTATCTAATTGCTCGGGAGAGATCGCGAGTGGAGAGTTCGGAGCCTCTAAGGCTGAAACTAACGTATTTTTAAAACCTTTCCAATTGGTAAAGGTCTTAGGAGATGAGACGTTATCGTTCGGCGGTCCTAGCACGAGGGAAACGGGGCGATGGTCGGAGCCTAGGTCATCGAGCGGTTCGATAGACCTTAGGTCAAGATTGATTCGCTTGATAATTGCAAAGTCGAGGATGTCAGGAGAGTAGGACGGGTTGTTGGGATAGTGAGTGGGAGTGACGGGGGATATGACATCTAGGTCAAGGGAGTTAGTGATGTCGAGGAGAGCGATACCGCTGGTGTTAGTCGATAGGCACGTCCAGTCAGTATGTTTGGAGTTAAAGTCTCCGAACATAATGACTGAATGGCCGAGGGCGAGAATGGCCTCAAAGTCGCTGCGGATTGGTCTGGTACCACTAGGTATGTAGATTGAAGCTATGATGATGGTCGGATGACCAGTCATAGCCAATCCACACACAGTGGCTTCCATGTTGAGGAGAGGAGGGGTAGGGAGAGGACAGCAATGGAAACCTCTTTTGTAATATATAGCGGTGCCGCCGAAACCGTCGGAGTTGGGCCTATCGTTACGAATAAACGCGTACTTCGGTATAGCGAATCCCCTGGAGCGGTTTGGAGTAAGCCATGTCTCCTGGAGAAGGAATAAGTCAGGTTCTTTGTTCTGAAGGAACAGTTTAATCTCGGGAAGGTTGGTGTTCAGGCTACGAGCGTTAAAAGATATTAGGGATAAGCCCTTGGGTTTGATACGACAGGACGCGGGATTCGCGGGTCTAGACATTATAATTTATTATATACGAATTTATACAAATATAAAAGAATTTACAACGAACTTAGGAGCGAGTGATGCTCGGCTAAAGCAAATAAACGCTCTTGAGGAGAGCGGGCGGCTCGCAGTTTGCGTGCGAGCACGGAAATTTCGTTAATATCGACGTTTTGGATAACGTCGAACACGGTCTTCATGTCCTCAGCCAACGACGACTGAGGTGCGGATGACGGAGAAGGACGCGGCCCTACGGAAGCTACGGGAGCTGGGATGGGTCGGGAAGGTGCAGGCGGAACGGCCGGACGCTGCCTCCAAGACAGAGCCGGAGTAGGCGTCGGCTGAACGGGCTTTGCTTCCGGGGGACCCCGGTTGCGCAGCGGCGGGAAGTTAGCGGAGGTGAGCGGCGGCGCCGGTTTAGGCGCGACCCTCTTGACGGTGGAGCGCGGAGCGCGCGGGCAACCCCTGTAGTTTGCTGTGTGGCCGGACTGGCCGCACAGCACACAGGCAGGGGGGGAAGTGGATTCGGGAGTGCGAGTGCACTCCTTAGTGAAGTGGGGATCCAGGCACTTAACGCACCTGGGGGGAGCTGAACAGTTAGCCGCTGCGTGGCCATATAGCTGGCAGCGGTGGCACTGTCCAGGGTGACCACGGGGGTTGGGACGCTCGACGGAGATGTTCGAGAGTCCGCAGATCGTGCGAGCCTCTTTGAAAATCTCCTTCGAGTTGGGAGTATTGGAGAGGATTACTAGCGCTAACGGAAAACGCCTACCGCGGTTGGAGTGCATCTTGTGCACTGCTGTGACCGGGAAACCCTGAGACTTAAGGTCATCGAGGATGTCTTCGTTGCTGAGTTCGAACGGGACGCCCCGTAGTACTGCGCGGATCTTACGCTCCTCCGGGAGGGCGTAGGTGTGAAATGCGATTTGATTTATCGAGAGTAGCCTAGTGAAAGACCGGAAGTCGTCGACGGTCGCTAATTGGATTTTGATTGTATCGCCAGCGTTGGCGGCTTTTAAGTAATTGATTTTGTGCACTTTGCACAAGTTGGAAACCGCAGTCCAGCGCGCTTTTTCACGCAGGAATACGGGCGGAGGGAGCTGTGGCTTCGGCGGGACGGGAGCGCAGCGCGTCGCTGGCTTCGATGTGACCGAGGGAGACGCGGTTACTACGGGCGATTTTAACGGCGCGGGGGCTGGTGTTGAAGACACCGGGGAGGGCTCGGGTATTGAAGATACCGAAGCTTTCTTAGAGCGCTTCTTGGAGCGCTTGGCGACGAGTTGAAACGCGGGCTCAGGAGAGCCGGTTAGGGTGACGGCATCTGACGACGTATCAGACGCGGGTTCGGAGTCGCTCCCGGGAGCGGTACGCTTACGACGCGACGCGTGAGAGGATGCGACCGATTCGCAGTCCATCTCGGACGAGGCGGGAGACGCGGGAGAGCTTAAGACCTGAGGGGTCTCGACGTTGGAGGCCTGAGGGGCCGGGGTTGGGGCCTGAGGGGCCGGGGACGCGTTAAGCGCTAGTACAGCTTGCGTAAATATGTCGTCAGAAATTGAAACACCCGACGCGGCGAGTGCTTGGGCGAACGCCTTCGCAATGTTAATGACGATTTGCTTATCCATTTGGGAAGGGGTTGGGACAATATGTAAAATATAAGTATAATAAAAGATGCCTAGATCCTAAAAACCTAGCAAAATCCTAGCGGCAAACCTCCCTACCAGCGGTAGGGGGGCTGGGGAGAATAAATTAAAACTAACAATAGTACGCCGAAGGCCGCTACCTAGAAACCTAAAAAAGGGTGCGCAGGTAAAGAGTTGACCGCGTTAGGGTCAACCTTTACCGACAGAAAGGACAAATACACACGAAAACACACAAATATGATAGAAATAAATATGAAAATAGGAGAAAAATAAATAAAATAGAGAAGAGAAATAAATGAAAATAAAAAGGACTGGTTCAGTACAAATTCGTTGTCACCGTTAAGTATCCTTTGCACTGAAACCAGACTACTTACGCCGGGCACAACACTGCACTCAGCACAAGCACAACACAACTTAGCACAGCACTTTGAAGACTAAGAGGCTTAGTCGCAAAGAAAAATCGCACTTCGAAAGCACTCAGACGGAGTAGAAAGACTTAGGAAACCGTAGCACGGAGCCAACACGCTAGACTGTGACGTCAGTAAACTGAGCGCCGCGGAATGGCGGGAAGGGACCGATCAACGGAGAACTGGGTCTTGCACGTCCGAACCGCGTGGCGATCGGAGCGAGAATAACCGTCAGTGATATATGTATGTATCCATTTATATTTAATGGTTAAAAAGTATCCCTCTCCGAAGGGTATAGTGAGTACTATCCTCGGAGATGCTCCATTACCAACATTTATGATCTATTGACCTCCACCAAAAAAGGAGTGGGGCGCGTCCTACAGTCGCGTTACTTTCAAACATAAAGAAATGAGGAGGGTTGCGTTTGGAAACAGTAACGATACCTGCCCAAGCAGTGATCCTACCCTGTCTTTAAACGCAATTAAATGTAGTTTATTAATATTACAGCCATAAGCCTCACCCACAAGCAAGTAAAACAAAATATCATAAGTTCACGAAACAGTTTACTATTATAACCCTCGTTATTAAAACGCACCATTAACTGTTGCTATGAAATATTTATTAACTCTGTCTTGGCTATTAATTTTGACATTGACAGGAAAAAATATAATTGCACATAAATAGCGGTTGTTAAAATTTGTATTTATTTTGTGTTTGGGTGACCTCTGTGCTTGGTCTGTAATATAGGTTATGACCTGTGGCTTGTATTCGCTCTATAATAACCAAAGAAATTTTTTGTTAGACTGATTTTGAATTATGAAAATTCGTTTTAAATTTTTATTTACCCCTTTGACGCGCGGATTTATAATTTTTCAACTATAAATATACTAATTATTTATACTCGAAAAAAAAAGTTACTATTACGTTTAAATAATCAGATTTTTGACAGAAATAGGCACAACTGTTTTGGGTTATAATCAGAAAGTGATTACGGAGCCTACGCAAAATATTACAATATTTATCTACTTTACATTGGTTCAAAGAAGCTCAGATTAAAATAATATACACAGTCTCAACTTAAGGGTTGGAAGACAAAATGATTAGAACTACGTATTGTCAACGCAATCAATATCGTTTTCATATCATATTGTTTCACTCACAATCTAATGATACATAACCCTGTTTGTTCTAGTAAAACGTCCAAACAAACGATTCAATTACAAAAAGGCCTCCATACAAACCACTTTCCTACAGTCAAACATGCCAAAAGGGATGCACCCCTTAACAAAAGGTCATTGGCCTTTCACTCGACGCCACTCTTGTACCGTTCATTAGAAATTCAAGAATCCTTCCCTTTTTCTCTCTCAAAAATGTATATTTTTATCCCTCTCACACAGTCACGGTCAGTAAATAAATGATGGCGAGATCACGTGTTTTTTGGCTTAAGCTTCATGATAGATGTGTGTAATTTAATCATAATTTGTATATTTCTTTATAAGGGTGTCTGGATTAGTAACATTAGAAATTATGCATGCACAGTTTATTACTTTTATAATGAGTCGTTACGACATAGTAATGGGGACTGTGTGAGAGGCTTAGCATAACAATTATTAATAAGGTACAAGAGTAGATAATGAACTTTAATGAAAATAACCTCTTTGTAAAATCTTTGTTTATACACACTTTAAATAGCTCTCTTTTTATGTATAGGCCAACTATGCCTGCTCCCAGGCTTAACACATTTATTTAGTTCTCAATAACTTATTTCGTATGTTCATTGAAAAAAAAAACAATCAAACCAACAGGGTTCATTTCAAACGAACATAACCCTTTTTATCTCACTAGGCGCGTGCCTAAATAAACACATGTCCATTTACACCCGCCCCCTCAGAAAGAGTGCATTGAGTTAGCCAAACGCAGTTTGTCCAATTGTATTATATGCAGGTCTGTGACAAGCTGGATGTAACCAGTGCAAACTGGATATAACCAGTGCAAACCAGTTTCAAAACCGACGCTTATTGGGCCGTGAAAAACGTGAGCAGTGGACACACCCGTGATATGCGGGTGCTACTTGTTAGGGCCGCACCCTTACGGTTTCTTTTTGGTCAACCGGTTTGGACTGTTTTTTTAGGCTTTTTGAGGAGTTTCCTCTGGAATTGAAATAGTGTCTCTTTTAGCAAGATAAAATTAATAGCTAGCTTAAACCATTACGGAACACACAAGTACATCCATTCTCAGCTAACATTTTATATTAGATTCACTAAGAATAGTCCCAACCACTGGGATCTAGCGTGTCACCCCTAAAAGCGTATGCTGCATAAATCATACTAGTTGGTTCAACACTATCCTGCGTAATGAATACCGTATAATTCCATATTTGTTAATAGTGAGAGCCAATCAACGTAGTTTTAAAAATTTACTCTTGTAAACATAACTCGGCTCACATGGCAGTTTGGTTATACAAGGAAAGTTTTCGAAAAAATGCATGAATTTATGGCAAATATAATACAGCGATATTCTGAAGGCCTTGTTACGCATTGTTGTAAAAATAGATGAAACGGAAAGGTTATAAGTTGCAAATATGACTAAGAAAGACTGAAATCTACATACTTACAGTGTTTGGTGAGATTTGTCACAGTTAAGCAAAATACGAGGGGAGGCGTAATGAGAGTCACATCATCACATGAACAGTTGGGCAAAGAAACTATATGATTGTCACAGGGTCGCTTACTTAAATAAAAATACATTAACCGAAACCAGATTAAAACATTTAAAACTTTACATGTACGATTTTATATATTAGTAGCTCCATCTAGTCTGCACTGATGGAATTACGCCTTACAATACATGTAATACTACAATCCTTAAATTAAATTTTACACTCAGACTTATTTTATCTAAATGTGACCAAAAAGCAATTTTGTTTCATGCTCTATAGTAGGTAATAGAAATCGCATTTTACACATTTTGAAAGGATTAGTGTATGTTTCCAGAATGTGTATTCTATGAAGTTTAAAAGAAATTCACATTTTATTGGACCGTTTAACTGAGTTAATTCGCCATTAGTCTAAGTAGAATAGTCTTGATAGAATTATGAATGTATATAATGTATACATGCATAGAATTCACAAATTAGCTTTTAAAACATTCGATAGTTAAAAAAGTAATCTATTTCAAATTATGGTAGCAGTAGATAATAGGGTTAGTAGTTTCTTATGTTAAGATCTCGTCTTGGGAACCGCCATAATAATCACGGACATGTGGCGGTGTTCCAAATAAAGGGATGGTAAAGCCAGTGTAATTACTGGAACAATGGAGATTCCAACTTACGCCTACGGTGATACATATAACAACTAATGAATCAATATCATCTTTGATTTTTTATGTCTACGGATGCCACTTCCCATCAATTGAATAACGTGCTCATTTGCCGTCTATGACATAGAAAAAAAATAAACAGATTGAATGATTAAATGCGTTCACGATCAAGGGCCTAAAAATCTAAAATAGTTCTTGTTATAATTTAGCGTTGTTATCGATACATCTGTAACCACACCGACATAATTGCGAGGAATACCGACAAATCTAAAAGTGAAGTAGTGCGTGAGAACCCCGATATCGATACTTAAATGTGGACTTGTAGGTTGAACCTCGCTCGGGAGTTCTGTTCACAGAGGTTTTTCCCAAATCGAACCTGTATTTTCTTAAAGTTTAACTGTATTTTAAAGTAACAACACGAAAAAGAATAATATTGAAACTGTTGTTGGGTCGTTCCAAATAGATAATAACACTATTATAAATTAAAAGTTACACATGATAAAAGTTAGCACATTTATAGATCAGCAGGAAAGAAGTGACGATTCAACCTTTTTTAAGGTAAACTTAATAAAAAATTCTATGAAAATAAATAACTGTTTAGTTATTATTTCCAGAACATTAATTGCTCCCAGTTTAATTGCAACTAGCGTATTTAAAGTTACAAAATTACGCAGAACAAAAAAAATGCAGTTTTACAGAAAAGTATTTAATCGGAACTGACCATTGCGTGATATCCACAAATACTGATTGGTGTAAACGCGATCCAGTGAGTATTGGAGCGGATGATTAAGTGTGCACCTTTTAGACCAATGAATAATTAACTATTTATAGTAATAACTGATATGATATGACGTTTTGTGGCAATTTAATCGATTTCGTAGCGATCACTTTGAAGAACTTTGCAAATGTACGTATAGAGTCGAAAATTCGTTGGTCGTTGATAATGATATTGTCAAGTTTTGATTTAATTAGCACACGCATGATAATTACGTTACCTGTCACTGCTTTAATTGATTTTGGTATTTTGTAAATCATGATAATGATCACGTCAACCCAGAGTTACAAAAGCAATAACATTCCACTGCTCGCTACAACTTAAGCATTCAATTTTAGCTCGTATCAAAAATTGGTAAGAACTTTAAAGTAACTACTATTGCAAAATAGCAAAACTATAACAAAATTTCGTGCACAGAAGGCTGATATTAAAGCCTATTTTTAAAAAGGATTTTGATCGCATCAATTGAACACTCGTAAGTGCAATATGACCGAGTTCATAGATTCCCTGCGATCGGGGTCAAGCACGACCCACATGGAATGAACATTGAACATTTTATATTCTCTCATTATTTGTGCAACTAACTTACTATTCCATGGAATAACACAAGAGGAATGACGCGCATTTGCTATTTTTGTAGTCAATTATTCTCTGCATAGTGTTGTTCCTTATACACGGAATCCCTGAAATTTTATCACACACAAATACTTCATTTGTTTCAATAAATTAGTCTCGTAAAATGTGCTTGAACGAGCCATAATATATGAATTTTTTTTTTAATAAACAACTTTAAAAAAAATTAATGTGTTTTTTGTTTAAAAGTTGGTTGTATCGCCTGAGGATCGCCAATAACACAGATTGAACTCCATTCATTCATTAATAATGTTCACATATACGAAATTATTTCATGACTTAACAAAAAGGCTAACTCCTATGATCAATTTTGATACAGGTAGCGTCAGCAAACAAAGTTGAAAGAGTTACACATCACAAGGTTGCACTAAAAGCGGAGCTGTGTTCGTGAAATTGATTCAACCTCCGAATAATCTACCGATATTGTATACGGTATCTGCGGTGTGAAATACGGGACCCTAATTGATGAGTAAATAGGTGCGTTACGAAGCATTTTCTTTGCTAACTCTACCTGCGAGTGATTCGTTAGCGATCTGTTCGAGTGAGTTGCTTTTTGGGTGAACTGATTAAGAATGAAGGTAGATAGGAATTAAATGAACGCTAGAGAAAATGGTTTTGGTTAATATATTAATTGCGCCCAAAAATAGAGCAGTATTTTGGATATCCAGCAAATAGACTGGAAATATAATTTTATAATTTAGATAATGTAAGTTTATTACATTTTGAACTTAATAAAATACTTTTGAGGTCGCCAGTAATGTTTGTACGTACCAAAACAAAGCTTAAGACATAAAAGTGATAAGTATTATCAGCAAAAACCACAAAACTTCAAAAATACCATACATCGGTCATTACAGAATTAAGGGCTCCACCACCCCATAGTAAGATCGAAAGCCGATTATTATCTCGATAAAAACTCCAGAATCCGCCCCTTACCCCCTCGTTCCACCCCTGGTCTTATCCGATCACTTGTCAAAAGTGTCCGTGCTTTTGTACTAAACTGTACACCCTCGATATTACGGAGATGCGTCGTAAAGATCATAGACATTTCCTACGAACCGGATAAAACCGAAAAAAATCGAATGCTCGTGAGACTGATTATTTATAGCTGTTAATAATTTGTGAAAGATGTCTAGAATGAGAGAACCTTTGCGTTTAAGGTAATAAAATAAACTTTTATCAGAAAAACAATACAATACCCTAACAAAACTATACTTGTTGTATTGACGCCAACTCTTGTCCAGACATATAAAAAAATAATGTGTTTGGATATGATCTATATTCTACAGACTAGAATTCCTAAGCAGAAGATATTGAGAGAAGATGTAGACAAAACGAATCGTTAATGTTTTCTTAAGAAGCATTAATAGTATAAAATAGTCGTTAATGATAAAAATTATGTCATCGGGAACAAATGTTATGTTCCCTAACATTAACTTCGTTGAAAGGACATGAAACAATATCTAAACCAAAAAATATTTTCGTCGTTTCTAAAAAACTGCTTATAGCTTATACACAAAGCGCTTTAGTTTTCACAAAAACTTTGCAAAGCTTTAAAAAACCACCACACTTGAACGTTAACTGACCAAAAGAAATGAAAAAACCTGTATGGTCGTGTCATTTAGAGTCGACACGGCTGCAATCAAAAGAGGCTGTAAAAAATATATAAAATACTAACAAAACTGAACAATGGAATGCCATATTTCTGCAGAGTGGAGAGCTGAACTTAGTCCATTCCCACTTTTTTAGCCAACTTCGTTATGTATGTAACTGACTTTACCAATAAATTGAGGCAATACAATGAATTTTGTTTTCATTAAAAAAAAACACATACACTTCATTTGTGTATTATCTCACGTCACGCATAATTTATAATTCGATTTTCAATTAATTTGAAATTGATTTTTGTAAATTGCCAACCGCAACCCAATAATACGTAACGTAAACTGTAAGTTTTATACATCAGATTATTCACTTTATTTATGAAAAGTCTCTTTCTTGCAGTTCTTTTGTTTTTCGATCCAAATCGTTTTAGAAACGTTCCGATTTACTAACCTTGTTCTAATAATTGCAGAAAATTATTAGTAGTAAACTTAACACTAATAGTAAAAAATTTATAAAGTTGTGCTTATTCCAACACAGAAATAATTCCATAAAAACAATCCACAGTCTAACTAAACAATAAAAAGAAAGCATAAAACCCCATACAATCGAGCTCTGGTACAATAACTCTATATACCAGATCTGAACTTTTAAGTCTTCATAACAATTTGATGGATTGCCTAAGTACGGTGCGGAGGCGAAATAAAAAATAAAATTGGCAGAACGCATTTTATTAAGTGCTCCCTACACGTCCACGATAGAGGATCATAACCGTGCAGCCGCCTACTGAGACAGTGGAGGGGGCCCTGATATTTATTACTAAGATTAATGATACGACGCATCCATGGAGGAAAGTAAGCATAAATATAATACAGAGATTCGATTAGGCTGAGTGTGCATTGCATTGATTTTCAAGTTTCTGGAGCACTTTGCCCAATTGAATTGTTAGCGATATGGGATGAACCTTGGGTGTGGTGAATGTTGGATTTTATTGTATTGTTCTACAAAAAAGTATATTTATTTTTATTCACACCATCCCTAGGATTTGTGTTACTCATATTGTAGAAAGAATAATACATGAAATTGAGTATTTGTATCTCACATATGCAAATATTTACCAGTCGCGCCCCACTCCTTCTGTGGTGTATAGATCGTGGTGTGCGACCACAGAATAAAAAAGGAGTGAGGGTCACTTCGTGGGAGACCCGATCTGCGTCCGGACCCGTTCGGACGTGTTGAAGGTTGCTCCCGGCTGCCGAGTCACGATTGTTGTCTCACGACTTCTCTCGTATCAATACTCAAACGCCACTCTCAGATCCGTTCTGCGTCCGGCCCCGCCCGGACGCGTTCGCGGGCGCTCCAGCCGTTGAGTCACGATTGTCGTCTCACGACGTCAATTCGTAGCAATACTCACTGCGGCCGGCTCCGGCCGGTCGTAACGTAGTCAATCCCGCACTTTTAGTGCAACCCAACTCCGTCAGGTCTACGGCCGGTTTTTGTTGTCAATTTATTGACGACACACTCCGTAGTAGACTCGCGTTTGATCAGGTGGATACTTAACGGTGACAACTAAGCCTGATAGCGTTGCCCCGGTGCGCTTCCAAGGCCCTTCAGGCCAAGGAGAAACCGGCTGACCCGATCCCATTGCACTTGGGCCTTTCCCAGGGTGACGGTACAGTGCTGTCCGAGCTAGGGGCACCACTTCGCGTCGTCCCCAGCCCCCCTACCGCGGGTAGGGAGGTTTAGGTGCTAGGTTTGCTAGGGAACCTAGGCATTTTTATATATTTATATATTACATATCGTAGGACCAAGCCCTCCAATGGACCTTGTCAACGTTCTTAGGTCGTCCGCCCAGGTGCTCGCTGCGTCTGGCTACAGCATACCCGATGACATACTAACGCAGGCCTTACAGGCATCTATCGCGTCCCCGGCCCCTCAGGCCTCCGACGTCCAGACCCCTCAGGTCTTCAGCTCTCCCGCGTCTCCCGCCTCGTCCGAGATGGACTGCGAATCGGTCGCATCCTCTCACGCGTCGCGTCGTAAGCGTACCGCTCCCGGGAGCGACTCCGAACCCGCGTCTGATACGTCGTCAGATGCCGTCACCTTAACCGGCTCTCCTGAGCCCGCGTTTCAACTTGTCGCCAAGCGCTCCAAGAAGCGCTCTAAGAAAGCTTCGGTATCTTCAATACCCGAGCCCTCCCCGGTGTCTTCAACACCAGCCCCCGCGCCGTTAAAATCGCTTGTAGTAACCGCGTCTCCGTCGGTCACATCGAAGCCAGCGACGCGCTGCGCTCCCGTCCCGCCGAAGCCTCAGCTCCCTCCGCCCGTATTCCTCCGTGAAAAAGCGCGCTGGACCGCGGTCTCAAACTTGTGCAAAGAGCACAAAATTAATTACTTAAAAGCCGCCAACGCTGGCGATACAATCAAAATTCAAGTAGCGCCCGTCGACGACTTCCACGCGTTTACCAGGTTACTCTCGTTAAATCTAATCGCGTATCACACCTACGCCCTCCCGGAGGAGCGTAAGATCCGCGCAGTACTACGGGGCGTCCCGTTCGAACTCAGTAACGAAGACATTCTCGAGGACCTTAAGTGTCAGGGTTTCCCGGTCACAGCAGTGCACAAGATGCACTCCAACCGCGGTAGGCGTTTTCCTTTAGCTTTAGTAATCCTGTCAAATACTCCCAACTCGAAGGAGATTTTCAAAGAGGCTCGCACAATCTGCGGACTCTCGAACATCTCCGTCGAGCGTCCCAACCCCCGCGGTCACCCTGGGCAGTGCCACCGCTGCCAGCTATATGGCCACGCAGTGGCTAGCTGTTCAGCTCCCCCCAGGTGCGTAAAGTGCCTGGATCCCCACATCACTAAGGAGTGCACTCGCACTCCCGAATCCACTTCCCCCCCTGCATGTGTGCTGTGCGGCCAGTCCGGCCACACAGCTAACTACAGCGGTTGCCCGCGCGCTCCGCGCTCCACCACCAAGAGGGTCGCGCCTAAACCGGCGCCGCCGCTCACTCCTGCTAACTTCCCGCCGCTGCGCAACCGGGGTCCCCCGGTAGCAAAGCCCGTTCAGCCGACGCCTACTCCGGCTCTGTCTTGGAGGCAGCGTCCGGCCGTCCCGCCTGCACCTTCCCGACCCATCCCAGCTCCCGTAGCTTCCGTAGGGCCGCGTCCCGCTCCGTCATCCGCACCTCAGTCATCGTTGGCTGAGGACATGAAGACCGTGTTCGACGTCATCCAAAACGTAGACATTAATGAAATTTTCAAACTCGCACGCAAACTGCGAGCCGCCCGCTCTCCTCAAGAGCGTTTATTCGCGTTAGCCGAGCATCACTCGCTCCTAAGTTCGTTGTAAATTCTTTATTTTTGTATATTCGTAAATTCGTAAATGTAATTCGTAAATAAGTAAATTATAATGTCTAGACCCGCGAATCCCGCGTCCTGTCGTATCAAACCCAAGGGCTTATCCCTAGTATCTTTTAACGTTCGTAGCCTTAGCACCAACCTTCCCGAGCTCAAACTGTTCCTTCAGAACAACGACCCAGATCTTTTACTTCTCCAGGAGACATGGCTCACTCCTAATCGCTCCAGGGGATTCGCTATTCCTAAGTACGCGTTTACACGTAACGATAGGCCTAACTGCGACGGTTTCGGCGGCACTGCTATCTACTACAAAAGAGGATTCCATTGCTGTCCTCTCCCTACCCCTCCTCTCCTCAACATGGAAGCCACCGTATGTAGATTGGCTATGACTGGTCATCCGACCATCATCATAGCTTCAGTCTACATACCTTGTGGCACCAAACCTATCCGCAGCGACTTTGAGACCATTCTCGCCCTCGGCCGTTCAGTCATTATGTTCGGAGACTTTAACTCCAAACATACTGACTGGACGTGCCTATCAACCAACCAAAGCGGTATAGCTCTCCTCGACATCACCAACTTACTCGACTTAGACGTCGTCTCCCCCATCACTCCCACTCACTATACCGACAACCCGAACCACTCTCCTGACATCCTCGACTTTGCAATCGTCAAGCATATCAACCTCGACCTCAGGTCTATCGAACCGCTCGATGACCTAGGTTCTGACCACCGCCCCGTCTCCCTCGTGCTAGGACCGCCTAACGTTAACGTCACTTCTCCTAAGACCTTTACCGACTGGAAAGGTTTTAAAAATACGATAGTTTCTGCCTTAGAGGCCCCGAACTCTCCGCTCGCGATCTCTCCCGATCAATTAGATAGCCCGGATAAAATAGATTCGTTAGTAAATTCTCTCACTGATGCTATCAACTCAGCCATCAGTGTAAACGAAAAGGTTGCTAAGAAAGGCAAACCCACGCTTCCCTTAGCCATTAGCAATCTTATTAAAGCTAAGAACGCGGCTCTCCGGAGAGCCAAGAAATATCCCACGCCCGCCTATAGAACAGCTGCGAATCAGCTACACCGCAAAGTTAGATCTCGCCTCGCGGAACTCCGAGACGCCCAGATGAACGATCTCATGGCGAATATCTCCCCGTCCCACCAAGCGTATTATAGTATGGCCCGAGCCTTACGCGTAGACGCCGCCTCTCACGTCCCTCCTCTCACTCGTCCCGATGGCTCTATCGCCTTCGAAGACGAAGAGAAAGCCGAATGCTTCGCTGACAGCGTTGCGTCTCAATGCTCGCCCAGCACGCAACCCGCGAATCCCACTCACATCAAAGCGGTGGAGGACGAAGTTCTCCGTAGAAACTCTCTCCCCATCACCACCGACCCCGTCACAGTCTCTAATGATGAAATCTCACTTCTCATCAAAAGTCAAAAGTCCAGAAAGGCTCCGGGTGCGGATGGTATTTCCAACCACGCACTTAAGCACCTGCCTCAACAGGTGCTTACCTTGTTAGCTATCATTTTCAATGCCTGCTTCGACCTTAGCTACTTTCCAAAAGCTTGGAAAGAAGCGACAGTCATAGGCATACCCAAGCCGGGTAAACCTCTTAATATCCCGGCTAATCACAGACCCATCAGCCTCCTCAAGGCAATGTCTAAACTTCTCGAGAGAGTCATACTCTCTCGAATGCGGAACCATCTGTTTCCAACGGACGGCGATCCTCTCATAATTCCCCACCAGTTCGGATTTCGCGCTAAGCACTCCTGCCCTCAGCAAGTCCATCGAATCGTCGAGTACATACTATCGCAGTTTTCTTTGACGTAGCCAAGGCTTTCGACAAAGTCTGGCACATCGGTCTCGTTTATAAACTCTATAAAATAGGCTTACCGGCTCACCTAGCTAGGATAATCGCGTCGTTTCTCAAAGACCGCACGTTTCGTTTCAAACATGAAGGCACGCTCTCCGCGCCTCGTCCCATAAAGGCTGGAGTCCCTCAAGGCTCAGTCCGCGCCCCTCTTTTGTATACCGTATACATTAACGACATTCCCATCCCAGCTAAAGTCGTCGAACTCGCTCTCTTTGCCGACGACACTGCCCTTTACACCAAAGGCCGCAGAGCCTCGGGTCTCGTCACCAGACTTCAAAAGGCTGTAAACGCCCTCGGTGCTTGGTTTAAAAAATGGCGTATCGATGTGAACCCAGATAAGATCTCTGCGGTTTACTTCGACTACAGACGCAGTCGTATCCCCGACAATCTCCAAGTGAGAATGCAAAGCACTCCCATCCCCTGGAAGCGCAGTACCAAATATTTAGGCGTCATATTAGACCAGACGCTTTCATTCAATCCTCACGTCGATAGAGTAACGAAACTCGCACGTTTTTACCTAGGCCGGCTTTACAGTATGTTAGGTAGAAAAAGTAAAATGTCCTTCAGAAACAAACGTACGCTTTATAAGGTCTGCGTTAGACCAGTCATGTCATATGCCTCGCCAGTCTTTGCCCACGCCAAACCCTCCGTCCTGCACAAACTGCAGGTAGTTCAAAACCTCTTCTGCCGCAGGGCCACAAACGCACCTTGGTACGTGCGCAACGCGGACCTGCACAGAGATCTTGAACTGCCTACAGTACAACAGTATCTAAAAACACTCTCAGAATCGTTCTTCAAACGCGCCGAATCCCATCCCAATCCACTAGTTCGAAATTCAGTCTCATATACTGCTCCTGTCTTAGATTCGGTATACAAAGTCGCTAGACCGAGAAACACGCCTACAAGCGAACGTACACAATTAACTTTAGATCTCGAGGCCCTTCAGGCCGCAAATTCTAATTCTAACGTAAATTCTAATTCTAACGTAAATCCGAATTAATGCAAATTTAATTTTTCAATTTTTAATGTTTTTTATTATTTACTTTTCATTTTTGAGCACCTTCAGTGCTATGTAAATCCCAGCGGGTGACCCCTTAAGGGCCCCGCTAGCGCGGCCTCTTTCTCCAATTGGCCGTCGCTCAGATGAAGGCTGAGTGGCAAAAATGCACGAGCCGACAGGGGGTTTTTTAGTGGGTATGGTTCTGGTAGGCGTCGGGACGAGTCCCACATAACTTCGATCGCGCGCGCGGAGTATGCGTCAGAGCATTTTTTATATCCTCCTACCCTTCCCGTGGAGGGGAACCAAAAAAAAAAAAGCACTTCGTGGATGAAACTCATTATACGAAGAATCAGGTACTTATTAACTTAATGTTGGTTGAAAACCTCAACGCGATCTTTTCACACAAATATATAAAGTAACGTGATAGAGGTTTGAAATACAAATTAAATATTATTTATTCTATTATTATTTCTTATTTATCTTAGTTCTAGTTCAGAAAATTTGTATTTTTTGTAACCTCCAACACATTTTTTTAATTAATTATCATCGAATACAAGCTTTCATTTGTTTAGCTATTGCATACTTTCATATTTTTAGGCATTATTGAGTTTGAAACTGTAAATCAAAACAACAAAATATCTTTAACAAACATTTGTACAGACCGTTTGTCCAACATCAAACAATACATTTCTAATCATATTCATTATAAAACCAAATGAAAAACACGAACTCATAATACCCTTCGGAATTCCCAAAGGAGATATCAAAGTTCACAGCCCTCACGGCGTAATTGTTATAATTTAGGTAGCAATAGCATACCAACTTGACGACAATAATTATTGAAACCTCTAATATCTGAACGTTGGTAACGTAAAATTGTAACGTTCACATTCGTGAGCCGGGTAAACAAATAAGTTTGGTTTTAATGTATGATGCGAATTCGCATGTGGCTGTAATTAGGACATAATATATAGACTAAAAATCTATCTCATTATCCATTTTATTTGTCTAGTTTAACTATTGTTCATTTTGTCTGCGGTATTGTTCAATTTTGATTGGCAATTAAATTTTAAATGGCACGTTTGGGGTTATAGTTTGCTAATTAAACTAAATGTGCAAAATATGTTTAATGGCTTTTAATAAAAGGTAAATTATTGTCCAGATTTGGAAATCATATTCAATTTAGTATTATTATGAGTTTTAAACTAAATATATCTAGACATAACAATATTTTGTTGTAGAAAAGATACAAATCATAGTATTTTAGCATATCTCCATTTCAGTAATTACCAGAAACCAAAAAAGCTTTAATCTTACATTAACAATTCCACATTCGCATGTAGAAACAAAAAATATATTTTAAACTCTTGAAACAGATATTTAAACATTTTATTTCAAAAAATAAACAAAAAGCAATTGGTGGGGCATTTTACAACATAGCAGTATTTCGGCCGATTCCACTGCGGTCGCATCCAGGAAATGAATTGCCAAATATCGGCCATTTCAGCCATTAACAACATCCGCTAGATGTACACAGCCCGTATGTCGCGCCATGTCCGCAAATAATGTACACAAAACAACGCATCAACGTCAGAACTTTCAACTTTATATCGATCTTATTACCTTCTCTGTAAGAGTTTAAATCCCACCTGCTTCCATGTGCTTTCACTGTGTTTGTGACTATACCCACCCGCATCTGCCTACTTTTGTGGACACGAAAAAACCATTGTTTGTACAGTGGTTTTTTCTGCAGGTAATGTTTCTACGTATTTTGTGGCTAAAAGATATGGTATGGTAAGTGGTAAACCATCCTCCAACTATAAAAGTCCGAGGATTATATCGAGATTGAGACAAACAATTGGTGTTGCTTACAGGTTCTATTTAAATGTAAGTATAGATGGTTCAAGTCATTCGTGCACTTACAATCAGTACATTTTTGTCCCGCACATATACTCGTAGTTGTTGTCTGTATAAAAACTTAACACACACAGTCCCACATAACTCCGTATCGCGCGCGGCGGGGTATGTGGAAGAGCATTTTTAGGTCCTCCTGCCCTCGCCTTGGAGGGGAACAAAAAAAACAAAATAATGGGTCCGCGCGCACAAATGACTTGCACGATCATGTTTGATATATTAGGTCTTCCTGTGTTTGTCCATTTATAATAAAGGCGTTGTTAAATTTTGGACTATAAGAGTTAAGAAAATTAGATTTTATGAAAGTATTGCCAGTCCCATCAGGGTTAAAGTCCAGTTTTTGTAAAATAAAAAGCAGGATTATTATATTAAGAAAGTATTGCCAGTCCCATCAGGGTTAAAGTCCAGTTTTCGTAAAATAAAAAGCAGGATTATTATAACTTATGTTATGAGGACATAAACAATTTGTCTACAATTATTCTTTGGAAAATTACCAAATGATATGTAGACAGACCTATTTTATTAACTTAGTTAGGTATAATTAATTTTCTACAAGTTCTCGAGGCTTTTCATTTTATGAGCGCAAATATTGTCTGTCGTTCGAGTAACCTACTGATTGAGAATTGAGAGTAATTCAGGACGATCTTAGTAACTGTGGGCGGTTTGTGTGACAACTATTCGTTCTATATTTTTAATTAAATGACACAATTTTAGTTTATTCTTTTTAAAAAGTAAAATGTCCTTTGCAAGAAGAATTTCAAAATTACAATAGTAATTCTACTAGTATTTGTATTTTTTTATAATTTGAGTAAATATTTAATACAATCTTGTATTAACATCGTATGCCATTCAATTAACTTTTGCCACAAAAAACACAATCAGAAACGTCACTACCATAAAGTCACTGCCACAACTACAGCTATACTTTACATAAAATATAAAAGCTACTAATCATCAGCAGACGAAGCGACGAAGCTTAACGATTTCCGATAGCTAGGCATTGCCGGCACGACAGCAGTTACCTGCAAACTGCTCGAGATACAGCGAGGCGTATCGCTACACTAATGAATTTCCTACTCTCATTTAGTGGGAACCAGCCTTAACCGCTTAGGGCTTATTGCGTAGTTTTTTTTTTTTTTTTTTTTTTGTTC
The DNA here is from genome assembly GCA_923062675.1 of Marasmarcha lunaedactyla. Lineage (NCBI taxonomy): Eukaryota > Metazoa > Arthropoda > Insecta > Lepidoptera > Pterophoridae > Marasmarcha > Marasmarcha lunaedactyla. Next base: position 18,587,963 of record OV281352.1, on the reverse strand, counting down.
CCCTCCGCGGGAAGGGCAGGAGGATAAAAATGCTCTGACGCATACTCCGGCGCGATTCCGAAGTTATGTGGGACTCGTCCCGACGCCTACCAGAACCATACCCACTAAAAACCCCCTGTCGGCTCGTGCATTTTTGCCACTCAGCCTTCATCGGAGCGACGGCCAATTGGAGAAAGAGGCCGCGCTAGCGGGGCCCTTAAGGGGTCACCCGCTGGGATTTACATAGCACTGAAGGTGCTCAAAAATTAAAAGTAAAATAAAACATTAAAAATGAAAAGTAAATAATGAAAACATTAAAAATGGAAAAATTAAATTTGCATTAATTAGAATTAGAATTTACGTTAGAATAAGAATTTGCGGCCAGAAGGGCCTCGAGATCGCGTGACAGTCTGGTGGATGAGTACGTTTGCGCATTTCTAGGCCTAGCGACTTTGAACTTCGAGTCTAACACAGGAGCAGCATATGAGACAGAATCACGAACTAGAGGATTGGGATGGGTTTCGGAGCGTTTGAAGAACGCTTCAGAGAGTGTTTTGAGATATTGTTGTACTGTAGGCAGTTCAAGATCTCTATGCAAGTCCGCGTTACGCACGTACCACGGTGCGCCTGTGGCCCGGCGGCAAAAGAGGTTTTGAACTACCTGCAGTTTGTGCAGGAGGGAGGGTTTGGCGTGGGCAAAGATTGGCGAGGCATACGTCATGACGGGTCTAACGCAGACCTTGTAAAGTGTACGTTTGTTTCTGAGGGACATTTTACTTTTTCTACCTAACATGCTATTTAGGCGGACTAAATAGTGACGAGCGAGTTTCGAAACTCTTTCAACGTGTGGCTTGAAAGAAAGCGTCGGATCTAATGTGACGCCTAAGTATTTAGTACTGCGCTTCCAGGGGATGGGAATGCCTAACATTCGAACGTGGGGATCGCCATCGGGACGACGGCGTTTGTGGTCGAAGCGCATCGCAGAACTCTTTTCAGGGTTCACATCGATGCGCCATTCTTGAAACCATGCACCAAGGGCGTTTACGGCCTTTTGGAGTCTGGTTACAAGGCGCCGAACACCGTGGCCTTTGGTATAGAGTGCGGTGTCGTCAGCGAAGAGGGCGAGTTCGACGCCTTTCGGCGGGATGGGAATGTCGTTGGTGTACACGGTGTACAGCAGAGGGGCGAGGACTGAGCCTTGAGGGACTCCAGCCTTTATGGGACGAGGTGCAGAAAGCGTGCCTTCGTGTTTAAATCGAAACGTACGGTCTTTGAGAAACGACGCTATTATCCTGACTAGGCGATCCGGTAAGCCTATCTTGTAGAGTTTATAAACGAGACCGCTGTGCCAGACTTTATCGAAAGCCTTGGCTACGTCAAAGAAAACCGCGACTGTTTTATAACGACGCGGATAGAAACCGTCAAGTATATACTCGACGATTCGGTGGACTTGCTGAGGGCAGGAGTGTTTAGCGCGAAAGCCGAACTGATGGGGAATAATGAGAGGATCGCCATCCGTTGGAAACAGATGGTTCCGCATTCGAGAAAGTATGACTCTCTCGAGAAGTTTAGACATTGCCTTGAGGAGGCTGATGGGTCTGTGATTAGCCGGGACGTTCAGAGGTTTGCCCGGCTTGGGAATGCCTATGACTGTCGCTTCTTTCCAAGCTTTTGGAAAGTAGCTATGGTCGAAGCAGGCATTGAAAATGATAGCTAACAAGGTAAGCATCTGTTGAGGTAGGTGCTTAAGTGCGTGGTTGGAAATTCCATCCGCACCCGGAGCCTTTTTGGACTTTTGATTTCTAATGAGAAGCAAGATTTCGTCATTAGAGACTGTGACAGGGTCTGCGGTGATGGGGAGAGAGTCTCTGCGAAGGACTTCGTCCTCCACCGCCTGGATGTGCGAGGGATCAGCAGGTTGCGTGCTGGGCGAGCATTGTGCGGCAATGCTGTCGGCGAAGCATTCGGCTTTCTCTTCGACTTCGAAGGCAGTAGTGCCATCGGGACGAGTGAGAGGAGGAACGTGAGAGACGGTGTCTACGCGTAAGGCTCGGGCCATGCTATAGTACGCTTGGTGGGACGGAGAGATATTCGCCATGAGATCGTTCATCTGAGCGTCTCGGAGTTCCGCGAGGCAAGACTTAACTTTACGTTGAAGCTGATTCGCAGCTGTTCTATAGGCGGGCGTGGGATATTTCTTGGCTCTCCGGAGAGCCGCGTTTTTAGCTTTAATAAGATTGCTAACGGCTAAGGGAAGCGTGGGTTTGCCGTGCTTAGCAACCTTTTCGTTGTCACTGATGGCTGAGTTGATAGCATCAGTGAGAGAATTTACTAATGAATCGATTTTATCCGGGCTATCTAATTGTTCGGGAGAGATCGCGAGTGGAGAGTTCGGAGCCTCTAAGGCTGAAACTAACGTATTTTTAAAACCTTTCCAATTGGTAAAGGTCTTAGGAGATGAGACGTTATCGTTCGGCGGTCCTAGCACGAGGGAAACGGGGCGATGGTCAGAGCCTAGGTCATCGAGCGGTTCGATAGACCTTAGGTCAAGATTGATACGCTTGATAATTGCAAAGTCGAGGATGTCAGGAGAGTAGGACGGGTTGTTGGGATAGTGAGTGGGAGTGACGGGGGATATGACATCTAGGTCAAGGGAGTTAGTGATGTCGAGGAGAGCGATACCGCTGGTGTTAGTCGATAGGCACGTCCAGTCAGTATGTTTGGAGTTAAAGTCTCCGAACATAATGACTGAATGGCCGAGGGCGAGAATGGCCTCAAAGTCGCTGCGGATTGGTCTGGTACCACTAGGTATGTAGATTGAAGCTATGATGATGGTCGGATGACCAGTCATAGCCAATCTACACACAGTGGCTTCCATGTTGAGGAGAGGAGGGGTAGGGAGAGGACAGCAGTGGAAGCCTCTTTTGTAATATATAGCGGTGCCGCCGAAACCGTCAGAGTTGGGCCTATCGTTACGAATAAACGCGTACTTAGGTATAGCTAATCCCCTGGAGCGGTTTGGAGTAAGCCATGTCTCCTGGAGAAGGAATAAGTCAGGTTCTTTGTTCTGAAGGAACAGTTTAATCTCGGGAAGGTTGGTATTAAGGCTACGAGCGTTAAAAGATACTAGGGATAAGCCCTTGGGTTTAATACGACTGGACGCGGGATTCGCGGGTCTAGACATTATAATTTATTATTTACGAATTTATAAATTATAAAAGAATTTACAACGAACTAAGGAGCGAGTGATGCTCGGCTAAAGCAAATAAACGCTCTTGAGGAGAGCGGGCGGCACGCAGTTTGCGTGCGAGCACGGAAATTTCATTAATATCGACGTTTTGAATAACGTCGAATACGGTCTTCATGTCCTCAGCCAACGACGACTGAGGTGCGGAAGACGGAGAAGGACGCGGCCCTACGGGAGCTACGGGAGCTGGGATAGGTCGGGAAGGTGCAGGCGGAACGGCCGGACGCTGCCTCCAAGACAGAGCCGGAGTAGGTGTCGGCTGAACGGGCTTTGCTTCCGGGGGACCCCGGTTGCGCAGCGGCGGGAAGTTGGCAGGAGTGAGCGGCGGCGCCGGTTTAGGCGCGACCCTCTTGGTGGTGGAGCGCGGAGCGCGCGGGCAACCCCTGTAGTTAGCTGTGTGGCCGGACTGGCCGCACAGCACACAGGCAGGGGGGGAAGTGGATTCGGGAGTGCGAGTGCACTCCTTTGTGAAATGTGGATCCAGGCACTTAACGCACCTGGGGGGAGCTGAGCAGTTAGCCGCTGCGTGGCCGTAGAGCTGGCAGCGGTGGCACTGGCCAGGGTGACCACGGGGGTTGGGACGCTCGACGGAGATATTTGAGAGTCCGCAAATTGTGCGAGCCTCTCTAAAGATCTCCCTCGAGTTGGGAGTATTCGACAGGATTACCAACGCTAAGGGAAAACGCCTACCGCGGTTGGAGTGCATCTTGTGCACTGCTGTGACCGGGAAACCCTGAGACTTAAGGTCATCGAGGATGTCCTCGTTGCTGAGTTCGAACGGGACGCCCCGTAGTACTGCGCGGATCTTACGCTCCTCCGGGAGGGCGTAGGTGTGATACGCGATTTGGTTTAATCCGAGTAACCTGGTAAACGCGCGGAATTCGTCGACGGTCGCTATTTGAATCTTGATTGTATCGCCAGCGTTGGCGGCTTTTAAGTAATTGATTTTGTGCACTTTGCACAAGTTGGAAACCGCGGTCCAGCGCGCTTTTTCACGCAGGAATACGGGCGGAGGGAGCTGAGGCTTCGGCGGGACGGGAGCGCAGCGCGTCGCTGGCTTTGATGTGACCGACGGAGACGCGGTTACTACGACTGATTTTAACGGCGCGGGGGCTGGTGTTGAAGACACCGGGGAGGGCTCGGGTATTGAAGATACCGAAGCTTTCTTAGAGCGCTTCTTGGAGCGCTTGGCGACGAGTTGAAACGCGGGCTCAGGAGAGCCGGTTAGGGTGACGGCATCTGACGACGTATCAGACGCGGGTTCGGAGTCGCTCCCGGGAGCGGTACGCTTACGACGCGACGCGTGAGAGGATGCGACCGATTCGCAGTCCATCTCGGACGAGGCGGGAGACGCGGGAGAGCTTAAGACCTGAGGGGTCTCGACGTTGGAGGCCTGAGGGGCCGGGGTTGAGGCCTGAGGGGCCGGGGACGCGATAGTAGCCTGTAAGGCCTGCGTTAGTACGTCATCTGGGATGGGGCAACCGGACGCCGCGAGCGCCTGGGCGAACGACTTAAGAACGTTTACAAGGTCCATTGGAGGGCTTGGGATAATATGAAATATATAAATATATAATGTATGCCTAGGTTCCCTAACAAACCTAGCGCCTATTTATATAACAAATGCCTAGAATTCCTAAATAAAAATCTAGCGAACCCTAGCGGCAAACCTCCCTACCAGCGGTAGGGGGGCTGGGGAGAATAAATTAAAACTAACAATAGTACGCCGAAGGCCGCTACCTAGAAACCTAAAAAAGGGTGCGCAGGTAAAGAGTTGACCGCGTTAGGGTCAACCTTTACCGACAGAAAGGACAAATACACACGAAAACACACAAATATGATAGAAATAAATATGAAAAAAGGAGAAAAATAAATAAAATAGAGAAGAGAAATAAATAAAAATAAAAAGGACTGGTTCAGTACAAATTCGTTGTCACCGTTAAGTATCCTTTGCACTGAAACCAGACTACTTACGCCGGGCACAACACTGCACTCAGCACAAGCACAACACAACTTAGCACAGCACTTTGAAGACTAAGAGGCTTAGTCGCAAGGAAAAATCGCACTTCGAAAGCACTCAGACGGAGTAGAAAGACTTAGAAAACCGTAGCACGGAGCCAACACGCTAGACTGTGACGTCAGTAAACTGAGCGCCACGGAATGGCGGGAAGGGACCGATCAACGGAGAGCTGGGTCTTGCACGTCCGAACCGCGTGGCGATCGGAGCGAGAATGAATTGCGTAGTGATCGCTTTTTGTTTTTATGATGCGCGGCCGTTTCGTTGTTTGTTTAAGCGTTTGCTGAATAAGATAAAACGCTAGTGGATGGTCGTGTAAAGTGTTTGTGTATGATTATTTATTGTTGAGACTATTGTTTGTTGTTGTACTTCGTTTTGTAAAGCTGTGTAGAAACTATTGTAGAGTATATATGTGTGTACTTTTAGTGGTAGCAGAGTTTCTATTGTTAAGAACTCGTCTGATGCGGTACTGTCCTTCCTATTTTGGCCGCCATACGTGGTTGCGTTCCGGGTAATGGGAACGCCAGCCAGTGGCGTGACTGAAACAAACGCAACTTCTACTGATGTCTACGGTCCGTAATTCATTATTAGTCGATATAATATCACAATTATTATTTATGGATAAAACACCTACATTAATGATATTCATTGGTTTTGATGGCAGACGGTAGTGTAGACGGGACGCGTCCTAGTTTGCCGGCTACGAAAATAGTAAAAGAAAATAAACTCTTCACTAAGTGTAAATAAAAAAAAAAATCTTATTAAAATGAACTATCTTTCTATGAAACTAGCGCTACTCTCTACTCCGTGTTTTTTTATGTTTTTCAATCTTTTCATAGCTCATTTCTTTATTCTAGTGACTGAGTTCCATACATACGAGTAATCTGTCTTACAAAAGAGCATGGAAATTCAAATAGAAAGAAATCCCAAATGCTGCCATTCAAATTATCAGACATCTAAAGTCTAGCCACAGACTTAAATAGCTTCACAGCGGTCCGTCGCAAAGCAGGGAAAAATTTTCAGGGAAAAATCTAAGAGAACAGAGGATTGGACCTTTTAATATACTTTCAAATGTGTAAATAGTATTTCTCTTTACAAACTTTTGTGGCTTTTACCGTAGGTATATCAAACTGCAGTAATATTCACGAGGATTTTATATCACAATATGAGATTGTACTATCACATTCCTCAAATTTTAATATCTGAGTCCTTTTTTAGTTAAGAAAATTTTTATATAAGTGTGTTAGTTAAGTGCTAAAGTAAAAGAGTTATAGTATGGATACGAAAAGTCATTTCCCTTACTAGAAACAGAAATTATAACTGAATCTGCATACAGTTGAAATGCTAATAACACTTTATTAAATCCAATGGCTTCCGTTGGACAACTGCAGATATTTTAAAAGCAAGATCTCTCTCGAGAATGTACGCCAACAACTTCAAGCCTCTTTGATTTTCCGCTATTGTGACCACGGTTATTGATTTCTGAGGGACAATGTTCTATTTTGGGGTGACCATGATCTTGCGGTTGAGGGGGACGACATAGATTCTAATCTTGATTGAAAAGGATTTTGATAACAAAAGTCTGTTAGAAATATGGAGTAGAATGGAGCTAGAGAAATGAATATTAAAGGCAGTGTTGTATTTTTCAATGTACTTTCAATGCCTTCTTTACACGTTTCTAAATATGCTTAAATCTTTAACCATCTCTAGAAAGTAGCAACATACTCGTATGAGTTATTACTTTGGTTCAACGATTTGGCGAGAAAAGTTGGACTATACATAAATGAATCATTATTCATTCACCCTATAACAATCAGCTGCTGGCTGGTCCATATGTTAGATGAATTCATACCACATCTATCAATGAAAAAACTTGTGCTTCCTCATAATAATTTTTCATCTCGACGCTAAACTATTCTTGTCCGCAGCAGAAAAAAAATTAAGATAAATAAGTGCCATAAAACGGTCATTTATTTACTTTTATGCCGGCTTTCCGCGAATCTCAGAGCTTTCAAGCGCCATGACCGACTCAGAACCGTTGAGAATTAAGCTGCTTATTCGATTATTGTAAAAGGATGGTTTTTATTTCTTGATATTTTAATTTTTGTCTGTAAGTTACTAAAATATTGAACATACTTTTGTTTAATAAGTTCAGTTTGTGATCATAATATGAAGGTTTATTAAATATTAATCTTTAGTAAAGCTAAAAAAACATAAGTCACGTAACAAACGTTTAAAGGCAAAAGCTTATCAATTATCCAGAACTTCCAAAGCTTATCAAATTAAAATAAAACTTGAACCGAAATCTCCGACATTCAAATTCAAATTACTCTTATTTTTATTTTGTTAAAAGCTTTTTGTCAGTTCATGGTTCCCCAATTAAAATGATGTTTTGTCCTTTTCGTAATCCTTTTTTAATTATTTTCGTATAAAATATTTTTTGCCAGACGAGGTCGTAAATCAATGTCACGTTTGTAATATTAAAATGTTGGTATTGTTTACCAACTTTGAGGAATAAAATCTTCATTTCGGTTTTTTGTGTATCGTTAGAAGCGGGAATGATTTTGCTTTTTAAATATACATTTTGATAACGGTTGTTATCAAGGATTACTCGAACTAATGTGGCAAAAACTAAAACGAATAGTTAGCATACTATTATGTACATTTTCTGACAATGTAAAAAGAAATCATTACATACAAATCATTTTTGTAATAATATTTTAATATTTCTTGTACCTACCTACATACTTACTGTCCTATACATACTGTTAACTTTCTTTATCGCCGCAAAGTATTGTGATCAAAGGAATAATGCAAGAGTCTCTCTGCCTACTTCGGAACGGCTTTCTTACAGCTTCTGTTAAAGTTTTTAATATTTGTTATTCGGATTTAGAATAAAGGCTGAACTGATGAAGGATTACATCGCGGTAGCAAGTTTAAATTATTTTGTTACGTAATTAAAAAACTTTGTGATACTGGGATGTTTCCAATGTGTCTTCTGTGTATTCAATAAATTTTTTGCGGAGTTGAATTGTGGTCGAAAGTCATGAAAAAATTGATATGCAGAATTATGCATAAATATTCTGCAATATTTACGATAATGATGAAACGTAGGTATTTTTAATGGTTTCTATTAAAAAAATAAATATGTAACAATGTTTAAGTTTAACCTATTAAAAATTCCACCAACATCAAAGCTTAAAACACAAAAACTATTTTCATAAAATTAATTATGTCATAGTTGCTTACAAAATGCAAAGCCTCAAAAAATTTGACGTCTAAAAGTTGGCTAAGCCCTAGAGGGGACAAGCATGGGTTAATTGGACTGGATTAAACCAGTTGTAGGACTAAAGTGTTTTCAGTTAGTGCCAGCAGGACGGAAGCCATTTTTTGTTGAACGAACTCCGTCCACAGAGTTTGATACCATTAGGAGTTACAATGGCGCAATTTTTTCAACGATTTTCGATTTTATACAGCATAAATTGGAAGTTATTGATCATTTGTGCAAATATTGTGACGTATTACAATTGCAAAACAAGGGAAATTTGGAATAATTAAAACATTGTTTACAACAAAAATCTTAAAATTAGACTAAAATTTATATCTTAGATATTGTCTAAGAAATATATAATCAATTCGACTATAAAGACAAAGACTGAAAGATCAACGGCTTTCCCCATCAGTTCGGCTTTCGCGCTAAACACTCCTGCCCTCAGCAAGTCCACCGAATCGTCGAGTATATACTTGACGGTTTCTATCCGCGTCGTTATAAAACAGTCGCGGTTTTCTTTGACGTAGCCAAGGCTTTCGATAAAGTCTGGCACAGCGGTCTCGTTTATAAACTCTACAAGATAGGCTTACCGGATCGCCTAGTCAGGTTAATAGCGTCGTTTCTCAAAGACCGTACGTTTCGATTTAAACACGAAGGCACGCTTTCTGCACCTCGTCCCATAAAGGCTGGAGTCCCTCAAGGCTCAGTCCTCGCCCCTCTGCTGTACACCGTGTACACCAACGACATTCCCATCCCGCCGAAAGGCGTCGAACTCGCCCTCTTTGCTGACGACACCGCACTCTATACCAGGGGCCACAGTGTTCGGCACCTTGTAACCAGACTCCAAAGGGCCGTAAACGCCCTTGGTGCATGGTTTCAAGAATGGCGCATCGATGTGAACCCTGAAAAGAGTTCTGCGATGCGCTTCGACCACAAACGCCGTCGTCCCGATGGCGATCCCCACGTTCGAATGTTAGGCATTCCCATCCCCTGGAAGCGCAGTACTAAATACTTAGGCGTCACATTAGATCCGACGCTTTCTTTCAAGCCACACGTCGAAAGAGTTTCGAAACTCGCTCGTCACTATTTAGTCCGCCTAAATAGCATGTTAGGTAGAAAAAGTAAAATGTCCTTCAGAAACAAACGTACACTTTACAAGGTCTGCGTTAGACCCGTCATGACGTATGCCTCGCCAATCTTTGCCCACGCCAAACCCTCCCTCCTGCACAAACTGCAGGTAGTTCAAAACCTCTTTTGCCGCCGGGCCACAGGCGCACCGTGGTACGTGCGTAACGCGGACTTGCATAGAGATCTTGAACTGCCTACAGTGCAACAACATCTCAAAACACTCTCTGAAGCGTTTTTCAAACGCTCCGAAACCCATCCCAATCCTCTAGTTCGTGATTCGGTCTCATATGCTGCTCCTGTGTTAGACTCGAAGTTCAAAGTCGCTAGGCCTAGAAATGCGCAAGCGTACTCATCCACCAGACTGTCATGCGATCTCGAGGCCCTTCTGGCCGCAAATTCTAATTCTAACGTAAATTCTAATTCTAACGTAAATCCTAATTCTAACGTAAATGCGAATTAACTCAATTTTATTTTGCAATTTTTTAATTTTTGTTTTAATTATTGATTTTCATTTTGAGCACCTTCAGTGCTATGTATTAACCTTCAGTGCTTTGAGCACCTTCAGTGCTATGTAATCCCAGCGGGTGACCCCTTCTGGGCCCCGCTAGCGCGGCCTCTTTCTCCAATTGGCCGTCGCTCAGATGAAGGCTGAGTAGCAAAAATGCACGAGCCGACAGGGGGTTTTTAGTGGGTATGGTCCTGGTAGGCGTCGGGACGAGTCCCACATAACTTTGGAATCGCGCCAGAGTATGCGTCAGGGCATTTTTATCCTCCTGCCCTTCCCGCGGAGGGGAACAAAAAAAAAAAAAAAATCAACGGCTGTTCAAAAACTAAGGAACTTACTCATAATTTTTAGCCGAACTTGTTTTTATGACAATAAACCATCTTATACAAAAAAAACAAAGTAGCACTATAAAAAGCAATAAACATTTCGCATTTGGCAACCCCACAAAACAAAGGCGAGATTTCTTATCTCGAAGCTGCGGAACAATGCAATGGCTGTGTTACATCAATCCGCACGGAACCATTAATCTTCGTCTGGCAAATCCGAATCAAAAGCATGTTGATCCAGACTCGATATTAATGGGTTTTTTAAAAGGAACGGTCAAGACATAGATAAGTTGATGGTAGATTACTCTTAATTAGGCGGCGCTTTCTATCTGATTTGTAGTATCCCGAGACCATAGAAAGATACACTTTATTGACGACCTCGAAATTTCCAGTAAATTTTTATAACCTGTAAAATAACTAGGTGTTGATATTATAGAAGTTAACAAAACAATTCAAAGCTCATTAAAATTATCATTTTGTAACTAAATAGTTTATAAAACACAAAGATATTTGTGAAATATTAACTCCAATCGAATAAAAAAGACTCAGTAAAATATGCATCCAATGTGGCCACAACTTCGGAAACCTGCATTTAACAGCAAAACATTTTAACAGATTACTGCAAAGGGAAGTTTCCTAAAAACATACTTTGTCATATAAGCTAAAACTCAAACTATAACATGTTTTATTTTGCACCTAAGCCACATTCCACAGGAAGGGAGTTGGGAAATGTTCATGCATACCCCTCAGCCGGTTGCAAACTTATGTGATGCTCACAGAAGATTACCTGCCCACTTTTATAAGATATTTATTTATTTATCAATAAACAACGTTACTGCAAAACAGAATGAAATTATCGTATTATGAAATAAAAATGTTAAAATCGGAAACTCCCACTTTACAAAGAGCAGTCATTACTGCCATTAAAAACCTATAAAATTCGTGAACAGAAATGTTTGCGGAGAAGTAATATATTCTCTTCACATAATGCATTATCGCTCCTCTTAAGTAGGTACACAACCGCACAGTGATTGCCTCGGCGTGTGCTTCAGATGACTTATAGGGGTGTGTGAGGGAGTAAGTATGCGTACTTATGGCTTGATGACTTTTTTGACTGTGTGTCAGTAAAAGTACAAAAGATAACAAACTTTGCTCCAAACAATTTGGGCAGTTATTGTTTTTGTTTTTATAGTAAGCTTTTATCTCAAGACGCTGCAATATGAAGTACTATGATAACTTGTACGATTATTAATCTGAGCACTTTAAATCTAAATGGAATAAGGCTCGTATGCTAGTTTCCATCAGCTGTTAAACCCAATGTTTGTTAACTAGATCTGAGCAAACTGTTAATCGATACATCTTTACCTTAGATGTTATTTTACTCGTACTATCTCAACCATCTGGATGTCAGCGAGCTTCATACCAAATAAGAGCACGAACTTTAACACCGGCATCTTGAGCACAAACGTCAATCACCGCTTAATACCCATGCAACTTCCTACATTACTCCAAGTCCCCACGCAGGGGACTGACGTCATCACGTGGCTCAAGTGCCATTCAACTGCCGAATTTGTAAATATTGGTTCCCATTTTTGAAAGATCCTTCCACGATTCAGTTTAAATGGAGTCATTTGTATTGTATAGGGTGGAGGTACTCGTAACTTGTGCTTATTGACCACTTTGCACGTGTAGGGTTATAAATTGACTACCAAATGTATTTCGAATATAGAGTAGAGGGTAATGGAGCGAGGATATGCTTGTTTTATAAACGTTTCAAAAGGAAAATAAGCTGAAAAAATTGTCACGAACATTTTGTTTTCAGATCTTGTTTGAGTGTTGTACTCTTGGGTTTTCCGACATTTATTAAATATATTCTTGCTATATACCTACTTGGTAACTTCCAGACAATAAAGTCACAGTCATCAGTTTAATAACACTAATTTTAATCATATTACTACCAAATTACTATTACTTCAAGTCAGGCGCAGTTTATATTATTATAACTAATTAATTACAATTAATATACGTATATTTTTTAAACAATCTGTATTTGATTTTTATATTCCGTTATTGGTTAGAAAATGAGGATGGATAATCTGAAAAAGTAACTACTGTCAATAAAACAAAATATTCAGATCAAACACTGTAAACGTAATCTCAATATATTTAATAAGGTATCTATTACGTTTTTACAGCTCAGTAACATGAAAAATACATAATTCAACGATCTAATTCCGTAGGTCAAAATGCAAAAGAGATCTCATATTTTTCTCTTGTCGTTCGCATTCATTCTTAAGCTGAGCGTCAGTTGTTTGTAAGAGCGACTTAGAACCGTATTTTATTATCATTTTACTGAATTTATCAACCTTAAACCACTCTGTTTTCAGGGTTGTTTATTGTAAAAAGTTTGATATTGTTTTGACGTTGGTAATTTAAGGATTTTCCGGTTTATATTCTTACCGCTATTTATTGATTTGTTTTCAATAACTTAATTATGATAATTTTATAAGTATGGAACAAAAATTTTAAGGTGAAATATAGGTAACATAAAGTATTTATAACAATTTTTTAATTTAGAATAATTGAGCAAAAACCTATCTTTGTAATAATGAAATCGTATGAAAAATCATTTTAGAATTTCAAAATTTTATTAATAACATGTCTATTTATTTATTTATTTTTATTTGGAAGATCAACAGCGCAAAAAAACAGATTAGTTACAAATATTAATAAGGCTTAAGGCTAATTCTTATTAAGATGTCTTAACAACTTCACAAACAGAAACAAACTAACAAATTTATACTGAATATAATAGTATTTAAATAATATTTTATATTAAAGCCAATAGGAAACTCAAGTTGGTTCAATTTCTACTGAAGACACGGAATTTTCCTTTCAAAATTTTAGTCCTAAATGAAAAGTACACAAAATAAATAGGAAAGAATGAAGCAAAGCTTGTAGCGCGCAGCTGTCACTTCTCACATTACACGCCATGTGTCACATTAAATACCTTCGTAATTAACAGAACACTTTGTAAATAGACGCCTAAATTGTGTACAGGTGGCAAAATAAAAGGTATATGTACATATATTTTAAGGCGCTTAACAAGCTTAGAATCTTAATGGTTATTAAAGCAAAAATTCGTGAGTTTACTAATGTCACAATTTAGAAAATTTTTGAATCGAGTGTTAATAATTGGAATAAAAACATTTCATATACATGTCTACAGCGTCATTGTCACAAAAGTACGTCTTCTTACGGTAGGGTCAAGTGACGGGTCGCTCACTTCCTTCTAATATGGTTACGGAGGGCGCTGGCTGGATCTCGTATTAACCCGTCACTGCCAAATGTACCAATGAGTTTTTACAACTTAAGTACATAAAGCCAACTGCTAACTAACGGTGAAGGAAAACATCGTGAGGAAGCCCACGTACCTAAGTTATTATTTCGAAGTTCTGTGTACAAGTCTGCCAACCCGCAGTAGGCAAGCGTGGTGGACTAAAAATTGCCCAACACCACCCCTTAGTTGGGTGAGGCCGATATCCCAGCAGTGGGACTATTAATGGATGCTAGTGGGGATGTTTAAAACGTATTACGTCTGGTGTAACTCACTTTAAAAAATCAAATCAATTTAAAACATATTGATTGAATTTTGTACTATTCTGCGTGTGGTTTGTTTCATTTGATAAAATAACCACCATATTTATGTAATATTTATTGGTGTATGAAAAATAACGTTCTTTTAAAAAACTGTTATGAATAAATAACAGACGTATACTAGTCATAAAAAAACTTAATGACCTAGTTGCGTAGTGGATTCTTTCGTCGAAGGTTCGAGGCATTCATTTGTGTGTTGAACACAGATGTGTCTTTTCGAGTCATAGTTATTGAATATATTTTTTTATTATTATTGGTTTTCCACCCGCCCCCTGTCACTGTGTGGTCATCCAAAACATAACTGCTTACTTTGGGCCCAGGAAGTTGGTGTGTTGGTCTGAAAAAAGAAATATTTTTAATGTTTGCAATTCAATTTTCTTTCCGCCAGTACGTTGAACAGCACCAAGCTGAGTTCTCAACTACCGGAAAAGATCGTTTTGCAAGAAGCAATTAAACTCCAACTTCATTACTGAAACATACCTTATTTTCTTTTCTCGAAATAATAGGTCAGCCATATTGTAAACCCCTATTGTCTTTAAACAATAAAAGGAGCATTTGAACCCCTAACTTGAGGGTTCTGTCATGTCAGATGAAAACGATATGGTTACCTTGCAAATGTACGGTATCCTAATTCGTACTATGGGTCCCTAAAATTTGTCAGTGGTGTGATTATCCACGAGATGTTCAATTATTTTTGGCTTTAGAAATTTTACGTATGGTTGATTTTGTAACATTGTGTTTTTAAATAAATTAGGATAAGAATAAATAGCTGCTATATCAAATTATTATGTTTCGACAACTACCCCATTAAGTATTTATGAAACTTGATAAAAATAAAACGGGTGAACTGTTGTTGCTTTTTTAGAAAATCAGGGTAAGTTTTAAAACTGTCGGGTTTTAAAAATAATCAATAAGATCACAAAAAAAAGGACCTATTGGCGAAAAGTTTACCAGGTAATTTTGTCTACGTCGTAGTAATCCTACTACGTAGCTGCTACAAAAGAAATTGAAAGTATATTTTATATGTTTCTGTTATTATATTATTTAATCTAAAAAAATAAGTTCTGTTTTATATTTTGGTAAATACTCCGTATCGCGTCACCAGCGATTTTGAGGCTGTTTTTTTTTTTATGACTTCGTTATGAGTTCTCAGCACCATAACTAGTGTTGTCATGATGGCGCATGACCTTTTTTGCCAAAAAAAAAATCTCAAATTCTTTTCATTGCGACGTTTCATTATGGAAAAAATTTATACCAAAAAGATCACGCGCCGCCTTAATTTTTCTTTCTCCTCTCCAATTTTTTGCTTCCTCTCATGTTCTTTATGCATAAAAAATGTCTACATTTTTGTAGTCTAATTGGGTCTGTTCTGATTATTTTATTGTAACTCAATGAGCTTCTGTATGCAACCCCCTTCTCGGCGTGACATACACACTACTAACCTGCTCCTCCTCGCTACGCTCGTCGTCGCACCTAATATTATTTATTTCAAGATTCAACATAACTACGCGCGCCACCTTAATTTTGCTTCCTCTCATGTTCTTTTCATCATGTTCTTTCTATAGAAATAATTTTTTTACCCTCACACACCACGCGCATGCATGCGCATGCAGGCTTTCGCCAATGCCGTCACTAAATATCATGAAAGCAATGCAGAGTGAATGCAAAGGTTTGAATTTTTTTTTCCAGAATTTGAGATTTTTTTTTGGCAAAAAAGGTCATACGCCATCATAACAACACTAGTTATGGTGCTGAGAACTCATGACAAAGACATAAAAAAAAAATCAGCCTCAAAATCGCTGGTGGCGCGATACGGAATATTTACCTATATTTTTGCTAGTCTTATCTCACTCTTGACGAACTTTTTAATTAAAGCAGTTACCAAAAATTAAGGGCTTCTTCGGGACTTCATTTATTTCTTATTGACCCCTCGGCACCGTGCGGTTTCTTTGTATTTTAAATTACAAATGAATAAGACGTTATTTTTATTTTATAATTTGGTTTTATAAATTAGATTTTTTCTCCACAGACTTATAGATTTGATTAAACAAACTCAATAAGTCCAGAATGTTGTATTTCCAATTTATAAACATTAAGAATAAGTAAACAATTCAATAGAATTTTTTTTATTTGCCATCCAGCATGGTAATTCGGACAGCCTCTTGCCCACGTTGCGTTTAATAGATTCTAGTCTTAGCTCTACGAAATGTTTACTTAACTAACTTGTAACGTACTTTGACTTTGGAAAGTCGGGCTATATGTGATGCCTCTCAGCTTTGTTTATTTTAATTTTAAGTTTAAATTTACATGAATTCTGTTTACTTTCTATAATTAAGTCAGTTGCAATTTTTGTTTGAAATGTAGCATTTGTGATTGTGTAACAAAATAATATCTCTATTTTGTTGGCCGAGTATTCAGTAAGTTCACTGAAACCATATTCCTTGAATCACTTGTATATCGAATGTAAACCATTGTTTTTATATCTTTACAGGCATTTCTATTAATTAAATTTGCAATAAACGAGCAACGGAGCATTTGTTTAAGATTCCCTTGCGAGGTTTTGAGTTTAAAAACATCACAATGATTTACAATAAATTAATCTAAAATGTGCATATAAAATCTATGTCCTGGTTGAAATAACAAAACTTTATGCGACGCCTTTGTGAGTGTTCACGTGTGGTCTATTTGGAATCGTAATAAGCCAAAAAACGTCTATGAATTGTAAATCTATAAGCTCTTGCAGATATCATGCATTTATCTTGCTTTAACAGAATATGCTAAATGAGAACGAAAAATACTTTTAACGTTTGTTTCGACTAAATTGTACGTTTAATACAGACAAGAAAAGAATAAGTATAACTATATCTTAGTAAGTAATTATTATAATAATAATAGTAGTAGAATAAATAGTTAGAATACAATAAGTATAAAAAACCAAATGTTTTCATTGAATTACTGTTATCAACAATATCAAGTCAAGCCAGGTGCATTTTTTACAAATTAACAATAGGAAAAAGAAGAACAAAGAATTTAAAAACTCAGTTATACAACGCCTTAACTGCTTTCTACATAGAAAAACGTTGCCAAAAGCCGAGCAAAAATTCCGCGTTGGATAACTATCAACTAACGTTGTACAAAATAGGGTCCAGCGTTAGGTTCACGAGTTAGCCTTAAACTACACAAACTTCTTCACATATTCTTCATACATAGAACTACCAGTTACTTACATTACGTTATTCAAGACAGTATATATATATACTATATATATTATATCGATTGACAAAGGAATCCCTTTGTACCTTGGTCACTTCATAAATCGAACTCTAATGGGTCCGCAAACCCCGCTGACTCCTACACTGTTACTTCAGCATGCAGATTCTGACCGCCACTGATGTTATGCTGACTACAATTTACCTGCATTTCTAACAACATGATTTATCTAAAAGCTGTAAAACTAGACTGTCCACTGTCTAGGGGACACGTCCGCTTCCTTACAAGTGCCTTGGCGAAATGCCAACCTAGGCACCCGCCCTTACACTAACAAATACCTTCTCCGACATAAAACAAAATAAACTCTACTTAACGTTAATAAAGAACAATTTAGGTTTACTCAAAAGCTCTATTCCAACATTTGAAAATCATGCCCAAGACTTTGCTATCGCCTGTCGTGTTACAAAGATATAGAACGTCGCTATTGAATAATATATAAGGTTTAGAATTGAACGTGATTATGGTAGATATTGAAGTGAAGCGTTTTATTTTCTATTGGTACTTTTTGAGATTGCGCTGAGCTGAATTTACATCATGTGATACGAAATACCTTTAATATTTACACTTATTTAAAGTGATTCCACTCCTGTAATAAAAAACAAACATTTCTCTCATTTCTAGTATCTTTTCACTGTTTTAAGTTACTTTGCTAATAACAAATCGTAATCTCATAAAAATTTAAACGTACTGAAAGACAAAAGAAAAGTTTTAAAATAGTATTTTAACCGTATTTCTTCACACAGTAAAATATCTCGGTAAGATGCAAGTTGGCGCCACAGTTGCGTCCTTTGTACCGCACTCCTTTGTCACGAGAGCAATTAGAGCTGACTTCGCGCTATTGAACGGCCATTGTCGCAGGTGACTTGAGCTTTCTACTTTGTCAATGATTGCAAGAGTGTGCGGGGATTCAGATCACACTTTAAGGTAGGTTGTATTAGAAGTAAAATGTATTAGAAAAACAAATACAAATATTTTATTGCAAAGTTTATTGCAAATAAACCTTCGACACATAAGTGACACAAAAAACCTTCTGGTAAGTTAAAAATAACTTCCCTTTTACGGTTATTTTCAGTCTCTTATATTTATCAGTAACCAAAAGAAACATATGTATTCAGATTTACATTTAATACAACATATCCTTTTCTTCTAAATGTTGCTTATCTATCTTATTTGTAAAATACGCACTACCAGTAAGATATCATTATGTATTTTACAGATTTTCTTTATTTCCAGTAGCTGCTAGATAATTTTTTCCGTTATTAAAAGCCATGGTAAACGCACTGGCAAAGGTTGTCACGGCTGCCATGACAGTTGTCAAGGGGGACCAGGACCCTGAAATGTGACACCTGGGGTCGATATTGCCTAGGTCAGCCATATGATCAGTCTTAATTGAAAATAATGTTGCTGTAATAGAAAATAGGATAGGATGATTTCAAAATATTAATAAATAAAAGACCTTTTATATTATTCATTAAGTACTTTCATGCATAATTAACTTTGTTAGCATTAATAGATAGATAAATACTTTATTGCCATCACCACAATTCAAAAAAACAACGTGGATTTAAGCTTTCAGAAATAATATCGTACTGAAAATAATACTTACTCAAAGTTATCTATCTATTTTCAGGTAAGCCCCTGTTGCAGAATACCTAAAAACGAGGTTCAATATTAATGTAACAAAGGGGGTAATTAAGTCTCCTTTGCCCTAAGGCTCCATATGTTAATCATCCAGCTGAGAAAACAATACGATTTCTTGCTAACGACCTAAATACCTTATGCGTATTAAAATAAAGACCATTTCAAAACAACATCCCTTGTAAATATCGAATAATAAATAATGAAAACGTTGAAATAGTAGCACGTGTTAGCTTAGGATGTAGTTATTTCAAATTTGATATAATTTTGCAAAATCGAAATTTGTTTAGCCGGTATCATTTAGTATTTTCGTCCTATGTAAATATGTGTAGGCAGGGGTGAAATATAATGTACAGACGCACAAACACGGGTATTCAAAAAGGTGCAGCACCTGCCTCGTCATCGTTTAGGGTTGTAAGGAAACCGAGTCGTTTTTATTGTTTTTGGGGTCCTTGTACAAAGAAGATATAAAATTTAAATTTGATTTTATTGTCTTGCGTTGAGATTTGTTTTTTTATAGCCTTTAGATTGCCTTTCTTTCTCAAGTATTATATAGACTCCTTAGGGTTCATTCGTAATTTTTTGGGTTTCATAAGTCATCTCAAAAGTTGTATACTTCAAATGATAAGTGAGTAAGTAAGAATTTGTTATTCGAGAAAGATTTTTTCTTTGAATACATAAAATATTAAACATTTTCTTTCTGACTTTGATCCGTATACTTTTTGAAAAATTTTCAATACAGATCTTACAGAATTATTACATCAGAAAGTCAAATCGCGCTTATAAACCCTAGTGGGCGTCATTACTTTCCAGCGGGTGGGATGGAAAACATGCGCAAATTCAATTGACAGTAAAAAATACTGAATACAGTTTAATATCATATTCAGACATTTCGTTTACATTAAAACGAGGCTGTCATGAGACAATACAAGTGTAGAAATGTACATGGAGCCATTACTGCGCACCTATAACTGCATTGTACATTCGGGGGTATAACCTCTCTGGCAAGATTCCAAAGTTTGGCAAAATTCACGAAACCCGGCTTATTCCGGACCTTGGCATCATTTATATATTCAAAATTGAAAGCGCCGTAATAAAACTGTATTGCTTGCTTGAACCAGGTCCTTGACGTGTGATGAAAATGTGTTCAAAGCTTTTATTAAAATGTAGATGCTGTTTTATATAAAAAAAGAAGATATATTACTAGACATATCTTATAGTATTCACAGTTTTGATTACAAATTTGATTATTTATTCTCCTATGTTTTTTACTTAATTTCATTTCATTTTCATCCAAGCAAAACAGATATTTATCGTCGTAAATATCTAAATTCGGTTCCATTGTGTCCATGCTGGGATATTAGAACTCTAAACACGTTCGCCGTCTCCCTAACCTTCCTACAGGGTGCATTAAGTCGCTAAAATGCAAAGATACAAATAAAATAAGGTGCTATCTGAAAGAAGGCAAGTGTGAGGCTTTTGGACCTGTAATTAGGGTAATTGCCAAAGACGATTAGCTGAACAACTTGTATTGAATAGAGATGTTTTTATTTTTGTTTTTCTTAAAATAAATATATACTTGTAAAAGTATTAAATAGCACGCAAAACTATACAACAAGTAACTTTAAGAAAATCAATCAATAAAAAAGATATATCAGTTCCAAGTATTAAAAATCTCTTGTCCCAGGTGCCGTCCACCATTTAGATTTTTTTTTAAATGGCGGCCACGCATCTGAACTTCGTAAATTGATAAACAAAACGAAAAAGATCTATGCCACCACTTTTACACCAATTTTATCCATCTGTACTTTATATTTGTATTGATGTGAACTATCGATTTAAAAAGTTGCTTTATGTAGCTTCCATAAAAAAAAAACCAAAGTGTCCGGGACACTATCCACACAAAAAATTCAAACGCTTTTTCCTCTTGTTTTCGTAATCCGAACATACCTAACTGATCTGATCTGATGATTCAACATACTTTTCTAGCATAAACATAAAAGTTTAAATTTGGAAATTTTTCCAAAAAATGGAATAAATTGAATTTGTTACGGGAGCGTGTATTGGGTTCAAGTGACCGATAAACGGCTTACGTCAGCCCTTTTCAGCCTGACGGGTGACACTGTAGGGTTAAACTGATGGACGTAATTCATATGGGTACCACTGCTTAAATAAGAATTGTTCATTATTATTTTTCGTTTACTTCATACACGGCCTTTGAATTTTATTTTGAACTGCAAGGTTCTATGTCGAAATTCTCGTAAATTTTTTTAACAATTAACGATCACGTGGTTTGCGCAGCATCAAGAGTCTCAGGTTATACTCCTTTGAAAGAATTGTTTATCAATTCCGATATTCTCGCCTCTCAAATTTAAGCGTGTTTTATGTGCTGGGATCGCCCTAATTCGCGGCTCAATCCTGTTATCATGGGTTAAATAGCCATAAAGCTTGTAAACTCAACAAGTTGGAATCGTTCGAGACGTCCTCCAACTCCACATGGTTGAGTTACCTTAAGCCCAAAAAACCGGGTAAATTGTAAATACCCTGACAACCATTAAAAAGTATAAATATACTAGACTTGTTTCTTAATTAGATGGTATACTTAAATAAAATTTCAGTGACAGGAATTTAATAAGAACATTCCATTTAATACGAAAACTCAGGTTGTTCAACCTAAACACTTATAAAACGCTAACCAATCGGAATTCATTTTGTCATAAAATTTGCTCCGCTTGATAGATGCCGACACTGCTGTAGGAGCGAGACAGGGCTTCTCCATCTCTTATCATATCGTGCTTTAAGTGAATTTGTGATATATCTCTGTTCACAAGAGTGAATATCTAGCTATGTATTTTCCCAAGCTTTGGATGCGTTGATATGCGCTTGGATCTCTGGAAGCGGTAGATTAAGAGAGTGCTGATTGATGTAGAAGTTGTGCAGGTGAATGTGTTTATACTTAGAGTTTAATTAAAATGCTAACTGAATAATAGCTTTTAGCAATAATGAGATAAATACTTGTTTGTAAAGTTAGATAGAAAATACTTGTTATCTTTTAAGTTACATACCGCTCCAGTTTTGTTCTTTAAAAAATATTAAATAAATACGCCAACTGCTTAGCCCAAAAGTAAGCAGCGCTTGTGTTATGAATGACCATACAGTGAAATGAGGGGAACCCAGAATAAACATAAATATATAAATATAAACAGCCATACACTGAGAACAAACATCTGCATTCACAACACAAATGAATGCCCCGTCCAGGACTCGAACTAGAGACCTCCGGCGGATGAGGCAAGACTTCAACCACTGATGCCACTAGGCCATCTTATCTTTTTCACAACTATTTTTATGCAGGGTAACTTTTTAGACAGTTGCCCAATTTGATATAGACGATCCGTTTGTCAAACTAACAACTTGAAAAAAAAAATAGGTTTTCAAACACTTTGGACTTCCCAATAAATATCATGATCAAATCAATTAATGTTTACCATATTCCTACCCTTGCTTCGTAGAATTTGGCAAAGATCTAAAAAGTTACCCAGTATATTAAAAAAAAAATTGTGTACCGACAATGTCCGGATGTACAATTTTCACGTAGATATACCCTAGGAAACCTAGCATTACTAATAGAAACATAATGTTTCTATACAATACAGAAACCAGAACCACTTTGTTCTATGACCTATTTATAGAAATATCACTCCAACGTCACTCGCATTAACTGAGCACGAAATAAAAGGCAAAGGACAAAAAAAATGTCCGAAACCATGTCGCCCATTAAATCTTCCTTGTAAATTAAGGACAATAAATTGCGTGCCAAACCTTGTGTCGGGTGCGGAAACAGAAACAACAAAACCGAAAAAAAATACATCCCCACCAAGGACTTACATTCTGTTCTCGCATAGGCCGTAATAATACCGCCACATTTGTCAGGATAAAACTAGATACGGCAAGAAAAACTGGTTCAGTGTTGCCAACTCCTGCCAAATATTTCAACCATAAAGTATTCTCTCTTACATTATGTACATGATTATAAAAATGTATATCTATTTTTCATGTGTGAACTAACGATGCGTACCCTTTGAAAATATGTATCAAGAAAGTGGAATTCTTCCTTTTATTAAACAAAAAAGCATATTTTAGCTTCTAAATCAAATAAAGTAGGTTACAAAGGAAGTTTGTTGGAAAGGACATCTTTCTTTTGTTATTCCAAAGAATTGCTTTATGTTATTGCCTACGAATGAATGGAAAATGCAAAAACTAACGTAAAGTTTCCTGGCATCCATTGCACATACTGAAAAGCTATAAATAAAGTGAGCTTTATTAGAGTAAAAGGAGAACTATGGCTAATTTTTTTCAGTAAAACTGTCGACGACACCCGGTGAAATTTAGTGAGAGAGTTCAGTTTAAAGTTAGCCGGCCGTGTTACGGTTGCCCTTACGCGAATTCAAATTTAGGACGTGATGACGGTCTGAAAACTGTTGGCCATTTTGAATTTCATTTTTAGTATGCACCTTTAGCCATGAATAATCTAAAAGTTTGATAAGGAAGCAACGCACGGCAGTAATATACAAGTAAAGATAATCCCCAGTTTTAAATTCATCGACTTACACATACTTAAAATACCTCAAAATTGCATTCAAAGTCTTTAGCAAAAATAACTCATAACTTTTAAAGTTGACTTCGTTATTGAAATTTCAAAAGACTGAATGATTCAAAAATACAGTTAAAACCCATTTCAGTAATTTTTTTCGTGGCTTTCCATAATGTATTCATACGTGTATTTTATGCGGATGCATGCTACGAATATTCGGGGTTGCCAATTCCGCGCGACGTGCTGAGAATAATTGAGATTATATTTCGATTTAATGTATGCCATATCGATTGTGATCGACTGTCGGAAGTGAGCTCCTATAGGTTCGTAACAAGAATTTATAGTTTGAGCAAAATGTTATAATTAATTGGCCAGTAAAAAAGCTCGCCAACTAGTCCGCTTCACAAAGTTTAACGCTCCTGTGAACTATAAAATATTGTATCAGTGGGAGTATTTAGGTGCTCAAAAATGTGATCCAATACAACTTATTTATAGGCTTAGATAGAGCTGAAATTTATGCCCTAAATCGAGGGTTTTATGGGGTTTTAACGTGAGGTATTTTCCAATAAATATGGAGTGATATATTGGTTATACGACAATATTGAGCCTTTACAGAACAGATTCTGTAGATACTTTTACTATCTACCTATATGTTTAACGGGGTATTCATCTTCTGATACCAAGATATTAAATGTTTTATATTATTTAAAACTTAATGTCGTATGAAATAACAACACAACCTAAAAACTATTGTAAATTAGTGGGCCAAATCCTGTGTGTATTTTAGACACATTTTGTGCACGGCTCGTAAATGTGTGTAGTATTTACTCAAGTGATTTTATGGACCCGCTACGTCTTCCATACAAACAACATTACGATAAGCTTTAATTATCGATGGCATATTTTACCATACCATGAAAATTACAGCCGTATTGGACTTCTAGAAACCAATTTTAACTAACTAGGTCTACCTTTTTGAACATAACGTCTTATTTATTGAACATAATATTAGGTACTTATACAAAGTTGATATAGGTACAAATCTTAAAAACATTGGAAATTTTATCATTACTTATCTTGTTGTTTCATTTTGATATCAAAATAATAATTATGCTATTCGGCTTCTTAATTAATTCTGTTTGCAGAAACCGAGGCTGAAATTTATTCAAATTAAATTAGGCGAACGTGTTCCATGGCAGAGGCAGAGGTGGTGTGAATGACAAGAATGTAATACGTGGGCGGTGACTAGTTCGTTTAGTTAATAATAATAATAATGACTAAATATATAAAGTTGATACAACTTAAACGTTTTGCCCTAACAGTGTGAACTCATGATTAGGCTAAGCATAAAAATCTTCCGAAGTGCGACGTGTCGTTCGGAATATGAAGTAATAATTTTTATTTGTTTGTTAGTTAGGTATAACCTATAAAAGTAAAAACGTATCAAAATTGCAGTTCAAGAGATCCGAATAGCAACTATGGTACAATTTTAAATCACCGTTTAGAAATAAAAAGGCTATTAAGCGAATTTACGTCTAAGATAAAAGTCAAAGATATATTATTTTACGTCTAGTAGTTTAGATTCAATGAAAATATCTTTATATTAGTAAAGATCGCAAATTTCACGGATACAACTTAGGAAGAGATAATTTATCAAAACCAACAAAAACATTTTATTTCAGCATAAGGTAACATAAGTTCAAGGCAATTTCCATTTTCCTGTTTGCTTCTCATATCCTCTTTTTCTATCTACCGACAAAAAGAAAAACTACGGAAATCCTGTTAGTTTCTTAGGAAACAGGCTTTGTTTAAGTCAGTTAAGCTTTGGGGAAACTATGTCAATAATAAATATGAATAAAGTTTGGATGAAAAGACCAATAAATCCCTTGTAGCATTGTTTTCGAAAACTAAAAATTTCAGGTTGAGATTAGAGAGTATCGATAAAATGTGTCGATCTATAATAACATATTCTTTATGATAAAAAATGTATAAAGATAAACATCTAGTAAAGATGTGAGTCATATAATATTGTTAGCGAGAAGTTTTGAAGTATATATAATTTCGTTACTCATGATCGTACTTATGGTACCAGGAAAGGGGAAACAGGAATTCGCGCGAAAAATTACAGTCGCGGGTAAAATTACATTTGAAATCATAAGAGTAATAAAGTCAAAGTCAAAGGGAGAATAAAAAGCAAATAAAACACATCTACTAACTTAACATATTTTAATGAGCTCCAAAAAGATTCATAATATGAAACTAACCTAACTAAAGCCATCCATTTTATAACAGCTTCAAAATTATATCAGCTTCTTAGTTTTATTGAATATGTTATTAAAGAAAAAAACCTCTTGTTCCAGGTACGGGATTATCACTTCTGGAAACTACATGAGTAATGAGATACTTAGTTACCAATAATTGGTAACAATTGAATCAATTATGGTCAAATCCCTGGAGCACTAATTATAGCTATTATAATTAACAACATAATCAGTTTGTGTATTATTCTACTAAATACAGGATTCAACTACTTATTCTACTAAAAACAATTCCAAAAAAAAAAAAATATTATTCACATTTTGTTGTGATTGTGAGTATCTATATGAGTATATTATATTTATAACGAAATCAGTTCCATATTTAAACTATTTTAACTTTTTTTTTATCAAATATAGATCCATCACAGGAATTAATTATAATCAAGAGGATTTTTAATTTTGATTTATTTCAACAATTATGACATTTAAACCACTTGTTATACAATCCGAATAATTTATGAATATTCAATTCCTTTTAGGAAACCGAACTTCAAATGACATAGCATAGGTAGCATAACTTTACAGAATTTGTAATATAATCAGAAATATAACTCGTACATTAAAAAAATAAATATGTTCACAACTTCCACTACTTAACATTTGACTACACATAACATTTGACAGGCTGAAATGAGCGGTAATATATTTTACATGCATAAGAATAAACCTTTTAGAATTCAAATCGATAAAATATGAACGCGATACATCACTACAGCTGTCAAAATCTGTGACATTTATGTTTTGTGCTAATGGGGAAAGCTTTGAAACCAATGCTGTTTTTTATTCCTTTATATATATATTGACATGTATTGATAAACATTCACATGATTGTTTTTACATTTTTCAGTAAATGTTACCAATTTTGTATTTTTAGGGTTTATTTTTTGTTTAGGCAGATGAATAAAGATTTGAAGGTGCTCTATTTTTTTGCTCAATCAATTTGTAATTATACTAAATATATCACCCGGTTGAATTAAACAATAGGACAGATTTAGAATAAGTCATCAGGGACAGTTTGTCTTCGCTTAGTATAGTACTAACTCATGATTGACGTTTACTTTACTTGCAGCAAGCAAATGACCACGTGAACAAACAAGGTATATATGTGTGCGTGTGCTCGAGAATAGTTCAATCCGGCCGGTCACGCACACATTTGTAGCGTGTAACTACACTAACTACAAGTAAAGCTAACATTGCTTTATGGGAAAACAGTACTATAATACAATAAGACAGCGTCTAAAGGCCGTAATTAATATTTTCCACTAAGAAACATTTTTTGATAAAAGCCCCGATTAGATAAATAAATTAGATAATTTTTTTTTATTATAACCATTTAGTAAACAGGCCTATTACAATCTATCTACTCCTGTATTCTATTATTTCTCTATCTTTGGTCAAAATGGCCGAGTGGCGCAGTGGGTGGTTGCCATGCTCCATACGCCGAAGGTCCCAGACTCGAGTCCTACAGTCCTAATAAACAGAGGTATTTGTTCTGGGGTCATTGATGTTTATATTTATATATGTATTCTAGGTCCCCCTACGCTTCGCTGTATGGTCGTCCATAACACAAACTCTGCTTACCTTGTGATTGCCATACAGTTGGCAAATTTCTGTTACGATTACAATTGTTCATCTTTGGTCAATTACTAAATAAAATCTCAAACAGGTTACCTCTGACAGTGAAACAAATGACACCATCTATCTCTTATTAACTACTTATTTTCAATTTCCTCATCACAAACGGTTCTTTATAAGAAACATAAGGAAAATACAACCGATTGCGTAAACAAAAAGAGGGTATTGTTCCTCAGGATACACAGGTCGAGATGGTATACCCATTTATCAAGATACGAGGATAAAGCCTCCGCCCTAAGATTACGAATGGAAGCTGTGTGTAGCTTCATGTCCATTCTATGCCGATTAAGATTACTCTATGTGTAATATTAAGTTGAAAATATTTGTGCTAACCTGCAAGATTTAGCTTATGCACTTAAGGGATAGTTGGTAAGGAATTTTCTGATTGTATCTTTGATATGTTTAAAGTGGTACTTACTCATAGATGGTTGAGTAGGGTATTTGGAAGTAACCCTGCCCCATACGCTGGAGGTCCCAGGTTCGAGTCCTAGTCGGGACATTCAATTGTGTTATGAATGTAGATACGTGTTCATGGGTCATGGTTGTTGATGTTTATAAAAGTGTTTGTGTTTATTCTGGGTTCCCGCCACTTTGCTGTATGGTCATCCATAATACAAGCTCTGCTTACTTTAGGGCCATTGAGTTTGTGAGTTTGTCTGGGGATCTTTAGAACGAAAAAGTTTCATAACGCAACCGTTAGCATCTCACAATCACGTAACTCTGTCCATTTACAGAAAATATAATTTGTCAATTATTTGAAAACCACCATTACTCCATTAAGTAACGATACAACTTAAAATTTTCAACCAATTGCTATGCAAAAACAAACAGCGGGAAGTAACATTTTGTTTGTAATTAAGCCCATTATCCTGTATCCCTAATTATCTTCTCAGGGCAGAGTAATTAATTAAAAAGAGCAGTTGATAGGAAAATAACAATGACTTTCGACAGTTAGATCAGCGATAATTAAAGAAAAATATCTTTAAAAAAGCACCCTTCCTTGAAGGGCTAGGGGTGATACTTTGCCCTTTTTATTCACTTTTCCGTTTCATTTAATTTAGCTTGCCGCCCGGTAGCATTATTCATTTGACCGGTTTAATTCGACACTTCTGTTGGCATATTGTTTGATGTCAAATGATCTTTCCTATATATTCCTCGTATTTAGAGGGGATTTTATTCAAAAACTTCAGAAGAGATAGTTCAATATATTAGTGGAAATGATTGTGAATGATGATTAAGGTCATCAGGGTCTTCATTTATGCTTTCCATCAGGTGAGATGGAAGAAAAATGCATATCCAATTTTTTATAAACAAAAAACTAACTGGCTACAAGCTCACGGTACTAGCCTATCTACTAAGCAATTTCGTAAAGAATCCTAATCGAATTGAAAACCCCAATAACTGCCAAATTAAGTAGTCATGGTATAAAGTACAAGGGTACCCGTACCAATTCTCGGAGGCTATGAATAATTTTGGTATAACTATGTCCCGCACCAGCATGCGACGTCTCCACCCTAAAGCTGGTTGAAACCGGTTATAACCGGGTACAACTGAGATATAACTAGGCCCCTGTGTAATAAATCTACGTGTGCCTAGCTTGACGAGATGTAGCAAGCATGCAAGTATTGTTATGGTAATTTTGAAGGTACTTTGCTTGAACTAACAATGTTGATGAATGGCCCCTACTGAATGTACAGTCGAGCGTAACTAGGTTGACATTTCGGTTGCATTTCAGATCATGAAATGTTTGTATTGTATGTACTTTTAGAATGTAATAGTTTTATTTGAAAGAGATGCAAAAGCCATAATCACCATAATACGTTAAGTATTGTTATTATTATTCAGTGCGTTATACATTGAATTTTATTAATCACATCAGGTCAGTAATAAATTATTACAAGAACAAATTCAATTGCAGTCATCGACGCATCACAACTCGATATTGCAATATAAAGAACACCATCTACTATCTACGGTTAAGGATTTCCAAAGGCATGGAAGCCACATACCATCAGGTTTACCATCTAGGGAAATTTAAGGGAATTTCTCAAATTTTTCTCAGGATTGGTATTCTTCGTCATAATTTAACTTTTCCTCCAGTGAGGTTGAGTAGAGTAGAGACGTAATTTTTTTTTATTATTAGGTTGGCTGCACTTTACGTTATGTTGGAAATTGTAGTCTAAGGTGTCAAGATTTGTATGTCAAGTAAATAGGCAGTTTGGCCGGGAAAAAAACTATCCAGTACCAAAATACGTAAAAATAAACTTTGTCAAGAATTTTACAAGCACTCAGGAAACCTTAAGGTACATTGTGAGGAACCTCGACGTTTGGCTATTTAACTACAATGAAAAAAATCCTCAAGTAAAGGATGAAAGTGTCAACTAAAAATACCAAAATCGAGTGAAGGAAATTTCGAGTAAACTTTTAAGAATACAAGAGAAACTGACTAAATCACTCGTATTCTTAAACGTTTGCTTAAAAGCAGGTTTACAAACGACCACAGAACTTTTACGATTTTCTGGATCGAGATTAACATTAAATTGGCTGCTTATTACGCGTATTAAATCCACTGTTAAGCCACAATTAGCCCACGGTTTGTGTAGCCCACCGATGCGGTCGACCACTGCCCACAATTCTCTCTTCGATCAATGCCATACTTAATGCATCGATTAGGTTTCAATTTGACATTAGTTGGACATAAATTATGAATTTCATCCATATTCGACCGTCATCAGTGGTTATTCACATCTTGAGAATAATTAATATTTCATAAAGTTTAATAAAAATGACTGTCAATCCTTTTTAGCTTTGTATGTGTCAATAATTAAATTACCGTATTCATCAAGTCATAATTTATGTTGTTAATGTCACTAATATTAAATATAATTTCAGCGAGTTGGTTAGTTTTCACATAGTGTCATAGTTTTGAAGAAAGTCATTAAAATGCATAAATTAAATATATAAATTAAATAAATAAACCTGTATACTCTAAGTTTTAGTATATATGTTTTAATTACTAGCGTTGATAAATTACATAAACTAATTCATAAGCTGCTCCTCGTTACACTCGTAATTTAGTTTGTTTTTGGTATAAAATGGATCTTCTATTAGAAAATTCCCTCTTACTTTATAAATAAATACCACGAACACATATTTCCAACATTTGCTACCTAACCCAAAATGAAAACATTATTCCACAAAATCAGCAACAATTTCTATAATACGAAATAGCATTTAGAGTAACTTTAGTGAAATCGTATTTGCCGCATCATTTCACGCGAATCTGCTTATTAGACTACCGACCATTAAAACACATATAATTTGTACCCGAAAGGTCCATATGGACCTGGGTTCAATTACTCAGTCCAACCCTTAGGATTAAATTGTATGGATCAATAAATTTTGTATTTTGTAGGGTTTCAATAGGAGAAGTATCTTTGCATGGGTTGAGAGGATCTACATTATATAGGATGTTTTCATTTGAATTCACTTCATTTGGATGAAAAGTTCTCAGAAAGTTTATAATAAAGGTCAATTTAGAAAATATTGGTTTATATTGTATATATCTTTATATATTTTAATTTAAACACCATTGATCTAGTTTAGTAACTAAAGTTAGTGTTAACACTGAATACAAAACCGTATATTGCAATGCTATTGTTCGGTTACGAATTTGAAAACAAAATTTTCTACACGTTGAGATTGTTTAAGTTTCGATTAGGCGAAATATGAGAAACCTCAGAACCTTAATTAGATAGCATTTTTGAAAGCAACAGATTGAGATAATTTACTAACGTATATAAACAAATTAATATGTAAAACTAAGAATAGTATTAAATTACAACAAAATATGCAACCTATAATGTTTGCAAATCTCAAATGTAAAACAATATCCATAACAATGTGAAATTTCTTTAAACCATTTAAATGAACGCTCATATATTTAATTATTATTTTTCTATAATACCAAACAGGCATACAACCCAATGCTTTCACCACACCGCCCTTTAAGCTATTGTCCTGTACAAAACCAAACATGGCCGCCGCCTGTGGCGCCCCTGAGCGGTTCCTTGCGAGAAACTTTAGCATTCCCAGCTTTTGTCTTGATTGTTAGTTTCAACTAAAAATTTACTATTCACGAGACAGCACGGCGGTCGGAAAATTTTGACTTTGAAAAGTTTTGTTGTAATTTGTTCCATTTCAGGATTCTTGTGTTTTATAATAGGTCTTTACCTATGAAACTGCCGTTTCGCCGTACTAGCCATTTCAAATGAAAATATTATTTTTTTTGACTGATAATTCTAATTTCAAATTAATTTTATTTGACAAACATGGAATTCTTTTTCTAAAATCGTCATTTGTTTAATAGTTAGTGTTTTGTTTTCAACGCATTCGAACATTTTTCGTCATCATGGATAAGTTAAAAATTCGAGTAATTATGGAGTATGAGTACCGTCGTGGCAGCAAAGCGGCACAAGCGGCACGCAACATCAACGACGTTTACGGAGCGAACACTACAAACGAACGCACCACCCGTTATTGGTTTACCCGCTTCCGTTCTGGAAATTTTGACCTGAAAAATGAACCCCGTGGTCGTCCGAAAACTTTGGTCGACAATGACGAATTAAAGGCAATTGTGGAAGCTGATGAAACTCAATCCACGGCTGAATTAGCAGCAGCTTTCGACGTCAGCATCAAAACAATATTGGTCCATTTGCGTCAAATTGGCAAGGTAAAAAAGCTTGACAAATGGGTACCCCACGAACTCAATGACCGCCAGCGCGAAGTACGCGTGGAGACGTGCCTTGCACTGCTCAGCAGGCATACAAATGAAGGAATTCTGAACCGCATTGTTACTTGTGACGAGAAATGGATCCTGTTTGACAATCGTAAGCGCTCAGCAAGTTGGTTGGACCCTGGTTCAGTACCCAAACAATGCCCTAAACGAAAACTTACCCCTAGAAAAGTGATGGTCACTGTTTGGTGGTCTAACGCGGGTGTAATTCATCACAGCTTCTTGCCAAACGGGACAAGCATTACTGCAGATGTGTACTGTGAAGAACTGAACACAATGATGGAGAAGCTCGCACGTCTCCAACCAGCTTTGGTCAATCGTTCGGCTGCACTGCTCCTGCACGACAACGCGCGACCTCATACTGCACAGCAGACGGTCTCCAAGCTACAAGAGTTGGGGTTGGAAGTTCTCCGTCATCCGCCGTACTCACCAGACCTTGCGCCTACAGACTTCTACTTTTTCCAGAATTTGGATAACTTCTTGGCGGGAAAAAAATTCAATACCCGAGAGGCAGTACAAAATGCCTTTGAAGAATTTGTTGCCTCCCGTCCAGCTGATTTCTTCAAGAAAGGCATCAATAAGCTACCAATGCTTTGGCAAAGATGCATTGATTGCATGGGTGATTATTTTGATTAATAGAAATAAAAAATATATAAAAAAATTACGCTTCATTTATTTCGTGAAAAACGGCAATTTCATAGTAAAGACCTAATATATTTATAGTGTAGCATCATTTGGTCTAAAAAATACGTCAATGTAAGGCACATTTTAGGATATCAAATTATTGAATGTAAGGAATCCTTTCCTGATTGAGATTAAGCATAAATTACAAGCACTTTTTTACCGAGGTATTGATTTGAAACGACCTGACCACGATTGCAGTTAAATAATATGGGCTACAATAACAATCAAGCTACATTTAGTTATAGATGTCCAAGAGTTTAAAATTTATTTTAATTTAATATAAGAACCAAATTTTATCATCTGGATGTGACCTTAGATTAATTTAACTCAAAACACTTCCAACAAACACACCGAACTTGTATTTTGGTCGATCACTCAGCGAAGTGGTAGCTACTACATAAACAAACCTTTTGCTGTAATATATGTACTTATTTCAGCTTACTGCTAAACCATACAATTATAGTTTCACCCAAAACAATCACATCTCTGTTAGAAACTCCATTCTACTCGACTTTAACTCACTAATTCTCCAAACCAATGAAAAATTACTATCAAATTGCTTACTCCGCTATGTTGGTAGCAAGATACAGAGCCAGTATCGCTTAGAGTGGATCCAGAAAGTAGTCTCTACGGGATTGCAGGAGCGCCAACTTTACTGCCAGACTACTAATTTAGGATAAAGATATTCTGCAGATAATGAAGGACTGTGATTGGTGATGGATTGCGATTTACGCTTTTCGTTTTCCTTTATGTCAACAGGATTAAGTTTTCATGACTTTTTTATGGTACGAAGTTTATTCAAAGCTAGATTGTAAGCAATAGGACACAAAAAGTCATGCCGATTAACAAAGTATAATTGTCGAGAATGATTTATTTAGTGACCAAACTTTTGTCAACGATGACTCCGTTGACCGTAGAAAACACTCAGTTCAAAAATAAACTATGTTACTAAACTAAAATGACATAAAGTCCTATTTAAGTCCCAACCTAATCAAACAGTAACCAAGCTAAATAATAAATAAAAAAGAAATCTTATCCCATACTATTATGTGTCCTAATTTTGTAAGAATTTGCGGTGTACGTGTGTAATGTTTCGCCCGCTACCCGCTCCCCGCGCGCGCCGCGACGTGATCGGAACACTAAATGTCTTCTGTAGGGAGAACACAAATTACTATCGAGGAAGTATTCTATCGTTACGTCAAAAATCGTGTGAAAAATAAAATAGTGTATTTGCTGCTTAGGAGGGGAGAAGAGTTTGGTCTTTTTGGATAAAAAAAACTGTTGGTTTATTTTTTTGGTGAATTTTTGTCTCTAAAGATCTATATGCATGTACCTACTCGTAATTACGTTTTTGCATGACAAATGTGTAGGATTGTGAATATTAATTTTTTCCGCATTCTACAAATACATTAGATTAACTTCGCTTCTATACGGAAAATACTTTTCGTTAAAAAAACATTCGAGATCAATTTTTAAAATCCTTGAATTTGTTTAGTAAAAAACAAATACATCATTTTCTGTTTAAAAAGAGCGAACTTCATAAATTCAAGACAAAACAAAATTTTCTTTCGATTCCTTTCAATGGATTAAAGTATAGACTAGGTCAGTGGTTCAAGGTGATTTGGTTACAGACAGCGGGTGAGTCTACTCCGTAATTATTTTCGAAAGGCATCCTTTTCTATTATTAATGGTGAGTCGGTTTCGCATAACATCGTCAACTTGATATCAAAGAAAATTTAAATCGTCAAAAATTTTGGTGATGCAGAAATTATAATCCTCTTTTTACCACTATTGATACTACTGATTTTTAGGATTTACCCGGTTCTATTTTTTTCTAGATGAAATTTGCCAAGTTGCTTTCGGCTAAAGACAAGTGAATAGAATGCAGTTCGAAAGCATGCAAAAATGCACTTATCTTGGGCTCCTGACAATGTGTATGCAAAATGTATGATGACCTGTAGGGTAGTTAATGCTTGAAAGCGTAACAATGAAAACAAAGTTTCTTTCACATTTAAAATTTTGCCTTGGAATGCCACGCAGCTGATCCAAAGAGTCTTTAAAAGACCTTTAGTTATGGATGTTAATAAACGTATTAATTCTGGGTTTCCATTCATTTGCTATACGATCATCCATAATTTATGGACCCATAAGCCAATCTTTGACTACTTTAGGTTTATAACAATTAATGTTACCGTGTTTCAATAAGTGCTCCAGTTGATCTGTTTGATTCATTTATATTTGTGATTATCAGTTATATCGTTCAATGAGTTTCCAATTGCAACCATATTCTACTTAGAATCCTAAGGTCCCTACAAACTTGTATTCAGTAATTATTATAACCATACAGAGTAGATTTCAGCAACTCATTCCGAAATAGTTTTAATGCTAAAGTGCTCCATATCAAATATATTCTTAACCCAATTACAATATTCATGTTATTGGATCTATTTTCGCCGTTTCACCTAACAATACTAGCCCAATCTCAATAAAGCAAATTCCCTATCTTTTTGTTTAGTTTGGGGTACTAAAATATTGTACCTCACAGGAACTCCGATTCAATTTTATAGGAATACCAACCCTCACACCTTTGTAATAAAGTTTTAAATTAAAGATAGTTATCAGATATTAAATCTGAGGACCTTAGGTAAGTTTGAATTTATGTAATATTAATTTTGTTATCAGGTACATATCACAGGACGTATAGTTTGCGGACGCTGACAAAAAGTAATTAGTATAAAAAAGTGTGAAAGTACACCTTAGACTTGAAATTTGCGCGTATGAGTTTTTTTCTGTATTTAGACCCCATCCAGTAAAACTAGACATCAACGTGGTATTAATAAAGTATTTGAATAATTTTTGTGTTATTGATTTAGTTTCAATTTGGCAAAGTCGCAAAAATAATTTTTAATATTTCTTAGGTGCGAGTACACGACAGCCTTAATAATCCCACTGCAAGGACATTAGCCCCACCCAACTAAGGGGTGGTTTCAAGCAATATTTACTTCAGCACGCGTGCCTACTGCGGGTTGGCAAACTTCACACACACCTTCGAAATTGTGTCCCTCACGATGTTTTGCTTTACCTTTAGAGCAGTCGGCTTAATGTCGGCTAAGTTGCGAAAAATCATTGGTACTCTTGGCAGTCACCAGTTTCGAACGTAGAACTTTAAGATCGAGAGATCAGCACCTTACCTACTACACCACCGACGCTCGAAAAACAAGATAAGAGTACCTACTACTAGTTGAAACATAATAGCGAACAAAATGCCTCTACAATTGACATATAACGTCGAAAACATTGGAAAACCCTTCGTATTTTCATCAACAACCACAAAAGTACTTCATCTAATTTGCCATTCTTTCCCAATCGTCGCGGAGCATGGGGTCAAATAATAAGGAAGCGGACCCAATAGGCGTTTCGTAAAATTTATCGCCA
This sequence comes from Marasmarcha lunaedactyla, assembly GCA_923062675.1. Classification (NCBI taxonomy): domain Eukaryota; kingdom Metazoa; phylum Arthropoda; class Insecta; order Lepidoptera; family Pterophoridae; genus Marasmarcha; species Marasmarcha lunaedactyla. Next base: position 18,551,467 of record OV281352.1, on the reverse strand, counting down.
AAGATTCAAGGCACAAATAGCGTTTGTCGGAAGCCCCGCCCTAGTGTGGCAATGGCTTTATTTATGGCTCCAAGCTAAGCTGTAAAGGAGGTTTCATTCGAAAGGACAAGGGTGCTCGGAATACTAAGGGAGGCCCCGTTTGAAATTGTAAAACAGTTTGGTTGTGTCTGACAATGTCGTTATTTTGGTTATTGGGCAAAGCATTGTAGAGTGGCCGTAATCGAATTTGAAATGTAATTTCTTTTGTCGGTTTATTTGTTATTACAAATTAATTTTGAACAATGAAACTAGGTATTAAATGAAATTTGATGTAGGAATTTGAATTCTTTTGGGATGACTTAAAAGTAATTAAATTAAAAGAACATATCTTGTTCATTCGATCTATTCGCAAATTTGCTGCTTAAGCACAGCCGAATTAGGTAATTGTGGCTTTTCATGTTATTAAAAGATTTCTTGGTGTCACGTTTTGGCATTAGTTCTAATTTACAACAATTTTTGTTTGTGACAAAAATGTTTAAAGAATTTCAACAAATTTATATCTAATTCAGTAACTAAAAGCAGAAAAACATAAAATCATAAGCATTCAACTTCACAAATCTTTATGGCACATTACAAATCATTTTAATTTAATAAAACATAAACTCGTCTACCTACATTTCTGATTAAAATAAAAAAGCACATTCACACACAGAATCTTTTCATACATCTCCCGTCACATTTCATCCTGAGAAACGGCGTCTAATTTTCAACACAATTTACCACATAAACACAATTTATTTAAGAATTCAATTTTACCCAAAGACACGGTACACTTACACGAAATTGTGAATTTACAATTTCACAAAACCAGATCTTGACAGCTAACTGTGAATCGTGAATTTCGCTCCCAAGGTTGACGCGTGTCTTATATTTATTCCATTAGTCTTCTAATTTGACTTTCAGCAGTAATTATCATTGTCTGCTCACAAACATCTACATATTGAACGTTTTAATCTGGTAAGGTTGCGTGCGGATTTTGGCTTTGCGGGCTTGGTTAAAACTCTCAACTTTGATGGCTGTTGCGCTCGAATTGTTTTACCCTTGTTTATATATGACACCTAATTGTTACAGACTAGTTTAGCATTAGTATAGCATTAGTTTTTTTTATATTATTAAATCATATTTTGGTATAAGTGGTTCTGTCAGGGACGCTATAAAATTCTGCATCAACTTCTTATAAATAAGAAGTCTTTTTCTTTGCTAAGCCATGAGTGCGAGAAATTCTCCTTATAACGTTCTTGCTACAAATTTTCCCCTCCCGCCCATGGCCTCAATCTCAAAACGTTTCTCCTCAACTGAGCCTCGTGCGAATCCTTCGAAAACTGAACAGACACTTGGTAGAATCACTCATACTTTTAGGCACTAATTAAGGAAATCTCGCAATTACTCGCTATTTCACTCTCTCCCTGACGCTCCAAGGGTTCTGGCATAATGAGTATTGTTTTTCAGCAAGGTTTGATCATTAAAATTAAATTGAAAGCGAATAATGAAACGTAGTTGATACTTGGTATGTTAATTTTCAAGGATTAGAGGATCTACTAAAACGTATTTGGAATATTTTTGGACAGAAATTGTAATGAAAATTTTATGAAATATTATACTTTTGAAATTGGATTTTGGTAACTGTTTTAATTAATGTCAAAATTGTTTTCTATTAAATAGAGCTATGTTAAGAATTTGAATTAATTTTTGGCTTCAGCTAAAGAACATTTCCAATTAATTATTAATATCCAAGTGATCGTCGGCATAATATTATGTCTTTTCTATTCAGTTGAAGCTTCTGACTATTTCTCTATCCGCTTTTATCTTTGATTTAAGAAAATAATAAGGAAATTTTTCTTCATGATCCATTGAAATCAGTAATGTATGTCGACTTAAGGCTATGAAACCTGACATAACTTGTCAAGACTTTTTATAAAAACTATGTCCAGTTCTAAAAATTATTCTAATGATGAAAGTTATCTGAGCACTGAACAATCAGCTCTTAATCTTATAATCTGACCCGTGCAATATTTTTCTTTTTAATCATAACCTTTTGAAATTTCACGTATGACTGCGCTTTGCAGAGCTGGCACTTATTTCGTCTATTTCGGAAAATATAAAACCATATTATTTATGTATAGCCCTATCTACTAATTAGTTCTCACTAATAAGCTCACATCACGAATATAGGCTTCAACGAATCCGTAAGAGGTGCACCGAGATTTTAATATGAAATTGTTTGATATATTTCGCCAAATCATGATACAAAGTCGCCCCTCTCGATAAAATCACCTTTTCATAAAATTGGTCCTCCAAACACGATCCATTTGAAATGTATGACATACAAATCGATGTCCAGACGCATAACGGCCTTGTCTGTGTAGATTGAAAAAAGCCCAAACAAATAAAAACTCAATCCCAGCAACTCTTAGATAAGAATTAGATCAAACTACCACCATCAATACGAACGCCAAGACACCACACGAACAAATGGTTCGCATTAAGTAGAATCAAGAAGTTTACAGAATGTCATTGCTTTTGAGTTTTTTCCTTTCGCTGGAGGAAAACGTTTAAGTTAACTCGTTAGGTGAACATGCCGCGGTCCGATCATAGAGATAAAAGTTACCCGGAAGCCTCTATTGAACCAGGGCCTTTATTACATTTTTAATCCGCGATAATATTAAAAACGTTGTTGGAATCCTGTCGAAGTTTGTTCTTGGTTTTCGTGGGTGATGTGATGCTGGATGTTTTTAATTTGGGAACTAATAAAAAATATAACGTGAAAGTTGATCCTGCTTACCTAAGGTTAAGTCATTAATTGGTCCTTATTAGATATTATAAGTTTACAGAATATAACAATAGGAATATGTTACGTGTAACACTGAATCGAAATCCTTTATCTTTATAGAACCACGAACACACTCATGAACATCGTCGCAAAGTCGCAAACCTATCGGTTTTTTACAGATTACACTTCGAGAGTGTGCGAATACCTTTTAGAGTTGATACAACCTTCCCTCTTCCTCCACCGGTCGACCAGGCGCAGACAGAAGTTCCACCTGTTTATGGTAGACGTGCCGAAAAACCAAACAAACCAAACAAGATATTTTTTGGTTCGTGTCGCCAATGAGGGAAATGATCTGTCTGCTACTGTTTTTTCAGACATGTCTTGCCCAGAAACTTTTTTTTGCGCAGAGATTTATAGGAAAGATACATATAGTTATTTAATAATATACATTTTTATTACTGATTAGTAATTATCATTCCACAAAACTAAATAAACAATAAAAAAAGACATTGTATGATAAATTTTCATATTGCCATTTAGAATAGAACAGCTAACAAATAAAGGGCCATTTTTTTCTCTGTCTCTGTGTGTTTTGATACCTCAGCACCATCTACAATATAATTCATAATTTAAGTAAAAAGTAGAGTTCTCATTACGTCATATTTTGTCTTAAAGAACATTACAAGAGATCATCTTATTATTATTTAGGATAAGTTTGTATCTAAAAATCACTGTTATGTAAAAAATATCATTATTTATTTTAAAAGTCTGTATTGCAGGTGTCGCCATTTTTAATAGATTGACAGGTTCTTGACATTTTATACTAACTCTCTTCGACATGAGTTATTCTTCTGTGCTCATTCTATTTTTCTGTGGTGATTAGATATTGTTTCCGTTAACTCTCGTGTAATTAGTGTTTTTTTAATTTGGATTTAATGTCTCACAATAACCAAGGTTAAATCCAATGAAATCCAGGTAGAGAGTTTAAGTACCTATACTAAAGAATATGCAACAGCAGCCACTCTCCTAAAATATTTCTTTCGGCTGAGAACTGTGCCCTAATTAGAGGTAAAATACAAAGCAGGCATGTAAACCGAAAAAAATATTTTATCTACACATTTAAATAAATCAGATGGTATTAATGTACAAATAAAGCAATATTATTGTAACTGTATAGTTGGCCGAAGGACTGTTAGTTGCTGCGCATAGCTCAGGGGCGTGTAGGAGAGCGCACTTTCACGATTTGATGTTATAAAAATAAATTTAAACACATTAAGTTATAGTTATTACTATTTATTAATTTCTTAGGTATCTGGCTACAAAAACGCTATTAAAAAATTTACGAAAAATAGACTGTAGAGAAATAAGTAAAGAAAATTGCAAGGCACTCGCTTGCGCACTCTTGTACCACGCAGTGGACAAGAATGCGCACGCAGGTGTGCAAGAATGCGCAGTACGTGTCACTTTCAATAATCAAAGTTAAAGTGTTAGCGCGTTGCTTTTTACAAGGAGAACTACTTAATATTTCAGATCTTTTGCCCCTCTTGCTATATGGACGTTGCAACAATTGTGAAACTTTAACAAAAGTAGAGGTTGACGGAGTTAGGTCTTGGGAATTAGAAGGTAAGTTCTGAGACTGTTCACATATGTTTTTAGAGGCTTCTAATATATCCTCTTCCATTGGAAGAAATTCCCTTACTGACATGCGCCGGAACTCTGCTGGAACGGTTGGCCTGATAACTTTTGCTGTTTGTAGAGTTACAGTAGTTTCTTTTGCACCCACTTTTCGTTTAATAACTCCATCTGCAATCAACTTTCAAGCTTCTTCGATAACGCTAACATCGACGTTTTTCCTTGGCCTTCTAGACATACTAGAAAAAAAAAAACAAAAATATATATTCACACAATCAAAAACCTATTTCTGTACATTATGGTTATTTATGATGATAAAACACTGTGCAAGAGTGCGCGCGCATTCTTGTCTGCATTGTTACTGAGCACTCTTGCACGCATCGGACTAATTATTTTTTTATGATTATTAACGCCATCTAGGAGCAGTGTCGGACAAATGGGCAAGCCGGCAAGTATTTCGGAGACTAGATAAATCACTTAAAATTTTTTTCAAAATCCGTACCTCAACAATTTTTTTCACAATCGACGTTTGAAAATCTTTAAAAAATAGATAGGTAGTAAGGAAAAACAAATTTCGTGAAATAAATCTTCCAGAATTCATTAAAAACTGAAATGTTTGGAAGGCACACATGCAAATTGTCTGCGATCAGTTGACAACTAAAGATGGGAGCGGGTGTCTGTCCTCTGACTGGTTAATGCCCATGTGCACTCTTGTACGCCGCGCACTCTTACACACCCCCTACCCCCCTACTAGGTATATATGTACGCAAGAATTTGATATTTAGGCTTATATTAAATAATATTATAGCAACTCCAGCACTTAGATTATTTATACATTTATATAAAGATGAATAAAAATATTTTTTTAGCTGTATGACGTCCTTTTTTTACTTTTCCTATATTTTATAAGTATATTATTAAAACCCAACTACTTTGTTTGGCTATGAAAATATTTATGTTCTAAATCTTTTTTTTTTGATTAGTATTACAATAAAATAGTTTTCAAGAGTACCTGATTGCACACTTGCAGCTGTAGGAGATGTGGCCATAAGCCATTAATCCTGGAGTTTTCAAGGGTAGAGTGAATAGGTCCCTCTTGGAGAGAGGTGTACCGTCCCACTCTTCATCATCATTTTCCACGAGGTGGGATAGCAGACCATCGCCTGCCAATCTACAATAAGAAAACTAAAGTTGGACAATATGCGAGTAAATTGTAATATCTAAAACAGGTTTTTAACCCTCTCGTAATTGAAATACAAAGAGCTCAACATTTCCAATCCATCTAAAAATTTAGTTATCTATAACCTATATACCTGTTAACCTATTTAATTGAACCAGCTTATAAAACGAACATGATCCGAACATGCCAAAGAGATGTATGAAAAAAGTTTTATTATCGACATTCATACAGCGCTCGCTTTTTCTAAATTAATCGAATCGTGATCGAATTGTCGATTCTCTGATTCGTATTCAGTGACAATATGGCACTGCAATTTTTTATGATGTGAACAGTTTGTGTTCCTATATACCTTGGTAAATGTGTGAATACTAGTCATGAAGCGGTTGATTGATTACATATTTGAATTTCATAAAGCATCATCATAATTAAACGTAAAATTACCAGATTTTCCAAAATGTGATATTATTTAACACGCGATCTATATTATCTAAGCGATCCGCCTGAATATTTTCATTTCATTTTTAATTTCATTTTAACAAGCATCACCTTTAAGGAAGGTTTTCTTATACAATTTATATATTCCTTTACCTACCACCATAAAATATTATTCCACTTGCTTGAAAATTATCGTTCGATATTCGAAAAGTCCTCGCTTTCGCACAATTAACCGCCTTCGTCTCTTGACTTCCGGTACAGTACTTCCGTTTGGTCCCCTTCTTTCCTTTGGTCTTTGGTTACTTGTATTTAGAGGAATTATTCAGTTTTATTTTATACAATGAAAGTTTCATGTATACATCGACTTTATTTTTAAAATCTGTAAATTATATCTGATATTTATGTATAAATTATATGTGTAATATATGTTTAATAATTATTATATATATAAACTGCACTGAAACATCAAATCAAAGATACAGAAGAAAACTCAAAATTTTCTTTAAATCATCGATCCTTACTGATCAGGTAACGTTTAACCGTAATTTTTCCTTTTTAGCCTACCATTTCCTAAATATAATTTTAATGAAAAAAAAAACAGTCATATGCACGACACAGAAAGATCCAATTCAAAAATGATTCGAACAATTTTCCTACAACTCTACCATAATAACTAGCAATACAAAAAAAACGTTCATACATATTACGGAGCATAAAAATATACTGACTTCTAGAAAAATTAAAAAGCAACGAAGCTTTTATTAAGAATTGCATTGTGTCCAGCACTTGAGGCGACTGGCGCAGGAAGACGGTAATGAGGCAGTACTCCTATTGCGAGGGTGCAAGCATGGTACAGTTCCGGAGTTACCCTATTCGTTTTTTAAAAGGGTAAAATAATATTTTTGGTTAAATGTGTTGTGCATTGGTTTCGAGTTAGGTGCCTTATAAATATATAAGGCACCTAACTCAAAACCTTACATGTATATAACTTATATGTGTGTGTATATATATAACTTAGTTTTAAAAACTTTTACTATTTTACCTTTTTAATACGACTTATGTTGACTCTAGTCTTAAGGTTTTCACCAGTAAAGCTATATTTACTGGTAAAAACCTTTAATTTATATTTATAAATATTTATATTATTTATAAATAAATCTTTGTGAATTAAACAAATAAGCAAAATAAATAATTGACATTAAAAAACTTTTTGCAGTTGGATGTCTAAAACTATTTTGAGAAACTCCATTTAAGTATTTATTATGGAATTCTTTAAACCGAAAATTTTATTTAAAGTTTTTATAAAAAATATACCTATATTTTCAAAATAATCATGTAAAAATTGATTCTGGAAATATTCCTATTAACTTTTCAAAAGTCAAAAAGTTTTTTTTTAATGTAAAGCAAATTAATGTCTATTTTGTGAACCCCGTTGTTTCGTCACTCACTGTGAAAATATTTCGAACTTTCAAACCCAAATTGTTTTTAAAAATGTACATTTGTTTGATTTGTTATGACGAGTGTTTTCTTTTTACCTTAAAATAGGACTCGAAAATAGGTTTTTCGAGGATGGCGGATGATCAATAACAGAGATCAAATGGTTTTTGTCTAATGAAAATTAGATTTAGTAATAATATAGAAATAATAAAGAAAATGAAATTTAGTAATAATTTTATAATGAAAAATGCTGTCTAGAAAAAAGATTATAATATTTTTCTCCTTTGTTTCCAACAATTTACTGAAAACATCATAATTAGTTCGAGATCCATCCTGTTATTATTGCTAACGTCACCATACATCCTGTGACATCCAATGAGGGTAACAGTCTAAGAAATATTGCCACAATTAGAGAACATGGCGTGCTGAATAATCAGGCCTATTTTAGACCTCAAATATCACACTTGTGATACTTATTACCTACGCAATAAGGTTGAGATTGTAACGAAAAGATATATAATGAGGTGTTAGGAATTTGCGAGACACGCAATTAACCGAGTTCAAGTGGAAAATAACAACAAATGACAGGGTCGTCCCGAGAAGTGTTTTTTGATGATACTTGAATGTTTATTTGATATTTGCTCGGAATAATTATAAGAAATTTAGTACTTATTATTGTGTTTCATACAAAAAAACATGTTTTATGTTTTTTATATCTACCTTGAAATAAATACTTCCACCACAATCATTCCTGTTGAAAAGTTACAAATTAAAATTGTAAGACGGGAAAAAACTGTCAAATTCTTATAAAAAATACTAGAATTTAGGCAACGACTTCGCTCGTGTAGTAGCCATCCATATTTATAACAAGTTTTACTTAGATTACTTGTATCATATTAATGAACCTGTCTGTCTGTTTAGATTTAATTTATTTAATAGTTCATTATTATATTTATATATAGAATTTCAGAAATATGTTTATTGAAAACTTGTGACAATTTGATGTCCCTATTGAATATATACTTATTGTGAAACATTGTGAAATACGCTTGATCGTTCTAGCTAAGGGTTTAACTGTAATATTTATAGGTATCTACAACCATGTCTGGTAAAAATCACAAACATGTCGGATACTACGCATTTCATAAAAAAGATTCAACAAACCTTTTTGATTCGAGTTTTAAGTTTTAAAATAACACGCCTGCGTTTATTTTTCCATATGACAGTTCAAATTCAAATTCAAATATGTAATGCTTAAGTATTGACAATTACTTGTTCCTTTTGATGTCAACTAAAGCATGACTCCACCACCAGTTCGGGAATACCTTCGTGCAGAAGAACTGGAAATTAGCCCAAATTAAGTATCATTAAGAACTTGTGTTATGGATACTAGATAACGGATAAATAAACTTAAGAAATATATAAGCACACATAGATTTTTTTTTTCATATATAAATATTAGATATTTTCATATTTCATATAGAAATAAACTTAAATAAACATACATACGCATCCATGACTAGAAAGCAAATATAATAAAGTATCTGCCTCTACCAGGATTCAAACCCGGGACCTCTGGCATGGAAGGCAAGTGTGCTTACCTCCACACCAAACAGGCCGTCAAAAATAAAACTTCCATCTTGTGTGAGGTAAAACAAGTGCCTAGCCAAATGCAAGACAAAAAGCAAAGGTTTTTGTTTGTATATATCTGACTATTCACGTCAACGCAACGAAGCATGCAATCGTCTTGAATTTTTTACCAAGGAAGGGACCGGGGGTGACTAAGGCTAAAATCTGTTATTCCCGAGGGCAAGGGGTCGTGTCATAGGTAAAAGCCAATGCAGCATAGATCACGTGATCTTTGCCATCAATATGTGTTATTTTTTCGGGAAGTGGATTTCTACACATGGCATTCACTAGCTTAGCCGTCATACAAAGTATTGTATGTGTTGTGGGTAGAGTTAACTCTGCCTTCCTATGGGGTTATATCCTGGAAAAAACTAACAATAATACGATGAATATGGATGTTTTAACGTGTTTTCCAGCTCATTCTTTGATAGTTATTAATTTTTTTAAACATTATGTACATTGTTACCTAAAAGTATACTAAACAAAAAACCTTTATTCCTAATTTTATCACTAAACAGTGATCGAAAATCTGTATTAATGTTTAAGCATACATTTTACTACAGTCTTTAGCCAAATTTTCAACGTTTTATCTTTACCTAAATTTATCGTTAGTTTACTCTGCAGTCTTACATTTTATCTCCATAGACAAAAATCTGCGCCTCGTAGTAGACACGCTTTATAACGCTATAAAAAATTTATAGGGGTCTCCTGAATCCGCTAAATTCAATATCAAGTTACTGAAATTAACTTGAAGAATATATTTAGTGAAGTAAAATGGGAAACCTGTTTACAAAAAAGTTTGTCGTTTAATTCGATTCGGCAGTCTTTACTTCTCGCGAGTAGACAAAAGATATTTAAGGAGTTAAAAAGGGTAAGTTCCTAATTCCTTGTTAAGTGTTCAACACAGCTTTCTTTCAAATAATGTTCATTTTGTGTACTATCTTAAATAACTATAATTATGTCCGTGTCTATAAATATCATAATTAAGGTGAAATCATTATAATTAATGAGTAGATATAGTAAGTTTTTTTTTGTCTTATTCAGGTTTTTACTCACTTTCAAGGTGACTGTGGTTATACAACCATAACGACAACTGTTCTGTTATCAAAATGATAAAAAAACTTTGTTACATAAAAAAAACCTACTTATTTATTCTCCAAGCTTCAGGTCTGTTATAAAGGCTGTATTATGGAGTAGAAAAGTTATTTTCTGTGAAACAATGTGAAAGAATTCGGCTGAATACAAAGTACGGTTTCATGTAAATTTGATTACGAATTTAATGGCGTCACGTTTGTCATCAAAACTGATGGATATTGTTCCGTGGAAATCTTTTTACTAACTTTCCTATTCGATATTCATAGTTTTGCTTTCGATTGTACACGGTAGTGTTTTTATATAAAACTTTATTTGAGACTACGAAAGCATACAATTTGATACGATAACACCGAAAGTTTTTGGAACGGTCTTAGTACTTTACTTCAATGTACTCAGAGCCCTAACTTACAACAATCAGCGGAAACATTTATATCGAGACAGTTGTACCTAACGTTCAATATTATTTACATGGTTCAAAAAATACCTATTTTCTTTACAAACATAGTCTAACGAAAAAATACGGAGAAGATATTAAACGCAAATGTGGGTAAATAAGAAGTATAAGTTTTAGTTAATGTACCGTGCCAAGATAAATGACGTGATTATGTGAGATACGCCCTTATTTATGGCGCTTAACCCTTACAAAGTTATACACAATAATTCATATTTTTCTCAAAATATATACTGAAATTTAACGTTCGCTATTATTTTGTAGTGAAAAGTTTACTTGTGAGAGTCGAATGATTTATGTTAAATTGAGTTTATGTTGTGTTAAATGTAAAGAGATTTTGTCAATTTCAAAAAGGACATTAGCTAATGAGCGCTGATCACATAACCGGGTCGGTATCAATCGGCACTGCCGAACGAATTTGTGTAAGCGTTAGGGAAAAATTGCCGGCCATTGCCGTTCGGGATTTGGCGACAATAAACGAGTGAGTATACACGATCGGCACTTGCCGTTCAACAAGTACTATCCGAATGTGCTGGCCTGATAATGTAGCTATCCAGAATTAAGGTTTTTGTCACTCAGCACAGAGACTTTACATATAACAAATATATCTTCAACGGAAAAGCATAAAAAGTATTGAATAATTCCTAAGAAAAAGTTCTTTTAGTTAGAGAAACAAGACAGTTACGAGTCCAATAATACAGTAACGAGTTTGGAAATTTTCTTAATAATAATATTTTATAATATGATAACAAATTCAACTCTATAATTTTCTTGAAATAAGTATTTAATTTACTTTTAACTTATTGACTAACTCTAGCCTCACCTTTAGGCATTAAACGCACATAATAAGGTGACGTAACAATAAACTTCAGTAAATGTCTACTCTAACACTTTTCATTAAAAATAAGATACTTGCATGTGTCAAAAAGGCTGTACTTTAAAACTACCAACGTCTGAAAAAGTCTCTAACCAACTAAAATACACTTCCCACCCTTTCATGTATAATACATAACTAAAATAACATAGTAGGCAGTCATTATATCCAAAAAATATCGTCAAAGGGCGTATGACGCTAGAAGCCGTTGCCCCGAGGAAGTCCCTCCTCTTACACTTTTGTTGTTACCACTTGACCCACATCCCCTATGTCTTCTACCAGGAAACATTCACCAACACACCCTTAACAAACTAAAAACTACCCTAAAACCTCAACATAAAATACAAATTTCAACGAACACACTCCACCTGAAAGGCGAACTCCCCATGCAATTTAACACTTTGTTTTTCCTTCAAACGCGGCAGAATATTCAATGCTGCTGGAAAATGGTTTAGACTAGTCACTGAAACAGTACTCAATACCTTTTAAAATAAGTTTCATATTCAAATGGCAATCGGGGGAAATTATTATGAATTTTTCACTTGCGCTCGGCCGTCTACCTGCGTCTGTATGTGCTTCTAATCTAAGTCAGGTCAAAGGTTTTAAAATCCGTTTTTCACGTTAAATATGCAAAAGCGTTGCTTGGTATAAACGTTAGCCTTTGGTAAAAGACTTAATCATAGAATAATAAAATTTAATCATAATATTGTGTTAAGTTCTATTACTTTAATACATCCCTAGACAAACACACCAACTGTATGGCCCCAAAGTAAGCAGAGCTTTTGTTATAGATGACCATACGGTAAACTGGGGGGAACCCAGAATAAACATACATATATAAATACAAACTACCATGACCCGAGAACAAACATCGGTGTTCATCACACAAATGAATGCGCCAGCCGGGACTCGAACCTGGAACCTTCGGCGTATGAGGCAAGGCTACTTACCACTACACCACTCGGTCGTCAAACGTTTTTTACCAATTTCGAAAAGTCCGAAATTTTCCACTTAATCATTTTCCTTGAATGAAGAAAAAACACAAGTTTTCAATTTTGCACCTCGTGGCAAGACTTTTCCTAATAAAATGAGGCAGACAAGAGGCCGAACTTCACAAATTGTTGTGTGTAAATTCTCTTAAGGTTAATAACTTTTAATTGGTTTAATATTCGGCTTTCAGTTTTATGTGAAGCTGTCTAACTTCATTATAATATTTTGATAAAGAACCTCTCTTTTTTTTGTTGCGTTAATATTTGGATTGAGAGATTTTAGGCAATAGGCTTTTGAACTTTCAATTTATTAAATTAATGAATAGCGGAAAACTCTAGTAAACTGTGTAGATAAATGATCTATTGTTTTTCCATCTTTACTTACTCTACATTGGTTAAGGATTTTTATTTAAGCAAGAAACCAATAGGCTAAGTTCCTAAATAGGCAAATTAAATATTTTCTGTTGTTGTTCACCCCAACTACAAGTAAATGCACTTAGGATGTGATTTTACTCATCCACACCTCATTAGAGGTCCTACTTCAACCTGCAGATAAATTACTTTGATTGTCTAAAGACCCCAAACTTGTTTACCTTAACCCTTAAGCCACGTGAGTCTCTGTTGCAAACAAGTTTCGGCCGAATGCGACAACTTTCGGCCAGTTTCGGCCAAATAGTTCTTTGTTGTAAATTAAACCGTAATTAGTCAGGGTTGGTGAACCTGTGATTTATTCGTGTTTTAAAGGGAGCTAGCGACCGCTAATGTTATCGCACACGCAAGCGTTATTTTAATAACTTCAATTAGTTTTGTGGCCGAAAACTTAATGATGGAATTCTATGTTTACATTATCTGTTATTTTTGTTTTTGCGATTAATTCAGATATTGGGTTGATTTGTTTCGTTCCACAAAACATAGACATTCATATTAAATACTTTTGAAAAGTTAGCTTATTCAAAAAATGCAACTTTAAAAAAAACTGTACATTTTATTTTATTTTAAGCTTACGCCCGCATTCAGACTCGTCAAATGGTTACTAAAGGCGCTTCTAAGAATGGATTTTGCTTGACAAATTTACACATTACCTATTCTCATCTAAGTTTAGAGTTACTTAGCAAAGTCTATAATAAAGTCTATATAAATTACAAAATTTTACATTTACAATTAAGTAAAATAGAATGAAAATTTACATATTATGCGTTGCATTTTGTCGTGTCGCAGTGAAACCGTCAAGCGTAATTTGGTTAAACGTCAACTGGTCATTAACCCCTTTCAGATGGGCGATCGTAGTTGACAGCTTTTGACGAAACAATTCGGTCGCGAAATTAAACTGTCATTGGGCATCGTTTGCTAGTTTTCAAACAAGATTCGGCCGTTTAGTTTTACCAGTCATAGGTTAGTCATGCGTGGGACTAGAAGGGTTAATCGATGGGCTTTTTAATGCTTGAGATTGATCTCTAATAAAGCTTGCTATTTGAAACATGCAAACTCGCAAAGATTAAGAAATACTTGAGGCATTGTCTTTCTAATGAGTCCGGGAACATATGCTCTTAGATCGTAAATAACATTTACTTATTATGCCGCTAACTCCTTCAACAACAGATCTTGTACCCAATTTAATAAGATTTATAATAATATTGATATCTTTCATCTCTCTCTCCCAAAATTGAACTTTCTTTGCATTTTACTGGATTGTTATTTGATTTTATATTTATTTTTGTATGTATTGTTTAACCGTGTATCTCGTTAAAGTGTATAATTTTTAGTATGGAAACTTCACTGGTCTCTGTATAAATCATATGTTGTCATTTTAAATACATATAATGACTGTTTGTTTCAAGAATAAAGTTAAATAAAAAATAAAATAAACTTTTAAAGAAATTTGAGAAACTATTTTATACATCTAAAAATTATTTACACATTTTTAAATACGATCACACCATAGTTATTGAATGTAAAGGGTACATAAGCTCCTACATTCCAGCCACAACCCAACTTGAAGCTACATAAAAAAGACTTCATTGCAAACCGTCTTACACGTTGTTTTTGGGTATAATTTTTATTCATTTATATGACAATCATAACGCCGGGCAGCTCATTACGCAATACCGCACGTGAGTCGCCTCGCATATACAACGTGTTTATTTTGTGATACAATCTCGCCCGCATGAATATTCATACAACACCCTGCTTCTAACAAAACTTGTTTTCTTTTGCGTGTTTTTTTTAATGTAATATTAAAATGTGATTTTCGTTAGTATGGTTTCAATGTTTCAAGTTCCCAGAGCTGTATGTAACATAAACATGTCCGTTTTAGAATACCAGCCATATGTTTTGCTTAAACGTAATTAAAACGTACATATAATGGCATCGACACTAATAAACTGTTGTGTGACCTTGGCAGTGTTAACTGAGATGTGGTATTTGACTCGCATACATTCGACTTAAAAGGTGGAATCTTTCATTTAGATGGTGATACAAATATTTGATACCACTTCGTCCATTTCGGCTTAAACACCTCCCCGCTCCTTGGCTCACAAATTATATAATAATTATGATAACCAAGTGTAACGCTGCTAAGGTTAAGTTTAAATATAAAAAGCACCGTGAATGAGACCTGAAACGTACAGCCTTATATTCCCTAGTTACCACTCCTCATGATTCTGCTTTCGCCTTCGCTACTTACTATTATATACTAGAATATACTATTCCCTACTTCACACTCGGATATTGGACCGAGTGTGAAGTAGCGAATAGTATTAAATCTATTAAGTTGAACGCAGAGGGTACTGATGGTGTTAGCCGGCGTATGAAAGAACTCGGATCTGAAATCCTTATACCTATAATGTGACATATATTCAACTTCTCACTTAATACTGGATCATTTCCTAGCTGCTGGCATGTAGCTGTTGTAGTTCCTATTCCCAAAGTTCCAAATTCTTCACAACCCTCCCATTTCAGGCCTATCTCCATTCTTCCCTTTTTATGAAAGTATTTGAACGTCTTGTTTATCACCAAATTAATGTTTATTTAAATTCAATGCATTTTTTAAACAAATTTTAATCTTAGTTTTGTCCTGGCCATAGCACTACCACAGCCATAATTAATGTGACAACATCAAACAGCTTTGGTCCTCTTAGACTTAACCAACGCATTTAACGCAGTCGATAGCGGCATACTCTTGGATATGCTGAAAAAAGTCTTTGGCGCTGAGAGAAAATCGAATGATTTCGAAGCTACCTGTTAGGACGTCAGCAATGTGTTCGTGCTGATGATAAGGTTTCTGGTTTTCATGAAGTCGTTGCTGGCGTACCTCAGGGTGGTGTCCTTTCTCTTCTTCTCTCCTCCATATTTATCAAATTCCTTACAGCACACCTCAAATGCCAGTACCTGCATATAATGCAGACGACCTGCAAATTTACGCTCAAGCTCCCATTAGTGATATTGATGACTTAGTAAATTGCGTCGGTTTCCAGCTGGAGTAAGTCCTATGGTCTCACAATTAACCCTTGCAAATCGCAAGTCATTAATATTGGTGGTGCTAAACAGACAGCGAAGTTTGCATGCCAATAATTATTTTAAATGGAGTCACGCTAATTCCTACCAATTCTGTCAAGAATCTTGGTGTCATGTTTGACTCGACGTTCTCTTGGCATCTCACATCACTGAAGTCAGTCGTCGCGTATACGCAGCGACCGGATCGATAAGGAGATGGAAAAACTTGCTGCATTTCAGAACCAGGGTTGAACTTGCGCTATACTGGATTACGCGGACGTCAGCCTCATCGGCCTCAGTGAGGAACTACTTAATTCTTAACTTAACTCCAGTGCCTTCAAAATCTCTGTGTTAGGTTCATTTATGGCTTGCGCAAGATCGACCATGTTTCGCATTACAGGCGTCAACTTAGGTGGCTACCTATCAGGCTGCGTCGTGTAGGGCATGTTCTTACCCTTGCTCACTAAATAAATACGCCCTGCTACCTAAACGATCGATTTTATTTCCTTGGTGCGAATCACAATCGTGAGCTGAGGTCTGCCACGGATAGCGCGGTTGAGATGCCTCTCACTTGGTCTGGATACTTCCACAAGTCCTTCACCATTAGAGCTGCTCAACTGGGGAATAAACTGCCGTTGGATGTAAGGAAATCAAAATCTGTTGCCATTTTCACCTCGAAACTCCACAAGTTTCTTTTAAATAAATCCTTGCTTGAAACTAATATTAGTTTTTCATAATTAAAAACTAATATTAATATCTGTTTTTCCAGAAAACTATAGTCCTAGTTCGTTAAAGCGTCGATTGAATAGTTATCTCGTGGATAGACGTGTAACACTTCACGTGTGTCTTCATCGTCACTTTTCATCAGGTGAGATAGAAGACAAACATCTAACCCTTAATCAATAAAAAAAAAGTTGTCTATTTATATTATGTATCTATATTAGTATTAGGTTTTGAATTACTATTAGTATAATGAATATCAATTGTATTTTCATGTAATGTATTTATTGTATGTTTTGTACTTAATAGTATTTATGTTTTATAAAATGATCTATGTGTATTAATTTATGAATATTTAGCTACCTTCTCTTCTATCACAATTTCCTCCTGTATACACAATTGTTTTATATTTTGTTTTTTTTACCACTATGTGTAAGCAATAAAGTGTTTTACAATTTTATTATTATCAAACTTTCTGGGTTATGAATGAATACTAAATGATTTATTTCTCTGTTTAATTTTCTTAAAAAGTGAGTAAAACTTCACATAATAAAGTATTTGTTTATTAAAGATGATGAAGAAACAAAATATCTTTTTTGGTTCTTTCGATTCGAAAGGGCTGCCACAGAATACAATCTGCAATCACACAAAACACTTTAACATATTTATTTGTATATGGAATTCCATTACTTACAATAATAATTAAATGATCCTTTTACTAAGTCATACATCAAAACGTATTAAAGAAAAAGTCATCAAATTACGGCAGTTTCTCTGTTACTAAGGTTCAAAACGTTTCAGCAAATTCCGTTTGATTTACTATAGCACTGAAGTTCTGTTTGTTATCATACAGCGAACAAATGTGTTTCATTACACAATGAATAGATAGAACAGTTACTACAAATTAGTAACACTAATCACAACCTTCAGGATACGGTTTAAAGCTCATATTCGTGTAAATGTATGTTTTTATAAGCGTTGGTTAGTCACATAGAAATAGGGATAATAGGCGCTGTTTCTTGGTAAATGTTAATAGAAAGCAGGCGATTATAGAAAAAAATGCAAGTTTTTAAATAAATATTTTTGTACGATGTGGTTATAATCCAGAACTTTTTTTCTAAATTGTTAGTCTATTACAATATAATATTATCGACATCGATAATATTATATTTTAAATGGTTACTTTTTTAACCTTTGCGATCCTTTTACCCATTATAGCTCTGTTTAGGACTACAATATTTGCATATTTTTTTAAATTAATAGAAAGTATTGAAAACATTTCTTTAAAAGAATAAAAAATAACAGTACTTATAAATAATAAATAGTTCTCCTTCAAACCTACCAAAAAATATCCAAATGAAGCACACAGCAATCAAATCTAGCTCCAAACTTCGCAAAACGCCTTACATTCCTACTTACACACACGATTTCAAACAAAGCTAGACTCTAAAGACTCCGGCATTTTGCTGATCGTACATTTATTAGGGATGCCCATCACGTTCTCTTCGGACCCTACTTCAGTTGGGTAATGTCTCTTTGTCGTGAATTTTACGACTTCAAAAATTAGTCCCCAGTACTGGACTGAGCAGAAGTGGCAAATTGTTTTACTGACAACCCTGCGGTCACTAGTGAAGAAAGCTGGTCCAGAATTTGGAAGTAGAATAGATGATTAGGGGTGTCGATTATCGTTATTGTTGATTGAAGAAAACTGTAATGCAAATAGGCGATGCTGGTTAAGTAGAATAATTTTCAAGTTTTTTTACTTGTACATAAGTCTACTTCGTTCTTACTTGATACTACTTAATCTCATAAGTTTTTATTTCAACCTCAACTCGATCAAAATATTTCCTTGGGGTATAGCATTTTATTATAATATATTTCAATACTCACTTAAACGCTTAAGCCCAGAAAACACGATAAGTTTTAAATATAAATAAAGACCATGTCAACCAGAATCCGTTCGTATCACATATAGTACATTGAAAAACATCTGTGGTAGTTACTAAAAGAATATATTCATGTATTCTTCCACCTCACACCTCTACATACATTCAAAATTCATTTTAAAATTTCACACACCTCACCTTAAACAACCCGAAAAAAAAATTAAAGCTATGGCATAATTAATGAGTTGAAAATTCTACTTTCAGGAGGCTACTTATCCAGTGTCAGTGTCGCCGTACTTTACACTATATTTACACGAGGCGTTGCGATGTTTTGTAAAATAAATCCTTCTTTAAGAGCAATTTTTGCTGGTGTTTAATAATGCAACAGTAAATTAAAGCTTTAATATAACGTGGAGCTAACGCAGCGTGCTGTTCGCTTAGCTTCAGCATTTTGTGGCGTTGGCCTAAGTTAAAAGCGTTGTTTCCATGGTTTATATTTAATATATTCATATTTTTTTAGCTAATGAGAGCAATAATTATATATGAAATAGGTTTAGTTTAATTAAAATAACAACTATTAATAACTTTAAAGTTCTGCATAAAATGCAGTAATAATATAGAAGTCATAAAATAGCAGTAATAATATAGCAGTAATAATATAAAAAGTAAATCAGCATCAACCATCTTTACAATCCGCAATATTTTTTAAAGCAAACGTTTGATAGTACTGGAATTTGCTCAATTGGTGCCTTAAATATTTAATTTTTTTCCAAATACGAGGGCTATTCAGTTCGTACAAGACAGAGTTCCAAAGATTAAAAAAAGTCATGTTAATAATCGATTGCTCGTCTTTATTATTTTTGATGTTAGTTAATGAAATGTATAAATATATGGTCAAAAGAAGCAAAAAAATATAGTAGCGATCACCAAGACAACAATAGAATATTTACTTAAAGCAAATAGGTTATATTCAATATTTAAAAAAAATTCAATCTCCCAAGCAAACCTCTCCAAACTTAAGCCAAGTCAAAAACGTTACATTCCGGTTGATTTATAGAGCCGCAAGTCTAGCTAACATATTACCAGAGGTTACAATATTGTATGAGATCATGTGTATGGTTTCTGTATGATTTGTAACAATGCTGTACAACATTAACTTACATTATCTTGCTATCTTGACTTCGGTTTGGTTTATAATCATGATCAGTACCTAAGGGAAGTTTTGTAGAATAGAAATGAATTAATAGTATGCGGTTATTATTTTAAATATTTTAATTATAATAAATAAACCTCTCTAGCTTAACTAAAAACCCATAAAAACAACGGACACATCAGAGTCACATATTGCAAAATATATATGCGCAAATTTCGGTTGGGTAATACGACACGTTCAGTTTTAATACCTAATATCTTACACCGTACACATTATCAAATCTGTTTTTTGTTTCAGTAAAAAACTTGGTACAAACTTCTTCTAGGGTACCTCGTTAGGTATAATATGCACAAACTTTTGGATTGGGCCGTTGAATTCGCACAAATTTTGGGTATCAGTTTATTATTGTGTTTCGCCACCTTGTTCAAGCGGTCGAAACGCGCGCTATTAAATTATACAAAAGTCCTGAGAGAAATTTTGCTTGAAGCTGCTCTTTGTGACGTAGACATGGAATAAGGAAGGTTGATTGAAATTTAGCTTCTAGGGTTAAATTTCCTCCTTTTTTGGAACATAAATTTACACAAACAAGTTGCTACCAAATACTCATCTTTCATAACGTTCTCCTTACTCCTTCATCTTACTTCTCCCCCTTGCAATGTAATTCTGAATGTACAGAGCACATTCGATGGTACTTTCTGTTCGCAGTACAACATTTTCGCACAATATACTTCGACAGTGTACGATAAGATGCTTGCAGTAATTCTACTCTCTATGTATGATGAACTAAAAAAGTAACTACGAGTATTTTAAATTCATTCAATTCATGCACAGAAGATACAAAAGATTATATCTCTCATATTAAAAACGAAATTGTAATGGTAATTATAACGTCTAACCTAGAGTATCAAGAAACCTAATAATAAGTTTCCTTGACCATATTAAGAATAAAGGCCAAATTGCGTAATGAACATGTAAACAAATAAAACTTTAAAATATTTTTTCAATAATATAAAAGTCTATATATAATAAAACTAAATGCTAAAAATCGTTATTACAATTATAATCCTTCAAAGATATCTTGTGGAGGTCAAAAAAATATATATTGTATGCAAATGAAGTGCAGTTACTCGGCAACTTCCGCTATATCTTCAATTTCTGCAGGCTTTTCCTCTGCTGCTGCTTCTGGCTCCATCTCAGCAGCTGGTATCTCTTCAAAGCGAGCTTCTTCAGGAGCTACAGACGACTCTTCTCTAACTTCTACCCCACCTTCTGTGACAGTTTCAGCAACATGTTCTCCTTCCACCGCTTCCTCATCAGTTTCGCCCTCACCTTCACCTTCTACAGCTTCAAGAGCGTCTTCTGCTTCTTTGTGATTTTCACCTACGGTTTCCTCTCCGGCTTCAAGCTCTTCAGGTTCGGGCTTTGAACTTTCATCCACTAGAGCAACCGCCTCAGTGGGTGCACTTTCGTCTTCGTCTTTAGGCGTAGGCGTCGGTTCTCCTTCTTCGGTCGGCTGTGGAGTTTGTTCTTCTACTGGAGTCACAGTCTTTGCTGTACTTGTTTTCTTCTCTGTTCCTTTTTTGCTTTCTTTCTTGCCAACTAGTGGTATAGGCTCCTCTTTTTTGACCTTCTTCTGTTTTCTTTCGAGTGGTAAAAACAGTTTGTACTCTTGTGGCAACTCTTCTTCAGAATACAGTCTGTCACAAAAGAATATCCTTCGCAGGCGCACATTGGCGTGCACTTGAACACGTGTAGCCTCCAAGTACTGAGTCCCATACGCTCTTCTAGTAAAGTCTGCGAGATTAAACTGGATTTGATTCCATCCGCTAGAAAGACCCAGTGGCATGGTTGTACAAAAAGGTTTAATTTTTGTAGACGATTGAAAATTAGAAATCCTGAAGCGACGACGCAAATTCCGGTCATCGAGTATACAGATTTCAAATGAGAAATACCTTTTTAGATTTTTCACGATCATAACTAAGAATGGCAACTTGATACCCAAAGTTTTGTTTCCTGTGGGGCAAGTAATATATGTTGTTGCGACATTTGTGCTTACAATCTCAAGTACCACCGAGTTGACCTCGTTGTCAGTAATTCGCTTTATGTGGCCATTTTGTACTTCCATATCCCATAATAACAATGGATTCGATCCACAACTGTAAAAAATTGATAATAATCCATTCTGATAAGTGTTTTTAAACATACTTAAAAATCTGCAAATCAATCAGAAATAACAGTAAAAGTAAACTGCAAAATTATTGTATTTGACATGTTAAATTTTGACAAACCTCATTCAAAATGTTTTAAACATGAATCTTATATTATGTACTACGTATAATCGGAGGTTTCACTTTAATTATTATGTCAAATCAAAGTAAACTCTATCATAAACGACAAATAATTCAATTAAAAAGAATGACTGCCTAAAAGTAGCTGTGTCCCTTTCAAAGCAATTTTTATTAATTATTAATAGATTTATAAAACTTTTACAAACAGGAAAAATTTAAAGCTGCTAGGTAAGTACAGAAGGTGATAGTGAAAGATTAACTCATGAGTAACCTTTTCCCCCTTAAACTTCCTTAATTTTAAATCTAAAAATCTTGTAAAAAAATAATAAGTAATTTGCGAAAAATCAATCATAAGCTACCATTTTGTTTTCTATTGAATCAATGTCAATGTCAAAAAAAATAACAGAACGATGTCGAATGAACCCACAAGTAATGGACCGTATTGGCGGATTAGTTTTGACAGTCAATCAACAATCTGTCAGTTTGTTGATTGACTGTCATTACCTAGAGTGAATCCTAAAAAAATCGGGGAAAAGATATATTTAAAAAAATTTCTTACAATGGTAGGAACGACTATATATTCAAGCTTATGAATGTATGATAATCTATATTTATTGCCCTTTAATTTGATGTACTGACTATTAGTAGGTCATATTTTGTACTACCTGCTTTATATAAAATGTTACAGGTTGAGGGTATATAAAGTAAAAAAAAAAATGAAAAATAGCATGCCAAGATTACTGTATAGGACTTTACAGAATACCTATAATCGAAAGTAACTTGTTGTCGCTAAGTAAAGCTATAGTATAAAGTATGTTTGTATGAATATAGTAACACTAGACAAGGACACACAGAGCTAAAAAACCTCTCTTTCCACTCGCGTAACAAGCAGTTGTAAACCGAAAGAAGAAAGTGTCCGATTGGGGCGAGTCCAACTTGATCAAATTTAACCCGTCAAAAACACAGGCGTCTTTATTCTCCGCGTAAAAGAGCAGTTTCGACCTAGCGCCCACTTTCTAAAATGTTTCTGTACCCTTAACCGACTACCTAGGGCTTCTGGGCGTAACTATATCGTCCCAACTAAACTTCGGGCAACAAATTGTGTCCATGGCTCAAACTGCTTCAAAGAAGTTGGGAATCATCTCGAAGGTCCGACAGTACTTCAGCCCTGAAAAGCTACTTAATTTGTACACAGCTCAAGTTCGATCTTGTTTGGAGTACTGTAGCCACCTTTGGGATGGTTCTGCAAAGTACCAACTAGAAGCGATGGACGCAGTTGACCGAAGAGCCCTAAAAACAATTTTGACCTCACCACTAAAAAAACTGCAAAGCCTCGACCATCGTCGGAAAGTTGCCAGTTTAGCAGTCTTCTACAGATTACATGTTGGAGAGTGCGTGAATGCTCTTTTTGATCAGGTTGAACCCACACCCTTCTTACATCGGACTACTAGATGCAGACAGGTCTTCCATCTCTTTATGGTAGATATCCCAAGAAGTCGAACCAAACGCTTCGATAGTTCCTTTTTGGTGCGGGTCGCCAAGGTGTGGAATGAACTGCCTGCGTCTGTTTTTCCAGAAAACTATAGTTCTAGTTCTTTCAAGCGTCTAGTGAATAGTAATCTCGTGGATAGACGTGTAACACCCTCGTCTTCATCGTCACTTTCCATCAGGTGAGATAGAAGATTTTTGCAATAAAAAAAAACCCTCCGTTCATATTAATTCCATAGTTGCACACCAGTCCTACAGCAAACCATGTTTTAACCCATTCACTGCTGGCTCAGAAAAGTGCAAAATTACCCGCACGTCGCCATACATTCGAAAACGGGACGCCCATTGGCGGCTCCGGCCACCAATAGTTATATATAATAAAATAGTATAAAATAGTATATAAATATATATATTTATATATATATGCAGTGTGGATACCACTCATGGGCAAAAAATGAAACCACAAGTAATAATAGTCCACAGAAGTATAACTCAATCGAATATTACACGAAAAACCGCAAATTAAATAACTTTCATTTTCAAACAAAATAAATAGCAAAATAAATGCTGTATTAGTATAACACTCTGTTTGACAACGTACCTTAGCCTCAGCAGAAGAGTGGCAACGATGCACACGCATGGCGCGATAGGCAGCACGGCGCCGCCATCTTCGATTGTTGTTTTACGGTTTGCGACGTAATGAGAAAAAAATCACTTACTTTCATTTTTTAACCGTGCTTTTTTATTTCGTCACGATTTAACTGAACTGAAAATAAACCCAATCATGGCGCACTATCCTATATTGTAGGACAGGTGCGAGTTGCGCCAAATCTCTCCCGATACATACGTAAAGTTAACACTCCATTCTGGCGACATTCACCATACATTAAAATCATGTATGTATACTCTGCAGCGCTGTAAAAATGCTGTTGTTGTCGCGGCATTTTGTTAAAAAAAACACACACACACAAAAGTCAAGTACCTAGTGTCAATGTCACCATAACAAATAAATACTGAATAAATTAAACTACCTAACCTAACCACAGTTTACAATAATCACTGCACAATGCGCGAGCGCTAGTATCAAAAATCTCTGCAGTAGGCACATGCGCAGCGGCCCGGAAGTCTAGCGGTGAACTGACGAGTGACGAAACATAACTTCCCAGTTGGCAAAAAACATAAGTCATAAATAGTGCAAAAGGTGCAATGTCGGTATTGAATACTTATTTACAAGAAAAGGAACTATGATAATTATCAATGCACTAAAATAAGCGTATTTTTGCATTATTAGAGTTTTTATTATTATTGTTATTAATAATTAACAAATTATTTCAAGGAATGGACTATGTACCTATTATAATAAATGTTTATTTTTTGTTTTTACGATTGAAACAGGAGCGATTCGACTCGTCCAGTCTAGGCGTAACACGTAAAAACAATTCATAAGATTTCACTGTCTACTTCTTTATTTATTTTATCTCTAACTACACTTAATAATTTTTAATAAGAACGCTTTTAAGTACCGTTATGATAATTTTAAAAACACTATGTACTAAGTGATTAAAGCAAAAACATTATAAACATAATCTCGGATCATTTTCTCTTTCAACTTATTTATTAACCGATTATTATTCCCTTTACAAAACAGTGGTAACTAACTGATTATAACATGCTCTTACATACAACTTTAGAAAACAAGTTTGGCGGGCTTTTGTAATTTTTCTCAAAAATATGATTTTGCGCTTAGCATCCTTTTACGGTAGGGCGGCAGAACAGGTGTGTCCACCCTGCACGCGCCCCGCTCACTGGAATTCCCGCGCTTGGCAAATAACGCACTACGTGGCAACGTCGCATTTCTCCAACTAAGTACCTAAATAATGTTAATTCAAGTTCATTGACTCATTGACCTAGTGTAGGAAATCTACAGAGTGTGTCTCTACGAATTTGCTCAAAATTAAAACTCTGGTTTTTGACCTAATTACTGGACCGATTTCTTTCATTTTTTGTATACTGTTAGAAAAGGCGATAACAAGTATGAGGTTTCATTTATTGCCCATAAGTGGTATCCATACTGTATATATATATAAATAGTTATAGTTTTCTTGGCCGCCCATGGGCGTCCTCGGCGTGAGCTACTAAATTTTGTAAAAAAAGTTTGTTTTTATACACAAAGCAAGCACTTCGATTTTTTTGAATAATTGATCTGTGTTCCCTAAAGTTTGGCAATCACAATTTAATTGGTTAAAACCAAAATACAGATCTTTTGCGAAAGTTAGTTACACGCTATAATAAAGTGGACCAAATTAATGGTAACATATTCATTGCATCAACTTAAACACGATTCATGTACTTAAATATACAATACACCACAAAAATGCATAATTTAAAACTTTTTTCAAAAAGTCAGAGGTCAACAACCTTTTTTGTAAACTTTGACTTTTTTATAAAGATTTGAAGTATTTCAATATCACGTTTTAGAAAGAATCAAATTGTGTGGCATGTATAGAAACTATACTAATATTATAAATCCAAAAGTCTGTTTGTTGGTTTGTTTGTCCTTGTTTCACGTCACACCCGAGCGATATCATTATATAATGTTTGTATGTGGAGATAGTTAGTATTAAAAATACATAATTAATGTGATATTCAGACCTATTTATCAATATACTTGTTTTGGCTAACAAGTATATTGATAACAACACTGGACATAAAAAGAACCATGTCAAATTTACTTTTATATAGCAACGTTTCTATGTCTTATTTGTTTATAAATATTATTGTCAGTTGGTCATGAGATTTTCATAAGTAAATAAATTTAATAAATTTCCTGTTACAAATATCCTGTGTTTATCTGCACTAGATTATCTGCCTAATAGTATAGTCCGAACAGTTAGGAGGATGGAAAGAGTCATAGGCGTTTTATCATGAAAAAAAGGCCCACGGACGCGTTGAAATTCCGTATTCCCTTTATAAAATGCCTACATAAAATATGAAGCAAAACCATTCACAAGTCTATTGCGTTTGTGAACTTTTCCACGCGGATGGAGTCGCGGGCCAAAGCTTTCGTTTAAATTATCTACCGAGCATCTATTTTATGGCACATACGTATGTAAACGTAGCGCCATATCCTTTGTGATAATTTAAATTAGAGCAAAATTAATAACAAAAGCGGAAAACAGAACTAATTACCTAAAACAAGATTGCTAACCCACTTCGAGGTCGGCTTTCTTTTGTTAAAATTCCGAGCATAACAATTTTATGGCTCATACACTTAGCTTAAGTAGAGAACAGAGAAGCTTAAGTAAGAAAGCTTAAGTAAGAACAGATCCTTTCGGCATTTTGATATTTGACAGCTGCCCAGCAATCAACACGGAGGAACACAAAATACACAACGTAACGTATGGATGATGTGAGCTAGCACGACCGTCTTGTTGCAAGTGACAGATTAAAACAAACATAAAATGGCGGTGGGCCATTGAGTGTTCCCACCTTGAAAAAATATATTTGAATGTTTTTGTTGTATTTGTCTTTGTTCAAAATATAATAAATATATGCGATCGATATCATTACTTACTTTGTCACAACTGTCTATTATGAACTGTCATCGAGAAAATAAAGAAACGGAAATAGTATAATTATGCAATAACATTTTTGCAGCATATACAAAACCTAAAATTTTGTTCAAACAGATGACCCATTTTCTTCCGCATGCATAAAAAGTTTGATAAACTCTGACATTAAAACGAAGACCTTGGGCGGCTTCGGCGTGAGAGTTAAGAATCCGCATTTTTAATAACATAAGTCTAGTTATTGGATCCCTAGGCCGTTTAGGAGTTGGATAGATTATTAGTGTATAGCGCATTTACAAAAATGTCAGTAATTTTTACTGTAATTTGGCTGAGAAAATCAGGTTTGAAAACTGGACGCCCTAAGGCGTCCTCGGCGTCTAAGTACAAATTTAGAGACGCCGATCGGCGTCCTTGGCAGTGAATGGGTTAAAAACTTTAAGTTTTTGAAAGTGTAAATAAGGTGGAATAAAATAAATAATGTCTTTGCTTTGGATCAAACCTGTCAACATTCAGATTTAAACAAATAAAATGTTTTAACTGAAATATATTGGCATTTGACCAACGTTACAGTATTATTATTATATCCATTCATATAAATGAAAATAAAAAGTTTACCATAAATTGTTTATCCATTCATTGTAGTAGATTGACTGGAAAATGCGAAGAATCTTAACATCGGTTCTGCCTAGCAAATCTGTCGAAATGCTTAAGGACGAAACCTTATTGTACTAAATAATTGATGATGCAATCAGTACGGATCGCAACTCTGTCACACGAGCATGTATTCAAATATACATAAATATGTAAATAAACACATTTTTATTAATTACCACGTCGTTTAGTATGCTTTTTTGTAAACTTTGAATTTTTATCAAAATATTTTTGATAATAACCTCCTCTACAACTCATTGTGGCAAAATTCCATCCCTTAGTATTTCGGTCTCCTTATACTTTTTATAACAAGGGATAAAAACCACGAACAAAAGCTTGTATCTAATAAAGATGCTCTGCCCTAAAACAAATAAGTGTGTCTTACTAATATTAGTCCTAAACTCCTCATATCCAGCTATCTAGACTCTAGAGTAGTCTTGAGCTGAGTGCCGTCGGAGAGTCCTAAGACACATTTCTCTGTGACAACTTGTATGTTTCTATTTATTAGTCAAGAACCAATAAAAAACGGCATCATTAACTAGAATTTTTTGTTGGATATAACGGAGTGCAAACTGTAGAATTAAAAAGCCCCAATTGTATCCGCTATCACAATAAATTAACAATGAACTTGCAGAAACAAATGCAAAATATATTTCTTAATATGTATGTACAAAGCAAATTATAGTTTTATATAAGTAAAACAAGGTCTTAGTAAAATCTTATGAATGTCTTATAATTTGAATAAATTAACTAGCAGCTTAAAGTAAATTTGTCGACCCTTGTTCCCTCCTACTTTCAGTTTTTGTCCCATCGTATCATATTTTTACTCACTTTCACAATTGTGTAGATTAGAATCAAAATCGGTCAAATCCAAAATATAAGATTTTTTATGTAGCAACACCATTAAGTTCCTTATTAATTTTACTCTCTTTTCATATTTTCAATTTTGGTCTAATCCGTGTATAGCCTGTACAAAATAAGGTACAAAATTGATGGTTTGTATCAAAAATGGGCACATCCGAGAGCGGTAAAAATCAAAATCGGTCAAATCCATGTCAACCAATCACAGCTCTCCATTTACTATGGACGAACCGCCATCTTAATTTATTGTTTTCTGGAATCGAAACGTGATTGAGAGACATCGAAGCATTTTAAATAAAATTTCTTTATTAAAAATGGAAACTGAATTGAATAATATAGTGGAAACAACACCTCATACATCAAGGAAGAGGTTATTACAAAAAGATAATTGGAAAATTAGCAAAGAAAAAGAATTGAGGTTTGTTTAAAGTTTTGTTTGTTGATTTCGGCTTGATATATTGCTGTATTGTCGGGTGTCCTCAATCTTTTCACAAGTGTTCAAACTTATATTACATATGAAGCTCAGTTTACAGTCTAATGTTTTTTTATGTATATTTAGGATCGATTAAGTACTTATAGATTTTATTTATTTCTTTATTTTCATCTATTTTCAATATTACGTTTTCTGATGGTGATTATTATAGTTTGAAATTGTTGTACCATTTCAAGTTTTAATATATTATTATGATATAAATAGTATTAAAAAATTTGAAAACCTACTTTTAAGGGTTCCGTACCCAAAGGGTAAAAACGGGACCCTATTACTAAGACTCCGCTGTCCGTCTGTCTGTCTGTCACCAGGCTGTATCTCATGAACCGTGATAGTAAGACAGTTGAAATTTTCACAGATGATGTATTTCTGTTGCCGCTATAACAGCAAATACTAAAAAATAGAATAAAATTAATATTTAAGGGGCTCCCATACAACAAGTTAGTTTACAACAGTTAGTTTTGTTAGATTTAGTTGCTCGGTATTGATAACGGCAAGAGTAAGAGGCTTGAAATATTCACAGAATATTTAATTATATCTTCGCTTTAAAAATAAATAATTAAATTAAAATAAAACAAATATTTAAGGGGGGCTCCCATACAATAGACATGATTTTTTGTCGTTTTTAAATATAATGGTATGGAACCCTTCGTGCGCGAGTCCGACTCGCACTTAGCCGGGTTTTTTTCAATACTATTTATATAATAATTTAGGTACCTCGAAGTATTTCATAAATTTAGGCTGAATTAAAAATTAAGCTTATACCTAAATCTAATTTGATTCGAAGTTTCATACCAAGTTATCAAAAATTAATTTATGTGTAAATTATTCCAGGTATGCACCCAAAGCACCACCTAATTTGAAATTACCTTGCAATCATTACTCTAAAGCTTATAGATGTTCATCCTTGTCCTCCAAAGATATAATTAAATTTCATAGAGCTTTCTATAAAAAATGTAATAAGATATACCAGGATAATTTTATTTTAAAATATACAAAAGTTTCTAATATACAAAGACGTCGTATTTCGAATGGTCAAGGTAATGCAAAAACAATGATTCCAACTTATTATGCATTACGAAATCATAGCTTGGTACCAATCTGTAAAAAAACTTTCTTATGTGTTTTGGGCTTAAAAAAAGGCAGAGTAACTGGTGTTATCTCAAGACACTACAAAACGAATGGTGAATTAGCTATGGAGACAAGAGGAGGCAATCGTAAAGAAAAACAATACGCGCAAAAGAAAAGTGCAATCAAAGAATTCATAAAAACTTTTATTCCGTTAGAAGTTCACTATTGCAGGAGTAAAATTAAATGTCGACAATATCTTTCATCTGAATTAAACATAAGTAAATTGTATAAAATGTTTATATCCCAAACTAGTGACGAACATAAGTCCATTAAAGCGTCATATTTCAGACACGTTTTCAGAACTTCATTTAATATTGGGTTTGGCTCTCCGAGAACCGATATGTGCTCAGAATGCATTCTATTAGACGAAAAAATTAAACGTTCAACAAATTCAGAAGATAAAAGTAATTTGATTATTAAAAAACGCATTCATAAGTTGAGAGCTAAAAGTTTTTTTAATTTACTTCGAGATGAGACGGAGGATTTACTTATACTGTCATATGATTGTCAGAAAAATGAACCATGTCCTAAAGTTCAGGACCAAATAGCTTATTATTCACGACAGTTATATGTTTATAACTTTACAATTGTCGTAGGAACTTCAAAATCGCAATTATGTCGTGACAAAGTGTTCATTTATACATGGACTGAAGATTTGCTTCCAAAAGCATCTAACGAGATTGCGAGTGCCGTTTTTCATTGCTTATGTACGTTATTTGATAATCCAGAATATGCCAAATATAAAAAAATTCGTCTAGTGGCGGATGGATGTAGCGGCCAAAACAAAAATACCACCGTACTTGGTATGGCATGTAAGTGGTTACAAGATCATGCACCACAAACTATAAAAATGGTGGAGTTACTTTTTCCCGTTGTGGGTCATTCATACATACCACCAGATCGTGTCTTTGCGAAGATAGAAAAACAAATTAAAAAACGAGAAGTAATCGATTATCCTGAACAATATTATAATATTTTCAAAGATAACGGCACCGTTTATAAATTAGGAGTAGACGTTGAAGTGTTTAAATGGAAAGAAGCATCAACAGGTGTGTTGAAAACGACTAGCAGTATGCACTTTCCATTTAAATTATCTAAAAGATTTTTTATTAAAAAAAACAACAGTGGAAATAATGTTGGTGTACGAGCAGAAGAATCATATACAAATATTATAGGTAATTACAGAAGCATTTGTAAAGTTAATAAATCTGTATCTCAAATTAATCCAGATAGAGAAGAACTGTTTGTACAAGTAAACAAAAATAAAATTGACGACGTTAGAAGACTGCTTACTACGCACTATGGAGAACTTTGGCATGAAATACCAGAGATGGACTATTATAAAGGGGTTATATCAAGGCACGAAGCTCTAGTGGGTAGATCTGCAAATATGGAACACTGTCAAAAACCAGACGAAATACCAGAAGTTTTAATTTAGTTTTGATTACTAAATACTGTAACGAATTATCTGTGTTTTGTGTTGTCGTATTTTTATAATAAATATTTGAAAATTTTCAATATGGTTTTGATTTCAGTCAGCAATGTTAACTACCCCTGACCACATACTTGTTTATTATCAAAATTAGTTAAATCCATACATGTCACTGTCATAAAGAGTCAAATCCATAGATGCAAGTATCATAATGAGACAAATCCACGTATTGGTATTAATAATGGTCAAATCCATTTTTTAACTCGAAATTTCTCTAATTTTTACTACTATAATGATAGCATATTGTTTATTCGCAACATTTTATTAACTTTACTCTTCTCATTTCATTAAAACATTTTTTAGTAATATACAATGAATATTCCAGACAAAAAAGTATTATTACTAGCAAAGTACTTGAAATGGATTTGGCCAGTATTGATTTTAATCTACACAATTATAAAATTGTTTTATTTGTTTGTAGGCTTTATGTGAAGGGGTACCTTTCCCGAGAGCTATCTGAGCCAATCGCAGGCAAACCCTAGTTTTTTTAAATCTTATCTAATTTATAAATGGTCAAAGTTAATATATTTGTTACTCTATCAGGCAAAACCGGTAAGGGATTTGGATGGAAAACGGCATACAGGACGATTATAGAATAGAATATATATTCTTGGGCTAATTAATAATTAAATCTTAATAAATCTAGAAGAAAATCACTATTCCGGGATTTCGCGAGTGAAGTCCCGGGCAGTACCTAGTTTTTCCATACAGTTTTATTTGAACCACTAAAAGGTAGCAGGCAGAATGTTGCTGTGTTAATTCCGTAGATCTCATATACGTAGCAATAATTCTTACCTTAGTACAAACCATACAAAAGAATAAATGTAATCAGTTGACTTTGTTTTATATAAAATATACTACCAATAATATCAAATATAATATGAAAAATTTGTACAGACATTGTTTCAGTTTAACTTTTTTTAAGAAAATAAAAAAAATATGATAATCGAAACTTTATTTGCAATGTTCAAAGCCTTAGGGTAAAATAAATTAACAAAAAAACACTTTTGACGCTTATAAAGTACACTCAACTTACATTTAAATTAACAATGAAAAATGATGTACGGCAAAAGTCAATTAAGACAAATAAAATATTCCTTTTCGCTGCTGAAGCGTTCAATAGTTAAAATAAATAAAAAGTAACACTTACGTTAGAGTGTTGCAAACATATGAACGATTAAAATAAGAACTACCGCTTACATCGAAATAAAAAATACAACAGATTTAATCTATGCGTAGGTTATTAACCCTTAGCTTCGGGCTAGTCTGCTGGTGGACTCTGTGTCGTATCAGCCAAGCGCATGTCAGCGGATAACTTAGATTCGGTTCTCAACTTTGAAGATGACTTTAGTACTCCAGTCGAATTAGCACCTGTTGCGGATGTTTTTGAACTTCGTTTTACGGACACGCTTGATTGTCTTGGTTCTGATTTTGCAGCACTGGACTCCTTGCTCAAATGTATAACACTAGTTTCTTTTGTTATCGACTGCCTTGCTGCTTGTCCTTCAGGCACTTGTTCAGTGTCATTCACTTCAGGTGTAGCCTCATTTTCAAGTTCTTTTTGTGCAGCTTCTTCTTCTTGTTCAGCTTCATTTTTTGCTGCAGTTTCTTCTGCTTCTGCATGGGCAGCTTCTTCATTTGGTGCAACTTCTTCTGCTTGTGCAGTTTCTTCTTTTGGTCCAGCTTCTTCTTCTTGTGCAGCTTGTTCTTCATGTGCAGCTTGTTCTTCATGTGCAGCTTCTTCGTTTGGTGCAGTTTCTTCTTCTGGTGCAGCTTCTTCTCCTGGTGCAGCTTCTTCTCCTAGTGCAGCATCTTCTCCCTGTGCAACTTCTTCTTCTGGCTTTATAACCACCCCTTCTCCCTCAGCTTCATCAGTTCTTGCGTCCTCTACATTTTCATCCGCAGATATTTCTTCTTCACCAGCAGCTTCACCTCGCATCTTTTGCTGGCTTTCTGTATACTTTTCAGCAAGACTTTTCTGACTACTTATAGATTTCTGAGATTTAACATTTGTTTTTTCAATAGAAGCTCTTGATACTTTTGCTGATACTTTACCATAAGATCCAGATTTTTTCGCTCCGTCGCTGGGTGTCTTTTCTACAGATGTATTTTCGTCCGCACCAGGACCAGGCTGCCGAACGTTTCCTGCTTGAAGTGATTTTCTTCCTTTTTTGGAGCTTAATGGAAAATACAGTTTGTACTCAGGTGGTAATTCCTCTTCTGGCAATAACTGTTCTGCAAAATAAACTCTCCTCAAACGAATATTTGCATTGATTTTGACTTTTTGAACTTCTACAAACTGTTTATTGTATGCCCTTCTAGTGAATTCCGCCAAATTGAATTGGATTCGATTCCAACCATCTGATAGTCCAATTGGCATTGCAGTACAGAGAGGTAATATTTGAGTTGAACTTTGGAAATTGGAAGCTCGGAACCGTCTTCTCGACCCACTATCATCAAGTATGGTTACTTCAAAAGTAAAGTACTTTTTTAGGTTCTTTACTATCATTATCAAAAATGGCATTACAATGCCCAAAACGGTTTTTCCCTTAGGACACTGTATGTAGGTTGTACTTACATTAGTTCCTCCTATTTCTAATACCATTGACCTTAGATCTTGATCTAGTAATGCTTCGATATATCCGTCCTTAATATGAGATTCCCAAATTTTTAAAGGGTTGGACCCACAACTAAAAAATATTGTTAACATACCACGTTGATAGGCGTTTCGATACATTTTTTACATTAATAAGATAAAAAACTTTAAATATAAAACAGGTATGTCAAAATGCGATCGTTGTTTATATTTTGACATTATTAAACTGTCAGAAAAGAGTCAAGTACATTTTTTAATGATAATGAAAGGTTTTATTTAAACTGGATTTTCTTATACAGGGCAACAACTCAATAATAAACGCTATTTAAAAATACCTAGAGTATAACAAAGTTTTCAGCTATTGGAACAGGAGTTACCACAGATCTATATTAAAGTCGATGTCGTAAGTTGATCTAGTTGTTGATGTTTGATCAGGTTTTGAGGATCAGGAACGCATGTCTACGCCAAATAAAAATAGTAAGAGAACAAATTAAAACCAAGTGAACCGATCTACTATTCCTTCTTGATACAAAAGCCGTTAATTACCGTTACTAAGTTAGGCAGCTACGTCGCGGTAAGTATGAAAATACTAACACGATTGGTTTTCATACAAGTTGAGGAATTTGCGTCCTCTACTTCAACATGTCTGTGGGCTTACTGTTAGTAATTGTCGATGTTTGCAAAGTGTGACGAGCCTGCATTTAAAGCATTTGAAATCATAAAAATATATACTGTATTGAAACTCCAGTAATTTCACTAGTACGTGTTTTATAATCACAAGACGGGTGACGGATCGCTCACTTCCCTCTAATATGGTTGAGGAGGGCGATGGCTGGATCCCGCGTTAACTTGTGAACAGGTGCCGTTTGAGGGTGTTCGTCGTTTGGATACTTGGGGGGAGGGAGACTTGCCGAGCTAACAGATGCAGATAAGAATAATTTTGTATAGACATAAAGAGACTCTGTAAATTTATTTTGAAAAAAATATACCTGTGAAGTTTCTTGCCAGTTGTTCTTCACGAAGGTTTTTTCGAACTGGTGGTAGAATCATGTTTTATTTGACGTCAATAAGAACAAGTAATTGTCAATGTTGAGAAATAAATATTTAATTTCATTTCATTTCATTTCAAGAATAAAAATAAAAATAACAAAAAATTCCGTTACAGTTACATTATGTAATAAAAATTAACTACCACAATTTCATTGATATAAAGATAATTCACTGCCAAAAAAAGGCAAATTTAGTGCCTTATCTACAAAAACAACAAGTAAGTAAAGTAAGACTCAAATTTATTTCTGCAAACGTACACGTACTAGATGTAAATAACTATGTTACATAAATATAACAAGACAAGAAATACTGTTTCAGGAATATATAGCAATCTTTGTCTTACTACGTCGTAATAAAGATCATGTGTTTGTAAGGATTTTGTATCGTTGCTCGTGTGGAATATATTGGAAGACCTAGTACGCTATTTTAAAATAAATGAACGGTTTTCATCGATACACAAGAAAAATTTTTTATCTTTTACCTCCTAGTTGTTTTGTCGAAAAACTTAAAATCCAAAATTTATTTATTTACAGGTATTATAAATACGTTTATTTCCATCAACAGAGCTCACGCTCATTAAAAAGGGCGCCAATAATTCATGCATACATTCGATTTCCGTCAATACGTTATCGGATATACGTTTTCTATGCCATTAATTTCGAAAAATTGCTTGATATCTTAACTCCGTGATACATGGCGGTTTCCCCTGGCTAGCGTGTAAAAAACAGAGAGTCGCGCGAAATGTTGTTATCCGGAAAAATAATGCAGAAAGCTAGTAGCGTGGTGTAACTCGGCGTGGCCTGCACTTCTTATCGCGACAGTCAAAAAGCACTTTTTCATTTTTCCTTTGTTAAAGTTTTTTGCGCTGGGAGCCTCAGCGCAGTCACGTGATGCGGAGGAGAATTCTTTTTTCGCTACAAACGCCTGTATTCATTCCGTGTCGGCTTGCGTGACATATTTTCCCACTGTCGAGGATGACAAATGGCTAGATAAATCACAATAAATGCGAGCTTTTCTTTTAAAACTTTTATTTGTGAACAACTACGAATAATACTGGAAGAAGTATTTTTTCGTCGGAACGATTGACAGGCTCGTTTATTTTGTCACTCGATACTTTTTTAGAACTATCTTATGTATTACGCGGAGATGATAAATGGGATTTCATAAAAAGTTTTTATTTATTTATGATGTAAGAAACGAATTGTTAGTGATTTCATCGGAGTAGGTTATCATATATAGTAGGTACATGTACCTACTACATCTAATATTATTATGATATTACTTAATAATTGCTTCATATAAAAAAAAATATTATCGTATTTTTATTCAAACGCTGCATTGGTTCAATTCTTGTTTAACTTTCTCAAAAGTTAAGAATCTTCCGAAGCAACAAAGTTATTGAAAACTAAATGAAAAACTACTGCAAACTGTTACTAACTACGACTTATTGTGTAATTAAGAAATTTAAATAATTTAATAACTCTGGTCTCGAAGGATTCCTTTTGTAACCTCAAATTGTAGTAAAATCCAATAAAACAATTGCAATCAAAACTTGACAGAATTTCCACAAAATATAAACACCATGTTATATTTAAATCATTGGAACACAGTGACAGGTTGGCCTATTACATATGTATACACATCAACCTATAGAACATACCTGCAATAATTCGGTTTGTAAAGAAAAAAAAATCTGATTCTAATTCCATAACCATTTCCAGTTATCATTTTGATTTTATTAGCAAAGCTCTTATAGTTAAAAGCTATTAAGCTTATTTTAAAATTAGTTAAATGATTTGACTACAGTCAACTTCTATATGACGTCATAAAGTAGCATCATTTTCTAACTTATTTTTGGTTAAACAGTCATGTCAATCTTTCCAATAAATATCTGCGATCAAGTGTCCATAGATAATTGTAGAGTTTTTCATTCCAGGTAATATAACGAAATTCGCAATGCGAAGTTGAAAAGATTACTAGTTTGGAAAGTCATCATATGAGTTTATTTTTAAATTTGTTTTCCCAAAATGCCAAAATACGTATAAATAATAATAAACTACATTATTTAAAAAAAATATTAATATTAATTAATCAAAACATTGGCTTTGTCATTAAATAAATTTGAAGTAAAATCAATTCACAAAATAAATTTATGGCTACCTCAAGGCACAACACACAGGAACATCACACAACACTCTCCGGATTTAATCTTCGTCACATGTGAGCAGTATATCGAAATTTAATATCGTGGTCATAGAACAATTTGTCCAGCTGGAATGTTCATAATTAAACTACGTATAGTTTTAGCTTGTTCGACGTTTACAAGAGCTGGTTTACGAGAGCCGTCTAACATAACATTATGTTTTCAACTTTACTAAATTATAGCAGCCTCTCGCCAATCGAAATTTGAATTTTTTTATTTATTTCAGACGGCTTCTATCAAAATTTCGATTATGTTCATTTTGAAACGGATGCTTCGTACGTTTGGCTGGCAGATTGAAGAAGTCTTCTTCATACATAACTTAATATTATAATCAATTTCTGTTGGAAAAGATATCTAATTTTAAAACCTGTTCAAAATATTGAAAGTATTGTAATTATATTCCTTGCATACTAACCCAGCTGGAACAGCTCGAAAGTTAGCAATATTTTAGTTTTACTCTAGCGCTGATGCATTGTGATTTACTTGATCATAACCACCAGTACCTGTACATAAGACGTCATAGATACTAATCATAATTTCAAACACACATAGTTCAAGAGGCAACCCTACAAAGTTACCCCATAGCAAAAACAGCAAAACAAATCGGAAACCTAAATTACTTTTATAGAAATAACTGATCTTTTCTTAGAGGCAGAGATATAATAAATCCAAAATGTCGAATTCGCCAGGAGTATTGTTTATCTGCACAGATGTCAGATAAATCGCTATAAATGTCGTCAGGAAACCGAACAAACCATATTGTTTACAGTTATTATGGCAGACATCAGGGGTCCGTTTTAATATATTAGGAAAAACAAAATTTGTAAAAGAAAATTATTTATTTTTTCTTTTTTTTCTATAAGTATGTGTATTTTAATTTTTGTAACTGGTTTGGCAATAACTTATATTTTCATTTTCATTTCATGTTTATTTCATTTTCATAATAAAATATGTTTACAATATTCAATTTATTCTTTTTTTTTCTACTTGTGGTCTTTAATTTTTTAACTGGTTTGGCAATAACTTATATTTTCTTTTTATTTCATTTTCATTTCATTTTCATAATAAGGTATGTTTACAATAATAAAGAATAAAAATATCTACCATAACATAATGATCGTCGTCAAGAACTTTCCGCTTCTGACGGGTAATTCGTCCCAAGTAAAAACTGGAATTTAATACCCATAGAACTCAAAAACATTTTTTTTTACTTTATTCGTAGCCAATAACAAATTTGTTTTGAAAGTCTCGTAATTTCAGGGCGGTATGTTATATACTGTATATTGACAACTTGACACTTTACGTTGATAATACTAAACTTTAAAGGTTATTATAATTTCATTTACGATAAAAATCAGATGAACTCCAAATCTTCTCCATTAATAGCTTCACGAAACTCTTCAATAATGTGTCTTAAAACTTATTAAGCACGTGAAGTCACTTCGAGTTGGACATATTTGCCGCAAAAACTTTATAGATAAAACTTAGTCTCATATAGTTAAACGCTTCGTATCATCCGTCACATATCCAACGTTCGAGTTGGTTCTTAGCACAATATATGTTAATATATCTAGATTTCAACGCCCGCCAAAGTTACAGTTGGATCCTATCGCCGAAGTGGGCTTTGATTCGAAAATAATACAAAATTGAAACATATCGATAATCATACAATGTTAAGTATAATTATAAATCCCCCACACCTACTGTTCGGCCCCAAAGTAAGCAGAGCTTGTTTTAGGTATGATCATACAATGAACCCAGAATAACCATACATATCATAAACAAACATCTGTGTTTATCACACAAATGCATAGCATGACCAGGACTCGAACCTGGGATCTCTAGCGTATGAGGCAAGGCTCCTACCACGCTAATCGGCCATCAAACCAAATTGTATAAAAAAACAATATAAAAAAAGTAATTATTAGTAAGTAAAAAAAATATTATTACAATAAAATATTCCTTACAAATAATTAATCATCACCGAATTCTACAAGCGCACTGCCAGTGCAGTGTGGTTGCTTTCGAAACTGCGCAAGATAGGAACTTTAAATACATAATTTTATTTAATTCGACCAAAGTATAACTAAAATAATACTTAGCCAAAACAAAGGCACCATTTGCCACATTCAAAAGGTCATTACACCTCATGGCTGTTTTCACATGATACCCTTTTAATCAACTATTCCAAAGAGTTATTTTGAGCGCGTGCGAGTGTAAAAAGTTAATGGTATGTGAAAATCCCAGGAGGAGTCGGGGGCTATACTTAAGTTAATCTAATAGTCTGTGGGTTTGCCTGCAGGATTTGATAGGACAAATTTTGATTGTGTTTGTCTCAGATGATAAATATACCCTGGATTTTATAACGTGTGGAAAGAGGCTTAACCCTCAAAACATGTAGCTTAATCATAATTCGTGTAACATTATGGTAATAACATGAACAGTTTTTGGAATTCAACGTCTTGTGTATTTCAGGATGATTATTTGAAATATAATGTGCTACATGATCGTCCTCCATTTTTATTTAAGCTTTTGTGTAAAATTATTTAAATATACGCTGATTAATCCCGTGAATTGTACGTACATTGATGTTGAAAACAAAAATATGATTTCTTAAACTATATAGATAGATAGATATAAAATGAATCTTTAAAGCGACACTTCTCTGAAAAAGGAACATACTTACGATGTACTACTATCGCAGCTACAAACAAATACAGGCAAAAATATCAAACATATTGACGGCAACATTTTATTCCAAACCAACATTATTCAATGCTGAATACATTTCGAAATATCTAGAAGCATACATCGTAGAACAAGCAATGGAATAAAATAACAAACATCCTTTTTACATACGTTAACTGAAAAATGTCTTGAATTTACAAAACGCAGGCTCCCGTGGTATAATTTTTCAAGCGTCGCAAAAGCCAAGTCGTAAAGACAAAATGTCGGGTAGGAATTTTCATTCAACGAAATGCAATTTTTGGTAATAAACTGCACATGGTCCATTAGGGATACTAAACACCCTTCTAAGGGCTATTAAGCAGCTTTTATATTCACACTTACGGTATATTGAAAGCCTTTACAGCGGCGCTTCTAACTATGTAGACTTTTATGCGGTGTGGACTTAAGTTGGATCTGGCTTGGGTGGAAAAGGGAATAAATTTAATATATTTAAGAGTAAGTATAATTTTATGTATTTTAGGATAATTAGATTTGATATCTTTTCACAGCTATGAATTTATCACCTATATTACTACTTTCTAAAGTTTTTTATTTATTACTAGTTGTATGTAGTTTCTAGTTAACACGAAAACCTTTTAATAGAATTAACGCCGCTACTTCGATTTAAAAAGCCACAAATATTTTTTTTTAATGAATAATTAGCAGGCGTTTGTCTTCCATCTCACTTCATAATTGTTCTTCGTACACGGCAGCTGTATTATTTTCTGTAAATATATCATTATATTTGTAATTTTTTTTAGTTAAAATCTTACTTCAAATAACATGAAAAACAGATCAACCCTTAGACTACCTACCTTTATATTTGATTCTTTCATACCCGAAGACAAGACCAAACATACTTACGGCACTTCCATTAGTTTCAAGATAAACATTACCATTTTTAACTACACATACCCTGGTTCGAAAGGGACGGTTTGGTTTTCGTCGCATTGATCCAGGATTATCCCCGTAATGACTGCCTATGTATTTTGCTTACTTTACGTATCTTTTAACGTCCATTGACATCGAAAAGGATAAGTCCCGGATACGTAAACCTTGGACAGGATTAAGAATATTTACGTCTCATGGTTAATGACACCGACGCTCTGTTTTATCCGCGTTTTCAGTAGCGTATGGTGGTTTGAGTTTAATTTTATTATTTGTTTTAATTGGGTTTTGGATTATTATTATGTTGAAATTGCAAGGGTTATTATTGAAATTTATGACATTTATTTAACATGCAGGAAAAAACGAATGTAAACTTGTTAGTATCGTTATTTTATATACGTATTTATATATTTATACCTTTTGAACTAAATAATGGTATATGTCCACGTTGTAGAAATTAAATTCCTCGTGACGTCATAAGATCGCATGCACGTGACGTAATCACAAGACATGACCAAGTCGAAATATTCAGACCACTGATAAGAAGTGCATAAGTATAAATTAAGGAATAACATTGTGTATTCTTGTTATGAGTTTTATTTTAACTTCAACATAATAAACAACAGATTGTGCAAGCCGTAACCAGCTACAATTAAACGCGTTATAAGGTTAGAATTGGTTAACAGTCTGACCTGTTATCCTTATCTGTTTAGTAAAGTGTGGCATTGCGTTCTATGCTTAAATGTAGTTTGACATTTAGTCGCTTAACAACTGCTTATGTTCCAGATTTTGATCCTACACGGTTAAGTCTGTCAAATGTCAACCTGAGATAAAAGCCTGATTTAATTTTTGAAATCTTATACCACGTATGTTTTTAAGGGGATACTTACCATTACGTGTGAGGGAGCAGTCTCTAGTGTCATAGTCCATCAAGCCGCTTCTGGAAAGCCCACAGGCCTCTGACGTGGCTTCACGAATGTTGCCTTGCTACAAAAACTGGGACCCACGGTCTAAAGTGCCCTCCGAAGCACGGAAACGCTCAAGTTCTGAAGCCACTGGCGGTCATCCACCCTAGATCTGCATCACCGAACGTTGCTTCACTTTGACAATCGTTAAACGCCACCGTTCGGCCATGAGCGCTTCACAATACTTTTAAAATGGAATAATTTTATAAGAACTATAAAATTATCCCATTTTAAAAGTATTATTATATATTCTATCTAGTTCATTTATGTATTTACCACCGCCTAACTAACCCAGTAGATATTATACAAAATTAAATTTTACACTCCAGTCTCATGTTAACTGCAAAGTAACTCTGCTGTCGTAAAAAGAAAGTCGTTATCATATAAAGAGTACATAACGCGTGTAACATATTTCTCCACTAATGGCTTGCAAATAGCTCAAGCTGCCAGCTTACAGTTCCATATCATTCGTAACGCCATTACTGCATAATTCAGAATTTTCCTTTTAATATTCTCGGGACATGTTTTCGTGTCCTTTCAATTTTTCCCGCCTCCCGTGTATTGATGTGCTTAGAATACTGAATGCCACTTATTGATGTTTTCCTTCTTAATCCTAACATATCACGCTCATGCCGACCAATTTATATATTTTTATCGATATCCGCGTCATTTTATATCGACGTTAAATTTATTAGGATCGTTTTTCATCGATACTTTGAAGTCTCTATTAGATCAGTTTTTGTGTGGTAGCTTTAAATGTTCTTATCTTTTCTTAATATCAGCGTAGTTAAATATTATGTTTTTTTTTTGGATTTTTGTCTAACAGAAAGAACAGAAACTTGCTCTCTACAGTAATAACGTGCACTGTATGTCTGCAAGGCTATATAACAAACTACCGAAAAAAATTAAGGGAGCTACCAGTAAACAAATTTAAAATGTCTTTATTTAAGTTACTATTGGAAAAAATGTATTTTGATGTTAAAATATTTTTGAATGATAACGCTTATGACATTCTATTGAATTTATTGTTAATTTGTTGACCTCATTACTTTTATGAATTTAGATTAAAGAATGTAGACCTTACTTTGGATATACTATATACCTAACAAATACATTGCTTAAGTACTAGTCTGACATTTTATTGTATAATGTTAATCAAACAATAAATATCTTTTTTTTTTCACAAGTTTGTTTTCTTTTTTTTTTTTTGTTTCAGCAGTATAAGTATGAACATTTATATGTACCTATTTTTAAGAACTTGTTGTTACCATATACTTGCAAATAAAGAATGATTATTATTATTATTATTATTAAGATGCTGAAATAATTTACAAAGCATTCTTTAAATTTCTTTTATTTAAATGATAGCTTAGCCTTCATTCCTCAAAACATTGTGTTATCCATTAAAATAGTT
Organism: Marasmarcha lunaedactyla; assembly: GCA_923062675.1. Classification (NCBI taxonomy): domain Eukaryota; kingdom Metazoa; phylum Arthropoda; class Insecta; order Lepidoptera; family Pterophoridae; genus Marasmarcha; species Marasmarcha lunaedactyla. The sequence continues at coordinate 18,507,872 of OV281352.1, read as the reverse complement.
ACTTATAAAATAAAATACAAAAACCAATTTTACACCATCAGTTGCAATTTGTTATGATTTTGGTAGTTTTTATTTGTCAAATGTCAAAAGTCACATCGACAGATTTTTTGCTAATGGATATGTCTGTTGGCTCTATAACTGAATCACTTTAGCACTACTTTCTAAGTATAAACCTAAAAATAACATCTTTTTTGTATAATATTTATCTTCCGTTCCAAATAATGTCAGGCTTTTACCACTAGACAAATACATTTTCTGTGGAACGAAAGGCGTATAAATCATCAGTTAACGAGGAGCGACAATATGTATAATTTCTGATATTATTGATGTCAGAGAATGAAATATACTCGTCGGCCTTTATGAAATTTGTATCGGCTGTATATTTATTGCTTATTTATACACTTGCGATGGCCGCGAGTTATATTTCTAAGTGTAATAATTTAGACGTTGTAATTAAATATTTTTATTGATGTTTTCCTATTAGGATACATAACTTATAAAAGTTTATAATTACATCGAAAACTTACATGTTTGGTAATCAGTTTTTGTATTAAGTAGTATAATTCTAAATATTCTTTAACGTCTTACATAGATACATTTTTATTTTATTTGAAGTATTTCGTATTTTTTTTTTGGTATTTAAAATTTTTTTATAATTTCTTATAACAGGCATCAATAAGAATTCGAGACCTCACTCAAGTTTATCGTAAATTAAATATGATAAATATAAGGGAAAATTATATTGAATGAATGGATGAATGAAAATTCTGTATTGTTCTTTACGATAACATAAAATACTTACATACTAAGTTAAACATTATTAACATTACATTGTTTGAAAATTCGAAAAAATATCCTTTACACATGAAAACAGAAAATGAAATAAAACATTCATAATACAATCTTATGAAATCGGATACAGTTACTGTATTCACGGCCCTTGAATAATAAATACCTGGCAGGTGAGCTGCGATCGCGTAAAAATATTGTAAATATTTAAAACATCCACCAATTGCGTACCTGGTACAGTCACAGACAGAAATGCCACTCTATTTCTCTTTTTTATGATAGCAAAACTACATGAAATCTGTTTCAATGTCATATATGTCAACTAACAAGTACTTGCGATTTGTTTTAAAATTTTCTAATTTAATATGTTGCACTTGCGCTGACGAAGATAATTTGCATTTTACTAAAGTGTTTATTTGTATGTTGTTGTTACTGTAATGCCATAAATTTTTTCAAACATTGTTAAATTTTTACCAAATATTCGGTATTTTTCGTTACTAGTCAAAGTTACAGAAAACAATTTTTTATACCATTCTAATTCCGAAAATGTACAGGCCAGTAACACAAGGGAATTGTCGTAATGGGTTTCTGTGTATCGAATAGTTCTGAATATCGCAATTAACATTATAATACACATGTCACACAATCGAAAAGGACTTTTGAGTCGGCAAGAAGTGAGATACCAACCTGTTAAAAAATATTTTTTTTCCTTCATCGTACTACAGTTACTCTGACTGTATCTTCCTCGTTTAGTGTACTCCCATGGATACAATGAAGTATGCCGTTATCCTGCCTAGTCCTGCTGCAGATATAATGACATAAAATAAAGTGAAGGAAGTATGTAGCTATTTGAAATGGGTTTAAAAACTTACTTACGTTTTGCTGTTACTTTTTATTAGAATTGGTGTTGAAACACTCATGTTTTAATTGAAAGTTTTGGTTGAATCCCTTTGGCTCCCTTTGAACTGATTTCAATGGTGATACGTGATCCAAATTAAAAAATATTCTTAAAAATACAACATTATTTCGCAATTTTCACGCAATACCTTCTGTTTCTCAGAAACTTCCCCTTACCATTTAACTAACATTCAATAAAACTCAAAAATATCGAAAGCCTGCGAATAATTTGCAAACATAAAAAAAATCACTCTTATTTCATGATAATTTTCAACCTTAATAGCCACTTACAGAGAGCTTTACCCAGTTATCCAATTAAATTACTCCAAGGCTGCCAACATAAAAAAATCTACCCATAATTGGGTAATATTTTCCGCCCAAGTCGCGCACGTTCCCGTAAATATGGAAGTAATTACTACAACCTATTTCACGCTATTTAGGCTTAGAGATGACATCCCAAAATTTGAGCTAAATTAGCTACGTATTAAATTTAAGCTGTTAAAATCGCCATTTTGTTAAATTGTCCCGGAGAGCTATCGGATAATACAGGGCGTTAGGGTAATGTTGTACTTAAGTGAATAGGGACTATTAATGTCAATATAGAAAAAAAAACAAAAATGCTATAATGCTAATTGCGTAAATTACAATAAATACATTAATCAGCTAGACAAATGAACATTGCAACTAGGTGTTTACTTTTGGCTTCGCTTGCAAAGCCTTCAACTTCCACTAAACAAAAAATCAAATAAATTTGTAGCAACATGAAACGATGTTTAAATAATTCGAAAGAAAAAACATTTACTAGTATAAGATGACAAGAAACGAACACAGAAATTGTCATAAATTCACAAAACATAATAGTCGTGCAAAGGCAGCTCAACGTATCAAAACTTCAACCAAAATTATGAACAATCTCTCTGATGATAATATAGAAGATAAAAACAGTTTTATAAATATAATCTCCAAAATATTTTTTATAATTTCATATTTCGAATCGTAGCGAAGAGTTGCTCTTAGTACTAATACTTCGCAGCAGTCGGACAAAGCGAGTGCCTCACCCCGCTGCCTACATAAACCTTAACTTAAACAAGATTTTAATATTCATCAATAAAACAAACAAGTCAACTTTTTTACATCAATTGTTCGAAACGAGCCACAGACTGCGAACAGAAACTCGATAACTGCGTCATTTTCAATACGTCGAATGTAATTTGAACCCTAACCCTTACGATGTAGAGTTAAGTTTAAGTTTGGCTAGCATCGGGACAACTTCGGTTGTTGTGTGCCAACGTTTCTGGCGAGACGCACAGCAATTTCCTTGCCAAATCGAGCGTGAACGAGAAAACCACCACTTTTAAACCAGAGCTTACCCGCTGTTTTTTTTTCTAATATACGTTGTAGTTGTTTATTGGTGGAGGGGAGCGGCAGAATCGAAAACATAGCCACGCCTGCAACTAAAATAACCGTTTCACAGTCAGATTGCGTTTTCTTTTTTCCTGTATTTATTGCACAAAAGCGTGTATTTTTTACTTCTTTTTGTTTTAAACTTTATGTATATTTAAACATTTACAAAAAAAATTTGCATGCAACTGACAATAATCGATAATTTCGAGCTTTTAATCTTGAGAGCACTCTTATTGCGTATCTTAAACGCCTCTTAATTCCACCATATTTCTTTTTCCTTTCAAAATGATTAGTAATTGAATCCAAAATTAAACTGCGTCTGGTATAGACAAACAGAATAGACAAAGAGGGGCCTGTGAAAATCTCCATGTATGGCCCGGGGTTGGGAAGTCAGTCGAAGACACGATAAACGGCATTCGGAGGGTTGAAAATCTAATTTGCAAATGCATTTCCTGCCCTTCTTATTGATGTGAACCTCGCTTTACATTTTTAAATAGACTACGTAAACTGGTTATGAACATTTTATAAGCTATGTTCAAAAAAGTGGCTTTTGTAATGTATAAATGAAATTTAATAAAGTGTGTTTTGATTTATGTTAATATAGACAATATTTTTCTATTCAAAACTAAAGTTAGGAATAAAGAGTAAAGCCACTTTTTAATACTAAATGAATAATAATAATTAACACAAGATCATAGCGGAACAGAACCGTCGTTGATATAAAACTCAATTGATAACCTTCATAAAGACACTTGAACTTAAATACAATTTCCTTTTTATCTTAAACCAAGTCATTTCTCCATTCAGTTCTTATCCTATACACTTAAAAACGCAATAAGAATCTTTTGTGAGCCAAAAAAGTGTCCATTGTCTCGATTCACCCCATACATTACTAGACAAAACGGGGCAATGGACAAAGTCGCCGATCGCCGAAATTCGCAAATTTTCGCTCGATTGCACCCGGAAATTACGTTTTTGCAGCCAACTTGTTTTGTGCTGGTCTGTAAACAAAAGTTTTCTTTTTTTTATGGCAGATAACTGGATGGTTATGACTTTTAAATAGGTTTAGTATAATCTGGGTCTTTTATTTTAATAAATACGGAATAATTACATAATGTATTTGTGAGATTCATATTGTGAAAATTTAAAGCTCTAAATCGCTTGAAACTTCTCTAGGCATAGCACATAAGGCGTATAGAATTTTAAGTTAATTTTAGATAAACTTTTTTCTACATTTGTAACGGAATATGTTTCTATTCAAAGGAAGCGTTAATTACATTCGTCACGATTCCACAACAGCAATTGCTCGGTAACAGAAACGCTAGTATTTCCGCTGAATTCCCCCGGTTATATTATTAGAAATACTTGGAACTATCTTATGTAGCTTTTATTAGTTTTACGAAAACCGTGAAGAGCTTTCTCATGTGTTTGTATCAAGTTAGAAACAAAAATACTTGGTGGATAGTCAAGGAGCGAGTTCGCTGTTATTGTAACATTAAGATCCGGGTTATGTCACCAATTACTGGCCACCGTGAAAATTAGAGGCGGAGAAAATAGGAGTAATTAGATCCAATGTTACTTTCTAGTTTCTAGGGAAGTTTGGCTTTTGGTGTTTGGAAAATACGTGAACCTATTTGGTTGTAACTTGATGTGTTCGAAATCTTAAAAATAACTCAGGAAAAAATGAGCTCACCATCCAGCTAATGGTAAGTGCCATCCGTGCCCATGGACATTATTAATCAATTTTATTGATTTTTATTAGATGTTATTGATTAATTTATTTTTTATTAATTTATTATTAATTGATTATCGATAAGTGATGCGTTGTCGAGTCCAGTAATTACACTGGCTATCCCCTCCCTTTGTCTCTTTGGGTCTTGTAGTCAGTGTAAGATCAATTCGATTAATCTATTTGATGTATGACAATTCTTAGATCAATGAGACAAAAATATTTAATATTACATTTTGAAATATATTTTTAATTTGCTTACAGATAATATTGTTAATAATACAATAAATAAAAATATGTAACATTACTTCCTACTTCTTTATATTTCTTTTTCTTATTATTTCTTATTTGATTATAATTTTAAACAAATAATTATCTTAAGCAGTCAAGAATTACTAAACATCTCACTAGACAATGCTCTAACATCTGAAACCTAATCACTACAAAACAGTAATCTTTAGAAACAAAGTTCCTATGAAACTTAGAAAAATAGCCATAACTGTAACGCAGATGAAACAATCTCCGCTCAAAACTCACACTCAAGTCTCGATTTCCACGGTCGCTGCACACATCAGAAAATCACCAAGTTCCCACTTTGTCATGTCTTCTGGAAGACTTTCACCAAACTTTTACATTACGAAGGAACTTGGAGAAACTTCCATCTCACTGAGAAATAGTCACGCAATGAGCGAGACAAATCTACCAAAAGGAGCTAAGCGTCAAATAATATATTTTTCCGCCATTGCTTCTGTCCAGTGTTACCGATAGTCGCATTTATTTTTCTTGTATTGTTTGCGTCGGAAAATCGATGGTGGTGTTACATCATTCGATTATTTACCCTAAGTTTTTTGGTGCGTTAACGTGGCTTGGTACGTGTTGAAATTATTGGTTGAGTTCATATAAACTGGAAGTTAAAATGTTATTTGTATATTAACACGAATATTTTTAGTTCTTATATTTTTTGATGTATGCAAGACTATAGTGGTCGTATATACGTACCTTTGAAATTCAAGTTGATATTTAGTAAAATCAAAAATAAATTTATTGCTTAATTTTCTATAACTGGTTAAGCATCTGTAGTTTAGCAACACGACCAACGTATTTTTTTAAACCTTGTTTTGATATATTCATTTTGTTTCAGGTAAAATTGCTGAGTGTTAAACTTCGCAGTCATTTGCAATGTTTGTGAGTAGATAAGGTTTAAACTGAACCGCAGTTTTTCGCAATCAATAATTGTAGTGGCAGAGAAGTACTTTTGATAAGATCAAAATAAACACTACTACAACTCAGTCCTTCCTTCGGACGCCATAATAATCAAGTTAACGTGGTTAAAGGGAGGGAACGTCCAGTACAAAAACTGGAACAAAGACAGCTGGAGTCTACGGTCGGCAACAAATTATTAGTCGATATTATAATCACATTCAATATTGTTAAATTCACCTGCAACTGTGGACACCACTTACCATCAGGTGGGACCCGTGCTCGTTTGCCGGCTATGAAAACAGTTATACAGTAACATTGCAACAAGCTCAGCGAAGTCTGTTGTCAATCTTGTGATTTATTATAATAATGGTGGCAAATATCGATAAATAATCTAATATCTTCAATGTTTTTATTCTTCCATAAATACTTTGACGACCGAGTGGTGTAGTGGTAAGTAGGCCTGCCTTATACGCCGAAGGTCCCAGGTTCGAGTCCTGGCCAGGGCATTGATTAGTGCGATCAACACAGATGTTGGTCTCGGGTCATGGTCATTTGTATTTATATATATGTGTGTTTGTTCTGGGTCCCCCCAGTTCGTGGTATGGACATAATACAAGCTCCTGCTTACTTTGGAGCCATACGTTGGTGTGTTTGTCTGGGGATTAAAAAAAAGAGATAAATTCTGTTCAATGGAAGTAACTGCTATCATACCAGATGTCTGATGAAGCTTTTTACTGCACCTGTATGCATTTCGCAATCTATTTAGTTAGCGCACAAAGATCTATTCAAAATCCCCTGTCTGCCTTCATACAGACTGTATTCCAAAATATCGCCTTACATCCCGTGGCGGGTATAAATCTGGTTTTATTGTGACAATAAAATATACTTACGTATAATGTGCAGCCTTGCTGAGTGGCAAGTTATATTGATGTACAAATAAACCTTGTATGTAATAAACCGGGTAATTTCAACCCCTACAATATGAGGCCTGCAGCAGAGCTAGGGATTTTATATAGATTGATATGTGTCATAAGTGATTAGGAGGTCGTTATTGGTTTTCGTGAATTCCATGGAAATGCTTAAATGTAGGGTACTTTCTTTACGAAATTCAAAACAAATTTGCCTTCCCTGTTCTTGTAGAAACAGATTCGTTTTCGTAAACATTTTTTATCTTAAAGGTTAATCAAAATATAGTTTGTCGCAGTAATAATTTTTTATATGTACGACTATTAACTATCTCTTCCTACGAACGAACAAAGACCAGACTTCTGACTATCCAAGTGTAACACCACCCAGCAATATGAAAAGGCATCATGTGTAATATACCTAATGGTTCTTTGTCATTGCCCATAAGGCCTGGTGTAGACGTCTGGCTGGATGTAGGTAATAAGCGAAATGGGCCCTGCCTGGACTGTGATCGGTCACGATTATGTCTGCCCTGGGATCGAATATTTGGAAATATATTCGAATGCTTTGTTGAACGTATTCAAGTATTTGATGTTTTGGTTAGAGCTACTCTTAGGAGTCACTTTCGAGATAGGATCCTCGTAGCATCAAGTTCACAAATGAATATAAGATGTCTATCTACACAGTCTTAATTAAGATGTTTTAAGAACTGAGATGAAATTAAATAAATACTTTTACAAATCAAGGAACTGTTTAAAATATAGTCACTCAATACATACCACTTCAAGAATACTACCTTTCAATATAACTTTATTAGTGTGCAGAAAATGTAGAGTCACCAAGTAATATGATATATTACTTTATTTGTCAAATATCAATAATGTCAGACCGCCATAAGGGTTGCTCACCCCTAACTAGGGGTGATTGAAGAAAACTTACAAACTCCTTTTAACGTCCATCTCTTTAATAGCTTTTGGCAATAAATAAGATTTAGATGATCGCAACAAAATAAAAACATTAAGAAACATCATTATGTTCTGTTATGTAATAGTTTGATTACAATTACGCTTGCCTAAATATAAATATGTCTAAAATAAAATCTACATGGGTATTTTTATATACCTATATAAATTCTTAGTTTAATAAACGTATTTTCTGTTATTTAGTCTGCATACAAAGCAAACTTCTGAAACATTGTGCATTCGCGCCTAAAAAATAGACTTTAACCAACAACATTTAATTATAACCTGATAAACTGACCTTCATTTAAAAATTCACCCCTACTTACATACTTATAACAACCACTAAAAGTCGCTGCAACCTTTGTGTGTTGGTCGGTTAGGTTTCATATGACAACCATTTTATAACTGTAATTTCTTAAATTTATAATACTGAAGAAAATATCTTAATATCGTAATCATAACGTAGTTTGTATACTAAGAAGTAGGATTTTCGTAAAATCACGTCACACATCGCCAGCCTCGTACTAGCCGGTGGTCTACAATAAGGTATTTTATTGATAATGCAGTACAAAAATTTATAAGCTCTTTTACCTAACTCTTTTGTACATAATACTAGATCCTTATCATCTTATAATTCACGATTGCCATGGCGTCGATTCTGCCTAAGTATTAAGCTACTTCACAGGTATATTATATTGAGGTCCTTAACTTAGATACTAACTAACCTTATGGTTAAACACCATGTGATTTGTTGTGTGTCTAATTGCAAATAAACCGATATTCTGTTCTATTCTATATTAAGATACTTTTAGAACTGTGACAAAATTTTTATGCTCACTTTTATGCATGATTTACTTATTCGCAAAAATTTAAGATACCTATTAGATCCCCAGACAAAGACACCAACTGTATGGCCCCAAAGTAAGCAGAGCTTCTGTTTTAGATGATCCTACACGGGGGAAACCAGAATAAACATACCTATATAAATATAATGAACGATGACCCGAGAAAAAAACATCTATTTTCATCACAGAAATAAACGCCCCGACCTGGACTCGAACCTGGGAGCTTCGGCGTATATGTCAGGGCAGACCCACGCCAGTCGGCCGGCTAAGTACTTGATATTACCTACCTCTTTTTTTACTACAGATTACGACAACTTTCTTTATGCAATACGGCGGCGTAGGCATGGAAGTGCCCAAACATTGATTGGGAAAATCCCCGGTCACCATGGTAACCGACTTAATTTTAAATACAGGACCCCACCAACTCTTAACTTTTCGAAAACTTTACGATTAATATTGATGAAAAACGTATTATGTAAAACATGAAATGTTAAATTAACAAAATCAAGTTTACTCTGGACGTTAATGTTACATTAATTATAGAACTCTTGTTAATGAAATTTTAGGGTAATTCAATTTTCAAGGCCTGTGTATGATATAGCAATATGATTTACATAATGTGAAGACCCTATGATGCTAATATACGGATCTCCAATATACCGACACCTGTGACCACCAATATATGGACGTTTATGTACACTAAGTAGGTGTGGACGGATTTGATGATGTATTAACTTGATATATATTGCGATGGCGATTAATGTTTTTGCTTAGCTTAAGGTGATAAATTAATAATATAATATTTCATATGACATTGACATCGCTACAGTACAGCTTCTTAAAAAAGCTTTAATAAAACTTGTTACTTTTCAACGATTATCGATGTAAGTAATATTTTTAGATTCAATTTTATTTCAACATTTTATGGAAACCACACAAATATATGTGTAGAGATTTCATGTTTAAAAAATAAATATAGGATTACGTATAGATCAGCATATCATAGAAGTGTTCTTGGACCCTTATTGTTTATATTATATATTAATGACTTGCCTGATTATATTGAAAATGACTGTATTCTTTTTGCTGACGATGCAATAATAATAATAAGTACTTCAAATGCGTCTGACCTTAAATATAAACCTTACATTGACAAAAGTGATAGGCTGGCTAAATTGGAATAGTTTAAAAATAAATGTGTCTAAGACTAAATTAATACAATTTAATACAATAAATAGAAAAGGAGGCTGAGTAATCGTGGGCTAGACAGTTAATAGGTTGAAATTCGTGTCAAAAAATAAGTTATATTAACCTCATAAATATAATAAACCGCGAACGATTTTATTTCTGGAAATGAAATAAATTCCAAATATGTAAATTCACTGTGATTTTTATGAGTGGAATTCAGTTTTAACGTCGGCAATACTGAATTTTCCCCCAACAACGAGTGAAAAGAACAAACGACACGTACGTGATTGACGTGTCACTCACTCAATCATGCCGTCAAATGGCTGCCATTCTGATACTCGTTTGTTTGGCTTTGTTCCATGCGCTTGAGTTGTTTTATGGTTTTCCTATTTTCTTACGACTTACGCTTATTATACGGACTAACTACAATTCTTCTTTACTCGAATACTTTCTGCTTGCTTACCGGATCCCGGGAACCCGCCTTGCATGACGAATATTGGTTTTGTTTCCTCGGATACCCGATTTTGCATTGCGTTTGGTCGCTGTGCTACTGTTGGCAGACGAATTTTAAATGAAGAAATATTGGTTGTGATTTGACAATGGCGTATGACTGAAACAGTACGTAATCTATTCTTGCGAATAATTTCAAAGTGAACAAGATAGTGGTTTAGATAAATGTTTATGCTATTTTGGGGAGCATACAAGGGGTGAAATACATACTCGATTCGTTTTGGGACATAATTAAGTAAAGTATATTTAAATAATTTATTGAAAAGTCCATCGAAATAATTAAAAATAACATTGTCATAACCTAACGAAACTTTATATGACACTACTAAAATATTTTATATCTTAACTTCTAGAAGTACAAATGTTTTCAAATTTTAGGTGAACACTTCAAATGTATGTTTCTTATAGAAAACACTATTTCTAAGTTGTTAACACCATAGCCCAGAAATGTATGGGACGGTATCTGCCTCCTTTACGACATTAAATTTAAGTTATAATGGAGTAGGTTTAGAAATCGACAAGTGGTGCAACTGGAAAGCACATACATATAATTAATTTACGGGCTAGCATCGGAAAATATGTGTACGTATTAAAAATAATCAGAGAAGTTGCGGGAAAATATACAGCACTTCTATCTTACCACGGATTTGTTTCCTCAATCTTAAGATATGGCATAATATTATGGGGCAACTGTTGACTTAATTAACATATTTCGTGCACCAAAAAAATGTATACGTGCAATTTGTGGTGCTGGATTTTTAGACAGCCGCAGGCCACTGTTTCTAAAACTAAACCTTCTAACGGTTCCCTCTTTGTACATTAATGAAATTTGTGCGAGGTCATACACAGTTGTTCAAAACTAATGACAATATGGTAAATGGTACAGGAGACATAAACAGAAATTATACATACCAATGCAAAGATTAGGATTTTATTCGAAAAATGTTTTCTGTATGGCAATCCGTATTTTTAATAAACTACTAAACAACTTGAAAACATTGCCAATACACGTATTTAAAAAAAAGAATGCATAATTTTCTACTAAAAAACAATAACTATAGCATAAATGAATTTTTAAGAATCCCGTAATTAGTTTTGACATTTTATAATTTTATTCTATACGGACATTTAAATATATTAGAGAAATTAAATTGTTATTTTTCTGTATCGAGACTGAATTTAATATAAAATATAATAACCAGTAATTACAATAATTTAATGTAATTCAATGAATTCAAGCTTATAATTAGGCTTTTTTATGTTGACAATTTTAATTTTATTATTTACTGATTTTATTGCTTATGATATTTTTTTATATTAGGGACTTAATATTTAATAATAAGGACATCTAATTTGCATTTTTTTTTCTTGTATAGTAAATTGTTACATTACTAGATTATAAATATTTTCACGCCTGTTAAGGTTGAATATGATTGTACTTCCAAATTATTTAAGACCGTTGTATATTTTGACCATATTCAGCGAATACAGTTTTTCTTTCTTTCTTTCTTTCTATATTTTATAAATTTTTCCACAAAAACTTTTGTGGGCAACTCGTACCCTCTTTAAAAAAACCCACATATTATAAAACATACGCTTAATCCCGAAGAAAAACAAAGGATTCTAAATCGTTAAATCGCCTTTAGAGCCTCAAACGGAGCTATAAAACTTTTAATGAGAATAATAAGAGCCTTCATAAAACAAGTAAGACCTCATAAAATCTGAACAGGGGAATCGAACCGTGGTCCGTGCGGTTGCAACTTTAAAAATAATCCAATCTTGAGCCATAGTGTCATTCTGAACTAACAAACTAGAAATTTTCAAGTCGATATTTCCGACCTCATTTCTTTCGCTTGCCCTTACTATGAAAAACGTTGGGGCGTAAAATATTTATTCTAATATTTTTTGTATACCTTAATTATACAGCAATTATACTGGATGACTTTTTACCGTTCGCAAAATTACATGGGGTCAGGCCCCAATTCTAAGCAACTTTTCCAATGAAATAATATATTGAAAAAAAATATTCGACTCTACATACACATTGTAGCAGCTTACCAGAAAGAAGACTGCCGTTCTTTTGTCTTTTATATCTTGAGTCACATATATCTTATATACCAAAAATACATCTATCACGGTCTACGTTTTAATTATAATTTCAAATATTGTTTTATCCTAAAACAGAAGCAAAAATTAACCTCATCTTAGACTCTACACAAAAATTCATGGTAATTTCGCTAATCTACTCCCAAAACCAAAGTTGAACAGCCCGTTAAACAAACCAGTTATTTAACTACAACAGTATCCTGCTGGCTACTAAACAACCTGGTAGGGGCTAGCGAGTCCGCACAAAACGAACAAGAGAATTTTCCGACTTGTTACTCTATCGGTGCTCTTATTGTAGAAACTTACTCGACTCGAGGCCAGACTCGAGTGACACTTGAGGTTTGCGTTCCTTATTTCCTTTTTGATAAAATTGTCAGCAAATTGTATAGGGGACATGTTAACTGTAAGGGTAAATAATTTGGGTTTAGTTCTTCTCTTTAATTGCACTTATATTTATTTTTATACTACATAGCCGGCAAACACCATCTGATGATAAGTGGCATTAGCACCCGTAAACATCAGTCGAAGATGTTTTATTACTTAATAGTGATTATTATGTTAATGGCCTTCATTTTTTGTTATTGTTTATATATGTATGCAATAATTTATACCTGTAAATTTTTCAAAAATTACTAAGTAAATAATAAATAAAATAAGTTATATCGACTAATGACGCGTTGCGGACCGTAGGCCTCAGTTAAAATTGCCTTTGTTCCAGTTATAGCACAGGCAGTTCCTTCCCTTAGCACAAACACGTAACCGTTTATCATGGTGGTCAAAATAGGAAGGACAAGTGCCGCCCCGGACGAGGTCTTGTCAAAGAAACTCTGCTACCGCTGGACAGTTGGTATTTTAGTAACATAATTTGGTATGATTTTTGAAATTATTGATCACTTCTGACTTCGGTCAATACAACAACTTTAATTTTGTATACAAATTTTAACTACTCATAAAATGCAAAAGGGGCTTAGGTTTACATTGATTTCTAAAAATCCTGAAGAACTAAAAGTAGGTAATAACAATGCGTTTTACATATTTCTTACTAAACTTTTTAGAAATGTCAACCCTTTTTATTCTGTGTATTAGTTGTTTTAAATTAGATCGTCATATTATAATGCAAAGGACATTTGAAATCCATTTCAAATGAGTACATGAACCCAAAAAGGTTTTAATGGTTTATTTTACAAACAATAGGTATAAGTAAAAAAAGAAATTGAAATATTTAAAGATAGAATACATTGCTTAAATTTAAAGCCTTAGAGAGTTCTCGAATATCGATCTATTCTCAAATTAAAACTATCAAAACCACAGGGAAAATGGTGCCCACCCGGGGACGCGGAAAACGCAAAATTTTCGTAAATCATGCCAAACCATAACATCAGCCATCACGATAAAACATCCCTTTTCACATCCCTTTTAGTTAAGTAATCTTTGCGACTAATTAAATCTATGGCAGGGATAGCAGTCATTGTTATTCTGACAGATTAATTTATAGTCGACCTCCATAAATTTTGTAGAAAGTTATACATTTGTTTGTTTCTCGTGTAGGAATGTTCAGATTGAATCGTTTCGACCGTTGATTCTAGAGGTGAAACTTGAAGTTGGATCTAAAAACTGTTTCTTTGTGATTTGTGCCTAATTTTAATTTAATAAACGATTATAATACTTGTAAATTCCTTCTAATAATAATTTTATTAGTTTCGTTTTTTTTTAAAGATTCAAAGATAACAAACAAACTTTAAATTTCAACATTGGCCAGAGATTCTCAAACTTCTGATGAAAATATTTGTTGAACCATCGGCCATTGGTTTATCGGGTTATACACAATTCCGACTACAACAAACACAAAGAAAGCCTTAAGTTTGCTAAGCCAATACATAATATTGAATCGGGGTTCGATCGGTACACAATGCAGAGCGCGTACGCCACCTAGCGCCAAAGTTTGCCGAATGTGACGGCTGCCAGTTTCGAACAAATGCTGCTTTGCGCGCAGCGAATTTGATATTGGCTGAAGTTTGATCCAACTTCATGGAACTGTATTATAATGGCGACCGCTGATTACTCAAATGCCGAACCGAACCGACGAAATGAAACTTACGGAATCTAATTGCTGTCCAGAGTGTTTTAGAGACCTGTTTAAGATTCTGGTTCTTTGGTATTAATATAGAGTTTTAATACGTTGCTGAATAGAAAAATTGACAATGTAGATCTTAAAAAATCAAACACAGACTCTTCTTGTTATAATTATTCCTAATAAAGGCACTTAAGTTATTTATTATAGTAATTACAAACGTAATTTGTAAACCTTCTTAGGTATTTTGTAATGGTTATTTAGCGAAGTCATAGTTTTTTTAAAGTACAGCTTCTGCGGTAGGATGAAGTCGTAATGTGAGATAGGTATTTTATTTCATATCCATAATCGTTATGTTTTATGTCTATTTTACGACTGGATCAAATGGACATCGTAAAATTACCTACAAAATTAGAATAAAACCGCGTACTCTTATTGGTCAAATAAAAGTTTCTTACCGAATTTAATAGAGCAGTAATATAAAATTTAAAACGTTTCGTAAATTTTTGTCACATGGAGGCAAATAACCTACATTACTTATGGGAACGTCTCTAACATATATTATCTAACTGGCCAATACTAGTGTACAATTAGTGATCAATGTGTTAAATAGTTGTACGAGTTTTGAAAATTAAATAACTCATGAAATTTGTAGCTCAGATTGGTTTTAGTATTAGAAACAATCTAGTCTTAATCGAAAGCTTTTTCAAAACATCAAGTCTTATAAGAAACGTACACACATTGTAATTTTAAGGTCGATCTATTTATTAAGGGCTCCAAAAAGGACCCCTGGTGAAGCCATAAACAATCTATTAATAAATTATACCCAGCCTTCCTTCAGGGCAGGTTGGGATGGATACCAAATTATTATAAAAGCTAAACTATTAAGCAAACCACTGGGTCGGAGTCAGCCTGAAGGTCAGTGCGGTTAACCGAAAATATTATCTATAGATTGTTATATTGTATCCATCACTACATAATTTACAAGATTAATTTTCCCCAAAACAAAATAATTTAAAATACTTCAACGTTACTCGTGCAGATTCTTAAATATTGAGATTGAAGTGTTACGATTTAAAAGATCAGATCTTTATCAGAAAAATTAATTTAAGTCACGAACTACATTTAACAAAGTGTCAATTATCGTTTTAGAATAAGATGTCATAAGCTCGGTATCAACTGGTAAGTAGATTTTAATCAATTTGGTGACCGTCCGCGTCGCGTCGGCCATTTTGCGTAGCATTGGTGCGGCAAGGCTGGCTGGGTGGTGAATTCGGAATGAGCGCGCGGACTCAGCGGCCATCAATCATTGCCCGCTCGGCGGCCGACGCACACAAATTATGATTGAGATTTACGAGTGTGCCTGGGACTATTCGCTAGTTGAACGTCTGCAATGACGCGGAGGTTAATCTATAATTTGTGAATTTTGACTTAGTTTTGAGGTGGGTTTTGAATAAAGGATCAGGATTTGTTGTTTTTGGGGTATTTAATATGTAACAACTGTTTAGTTTTGTTGTGTAGGCAACATTTAATAAACCTGGAATAGAGATATGAACACTGAAGTTCTTTTATAATTAACCTTTGCAACAACGTCTAACTAAGCCGTCTAAGCATACCTGTATGGTATCGTAAAGACGGTGCTTGTGACGTGAAATAAATGGACCAGAAATTAATTTCAAATTAAAACAATGAATTGATCATTTATGTACAATTTATTATTGTATTCAGCGTCTATGGGCACTAAATTACTGTGTAAAGCCAATTTTAATTCGCAAATCAATTAGGTAACTTTCGACATCCCGGAACAGATAACTTTTATCACAACTCGTGCGTACACGACACAGCCCATTATTCATACTTAAAACGTCCATGAAAAATATATAGTCTGCACTAAAACCATATAAAACCATAGACTGTAACTTAAACCGATACCAGCATAACAACTTTACATAAAACAACCATCAACTTTCATCTCTGTTGGTATCTGAAGATATTTTTCCCGCCCATCGTTCTCTAACGCATTGTAAACTTAAACCTTTGTGTATAGACAGGTAGCTGTGTCGAGTAAATGGCTGTGCACTGAATAGTGTATTGTTGGGTTATCTCAAACGACGCTCGCTCGAGATATGAGATAGTGGTGTTAGCTGATCCAACCGTTCGAACTTTAATCGATAATAGTGCACAGAGGTACGGGATGCTACCTTTCGTTGTTTTTATGCTGCGAAAAAGCTAAATTTTCGCAACTAATTAGTAGATAGACAATCGAGAACATTTCAAATGAAAATTATCTAATGAAGCAATGAAAGAACTGAAAATTTGTGCAAATTATCATCTATAAGCTGTATCAAAACTAAATAAGTATCCGTAGTTTCCAACCTAAGTAAGGCTAACGGGACGAGATGAAGAATGTAAACAATTTCAGGGATTCAAAACATTATGAACCATATGAACAGGTTGATAAATTCGAAAGCTTTTCTGTCCTACAAATCACGCAAGGACAACCGTGGTCGACCAACTGACATTATTGCGTACGAGAGATAAGGACAGATGTAATAATCACTCGTGTCAATTTGTTTACATAGTTTATCTCATCTCGTTGGCCTTACGTTACATAAGTAGCTTTGTGAAATAGATGAAGCTTGAAACACTGAACATAAATACACGTACTTAATAACTATCATGATTTGACTACAACATTTTACTTTACATCATCTTTCTAAGTCCACCAATGAACATAATATAAGCACAATAAACCATAATGCCATGAAAATCACGAAATCACCAAAGAAATGATAGTCAGCTCGAAATCACCATACTAATCTATATCCCGATACGAGTGCATGAGATTCATATTGAGTCTGTGGGACTAGTGTCGTATCTGTGAGACTCATGCCGCGCCAATAAAGTAGTTAGTAGACAACAGCAGCCACTGTGGACTCATTACGCCTAGGGCGAGCAGACGTATAAATATTCATGGCGAATAATTCCACAGATTCCCTTAAATAACGAGTAGATCGTCGATAGATGGCGGTAGTTTTGACAAGCGCGTTAAATGCAGATTAAAGATAGTTTGCTATTTAATATTTACGTTGACATTGTGTGTACGGAACATTAAGATATGTTTTATCTGAAAAGCTAATATAAACTGTTATTTAAAATGTTAACGATTTTTTGTCTATTCAAGACTTTAAAAAATTGTTACTAGAGTTATGGATTTAATCACTAAGATTCATAATAACAGAATTTCTAGGTAGGATTCCGACTTAAAGCATCAACTTGCTTTATTTTATCACCTGGCCTGTATTCTATTTGGATGTCGAAATCCTGTATCGTGAGCCACCAGCGAGCAATACGGGGTATGAGATCCTTTTTTGTGAGGGTCGAGCGGAGCGCAGCACAGTCGGTTATAACTTTTACAGGAATTCCCGTAAGGTATATTCGGAAACGTTTTAAGGATTCTACCATTGCTAGAGTTTCTAACTCGTAGCTATGATAAAATTCCTCTTCTTTGCTCGTAACTCTACTAAAGTATGCAATGGCCTTCAAGTCACCATCACAAAATTCCCCCTAAACCCCACCGAAACGCATCCGTGTGAAGTTCCGTTTTAACGTTTTTATTATATATTCCTAATACTGGTCTTTCGGTTAATTTATTTTTTAAGGGCTGGAACGCATTTTCTTGGTCCTATCCCCAAGTCCATTTTACATCTTTCTTTGTCAGTTGTGTAATAGGTCTAGCAATTTCAGCAAAACTGCGAATAAATTTCCTAAAGTAAAAGGCTAAGCCAATGAACTGACGTACTTCATGAACATTACGAGGCTTCTTATACTCAGATACGCACTTAATTTTGGATAGACCTGGTTGGATTGTACCGGCAGTAATTTCATGGCCTAGATAGTTTACAGACCTTTTCAGAAACGAACACTGATCAAAATTTAGTTTCAAGTTAGCTTCAGACAATAGTTTCAATATCTTTTCTAACAGTTCTAGCCCAGCTTGAACCGATGTTGAAGGTATCATCACGTCATCCAAATACAGCACTATATCTTCTTGGATAGTACCAAGAACTATCTTAATTTGTCGTGAAATTACAGCCGGTGCATTTGCTAAGCCTAACGGCATTTTGACATATTGCCCTGAGGGAGTTACGAAAGCGGTTTACCCAATCGAATCTTCCGCCATGGGAATTTGGTGATAGCCTTGGGCGCGGTCTAGGGTGGTAAAATATACTTTGCCACTTAACTTTGAAACTTGGTATTCTATATGGGGCAGAGGAAAACGGTCTTTGAGAGTGCAAGAATTAAGAGCGCAATAATCTACACATAGTCGATCGAGTTGATCGAGGAGACGCAGTTTGTAGGGCTTCTTTCCAACCATCCCAATTTAAATAATAATCGTCTAAATCATCATACCAATCTCTTGCTGATCCTCGTAACTGAATCTGCATTACGAATTGGCGATCTGTGTCATCCCATCCATACACGTCTCCAAGCTGGTCTATTTTATGTAACCAGTTGACCACGTTGCTTTTTTTTTCATCCGGACGGAATTTTGGGATAACTTCGGCATCCATTGGTGTTATACGTCTTCGTTTAAGCGCGGAAGCTGGAGATCTTTCTCGGTTGAAGAAAAAAAATTCGTTGTTTTCATCGCAGTGCAGACTTACCGACGAACCACTCACACCGCGTCTCTTTTTTCCCAACCCGCCAACGTACGGTCCGGACATGTTGATGCCACCTCTGAAGTATTATCTTAGTTTCAGGATAATGTCAAATAATACTTCGTGGATGTACGAAAACGGGTTTATTTTTTATTACAATAACAAGTATGTTTAAATCCTGGTTCAGTCCTCAGGATTACTCGGGATTTTTTAAATTAAAGTCGGCAAAACAAAAAATGCTTGCGTTGTGAAAAAAACAATAATGAACATAGACTAATCAGTCACTAATTCATTCTACAAAACGTTTGCCAGAACAAAAATTAAGATAATAGACAATGGTCCACAAACAAATCAATCAATCATTAAATAAACAGAAGGTTGCCAGTTATATAATATGCAATAAGATCAGTATTAATATTACGAGGCTATGCAGGATTTGTTAACATAATAGAATTAAAAAAATTACAATTAGGTCACAGAATTGTCTTTAAACTTTTTTAATTTTCAAGTTTCATGTAGTACTTGAAGTAGTTCTCCGAACCACCTAGTATTTGAGAACTCACACAAACATAAACATCATGAAATTTAAACAAACACAAAAACAACAAAAGTCCCAACTTCCCCAACAAACACATTACATTAATCCTTCTCGCAAAAAGTCACAATCAATTAGTTTCATCCAACACGACGTTTTACACAATTAAGCAAAACAAAAACCAGCGACATCAGAGCACAACAGTAACAAATTTCGTCTCACTAGCACATTAATAAGTAGCATTCCCACTCTGGCACAAATACGTTTCTCCGGCAAAAAAAGTTACCGTTCCACTGTGACAAAATACATTTCTGCGGCAGAAAAAAGTTGGTGGTGTAATCAAAGTGGTCTCAGCCACAGATCCGAGCGAAAGACGAGACATTAATCTACCCCCGCACTTATTACGATTTGTGCGAGAATAAAATGCCGTGGTAAAAACGCTCGTTTTTATATCTATACAGCCCGAGGTGGTTTCCAGTTTGAGTGGATGTTGTTTGGGGTTCTCACAACGTCTTCAAATAATATGATGAAAGAGTATTGTAGTAGTAGATAGAAATAGTACCAATGGGGATCGATCGCGTTTAGTCGTCTGTTTGTTAATTCGTTATAATAAATAAACTATAATTCGGTATCATAATGATTTCTGAATATAAGATAATTATATGTATACAGTTTTTTTTACTGAAAACAATAAAATAACAAAATTTTCAATTGATCGAACTTACAATCAGTAAATTAAGTATGTTTTTTAATAATTTTGTAACAAAATTCTCTTTATACTTCATATTCTACTTGCCTAAATCGTGAAAGCTAGAGTTAGTTAAACTTTTAAATGTGCAATGCATGAACTGGTAATATACCCGTTTTGCCTCTACAAGGAAAAGGGAGAATATTCTGATTGCCCTTGTGAAAAATTGCACTTCGTCACGTGTCTCTAAAAGCGTTGATACATATGTAACAAACACTAATACATTATATGTGTATACATAGGTTTTATTATGCACATTTATTTTTCAAAATAACATTGGAATAAAAATGTTATTTAACTATACTTTGCATATGTTTCCTCTTATAAAAAGAAACAATGTTTGACACTTTTTTTTAAACTTTATAATAACATATAAAATGTGAAGTAAATATTATAGCTAAAAAGCGTTTAACGTATACTCTCACTCCCAGTAAAGTATAAAGCCAGACAGATAACTGAAACTAGTTAATTCAATGGCTAGTACTTCGTCAATTTCGACAAGCAACTGAAGTATTTACTCCGAAGTATATAACATGCTTCTATATAACCTACGGCTGGCATTCTTCAGGGCTTCTAGGAAACTACCTTACACAAAACTTCGTTTGTCTTCGTCTTTGTCTAAAAATCTAAACTCCTAATAAATATTTATATATAGGGACGTTATGCGAGAAGACTGAGAAACAGATGGCGTTAATATGTATTGACAATCATGTAGTTTTTATTACTGGCAATAGATGAACAACACCTTAGTCTATCGTGACCACGGCAACTGCAAAGATGCCGAAACGTCGAAATAATTTTAAAATTAACTAAAATATACGCGATAATATCCGGTAAAAAGTGTTTTATTTAAAGTATGAATCGTGAAAATTTAAGAAAATATATCCTAATAAATATTCTAACTAATCGACCTCAACATCATTCCATTTTCCCTTTATAACCTACAGTATATTTCCAATCCCTAATAGGACATCAAAGACCCACCAACCAACCTATACAAGAACTATCGAAGAACGATCTCTTCATTCTTAAGAAGTCTATTCAGTTGAGACTTGAGTTGGAGTAGAGTTCGTGACTCAAGTCTCCGGCTTTATGTCGCTGCTGCATACCTCGACTTACGTGCTAATACGGACTCAGGCGTTTGTCGTCTCGATGCACGTTTGTCACATAATCTACTAGGAGCATTGCATTTATGACCATCTTTTATGGCCTTTAAAAATACGATTTATGCCTGAAAACGAAATGTAAATTGAAAATTTCTTAGTTCAAGGGTGGATGTTTATGTAAAAGGCAGAATTTTATTGTTTATAAATTTATAATTATACTCACAGTATATTCTATAGTACTAAATCGCTCATGAGTGTTAAGTCCGCCTTATTTGCCAAATGTCTTTTATTTTTCATTGTATTTTGTAATCAATATTATTTTTGGTGATAAAATTGTTTTGTTTTACTCTAGGGCTCTAGTATATTCCTAAATATATATATAGCCTTTGTTTTTTTTTTTATTATCGAAATTAACTTTGATACAGTGTAGTAAAGTAGCTTCTTTAACATTCACAGTCTTTTCATTTTTACATTTTAATAAAAGATTGTGCTATTTTGCCATTGATATTCAATACAAAAAATAAAAAACTCATTCCGCTTGAGTCTACTTTCAGTCATAACAAAATTGATTCAATATTCTTTGATAACACGAATTCACACATTAAACATCTATAATTAGCTAATGGTGCACTAGAGGACACAGAAACACAAATAAACCGATGCAAATAGAACCAACATCCTTTGTGCACCGCCGAAAGCCAAGAAACACGATCCAAAACCTTTGAAGCTGTATCGAAAGTACATTGCCAAGCTATCTAATATTTCATACTGGATATATGCATTCCATTTGGTACCAACATACAAGTGTAAGTCACAGGGTAAATTCACCCAGTATCCCTTGATAGTTGGTAGCCATTTCCGCTTCCTCCCCGGAGGCATATAACTGCAGAAAGCTGCATCAGATAGCTTTAACATTAATTATACAAGCTAAAAGCTAATGGTCAGATTTGGTCATGGAAATTACGTAATTCTTGGTAATTGCCATTTAATTGGTAATTAGTACGAATAATGTGCTTATTGTATTCTATCAGTATCGCGTTGTCTGCTGCATTTGTACAGCATCGATGAAGAAAAATCGTTTAAAAATACCCGAACGAATAATAGAAATTTAAAGAATACATTTTTCGATAAATGATAGTTATTTGGGTTTGGTATTCGATACACATAAATATATGTGTAATATGTGCCTTCCTACAAAGTCATGGAATTTGTCAGACTGTATCTTTATCTCTATTTATCTCTAGACTACCAGCAGGTCTAATATGAAGCCTAGACATAGCGAAGACATAGCCAATTTGACAGCCAAATGAAGAAATCTTTCTACAATTATGTGTCACATGACATGTATTGAATATTAAATACTAAAATAAAATACGGCGATGCATTTGTATACGAATCCATAACACAATCTTTTCAAAATTTTACTAATTTATTTATGCTACCTACTGGGTCTGTAGTACTATAAAATACTTTGCAATAATTTCAGCAGCCAGCCATCGATCTCCAACCTAAGTAATCTCTTACATCCAGATTGGCGCTGGTCCAGCCACAGTAAGGATCCGTCCTACTATTTGTCTAAATCAGGCTCATCTCATTAACTCTCTACATGCATGGAGGCTGTGTAGCTGAAAATAGGATAACTTAATTTTTGTTCTTACTTGAATTCATGTTACTGCGAATATTGGGAAATAAGTATTATTCTTATTATTATATATTCGTAACAAATGATTTAAGGACTTATAAAAACTACATGTTATGACGTGTGTCAGTATATTTTTGTATCTGTGTGTCTGTCTGTAAGAAGTTTGTAGCACCGTAGCTCCCAAAAGAATGGTTAAATTTTGATGCGTTTTTTCATTGTTAGATCTGAATGGATCTAGAGTGTTCTTAGTTAGGTATATTTCATAGCAATCGCTTCAGCCGTTCTTCAGTTGTGCACGTTTTTCTTTTTTGACGAGGGTTTTTATTTTGTTTACAAATAACTTGTGTTTATTTTATTTAAACATACAAACTACCTTTGGTTTACATGCAAACTTAAATACCACGGCTCTCGGCACATGCATCGGGAAGGAGAGATTTATGTAATTAGTATTAGAGCTTATAATTTACAATTATATGAATAATTTTTTGATACACATTTAGAATACAAAACAAAGGAATATTAAAATCAATATAAATACGTATGAAACTCTTTAGAAAAGCCTTTTGTAGTCAACTTTATTTCTAAATACTAATCAATCACTGTAATTTTTATTAAAAATTATAGCTTTTATTTGAAAATGTGTTTAATAGTAGCTTCATGTCAATGTTCTTGAGAAAGCAGTAACTTACCAACTGATAACTTAATAACGCTCTTAACCTCGAAGACCTAGAACTTAATGTTATCATAATTTATTCCAAGCATCGGTTATATAATGTTATATGTTGAACCTTCGGCACGGAGCCAATTCTGTTCGAGATCTTATAATATTACATAATTAAACTATTATATGATGTTCTGAATCTTTATTTTGAACACACAAAAAGTGTATGGTCTTAAGATTCTTCGAGATGATTAAAATACCCCTTGAAAATCGTAAAGAAAACTGAAGAATGAAAAGCTTGTGGTCAAGAATGTATAGAAAACATTTATTAAGAGGAAAACTGACTGCCGAGCAGCTTAAGTGGCAGTACTCCTGCCCTAGGTTCGAGTCCTGGTTGGGCATTTATTTGTGTGATGAAAACAGATGTTTGTTTCTCGGGTGATGGTTGTTTATATTTATAAGTGTATGTATTGTTCGCTATATGGTCATCCATAACGGCTTACTTTGGGCCCATACAGTTGGTATGTTTGTCTGGGAATTTTTATTATTATTATTATTTCACCGGGTCTCTATTCCGGTTCAGCAGAATATATTTTTATTGAGCTGTATCTGAATAGCTTAAAATATTGTCTTGGAGTTATCTATTGTCCACCGTCCATTACTTATTTCCACGCTTTGGAATCCGTACTCGACGCAGTTGCCACCGAATACACACATCACGTGATTATGGGTGACTTGAATACGGATCTCCTCACAGATGACTCTCGAGCTCGCAAACTAAACAGTTTGATTAGTGCGTTTAACCTCCAAATACTGCCACTTAATGCTACTCATCATAACGTAGGTTCTCCTGATACTTGGCTTGATGTAATCATTACGTCAACTGATTTATCACCTAATTACGGTCAAATGGCTGCTCCGGGTTTCTCACGGCATTACCTTATTTACGTATCTCTTAATACTTATTGTCAAAAGCGGCCATCTAAATTTATTGACGTCAGAAACTATAAGTGCATCGACTTCAATCTGTTTAATACGCAATGTGCTGATACTAATTGGTCACCAGTCCTTGAAGCCACTACCATTGACGATAAATTAAAAACATTTTGCGATATCGTTACCGCCATATTTGATCGCCATGCACCGATTCACAAAGTGAAAATCAAAAGGCCTCCTGCACCTTGGATCAACCAAGATGTTCGGATGGCAATGAAAAACCGTAATCGAGCCTTTATAAAATTTAGGAAAAGTAAGACTGAGGAAAACTGGTGCAGGTTTAAACTACTTCGAAATCGTTGCAATCAGGTCATACGTAAAGTTAAACGTCTGTATTTTTATAGTATTATTGTGGCCAACATGTGGAAATTCCTCCAATCACTTGGCTTAGGCTCGCAATCTGTTAATTTCAGTTTTTCTAACTTCACTCCCGACGATTTAAATAAACATTTTGTTCCAACCTACTTTCTCGATATTGGCACCAAATCAAGTACTGTGTCTCAATTGGCATCTTCACCGAAATTAACACAGGATACCTTTGAATTTTCGCCAGTTACCATAGACGATGTGAAAAAAATACTCAAATCTTTGAAGTCTAAAGCTGTCGGTATAGACGGAATAGGACGTACAATGATACTTCTAATGCTTGAATGAATTCTTCCAATCTTTACTCACATCGTCAATTTCTCACTTACATCAGGTACCTTTCATGCCATGTGGAGTAAAGCTCTGGTAATACCTTTACCTAAAACCAATAGTAAAAAAAATAAGTCCTGATAATCGTAGCACATCTCACTGGCTGAATCTTGATGCTGGCGTTCCCCAAGGTGGCATACTTTCTCCACTGTTATTCTCTATTTTTATAAACCTTGTCACCCTAAATCTCAAATGTTCGTATCATCTTTATGCCGATGATTTACAACTGTACACGCCAACCAGTACATATGATATTGATATCGCTGTTGACTTGCTTAACGCTGACCTTGCACATATCAAACCAGTGGTCACAGCAGTTCGGTATCAGAGTTAATCCCAGCAAGTGTCAGGCCATAATATTAGGTAGCTTACGACAGATTAATAAAATTGATATTTCTTGTCTTGAAATTGATGTCTCTTTCTTTAAACTCATCCGTTATTGCGTACTATTCTTCCGTCAAAGATCTCGGCTTACACATTGATGCTGCTCTCAGCTGGAACAAGCATATAGAGGAAGTTAGTCGAAAGGTAACAGCTTCACTGCGTTCTTTGTACCGTTTGAAATACTTTCTTCCTAGGCAGACCAAGATTCTACTTGTGAACGCGTTGGTATTGTCAATAATAGATTACGCGGATATGTGCTACACAGATCTCAACGAAGATCACTTCAACAAGTTGGACCGTCTTCTGAACAACTGCATTCGGTTCATCTATGGGCTGCGCAAATATGATCACATATCCAACTTTCGCAAACAACTTGGTTTGCTATTAGGCAACGCAGGCACGTTAGGATACTATGTACACTCTTTTCAATCCTCAATGATCCTCACGCTCCGGAATATTTAATAAATAATAATAAATATAAATATATTTCTAACAACCACAGCACATTATCTAGCCCAAATTAAGTATCATTAAGAACTTGTGTTATGGATACTAGATAACAGATAAATAAACTTAAGAAATATATAAACACACATAGATATTTTTATTAATATATAAATATTAGAAATAAACTTAAATAAACGTACATACACATCCATGACTAGAAAGCAAATATATTAAAATATCTGCCCCTACCAGGATTCGAACCCGGGACCTCTGGCATGGAAGGCAAGGCTACTTACCTCCACACCAAACATGCCGTCATTTTAAAGGATCAATATTTAAAGTGTAAATTCCAGTTTCTAAGCTTTACAAATGATAGATGTCTCCGGTCTTCCTATAATCTGAGCCTTCATATTCCTATGCATCATTCCGGATTTATCTCTTATTCTTTTGTTGTCCAGGCTACACGTTTATGGGATACTCTACTGGTGGAGTTAAGGAAAGCTTCCAGTAAACTCTCTTTTAAGCAGCGAATTAGAGCTCATTTTTTAAAGTCACTCAGGGAATCATGATAAATAATATATGTGTATTTATGATTAATGTGATAAGTTATAATATAATGTCTGTTTACTTATCTATTTTATTAAATATCGTTTATGACGTTTCTATATTATTATATTAAAAACCAATCTTATAGTATCTATGTATTAGTACATAAGTATGTACGCATATGTATTTTGTATGCACCCCTTATTTTGAAAACCTCTCCATTGGTAGACTGGTAGAGAATGCCAAATGGCATTAAGTGTTTGTACAATAAAATAATTTTATATTGTGCAATAAAGTTTTAAATAAATAACTAAATAAAATATTCATGTGTTTATCACGCATGTACATACACTACTTCTTACCTTCGTCTTAGATTGAAATCTGTAAAAATGGAAAACCTGTAAAACTAAAGGAGCCCCAATATATGATATCAAAAAGGTAAAAATACACATTTCAGTATGTTTTAAGAATACACATAAATAATATTGATGAACCATATTTCATAAATAAAACAGTTTAATGAACGTACTGTATCTAGGCCCATCATTCTTTTATGGCAGACATTTTGTATTTCAAAAAATTTCAAGAGCATCAATTTTTAATCTAATTCTCAGAATCTTATAGAAAAAAATAACAATATTTTAAAGCATATTAGTGGTTAAGTATTAAATCAGTCTCTATGATAAAAAATGCATCAGTTTTGATATTATGTAATCAATTTATCTTTCGAAAAGTGTCTGCGATGTTTTTACTATCACAAGCTCTATTAGTTACCGCTACTGGGTAATATTAAGAAGTCCACAAACACCTTACATTCTCCTTAATTGGAAAGCTGAGTCTCATCAATCGAAGTATCTAGTACACAACGAAAACACTTACATTTAACGCATTCCTAACGTCCCGAGTGAAGTAAACTCACTGGACTAATAGACAAAAACCGACAGAGGCAAAACTTCACAAGCGCCCGACACAAAGGGACACTAATCCGTTACACAAACACATAAAACAAGAAGGGAAAAAAGGACATATTCGCATGGAGCTAGTATCAGTTAATTGCATCACACGGTATGAAAGCGGGTGTAAAAATCAAGAAGAATAAGGTTTTTAGACGCGCTCAGACCGCATTCGCCATATTGAATTAGCAGCCGGGCGCAATGCAGTCCTTTCAGAAATTTCTCGAATTGAACGGATTATATTATTATAGTTTTAATATCAGTTTTTGAAATGAGATAAGATTGCTAGGTTTTAGATTTATTTCTGTCGTGTGGAATTGAGTTGGCTGGGATTTCAGATGAAGGCAGAGTAGGGTATTTTTGATTGCACGTCGAAATTGTAACATTCGGTTATTCAGCTTCAGTTATTCGATGGTGATTTTGTTAGTTAGTGATGAGGACGAATTTTTCTTCCTTATTTTGTTTATCATAAGGATGTTTAATAAAATAATCTAGTTCATTCAAATAAAATGTAATTATACGTGAACAAAATGCGGTGCGTTAGACAAAATTGTCAGATATATTCTATAAGAAGAAACCTCAAACAGCTTGTTTCATTTATATATGAGAACTTATTTCTATAATCTAGTAGGTTTACTTTTTAGATAACTATAAATTGAGACTTGCAAAAATGTTGAAAATTCTTGCAAATTCCAAAAACAGCTTCCCTGAAGGACTCAGAGCCCCCAGACGGCTTGAGTTAAGATCGACGACTTGGATAAAGATACTCAGCCTGCTTGAAATTATCAATTTAAATTAAGTTGTATCTACGTTACTTCGGATAATCTTACCTTAAAAGTAAAGTTCTAGATAAAGCGTTGCAGAAGCTAATTCCACAGATCCTACTTGATATATTTCGATTGATTATTTTTTATTCATAACACAATAGTAACATCTAATTAATAAACTAATATTTAATAGTAAGTTACGTTTCGTTTACTAATATGTCATATTATAGGAAAAATCCCTTCCTATATTCACATTATCTTTGAAATAGCAAAGTTTGATTTAGAAAATTATACAAATAAACTACTGTTTATAAAGTGCCACCCATAAAAGTGTAAATTAACGCACAACATTTAAAAAACATATTATAATATATCTGAAGCGCCCTTTAGTTAGTTCAATATCAGACGCTAGTAAACAATTTGCCAAAAGGCAGTGAATCGTTAAGTAGTTGGTAGAGTCATCAATGTGATTCTTAAAACGGCTATCTCAAATCTTAAAAAGGAAAATGTCATTAAAATATGAATCAAAACACAATTCAGGTTATGCATTAACTATGTTCATTTTAAAATGGTGTTCAATGTTATTATCATAATCAAAAAAGGCGTTGCTACTAACCTTAACACGGCTATTGAACAGCCGCCCTAAGTGACCTCATTAAGGGTGAACAACCCCCTGCAGTAAAAGTAACACAGCAACAGATGTGTAAATTAAAAATATTGCCCCTTAAATACGTTTACATCGCGGCATTTCAGTATTAATCCTTCAAAATGGGGTTTTTAATCCGTTGATGATAATTTTGTTTGAATTTTGGATGTCTTTTGGATAGCCATTTTGGCTGCACTTTCAACAGATGAAAAATGATGAATTTTGATTATTTCAGAAGAAACAATTTACTTTTATTTCGTTACTTAAAGGATATAGTCTTGGATATAAAAGAAAATAATGGCTGTATCAAAAAAAACAGTCACAAAACAGTAAAGCACTTATTTATTTTAGTAAAATAATAAATAATTAAACAATTGGTTCACCTCAAGTTCAGTTTCACCATATCTTAAACATTTCAACTCGCGT
Organism: Marasmarcha lunaedactyla; assembly: GCA_923062675.1. Classification (NCBI taxonomy): domain Eukaryota; kingdom Metazoa; phylum Arthropoda; class Insecta; order Lepidoptera; family Pterophoridae; genus Marasmarcha; species Marasmarcha lunaedactyla. Next base: position 18,478,048 of record OV281352.1, on the reverse strand, counting down.
CCATAGGCCGTAGGTGTTATTTTCATTTAAATCTATTCTTAAATTTTCGCGATGCATACTTTAAATAAAACGTGGTCACGATAGACTATCGTGACCACGGCAACTGCAAAGATGCCGAAACGTCGAAATAATTTTAAAATTAACTAAAATATACGCGATAATATCCGGTAAAAAGTGTGTTATTTTCATTTTCTTTTTAGAATAAAAAACCTAAAAAATTAAATTTCGTAACATCCTCTATCTACATAATTCCCGCAAGTAAACAGTAAAATAAAAGCTCTCTCCAAGGACTTTCCAACAAAGCTCAGGTACCTAAGTTATTTGTTCGTTTTGTAAAAAACACGTTTAAATATGACGAAGAAACCGTCCTTTGCTTAGTTACGAGATCATTTTATATCTTGTCATAATGAAATGGGAAACATTTTAACATTCACAAATTTTTACGAGCGATGAGCGGATATCAAAGAGCTAAAACGGCCAGGTATTTTAATAACATTGACAAGGGTTCCACCCACACTAATCTGATAGTGCAAATATATATCGTGTACTGTCTGTATTTAGACTTTATTATAAGGCTTGATCCCCTTGATTGAAGAAGTAACCCTTATATTATAAATATGTCATGTATATATTATATGCAAAAAAACGCAATATGTTACTATTAAACATGTGTACTTCTCTAAAACAATATTAGTGTAGATATATAATATTGTTTGTTGGTTTCGGAAGCTGACTCCCTCTATCAACTCGTTTAAAAAAAAGTACTCGTATAATTTTTTTTTTTAATTCAAGCTGTAGTAGTTCATTGAAACTTATATACTATATAGGCTCACTATAACTTACTTATTTGCGTACATTCTAACTTTTTTTCTACACAAGCGTTCCTAAAGTTTACATTCCACTGTTAATAACATAACATAAGCCTTTTTAACATAAGAATACAAAACAAATTACGCGCTACATGAAACCATTTAAATATACACATTCGTACGTTAACCTTTCTAATAAAAGTACGTCACAAACAAAACGCGGAATACTCCGACCCACTGAACCCTAAAACCGAGTATCGTAAGACCACTTTGCTCGCGACACAAAGCCTCTAGATTATTATCTCTGAAATATTCCTTCATGAAAACAACCAAAACATGGTTCGGGTGCGAGTCAGCATTGTTAACGAAGGGTTCCGTTTCACAATATATTTCCCTCTTTTACACTCTCTTTTTTTTCTTACACTCTCTTATTCTAATGGTCGAATTCTTGTTTAAATACGTACATGTATGATAAATGATTTTTATTATGTATTTATATAAATTTCTGATCGTTATTGCATGATTTTGTCATTCATAACACTAACAAAAGTAAAGTTCATGTGTTTTTTAAGTAATATTGTCATTCAAAACGTTGATTTTCATTCTTCAGTAATCATTTAAAAGCTGGAGTGTATTAAAATAAGCAATTGAGTAGTCTTAGACGTTTTTGTACCAAAATTTTTGTGAGAATTTCACAGACCTCACCGCCGCCTTTACCATACTTCGGAAAGTAACCCTAAAAAACGCCAACTCGTTTTTTAATCGTGGATTTTTCACGCAGAAATATATTTTCTCCCCATTCAATCTAGTGTACCTTCTTGTTGTTTTGCTTCATTCTTGAACCGTCGTCTATCTCGATTATATTATGGGAAAAATGTGAACCAAAAAATGCGATGATATTTCTCGCCGAGAATACGATTGTTCGACAAAATGCCGGGTTTTATTTGCGTTCCTTTTATGTGTTTTGATTTCGTTTTGAAGATTTCGTTCTTATAATTAAGCATGTTTTATTTATTGTAGCTTAATTTTGTATTCTGTTCCTCAAATTTTCATTCAGTTGAAGTATTAAACTATAAACTATACATATATTGTACTGTCATGGTGCTGAATGTGTGTCTAGAGTAGAACTGAAAAACTAAACGTCATAATTTTAGCTTATCAAAACTCAAGAGCCTTAAAGATACAGGCCTAAATTACTGGAAGGTTCCCACTTAACATCTTATCAGTTATTATTTATAACCTCCGCAATTTATTCTTATTCCAACTGTTATCTAAATAGCTTCTAGTTGGTTAAAGAAATCTATTTAACGATGAGAATCTTTTATGAATAATTTAAACCAAAGGTTTGAAAAATGTAATGAACTTTATTGCATCTTTCCTATTTTGATATCCACTATCAGTTTAACATAAATTAATATTTTCATTTAAATATCTTCTTATACCCTTTAAATACAAAATAAGTTCAACACAACTTATAAATACTAATCACATATTTTTCTTTGTTCCAGGTATTTTCCAAACCAATAAAATTTCTACAGAATCCCAGGTTTCTTCATAATAGTGATTAAAATAAAAATGAGAATACAGAATAACTTCGCCGTAAGAATTTCATAAAATCCTAGAATGCAAGATGAGCCGAGTACCACTGAATCCAGATACTAAAGAATAAACGTAATTAAAAACGGAGCGCGTAAATTTTAAAGTGAAAAAGTACAATACTTCTTTAAATTCGCGTTTAGGGTAACTTATTCTGGGTTATTCGAGAAAACTCTTATTTCTACAACGGGTTGCGTTTTGTTATCTTAGTCGCCAGTCGGTTTGTGTTTACTTTTCGTTCCTTAACTTCTTTCTTGTTTTGCAATTTTTCCTTCGCTTAACGATGGAGATTTCGGAATTGCAAATGTTGTTAATTGCCGAGCGAAATTTTTAGCATATCACGGCTTCAAGCTTTGAGATTCGCTCCGAAATATTTAGACAAAACAATAGCCAACATCTTATTGGAAGCCTCATCTAAAATTCCAAATGCTTAAATAATGAGGCGACCTTCCGTTTCGACTGAAAGCCCTCTGTTGTGCTTTGACCACTTAAAAGCTTTTCTGTCATATTTTGCATTATTGTGAGGAATGGGTTTATTAATAGAGAGAAAATTGAAGTTTCTGCTTCTCTACAGGGTGTAACATAAAGGAAGCACAATGCTTGAGGGTCAGTAAATATACCATTGTTAGAATACGCTGTAAAAGAATCGAAGTTATTTGTTGCTGGTTAAGACTTTCACACATTTAAATTTTTTTACTTCAACACTATTGACAGCCCTAGGTGGTTTTCATACCTAACTAAGCAAGAGGCGCGCAAGGCGCAAATAAATAAAAAAATACGAGTTTTTTTAATTATTTGAAATCATTAAAGTATTTAAAATCATGTCCAGTTTCATCGTATGTAATACGATGAAACTGGACTCGATATACTGCTACTCGATAGATAGGTAAGTGACGACGGCTGCGCTCACCTCATGCATAGGTTGATATGAAAACCACTTAGGGTTGTCAAGGATGTTGGGTAAAAAAATTGAAATAAAAAATTATGGAAGTCTTAACCAGGCCATATAACTTCAATTATTTTACACTGTATTCTAACAATGGTATACTTACTGGCCCTTAAGTATTATGCTTCCTTTCTTTTACACCCTGTATAAATAAGTCCTTATAGAATTAATTTTCAGTAGTACAAAATTAATGTATACTAGGTGAAATTCTACATTCGTAGATTAAATTAACTTCTACTTAGATCGTTGTTAATTTAGAAAAACATTTTTTACAATCTATCTTTACCACTTTGTTTCGTAGAAAAAAAAACAATTAATTTGAATCCAAATGGTGAATGCGACAGTGATGCACGAGCGGCCTCAGTATTCTTACAATCATCACCCTTGGAACCGGCGTAATCCGCTTCAATCCAGTTAGATCCAGTTTGATCCACTTTGATTTATACATCTGGGCAGGATGACGGTTACTCCCGATTACTTCCTATGCATTAGCCCTGATGAATCTATTTGCATTTGAAATTCAGATGTAACTACTGATTTTGGACCCGTTATTAAACTATGCATCTTGGAATATCGAAAAGACGTAGAAATAGTATTTCTCATAGACTTGATAGTTCTTTGACATTAAATTTATTTTTAAGTTAAAAGGCTCATTTATATTTTTTTATTACTATTACGAGCCTGTAGAGTCCCACTTCTGGGCAAAGGCCTTCCTTTCATCCACCCATGCCACGCCATCTCGTTCGCGGTTTAGGTTCCAGATATTACATATACATATAGGCTCGTAATAATTATTAGAATATTTTCTTAATTCACACAGAAAATGATTATTATTAATCGATTTTAGTGTTTCATCATTATGAATAAACCGGAAACAAAATATGATACCAAATAAACAAAGAAAGTAAACGAACATTGACTATTACAAACACCAAACAATGCAATGCCTTTACATCCGAAATCGAACCACGACAATCATATTTCCAACTGTGACTTCTGCAACCGCAGGATTACCTCAGCAGAGATTGAACCCTGCACCCGGACCAATTAATCCAGAATCAATAATGGCCATTAATTCGGAAACCGGTTGATTACTCCAACTCAGCTTGGTCAGCTACATGGACGCTTAATCGAATTCACTTCTACCACTTGGTAAATGTATCTAACTGCCACTGGTCGCATTATGGTAGTTTATTGGATTCGTCTGTAATTGAGTGTGGATTTACTGTGACATCTATAAAATATGGGCTTTATTTAGCTATTGAAATTGTTGCTGTACATCAGCTACAGCATAGAATATGTAATAGAACAATTTTATTTGTGGCCGACCACCATCAATAACACGAAAACTGTTCAATCTACAAATGACACATACAAAATCTAAGAAGCCCCGTTGGCAAAATATTAATTTCGACATATTCACAAACTCGGGAAGCCGAAGTCGCAATATCTATCACATTATTTGCATAGAGGGTGGTTGAGGCGAAAAAGAAATCTTACAAGACGTTATTGGTACCCGAGCGATGTATCATAACGCGCTCATTTCCGTGCTTTATTGCAGTCGCGTTCATATCTTGAATTTGTCCTGTGTGACAGCTATTTATATTTCGAACATCTCATTTTTCATGCCGCCATTATGATTTGATGACGTACTTAGTAGAAAAAACACCTTAAACTCCAGGGACTGTTTACTTAATTTTAATGATAATGTATTACCCATATAAAAATGTCATAATAATAATGCCACGGACAGATTTGCGTTTGATAAGTCAGGGATGGGTTATGGTAAAAATCTAATATAATTGAAATTTTTGTAACTCTGCTAGTAAAATAAGCTTGTTTTTTATAACCAGCAGGTGTAGCGCGGGTAATATAAGACTCACCAGTCACTTTATTTGTCACAAGACAAGAAATCGACCAGTTCCCGCCTATGAAAGCATCTTAAATAGCGCTACCTACTTTTCGAAAATGCGTATCAATTTCTTGACTTGATGACTTAGGCTGCCTTGGCGTGATATAAAAATGAAAGAATGAATGCGATTATATCGGCCGCAATTATATATAATCTTTGACCTAGTTCTTGTCTTGTCACAATATAAAAATAACTTTCTTACCGCAGATTGTTTATACTAAAATTAGTATATTAACTTGTTTATTGTAATCCTTAGAAACAATTCACACTATTTTGCCCTTTGATATTTCCCTGCTCATCTTTTTTGTCCTACTATCATTTACAAAAAAATTTAATCCAGTTTATATGACTAATAACTAAATAAATAATTTCTTCAGTTTCAGGTGAGTCTAGCCAAATGGCCAAGGACTCTAAAGGTACAACTTGTATCGGAATGGTTGTTGTCTGAATTCAGTTCTAAAGTTATTTCTTTTCAGTTATCAATTGGCTGAAAATCGATATTGTAAGAAAGGGTCGGATTTCATTTATCATATTCTTAAATCTTGGTATAAAGATATTATTTGTGCTGAAAACAATATTTCTTTTGAACCCATTTAGTAAACTTTCTCAACAATTTGTTCATGTATCTTCACATCTTTTATTTTATATCTTATCATTTCTAAATGTATATAAATAGACCCTTTGCATTAATTACTTCCATATACTAATTGTTCACGATAAATTACTAAAACATGTTTAATTTTAAATGAAATCCCACCGAAAATAAAAGATTTTAATAAAAATTCAATTAAATAATAACATAAAATCAGAATCCCTCATCGAAATTCGATTATCATTCCTTTCTATTCTGTCTATTTCTTTGCAAATATTACAATTAGTTGATCCTTTTTGAATCTTTTCAGTTTGCCTTCAATGTTTCATCTCTCTTATTATTTCAGCTTATTTCTGTCTATGTCTGTATGCTACTATTTGTGCTAGCTATATGTCATGCCTGCTCTATCATTTAGTTATCCTTGTCTTATTTAATCATAAATGAAATGCAGTTGTTTGCATCTAAGTGTCTATGTAGTTAAAGTTTTTTCAATTATCATAGATCAATGTGACGAAATGAGTAGTTGTCGCATTGTTTAGAACTATTTACTAAGTGTCTTAATGTTGTAATAGACGTTATTTAATAAATTATGAAAGAAGAGCCAACACAACTGCATAACTATTTAATTTCTCATAATTTTAATATCTTCTACTTTCCTAATCACCATCATTAACCTTTCAAAATTAATACAGATATAAACCCCGACGGATGAAATGCGTTTTGATAACTTGACCAAAACAAAGCATTGTTGGAACTGTTAAAAATTGCATGGCAAAGTTTCTCCGTTTCTGGCCGCAAAATATTGATCGTGCCTCCCGCTCATTCACGGATTGAATGAAGATGCTATCTCTGTCTAGTTCAGCTGTTGTGTAAGCCACGAACGCACACATTGACATTGACATGTGCGATTGTGGCCGTCCGTGTGGGCGTCAGATGGGGGTCTCTTACGACGCATGCGTAGAGAACATGTGGCCGCAGAAGTGCGTTGTCAATGCGAGGGTTAAACTTACAAGCTATAGCTAAGTTTTGATACATTATTTTAAGAAATAGGTTGAATGTTTAATCGTTTTACTCTCGCTAATATCAAAGCTAGCTTAAAGTAGAGAAATGCTGCTTAAATCAAGGATTATTTATTATTACAATAGAAAAAACACAATTGAGGAAAGTAAAACAAAAAAATATATATTTAATGAAACGAATAGCATTTCAAAGAAACCTTATACGACCAACATAATTTACTATCTAGCAATTTCCACAAACGAAGATTCAAAATCGAATAAGCAGGAGTATGTGGCATAATTTAACTTAGCAATTCGTTAATTCGGCAGTGCGATTCTGGTCACGTTTGGTTCGAAATAAACAATTTATTAATGTGCTGTTGCAGCAGTGCCACACGTGCTGTACCACGGAGTTTTAAGAGTCGTTAATTTCAAGTGGTCTCACTAGAAGCACGGAAAATGGAACACATTTTTAAATATGGTCGAATCGAAAGCCAACTTGTATCTGTGATTGTGTCTGTTACCGACAAGAGCCAGGGATTTGTGGAAACAACTACCATGCATTCACGATATTAAATAACTAGTTTTAATTCATTACTTAGTCCATATTCGTGCAGGTATTATAAATACGAAAATCTGTTCGACCAAAATTTTCGCTGACTAAGGCAAAATAAAAAGATCCTTCAATAAATAAAACATTTTCACAGCAAATCAAAATCAATTAATTAAAATATGCCATCGAACAAAGGCGCTACGCTTAATTTAAGCCTTTCAAACGGTTAACAAAATATTTGCATTGTTCCCGAGCTGTAAAAATGTCGATTCGGATTAATAAATGGGAAAAATTGCAAAAAAGCTCTTAACAAGTCATTGTTTTTATTTACCTGACGTGTTAAATCACAGATAACCAATGGGATTAATATACAATCAAACATAACATTGTATAACTACTAATTATTATATTATTCAACTTTATGTTTCGATTATCTGTCAAAAGAGGTACCTCAGGTTACGAAAATGTGGTAAAATAGAAGCTTTTGGTGCAGTTCAAATAAATCAGAAATATTAAACGCGACCTTTTTATATTTTACTATTTCAATTGCCGGCAAACTAGCACGTGCCTCATCTAATGGCGAGTTGCATCCGCACCCACTGTCTTCATTCGTTCAATAACTGAGATAAAAACCTTTGTAGTTACACTCGTATTCACAAACAAGTAATTATTTAGGGCTAGAATTCATAATCACAAAATTTAATTACACAGTCGAGTAGTGCGCATTACTGACTTGAGCAAAGCGCAAATACAAAAAGTCGTTATTCTTGCTTAATTAATTACTTATACCACTCTATAAATACGAGTGTTAGTGTACCAATACTGCCATCTAGCAGCGTAAATCACGTGGAAACTTAGAATTATTTCAACATATTCTAATGAAGCAATACTTAATCAAATAGTAATATAACAAAACAACAAAGTTTCCAAACTAAACCACGTATAACTTAAGTTTAAGAACGAATTGCTTAGTAAGTTTCTTTACTCTTAAGTAATAATCAACATCGTGGCATTCAATTGGTTTCGAGATAAAATTTCATCTTCTAAAAAATGTAGCAGTCATGAACAAAAAAATCAAAATAGCTTCAAACAACATGTACATCACATACTTGCCACCTTGCAAATCCTTGGAAAAGCAGACATAGATCACGGCAAAATCCCCCACAAATATTTTCATAGCTTTTTCAAGGCAATATTTCAGAGCAACAGAATGCGACAAAATATCTGCAAGTCTAATTTAGTCTGAACTCCACGTGGAGGGCCGCCATGCATTACAAATGCACTGAAAACTGACTCAAACGCATGCCATTATACCCTGCCTCACCACGAGATTATTCAACGAAAATTTTACCTTTGTGAATAAATAAATAGAAGTCACCCAGTAAATGCTGACTGGATATTTTAAAAGGATATTTATAATAACAGCTGAGATGGGGCTGCGAAAACGAAACACTTTGTTAATTTTGCTTCGCAGCTCTTTGATAGATATTGTATGAATTTGTGTTTCAATATTACAGTAGTCGGATCTACCTGTAGTAAATGTTTTCGTTACGGAAAATCTCTGGAAATGCTAGGCCTATGATTATAACTTGGTAGAAAAGTATTTAACCGAGAAAAATATGTATTAATTGTCTAACCATCCCAAAAAACCTTGGCAACGAAAAAAGATTACACAAAAAATATATATCTAATGTATAACTCTTTAATCACATATGATATTAATCTGTAAAGTATTTTTATCGACCAAAAGAGTATTTCAGATATTGCATAATAAACCATTGTATTGATTTGAGTTAGATAACATTAGGAAAAATATTTATTTTTGTCTCTATCATTTGGAGAAACAGTTTAACTAACAGGCTAACTAAGATCCGCGCAATGAACTTCTTTTTCTGTAATAATTTGATGCATGTACCAGTAATCAAGTAGTAGAGTAGTAAGTATGTATTGATTTATTCAGTAACACCCGGTACTGTGTATTGTTGTATATAACGTCATAAACATTTATATACTACTAATGTTACTGATAAATTACAACAAAATACATTATTAAAAAACCGTAGCAATTAATAAAAGGTTTTGCATTACTGTGAAAAGAACACAAATGAAAAGATTTTTCGAATGATGAACACTTCTTTTTCATTTATATCTTGGCTACTTTTTTAGAAGTATTGTGTCTTTCTAAAAAAGCAAATTTAAATATTAATATTCTTATCCTAAGTTGAGTATTAATTCAAATACCTTAAAAACTAAACGGTTTTTTTTAGATAAGCATTAAGGTGTTTAATTCTTTCTACATAAACCTTATGCTTAAAATGCATACCGTGAATAAAAGAAAACGATCGCCTGTGGGCATTTCCATCACTCCTCTTGTCAAACAAAGTTTTATTAAAACGAATCCTAAAACATACCTATAAAGGGTTTTAGTGTGACCCTTACTTTGCCGAAGGCGTATTCTGATGCATTTTAGGGTGTCGGGTTAATTAATGGGTTATGTCATTTCTACTGTAATCTTTTCTATGATATAATTGTCTACAATTCATGAATTAATAAATATTGAATTAGGTATTTACTCATATGATCTGAGAATACTTTTTAACGACTTTCAGAAAATTATACCCATGAAATTCACACATGTAACACAATATAAAATAACATGCGAGAGTTTATTTAATTAAAAAGAAAAATGTAAAGATAAAATGTTAGTCAAGGAACAAGTAGAACCTGGATTTTAAGGCATAAAACGTACCCAAATCCAAAAAAAATCCAACACATAGTCGTAATGGTGCCTAAATCAGCACATAAGAGCATTAAAGACTTATTTACACACGAACTTAATATCATTCAGTAGCTCCTCAGCCTCGCTAGGTTTCTTAGGGCCCGCTTACATGCACCGCCCTGGGCGCCTCGCTGACTAGAGTGAGAAACCATGTTACACCCAAACATGAGGATGCATTTAGTGTACACGCCCCTCAATCCCTGCTTTGGTTATCTTACGCTCTACTGTTTTAGATAAATGGGAGGAAATATATGTGTGAAGTAATGGGTATAAAAGCTAGTGGTAATGAAGTTTGTTTTGTTATGATCTCGTTTGACACACGCTATAGGCTTTGGTTTTACTATAGTTTAGGAGATTGTATCAGATTTTACTCGCGTACGGACGTGTATTGTGGTTGCGCTTTTGTGTCTACAATTTTGTTACAGTCAGTGAATTTATTTCGTTTTATTCGTTTTGTGAAGAAATGTCGGACCCTCTTTGCCACTCCTCTAGTACTGCCCACGAGACCTGGCGGCCATTTTGCTGGAACATCGGTCAACTCACTCTAGTAGGTCTGCTCTGCTTTTTACAACATCGGTGGCTCGTGCTCTAACCTGTGGAGAACTCCATTTGCGCCGGCGGCCATATTTATTTCGATCGAGCTTCTCCCTCACACTCCTCTGTTTACAAAGCACTAAGTAAGTTAAGACTAATACACAAATTTGAAATAAACTTCAAATTCTAAAAAAATCCATTTGTTTTTGCGGGGCTCGAACTCACACCCGTTGGATCAAGAAGCGGTGCTTGTGCCATTCGACTACGAAGCGAGTGACTACGACGAAATAGTAGACTATTCAACGGACTTCGTAAACGTCTACACTTAGCCGTAGTCGTGCTACGGATTCTGCCACAAGTCGGCCACGATACGATTCTACCAGGTTATAAGGCAAGTTTCTTTTAACATATATCATTTAAGAGCTGTAAATGTCTGTTCAGCGGTCTCCTCCAACATCTACAACAAAACAAAAGACAGAATAAATCAGCAGATCGGAAACCGACATAATCAAATCAATCAAAATCTGGGGGAAAAGGCAGTATTTCAAACTATAGGCCTATATCTCTACTACCAGCTCTGTCAAAAATTCTTGAAAAACTTATTAACGAACGCCGCATGCACAGAGAAAAACAAAATTTTGTCCCAGAACCAATTTGGATTTAGGAAAAAAAGATCTACGAACGATGCAGTTATAAAATTTATTTCAAAGTATGGGACTCTTTTTGGATTTGAGTAAAACTTTAGAAACAGTCTCTTTACCAATCCTTCTACGCAAATAAGAGCTAAAAGGAATCCGGGATATGCCACTGAGGCTCTTCGAAAGCTATCTAGTAAACAGAAAGCAAAATGTAAAAATAGATAATTTCATCTCTGACAAAGAAAACATATGCTTCGGCATGCCTCAAGGCAGCATTCTAGGACCCACTTTGTTTCTTGTTTATATAGATGTTTTTATATAGATGGCATAAGTAACCTAAAAATACTTAATGCAGAAATTATCACCTATGATGACGACACAGTTATCACCTTTTCTGATAAAACTTGGCCAGGTGTAAATAAGCGTGCTGACGATGGTTTCAGAATTGTAACTATGTGGCTAGAAAATTTACTAACTTGAATAAGAAAAAAACCAAAATGTTGCCTTTTAGTATCAGATCAAATACACTTCCAGGGGTTGGTATGCTCAATGTAAAAGCACGTACTTATGCTGACATCAATAACTGTGTATGCCATCAGATTGAAATGGTTTCCTCTATTATACAGATATCTTGGTGTCCTCATTGATCAACATACAACATGGACTGAACAAATTAACATGCTCTCAGGTCGAACCAGAAAACTTTTTTATATATTCAGAAACTTGCGCTATGTCTGTGATAATAAGTTACTCAAATCTATTTACTTCGCCGTGTGCCATCCATGTGCACTAACGGTATATTGGCCTGGGGTGGATGTGCCAAGACAATCCTTTTGCCACTATTACGCGCCCAATATGCAATTTTAAAAATGTTTTCTAAAAGATTTCGAAAGTGTTGCCTATACGTCAGCTTTACATTCTAAATGCTGTGATGTACCAACATGAAAATATACCCCCAAAATGTCGCACTGTTTTTGCACAAAAGTCTTTAACGGTCCTTGCTCCCTTCATATATAACAAAATTAATCCCTAATTAAATCTAAGATGCCTCTCAAAATATGACTGCAAAATTTCCGTGACAAAACATCTACTTGCTTTAAATTATGAAACTACAGAATCCATTCTTAAAATTGTAATTTAAGTGATTGAATCATACACTCATATACAATGACTGTGTGGATCATACTACTCTACTCATGAAACTGCACCATTACGGCATGAAAAACCAAGTGCTTGCCTTGATTAAATCATATATTTCTAATAGAAAACAGAAAGTTGCAATAAATGGAGAAAAATCATCAGGATCGGCAGTGACAAAGGGTGTGCCCTAGGGCTCAGTTCTTGGTCCTTTACTATTTTTAGTATATATTAATGATCTGCCATCGGTCGTTAAGAATCAATGCGAGGTCATATTGTTTGCTGACGATACTTCCTTCTTATTTAAAATCAAAAGACAAGAAACTGACTATCGAGCAGCAAACCAATGAATCTCCAACACAGAGAAGTGATTCCCAGCTAGTAATTTGCTAGTAAAAAACTAAATGTGTTAAGTTTACATTGCCAAATGTCAAACAGGTAAACACAAACATTGTAGTAAAGAGCCATGAACTGACTCCTGTAAACTCAACTGGGCATAACCTTAGGCGCCAAACTCCAGTGGGGACCGCATGTTGATGGTTTAGCGAAAAGGCTTGAGAAAATGAGACAAATTTCAAATGAAACAACTGCTCGTTTAGTCTATTTCGGTTACTTCCACAGCTTGGTCCCCCACAACAGAATGCAATATAGTATCGTGCTGACGACATCGATACTATATTTATTCTGCAGAAAAGGGCTGTTCGCGCATTCTATCAGCTCGGTCCTATGGTGTCACTTAGAAGTAAATTTAAGGAAATAAATATTCTTACTCTCTATTCACAATATATTTTAGAAAATGTTATGTATGTAAAAAAGGACATAACCTTGTTCAAAAGAAAAAGAGATCTGCACAATGTTAACATAAGAGGAAGAAATATGCTGGCAGCTCATAATAGTAGGCTTCATACACTCACTAGCTCATTCATGGGTTAATGTATACGCTTTTATAATAAGGTTCCTGAGGATATCCAAGGTCTTCCTATTGACAAATTCAAAGAAAGTATAAAGCAGAAGTTGTGTTCAAAAGCATATTATAAACTATCCGATTATTTGGATGATAAAAGCCCTTGGGTATAATCCCCTCATTAACAGGATTGTACTAGTATTTGTAACAAAACATGTGTAATGTGTCTGTACGTTTGTTGAGTTCTTCGTTCCGATGAATATCTAAAGCGTCATTGTCACTAAAGTACGTCTTCTTTATGGTAGCGTCGGGTGACGGGTCGCTCACTTCCCTCTAATATGGTTGAGGAGGGCGATGGCTGGATCCCGCGTTAACTCGTGAACGGGTGCCGTTCGTTTGTATACTCGGGGGGAGGGAGACTTGCCGAGCTAACAGATGCAGATAAGAATAATTTTGTATAGACATATAGAGACGATGTAAATTTATTTTGAAAAAATATACCCGTGAAGTTTCTTGCTAGTTCTTCTTCATGAAGGTTTTTTCGAACTGGTGGATAAGTCATGTTTTATTTGACATCAATAAGAAATAAATATTTCATTTCATTTCATTTCATTTCAAAAGAAATTTAACAAACACACACGGTAAACACTCACACAACATTTACTCAAACACTCTCTCACCCAACAAAATCTCATCACATTAGCTATACTCATCTCATACAATCTTATACGAGGTATATATACAAACTTGTATATTAAATACATTTTATAACTCTAAATACATTATTGTACATAGTACAGTACACACTGTTACGCTTACATATCTTTTTTTCTTAATTGTTTCGATACTTAATCAATAATATTTTGTTTCCTCTCCCTTTTAGTATTGTATAAAACTAATATGTCAGTTTATCAAATTATATGAAAAATCAACCAGCAACTAAAATAACATGTCCAGTCAACTTAAGAGAAGACTCCTGCTGCGATGCAGTGCAAACTAGTGCAGAAGGTTTCAGAACTAGTTTTTGGGTTTGGACTAATTTGTTTGTGTAAATGTATCTAGACATGGATAATCCATGTCTAGAAACATTTTTATTCTGGCAAATAAACTATTTATTATTATTATTTGGTATTTTGACCGCCATAATAACTACCTATACACGTGATGTTACAGTTAAAAAGATGAAACAGCCAGCGAAACTACAGAAAATGGAGGTCCTAGGTTTGCGTCCGCGTTGAGGCATTCATCTGAGTTCATAGATATTGGTCTCATGGTTGTTGATATTTATTATTTAAGTTTGTTTATTCTACAGCCCCCCCCCCCCCTTGGCTTGATTTTCCGTAACAACAGCTCTGCTTATTTTGGAGTCATACAGTTGGTGTGTTTGGCTTGAATATTTATTTATTTATCATAAATGAGAAATCCAATACCTAGTAAATACGGACTTAAGTAAATAAAAACACTTACGACATAGGATATCTATGGACACGTAATTTACAGAATTGCATGTTCGTATGCTGGCTGTGACAAATGATTGAATTGGGAATTTATGTGAATCGGCATCCATTAAAATAGCTTTTAGTCTCATGGGGATGATCGCTGCGTATATTTTTATGATAACAAGTATTCTCTTAATTTTATTAATTCTCTTATTTTTATAATAATAAGTAAAGACTGGGTGTCTTTACAAATATACGGTATATATTTGTGAATAATAAGGGTGTCTTGGTAAAATAAACATTATTAAATTTAAAATCACTTTAACGGTTATAAAACAATGAAGACTCTCTATTATTAAGCCAAGGAATGTTTTAAAATATGAGTTAGAACGCAATTTAGAATATTTTTTTATTTGGATTTATAATGGCCGAATTTCACCATTCTCTATTTGTGTTCTGCCATGCTCTAACAAATGTCAAACTAAATATAATCGGATGTTTAAATTGATTGCTCGGCTACTAGTACGATGATTTATTTTTGTCGAACAATATCAAAATATTAAGTAACACCACTACAGTCAAATTGGGTAACTTTGAACATTTTTACAGTATTTGAGATATAACATCTGATTTATATTTATTTTACCTTTATTTTATTGAATGAACAATGTACTATTGAATTGGTCTATTTGTACAACATGATGAATTTACGGAAAAAACAATAGAATTACCCACAATTTTCCCCAAAAGTCAAATTCAAAGTTACCATGAGCTTTTGAATTTATTTTTTTGAATTTATTTTTTTAAAGTGTAAAAGCCTGTAATATTGGAATATTTTAAATGTGATAGATCGCTTTGTCTTGCCGTATTAATCAAGGTAGACCAACAAACAGTTATTATTAAAAAGCAACTTGTTATCTTCATTTTTAATCTTGTCGTCAATGACTTGTCACAATTTTCGCTGACAAAAGTTTCATTAATATTCCGAATGGAAAATTACGGTGACATGCGCAACGCTCGAGTGTTAATCAAAAATGTGTTTTAATTACTTCATTGGAAATATTACTTTACCATACGTCAATATATTTTGATTATAGGTGAATCGGGTCGTGGAAATTGACAACTTTAAAGATCAAGTATTAAATAAACGTGGTTTTATATTGCCTGCAAGTAGTGTCTAAATTTTGTTATGTCGGTCATTGCTAGGCAGATAACGAATTGAAAATACTTACAGCAAAAACTATACGTCGGGTAGATATCAAAAATAAGTATATTCATAAAAAAAAATAGATTTTACACAGGAAATGATGATTAAAAGTAAAAGTCGAATGTGATGACTGCAAAACCTCTTCCATATTTTAATCGGTCGTTAGAGTCGAAGAACAAGTTCAATGTTAACATGTCAACCTATAGATATTCCTTTATTTACCTATCTTTAATGTTATTCACCCTTTATGAAGTAGTTTCATGTAATAATTATTTATTTATTATTTACAAACTATTAAAAAGATTTACAATTCTAGAATGTACATACGAGTAGTATGTACAATTATGAGATAAAAAATATGCTACAAATGAAAAACTAAATCTAAACTAGAATCTATTAAAGGATTATATAAAAAGAAGGAAAATAAAAAGGAATTAACCACGCTGGATATTTTCAGCTTAATGTAGTTTTCAGCGGCGACGGTTGAATAACTAAGCATGTGAAGAAAATTATGATACACGCTACGATTTAATTTGCTTCATCTGAATAACTATTTTTTGATAACTATTATTAGCCTGCTTATATTATACGTATCCAAAATTGACTGCTGAGTAGCGTAGCGGTTACTGACCCTGTCTCATACGCCGGAGGTACCATGTTCGAGTCCTGGCCAGGGCATTCATTTGTGTGATGCAATGAAATGAAATTAAATATTTATTTCTCATTGACAATTACTTGTTTTTTTTGACGTCAAATAAAACATGACTCTACTACCAGTTCGGAAAAACCTTCGTGAAGAAGAACTGGCAAGAAACTTAACAGGTATATTTTTTTTCAAAATAAATTTACAGAGTCTCATTATGTCTATACAAAATTATTCTCATCTTCATCTGTTAGCTTGGCAAAACGACGAACACCCTCAAACGGCACCCGTTCACGGGTTAACGCGGGATCCAGCCATCGCCCACTAATGATCTCAGATGTTTGTTCTCGGGTCATGGTTGTTTATATTCCAGTTCGCTGTATGGTCATCCATAACACAAGCTTTGCTTACTTTGGGGTCATACAGTTGGTGTGTTTGTCTGGGGATTTATTATTATTATTATCCAAAATAAAACTTAGTAGAGACGGTTCCAAATCATTTTGAGCGCCTCCCTATGTACTGTGTGTGACAAAATTGTACTTATTCTTACTATACTCGCACATTAAAGCGACGAGAACACGGTTTGACAAGATGGCGGATGCCACACAAAGCTACGTTGCACATTTACAAGCACACGCACACGTAGGCGCGCGCACAAATCTGATTTGAACCATCTATATCACAATACGATCCATTTAAACCACAAAATAGCATAATAAAATAAGATTGAGAAATATCATTAGACCTAAACAAAGAAAAGAAACTCGATGAGACACTTTTAATCTTTTGACAAATTCGAGTTGGAGGGAATGGTTTCAGTAATATTATCTAAAAGCCGTGACTGGGACATTTCATATCGCTTTGTCATCCCCCACTATTTGTAATGAATAGGCCTTTCTAATACAGCCTGGAAAATTCTTTGTTGTCAAAAGACAAATTTCGGGGTTATTGTTTTTAGAAAAGACCAACTTTTGGCAGCGGCCTCACCTATACGAGTATAATAACGTAAGTGGGGGTGGATCTATGACTTGACGATTTTCAATTTATCGTAAGAAATGCTCAGTTAGATTTTTCGATTTCTAAAGAATGTTCCACCAGCCGTTCGCTTCGCTACCGACCGTTCGCTTCGCTCACTCTGGTTGGTCAGAATGCCCAAAAACACACTACAAATTATCCATGGACATGATTTAAGATTCGGTTAATACTTTATGACAAAAACTTTATCCTAATACATCCAGACCAGGACCTATGATAAGATTCCTTCACTGAACGTTCTTTCTAAAACAATCGGCTAAAGACCCGAGGTAAGTATCTTCCGAGCGACCCGAGGTAAGATTTGCTCACCAACTGTCTTGCCCTAACACATCATGACAGGACCACTCATGGACTCGTCGGGACTTAACATGTCTTGAGTTTATATCATCTTGTTTGAATAGAACTAAAAGATTTGCGTTATCTCTCACTAGCTGCTTAGGAATTTTTGTGAACGTTTTGGTTTAAATAAAAACAGTCGACACTCTTATGTCTGCTCATTGCAAAGTAATCTCTAATATTATCTCGCTTTTCGGAAGCTACGTCATCAAAAATAATAATTGAATTGGGTTCAGCGTTTTGCGGACTCAATACTTCTTCATTGGTAGGGTATTTGAAGTAGTTTACATAGGGAACTAATTTTAAAACATTTTCTAAAAAGGCGTATTTCGGTTGATACAGCGTTTTTGAATAAACGTACACATTTCTGAATCGTAATCCATTGTCGTGTAAAAGGAGCCCAATAACTAAATTAGTTTTTCCACAATTAGACGGTCCACAAACTAAACAACGTATAGTGTTGGGGAGTAGTTTGCCATGATGTGGTAAGGTGTTTTTGTATCCAAAACTAACATTACTCAATGAAAGTTTAGTGATTGAGACTGCTTTTAGAATCTCATATGGTGTAATCGAAATGACGACTTTAACTGAACTAAGTGCTACACGACAATCATAAGGTTTATATATAATTTGACATTCGAAATTGATCGAAGATAAATTATTATTTTATAGCTATTTCAGGGAATAACACATTAGTGTTTATGTGTAATTTGTAGTGTGTTTTTGGGCATTCTGACCATCCAGAGTGAGCGAAGCGAACGGTCGGTAGCGAAGCGAACGACTGGTGGGACAGAATGCCCAATAACACACTACTTACCCTGTTTTGCAGTGAGTCAAAGGAACATATCCAAACACAATCTGCATTTCGCGGCAGCGCTTCGCTACTTCATACAAAGTCCTTTGTTCGGAGTTTTAATCTCGGAATTTTGTACAGAACCATACTTTGTATCTGTAAGTTTTCTATTCAGGCTGCTATTTATATAGCGATACGTTTATTGTATCTTGTTTTTCATTTAATAGAAGGTTTTAATACAGCGTATCACACTTTTCGTTGAGTGAAATAAAAAAACAATAGCGTAGTAGTAAGTAGGTATTTACTATTTTCCTCGCAAAAAAGTTTCTTGAAAAAATTCATAAGAATTTTAATACATTCATAATGATTACACTAATACTTTTCGAAGATAAGATAATAATTTTTAAGCGATCCTGGAGCGTCATTTTGACTTGTTTACTGTCGAAATGACCGAATGCTACTAAATTGAAAGAGAACCTAAATACTCACGTTGGCACTCTTTTGGTGAGGACGCTTTTCTGACACTGATCTAGTTTTAACATGTGATCGATGTAACTTCTAGTTCGAAATTAGAAAATTGAAATTGGAACCTATTACAATTTATTTTTTTATTACAAAAATTGATTATACCCACTACCACATCAACTTTCACCCATTACTTTTAAGGTCTATCAGTCACCTTAAAACCCAACACGCAATACAAGTTGTACTCTGAACTGCTCAAGTCAAGCAACTGTGTTTACAAAACCCGTGATGGATGACGTACCATCAGGCGTATATCAATCTTCGTCTCGCTTATCAAACTGTGTACTGAGAGGATATTGAAAGCTTCTTGTTTGGTGTAGTTCTCAGGAATTTTGGCCTTATAATGTCTCATAATGGTTACGAATCACTGTAAGACATGCGAATAGAATGTACGCATCGGATAGTGTAAGTAATCTATTTGAATTTCTATGCTTAATAGTAGAGAATTTTTGGAAAAACTATAAGTAATGTTAAACTTATAACTGATACGTACCTGTATCTTGAAAAAAAGATTATTTGTATAGGGCTAAAAATAGAGTTCACAAAATACGCATTGAAAAAATTGTAGTTGGTAAAATATATTGAAGACCAACTTTTTGTTAACAAAAAACCATCGACAATTGTATCTTGATTTAATATGACTACAAACGCGATACATTAAATTCGTTTTCCATGAAAAATGGGTAAAATCACCAAAATCCCAACACAACACGCCGGAAGTCGGCTGGGCACTCTCGAACAGCGGATTTATGGCGCCACTTCCGCTTCCGCGCACGCTGACATATAGGTAGCCATGTTGGATTATGTGGGTCTCGGGTTTGTTCAAAAATATAACTACATTAGCTTAAAATAGTATGCATTGCAGACAAACCTTTTTGCAGTGATTCCATATCGTGCAAAACTAGTATGTTCAATCTCTGATTCCTTTAGCTGAAATAAGTCAATAGAATTGTATAACTACGAGCTACTAAAAATATTAAATTAGGTTAAGATCCACATGAGTGCAAGGTGGTACTAGTTTGGTCATAGATTCAAGTTAAATTTATTAACTGAAATACAGATTTCGACTCACAAATTTTACACAAATTTACTTACAAATTTTAATAGGTCACTTTTTTATTCTGAATTTACTTAGAGCTACAACTACGGCGGTCTTGTCGTGTAAACTCACACTTTGTTTTGTAAAAATATGTAATAAAGTAAAAAAGACCAAAAGATCAATGGCCTTACCTACACGATTCAGCCGACGGATTTTCCTATTGGTTCTTTATAATGAAGAGACCCTCCATACCAGTTATAGATTCTACACAACTTACTAAGTAGAGTTTCGTGCCCCCCTGCTCCCATAGGTCAGCATGTTTGTATCAGTCGAAGTTCCGGCCATGCGTCTTCCGCGTAAGCCACAGAGACCGACATAGTTTCTAAGTTTGATACGCTTACAACCACAGGAAAAACCCATTGACAAACTTGTAGTTTAAGTTGTAGTACTTAGTACCTAATGCATCAGAGGATACGAATTTTCGTTGGGATTTGTTCACAACTAATTATTTCCTACTTTTCGACTAAGGAAGCAAGTCATTTGTATTTTATGCCATTGTTTATTTAACTGGCTGAATTACCGAAGTATCGACAGTACTTGTTTCTCGGGGCTTGTTTTGTTTGTTGTTAGTAAAGGATTAAATAAATAAAATTGGCAGACGAACACACCCACTGTACGGCCCCAAAGTTAGCAGAGCTTGTGTTATGGCCATACAGTGAGCTGGGGGGGTACTCAGAGTAAACATACACATATAAATATAAACAATCATGACATCTGTGATCATCACACAAATGAAGGCTCCGACCTCAAATCGAACCTCACATGGCGTATGAGGCAGGGCTACTACCTGGTCGAGTAGTTTATTATTCAGAAATTCTCACTGTAGATCGCCTTACATATTACAATAACCTTAGTTTGCAGTTATCTACAGTTATTTAAACAAACGTTTCAGTTGCAAAGCCGCTATCAAGTACACAAATACAAAAGCCGATTAACCTAGAACAGAGAACTTAATCTGATGGAAGGAACCCAGCGATTGCCGATACAGAGCTGGAAATAGAAAAACTCCAGGATCGATAGGACCTTTTGAAACTTGTTTTAAATTACTGGCAGTTTTTAAGTTGAAAATAAATGGGTTAAAATGAAGAATACGTAGTGGTTGGTTACCAACTTGCCCTCTGCCAATATCCAGTCAACCTGAGGAGCCATATGTCACTGAGCATGTAGTATCAAACTCAGGTAGTTGCTTAATTAATAAGTCAAATAAAAGTGAATAAATATAATTATGTATAGCGATGAACTTGGTAAGAACATGGGATTGCAACTTACTCGGTGTGTTGGGGGGCCAATAACTAATGATTGTTACCCCGGTGCTTCATATTATGACTTAGTTCATAAAATTACATCCCTTACTTTTAACCCTAATACAATATTGATTATATTAGTAGGCAGTTGTAAGCAACTAAGTAAAAAACAATGACAGCTTGTATTGCTAGATTGAATTGCAAGCAGAATCTTAGTAAAATTATTTTGTTTGCATTTCCATTTACCCAGAACCCTTCAGAAAATAATATGAAGCATCGACTAAATAAAGATGTACAAAATATGACATGTCGTCATAGCGAAAAATTTCAATTTATTGATACAAATAAATTAATAACTAAGCCTTACATGACCAATGATAGGTACAATTTGTACTATTATGACCTGCGACAGATAGCATACTCGCTATCATATATTTTATACATAACAGTCAATTCGTTGACTACAACCGTTGCTTCTATTGAGCAGTCACTTTATACTTTTGACCCATTGGAATGTAATATTCCAAAACATGGTATTAGGATTAATTTGAACATAAGTTAGTGAACAGATAATACATCTAGCACCAGTATTATAAGAAGTAATTTAAGCACTAAAAATTTAAAAGTAATTTTATGAACATAGTCCATCAAAATATGCAGGGCATTGATGGTAAGGAATTACAGATTGAGCTATTTATAAACTGTGAAAATATTCATGTGCTATGTATTACCTACAGAACACTGGCTCAGACAGTGTCAAAATATGTATTCATATAAAAATTATGTAATTGCTAGTTCATTCAGCAGAGAACAAACAACTTGTGGTTGCTCAATGATCATCACTCATAAGAGCCTTGCATTTAAAGAACGCTCTGATATTGTAAAGTCTGTCTGTTGAACGATCTGTTGAAATAGCCTGTATTGAGATTGGGAATATTGTTATAATAAGTGTGTACAGACCCCCATCCTCACCGTTTGCAGTGTTTGAGAGCACTATGGATGAGGATGAACACTATTTACATAGAGTAAATAACAAAAACCAATAAATAATTATTTTTGGCGATTTTAATATTGATTGATTAGTAGAGACGTCACAAAGTAAACGATTCTTGGATCTTTTTAATTGTTACAACCTAAAAAAATCTCTTCTTAGAGCCTACGCGAATCACAGCGACCTCAGCGACATGTCTTGATAACATTTGTACAAATTTAATGCCTTATACAAAATCAGTAATTAATAAACTACAATCAGATGATAGTGGGCTTTTGGCCACTTTTGATATTGGGCTAAAAAAGACTCTAAAAAGAGAAATTACCTTTATACCATACCAAAAACCATTTTAATTAGATTACTGTGGAGATCCTATTACTCAATATAACTCTATTCATAATATAATTAAAAAGAAATATGACTCTGTTTAAAAAAAAAAGGAAATATGTGTAAATAATAATTTATTTAGGTTTAGTGACTGGGCAACAATTGGAATATGCAGAAGTAGAAATAGATTATATGAATTGTACAGTGAAAGAACTTATAATCATAATAACACATTTTATGAATATGTCAAAAAGTATTCAAAATTATGTAAAATAATAATAATAATAATAATAAATCCCCAGACAAACACACCAACTGTATGGCCCCAAAGTAAGCAGTGAAAAAGAAAAAAGAGTATGCAGTGTAGCTAAATCTAATTACATTAATAATAAAATTAAATATGATACTAACATTTCAAAAACTGCATGAAATATAATTAATCAGGAAACTAGGAAAGCAAAAGAACCGCACACCAAATATTAGGTCTTTACCTATGAAATTGCCGTTTTTCACGAAATAAATGAAGCGTAATTTTTTTATATTTTTTTTATTTCTATTAATCAAAATAATCACCCATGCAATCAATGCATCTTTGCCAACGCATTGGTAGCTTATTGATGCCTTTCTTGAAGAAATCAGCTGGACGGGAGGCAACAAATTCTTCAAAGGCATTTTGTACTGCCTCTCGGGTATTGAATTTTTTTCCTGCCAAGAATTATCCAAATTCTGGAAAAAGTAGAAGTCTGTAGGCGCAAGGTCTGGTGAGTACGGCGGATGACGGAGAACTTCCAACCCCAACTCTTGTAGCTTGGAGACCGTCTGCTGTGCAGTGGTCGCGCGTTGTCGTGCAGGAGCAGTGGAGCCGAACGATTGACCAAAGCTAGTTGGAGACGTGCGAGCTTCTCCATCATTGTGTTCAGTTCTTCACAGTACACATCTGCAGTAATGCTTGTCCCGTTTGGCAAGAAGCTGTGATGAATTACACCCGCGTTAGACCACCAAACAGTGACCATCACTTTTCTAGGGGTAAGTTTTCGTTTAGGGCATTGTTTGGGTGCTGAACCAGGATCCAACCAACTTGCTGAGTGCTTACGATTGTCAAACAGGATCCATTTCTCGTCACAAGTAACAATGCGGTTCAGAATTCCTTCATTTGTATGCCTGCTGAGCAGTGCAAGGCACGTCTCCACGCGTACTTCGCGCTGGCGGTCATTGAGTTCGTGGGGTACCCATTTGTCAAGCTTTTTTACCTTGCCAATTTGACGCAAATGGACCAATATTGTTTTGATGCTAACGTCGAAAGCTGCTGCTAAATCAGCCGTGGATTGAGTTTCATCAGCTTCCACAATTGCCTTTAATTCGTCATTGTCGACCAAAGTTTTCGGACGACCACGGGGTTCATTTTTCAGGTCCAAATTTCCAGAACGGAAGCGGGTAAACCAATAACGGGTGGTGCGTTCGTTTGTAGTGTTCGCTCCGTAAACGTCGTTGATGTTGCGTGCCGCTTGTGCCGCTTTGCTGCCACGACGGTACTCATACTCCATAATTACTCGAATTTTTAACTTATCCATGATGACGAACAATGTTCGAATGCGTTGAAAACAAAACACTAACTATTAAACAAATGACGATTTTAGAAAAAGAATTCCATGTTTGTCAAATAAAATTAATTTGAAATTAGAATTATCAGTCAAAAAAAAAAATATTTTCATTTGAAATGGCCAGTACGGCAAAACGGCAGTTTCATAGGTTAGACCTATTATTTCATTTCATTTCAACTACATAAAAAAGTTAACTTGTTTGTTTTGATAAAGTGTACAAGTAAAACTAAAGAAAACTTAATTTTTTATTATACAATGGACAATAGTATGCTTGTCATAGAAAACACAATATATTGATAAATAAAAGGTCATATTCCATTAGGTATATGCTTTGGTAGAAGTAAATCAGCGGATTATATGTGAAAAGCTTCCCAGCAATCGTGTTCCGGTCGCCTGACTTTACATGGAAATGGTTTAGTCACTACGCGAACCAAACCGACAATTTACGACACGGCACTAAACATTATATGGACACGAAATATTTTGTCTTGCTCGCAAGTCCATGTTTTGCCTCATTCTATCTCTTTTATGTCGGGAAGCAATATAATTGATGTTTCTGTAGTGGTACCAGATACATTTATTCACCCAAACACATTTATATGTTGTGTTCAATGTTCCGATACTTTACTTAAATAAAAAATCAAGGTGCCAAACTTAAATAATTCGTATAAAGGCGTGATACGTAACACTGACTGCTTACAGACAACCCACGAACTAAACCAGTGGTTCGATAATTAATTAGTCGGTGAAATCGGCTTATTGATATTAATTAAGCTAATAAAGCTGTAACGAGAGCTATCAAATACTCATATTCTTCAGAAATTTCATGAACTTTAGAATATGACTGTTATTAGCCTTCCTAGCAGTGAAACTTTAGAAGTTAAACCTTTGACATCTTCAGTAACACAACTTCAGTTATCTTAGTTATCGTCAATAAGCCAGTAATGGCAGTTTATTAACCTAGTGAATCTTCTTCTACGTGTTTGAACACTTAATTTTCTTTCGAACTAACTTATTAACTATGAAGTAAAAATTTTAAATAAAAGAATTAATATTTACATATTTTATGACGCTTTTACAAAGACGACAAATTTTTAATTTTCTGTGATTTTTGTATTAATATAACATTTAAAACCTGTAAAATGGAAGTTAAGGCATTTAAAAATGAGTTACTGTTAAATTAATATACTTAGAAAAATGCTCATATCTATACCTAGAAGAATACTATAGTGCTAGCTTTTCTAATGAATACTAAAAAAAGCCACAGTACACAACAACCTCTAGCAAAATAACTTTTTATATGAAAACCCTGAATCGTTTTACATTGTTGGCAGCTGTACAGATGCATAAAAAGTACACTCTAAAACGTTCAAAAAGCTATTCCATCAAAGAGAATTTACGTAAACGACGCGCTCCTTCTTTGGCAGTTGTACGAACTGGATGCATACAGCCTGAAACGATAATAGAGATGTATTTTCGGAGGGGTAGTATGAAATTGATATGGTTCTTTTGTTGATGGGTGTATAGGTGGAATATGGATACAGGCGCGCTCGGTCTGGGCGTTTCGCCAAATGCAGGCTCATTTAGGTTAATGTAGCCAATACCGGGAGGTACCTATACGGTTATATTCTTGTTGAAACGATACCTACTACAGAAGAGCGCTGTATGCAAATCGTGCAATGTTAAGGAGGTTTTCGTTCTGGAGACAATTTTGGAAATAAAGAATTGAGAACAGTAGAACCTAGTTAGAAGCAAAAGTTACACGTGTAGCATTATTTTGTCATGACCTAGTAAAGGAACATACGAACTCAACACGATTACTGGAAACGTAAAACATAAAGCTCGAGATTAAAACTTTTTTCTGTTTAGTATTAGGCACGTGTTAATCAGATGGTACAAAAAGGTATAAGCTTTCGGATTAATCAATTAATTCCAGTTGAAATGTACAAAATTTTAACAAAACATAATTTTTAATCTTGTTTCAATATAATGTGCGTAACTTAATAACCAGTTTATAAAGTTAAATCATGATTTCATTAGTAGTTTGTAAATAATATTTCAAAACACATGGCTGTTCAACGTGAGGTAACCAAATAAATTGTCAAAAAGACAGATTGTTTACCACACTATGATAATTCATTTTGTTTAAAAAAATATCAAATTTAAATTACTGAACGAAATACAAAACAATAAATCTTTCGAAATTTAACGTTATTTTGAAATTCAAATTCAATCATAACTAACTGCCAGTTTTTAAGTGAAATATTTTCATAATTAGTGGAAAAAGTGTGAAAAAATGCAACTGGCAGCATGGAAGGCATCCGAGCAATTTTTATTACCTTTGCCTCGCATAAAAAAAAGTTCCGAGCGTGTATTTGATTGGTGATGCCGCCGCCATATTTTAACTTTACATTGTGAGTTTTCGAGTTATTCGCTTGCGAGATTGCTTTGTATGCAGTCCATTTTGAAATTGCCTACATTTAAATATGCGCGCTAAGAATTATACGCTGTGATTTAAAATTCGCAAATGGCTACGACATTAATATGATTGTCGTCCAATGTTTTAAATTTATAACGCTGCTTTGTTGACTCTAACATTTTACTAAAAGGACTATATAATTTGATATATGATTTGTATAAAACAACATAACGAATTACTCAGTTAAAACTTTTTTAATATAAAACATACCCAACAATATATCATAGAAACATAAGTCATTCAATCAACTTATTACAAAACTTATTCTTCCTTACATTACGCCATAGTGGCAAGCCCGAAACCAATAAATAAGGAAATAGCAGAGTCTTTAGGGAAATTAAAAATAGTTGGTCCACAAATCAAGAGCACTTGAACAAGTTCCAACCGTATTGGAACTTGGTATTGCCTCTGGAAACAACTACGACTGCTAGCGTTTATTAATTTTGAAGTATTTCATATTTTATTTACTTATTATATAGTACCTACATTACAGGTGCAGTGAATGGAAAATGAAATATTTTTTAGCGAACTTGATAAGATAATAAAAAAGTTAACCTCTTTTCCAAAAGTGTATTTCGCTTTATTAGATTAAAATTATTCATTTTTTAACGTATTACTTATCATTTTAATCATTAAGTTGTGTTGTACCTACGGTATATTGTGTGCCATCCACTAAAATGCGTCCCACTTCGCACACTACGGTGATGAATAGATCAAAATTGTAGTGGGGAGCTTCTTCGTGGATGGCACTCACTATGGCGATAAATTTTGCGTAAAGCATTAAAAGTAGACCACCGCGCGCGCCATGTAAAAAAATAATATCAATCCCCGGACAAACACACCAGCGGTATGGCCCTAAAGTAATCAGAGAATCCAGAATAAACATTCATATAAGAATATAAACAACCATGACCCGATAACAAACATTTGTGTTCATTACACAAATGAATACCCCGACCAGGACTCGAACCTTGTACCTGCGGCGTACGAGGCATGGCTACTGCCGACTACGCCACTCGGCCGTCAAGTAAAACCAAGGACTAAGGAAGTAAAATTTAAATCTAAATCTGACTTAAAGCAAAACATGTGTCACCATTTAACCAATAAGAGCTAAACATTTAAGCAGTCCTTAAAATACAAATACAGGAATAATAATCGATTCAGTATACAAATGTATTCCCGATATCTCGTTATTAAGTCCCGGTTCTCCAGATAACGTCACCGGGAACGTTCCCGAACTGTCGCCTTGCAGACATTTGCTTAAGAACCAGTCGTTCTTGCGAATCATGTCGTTGTTTGGTTTTCGTAGATAACAAGCGAATTCTGGTTATGTAAACGAGCCAGAAAATATTCATTTTATTAAGGGAGGTTATAGATTTTTTACGCTCCAGCTGTATCGTTCCTAAGTTTTTATCTTTTTCGGAGGTTTTTATATCAATCTGTTACGGGTTTTGTGGAATTACGTTGTTTATACATTGGCAGTGGTTTTTATCACTTGATAAGTCGTATAAAACTCGTAGATTTTCGTATAGATTTAATAAATCGCTAGGTCACTAATTCTTCAATATTATTTTATGACTATTTTTACGGTCGGCAAACGAACATGTGACCCACCTGACAGTAACCCATGGTCATCATAAGCCGTTGGCGTTTTATTTATCAATTTGAGTGTGGTGATTATATCAACGAATGATGGTTGTCGACCCTAGGCATCAGGATATGTCGGATGGGATTGCCTTTGGTCCTTCCCTGTAACCGGAACACAACCACCGTAAACGTGATTATTATGACGGTCAAAATAGGAAGGGCTGAAGTACCCCCCCCCCCAGGCGAGATCTTAAAAAATAAACTCTACTACAATAATGTTACTACAATCAACCTTTTAGAACTTTCTTGAACATATTAATGAGGAATAGATATTTTAAGGAAGCTCTCACGCGATAAGAATAAACGACCGAATATCACACAACTCATATTTGGATCGTTTCCGTGTAAATAGCTAGCAGTTCTCATTTAGCCATCAAAATTAACTTTTATATTCCATCTCTCCTTAACCCAAAATCTTCCTGATAATGCCTACCTCCTTTACGACGGAACTTCATGCTAGTTTGATAGGACTGGCTGGCAATAAACTTGTATTATACTCCGCCAAGGCAAACTATACAGAATCGTAAAAACACGATGTCCTTTTATTTCTCAGTTACGTTTATCGTTAAGTGAATTTGTCATGAATGTTACTTGTATTATGGTTTTATTTACCTTTCTTATATATTTTCACTTTCATTTGTTTCTAAAGTCAATATTTATATAAGTTTTTATTTATCTGCATTGGGAAGTGTATGCAAGATGTACAGTCATGAATAAATTCGCAGAAAAGGGATCACAATTTCCTTAAATAACGAATGCAATTAGTATTAATATTTAAATACATAAAGCTTATTGTAAGGAAAAACTCCGGTCTTAGATATTCTGAAATTTTTACCGTTACCTGCAATATTTCCTTTGTTTGAGAGTTTCTACATTATTTATTAACTAAGCTAGAATAAGTACTCGTATAAACTCTAGTGCACATTTGCCACCTACACAACACAGGGTGTGATAATTATTTTAATCTTCTCCCTCGCGTGGTTACTTTCACACGAGGAAAATTAAAATGGCCGACAGATGGCGCTAACGACGTTCTCCCACTCCCACCTGAGACGAATTTCTCGACGAATTAACACTGCAATCAAGATAATTCGCACTTTATTGCATTTCCTCGGCATATGGGATTTTTGATTTGATTCTTTGTAATGGCGAACGTTAGCTATGTGTAGTTTTCCGAGTGAAAAGGTTTTGTTAAAACCATTTCACTACATACATTGAGACAAGATATAAAATGATGACATGGTGTAATATTCACTTCGCTCACATCTACAGTCTAAGGCTTAAATTTATAAATCGTGCTTAGACTTAGCTAAGCGATTAAATAAAAAGCTTCTTTGTTTTGGACTCTATAGAATACATAATCTGAAAACACGTGAAACCAATCTTATTAAAATTGTTTACTGATATTTTTATCCCTATATTGAAAAAAAAAACAAAATCACTTTTTATTTATATTAAGGCTTAAGCTCTGTATAGATTTAAGCCTAAGCCTCAGTGACGAGAACGTCCAAATTACCGGTACACATAAACCTGTAAATAAGTTTATTTCCCATTCAAGGCATAACAAACCATTCAATACATTACATGAGGATGTGTGAACAACATCACAATAATTAAAAACTGCAGTCAAAAAAACCAAAGCGCCTTTTATAAACAATCAGCAATTTATATACTTGAATACACTAACCTTATACAATAGCCTTAAAATTTTCAGAATTGGGTATATGACTAATTTTTTTTTATTTCATATTTAAATAGTTTATCAACAGTAAATAAATATTGCAAAAGTAACAGTATGATTACAATCAATAGTTTTCTAGATACAGCGATGTGTTCGAGGAGCCGCTGCGAGTCGCCGAAAAACTCCATACAAAACGGTACTGAGCTGTGACGTCACAACTTGTGAATCATACCAGAGACTAGTAAATAACTATAGACTAACCATGTCTAACAAAATTTTGTGACTTGAAAAATAGTTTTTTTTAAGATAGAGAGATGGCGTTAGCTGTATTAGATTTACTAGTTATTTAAATTTAGTCAAAATAATGCGTAAAAAAACTTAAGATGGAGCTGTTTACAAAATCATTTGATATTTCATTGCAAGTACTATCCGTAGGTATCAGGCGACAACAGACGTTGCCAGCCAGTGCATTATATTATTTGATGCTATGTTGCCGCTCTTATAATTCAGTAACAGAAAACTTTACACCACCCCAGATAATATTTGTACTGTTACTGGGTTACTGTATTACTAGTATATAATTTTTCAACAAAAATATAGCATTCATCTCCACAATTTGTTCTTATCTGCCTTAACATAATAAAACTAATTTCAGTGCATTTAATTAATAGGTATATAATATTTTACTTTATTTTGTTGATATCGATAAAAATTATGTCTTAATAAGTGCATAATTTTTATTTATAATGCATATAACTCATAACTATTTTGCAGTAGTTAAAAAAATATTTTCTTGCTGGATTATTTAAAAAAAAAATGTTTTTTATCCATCAACCTTTTTTTGTTCTTTTTATGACAACATTTTATTTGTTTGACAATTTGAATTCTGTGACTCGTGCAAAGTTTATAGACCTTGATTAAGTTTACGTTTTGGCTGCTACATATATCGTATAACATGTGCGTTTATTACAACTGTGATAATAAAAGCTTTTAAAAATAGGTTATTATGGCAATCAAAATAAGGAGGATGGTAGTGCCCAGGCGTCTCTGAACAAAATAAACTTATACCAGTATGTTTATGGTCTTTTGTAGTTGTTATTTTATCATCTACAAAGTAAGAATAAATTACTATCTACCTATTCTTATTGAGTAAAATTATCAAAATCAATGATATAAAATGATGATATTTTCCAATTTCAGGAAAGGAATAAATCCTACTTGCTAAGGTTTCAGGTTATTTGACAACGCCATCTAGCAGTTTTAGTCCGTATTAATACAAATATTTTGCATTACGTTTCTTGTCAATAATTCATATAAAAATTAAAGACGACAAGGTTGATCCAAGCTATTTGAGAGCGACATCTAGTAATAGCTTGGATTTTGAGCTTTTTCCGAGTCACGAATTTTTGTATGGAGATGGTCAGTCTATAGTTATTTACTAGTCTCTGATCATACTAAAATTGTATGGGCGTTTGGATAAAATATATAATAGCTACGTAGATAATGCGTTTACATGCATACTGTCATAGTAAAAATTGTTATATTTAATGTCAGTAAGCTAATGATATTTAAAAATTTAACATATATTATAATAAGTTTTTGCTTCTTTTTTTAAGTATTCAAATCTATATAATTCCTATATTAAATTCAAAACTATATTTTTCAAAACTCTGTACCTGTCAAAATAACTAATATTTTATAAATAAATGATAAAAACTTGCATTTTTAAATGGTGTCATCTACCCAATTTTACCTTACTTAACCACCAAGATATACAATACGATAGCCCAAAATCCAGGTCACAGCTTTAACTAAACCAGACCTAAAAATTATCACCTAACCGAAAACGAAGAGTACGTATAACAGTCTAGTGTGGGTAATAACTTGCACCCATAAGTTCTAGGTCTTAGCAATGAATTTGTAACTGCACTAAGGAGGTAGTAAACAGTGCACTTAGCCTAGGTCTCGGTAAAATGCTAGTGCTTGCAGAATAACTAGGATATGTAACACCTGGCGGATTATGCAAGCACTGTGGTTGTAATAAACTTGGTGCAGCCTGTATAAGCAAGTTCGGATAGAGAATTAAATGGGTTTAAACCTTAATGATCAATTTAAGCACCTGTGCGATTAATAATCGATTTTGGGGTAAAAATTGAACGGTATTTCGAGTGCTCGTTTATTTCATGTTACATGCAGGTGGAATATCTGTGAGTCGGAGAATTATGGGATTATATAGCTCCTGGTTTTAAATTGATTCGTGTCATTATTTTTAATTATTTTTTTATTTTTTGTGTTTAAGTCAAAATATTTTCATTGTATTTTACCAAAAGATATTGAACAGACATTTTTCCTAAAGGTTTCCGTGTATCTGCAAATGTTTTTCGAAACTGAAATGCACGATATTAAATAAAGTGAAATAGAGTGCAGCATAAAATATTCTGCTTTTAAAGTAAGTTACTTTATAAAGCGGTGAATATAAGAAAAAAAAGAAGAACCATTTTATATAAAACTTACCTGCAAACTGCCGCTGTCATGGTTCGAGTAATTTACATGCAAATAACGAACCGCTCGCATAACTTCACCTCTATTACAAGAAATTAAAGCTGATTTCGGCGCAGCTATCTGAGTCTCATTACACAGAACGATTATTACGATTTGGAATAGTCTAATTCAGTATTTGTGGAGTAAATGGTTTGCAAAACTTAAGATTATTTTAATTAAATCCAGTTTGAACTGGATTTCAAAGGCTGTAGGTGAAATTTTGAGAAATTCCTCCTAATGACTTCCTCGATTGCTTGAAAATTTTGAATTAATGGTTTGAAGAGTTTTAGTTTCATAGCGGGGAAGACAATGGGTGTATATTACTCTATGTGGCGTTATTCATTTAATAATAATGCATTAAACAATTGCAGTTTGCATCCAAGAGCTATACAAAGCATCATAAAGCATCTAAAAATTTTCTTGAAAATGACGTAGACTCGTGGCGTCGATGGCGCAGTGGTTAAAGAACTTACTTCTCGGTCTGAAGGTCCCGGGATCAATCCCCTGTAGCAGACATTTGGAAAAGAATGAGTTTTTAAAAATTTTGTACGTTAAGCCGACTGTTCTAACGATGAAGTGAAACATCACTGAATGATGAAAGGAAACCCCCCATAGAAATCATATTATATTAAATTAATAATTATTAATTAAATATAATAATTAATTAAATTACCTAGACCCTAACTATATGAAATACGGTGGTAGTTATTCATTGTAATAAACACAGCTGAAGCGTTTTCAATACTTTATTACTATCATACAAACTGCAAAGATAAATCTATCAGAATTATTAACACTTTGATCACTTTGAAAAATAAATAAACTCATGAATTTATATGAGAACAGCGAGTCCTTGGGCGCAGCATGTAATGTTTATTAATGACTTTATACACGCTGCAGTTTAAAACGTGAAAAAATAATCATAGACTTATATGAAAATTGTGAAAAAAATTGATCAAGGTTTATGAAGAGACACGCGAGTTTGGACTTTAAGATCATAAACCCATTGACCAGGATAAATAATTTTTAATTGATTTTAATTAAATAACAAAAACAGATAAATTTAAACTTCGACGGCCAAGTAGCGTCAGTGGTCTGCCTCATACGCTGGAAGTCCCAGGTTCGAGTACTAGTCGGGGCATTCATTTGTGTGATGAACACAAATGTTTGTTTTTGGGTCATGGTTGTTTATATTTTTATGTATATGCATGTTCATTCCGAGTCCTCCTATCCTATCCCCCCCAGTTTGCAGTTAGGTGCTCCACAACACAAGCTCTGCTTTGACAAGGTGGTGTGTTTTTTTTATTAATAATAATTAAACTTTTCGATGAACTGGTTTTAGAAATCGACTCCAAAGCGTTTATGCTATTTGCGACAATAACACAGCAAATCTAGCGTAGAGTTACAAATACTCAGTAAAAAATTCAAACAAACATTGGACAACAAAGCTAGTCAACTATTTAATTTAACCACAAAACCAGTACCAACCAAGCGTTGTACACTGTACAACCGTAGTCTCTATTTATTTATCAACTATCGACTTCAGGCGTGGTCTAAAAACTTGTAAGTTATCGTGTAAGAAGCAAAATTTAACCTTATCCGCTTTAAAATAAAGTTTTGATTTATGCCGCGATGGCGTTCAAGAAATGTCATTTGCAGCAAGTTGAGTGGAAGTTTGAAAGTTATGTAACTCGTCATATGGCTTTATCTTATCTGGCGATCGTTTCACAGTGCTTATCCAAGGTCTCTCGGAACGCTTTGATTGGTCCTGTAGCAAGGCTCAACTGTGATTTGTGGTTTAAAGTTTATAGTGAAGGGAACCCACTTGAATTTAAAGTTGACTTAAAATTTTAAAGACTTTTATTATCAGAACTGAGGAAATGTTAACTTTGACATGGTTAAATAATTTATAATCGTTGATCGTATGTAGAATATTTTAGGAGTTTCAAGAAGTAAGTACCTATATCAATATTTTTGAATACAAATTGTTATTAATATTAATTGATGACTCGTTTAGAGTTTATTGAACTAGTTCTAAAGCTCTTTATTTGGTTTTTAGAAATTAAATGTTCGAGGAAATCTTGTATCCATTACGAAATATTCACTTTATAGGTTTTGATTATCTTGGTATATATCTAGAGAACTAATCAAGTCCACTTAAAATTATGTGACTTCAAACATTTTTTTTCTTTAACCGTAATTATATGATATAGGAGGCTTGTAAGTTATTATTGATCATTATAGCGATGCATTAAATGCATAGCTATAACTATAATCAGGTTACTCTACTACTCATATTACCTAATAAAAAATTATCGCAAACACAAAAAATAGCAGTTACAAAATTACATTATAAAAAAATTGCTGAATAGCATGCTAGAGCGACAATTAATCTTGCGCTTTATTTAGCACGCTGCAGTGCGGAAGTTCCGGCGTCTTGTTAGAACCTTGTCGAATAAGCTTCCTAAATAATACGTTTTAAAGTTAGTCTGAAAACTTAGGAGGGTTAATGGAGAGAGCTCTGACTTTTGATAGCTTATTTTCGATGTGATTAAGACTTCTTGAGGTCTTGGAGATTTGATTAAAGTGGTAAGGTACACATTTAAACGAGTAAGAGCTTTTAAGTTAAAACAAATAGATTATAAGTTAATATGAGATAAGATAATAAGAGATAAGCTTTGTATAATATGAAGAAAAAATATAAGTTTAGCGCTTTGCCTGGATTTGCTTTACTCTGTAAAGGTGCCCAATGTAATTTTCTGTTCCTCTGACGACTTGTATGCAACATTTATTAAACATCGGAAAGTGTGACAAACAAACTACTTCCTATAATAATAATTACGATAAGCTACCTTATCTTTAATTTACACCATCTCTTTTGTCTAAGAGATTTTTTTTTGGAACTGAAAACTTCGCATTAGAAAATTGTTTTGGTATTCTTTACTTTTTACTTTCATAAACTATACTAACTTTGGCACTGCCAATTCGGGCCAGCACATTTCTTGAACGACAGACCGTGAGCAGTCGGCACATTCGGCTCGTCTCCCCGAATCCCGTACAGCACAATCCGGGTGGCGATTTTACCGAACATTCATCTACATATATTCTATTTTGGCGCCCGGCTGCACTGGTTAACACCGGCTCGAGTAACGAGATAACTTCTGTAAATACTACAATCGTTCCTATTTAGTCCATCAAATTACCTAATTTGGTGTAAGCGTAAGCTATCCCGGATAATGGTAAATCACTCAGACTTAGTTAGAGAGTTGCATTTGTAGAGGCCTGCATTAACTGTAGATGTGGTAAGAGTGACAGCATAAACCTTGATTTATAATGTTTAACCTAATCTCACATAATTTTTTTTTCCTATAATATTTAAATGATCATTATTTTAATTTGATAATACCTAATGTTATGTGTAATAATAAACGTTTTCTATAATTCACATTTCAAATAATATTCACTTGTAGTAATATTCATTTAGTATAATTATTGTTATATATAACTTCTATAAAGGTTTAAAATTTGTCTGAACACTTCACTATTTTATAATATTTTATGACAAATATTTTAGGATAAGTAGTGTTTACCTCGCCTTTTGCTAAATCCTTCTTCTGTGAGGCCGTTATTTTAAAGTGATTTCCAAATCTTTCAAGTTTTTACATTAATTTAGAAGCAGTTCTATTAAAGTTTAAAAAAATGATCCTGATCAAGGTTTCTTAACATTAAATGCCTAGATCTTCAACTTTCCCTCAAGTCAATTTTTCCAAAAGGTTTTTGTTCATTTACGTAACTTTTATTACTGTGATGAATTTTATATCACAATTTTGATCTTTTTTCGGTACAGTGTTTATCTTTCTTTTAGTTTTAATTGAGTACTTCTGTCTTTTGTTTTTACATTGATTTTCTTTCAAAAGTTTATTATATTCTGAAATATAATCTAATGTATACTGCTAACATATTTAAAACTTCATTAGCTTTTTATACAACCAGATCTTAAACTTAAAGTTATGAATAATATTTCAACATCACGCTAAAAGTCTGTATCTTTTTAAATTCATAAAATAGTAACATCGTTTGTGTTAATTCACGTGAAGTATTCTTTCAAGCCCAAAAGATAACTTACGACCATAAAAAACATGTTCATGATACACCAGTACAAAACTTAAACAACCTCAGTCGCCACGTGCATTAAGTGTTCAGATTAATCGTCCCCGCCGTTAGGTTGGCTACCCTGGCGCATCCATAACTGTCCAGGCAGCCATTTTGCTTTCCGTTCCGTTTCAGTCTAAATAATATGTATTTGCCTATTCTATGTGCAACGTACACAGCGAACGGAACTGCATAGTCGTTTTAGTTCGATTTACTAAATCTGTTTTCAGGATAAATGGTTGAAACCAGCGTAAAGTTCGGCTTTGAACAATATAAATCGATTTTTCTTTGTGATACAATAACTTGGGTAAATGAAAGTGAAGGTTTGACTATCAACTATTTTAACAACTGTAAAGATTTGGTTGGTTTTTACTTCAAAATAGAGCAATAAACAATTTGCGTTTTGTTTTATATTAGATCACTTGACACTAGAACCACTAAAACAATAAGAATCTTTGACAGACTAATTACTAACTTTGCGCTTTTAACATGGTTTTAAGGATTAGTCTGATCAACATTAACAAGATATTATAAGCATTCATTAAACAGTACAAAACACAAGCCTTTTAATCCAAGATATTTTTGACAAATTGCACGAGGCATCCAGGTGCAAACCAGGAAACTCAACAACAACCCTTAAAAATTAATTGCTTCAAAAAAATATAATTGTGTACGAAACAGCGATTAGCCTTCCTGTTAAAGTATGAAAGAAAGTTTTAATTCCTCGAAGGAGGAAAGTTGGGTAAAACGGTTAGGTGCATTTGCGCACAGGAAATTAAATCAGTGCCACGTTGCTTACCTGTCGAGCTCACAATTTTTACTTTAAATCGCTTAAGTGCGCACCGTCTCGATACTCCGCGACATCGGAAAATAGAGATGTAAATGTGATTTTGGAGAGCTATTGTATCGAATATGAATTTGAAATTGTTATGGCTCGCGTGTATTTAAATATTAAATTTTGTTGATATTAAAGAAACTGATCAACGTTACATAATTACTATTCTGGAACTACGAATGTGCCAAAGTTATCATCATAAATCTGGATTTATGATGAGAACTTTGGCACATTCGTAGTCCACACCATTTATTCAGTTATTTTATAAACTGTACGTACGTACGTATTATATAATAATATTTTATTTAAAACATACCTATTTCATTTTTTTTTCTAGAAATTGAATAGTAGGCGTTATTTAATTTATAGATAATGATAATTGATAAACCATAATGATAATTTAATATTATAATTTTTTTAAATCCTTCCACAAAACCAAACATGAAAATAATTTGTTAAAAAATAAACCTATAAAATCAATTTATATATTTTTCTGTTAAGTATATCTTTAAAAGTGGATATGTCAAAACCTCGTTAAATTTAACAAAGTGGATGCTTAGAAAATAAATTATTTGAGGAATAATTTATTATCAGATGCATTCTGTTTTTTTTTTTTTTTTTTTTTGTTCCCCTCCGCGGGAAGGGCAGGAGGATAAAAATGCCCTGACGCATACTCTGGCGCGATTCCAAAGTTATGTGGGACTCGTCCCGACGCCTACCAGGACCATACCCACTAAAAACCCCCTGTCGGCTCGTGCATTTTTGCCACTCAGCCTTCATCGGAGCGACGGCCAATTGGAGAAAGAGGCCGCGCTAGCGGGGCCCAGAAGGGGTCACCCGCTGGGATTACATAGCACTGAAGGTGCTCAAAAATTAAAAGTAAAATAAAAACATGAAAAATGAAAAGTAAATAATGAAAACATTAAAAATTGAAAAATTAAATATGCATTAATTCGGATTTACGTTAGAATTAGAATTTACGTTAGAATTAGAATTTGCGGCCAGAAGGGCCTCGAGATCGCGTGACAGTCTGGTGGATGAGTACGTTTGCGCATTTCTAGGCCTAGCGACTTTGAACTTCGAGTCTAACACAGGAGCAGCATATGAGACAGAATCACGAACTAGAGGATTGGGATGGGTTTCGGAGCGTTTGAAGAACGCTTCAGAGAGTGTTTTGAGATATTGTTGTACTGTAGGCAGTTCAAGATCTCTATGCAAGTCCGCGTTACGCACGTACCACGGTGCGCCTGTGGCCCGGCGGCAAAAGAGGTTTTGAACTACCTGCAGTTTGTGCAGGAGGGAGGGTTTGGCGTGGGCAAAGATTGGCGAGGCATACGTCATGACGGGTCTAACGCAGACCTTGTAAAGTGTACGTTTGTTTCTGAAGGACATTTTACTTTTTCTACCTAACATGCTATTTAGGCGGACTAAATAGTGACGAGCGAGTTTCGAAACTCTTTCAACGTGTGGCTTGAAAGAAAGCGTCGGATCTAATGTGACGCCTAAGTATTTAGTACTGCGCTTCCAGGGGATGGGAATGCCTAACATTCGAACGTGGGGATCGCCATCGGGACGACGGCGTTTGTGGTCGAAGCGCATCGCAGAACTCTTTTCAGGGTTCACATCGATGCGCCATTCTTGAAACCATGCACCAAGGGCGTTTACGGCCTTTTGGAGTCTGGTTACAAGGCGCCGAACACCGTAACCTTTGGTATAGAGTGCGGTGTCGTCAGCGAAGAGGGCGAGTTCGACGCCTTTCGGCGGGATGGGAATGTCGTTGGTGTACACGGTGTACAGCAGAGGGGCGAGGACTGAGCCTTGAGGGACTCCAGCCTTTATGGGACGAGGTGCAGAAAGCGTGCCTTCGTGTTTAAATCGAAACGTACGGTCTTTGAGAAACGACGCTATTATCCTGACTAGGCGATCCGGTAAGCCTATCTTGTAGAGTTTATAAACGAGACCGCTGTGCCAGACTTTGTCGAAAGCCTTGGCTACGTCAAAGAAAACCGCGACTGTTTTATAACGACGTGGATAGAAACCGTCAAGTATATACTCGACGATTCGGTGGACTTGCTGAGGGCAGGAGTGTTTAGCGCGAAAGCCGAACTGATGGGGAATAATGAGAGGATCGCCATCCGTTGGAAACAGATGGTTCCGCATTCGAGAAAGTATGACTCTCTCGAGAAGTTTAGACATTGCCTTGAGGAGGCTGATGGGTCTGTGATTAGCCGGGACGTTCAGAGGTTTGCCCGGCTTGGGAATGCCTATGACTGTCGCTTCTTTCCAAGCTTTAGGAAAGTAGCTATGGTCGAAGCAGGCATTGAAAATGATAGCTAACAAGGTAAGCATCTGTTGCGGTAGGTGCTTAAGTGCGTGGTTGGAAATTCCATCCGCACCCGGAGCCTTTTTGGACTTTTGATTTCTAATGAGAAGCAAGATTTCGTCATTAGAGACTGTGACAGGGTCGGCGGTGATGGGGAGAGAGTCTCTGCGAAGGACTTCGTCCTCCACCGCTTTGATGTGAGTGGGATTCGCAGGTTGCGTGCTGGGCGAGCATTGTGCGGCAATGCTGTCGGCGAAACATTCGGCTTTCTCTTCGACTTCGAAGGCAGTAGTGCCATCGGGACGAGTGAGAGGAGGAACGTGAGAGACGGTGTCTACGCGTAAGGCTCGGGCCATGCTATAGTACGCTTGGTGGGACGGAGAGATATTCGCCATGAGATCGTTCATCTGAGCGTCTCGGAGTTCCGCGAGGCAAGACCTAACTTTACGTTGAAGCTGATTCGCAGCTGTTCTATAGGCGGGCGTGGGATATTTCTTGGCTCTCCGGAGAGCCGCGTTTTTAGCTTTAATAAGATTGCTAACGGCTAAGGGAAGCGTGGGTTTGCCTTGCTTAGCAACCTTTTCGTTGTCACTGATGGCTGAGTTGATAGCATCAGTGAGAGAATTTACTAATGAATCGATTTTATCCGGGCTATCTAATTGCTCGGGAGAGATCGCGAGTGGAGAGTTCGGAGCCTCTAAGGCTGAAACTAACGTATTTTTAAAACCTTTCCAATTGGTAAAGGTCTTAGGAGATGAGACGTTATCGTTCGGCGGTCCTAGCACGAGGGAAACGGGGCGATGGTCGGAGCCTAGGTCATCGAGCGGTTCGATAGACCTTAGGTCAAGATTGATTCGCTTGATAATTGCAAAGTCGAGGATGTCAGGAGAGTAGGACGGGTTGTTGGGATAGTGAGTGGGAGTGACGGGGGATATGACATCTAGGTCAAGGGAGTTAGTGATGTCGAGGAGAGCGATACCGCTGGTGTTAGTCGATAGGCACGTCCAGTCAGTATGTTTGGAGTTAAAGTCTCCGAACATAATGACTGAATGGCCGAGGGCGAGAATGGCCTCAAAGTCGCTGCGGATTGGTCTGGTACCACTAGGTATGTAGATTGAAGCTATGATGATGGTCGGATGACCAGTCATAGCCAATCTACACACAGTGGCTTCCATGTTGAGGAGAGGAGGAGTAGGGAGAGGACAGCAGTGGAAGTCTCTTTTGAAATATATAGCGGTGCCGCCGTAACCGTCGGAGTTGGGCCTATCGTTACGAATAAACGCGTACTTCGGTATAGCGAATCCCCTGGAGCGGTTTGGAGTAAGCCATGTCTCCTGGAGAAGGAATAAGTCAGGTTCTTTGTTCTGAAGGAACAGTTTAATCTCGGGAAGGTTGGTATTAAGGCTACGGGCGTTAAAAGATACTAGGGATAAGCCCTTGGGTTTAATACGACTGGACGCGGGATTCGCGGGTCTAGACATTATAATTTACTTATTTACGATTTTATACAAAAATAAAAAGAATGAAAATAAATTTACAACGAACTTAGGAGCGAGTGATGCTCCGCTAACGCGAATAAACGCTCTTGAGGAGAGCGGGCGGCTCGCAGTTTGCGTGCGAGTACGGAAATTTCGTTAATATCGACGTTCTGAATGACGTCGAATACGGTCTTCATATCCTCAGCCAACGACGACTGAGGTACGGATAACGGAGCGGGACGCGGCCCTACGGAAGCTACGGGAGCTGGGATGGGTCGGGAAGGTGCAGGCGGAACGGCCGGACGCTGCCTCCAAGACAGAGCCGGAGTAGGCGTCGGCTGAACGGGCTTTGCTTCCGGGGGACCCCGGTTGCGCAGCGGCGGGAAGTTAGCGGAGGTGAGCGGCGGCGCCGGTTTAGGCGCGACCCTCTTGATGGTGGAGCGCGGAGCGCGCGGGCAACCCCTGTAGTTTGCTGTGTGGCCGGACTGGCCGCACAGCACACAGGCAGGGGGGGAAGTGGATTCAGGAGTGCGAGTGCACTCCTTAGTGAAGTGGGGATCCAGGCACTTAACGCACCTGGGGGGAGCTGAACAGTTAGCCGCTGCGTGGCCATATAGCTGGCAGCGGTGGCACTGCCCAGGGTGACCACGGGGGTTGCGACGCTCGACGGAGATGTTCGAGAGTCCGCAGATTGTGCGAGCCTCTTTGAAAATCTCCCTCGAGTCGGGGGAATTGGACAGGATTACTAGCGCTAACGGAAAACGCCTACCGCGGTTGGAGTGCATCTTGTGCACTGCTGTGACCGGGAAACCCTGAGACTTAAGGTCATCAAGAATGTCTTCGTTGCTGAGTTCGAACGGGACGCCCCGTAATACTGCGCGGATCTTACGCTCCTCCGGGAGGGCGTAGGTGTGATATGCGATTTGGTTTAATCCGAGTAACCTGGTAAACTCGCGGAAGTCGACGACGGTCGCTAATTGTATTTTGATTGTATCGCCAGCGTTGGCGGCTTTTAAGTAATTGATTTTGTGCACTTTGCACAAGTTGGAGACCGCGGTCCAGCGCGCTTTTTCACGCAGGAATACGGGCGGAGGGAGCTGAGGCTTCGGCGGGACGGGAGCGCAGCGCGTCGCTGGCTTCGATGTGACCGACGGAGACGCGGTTACTACGAGCGATTTTAACGGCGCGGGGGCTGGTGTTGAAGACACCGGGGAGGGCTCGGGTATTGAAGATACCGAAGCTTTCTTAGAGCGCTTCTTGGAGCGCTTGGCGACGAGTTGGAACGCGGGCTCAGGAGAGCCGGTTAATGTGACGGCATCTGACGACGTGTCAGACGCGGGTTCGGAGTCGCTCCCGGGAGCGGTACGCTTACGACGCGACGCGTGAGAGGATGCGACCGATTCGCAGTCCATCTCGGACGAGGTGGGAGACGCGGGAGAGCTGAAGACCTGAGGGGTCTGGACATCGGAGGCCTGAGGGGCCGGGGTTGAGGCCTGAGGGGCCGGGGACGCGATAGTTGCCTGTAAGGCCTGCGTTATTAAGTCATCCGATATGCTGGCGCCGGACGCAACGAGCGCCTGGGCGAACGACCTAAGAATGTTTGCAATGTCCATTGGAGGGCTTGGGATAATATGAAATATATAAATATATAATGTATGCCTAGGTTCCCTAGCAAACCTAGCGCCTATTTATATAACAAATGCCTAGAATTCCTAAATAAAAATCTAGCGAACCCTAGCGGCAAACCTCCCTACCAGCGGTAGGGGGGCTGGGGAGAATAAATTAAAACTAACAATAGTACGCCGAAGGCCGCTACCTAGAAACCTAAAAAAGGGTGCGCAGGTAAAGAGTTGACCGCGTTAGGGTCAACCTTTACCGACAGAAAGGACAAATACACACGAAAACACACAAATATGATAAAAATAAATATGAAAATAGGAGAAAAATATATAAAATAGAGAAGAGAAATAAATAAAAATAAAAAGGACTGGTTCAGTACAAATTCGTTGTCACCGTTAAGTATCCTTTGCACTGAAACCAGACTACTTACGCCGGGCACAACACTGCACTCAGCACAAGCACAACACAACTTAGCACAGCACTTTGAAGACTAAGAGGCTTAGTCGCAAAGAAAAAACGCACTTCGAAAGCACTCAGACGGAGTAGAAAGACTTAGAAAACCGTAGCACGGAGCCAACACGCTAGACTGTGACGACAGTAAACTGAGCGCCACGGAATGGCGGGAAGGGACCGATCAACGGAGAACTGGGTCTTGCACGTCCGAACCGCGTGGCGATCGGAGCGAGAAATGATGCATTCTGTATATTTCAGTACATTTTAAAATTAATTTTGAATCAATCGGGTGGGTGGCGGCGCGCCACCCCGCCTGTTTTGGACTTCCTTGAACTGACAAAAACGTGAAACGTTATCTGTTCTTTACGACCGCTATCATAATAATTTTCGCTGTCAAAGATTGTTTGGTAGACGTTTTGGACATTTTCTAAAGCTTTTATGCTGGCCATATTTCCCCTGATATTATAATGAAAGACTTTTAGATATCATTGCCTTTTGCTTCCTTTTTAGAGAAAGTTTTAATCATGTTTTTTCTTAAATATGTGGAATATCGAATTCATTTGTAGAACACCGTAAATAAATAAATAACACCGTACAGTGAAACCAACCAATGAAACCATGAAATAACGAAAAGATGAATTAAAACTATATTTACTTAGTTATGAAAACTATACGACACACGAATTCTATAAAAAACCCTTTGAAAAGAAAAACGAAAGAAATAGAGAAAAGAAAAACTTCTGTATGACCATTAAACTATAACTAAATAATTAATTATTTCAATGCAAATTCTACCAAAAGCACACATCTTCGTTCTCGAGTTGTAACCAAATTTCATCGCATTATCAGCAAATTATTTAGCAGCATGTAAGCAATCAGGTGCAGTAAATCGGCGTCGAGGAATGGCGATAACATCGCAGGAAATTAACTAATCGAAAACTGTCCATCAGTTACTTCACATTTCTTATTACTAGTTAACTTTAGATTAATTTTAGAAAGACTTAGGATTTGGAGTGAATTTTGTACTTTAACAATAT
This sequence comes from Marasmarcha lunaedactyla, assembly GCA_923062675.1. NCBI lineage: Eukaryota > Metazoa > Arthropoda > Insecta > Lepidoptera > Pterophoridae > Marasmarcha > Marasmarcha lunaedactyla. Next base: position 18,433,164 of record OV281352.1, on the reverse strand, counting down.
TTATATACAGTATTTTATTAATATACAATATTTATTTTATATACATATCTATATATTTAGGTAATTTTTATATTTTTTGGTTTGTAAAATTTCATTTGTGTTTGTTGTTGGTATAAAATTTTTAGTTTCACTGCATATGTAATTTATAGGGAAACCTGTTATTGGCATTAGTTTTCGCTAAAACTTTTGTTATTATTATTTTTTTGTAATATGCTGTTGGTTTTCTCAATAAAGTAAATAAAAAGTAAATAAATAAATACTTGCTACAGGAGCAGTGGTTGGGTATAGAAACTTACGCTTTATGTTAAGAGAATGTTAAAATATTGGGAACATTAGTTGTTTAGAAAGATTTTTTTGTAAATAATAAAACTAGTTAAAATCTCAGATAAAATGGCCGTCAAAGCAATTTGACAGCTTGTTTTTAGTTTGTGTCGTCAATGAGTGGAATGATTCCGTTAGTTTTCTTATACGCGTAGAGTGAATAGGTACATCGAGGAAGGCGTGTACCATCCTAGTCTTCATCTTCACTTTCCACCAAGTGAGAAGGAAGACAAACGCCTCTCAATCTAGGTTTACTAAACATAAAAATTTCATGAAATGTTTTACTAATATCAGAACGTATCGATTCCATCCTGCAAGTGCCACGAACAAATTTTTAACATGGCAGTCGCCATGTTTCTGATTAATTCGGAAGTGATATAAACAACTTAGACAAATATAAGTTGTATTCTAAATTTAACGAAAATTTTGTAAGTATAAAATACAAAAACGTAAATATAAAGTTTGTTATTTATAAAGAATAATAAATCAGCATTTTTATTCTGATCATCATTTACTCATTCTATACATCTAGATCGCCACATATGCTGAAAGAAAGTTAATTACGCTTAAAGCTTCTTAGACAATATTTCCAAATATTAAGTAACGAAAGTAGCACAGTAACCGAATACTTAGCACTTAGCGGTCATTCTAAACACATAATTACAACCAAACCAAAATGAGAGTTGTCCGTTCCAGCAAGTTAACAGCCGCAGTAACCATGTCCAAGTTAAACGGAAGGTTAAGAGGGAGGTGAACTATTTTAAGTTAGCCTACCTTCGGTGCAAACTAGCTCGGCTAAGTTAACGCTGCAGTGTGGGGGGAATTAATTTACAGTTATTGTTGTACGGTGGCTTAAATGTAATGAAGTTTGTGTTAGTACGTTTCATAGTTATTTAGTTATTTGATAAATTATAGGTAATCTTGGATTTCCTACGCATTTAATTAGAAAACTAACCAATATACCTAGAAAGTCTAATTATATGTATCAGTAATGTATATAGTAATCTAGTTCAGCCCGGGATTATTATAATACTCCACAATTAGTCTGCAATTAAAAATTACACCAGTAAATATCGTATTTTTCAGGTAATCTCCATTGCTCTTAAGTTTTTAAAATTTTCTGAGCTGATGATTGTCCAAAATCGTATTTACTTAAATACACAAAAAGTAATTTAAAAGCAGAGATTCCAAAAGTATTGAAAGAGTACGTCTGGAGAACCTACTATTTTTCTTATCGACAAATGTTAACAGATAAGTCACCCCAATTCAATCTTGCCCGGACAATCAGACAAAAATACTTCACAGGTGGTCACCCTGCGAAGGATCCCTTAAATTTTAGGGCACAACAAAAGCCTTTTCGGCAGGTATTATCTAGTAAAAAGAGAATGTGATAACGTATGAGTGTCGTTGTGCGAAATAACTGTGACCATTAAACGTAACGAGGCAGCGCGGGACAAAGCGTGCAGGATGTCGTCGAGGGCGGCTGCAGTTAATCCTGTATAGGATATTAATGTTCTAAACTTAAAAATATTGTCCCTCCTTAGTATTTTGTATATTAAAGCAATCTCGTTAGATCTTGTCCATGAATAGTAAAATATTAATAAAATAATTCTAACCTCGTAACTTAGTCTGTCTAGACATAAGATATACATTGGTTTTTGTTTATATCAATAAACAAAATTTTCTATTAAAATTAAATATGTAAGCTATTCAGACTATTATTGAATTATCCTTTTGTATGACAAAGGTACAATAGCCTAAAATCTTAGACACGTAACCTTGAAAATCATATTCAGAATTATGTTAAGTCAAAGCGTCCATTTATTGTTCACGTAACTTTGAGTTACGCAAGGGTAATATTATTGTATATTCCTTTACAATACCTTACTGGATGTGACATTTAATAATTTTGCTCAAGTACACACCTCTGAACTGTTTCGAGTAAAATAACGTTTTTCTTTTGTGTACGGAAAATATGACAGTATTTATTTGTACTTAATAAAATTAACAGTTAATTTCTGTTTTTATATCCCGGATCGTAAATTGAACATAATATAGTAAGTAAAAAGTAAAAGTAAGATTCAAATTATATAGCTTTTATAGTTAAAACGTAGTATTTTATTATTGCCTGAAAAACATTTATTTCATAAACAACTATCAATACTAAAGATCGTCTAGACCTAGCTATTAAATAATGGTACAATGAACTATTCTTTAGCTATTTGAACAAATAAAATTCATTTAAACCTAACTAAAATCAAAACAGAAGCCATTCAAAACAAAATAAAAATATTTACAAGTATTTCAAAACTGTGATACCATTTAAGAACAAATTAATTACATTTAGGTAACAAGTAATTAATATTTGTAAGGTTTTGTAAATGTATTGTTGAAATCATCTTATATTAAAATAAACTAAAAATCTATTAGAACGAATCGTCGACATTGCAAAATAGAATCATAAATCCATCATCAAAAAGTAAAATTGTCTGTAAATTTTAGTAATGTAATATGATATATAAAAAAAAATGAAGGAGAAACAATACGATCACCTCACAGTTCGTATAGATACATGTACGTGCTGCATGATAGCCATTGTACTGGACGTTTTGTCAAGGCACGAGTACCACTCGAATTTCGTTTGTCTTACATGTCATTTATATTTAAATAATTGAAACGAGAGCTTATATTGTTATCTCTCTTTTATAATATGATCTAATAATTTAAGTGGCTTATCAATAATAAATATCGCACAAAGCTCTTTCGATCTGTGGTCCCGCTTACTGAAAAACAGTTTATAAAAACACGTTAAATTTAGGAATATCAACTTACCGAATCTCTTACAATATTTAATTATAAGAGAACGATTTACTTACGAAAAAATATTTACAAATATAATACAATGCCTAAATTACTTTGTACATTGGGCAAGGTGGCCAAAAAGCTGACTGAATTACCACGTTGGATCGTTATAGACAAACTACGTTGTGCAAAATAAGTTCCAGCCTTTGAATCACGAGTTACACCATCCAATAATTTTTTAAATAAAATCTTAATATCTTTTCTCATATTAATCTTCAAAATTCTTAAAAAATATAAAACAAACCTTCAAAGAACTGAATTTATCTTTAAGGTATTTTGGTTCAAACAAACTGTCTCCAAATAAGAACGTGAACAAATCTTATTTCGTAGTGAGGTATCGGACCATCCCTACTAGTCCTGAAAATCGTATCTTACGGGGTAAGTAGCTTGGCGACCCCTGGCGGAAGACCCCATCCAATTAAGAAGCAACACATGTATCATTGAATTTATTGACTGCTTAACATCAGCAAAAAATATCTGGAATAGTACGAGACTTTAGGGTTACATCGGACTCTTTAGTAAATTTACTTAAAGAGTATGATAATATAGTACTATTTTAAGGATTATAATATGAAAATTATTTGTTTTTATAATCAATAATAAGTAAAACTGGTTTTGAGATTTGCGTTGTTTACATTTTTTATAATAATCGTTTTTATTGGATGTTTTGATTGATCTTTATACATATATCACCGTAGAAAGTATTAACAAAACAAAACTAAAAATAGAAAGAAAATAAGTGTTATAAATTAAATAATACCACTTGGAGGTCCAAGGCATTCAGTCCACTTGCCTTGCAGAATCACCTTGTTAGATACAAGAGGTCGCTGCAAGCTCGTAGGTCCCTGTGGTCCCGGGCCATAATGAGTGAAAGTAGCGAAATTTTATTTTTACTTTCAGCAATGATTTTTGTTATATACCTATAATGTAAGCCAGCGTTTTTAAAGAAAATTTATTATACAAAGTGGCCAGAAAAGTGACGTGCAAAAATTTTTTTTTAGTGCCTCTTGTTGAGAGGTATCTGAATCACCCCTATGTATATTATACAATTTTTCATAGTTTTCGAGTTACAATTTTTTTATAAATTTGCCTTTATTTAAAAGAAAATAAAAGTAGAAGGTTTCTTCGGATTTCTATTTTTGCTACTTTTTTGCTAATACATTTTTCAACTACAAATATTATCCATAAACAAAAACAAGAAACTAAATAGTAAATTATTCGAATTATTTACTAAAAGCCAGCGTACAGTAGTATTTCTAACAAAATATAATAAAAAAATTGTCCAATATGTTTAACTTTTAAAACAAGAAAACATGTATTTTTCACATGCACAGTTTGCAGTAAACTAATATATTTTGATTCCACTTCTGCTGGTGACTACAACAGTTCTCCTAATGAAGACAAATGCCAACCGTTCCTGGCTCGTTTTTGTATTTGTTCAAAAATAAGTATGTAACAACATTTCTTGATAAAAAGGATTTATGTTGTACTTGACGGGGGTAAAATTTGCTTTTTGTACTGATTTTGTTGTTGTTCTGGCAGTTATTTTCATAACAAATTGGTTGGCTGGTTATTTGTTAATGTTTAAAAAAAACAGAATGGTTTAAGTATGCCATTAGGCATTACAAAATCCTATACCTAAATTGAGAGGAATATTCTTAGTATTCTTAATATCAAACTCGTAATATAATCATCAAACTCGTTTGTTTCTTTCATATCGTAGTCAAATTGTTTTATTCACTCATATGTCGTATTACTCATTTACGACAAATGAGTGCCAAGTGCTTTTGTTCCCGCGGCTTTTATGTATCTCGGTCTATCCATAATATCTGTGAAAAACCGAATACAAAGTTGTATCGTTCGACATGCCATAAGTGTTACAGTTTATAAACCAATAAAAAAAATTAATAATTTTATGATTATTTATTTATTATTATTATTATAATAAAGTAAAATATATTTTTTAAAAATTATTCTTCATTCCTAGCTTTACTTTAGCTTACTGAATTCATCCACTTCCAGTCACTTTCTTTAAATTGTAGACTCATGGCGCCGCAGGACTTCGTCAATAAAAAAAACCTTACATTGGTAACATATCTTGCAGCCACTATGTCGCGGATCATATCACAAGTTTCCATGGAACTAATAGATACTACTGGAAGGTCCACGTTTGATCGGAACGCGAAAGATTTTGAATACTGTAATGTTGTGGTTACATCCTTTGTAAATCTCGTCAAATCAAACATGTCAATTGGCCGTTTGCCAAGACGTAACAAACATGTTAAGAGTGAAAGTAGTTGTTTAACATTTGATAAAGTAAAAGTTTGCATTATCTAGAAAACAGTATTTTATGAAAATTTTGGATAGTAAAAATATAATTGTAAGTTGCTAAACAATAAATTATATTATAAAATCGAGTAGAACTTCCAGTTAAATGTACGTCCTAGATACGTTCTCTACAGTTTACCTGTCTTTGAGTCTTAAGTCGCCCACTGTAGGTATATTATAGGTGAATTCATATTAGGTACATTTTATGAATTTAATTTTACTACTAACTATATGATTAGATATTAATAATATACTACTGAACTTATATTTAGACCCGATAAAATCTAAATTAGCTCATTTCGTCTTATGAAGCTCAGTTACGAAACACATAATTTCCATAAAAAATATTAGAAATAGTTAGTTAATTAGAATATACAATACAAAGGCAGCGGTTTCGTTAATTTCGATGACTTTCATAACTAGAGCCGCGTGTAACAAAGGAATTAATTGGGTTTACATAAAGGTTCGGTGTGAAACTGAATATTCATTTATAACTATTTTCTGTATAAAATGAAGAAGCACACATTGTTTTTGGAACCATTTAATTTACATGTTTTACTAATCATCACACAATCATCTATGTTCTATGAGGCATATATATATATATATATATATATATATATAATATTTATACAAAATTAATTATTTTGAGTAAAAGTTTTCATACAAAGTTTTGGTTCAGCTTAGTAATAATGTCTACATGCCATTTGTTTAAATAAATCTCTTAGGTATCAAAATAAAATTCTAAACTCAATGGTTTTAAGGCTTTTTGAACTACATTAACTACTTAAAGGCTTCTAATGTCAATGTGATTCGGTCATTACACTATCTACTTGTTCCAAACTTCGCGCTTAGACATCACAGTTCACAACTGACAAGCGTCTCTAGGATCAATTAAATGTTGCCCATCTATTAAAATGTACACCAATTTTGGCAAATCTATAAAGACCAAATCTTGTGTATTATAAAAATAGCAAGCAAATTTAAAGATGACAGCAGTGTTTCCAAATACTGACATTTCACTATATACGCTATATACATTGTAGTATATTCATTGACTGTGATTTGACGCTTATTCAAAAAAAAAACAATAAAACGTGACATAATTAACGCCAAAATTCTTCTACCATCATCCTCCAAAATACCCACCCTTAGACAAAGTCATTTCCTAGAATGTAACATTCTTAAATTTCCAAACACAAATTTACTGGGCTTCTCCATAGTAATACCATACATCAAGTTGGTTCCAAACCAAACTACCGAAAAGCAAGACACTATTATTAACTATGCACAATTACAATAACTTAGTCACGCGGAGAGCTAAACTAATTTCCTTCTAGTGATCCAGTCTAGAAATGCTAAGGTTACGTTCAAGTTACAGCAAGTTTAGTTAAACTGTCCGCTCAGCTGTAACTTGAACCTAATAGCAACACAAGCGTGATTTGAACGATCCAACAAAAATAATTCGGTGTTGTGTTTCAACTTCTGAATGAATAGATCGTAGACAAACATACAATACAATGCAGTACAATAGAATAATAAAAAAAACACTTAATTGCTCACACACTTGAACGTAAAAATTGTAAAAATTAACATTAAACTAGAGTGGGCAAAGGCGGCCTTGTCGCACTTTTACAAAACGCTTTGATTTATATCGTAAATAGTAGTGATATAAATAGACTTAATTTATGAATAAGAAATTCACGGCCAAACACATAAAGACTTGAGAATGTAAGCAATTTTTCATGACAAATAATGAAAAAAATATCGGCGTATACAAAAGTTGTGCAATCCCAACAAATTACACATAGATGGCTTGATTTGAGAACCTTTCGAAGTTATTCAAAAACAATTTACACCAACTTACCGATAGCGTAAATTTTAACAGACTCTGCAGACTGTATAATTGACTAAAACGCCCCAGTACTCAAAGTCATAGGAACGTTTACCAACAGTTAATTTATATTTACATGCATTAAACATTCGAAGGGGTTAAATTCGGGGTTAAAATAAACGTGCTTCCTCCGAATACATGACATGATAGATAAACCTTAATGTACAGTCAACAGCTCGTCAACCTATCACAATCCGTCAAATTTTCTCAATCAGTTTTCAACCTAAATGTTATGAATAAAGAGAACAAAATCATTTGAGAAAACTTAACATTTTGCAGTAGGTTGATAAGCTGTACAACGCTGAAATGCTTTTGATATGAGTTACATTGAAGATTATCCAAACGGGTATGTTTCCATTAATAGCATTATTTAATTCTTCGTAAAAAAATGTATCCATTTAATTGAAAACTTATCTGTGCCTAGTAAATTCACTCGACTATAATATAATAAGGACTATAGGACTATAAAATACCTGTGAATATTTTAATTGAATAAATTTTTCCTATTGATATAGAATAATAATTTAGGTTTTAACAATCCCAACAACATCTATATATTTTGTCAAAAATAGAACGCCACAGAAAATGAACAATAGCGAGTTGCTAAGCTATGCGTCTTTGTTGCCGTACACCAAGTGCAAGTTTGCTTATATTTTGTACATCATCCATCAATTTAGCCATTAATTTTGTGCTAACTCCCTACAAAGCTTGTAGCTACAACGTGCGCTAAAGTAATAAGCAAAGTGTATTTAGCATGTTAAAGAAAGAAAATTCTTTAACATGCGATACAGACTCGCTCAATTTTATAAAATATAGTTAGAGAATACTTTTTTATTATTACTGAACGACTGTTACACATTTACTTACAAGTAAGAATCCATATAATTTTACATTCCAAAACATACTTATATTACAATGGAATAAAAAATATTATACCTTAAAATTAAAACAGTTATTAAAACTGCCTAAAACTTGATTTTGAACTAAAAATGGTAATTCGAAACTTAATATACTCGTATACGGAAATAACAGCCTTGACAGCACTATCGAAATTTTGTCGAATGAAAGACAAGGTAAGTACGCGATAACGCTAACTTTAACCTAAATCTAAGCCAAATATTTGAAAAACTAAAAGTTGAATAGCTCCACAAACTAGACTAGAACCGACGTAAACATATATATCTTAAAACATACATCACAAAGTTTAAGACGTATTTTCGTTTAGACGATGAATATCATTGAGTTACGAAGTGTAATGTGTCATACCAATAGATCATGTGAGTGGTACAGAATGGACAAAATATAAAATTTTACTTAACTTAACAGAAAATTATTATATACTTTTATACTAGTAACTGAAAATTAAAATGGATATAGATCCACTTTAGCGTAGTCATAATTAATAAAAAAGATTATTTTAACTTAATTTACTTCGTTTATATACAAATAGGTATAATATATTATACAAGTAGCTTTTGCCCATATATTAGGTTTTTTGAGATAAAAGCAAGCCTCCGTCACTCCTCAATATCGGCGCTCTCTGTGCAAAACCACAATTTCAGTCAGGGCCGACGCGCCGCTGTGTGCGCGTGCATGTACTATTTTACCCGAAAGCAAAAAATATTCTTTAGTTTCTCGTATTATTTACACATATACGTTTCAAGTCAATAGATTTTTTCAAGGATAATAATAGGATATTTATCATTTATAATAACATTTTCTTTTTGTTTATAGTCATTGTAAGACGTTCGATAGACGATCTATCTGAAACATTGCTATATTTTGACAAAAAAAAACCGCGCAATTATCATGGATATTTAATATGCAGTACAAAGGGTTTTCAGTCGTTAATATACGACTCAGGCGGAATGAGCCCGAAATGTATCCCGGATAAATACGACTTTGGCGGTTAAAATGTTAAGCAAGTTAAAGGAAAGCTTGTTTATTCTTAAAAATAAAGATTCAAAGTCTACTTTTGTAAGATGAAAAAATATTATGACCGGCATAGAAAATGGCGGTTGTGTGTTTTATCTAATTTGTCAATTATTGTAAATATTGAAAATAATAATTCTGAATGAATTGTTTAGCTATTTACCGATGGAAAGACACTCTAGAATCTTTTTTTCTTAGTTAGGTGTTGTTCTTACAAGGGCACAAGTAGGCATTTTTAAGATTTTTTCCGTCACTAAGAACGCGTACACGTCGATCCGAGGTCGCCGAGCGATTGCGGCTACTGCGGCGCTTTTAGCCTGCGGTGCTTGTTCTAGTACGTCAGTACATATTAGTTCAATGATGAAGATGAATAAAAAGAAGAATTTCACCAAGTTCAATTTTTTTACCTATGATGAAATCAAATATTTTGAATTAAAATATTACTAGATAAACATATAATGAATCAGACTGAATCTGATTCATTCCTGCCTACACGAGCTATGTTTACAAGGTTATCACTTCAGCCATATGTAAAGAGTTCGAGAAAAACAATAAACTTAACAACTTAGTTGCGAGATCCAATTTTTTACATCCTTACAAGAAGGGTACTTGAATAATATCCGATTTTTATAACCTTCGAATCTTGACTTGAATTTTATACGTCAGAGATATAAAGCAACTGTTTTTATGAATACCGAGTTACGCGCAAATGAACACTTTCATTTTATTCAAACGAGGGTAGTCTGATATTACATAATAGAATGCCTACTTTAGATGAAATCTCTTTAGAATATTACTTGCTAGAATTTTTAGAGAATAAGATCTATTCGCGATTAGAACGGAACGATATTTTGCTGTAACAAATGACTATATGTCCATGTTACCTGCCGCATAGCTTCCACATGTGTACTTACTCCTAGCTTAATCCTATAAGATTGTATACTTACTATTACGACATGAAATTAATATTTTTGACAAGATACCGCTCCGTTTCTTTTTCCGCCAGCTATTTTTCCTCTTCGTGAACCTATATGACCTTTTAAAAACCGAAGTCTTAACGCCTTTGAGCTTTTTATGTTTTCACGTTCATCAAGTGATACAAGTTTTCTATAATGGAATAAAATACTTCGATTTTGATTTCATGTATCGAGTTGGAAAATTAGGTGTTTGGCTGGTTTCGTAGGTACGCAGAATGTCACTTTATAGCCGGTTTACGAAGAGCAGGGTTAGAAGTGTGACTGAAAAGGTTTTCTTGTCAATTTTGTGCAATAGGTGTATAATTAAAATCTAGTAATTCAAACATGAATCAAATCATTTTACTAACATTTACTGCTGACTATTCTACTACTTCTATTGGAATTTCTTCTGTAATATTTATTAATTTAACTTTGTTCTAATAATAAAATTCTTGTTCCAGGAGTGGACGACACACACAAGTTCCTCGGAAATGAAACGCATACTGACTACTTCAGGTTATTACTGCGAGATGGCAATTATTTGCTGGTCGGCGGAAGGTAAGAATATTCTGGATCTAACCTGTTCGGTTAAGCTGTATAAAATGTATGTTGCCTTAAATTACAAATAAAGACCCCATATCAAAAATGAAAACTTCTAATCCATATTCGAGGCATTGTGAAATTAAGATTCTTCATGGAATTATTCCATTATAAAAATTTGATCACGGTTAAACAATTATACGCTTAAATATTGGTTCGCGTTTAACTGTCGCAGCAACCGACGCTTTAAGTTGCATTATTTAAAAGATGATAAATATAAATTCAGTTTAGTCTATACATAAAAGAAACCAGATTCTTCCAAAGATGTCATAGTCCGTATATAGAGCGCCCGATAAGTACATAATAGAAAGTACAAAATGCCTACACACATAAATATTTATTACCGAGCTTCAAAAGTGTGCTGTTGTACTAAACATTTATTTAATGCCTCACGTGTACAAAAATTATTAAAAATGGCTCTCCATTATACACTGGAGAATCGAGAATTTTCTGATGTATTAAAAGTTATCTTTATTAAAATTGCAGCAGTTCATATTGGTAGGTTTACACTGAAAGTTTAGAAACTATGTCAATTTTTTTTTTCTGCATAGAAAAATATTACGCCTTTCGTTCCAATACAAATTAAAGCCCTCTGTTTTGTTGCGGTTCGAGATTTGCCTATGAATATTTATATAAGAAAAAAAAGTTTTTAATAATGTTCCATGTATGAAATTTGAAGATATATGGTATTCTGTATATGGTACTAAAACGGTTGACTTTGACATTTTCCTGAGTTCGCTTATGATCCTAAATGTTCCACCTTTGGCATATTCATGGTTTCGATGTTATCTCTATGATCGCTTCCAACTTGTAAAATCTGAAAATGGTAGTTCTAATTGGTGCCGTCTCGTCGCTGGTGTACCTCAAGGAGGAGTCCTCTCGCCAATATTATTTTCTATCTTTATTAACGGTTTAACCTCCTCTCTTAAGTCATCATACCACCTATATGCTGATGACCTACAGCTTTATACTGGGGCAAAGATTGAAGACTTAATGCAGGCCGTGGATATTTTTAACAATGACTTAAAATCAATTGCATGGTGGGCAAAAAATGTGGGACTCTTGGTCAATACCTCAAAATCTCAGCCTATTGTTATTGGCAGTGCCCATTTTATTTCGCAGTCCAACAATATCACACTTCTATGTACCTATTTTAAATACGACATCATCCCGTACTCCAAAACTGTCTGGGAACTTAGGTGTGATTATGGATCGGACATTGTCGTGGACAGCACACATCAATGAAGGCAGCCGCAAGCTCTACTGGTCACTGCGCTCCTCGAGGCGATTTCAAAATTTTCTTCCTCTAAAAACCAAAATCGTGTTGTCTAACGCTTTACTACTTCCTCTTTTGGACTATGGTGACATTATACTTCTCGATGCCACAGAGGAGCAGCTGGATAGACTGGAACGCCTCCAAAACCAATGCACCCGATACAGTTTTGGATTGAAAAAAAATTTGACCATATCTCCGAATACCGCTTCAAAATCGACTGGCTACCTTTCAGAAACCGCAGAGATATACATATTTTATGCTTATTGTATACTGTTCCCTTTAATCCATCTGCACCCGTATATCTCCGTGAGAGGTTTAATTTTCATACTATTATGGGTGAGCGACTGAGATCTGGTACTAACCTTCCTCTTGAAACTCCATCACACAGTACCCATACCTATACAAGATCGTTTTCGGTGCATGCTGTGCGTTTGTGGAACCGTCTCCCTGAGCATATAAGAAAGTCTCCTTCTGTGTCCTCTAAAAAATTGTTTTCGTTTGAGTTGCTAAATGGTTGAGATTCTAGATTAATACAAGAAGTTATATGTATATATTTGTATGTATTTGTAAACATGTTTATTATATTGTTTATTGACTTTTAAATTTATATATAATTTAATAAGGTATTATTTTAATTTTAACCGAAATACCGAAATCCTACTAGATACTCTAAGGTTGACTGGAAGAGTCCGCCTTTGTACAATTAATTTTAATATTATAAATTATTCTGTACCATGTTTTTGTGCAATAATGTGTTTACAATACAACAATACAATAAAACCAATGTCATGATCGCATTGTAAATTAGATTACAGAAAAGAAAGAAAGAAAAAAAAGGACTTATAAGCGCAGAACAAACAAGAAAGAATATATGCTCACAAAAAAACAGAATGAAACAAAAAATGTCGCAAAACAAATTAAAGATACACACAAGTGTCGCATCACATTCATAACCAAACACAAACACCCAAAATTGTTATTCTGACATAAATAGTATCTAAATGGAACAGCCTTTGTTGATTCGATTCCTACACAAAACAAATGTTCGAATGATTTTTTTATAAAACTATGATTAAGATAATAAGTAATAAGTAAGCCCTTCCGAAGTTGTGGTAGTTTCAATATACGACATCCTAAGCCATGGTCCGTACCCTCTCGGGTGCTTTTAAGCGTATCGTATGTAACAGTAATTTTAAGTTTCAGCTGAGGGCCCTCGGCGCTAAGCCACAAAGTCCAGTGAAATTCAAAAGGCCAATAATAATCGACGGCCTGTTTGGTGTGGAGGTAAGTAGCCTTGCCTTTCATGCCAGAGGTCCCGGGTTCGAATCCTGGTAGGGGCAGATATTTTATCATATTTGCTAGGAGCAAACTAGAAAGTCATGGATGTGTATGAATGTTTATTTAAGTTTATTTCTAATAATTATATATTAAAAAAACATATCTGTATGTCTCAACGGTTTTGATAGCTCATTTTTGGTTCGTGTTGCCAAAGAGTGGAATGATTTTCCTGCGTCTGTTTTTCCAGACAAATATAACCCTGGAGCTTTCAAGTGTAGAGTGAATAGGTACCTCTTAGACAGGCGTGTGTGATCCTCGTCTTCATCGTCACTTGACGTCACTTCGTCTTCAGGTGAGATGGAAGACAAACGCCTGCTAATTATTAATTTAAAAAAAATATATATTTCTTAAGTTTATTTATCCGTTGTCTAGTATCCATAACACAAGTTCTTAATGATGCTTAATTTGGGCTAGATAATGTGGTGTGATTGTTAGAAAATATTTATTTATAAACATTCCATTTCTAAAAAAAAGTAACTTTTAAAAGTTAATCTTGGCTTAGACTAATCTCAGCTAACTCAACCAAATAGTCAAATAAATAGCAACTTTATTGCATATAGTATAGGATACATATTCGGCATCATGTGACACCATTCTGTTAAAATTTGTCAAAAGCAATTTTCATCACTATTTTGTAAATCACAAAGTCGCTTTTTGTTTGACCATTTAGGTGAAATAAGTCTGATACAAGTCTAAGCAAGATTAAGCTGAATTTAAGCTGACCAAAATTTGGTATTTTAAGTAAATTGTCATTGTTTAGTTTAAACCCAGCTTATATAGGTATAAAATAACGGAAAACATGAAAATTCACCAAATCACGACTGACTACAAGAACTATTACATTTCTCAATGGTTAAAAGCATAAGATTTATCTTAGTTGACCAATTGTTGCCCTGATCTTATGCTTAGCTTCAGCTATGACAATATCAAAGTAATGTGATTTATTATTATTTTTAAATCCCCAGACAATAACAACGGCTGCATTGCCCCAAAGTATTTAGAGCTTGTGTTATGGAAGACCATACAGCGCACTGGGGGGGAATCAGAATAAACATACATATATAAACAACCATATACCGAGCACAAACCTTTGAATTCTTCACACAAATGAATGCCCCGACCAGGACTTGAACCTGGGACCCACGGAATTAAGGCAGGCCTACTATCCACTATGTTAGTATTACACTCATTCGTAAGATAACTCGGAGTAACATTTCCAAGCACGCTTAATAACTTTCTCAGGGGCATTGCAATATCGTTTCTAACAACTATTGTATTAGTATAACACAGTCGTGTTGACTTTCCAAAATGTTTCTGTACCCTTAACCGACCACCTAGGGCTTCTGGGCGTAACTATATCGTCCCAACTAAACTTTGGACAACAAATTGTGTCCATGGCTCAAACTGCTTCAAAGAAGTTGGGAATCATCTCGAAAGTCCGACGGTACTTCAGCCCTGAACGGCTACCTAATTTGTACACAGCTCAAGTTAGATCTTGTATGGAGTACTGTAGCCACCTTTGGGACGGTTCTGCAAAGTACCAACTAGAAGCGATGGACGCAGTTGACCGAAGAGCCCAAAAAATATTAACAACTTTGACCTCACCACCAAAAAACTGCAAAGCCTCGACCATCGTCGGAAAGTTGAGTTTAGCAGTCTTCTGCAGATTACATTTTGGAGAGTGCGCGAATGCTCTTTTTGATCAGGTGGAATCCACACCCTTCTTATATTGGACGGATATCTAGTAGACGGAGACAGGCCTTCCATCCCATTATGGTAGATATCCCAGGAAGTCGAACCAAACGGTTCGATAGATCCTTTTTGGTGCGGGCCGTAAAGGTGTGGAATGCCTGCGTCTGTTTTTCCAGAAAACTATAGTCCTAGTTCTTTCTAGTCCTAGCTCTTTCAAGCGTCGAGTCAATAGGTATCTCGTGGATAGACGTGTAACACCTTCGTCTTCATCGTCAATTTCCATCAGGTGAGATAGAAGACAAACGTCTATTCCTTTTTCAATAAAAAAAAGTCTTACCGGTTTTGCCTTACCTTCCAAGAGATCACTTAAAAACTTCAACAAAACTTCTGACGTAAACCAAACAATAAACAACAAGCGCACAATGCACAAAACTCACAATTCTAAGCTAAGCACCATCTTATTTTAAACATTCACTATCTCTGACAATTATAGTGCCTCCTAAGTAGCACTTATTTCGTTTTAAACACTCCCAAGATACATACAAATGAGATACTTTAGTTATTTGTTTTCCTTCTCTCGGAGTTTCAGTTACCTCTAGCCGCAGCAGAGGATTTCCATTCTGATAACTTAGCACTTGCTTGAAGATCCAATTACAGCACGGGCTTCCGAGGTATCTTAACTGCTTGAAATGTGAGATATTTGGCTTACTATCCAACTACGGGATAACTAAATGGAGCCTTTAAAGGGACGATAATAATATATTATTGTTGATTTTTACACTTACGCGGTTAGTCACTGAACTTGGTCTAGTTAATAAAATCAGGTTGAATCCTTTACATTATACGTCTTCTTATGCTGATAAATTAAAATTTGTGTAATAATAATATTGACATTACACATTATTTAAAAAAAAGACTTGTTGTTGCATTTGACACACCCAATAATTTGTATTGCTAGTTAGATTATTCTTACAACATAAATGATACTTAGATATAAAATGTAATTGGACGTAAAAGAAATAAATTATAAATTTTTCGAAATCTTATTCCTATTTATATTCTTCGAGACTTTGCAATCAGGATGGAATTGAAGTTATCAGAATGGAAATGCGTAGAATACCGTGCTCTATCTACTTGAAACCGCAGCAAGCAAACTCAAATGCATCTACTGATATCCTTGTCTACCATTAAGAAAGTATATAAAGCTGTCCCATTCGCAGTTGTAAAGATTTTTGGCCTGTGTTTCATTGGAGGTTCGCTTTGTAAATATCTCAGTGATGAGACATATCGAACATGTTTAAAAATGGGAATTTAACGGCTTATATGAATGAATGCATCTTTCAGTAGCTAACCCGATAAACTGAAACTACTTTTTTAATGTTAACTTTGTGTACATTTTCTATTTTCCTTTATTATTGAAATGAATTTTATTAAATAAGTACACTGTCAGATCTGTTTTATATTGTAAAAAATAATGTCACTACAAAAGGTTTTTAAAATGTCTAGACAGCAAAGAATAAGGATTTACGCACAGGGTTACACGTATATAGCATAATACAACCAATACAAAAAATATTTTAGTTCTGTCATTTTCAGACATTGATCCCTTTCATCCTCAGATTTATTAGTTAACTAAAATATAACAGAAAAAATAAAGCAAGCAGTAATTCGTCTACCAAGCAAATTAACTAATCAAGGTCTATATTTGTGATTAGTCCCACCCAAGGCTGTATTTAAAAGAAACTTGCTTTACGTAGACCACTTCATAAGAGCTTGTATTTAATTTTGAAGGTAGTTCCAAAAACTAAGCGCGTGTAATACTATTTGCTTTGCCCTAAACATACAAACTAGAAAACAAGAGAAAATGGTTCGTACCCAACAAGTAGTTGGGTGTGGATGTAAGTTCAAACTTTAGAAGTTAAATATTATGTAATAGTCGAAGTTATAAAAGGATTCCTGGGATTAAACAAGAAATTTGAAAAGAAATTAAATTGTAATATGTAACGTATCTGAAAGACCTCGTCGTGAATCGAGAGGTTCACGATGCCTTTTGAGTTTTAGTAACTGTATTTTAATCCTTGGTTCAGTAAGGACCCACATGCAGTCATTAGGTGTACCTAACCACTATAACGCGTAGGAAATGTTAACGATTATAACAACAGATCGTTCTTTCTTCAGAATCAGTCAAAAAAATTGCTGTGTTTGCAAATTGTGAGAGATTAACTTAAATTATTAAATGGCGAAAAAAACACAAAAATTTGATTTTATACATTTTTATAATGGTTGATCTGATAAAATGTATAGTCTGTGTTTCCACACCAATAACAGAAACGCAGCGATTTGGCATGCTTAGTATCAGTTTTCTAACAAGTCTAAAAGTTGTTGTGGGGTGTGCACGTCATCCATACTCGCCACGACTCTTCCTTGAATCGTAGCCCATGCGTGCTCAATCGGGTCGAGGTCTGCCGAAGGTACGGCAGAACATTAATACCACTTCGGCGTGTTACAAATCTAGCCGTATTTGAACGCGCATTCGTTGAAACGAATTATCCAATTAACCAACCAAAAATTCACTCTCCACATGAATCTGAGCTTTGAGGTTGCCCCTGATCCAAATTAGATCGGTTCCTCCACCTTCCGACCCACAACATTATTGTTCCCGCACCTTACGGATGACCTTCCTGCCAAAATCTTAAACAAAGGGATTGATCAGTTTAAGTGTATGATTAACTTAGATATTACTAATATTGTATAGTATATATACTTTTATTATATATACTTTAAATTATATATACTTTTTCCGCTAGTTTATTCGCGTTCATTTCAATTCACCTTTTCAAGCTTTGGGAAGTTCCAAATGTTGTCTAGATCCGTTCAGTCGTTTGAGCGCAGACAAAGTGACACGCAAATTTACACAACTATAACATATAATGTGAGAAAAATGGCTGAACAAAATTTACTAAATTCGCCAATTCCGTGACGACTCGTGACTAGAACGAAAAAAAATCTGGGCTAATATTTGTCGAAGAAAAATGTCCAATGACACGTACCTGGGGATTCAGGCGGAGTATTACGACAGAAACACATTTAGGTCAGCAAATTGGGACAATGACACAAACAGCTTCCAAGCAATAGTGGAAGCTTCGAGGGTATCGCGGAAGGTTTCATATTCTAATACAGTTACGTACTCGAGTTAGCGTGAATCGACCGTGGTTTTGTTTAAGTAAGAAAGTGGTTTTGTTTACATAAATGTAAAATATTTATCAAAAATACTTAATGATTCACAGCATAATTGATATATTCTGCTGGAAGATATTTCTTTTAGAAATAAGCAGCACCTTTGTACTTTATTTAAAAGTTCTGAACAACCCTGTATCATTATCGTGTGTACAAAAATTATTTAATATTCTTAAGAATGTCCTTTCATTTGAATGACATTTGCGGAACATTTTAATTATAATCATACTAGTTTATAATAGTTTTCGATTAATTGAGCTTTCCTATTAATATATACATAATAATCACTTATACACGACTTTATAATAACAATTATTACATTCTCATGCTAAGCTGAATTATTTTACTAAATAACACAGTTATATTGGAAAAATGCTTGACGTTGACAGCTGTTTGAGCGCTTAATTGTGTCACAGCTGTACGCTTATGCACTTCCCAGTTACTGCTTTATCAATAGTTTTTGTTAACGGGAAAATTAAATAGGTAGCCAAATACAACTTATACCACAGTTTAACCACATTTACATTACATATACATTTTTATGATTTAATATTACATTCTAGTTACAAAATGTGCTTCAGTTTTAGGGAATATTCTCTGTTTTCATGCAATAAATGGGTTTTTGAAAGCAATCTCGTAGTTTTAGTTTACATTAATATACATACACTTGCATGACGGCCGAGTGAAGGCAGTAGTCCTGCCTCATAGCCAGTGGTCCTTGGTTCGAGTCCTGGCCGGGGCATTTGGTGTGATGAACACAGTTGTTTGTTATCGGGTCATGGTTGTTTATATTTATATATGTATGTTTATCTCGGGTCCTTCCCCGTTTTACCCCCATTTCACTCTATAGTCCATCCATCAATAACACCAGCTCTACTTACTCTGGGGCCATACAGTCGGTTTTTTGTTTCTGGGGATTTATTATTATTATTACATGTACTCCTTGTGGACACAAACCGTTTTAACCCTTCAGAGTTAGAGTTTCTCTAATTCCCTTTGAATATCAAGCAGAGAAGCTTCATACACAGCGTTCTAGGTTCAAAGCAGAGAAATGTCAGTTAGTTTCTTTTCTACACACAAGGATATCGAGAACAGCAGTGGGTTTGGCATGAGTATTTTTCGTTATGTCTTCTAGATACAAACCGACCTCTACTCGATCGGTCGAACTAAACGAATGACCGGAATACAGGATTCCCGTTTAATAATTTACTACTGATCTAGGTGACACGTGTTTTTAGAAAGGTTCCTTCTTTTGGCTGTCAAATTGGCTATGTCTTCGCTACAATCGTTTTTATACCCTCTGATCACATTAGTTTGACACTGTAGGAAACAATTTTACACCAAATACTCTCAAACTTAATCAATTGCCACAAAACTCTAATAAACGATAAACGCATCCAAGAAAACTGATTTATATTTGACACCCTTCAATTGTATTCCAGTGTCTGAAGGAAAGGCGAGGTGAGCGAAATAAATGAATAATACGCTAAAGTAGTAATTCCCGAAATAGATTGATGTATTTACGAGAACACGGCAAATAATATCAGGTGGTATTTACGCCTAATTTTCGAAGGCTTTGGAGGTGGTTTATTAAGGTCCTACTTAATTTGTGAAATCCTCAAGAGTCTTTGGGATGGAGGTGAATTTATTTTTGTTTTGGTCGGTTTTAGTTCCTTTTGTTAACCGATAGGTTTGGGAAAAAATTTAATGTAATTCTTTTTTGTTTAGTACACGAGTATAATGGCATTACTAAGTGGCAGGGTTTGAAAATTGACAAAAAGATATTGTTATGCAAAAAAAGTAAGAGTTACTAATTGCTTATAACAATTTTACCTCACACAGCATACAATGGCAACGTACTTTACAGCCTATAGGGCGCTTTCCACATTTTTGGGCAGTCCATTGGTCAGTCCATTCAGGCTTAACGCAGTTTTGCTCATTCGGCTCGTCACACCAAATCCCGAACAGATTAAGCCGGGCTGCATGATCTTACGGGCTTTCCCGAACGGTAGTCTTCATATGTTTCCGTTGACCGGCAGTGCCGATCGATACCGGCTGAACAGGCCTCAACGAGCGCCAGTAATATTGGTCCTGACGCTGGTTTAGAAATTTCTGCCTTCGAATCCTAAAGGGGGCATAAAGTTATATTAAGTCTAGATTATATTTTTATCATAGTCAAATTGTGTACGCCTTACTGATAAAAGAACCCTAATTTGTGTGTTGAGAGGTTATTTTTCTCCGGCCTTTTTTTCTCTCAGTTTACCTATTTAGGTACGCTACACGTGTAAACGATTTGAAAAGTTTTTAACCTGCGATATAATTACCTGTTTTGAATTTTATGAGCAAGTTTAGTTAATTTAGTAAAATATTAACAACTTATTAAATAGAGGTCAGCATAAGTGCTCTAGTACTAATGACTAGACTAGTCTAGTCTAGTCTAGTCTAGTCTAGTCTGTGCAGTAGCTGGCTGTCAGCTGGAGAAAGTTGAATGGTTTGACGTCATATACGTCATTGCTTCTTTTGTTCGTTTACACTTTACCTGTGTGGTATCTCTGTGTAGTTCATTATTTCATAATTTAAGCAACACTATTGTTAACAATATTGTTTTCGAGTGAAAATATTTCATTATTTAGACTAATGATACCATTACATTTTCTAAGGATTCCTGGAAAATACAATTAAATACGTTTATGGTTTTGTTTGGAAATATGGCTAAATTATGTAAATTCATTTCTAAAGATAATATAAAACATTTTGAAAACTTTATACAATTTTCCTTAAGATTATGGTAGAGATTTTGAATTAAATTTAATTTTTTGTGCTAATATTTACAAATTAACAATAGGAAAAAGAAAAAGAAGAATATAATTAAATATGACAATGCCTAAATTACTTTGTACGTAGAGCAAAGTGGCTAAAAGATATAAAGGCTTGCATACTAACCGCGTTATACCGCTATCGACAAATGTTATGCCAAATAAGTTCCAGTCCTAGGGTTACGAGTTTCACACTCAGAGTCACACCTGACCCCACACCCTTACCCCAGAACCCCATACTCTCAATGCCAAAACCCTGAAAACATAATTTCAACATTTATGAAATATTTTTTGAAGTTTTGCTTTTTGAGAACAATAACACGTTTTATTCGCATGAGTAAGCATTTTTGCATATATTTAATTAACAACATTAAGTCAGTGGCAACGGCGGCCTAACTGGATGGCCTTATAAGCTATGTGTAGAACCGGTCCAATTGTGGTATATAATATCACAGGCTTAACGCATACACTACACTATGTATTGATAAAATATATATTTATCGAACACTGAGTCTGAGAAAAATTGTATACATTCACCCTGGTTTTACCAATTATACCTAGAAAGTGCATGATGATGAGAGAAGAAGTATACATATT
Source organism: Marasmarcha lunaedactyla (assembly GCA_923062675.1). NCBI lineage: Eukaryota > Metazoa > Arthropoda > Insecta > Lepidoptera > Pterophoridae > Marasmarcha > Marasmarcha lunaedactyla. The sequence goes on along the minus strand of OV281352.1, from coordinate 18,411,315 downwards.
ATTCCAGAGACTAAAACATGAACTTAGAATTATCTATTGTAATTTATTACAATAACAAAAGCGTTTGATTTCTTGTCACACTGCAGACACTTGGTTTCTAGGAATCGCTCTCGAAGAAGTTAGGCTTTTCAGCCACAAGTATGATTATACATATTAGATACCATAGTTTCTGCAGGGAATCATTACAAAATAACTTTCAATTGAATTATAAAATTCTCAGAATATTCTGAGAGTTAGTCGAGGATTGCAAGGGTAATTTAACACTTAAAAACATGCATCAAAATATGAAAAGTTTTAATGTAATACAATTTACATAACGTCAAACCGATTTTGTTTCAAAAAAAGTTATCCGCACAAAAAACATTGTATTATTTACATCCAAATACACGTCCGTCAATAAAGCAAGCCACAGCGCCCTCTCTGGATGAAATCGACAACGTTTCCAAACACCTTCGAGCCGTTAGAAATATTTCATCGCACTTCTGTAAGCGAGCATAGATAACAAAAATGAGGGAAGACAAATAGCTCACACACAAATCCACGAGTGGGCTTCCTATCTTTTGTCTTTTTCTAATAAATAACAACAGAAAGAGAGATAACACACAACCAAGAAACGAAAGTATAGATTATCTCTGTGTGTACTACTTTGTTTTGAAATTAAATCCACCCGATTATTTTAAAATGGAAAACTATATCTTAGGTCAGAAGTTCTTATCTTAAAGGGTGTATAAAAATGTATAAATTACCTAAACTTAGACAGATGCAGGTTAGAAGAAAGAGAGAAAACAACAAAGAGCCAGTAGGCGCCTGATAAAACATGACTCGTAAACATAACTACAAAAAATAATTCGTAAACTATAGTAAAAAACAAGCAAATATAAAAATTATAAATAAATGCTACAATTTAAAATCACCATCAATTTGGAAACCAATGTTGATAACATCAACTAGATGTTTTCTCCACATTCGAAATTCTATTTACCCATTAGTAATACAAACAACGCAACACAACAATAAGAAATAATTTAATAATTATCAACTCTGAATATGCGATGAAAATAAAGAAAAAACAGCAGGCAAAAGTTTAAAAAAAACTGACGATCCAAACGTCCTAGTTTCAAAGTAAATGAACCTCAAGAAAGCGTATTGTGCAAAAAAAAGGTTCAATTGAAAGAAAGCTAACGGACAGTACTACATGCTTCGATAGACTATGCAGTTTATGTTATTTTTATTTATTCAATAGTGATATTAAGCTTTCTGCTCGCTGTACAATCGTACACTAGGATTTCAAACGAAATAAAATTCGGGAAAATGTTTTATTTAAATTGGATCTGTGAACATGAATACCATTAAATCACTTGAACGGGTAATCTTCCCATGAAATCCAGAATAGCACATCAATCCTAAAATTTATTACGCTTTTTATTTTTTTTATTGCCAATGAAACCCAAGACGTACACACCGCTTTCGTTCTAAAACCGCGGAAAAACGGAGAAAACTCTCTAAATAAAACAAGGTCTCACAATAAGGGGCTTGAATGTCAAACAAAAACAAGATTGGCCACAAAAAGAATACTGCCGTTATGAAGCATTCCGCGCTCTTCACTGTCGCTCAACCACAAAAAGGTTTAATTTCAAATAATCAGCAACCCGTCCCTTTCCCGCATCATAAATCACAACCACGTCAGAATGAGACAACAATAACGTCCTATTGCGGTCGGTATTTTGAACGCTTTTAATTAAAATGTTAAGAATTTGCGTTCAACGGATGACTTATGTCCGATATAATTTGCACTCCAGATAAAATACCGTCCTCAGTAATGCAGGGCTCCTCTTAAACTGGCTGAAGTTGCGCTGAATTCATGATATCGTTTGATGTATGAGGGTTCACGTAAATTTCAAAATTTCGTATAAAAATTGTGAATTTACGATGGCTGCGTGTATAGTGAAGTTGGTTTATTGTGCATTTTTAAGCAAATATTTGTAAAGTTGCAATGACAACAAGCCCCTGTTGGTTTCGTGATAAAAAGCTATTTCAACTTTATTGTCAGAAAATTGTGTCTTTATAAAGTAAACGACACAAATATAGTTCCAAATTTTTATGGCGGTTGCTATTTTATGATAAGTCGATACTTATTTGAATAAAGAGAATTTTGCTTATGCGTTTTCTAGCTGCTGACAAAAAATATATTTATCTTTTGTAACTGACATTTATGGCGTTCTAAAGTTAGTAACTCATAATTAGCATATGCTACGTACAACACCATTCCCACGGCCAATCCTATACAATTGCAGACCGAGATTTTATTTATTAACTGTTTAATAAGTTCAAAGGACCGTCTATTTTTGGCTTAGATATTTAAAATAGCGTCAACACAAATTCTATTTTAACATGAAACCCAGTATTTTCTCTCAATTTGAAGCTTTTTCTAAAAAAAAATATCTCTCTCTATACAGTCAGCGATAGATGTGAGTAGTAAATAAATAAAGGATATTGTCACAAACGGGCCTGTCACCGGTTCGATGAAATAAACAATGAATATTGTTGCGAAGTGCTATAAATCTCGTGGCATGTGAGGCAATACTCGTGCCCTGTCCCGCAACTTTGCCAATATTGAAGAACTTGCCTTTTGCATATGCTCTTGTTTGGGTACTTCCGTCTGGGGATCAGCGGGGTATGATTATACATATTTCATTTTAAATAACATCGTTTTCTTTACTCATGTAAAACATTAATCGGTGTGATGACTGAAAAACGTAAAGTGTATGTACAATTATGTAGTTGACTTGTAATTTAATTGAATCCATCAACTTAAACTTTTTCAACCTAACTCTACGAATCTTAATTTTATAATAAGACTAAATTCGATTCTATATTTTGGTAACGAGACGATACCAGCAAATCCCAGAATTTATATTAATATCTACCTAATACCGCAGCGAATTGCCTCTCTTACCATATAAAAACGCATCCAAGATGGTGGCTTGCTCTATTTGACAGTCAAATTTTGCTGACAGAGCTTCCACTGAAATTGGCTCCATGTAAGCTAAAATAACTTTTCCCAGGTGAACACTATCTGGCTGAAATTGTTGTGGAAACTCTGCGACATTTGAATGTGTAATGAAATGAAATTATGAACAAACATGCATTTGGTGATTGTAGTCTGTTAATCCAGAAGGTAATTTGCATTTGTTTTTAAACTTAATAAACTTATTAACTAAAATTTTATTTCGGTTCATAATACACCTAAAATGAATCTAATGCCAGTAGGTTGCTCTTTTCAGTTCTGACTCTATTAACACCTTTCAAAGCTTGCGTCTGTTCGTAACTACTGTTTATAAACAAAACGGGTGGCCGTGTAGCGGGTGTAAAGTTTTCCAATATGGCGTGGCTGTCGACATATCGACAAATCGTTGACGTCAAACGCGAATTTCGCAGTGTTCATATGAAAAATAGAGTTCCTGATGGAGCTGAGAGTCAATTGGCTGGTTTACGTTTAGGTTATTATCGATTTGGAAACTGAAGTTTACATAATTTAATTTGTTACTACAATATACACCCACTGTCTCATAATTGACGTAGTCTTTTAAATGTGCTCTGAAATCACAACAGGATTTAAAAACAATATAAAATCATAATATGTATTATAAATTTAAATATCTAAAATAGCCTAATTAAAAACAAAAGTTACGAAATTTATTTAACTACAACTTTAATATTCTTATCAATATAAAATCCACACCCAAATGGACGTCTTTTATTTAAAAAATCTCTTTAAAAACAGTAAAAATTACATCATTATTAATAGAATAACTTTTTCGTATTCCTCAAAGTGATAAGCTTCTTGCTCGCATCCACCATAACTCAAGGCATCAGTACCAGATAACAGCCCTTTTTGATTTATCTCGAGCAAAAATTACTAAGCCAAGGAAGGAACCCTCAAATTTAGTTAAGTCGAAGAAATTACCGTCTTTTGTAGTTTCCTCTGATTACATACAAAAACATGAATTTTTAGGGGACTTTTTTATTACAAGATAAGGTCACTTTGTTAAACTAGATTCGGCTAATAATGTATTCTTTCGTCGGCTTTTGTCTTTTCCCCTCGAGTTGTTGTTCTTAGGGGAGGATTTTATGTCATCCCCTATCACATACGTTCAGTGTGATATCGAGGAATTTATAAGAAATAAAAATAATGGCTTTTCAGAGCGTTTGCATATTTTATACAAGGAAATTAAATACGCATAATGTAAAAGCTATGTAAGAAAAGCATGACATTGAATTTTATTGTGTTTGATACGTATAAGAAAAGTTTATTGTAATAGAACTCTATCTTTAGCAGTCTGTTGAATATATATTTTAAGTATTTATTTTAAGTTGGTATTTATACCAAGAAATCTATTCCGACTTTTTTACTATGAACTACTTAAATCTATGTACTACTCTTAAATCTTATGTATTTAAGTTACTATAATAATACTTTTAAAAGGTGATAATTGAAAATTTTATACACCTAAAGTAATTTTTATAATAATGGACACATAACTGCAACGTCAGTAGATGTTTCTACTAGGTTATTTTATCTCTCACCGCACAAATGCCTACAGCTGAAGTAGTTTGCAAAATCAGCAAATTGATTGATCGTCGTGCCCATCACGACATTTTACCGCCATTATGCTTTCGCACGCGTCATGTTTATTGATGGCCATTGATTGACAGTGCAGTCGATACCTCCCATTAATTACACAGATAGCCTTAATTTGTACACAATAATTACACACCAAAAGCAACAAAAGAGCAAAAAGTAAATAATCAGAACGTGAAACACGGAAAATAATTGTAACTTGGGGTCATCAATCAGCTTGGACTGACCCGAAATCAGGGAATACAAAAACGAACAATAGATGGCGCTGACAATCCATCGCACACAACCAAGATGGCGGCCTTTTGGCGGGAACCACTGGAGCGCGTAATTGACAAAGGACAGTCTTTGTGCTCCTCCTTTTGGTACCCAAGCGCGGATGTCCACCAAATATTTTACGACAAAATAATACCGTGTGACATTTTTCATACGTGGCTGAGATTGGCTCTAGATTTTTAACGGTTTTTGATCTTCTACTTTTCAAACTGTAATTGAACATTTATATTTTTAAAGATTTTCGTTCATAACGGGTGATTTTTTAAGCGTAGTTTTTTTTAAATCGAATTAAACACTCAAATTTGCATCATATATTCAAAATTTTTATTGGACCGATGAAGAGGCCTTTGCTATTTACGTTTTAAAGATAACTTCATGTAAAAGTTGTCCGCGGCTCCGTTTCAAATTGTTCCGTTTCAAACATTCGGAAGGTCCAATTTTGCGTCACTTTTTTGAGCATATCGGCCTGTATTCCACGAATTACGCGTGTTATGTTATCCTGTAAGGCCTCAATCGTGTTCGGTTGTCCACATAGACTAACGACTTTACATAACCTCACAAGAAATAATCAAGAGGCGTTAAATCGCATGATCTTGGCGGCCAACTCACAGAGCCATTTCGAAAGATAAACTGCTCACCACATTCATCCTTCTACGTGTCCATTGTTTCACAAGCTGTGTGGCATGTGGCATCGTCTTGATGAAACCACATGTCAACCAAGTTCAACTCAGCCAACTGGTCAAAAAAAAGTCGCGTATCATGGCTCGATATCGTTCGCCGTTGACGGTAACGTTTCTTCCACGGTCATCTTTGAAGAAAAATGGACCAGTGATGCCACCAGCCCATAAACCACGCCAAACTGTCGTTTTTTCGGGATGCATTGGTAATTCTTGTATGGCACGTGGCTTTTCATCACTCCAGATGCGACAGTTTTGCTTATTTACGTATACGTTGAGCCAGAAATGAGCCTCATCGCTGAATACAATTTTTCGATAAAACAGCGGATTTTCATGAGCTGTTCTAAGGCCCATTCACCAAAAATTGGACGTTGTGGTAGATCGTTCGGCTTCAATTCTTGCAGAAGTTTATAGGCTTTCAAACCCAAATCGACACTTGAAATTTTCCATGTGGTTGAGTAACACATGCCCAATTGCTGAGAGAACGGCAACGAATTGACATTTCACGATCCTCATTAACACTGGACGCTAGGACTGCTATATTCTCTTCGGTACGCACTGTACGCATGCGCGTCGATGGTTTAATGTCCAACAAAGTAAATTTGGTGCGAAATTTGTTGATAACAGCACGAATTGTTGATTCACCAGGTCGATTATGACGACCATAATATGGTCGTAACAAACGATGCACATTATTCACAGAGCACGAATTTTGATAATAAATTTCAACAATTTGCAATCGTTGCTCGTTTGTAAGTTTTTCCATGATGAAATGGCAGAGTATACTGAAAACTTTTCACTTTGACAGATGACGTTTGGACGCCATTACCAACCAGTGCTGCCAACCTAAAAACTTAACTCTTAAAAAATCACCCTATATATATACTCTAAATTACATATTAGGACAGTTTTGGATTCCAAAATCTATAACTAAATCTCCATATCATAATCTAATAATTGAAAATCAGCAAAAAGTATTCACCCTTCAATTTATACTGATACAAAGTAATCAAATTATTACATATTGTGTTTATTGCATACGATCGCATCATATCACTTCGTTACTTCTGTGTAAAGCGATCATAATATACGTAATGCAGGGCTGGGACGCAAAGTGGCTCCCCAAGGGAGTCGAAATTACAGTCTTTTTTGAATCTACCCTCCTTCCTAATCGATAACAAAAGGCAGTGAATTATCAAGAGTAAGTCTTAAGCGCGGGTATTAATCAATTTGTTTGTTTGGAAGGCTTCTAAGGCGGGTCTTACATGGCTTGACGTGCTAGACCAGAATAATACTGTTCAAGGTTGATGCAGGCATTTTATCGCTCCTACTGTTATTGGGTGAAGGGTTTTTGTATATTATGTTTTGTTACTAAGCAGCTAATACTAATTTACATAAATGTACGTAGATTTCATACGAAAAAAAAGTTATACCTTATTCAATAGAGATATAAAATAAAAAGAGGTATTAAAAGCTTCATTTCACTTTCCATACATGGTCCGGCTTAAGAGTGCCCAACATCGTTTACATGAAATTTTATATTGTCTAGGTAAAACAAGGTACTGGCATTATAATATTTAGAATTATTTCGTGAAATAATCGAAAGTTTGATTTTGTAAGCTCAACGTTTGGAATCGAAGAATATTAAAAAGTTAGAAAATAAATAAAAGTCAATACTTTTTAATGTTTTTATTCTGATTAAAATATGAGAGGTACATTATCTAATGACTGGGCAGGTGTTACAACATTATTTTCATACCTTGCCCAGCCAAGGTACCAAATGATTGGGGTAATGGGTGTGCAGCAACCCAGTGTCCTCCGGCCTACCTTGCAGTAACAATAATATAGCTTTATAGCATCTGTAACATCAGCATTAGGTAAATATAGGATAAACAAATAAATAACGTATATACAGGCGTGTACGATCCTCGTCTTCATCGTCACTTTCCATCAGGTGAGATGGAAGACAAACGCCTGCTAATTATTAATAAAAAAAAAAAAAAAAAAAACAAAATATGTTTTATGACTTACATGTCTTCTTTGTACTCTGCCACTTAGCAATATTTTAAATATCTTTTATAAATAATATTTTATTAATTTGTTGCACTACGATTACCTCATCATTAAATTAAGAAAAAAATTACCATTAATTTTAACAATAACATTATTTTATTCGTTTAAATGTTTTAAAGTTTAAAAGTTTAAATGAAGCATTTATATCTGTTTTAAATCCTAGATTATTTCATATGCAACATACTGAAAATAAATGAAAATATATTTCACTTTATTTCCAATCCAGTTCCAAAAATTAAAATACACATAAAAATTGAAATTAACCTACAAAAAGAGAATGGCATCACTAAAAGAGTGATGTCTTCCAGGCAACCTTGAAATTCATATTTAGAACATAGTGACTCGGAACTACTACAGGGCAGTGCGTTTTGTATAAATATATGTACCAATATAGATAGTATCTATATTGATACACATGATATAATTTTTACTTTTGTATTTGTTTACAATGATTAAATGCTTTGATTTTCATAAAATATCTTTTTTTTTTATCACAGTCGAACAATACATAAAAAATGGTCTCTACCTGAGTTATGATTCATGTGGCCGCGAAAGACGTTTGAGTGTTTTTGTTTAACGGCCTGCAGCAAATGTTATGTTTGAGCTAGAAGAATATTTTTTTTAGTATTCGAAAGCTAATACGATGTAGAATTAGATGAAATAATAATAAAACAATAAAAATATGAGATCTTTTTGAGAAAATCGTCAATTTCCTGAAAATTAACAAAAAAAAATCATTTTTTCCAAAATATGTTTATTTTTCATGTGAAGATAAATTGTATGGGCACTTTTTGTTTATAAATCAGTATTGCCATTGCTTTCCTGTCATTTTAGTTTTTATTTGAACACGATAGGCCATTTAGTTCAAAAGTTATAGCATTTATTTACATAGCTTCAAATTTCTAGAATGAAAAATTAAAAACATCGTAACTCCTACAAAAAAAAAATTATTCTTTTTATTCTTTTCTGTCGATAAAATTCGGTCTAGTTTTCTCCATTTTATTATGTGCACATTATAGAGATTCACCCTGTATAAAAACACACACATAGATACACAGCATATTTTGAACTTTGTAATAAAATATATTCCAAAAGTATATCAATTCATTATCATAGGGAAAATTCGTTTTAAATGCATCAAGCGTTTTTGCAAAATGTAAAGTAGCAGGCAGCGAATTCCATAATAGAGACGTGGCTTTCACTGTGAACGACTGCTGATAAAAACGGGATGTGTGACTCGGAGGAGCCAGTAGAAAGTTACTGGCTGATCGCAAGTTACTGTCAGGGTGTTGATGCCGAAAACTAAATCGTTCTTTTAAATAGTGGGGCAGGATAGGGTTGAACAGTATTCTGAAGACCAGATTAAGTATGTGAGCATTCCTTCTAAATCGAATTGGGAGCCACTTGAGCTTTGTGCGGAAATCGGAAACGTGATCATATTTACGCATGCCAAATATGAATCTTGTAATCCCATGTGTCTCAATAAAAAATTGCGAAAAAGGGAAAATATAAGGTGATGTCTACTAAATCAAACAAACGGCTAGCTGAGTGTTTAATAATTTGTAATGGATATGCCTCAACCATATTCTTGGTATAGACGGTTTAACTTATGTACGCGTGTGCTTTTAAATATGCAACTTAACTTTGTGACGCGGCCGCCATCTTGTCAAATCGTGTTCTCGTCGCTTCGGTGTGCGTGTACAATCAGTACATTTTTGTCACACGCAGTTGTTGTATATATACAAGCTTAACGGTCATAGGGTGCGCTCATGATTCCCTTCAACCATGATAATTACTTTAACATGATTTACCATAATGACTTTATAGCCAAAATATAAACAGACGCAATCAAAGTTTTTTCTTACTTTTTGGACGTATAATCTTCATACTTAGGCTTATGAAATTAGCCAAATTTACGTAATTAATGAGTCTGATCTTAAATCTGCTTAATCTTAGAAACATAATTCGAAGAGGACCAACTCGGAGTACTGTAATTGGTAAAGTTTACATCGTAAAGTCTTTATGAAATTTGGGTATAAAATATTTGGGTAATTATGCTGAGTCATGGTTTTTGGTAATTATCTCTGGAATTTGATTATAAATACAGGGTGCTACGGAAATAGGATCACAAATCATACACATTTAAATACATATTAAATTTGAAAATCAAAGTTTTTATAGCTTCAATGAAAACATTAGACAGCTTCTAAATATAACAGATTTAACTTATTATATTTTAAAATCCATATGTTTAATACAAACGGTATTGTTTCATAAAAAATTAGAAACGTTTTATTATACATAGAGGTTTAGGTCCTTAAATTTTTTTACCGATTGCCAACCCATTACCGAGTTATGGCCAAACAAAATTATTGTCCAAAGCTGCCAAAAAATCGCACCATATTTAAAAAACGTGTTAAATTTCCATTCACTCCAATCAGAACCCTGACGCGTTGATATAATATTTTAAATCGTTCAAATATTTCATGGTATTCCATTCAAGAAAATTTAAGCTGAAACTTAAAGACACTAGAGTTGAAAGTCCATTGCAATAAAGTTGACTGTGCCAGACCGCATAGCAACACAGCTGGCAAACTTTACCTGAAATATCCACGATTTCAACCGCACACAAACATTCTACTAAATATAAAGGTCTACTTGCTTTTGAAAAACGGACTTTATCCTTATTTATACAAGGCTACAATTGCATTTTAGAGACATACTGTAGACGTAGTAAGCGGTCGCCATCAAGTCCGAGGGCTATGTTTTGGGCTTTGCTGTAATATTTTTTGAGTTTAAATTACTGTACCCTTTAGTTTGAATATTTCGTAATACTTATCTAGAACATACTGTTCATATGTGGTTTTTATTTGAATTCTATTGTTGTATGAAATTAGTTTAATGCAATTACATTCGGTGTCGGTATTGTGTAATATTTTTAATTGTTTAGATTGTTACTAAGTTTGCTAACAAGGCATGCATTTTTCTTTTTATATAGTTACAAACAGAATATCATAGCTATCAATATTAGCTTTCATTTCTAACGCAAGATATTCACCAACGCGATGTATTGAATTCGCCTTGTATTATCACTATAAAATAAGTTTATTACTATTGACTATTACTTACTGTATCTGATAGATTTATTACTATTTATTGATATATTTGTGTATAAATTGTCAAACAAATTTCCGTTTCTTAGTTTTTATTTGTATCTGTTTCAGGAACGTAGTATACAACTTAAGTTTGACTGACCTGACGGAGCAGCGGCGACTAGTTTGGTATTCGCCGGAGAATGACGTCAAAATGTGCGTCGTCAAGGGAAAAGATGAGGTAAATATGTTAAAATGTGTATTTACATATCTTCTTACTAAGGGAATAGTTATAGAGTGTTGTTTTAATCTAGCATGTGGGAGATGCTAATCGATAGAATATGGAATATTTATACTAACATCGTGTTTTTTGGAAGGTATTTGTGTGGTGTAATACAAGGTAATGTAATACTGTGGTGTAAACCACTTCCACAGCTCTAAATTATCTAGCACTACGCTAAATATTGCTTTTTATCTCTATCAGCTCAATAGAAATAGAATGTGACGGAATGACATTTTACACATGAGTAGATAAACGGGCTAAGTGGAGCTGCGCAAGTGATATTCGTATTTTTCAGCTCATGTCTACGCCGTAGAGCCGTAGACTATGACTACGATTTACTAAGCTACGTTCGTAGACGTAAAAGTGAATACCAGATTTCGTTAATGTTCATAGATTTTGAACTTAGCTTACAAAATTTAACTCATTATCATTTGGGTAACTTTGAACATTTTTTACAGTATTTGAGATATTACATCTAATTTATATTTATTACACCTTAATTTTATTGAATGAACAATGTACTTTTGAATTTGTTTATTTTTATAACATGATGAATTTACGGAAATACAATAGAATTAACCAAAAAATTTCCCCATAAGTCAAACTCAAAGTTACCATGAGTTTTGGGTAACTTTGAATATATTTTTTATAAGATGTAAAACCCTTAATATTCAATCAAAACGTTTCCATGCAAAAAAATTATAAATATTTTTCACAACTATGTTCAAAAATAGACCTCAGTTCAAAGTTACCTAACATATACGTACAGCTATTATCAAAAAGTACAAATAATAACTATATTGTTATTGTTTTATCTAGTTGCAAGTATTTTATATATTATTTTTATTTAATGAAATAAATGCATAATAATTCTCATAAAAACTTATTTATAACATATTTATGTGCAAATAGACGATGAACAAAAATTTACTTAAGCTGAAAGTAAAATGTAAAATAGTAAAAAGTGATAATAATACAAAAAAAACATCATTAAAGAATATCTGGCGCAAATCTATGCTCCTCAGCATGGAACCAATCATGCTTGCAGAGCTACTTCGTTACAAGGCTCAGCTAATGCTTTGCGTAAGGTAACTGCCTGCCCCATGCATGGTCGCTGCTAGAGAAAGTTGCCTGATGATTATTTTCGTGTTCGATGACCACCGGCCCAATGTCCCTACCACTAGCGCACGAACTAGTATAACAAAAGATCAATCTAAACTAAGGTTCTAATGAAAAACTAAATAACTACTAAAACCAAGAACCTATATAACCTCCTCTCCTACACTTCTGCAATATCTACTCCACCGCCATCTTGCATATAATTGAATTTAAAACGAGTTAGTCTCATATAAAGAACGTTCCGAATTCTGCTAAATGTACTCTGAACCAAAACTGGCAGATTAAACAGCGAACTTTCTGGAAATTTTCAGATTACCTCTCACTTTATATGGTAATTTTATCTCAACGTATGACTTCGATATTATAGTAGCCAGACCATGAGTTGAGTTCTAATTCTAAAGGAAAATTATGTCTTCAATAAAAAATATTAAAATATTTTAGCTCCTCAAATAATAAATTATAATTTTGATATTTATGTAAAACAGTCTGAGACATAACATTTTCGTAATTCAAATTTAGAATTCTCAGAACTATATGGCTTTTCGTTGTTCTAACGTTTTCTATTTATACATACATTACATTTATACAATTAATTTATATATTTTTACTGAATTTTTTAAAGCTTTTTTTGAATGGCTTAATTAATGTTGTAACTTAAATTTTTCTTTTATCTGTCGCCGTAACATTGTTAAAGCCGTAATATACAATATCACTTGAATTTTTATTACACACACAACACACACACGGTGGCCTTAATAACCCCACTGCAGGGATATCAGCCTTACCAAACTAAGGGGTGGTACTGGGCAATTTATAGTCTGGCAATTTTTACACTTACCTTCAAGGTAAGTGAGTTTCCTCACGATATTTTCCTTCACCGTTCGAGCAGTCGTCTTAATGTACTTAAGTTATTAAACTTGGTACATTTGGCCCATCACATCAACATTCTCGCTCCGACCGCCGCCCAGTGCGGACGTGCAAGACCCCGTTCTCCGTTGATCGGTCCTTTCCCGTTATTCCGTGGCGCTCAGTCAACTGACGTCACAGTTTAGCGTGTTGTTTCCGTGCTACGGTTTTCAAGGTTTTTCTACTCCGTCTGAGTGCTATCGAAGTGCGATTTTTCTTTGCGACTAAGCCCCTTAGTCTTCAAAGTGCTGTGCTATGTTGTGTTGTGCTTGTGCTGAGTGCAGTGTTGTGCCCAGCGTAAGTAGTCTGGTTTCAGTGCAAAGGATACTTAACGGTGTCAACGAATTTGTACTGAACCAGTCCTTTTATTTTTATTTTATTTCTCTTCTCTATTTTATTTATTTTTCTTCTATTTTTCATATTTATTTTTATCATATCTGTGTGTTTTCGTGTGTATTTGTCCTTTCTGTCGGTAAAGGTTGACCCTAACGCGGTCAACTCTTTACCTGCGTACCCTTTTTTAGGTTTCTAGGTAGCGGCCTTCGGCGTACTACTGTTAGTTTTAAGTTTTCCTCCCCAGCCCCCCTACCGCTGGTAGGGAGGTTAGCCGCTAGGATTTTGCTAGGTTTTAGGAACTAGGCATCTTTTATTATACTTATATTTATTAATATTACTGTCCCAACCCTCCCTCATGGATCCGCTAAGCGTTATTAACGCGTTCACCCAGGCGCTTGCTGCGGTAGGCGTCTACATCCCGAAAGACATCATAACGCAGGCCTTGCAGGCATCAATCGCGTCCCCGGCCCCTCAGGCCTCAACCCCGGCCCCTCAGGCCTTAACCCCGGCCCCTCAGGCCTCAACCCCGGCCCCTCAGGCCTCCAACGTCGAGACCCCTTAGGTCTACAGCTCTTCCTCGTCTCCCGCCTCGTCCGAGATGGACTGCGAATCGGTCGCATCCTCTCACGCGTCGCGTCGCAAGCGTACCGCTCCCGGGAGCGACTCCGAACCCGCGTCTGATACGTCGTCAGATGCCGTCACCTTAACCGGCTCTCCTGAGCCCGCGTTTCAACTTGTCACCAAGCGCTCCAAGAAGCGCTCGAAGAAAGCTTCGGTATCATCAATACCCGAGCCCTCCCCGGTGTCTTCAACACCAGCCCCCGCGCCGTTAAAATCGCTCGAAGTAACCGCGTCTCCGTCGGTCCCATCGAAGCCAGCGACGCGCTGCGCTCCCGTCCCGCCGAAGCCTCAGCTCCCTCCGCCCGTCTTCCTGCGTGAAAAAGCGCGCTGGACCGCGGTATCAAACTTGTGCAAAGAGCACAAAATTAATTACTTAAAAGCCGCCAACGCTGGCGATACAATCAAAATTCAAGTAGCGACCGTCGACGACTTCCGCGCGTTTACCAGGTTACTCTCGTTAAATCAAATCGCGTATCACACCTACGCCCTCCCGGAGGAGCGTAAGATCCGCGCAGTACTACGGGGCGTCCCGTTCGAACTCAGTAACGAAGACATTCTCGAGGACCTTAAGTCTCAGGGTTTCCCGGTCACAGCAGTGCACAAGATGCACTCCAACCGCGGTAGGCGTTTTCCTTTAGCTTTAGTAATCCTGTCAAATACTCCCAACTCGAAGGAGATTTTCAAAGAGGCTCGCACAATCTGCGGACTCTCGAACATCTCCGTCGAGCGTCCCAACCCCCGCGGTCATCCTGGGCAGTGCCACCGCTGCCAGCTCTATGGCCACGCAGCGGCTAACTGCTCAGCTCGCCCCAGGTGCGTTAAGTGCCTGGATCCACACATAACAAAGGAGTGCACTCGCACTCCTGAATCCACTTCCCCCCCTGCCTGTGTGCTGTGCGGCCAGTCCGGCCACACAGCTAACTACAGGGGTTGCCCGCGCGCTCCGCGCTCCACCGTCAAGAGGGTCGCGCCTAAACCGGCGCCGCCGCTCACTCCCGCAAACTTCCCGCCGCTGCGCAACCGGGGTCCCCCGGAAGCAAAGCCCGTTCAGCCGACGCCTACTCAGGCTCTGTCTTGGAGGCAGCGTCCGGCCGTCCCGCCTGCACCTTCCCGACCCACCCCAGCTCCCGTAGCTTCCGTAGGGCCGCGTCCCACTTTGTCATCTTCACCTCAGTCGTCGTTGGCTGAAGATATGAAGACCGTGTTCGACGTTATTCAAAACGTCGATATTAACGAAATTTCCGTACTCGCACGCAAACTGCGAGCCGCCCGCTCTCCTCAAGAGCGTTTATTCGCGTTAGCCGAGCATCACTCGATCCTAAGTTCGTTGTAAATTTATTTTTATTTTTTTTATTTTTGTATGTAATTGTAAATAAGTAAATTATAATGTCTAGACCCGCGAATCCCGCGTCCAGTCGTATTAAACCCAAGGGCTTATCCCTAGTATCTTTTAACGCTCGTAGCCTTAGCACTATTCCTCTGCGGGGGGGTTATGTGGGACTCACCAGAATGGCACCTACCCACTAAAAACCACCTGTTGGCTGTAGTTATTACCGTTAGCCTTCATCGGAAGCGACACCCGTCGGGAAGTTGGGCGCGCTGGCAGAGACCCGCTAGCGGGTCTTCCGCCTGTAGTGAAAGTTGCACTGAAGGTGCTCAAAGAAACATGAGTTGGTGGCCGTTCTGGGCAGCCTCCGGTGAAGCCGGGGCTGGGCAGAGGTCGGCCGAAGCATGATTTAGGGATCAATTCATTTAAATGAACCTACAATGAATTGAGAAGGGAACTATGCTCCGCCAGAGCTAGCAAACGCTCTGTCGGAGTACGTGAAGCCCTAAGTTTACGGGCTAAGACTGCGATTTCACTAACATCGACATTTTTATAGCGTCGCAGACGATACGCATATCGTCTGCTACGGAGGATTGAGGAGTGGGTTTGTATGGGCGAGGAGCCGGGATGGGATTCGATGCGGGGCGCTGCCTCCAGTTTTCTGGGGCAGGCCTAGACTGTGTAGGCTTTGCAGCCGGAGGAACCCGGCTACGCAGCGGCGGAAAGTTTTCTTGAGAAAGGCGCGGGGGCTGTTTGGGTGCCGACCTCTTGGGATTGGAACGCATACAACGGGGTGCACGAGGGCAGCCCCTGTAGTTTGCGGTGTGGCCGGACTGGCCACAAAGTACGCAATCGGGAGGAGAGGGAGTTTCAGGAGTGCGATTGCACTCCTTAGTGAAGTGCGGGACCAGGCACTTGACGCACCTGGGTGGTGCGCGGCAGTTGGCCGCCGCGTGCCCGTACAACTGGCACCGATGGCACTGGCCGGGATGACCGCGGCGATGAGGCGCCTCGATCGAGATCCCAGAGAGGCCGCAAATAGAGCTAACCCCTTTCAGGATCTCTCTGGACTTGGGGACGTTGGCGAGAATCACCAAAGCGAGAGGGTGTTGCCTCCCTTACTTGCTGTGCATTTTATGCACCGCGAGTGCCGGGAAGCCTTGGGACTGCAGATCCTCAAGGATAGCCTCGTTCGATAATTCAAACGGGACTTCCCTGAATACCGCTCTAATCTTACGCTCTTCTGACAGAGCATAAGTGTGATAAGCATATTGCTTATCGGTGAGGAGCTTAGTCAAAGCTCGGAAATCATCTATCGTGGGGACGGGCGTTGAGGGCGCCGGGTCTTGTTTCGAACGCTTCTTAGAGCGCTTCTTAACAAGCGTAAAAGAGGGAGACTCAGGGCCAGTTGGGGTGGCGTCCGAGGATGACTCGGTCGCGGGTGCGCGCTTGCGGCGCGGAGGGGCGTCTACTTCGCACTCCATGTCACTGGAGGAAGGGGACGCGGGAGGGCCTAAGACCTGAGGGGTCTGGGGAACTGGGGTGGCCTGAGGGGCCATTGTGGACATTAATGTCATGAGATTAGGGATAAGGGAATCTAAAAAACGGTACTTATCAGCATTTAAAGACATGCCTTCAGTACTTTCAATTAACTTCTTCCTAAACTCGTCAAAGCTTAGGGAAGCCATTGCGGAGGGGTTTGGGAGGGACAATATATGAACCTAACAACGATGACTGACTTCCTAAAACCACCCTACACGCAGTAGGGCGGTTGAAAACGACGCGGATAACTTACTCGAACACGGCACTTGAAGTCCTGGAACAACGAATTCCCGTCGACGAAGCTCACGTTCCACGGAGTACGGTTAACAAGCCACTGATCGCCGTGAAAACGGCGTTAGAAACTTATTAGAAGTACGGTTAACGAGCCACTATCCGCCGTGAAAACGGCGTTAGAAACTTAATACGGTATACAACTATGAAATTATATATTACGACAACAACCAGTGAAATTTGGGTGCTCAATTAGCGCGGGGGCTAATAGAGCGGGAAGGCGTCTGCGATCGACGTGCGCTCTTGAACGCACGCAGACCGAGACTGCGTCCGACGGTTACGGCGGCACCGCTATATATTACTCCAATCCAATCCGCAGCGACTTTGAGGCCATTCTCGCCCTCGGCCATTCAGTCATTATGTTCGGAGACTTTAACTCCAAACATACTGACTGGACGTGCCTATCAACCAACACCAGCGGTATCGCTCTCCTCGACATCACTAACTCCCTTGACTTAGACGTCATATCCCCCATCACTCCCACTCACTATCCCAACAACCCGACCTACTCTCCTGACATCCTCGACTTTGCAATTATCAAGCGAATCAATCTTGATCTAAGGTCTATCGAACCGCTCGATGACCTAGGCTCCGACCATCGCCCCGTCTCCCTCGTGCTAGGTACGCCTAACGTTAACGTCACACCTCCTAAGACCTTTACCAATTGGAAAGGCTTTAAAAATACGTTAGTTTCAGCCTTAGAGGCCCCTAACTCTCCGCTCGCGATTTCGCCCGACCAATTAGATAGCCCGGATAAAATAGATTCATTAGTCAATACTCTAACTGATGCTATTAACACAGCCATCAACGACAACGAAAAGGTTGCTAAGCAAAGCAAACCCGCGCTTCCACTAGCCGTTAGCAATCTCATTAAAGCCAAGAACGCGGCTCTCCGGAGAGCAAAGAAATATCCCACGCCAGCATACAGAACAGCTGCGAATCAGCTTCAACGTAAAGTTAGGTCTCGCCTCGCGGAACTCCGTGACACTCAGTTTAACGATCTCATGGAGAATATCTCCCCGTCCCACCAAGCGTATTATCGAATGGCCCGAGCCTTACGCGTAGACACCGCCTCTCACGTTCCTCCTCTCACTCGTCCCGACGGCACCATTGCTTTCGCAGTCGAAGAGAAAGCCGAATGCTTCGCCGACAGCATAGCGGCACAATGCTCGCCCAGCACGCAACCCGCGGATCCCTCCCACATCCAGGCGGTGGAGGACGAAGTTCTCCGCAGAGAATCTCTCCCTATCACCGACGACCCCGTCACAGTCTCTAATGATGAAATCTTGCTTCTCATTAGAAAGCAAAAGTCCAAAAAGGCTCCGGGTGCGGATGGAATTTCCAACCACGCACTTAAGCACCTGCCTGAGCAGGTGCTTACCTTGTTAGCTATCATCTTCAATGCCTGCTTCGACCATAGCTACTTTCCAAAAGCCTGGAAAGAAGCGACAGTCATAGGCATTCCCAAGCCGGGTAAACCTCTGAATGTCCCGGCTAATCACAGACCCATCAGCCTCCTCAAGGCAATGTCTAAACTTCTCGAAAGAGTCATACTCTCTCGAATGCGGAACCATCTGTTTCCAATGGATGGCGACCCTCTCATCATTCCCCACCAGTTCGGCTTTCGCGCTAAGCACTCCTGCCCTCAGCAAGTCCATCGAATCGTCGAGTACATACTCGAAGGATTCTCTCAGCGTCGTAAAAAAACAATCGCGGTTCTCTTTGACGTAGCCAAGGCTTTCGACAAAGTCTGGCACAGCGGTCTCGTTTTTAAACTCTATAAAATAGGCTTACCGGCTCGCCTAGTCAGATTAATAGCGTCGTTTCTTAAAGACCGTACTTTTCGATTCAAATATGAAGGCACGCTCTCCGCGCCTCGTCCCATAAAGGCTGGAGTCCCGCAAGGCTCAGTCCTCGCCCCTCTGCTGTACACCGTGTACACTAACGACATCCCCATCCCGCCGAAAGGCGTCGAACTCGCCCTCTTTGCAGACGATACCGCCCTTTACACTAAAAGTCAAGCGATCCCGTATAACATCACCAGACTCCAAAAGGCCGTAAACGCCCTCGGTGTTTGGTTTCAAAAATGGCGTATCGATGTCAACCCAGAAAAGAGTTCTTCTATTCAATTCGACCACAAACGTTGTAATCGCCACAACGATCCGCACATTCATATGTTAGGTATTCCCATCCCCTGGAAGCGCACTGTCAAATACTTAGGCGTCACCTTAGATCAGACGCTTTCTTTTAAGCCACACGTCGATAGAGTAACGAAACTCGCACGTTTTTACTTAAGCCGTCAATATAGTATGATAGGAAGAAAAAGTAAAATGTCTTTTAGAAATAAATGTACGCTTTATAAGGTCTGCACTAGACCCGTCATGTCATATGCTTCGCCAGTCTTTGCCCACGCCAAACCCTCCGTCCTGTATAAGCTGCAGGTAGTTCAAAATCTCTTCTGCCGCAGGGCCACAAACGCACCTTGGTACGTGCGTAACGCGGACCTGCACAGAGATCTTGAACTGCCTACAGTGCAACAGCACCTCAAAACACTCTCAGAATCGTTCTTCAAACGCGCCGAATCCCATCCCAATCATCTTGTTCGAGATTCAGTCTCATATACTGTTTCTGTGTTAGATTCGATTTACAAAATCGCTAGACCGAGAAACGCGCACACGAGCGAACGCACGCAGTTAACTTTAGATCTAAAGGCCCTTCAAGCCGCAAATTCTAATTCTAACGTAAATTCTAATTCTAACGTAAATCCGAATTAATGCAATTTTATTTGTCAATTTTAAATTTTTTAATTTTTTACTTTTCTTTTTGAGCACCTTCAGTGCTATGTAAATCCCAGCGGGTGACCCCTTAAGGGCCCCGCTAGCGCGGCCTCTTTCTCCGATTGGCCGTCGCTCAGATGAAGGCTGAGTGGCAAAAATGCACGAGCCGACAGGGGGTTTTTTAGTGGGTATGGTTCTGGTAGGCGTCGGGACGAGTCCCACATAACTCCGATCGCGCGCGCGGAGTATGCGTCAGAGCATTTTTTATGTCCTCCTGCCCTTCCCGTGGAGGGGAATCAAAAAAAAAATACACTTGGCTGTCACCGGGATCGGACCCGGGAACCTTCAGATCCAGACACCAGCACCTTATCCTGCATCACCGACGCTCTAACCTGACCTAGTTAAATTGTTTCAGTGCGTTTTGACAATTGTACGCCGCATATCAACACAGCGTATTGTTTATACATTTATAAATAAAACTGGATATAAGTTTTAAACAATTAAAAACAAATGAATATTTGAAAGACGTGAAAACTTCACGCACTAGTGAAGCTGGTTCGAATCCTAATAATTCAAAGGGACTTACCAGGTTTTTCTATTTCAATTATAAATATGCTTATTCTGGGTCCCCTTCAGCCTGAAATTACAGGCCTGAATTATGTATTTGTTTGTAGAAAAAAATCATTTGTGGTGACCCTTCAGCACCAAGCATACTAAATAGATTACTACATTACTCTTCGTTTTATAATATATTGAAAATCCCTCAATCCACTTAAATACGCACATTCACATCAAAGGATATCCCCGAAATCAATGTTACATGCAAAGGTAACATTTAGTTCACATTTTATATCAAATAAAGATTTACTTATCAGTGAAACATTTTTGTAGAAACCAAGAATTTATTATCAATAGAGTATCTGACGAAATAGATGCTCTATAACAATGGATCATACTAGTTATATAAATAAAATATAATTGTACCTCTACAATTTACTAGAGCTATGAAAATGTTTGAAGATCTTTGAAGTCATATTGCCAATGTCATGATGATAAATATTAGGTCTTTACCTCTTTACTTTAGGTATGAAATTGCCGTTTTTCACGAAATAAATGAAGCGTAATTTTTTTTTATATTTTTTATTTCTATTAATCAAAATAATCACCCATGCAATCAATGCATCTTTGCCAACGCATTGGTAGCTTATTGATGCCTTTCTTGAAGAAATCAGCTGGACGGGAGGCAACAAATTCTTCAGAGGCATTTTGTACTGCCTCTCGGGTATTTAATTTTTTTCCCGCCAAGAAGTTATCCAAATTCTGGAAAAAGTAGAAGTCTGTAGGCGCAAGGTCTGGTGAGTACGGCGGATGACGGAGAATTTCCAACCCCAACTCTTGTAGCTTGGAGACCGTCTGTTGTGCAGTAGCGTTGTCGTGCAGGAGCAGTGGAGCCGAACGATTGACCAAAGCTGGTTGGAGACGTGCGAGCTTCTCCATCATTGTGTTCAGTTCTTCACAGTACACATCTGCAGTAATGCTTGTCCCGTTTGGCAAGAAGCTGTGATGAATTACACCCACTTTAGACCACCAAACAGTGACCATCACTTTTCTAGGGGTAAGTTTTCGTTTAGGGCATTGTTTAGGTGCTGAATCAGGGTCCAACCAACTTGCTGAGCGCTTACGATTGTCAAACAGGATTCATTTCTCGTCACAAGTAACAATGCGGTTCAGAATTCCTTCATTTGTATGCCTGCTGAGCAGTGCAAGGCACGTCTCCACGCGTACTTCGCGCTGGCGGTCATTGAGTTCGTGGATTCATTGAATTTGTCAAGCTTTTTTACCTTGCCAATTTGACGCAAATGGACCAATATTGTTTTGATGGTAACGTCGAAAGCTGCTGCTAATTCAGCCGTGGATTGAGTTTCATCAGCTTCCACAATTGCCTTTAATTCGTCATTGTCGACCAAAGTTTTCGGACGACCACGGGGTTCATTTTTCAGGTCAAAATTTCCAGAACGGAAGCGGGTAAACCAATAACGGGTGGTGCGTTCGTTTGTAGTGTTCGCTCCGTAAACGTCGTTGATGTTGCGTGCCGCTTGTGCCGCTTTGCTGCCACGACGGTACTCATACTCCATAATTACTCGATTTTTTAACTTATCCATGATGACGAAAAATGTTCGAATGCGTTGAAAACAAAACACTAACTATTAAACAAATGACGATTTAAAAAAAAAAATTCCATGTTTGTCAAATAAAATTAATTTGAAATTAGAATTATCAGTAAAAAAAAAAATATTTTCATTTGAAATGGCCAGTACGGCAAAACGGCAGTTTCATAGGTAAAGACCTATTATTATGAAATATATATTTATTTATCTTGCTCATTTATTTCTGTACTAACTGTGTTTTACTTGAGTATATATTTATCTTAAGTTTAAAAAACCATTTAAAAAGACCATGATGGCGCCCTTATTGCTTAAAGCGATCCTTCCGGGCCACCATTATTCAGGATTACGTAGTAACATAGTCTGAATGACCTTAATAATATAATGGGAAGAGCGCTTCGTTTATTGAAAAAGAAAGAAAATTACACATACATACATAGAGTTATATATTATATACTCACACACTTACTTACTTATTATATTAACTATGAAAGAGGATAAATAATGCATATCCAAATTAAATTTAAAAATAGCAATGGATTTTGCATTATGTAGATGTGTCGGAAAGGAATTCCAGATTCCGGCTGCGTGAACTTTGAATGAATTATATCTTTAATTGGAATCCAAGAGAACAGTGCGAAGAGGCTCGCCAGCATTAAGAAGACAATTTCTATCAATAATTTCTTCATTTTCATAATCAAAGATGAAAAAAATAACGAAGTATTGCTATTGGTCGATTTCTTCTTTGCACACCGACAATCTTCCTAAACAGCTTGGGCAGCTATTATTGTCAAGTACATTTTACAAACATATTTGTATTTAACTAGTTTTTTTAAATAACTTTTTGCAGCTTGAATTATATTCTTCTTTATTCTTAATTATATATTTTTTCAAAGAATAACAAAATTTCATTCAAGTTATCATATACTTCGACACTCAAAACGCTTACTATTTTAACACACCAAAAATGTATTATTTATACCTCGTATGTCTGCCACCACTGCCTCCGCAGTAACACAGGCTGTATAGCTGATTGCCAGACGCCTGGGGGAACGAACGACTCAATGAATACCTTTCTTTGATTTAAAAAAGAAAAAAAAAGATGTTTGGCAGTATGTTTGATGTTGCCAGTAACTGCAGTTTTTATGAGGATGAGGAGGAGTTGGTTAGGTAAAAATTATTAATTGATAGTATTTGCTGTTATAAAAATAGTAGGAATATAGGTACGAGTATGTTTCATTGTATTAATTTATAATGAAATGATAATTTTATAAGCGTATTTTTTGTGTGATTATATTCAAATAAAGTAAGAATTTATTAAATTTTATCAAGTAAAATGGTCATTAAGTACATATCATATATTTTTTTCTAGGCTAACTGTCAAACTAACTCAAAATCCTGAATACTCAACCACATACGTCCTCACACAATTAGTACATTTCACTACACATTTGTTTCTCACATCGCCAAACCTAATCTCTCGATACTCGTACGATATTCACATTGGAGCTGTTCGGGAACAGATCCTGGAACAGATAAATGCCGAGTATCTGGATCTAGAATAGGATACGTTGAGCGTGACATGTTCCGAACAGTGCTGCTCCTAATGGACAAGAATTGGTGGCTGGTTTCGGATAAAGACAAGGAATTTTGGGAATAATTCGTATTAAATTGTCCCTACAGTTTGAGGATAAGAAAACTTTATAAAGTTTAGTACCTACATTATTTTTTTATGCACAAAATCTAGCCACTTTTTTTTCTTTTACACAATTTTTTCTCATATACAGTATTTTTACAAATACTCAATGCCTGAATCAATTACGTCAAGAACAGAACAGCTTAATTAACTATTATTTTCTGTACAAGTTGAATTTCTAAGTGTCAGTGTGATGTAAAAGGCTATTAATTTTTGTTACCGCACCTGAAACCTCAAACATTAATCTGGCCACATAAACTTTTAGGTACTTGCACAGAAAAAAAAACAAAAAGGATCAAAAGCAAAGTATAAATCGTATAGAGCTCACAAAGATGCGTTCGTCACAAACACCCTCGGGTAATGGGCGCAGCTGACGTTCAAACATCGAACGATGCTCCTAAACGCGGTTCTGGCATTAACCAAAAAGGCAATGGTTTTTGCCTCACAGCTTTACCAAATTATAGTTTGAAAATAACGTGAATATATTACTATTAGGCGGAGTTTTTCGTTTTCAGAATTAGAGCTATTAATATGTATGTTGCTTTAATAACATTAAATTTAACATTTGGTATCTTGACAAAGAGTATTGCATTGTGTTTAATGATTTAAATAACTGATGTGGTTGTAAAAGAAATGTCACAACCTGGTCTTTATACACCACTTTAGAAAATTAACAAATATATGGTTATTATAGGAAAAATACAAATAATTTGATTTAATTAGTAGTAAGATGGTAAGAAAATCAAAAATTCAACGTTATTTGTGTTCGTTTTAGCGGGCAACATTGACAATGAATCTTTTCTATGGCGGAAGTTGTCAAGTGAAGTTAGTTCACGAAGCAGAGGGGACAGCCACCTCACTCACATCACATTGACAGTTGTCTGTCTGTGTGTTTGATTGTTCGTTGCGCTTGAGTTCTTTCTTTAGGTTTCTTTTTAACTTTACAACTGTTAAATCGGCTAAAAATACACAAAACAATTCAATTCAATTCTTTGGACTTGATGGCAACCAGCCATCAATACTACTCGATACACAAAACAAAAGGATGTTAAGTAAACCTTAGCTGTCAAAATGTAATTTTTTTCCGCCATGATGTTTTTTGTTGGTGTTGCACACTAATAATGCACAATTTCATTTCCTACCAAAAAACGAAGTGTTTTAATAACAATTTATCAATCAAAAAGTGTCCTAAGCATCTTAAACTAATTTTTGATAAAGTGTACAAAGACCTGGCCCAGCATTTTGGGACATTTCTTTTGCATCATAAGGATGTATGTAAGGTCAAATCCGCAGTACATTTATTTATATTTTTAAGGTTAATTTTCATGTCAAAATGTCAATGCCGCATCATTTCTGTCTGCATTTTATAATTTATAATGAAAATTGTGTCATTTTGTTAAATAATTTACTTTAATTTAATAATAAAGTTATTACGCAATTTGATATTTGTGGTTGACAATGTTAACAATAAATATCTCCATAATGACATCGGGAACAGTGGTTTCTTTTTTCGTGAAAAAATGTGTATATACTTTTTTTTTAATTTTAGTTCGATTTCGTCAACTTCCAGTACAAATAACACGAATAAATTCTCAAATATTTCTTTCGAATCATCGGCTAAGTGCCTTTTTCTTTTTTTTCAATCGATGCAGCTTGGTCAACTCTATCATATATTCCAAATTTATGGAAAATTAGACAAGTAAATATATTTTACATTCAACGAGAAAATAAAGTTTGGTTTTCAACCCAAAGTTATATATCATTATATATAGTTAAATGTGTCTTTAAAGCAAAATAGCAATCCCATGGTTATAAAATCGAAATAAAAAAGGCTAAGGCTCATGTGGGTACTCATATAACTTCGAACGCTATTTTTAAATTAAGCAAAAAACGGCTTTTTGCCATACAGCCTTCTTTCGCCCGCCGCTCCAGACTTTGTAGGTTAACCGCGTGGGCTGGCTTCGAGTAAGTTTTAAAATTTACTTCTATCTTTGCCAAAGTGTTATTTTTTGTATACTTAAATGATATTAAAGGTTCGTGGAGTGTGGATAAATTATAATTGTATTTTGAAGTTTTTTGCGTTAAGTTTCGACTTTAAATATTCAAAAAAGGTTTATTGTCATTTGTTTAAAAGCTATGTATTTCCTTATATTTTTCTTATATACTCTTCATTGTAAAAATTTTGTTATGAAAATTTAAGCCATATATTTTTACATTAAAACAATAGTCTTTCCGATACCATGTTTTAGCATTTATTATTGATCAGAAAAACTGAAAATCTCATAATTTGTTTCAATTTATCTATTTATTAAAAAATTATATATTTTCTTAGTACAACATTGAATATCCAAACGTTTAAGCAATTACAATAGTTATATGAGATATTCGTGAACATGAGAAAATCTACGGTACATAATATATGGCTAACAAATCTCATATGAAAACAATATTAATCCCATAGATCATACAGCATGTAGACACCGTACCGCATCAAAGAAAAGCTTAACGCTCTATAACTTCTCCGGAACAGGACTGGCTTGTCAAAAGCAGCGACCATCCAGAGCACAGGCAACATTGTTCTTGAATTAACCAAGTCAATAAGTTGTTAAGCCAGACTTAGTTTGCTGAACACCTATTGTTTCAACATGTGGACGCGTCTGTGTTCTGTTGCGATATAATCCGAATTATCTCCCGCCATCCCGTAGGATGAACACTTCAAAGATGTCGGCAAAGATGACGATTTAATCTTCCCGTGAATAAATGATTATGCGCATGAAATAAATGAAAAGATTATCTTTAGCTATGGGATGGAATTTTCACCTTTGTTATGCTTTTTGTTGATATTTTCGGAGGTTTTGTATTCTTTTTCTAATGAGTTGGGGATGATATGTTCACTCATAATATTATTTCGCGTTGGAACGTTTCCATCAAATCTTGTTGTGGCAGATATGTTCAAGATTCGTTTCTTTTTTTGGCAAAGAAATATTTCATTGTACTTTACTAAATGAATATGGTTTTAAAAGTAATGTAGTTAACTTGGGTATAAGGGCGTGTATTGCCTCAAACATTCATTGTATGATTTGATTATGTATCAATTAATAAATCTTTAACTTGTTCATTTGATTTATTGTGTAATTTTAATAATTTATTTTTATTTTTATTTATTTATTTATTTACTAAATATAATTTGACGACAGTGGCAGTAGGTAGCCCAGCCTTAGACACCGGAGGTCCCAGGTTCAAATCCTGATCGGGGCATTTATTTGTGTGAGCAACGCAGATGTTTATTCTCGGGTCATGGTATTTCTACATTTGTGTTTTCTCTGGTTTTTCAGCACCGTTCGCAGTATGTCCTCCATAACACAAACTCTACTTACTTTGGGGTTGTATAGTGTGTTTTTCTGCGGATGACGATGATGACGTCAATTATACTTTTTAATAAAAAGTATACTACGATAAAAAATTTGAGTTTCGGTTATGCCCCACTACCCTTCAGCCAGATCTTCTCTCTAACATTGAAATGACACTCAAGGACAATCTAAGAGTTTTTCATGACGCCTCAAATACCTACTCAAAATTGTTTATCAGCTCTTGGACTGATAGAATCGCGCGCACAAACAAGTTGAACCATCTATACCAATATTTAAACTGGACATGCAAGCCTATCATTTTAACATATAACAATCCACACCTACTTCTACATTATCAATATTCCCTAGCACAAATTCAGCAGTTTCACGAATTCAAATACGATCATCAGTTATACGTCTCGAGGTGTACAACGGTATGCAAATGTCAACAGTATATAATCATAACACCTAGGTGAGTGTGAGTAAGTACAGTCGGGAGCATCGGTGCAGCCTCATATTCGCATTCGAATCTCCTATAGTGTCGTCGTCCCCTAGTATGCAAGGCACCTACAAAAGTCGAGTCTCGCCCTTAGCCTGGGCATCCACTGAGTGTACCGATTATACTCACATCTATCTAGCTGCTAATACACCGTTGGTAGATGCATTGTCCAGACACAACGGGATATGTTTCCTGTTTATGTTATGAATAATGTTTCGGTGTGACAGTGGCTTTAATTGTCGAAGGGAAATGTGTTTAATTATTATTTATATTGAAGTTTCCCTATAAAATAAAACTAAATCTATTAGACGTTAATTTTGGAACTAAATTCTGTTTTGGTCTGAAAATCAAAAAATGTTACATTGTTTTACTCGTTGTAAACACACACACATCTTAGGCAATATTTATATTTTTAAATCATAAGTAAACTTACAGCTAAATTGATACAAATTTGTTTTACAATAAAAATTTAGTACTATAACGAACGGGAAAAACTTCTTGAAAACCCATGAATAATTTAATAATAATAATAATACTTTTATTTAAACATAATAATTTTATTTAATAAAAAAATTTATATAATTTAACAATCAACATGATTCGATAACAGCTACATTGGTGAAGACTGTGTCGCAGCTGTTCTGGCCCATTTCCAGTACCATACTATAGCGTTACTTTTATAAAAGTACAGAAAAATATTAATTATACTTAACTCGATATGATACGTCTAACAATAATGTTCTCAAACTGATTTAAAACATCCAATAATTCTAAATATTTTCGTTGCTTCACGAACTTTAACCACCCTTCCTTACTTTTAACTTTTTTACAACCCCTTACCTTCTACAGGAAAGCTGCCAAAACTACATTCGAGTCCTGGTAGCTCTGGGCACCGGCAGACTGCTGGTCTGCGGGACCAACAGCTTTAAGCCCTACTGCAGGGAATACAGCGTGCAAAGAGACTCATACCACATGGAGCGAGAGAAGTCAGGCCAAGCTGTATGTCCGTACGACCCGGAACACAACTCTACCGCTGTTTATGCAGGTTAGTTGGAAGATAGCCAACTGTGGGAGAATAGTAAAAACTAAATTGACTAAAACTAAACTAAAATTATATTTTTCTTTAAATGGGATCTAATAGAACTCAGCATTCAAATAAAAATATTTCTACTTACTATAGAAGTGCATTGTCTTTTTACTTAAACAAAAACTCATGATATTACATTTTTTTTCAATACTTATTAAGGATACTCTCATAGTTATAAATAGTTTTAAAATTCTTCTTTTAACTGCCAAAACGAGATGTCTATGTATCTTGTCATTAAAAAAACATTGTAATTATGCACCATTATTACAATTAAGAAGCACTAACCCAAAAATCTACAAAACTAAGTGCCGAAAATAGCTGAATAATAGCTTTCGGACTCTGTAATAGGCTCTCCATTGTCAGCGAATCATTGAAAGAAATTCTTTTACATACAAAACGAGCCACTTTCACAGTCTAGTGGGGTACAATACCCCCTTTGTTATAACAAAAGAACTCACCATATAATACGACCTTTTACTACATATAACCGAGAACGTACAAGCGTATTAGAATAATGTAATATTACTTCGTCGCGATTGTAAGACAGCATAGAGAAATGGAAAAATGACTGTTATCGTTATGAGATTTCATTACATCTTAATAATAATAATTTTGTAGCAGTTGGACTCTCGTGAAAAAGACTGTACCTTCGTCGACAAAAACGCTCATCCCTTGTTTTAAAGCGTTAATTGTTTCAGAGTTATCGAATTTTCTTTTTTAACTTAAAGACCGATCACTATTTTTCCACCGAACAATTAGACACAGTTAAAGATCCCACTTATTTATGATCGTTATATCAGAAACGAATCATTATTGTAGGTATTTTTGTTCAAGGTGGCCAGGGTGTAAAATAAGTGGCTTGCATCTGTATTTTGCGTAGATTAAATAGGTGTCCTCTGAACTGGACAGCCTTATCCTCCTGGACCTTATCCTTGTCTTCCACATCACTTTCCATCAGACAACAAAAGATTGACACAGCATTATACTCCAATTTTCATGGCATGTAATTTTTTCACACTTTCAAAATAATTTAATTTCTTTTGTGTTTTGTAACTTTTAAAGTTCATTTACTTTCTTATTTTTATACAAATGCTACCACCAGTGTATCATAAAACTGACTGTCGAAACCTAGAAACTCCAAATGCCAACACATTTACGAAACGAAAAATGTTAGTCAGATAAATCTTGAAGGGATTTGTAAGGAAGGAACCATCTAGAAACATCTAGTCTTACACATAAAATGCTTCAGGATTTCAAATCTTTTCAGAGATATTTGCAAATTTCAGCGCTCTTTTTGAATGATAAACTCAAGAGAACTCAAAGATTTAGTTTTGTGTGAACGTATGAAATTATTTCTAGTTCGCTTTTTTAAGGTTTTGATATAAAATTCATCTTAACAAAGCTAACAATAGTAATATAAAAATCTATATAAAAGCCCCCATTCAAATCTAAGTCCTTATTTATACAAAACCAGAAAATACAACATCGTATAATCCTTGCCGCGACGACACAAGCCTCCCTGGCTTACTCGCCCGTTTAAATACCTACGTACACCTCCTCGTTACCAAATACTGCATCCTATTTACGTTAATTGTCCATTGTACAATGATCGAACACTACACATTGCAGTCCAAAGAACCATCAATAACGAATTTATGTCCGCGGCTGTAACCCTCGGTCCTTTGTGCAATTTTCTCTGCAGCCCTCAGTTTAGGGCTTCTGTCTCATTTGTTACAGCTTCTGTCACTGACCCTACAACTATGCGTCAATGTCGCCATGGTAATTGCCTAATAGAAGTGCTGGTAAACGTGTTAACACAATCAAATGTTATTAATTGTTGCATCTTAGCAATTTGGTGAAATAATTGATTTGCTTTTGGTTGCGTGTTCATTTGTATGAACACTTTGTATGCATTACGTTTTCTCTTACAAAACGGAATAACGCCAAAACATTCCAAATGTATGTAAATTATAAGTCTAAATTTCGTATTTGATCAATAAATTAGTAATTAGTTACATGACGATGTTATTTGTATTTATCTAAAAAACTAACGTTTCATAGTATAGCTTTATCATTATTTCACACTGTGCTAAAATTAAACATTGTTAAAATCTGCGCACTTAAGAGTTTTTGCTCTAAGCGCATTACATTAAAAAACTTCCTCCGTAATACGTTCGGAGTCCAACCCTGGGCCACATCCATTACCGCTTGGCTAGTTGCCTCTTATTGATCTGCTGCAATTAATACCGCAGTGGAAACGCCTTCTTTTTAAAGACTTCAAGATGAAATCTGACACTGAAATTGTAAAATACAGAATATATTTACGTTTTTACTATTTTCATAGTCGGCAAACAAGAACAAGGTGGGTTGCCCACCTGTTGGTGGCATCTGCTACCATGGACATAGTTAGTCGTAGGTGTTTTGCTTATCAATAACTATTGGGATTATTATACCGACTAATGAAACCTTGCGTAGGCCATTTGACTGGAACAAGCAAAATAGGAAGGACTGTTAGAACCGCCACAGATGATGTGTCACCAAAAATATATTCTATTATCACTAAAGTTTAAAACTAGCGTTAAGGTTGATCATGTTATCAATAAATGAGATAACTAATATGAACAAAGTAAGTATGTTGATGGGAACTGGCTTTAAAAATATGTATATAACGTACTAAAATATGAAAGATACGAGGGTGGATTGAAAAGTTCGCGGCCTAACATTGATAGCGTTGTCATATTATTCTAAAACTACCCTCATATGAAACCTAGACTCTTTGTCAGTATCTGTGCAAATTTCTCTGAGAATCATGCGTAATTATTTATTTTATTGAACATTAAGTGAGAGTAAGTTTCATTGATTTTGAAGATTGATAGTTTAGAGCACCGTGCCGTAATTAAATACCTCCACAAGAAACACTTAACTCCAAAGCAGATTCATGAAGATATGGTGGATACTTTAGGAACATCTGCTCCGTCGTATACAATGATAAAAAAAGTGGACAGCTGTATTTAAACATGGACGAGAGAACACCAAAGCCAAGGTGTGTTTTTCAGTAAACAAGGTAATGGCATCGGATTTCTGGGACTCTAAGGGTGGCATCTTGGTTGATTACTTAGAAAGAGGTCAAAGAATAAATTCTGCATACTACTGCACACTATTACGTCGTTTACGCGAAGAAATGAAGTCTAAAAGACCAGGATTGTTGACCAAGAAAGTTTTGTTTCATCAGGACAATGCTCGTGTTTACACATCTGCAGAATCGATGGCTCAAATAGTGCATTGTGGTTTCGAATTGCTTTCTCATCTCCCTTATTCACCTGGTTTGGCACCTTCTGACTTCCACCTATTTCCAAAACTAAAAAAACACTTAGGTGGAATGAAATTTTCTACCAATGAGGAGGTCAAAGTGGCCGTAGATGCCTTTTATGAAGACCTTGACGAGACCTTTTATTTAAATGGGATCAAGGCTTTGGAGGACCGCTGAACTGAGTGCTGTGACCTAGGAGGAGAGTATGTAGAAAAATAAATTTAAAAAATTGCATTATTCCTGTTTTTTCTTCCACCCTTTCAATCCACCCTCGTAATTTCATAAAGAAAAAGATTCGTTTTATAAAGGGTTATGAATAAGACCAGCAACTTTAGGAACATATTGTTACTATTATCTTGACTAAGTGTAGCTAAAATAATAATTATTCAAAGTCTTCTGTTTATCGCACCTTCGTTAATCAGTCTCTATTGCCATTCAGCACAGCACGGCATCCATTACTGCATGGCTAGTTATCTAGTATTGATCTGTTGCAATCAGGACCCCGCCGGGACTCGACTTACTGACTCACACTTTTAGTTTCATTTGGTCTGTAGCAAACAACAATGTATTTTATATGTTAGGTTTAATTTTAGATCTGTCGCGGGAGGATGTCTGAATGAGATATTCAAGTAAACAGGTAGCCGCTTGGTTGAATGGATTTGTTCACCTTACTGCTACCGTAATGTTGAATAGCTAATTATAAAACAGGGAATATGTGATTTGTTAATTATTTTTTGAAAAAGTCGTTGCGTTCTGCGATTTGCGAAAGCTGAGCGATCGAAGTCAGCGTGGTGTGGTAGCACCCGGTGCAGCGCCATTGTGAAACTTGAATTAAGCTTAAAACCTTCAAGATGCTGTTTGGTTTAGTTGAATGTCTAATTTAACTATCTGTCTGCGACTGATCAACTTTCATGAAGCTATTTAGTGACTGAATCTCACACTAAAGATGTTAGCTTGTTAAAATTTTATAAGATGGGTCTATAATTCTCCTAAGAACAGGAATTATGTACATCAAAGAGCACTTGTACGAACATAAACTTGATTTTTACCTCTACAGTCAAAAAATAATAATTTCAGTAATACATATAAATCTATAAAATTTTACACATAAAAAATCAGGCTCAGCAGTTTTTCTTCATGAAAATTAAAAGGCAAAACAGTTTTAAAAATATAATCCCTTTAAATATGCATAAAAAATACATTTAAGATAATGCTGATCCAGGCCATCATATTTCCCTCCAATTATCTCTAGATTCAAACAAAATCCCCGAATAAATATAACAAAAAGTTCATTTTCTCGACAGTCTGCATTTTCTCGTTACGCAGAAACTTTAAGCTTTATTTCTCAGTAAATTCAACTCGTACTGTAAAGCTACTAGTTTGCATCTCCCTCCCTCTCCCTGATTAAACGACGAAATTTATTTCGTAAATAAAAACAGAATGATGAGTAAAAATGAGAACAATAGGGAACACAAGCTTTGTAAAGAAATAATAAAATTTGAATAAAGCCTTTTGTAGTTCTAAAGTGAGTGGCCGTCGCAAGGACAGTTGAAGATGTACTGAAAGTTCTAATTGGGTATTTGGCTAAATATTTTATTTATCACATATTGAAATCGTTTGTTAACAGTAAATAAACATTTCAGAATAATAGTATATTTTTTCAATCAATAGTTTTCTAGATGCAACGATATGTTTAAGGAGCTGCGGCGAATCGCCGAAAAATTTTCGAAACGATAATGAAATTCCGGGCATGATAAATAACAATAGCTATAATATATAATAGATATAACACACAGCGCGATGCACTAGGCAAAAGTAAAGACAATAAATAAAGGTTATGTTTTCTAACACCTTTTACACCGATGAAAAAACATTAAATAATTTATAATTCAATTCCATACAAAATAGTTGCGGAATATCCACAATGCTGTTAACAACTAATTTCATGATGTTCTCATCCATTGAAATATAAACTAATCAACATTATTAATAAAAAAAATTAAAATGAAAAAGCAATACCTGTGTTGTAAACTCAGCCAATCGCTGCTCAGGAATTCCCGAATCGACGCACCAGTGCCCACGAGTATTGGTTTTTAATTGGTCGAATAATCCCAATACAAACTTATCTATCCTACTATAATATATGGTCACAGTTTAAGTCGACTGTTTAACTACATGAAATCCAATACCTGTAACTGACAAGTTTTCTGTAGACTGAGCAAATGGAAGTTTATGTAAATGTCAAAACCAAATATTATCTTGAACAGTGTATCTCTTGGCCGGCTCACGCTTGACCGAGCGTGGCAGATTGAGTTGAGTCAGTAGTAAGTAGTCGATCGACTAAGGGCTAGGTGTATTGGATGTTACGCATGGACCATTAACTGTTTCAGTAAACTTGTAATAGGATCTGAAGGGTTAGGTACCGAGTGTTACTTTTGCCCTTTTCAATTGGCTTTGAATATACAATATATTACAAGGTATTTGTTAATAAAATACGAACACTGAAAGCCTGGAAGAACTAAGCTTTTGATTGGCTGAACCGATCTTTATTAAACCTAGCTAGAACACTAAGATTTTTAAACTTTCAAATCGAACATTTTTTACCAAGATTGGTCCATCCGTGTGGACTATTTTTACCGTCCATATTTATTTACTTTTTTTCAAAGATTTATGTTGTAATATTTGTTTTGTTTTTGACTTATTTGATGAGATTTAATGGGTTAAACCCCAGTTTAATGGGGTTGACATATCTAACTGAATAAAAAATCCGTAAATCAATAAAAAAAAATCTTTTTTTTTTAAATCTTGTTTTGTCGGTGGTTCAGAATTATTCACATAAATATTGTTAAATTTATAAATTTCCTATAGTGTTTTCCAGTGCTCGATGGTTATTACTACTAGACAAAAAGGCACTTGGTTAAATTTCACTAAGTGAAAATTTTTTTTCAGATGGAGAGTTATATTCCGGGACAGTGGCTGACTTCAGTGGCATGGAACCCATCATCTACCGAGAACCGCTACAGACAGAACCATATGACTCCATGACGCTAAATGGTGAGGAAATGTGAACATACCTATAGGTATCAAAATCGATCAATATGCAAGAATACTTTTATTTCGACATACGGAAAAACAACTGGAATGACAATAGTGTAAAGCAAGACAAGAATTTTACTTGCCAAAAATATCTCAAAAGTGTTAACATTGTAACGTAAATATCGGCCTTACCTGCTATAGACAGATACAAAAATGACACTGTAACATTTACCAACATATTCTTAAAACCCCAACTGTCCACAAGAGTACGAATAAAGCAACTTTCCACATAACCTTGCATAACACATATAATATTTCCGTCTTGCGGTATGAAACAGACTTCAACCGAGTAATTAACCCTTGAGTACCTTCGCAAACTTTATAAATTTAATTTAACCCCCGCATGCCACCTGTGACCGAGCGGGACAGAGTTATTAACCGACACGGCAAAATGAAATTTGTATGTTTGCACCAAAACTTATTGTAGATTACATTGAAGTTAATTAACTTGCGAACTAACGAAAAAGTTAATTGCTTTCTGGGATAACTAGATCTATTACTTTTTTGATCACAGTTCGCAGTAATTTCATTTATCGTAGGAAACATTAGTTTAATTAGGTGATAGGTCGATTTCTTCTGTAATTCAACTTTTTTTAACACATCATAGGGAGCCACATCAAGAACGTATCAAGGAACGTATTTATGAAATGAAATAAATTAACCGATAAAAAATATTAAATTCATATTATTTATGCAGGTACAACGTTATAACATTCGTAACTTGCACTCTATTCTTAGTTATGGTTATAAACAAAAAGGAATATTTTTAAAATATTTTTTATTATTACAATCAATATTATTTTAACACATAAATTAAATGAGATGGCATAACTAATTTGAATAAGTAAAACTGTAAAACTGCATTACTTACTGTGTAGTTAATAAAACCCAGACTTAAGTAACCTTTCAGAGGAATTGCAACTTCCAGGCAAACCAGCAATGGCTTAAGGAACTGAACACAGATAACATGTTTTTACTATTGTGAATGATATAAAAAATAAATAAACTAATGTGTAAAATCCAAGCGATTTTACGACCTAACAAAACTTACTCGAACTAAACACATATTAGAAAATAAAACAAAGATTTATCTGGTTGATAAAGAAAATGTATCTAAAACAACGTATTTCTGTAGTCACGCATCAATTCTCCTTAAACAAAGCCACTCTTATCCACGTAACTTTATTATTTTCATTACAGCCCCCGACTTCGTGAACTCTTTAGTACATGGCAACTTCGTGTATTTCTTCTTTAGAGAAACAGCAGTGGAATATATCAACTGCGGAAAGGTAAGCCATTGCTCAACATTACTTACAAACCATTAAAACAACTTAAACTTGAAATAAATGTTTCATTTTCCAGGATTTTTTAAATTAAACTTTCATAGCGTCATAATTTTAAGAGGACGCATTTTTTTGCGCTATAAATTTTTATGATTGTTAAAAAGTATATTGTTTCTTTTGAGTTTATTGTTTTATATATTTAGTATTATTAAGATTTTTATAATTCATGCTTAAAAGTTCTGTTTTTTTTTTAAATGGATAAAGTTAAAGCAACGCCTTCATATTTAACCCGTAATGGAGCAATCATTATAAATCATTATAAAAATCTTAATAATACTAAATATATATAACTATAGACGGCAAGACTATAGAGAAATTTACTGTAAAATAATGTGATTTTACCTGTCAGGCGGAGGGTTGCTTTTCGAGTGTATGTATTTTTATTTTTATACAATTGGAAGATCCACAGCCTTATCAAAATACGCTAAAAACTTAATTAAAAAACAAAGACCCAATAACAGGTCCGCCCAGATACATGTATGTGTGTATAACTGTATGTAGCCTAAACCGTTTGACGGATTTCAACATGTGAGGTGTCATTAGGATCGTCTCAGTTGTATGAGTGACGTAGGATATGGAACAGGAATTACACTGGAAATTAACTATTCCGGGATTTTTACCGCTAAAACATTCCCTTATTTGCAAAGATTTCCTTTAAATATATCTGTTTTTCTGATTTTATAAGCGCTGTTTGACCGTTCCTATCGAACGACACCAAAAATTCGCCATTCGAACCGTAAAAATTTGAAAAACATGCAAGTATATCTTGGTTCTTTCCAAAAATCACCTTAATTTGTCAAATTATGAAGTTTGTTTATATCGAGTTTCACATAACTTAATATAAAATTAAACATATTCAAACTTTAAACAATGCAAATACCTTCATAGTTATAACGTCTTTTTCTGTTACAGTCTGTATTCTCACGTGTGGCGAGAGTATGCCGGGACGACAGAGGAGGTCCTCACAGGTTCAAACAAAGATGGACTTCGTTCTTGAAGTCTAGGCTTAATTGTTCAGTGGCGGGAGATTTCCCCTTCTACTTCAATGAGATTCGTAAGTATCTGTTAATGGTCAAAAAATTTAATTTCTGACTTTTTCAGTATCAATTATAATTAATTAGTAAGTTGACAAATTCATCCTTTCACACCAACCCAATACAAATATCCACCACGTGTTCACATTTTTGTGAAAAGTCAAATATACTGAGCATATTTTGGGTCTGTGTTCAAACAGTAAGTGGACAAAACATTATAGAGCCAGTTTTTGATAAACGTTAGGCCTTTAAAAAGTAATTACCCACATTACATAAATCTACAAAAATCGTTCACCAAGTCGACGTCTACGTGTAAAAATATAATCATGTTTTTAATCGGAGTTAATTTATAGTCATTTTCGTTTTATCTATTGAATGCAATAGTTTATATTACAATTCAAATATTTATTTTGACAATCACTTATTTTTGTTGAAGTAATATAAAGTATAACTCTGCCACCAGTTCGGAAAAAACCTCCGTGAAGAAGAACTGGCATACAATTCACGGGTATTTAATTTTGAAAGTTTAGACTTGTTAAAGACGGATCTATGCACTTAGTTCAAATTTTTGTTTCATATTTATTGTGCAGAAAGGAAATATGCAACATCTTATAGTGTTTGCGGGATTCATACCGAAAGTAGAAATTTATAAATTTTGACAATTAATCTGTAAGACCTCTTAATTACTGAGTGGTATATTTTATCGTTAGATAATTGGGTACGTAGCTATTTTTTATATCGTCTGGTAGTTCCTTTTTATCTTAGGTGACGGTAAAATAAGTTGAACTTTATATATTATTTTTTTATCTATAAAATGTTTTTTACACGTGCCAAAAAGGCATCTTCCCTACTTTTTAATGTGTTTCACTTTGCTAAAGATGTTACAGTAAAATAAAAGTATAAAAAGATATTATAAACTAAAAATATTTGATGCTTTTCTTATATATGTAGTAAAAAAAGCCCTGGAATCCTCCATGATATCTAAAAAGTAGTTATAATTATAATATCTTTACTCCAACGCATACTTTTCACTATAACCACATATATATGTATAAAATAAACTATTATTAAATAAAACCTCGTACCTACCCTCAGAATCAACAACGGAGTTGATAGAAGGCGTGTACGGCGGTCTGAACGCGCAGCTCATATACGGCACGTTCACGACGCCGCCGAACAGCATCTCTGGCAGCGCCGTCTGCGCATTCAGCATGCAGGACATCGCCGACACTTTCGAGGGAACGTTTAAAGAACAGAGCGCGATCAATTCCAATTGGTTGCCTGTCAATAGTGCTAAGGTCAGTTCTTTTTTAATTATTTCATTTCAGTATTTTGTCAAGCATTATATGTCAAGCATGTTTCCGAAATAAAGGGACCAACGTTATTAGGTTCTTTCGGAAAAGCTTAATATTCCATACTTAATCATACCATCACTGATCATCCAATCTTTATAGGTACGTAGTGAGAAAAAAAAATTATAGGTTACCGCTTGTAGGCAATCTTGGAGATATTAGAATGAACATAATATTATGGTGTTCCTAGTGTGCGAGCGACAATTACAAGTTCTTTTTTTCTTAAATCTGTCTAGCTGCTATTTTTTTTTTTTTTTTATAAATATTAATGTCTAGCAATCGTTATGTATTCTTACATCTCAATTCAAGTATTTATAAGTGAAAACTTGTGAAATGCCTTAAATATTTATATAATTACCTTTATCTGTATTAGCTGTAAGTTTTCCGTTGAGAATAAAATAAAATAAATAAAATAAAATAAATATGTTTTTTTATTTACATATATAAATATATGTGTATATATACATATATTTATATAAATAAAAAAACATCCATGATTCGTGCACAAAATACCTGTACTTATTTTGGGTAAAGTAACCAAAAATGTACATATAGATTGTACAAGACATTTGTGCACGAAGCCCTATATGTACGTTGTATATGTACATTAACTGTGTGTGCACGACACAAATGTACTGATTGTACACGCACACCAAAACTACGAGAACACGGTTTGACAAGAAGGCGGCTGCCACACAAAGGTAAGTTGCATATGTACAAGCACACGCACACATACATACATAGGTACCGAGCACAAATGACGAGTCATTTATAACATTCTATAGCCCTTAACTTGGATCCGAACTCATCATGAAACTGTGGTTTCAGTCAGAAACAAAATTACAGATTTAATTTGTCACGAAATATAATATCCTATAGTTTTCTTCTATTTAAGTCGTGAAATATTATTATAGATAGTTCATATCTGTTTAAAAAATCAAAATCATTTGATTATATGTTTTGTGCATGTTCAAAACAATTCGGTAACATCTCGCCTTTCCATAGGTCCCGGAGCCGAGACCCGGCACCTGTCACAACGACTCCCGCCTGCTCCCCGACCAGACGCTCAACTTCATCAAAACCCACGCGCTGATGGACGAGTCGGTCCCAGCCTTCTTCGGCGAGCCTATTGTCATCAGAACCAGCTTTCAGTAAGTTTTTATTGATTATTTAGGTTCCTAACTAAAAGATGAAAATATGTAGTACAGACTACTGCCGTAGTCTAGTTAGGGCGCAGTGGTGCTTTCTATAACAAGAATTGTAGCCAATAAATCTAGTGTTTAAGATTAATGCATAGTAATAAATATGTATTCTTTTGTACTTACACCTTTATTCTAAGATACCTTTAAGAGCAATGTTGTACTACTTTGGCACGAATAAATAAGTATTATTATTTTTATATTAATATTAAATGTTAAGTTATTGGTCTTTCTTAAGTCACTTAAAGTCACTTAATAACATTGAATTAAAGTGGACCTTTCAATGTAAATATCTTGGGCATGTGATTAATTCCCATCTACCAGATGACGATGACATCGAGAGAGCACGTGCTGTACGTGCCAACATGTTAGCTCGAAAGTTTGCACGGTGCTCACCACTGGTGAAGTTTACTTAGTTTAGAGCTTATTGGCAATCTTTTTACAAGTGCAGCCTTTCCGTTAATTATTACAAAAAGAAATGTTACTCAGCTCCACGTGTTCAGTATAATAACGGTTTTAGAATATTGTTGGGGCTGCCGCGGTACGGTAGCGCGTCAGGCGTGTTTGCAGAGACTCCCGATCCGTAAACGATTTTTTCGCGATTATTATAACAATGGTCGCCTCACAGATGCGTCGAACCTGCGGCAGCACTAACAGTATTGTACAAGTTTTTTCACCTTTTGTTTCCTTTCGATAAATGTAAAAAAAAATGAAAAGAAATAAATTGTGCTTACTAACATTAATATTAAGTTTAGATTGTATACTAACATTTTTTATGGATACTGATCTGAAATAAAGTTTTATTGTTATTATTATAATATATCCGTAGACAAACACAACAACTGTATGGCCCTAAAGTAACAGATCTTCTGCCATGGATGAACGGGATCTTGTGATACGGCGAACTGGGAGGCAACCCAGATAATTATACAAAAAATTTTATATGTACTCGTTAGCTTCCAGTAAGAAACTCTATAAAGAAATTGTGAAAAACTGTTACCAGTTTACTTTACCTACACAAGTATAATATATATCTAAAGAAAATGTTAAAGTTAATTAAATATACCATCACTAAAGAAATTTCTATCAACTTGAAATTTTCATTATCAAGATTAAGAAACTCTGACAATGTTTGCAGCTATCGGTTCACACAAATTGCCGTGGACCCTCAAGTGAAGACCCCTGGCGGGAAAGCTTACGACGTCCTCTTCATCGGGACCGGTAAACAAATTCAAATAATTCACTACCGCTACATTATTCCGCTTTCAAACGCCCACTCTAGGAAAATTTGGAATTTAATTATCAAGTAGCTCTTAATAACAAATGCTCAAAAGTTAACTTGTAATATTACATGGCTATCTATTAAATCATTTTAATGCTTCTAGGTATTTTTCCGTAAATCAAAATGGTTTGTTATAATGCTTGAAATGAATACCTCTTACAGGCTTACCGTTGTTTTGCGTAATTAGTAATATTAGTTAACCATGTTAATATCATGCTCGTCTGGTATGTTTCCGACGTTAAAACTCGATTATTTCAATAGCACTTGCTAATGAAATGATCCATA
The DNA here is from genome assembly GCA_923062675.1 of Marasmarcha lunaedactyla. Classification (NCBI taxonomy): domain Eukaryota; kingdom Metazoa; phylum Arthropoda; class Insecta; order Lepidoptera; family Pterophoridae; genus Marasmarcha; species Marasmarcha lunaedactyla. The sequence goes on along the minus strand of OV281352.1, from coordinate 18,369,658 downwards.
TAAAACACCTATCTATTATAGGCCTAACAACATATGGAATCTCTAGACTTTCTGTATTTATTTGTTCAACATTTTTCACATAATAAAATGTAAAATTCCAGACAACGGCAAAATAATCAAAGCTATCAACGCGATTTCCTACGACTCGAACAAGCGTGCCGTGCCGGTCGTGATCGAAGAGCTGCAAGCCTTCGCGGCAGGCGCCCCCGTGCGAGCGCTGAGGGTTGCCAGAGCGGGCCGAGATGCCGCCAGACTTATTGCCGTGTCCGACAAGGAGGTCTTAAGTCTGAGGCTGCATAGGTGCTCCAGTGATAAAATCAGTTCTTGCTCGTGAGTATTATTTTGGATGCGTTTATGCCGTAAAGTTATAATATAAAAAGTTTTGCCATAATTGTACTTATTGTTAAGTACTTACAATAATTGAAACTTTGTGCCATATAATGTACACAATTGATAATTTTTCTTGTCTAAAAATTAAATTGTATTATAACCCTGTGACATGTCAACAGCCTTAATAATCCCATTGCTAGGTCGTCACCCTCATCTAAGTGAAGGGTAAGCTTCAGGCAATGTCCACTAAGTTCTCAAACATGCAGAACATAAATAGTAGAAGTCATTGGTATATCGGGCTGTTACCGCGATAGAACCCTGGATCTCAGGTCAAGAATCCAAAGTTCTTAATTAGTACATTGTTATTTATTACATGGCAATCTACCATTTCGTTCCAGGGAATGCGTCGCCCTGCAGGACCCGTACTGCGCGTGGGACAAGCAGGCCGGGCGCTGCCGCGCGTACTCGCACGGCGTCAGCCGCTGGCTTGATGAGAACTCCTTCTACCAGAGTGTGAGCACGGGCAGTCATGCTGCTTGTCCACATAGTAAGTGTTTATTCGATTCCCCTTTTTGATTTTTACGGTTTCTCAAAAAATAAACCTTATTAGGTAGAGCCATCAACTAACATACATAGTAATGTAGCGACGCGCTACTCAACCAACCAATGACGGCTCGAGCGTCATCTACATTGCAATATACGGCCGAGTAGCGTAGTGGTCATTAGCCCTATCTCATACGCCGGAGGTCCCAGGTTCGAGTCCTGGCCGGGCATTCATTTGTGTGATGAACACAAATGTTTGTTCTCGGGTCATGGTTCTTTGTATTTATATATGTATGTTTATTCTGGGTTCCCCCCCAGTTCGCTGTATGGTCATCCATAACACAAGCTCTGCTTACTTTGGGGCCATACAGTTGGTGTCGTTGTCTGGGGATTATTATTATTATTATTATTATTAATATCAAAATTTTTTATAGCGATAGCTATGTATAGAACTCCCCTACAACCGCGGGGCTGTTGGACGCGGCCTGCTCACCCTTTTCCATCGCTTGGGTAAATGTGGTTAAGGTCCCTAAAATTATATCTTCAGTCTCTTTCACAATTTTATCATATCTCCTCCTCTTGTGCACTATTCCCTCCCAATCTTGAAAACCAAAAATCTATTATTTAGAAGTTCATTTCATCGTCTCCATTATCAAGTATAAGTTTTTCGACAAACATCACCTCCAAAACCTCTTAGGTACTTAGTATGTATATCGCAATCACGACGTAAATTTCAAAAAATATAATTTCAGGTTAATTCTAAATAAGGCATACTTTTCTTAACTGTGGTTCTCATTTATTCATCGTAACATTTAAGCACGGACAACTTCTGCTTTTAAAAGCTTAAAACATAAGGCGAGCTAAAGAATTATCATATATCATATTATATTATATACTCACCCTATATCTTTATCAAATGAAGTTTAAATAAATAGTTTTTCCAATACTTAATATTTACTTAATATTTTTTCCACTAAATACCATTCACTCCAGGCAAGGACGCTAGCGCAGTGGGCGGGCTCAGCTCGGGGTTGTACGACGACGCGCGCGAGAACAAGGGAGAGGTCATCAACATCGTACAGGACAAGGACGGGAAGCCCGGGAGCGGCAATAGTGAAGGTCGGGACTTATTTCTTTGTTTTAATATTTATTTATTTAAATGAACAAAGGGTTTGTTAGAGAGTTTTTTCATTTAGGTATATTTAGAATAAGACTTAAACTTTGTTGGTAAAATGAGACCCAAGAACTATGCTGTCGATTATTTAACCTTTGGTTTTCAAGTTAGCGTCAAAAAGCACATGTTTAAAAGTTTGAGATAAACACTTATTGTTTATTAAGAATCATACAAAACTAAATAATATTAGTCCATTGGCTTAAACCAAAACCCAAGTCTAGTTAACTTTGTTTTTATACTCTTGTTGCTATGAAGATCTAAAGACTGTGGCGCAATAACGACTTTTCGTATATTTTGGTGAAATGCAACATAAAAGCTTCGCTGTCAAGGTTATGTTTGGTTTTTAAATTAGCTTCAAAAACGCATTTTTAGGAACTACAAACCCAAAACTAGTATATCTCTTCTCCAGGTCCAGAAGTCCTAGCCGCTGACCCGCCCCCCACGGCGTACTCTGTGGAGACGCTCGCCCTGGCGGTGGCCGCGGGCGCGCTCGCCGCGCTTGGTGCCGGCTTTACTGCGGGCTACATCTGCGGTAGGAGGTGCAAGAAGGATGAGGACGATAACATGCCTTATCCAGATACGGAGTATGAGTATTTTGAGCAGAGGCAGAACATTAACAGGTCGGTAATAACAAATAAATAATAAATCCCCAGACAAGGACACCAACTGTGTGGCCCCAAAGTAAGCAGGGCTTGTGTTATGGATGACACAGCGAACAGGGGAAATAAACATACGTATATAAATATAAACAACTATGACCTGAGAACAAACATCTGAGTTCATCACACAAATGATGGCGTATGAGGCAGGGCTACTACCCACAACGCCACTCGGTCGTTGAGGATGATTTATGTGGATGATGAGCTCCTTTAAAACTAAACCACCTGTCTATGATAGTCTAGTACAGAAGTCCAATATAGTCTAAAAAGTCTTTTCGATATACACCTGAAGTTAAAATAACTTGAAATTTTGTAATTTTACAGATTCTGTTTTATTTATTCACTCAAAGCTAACCTGGAGCCTACAGAATTAGAAGTTATTTTTCGTACTATCACATAATTATAGGTTATTGAAACGAAAATGAAGTCTTTACCGTTATAGAGTAACGGTAAAATATCTCTTTTTACAGAAAATTGTTTCCAAATGCTTTGCCACTACTAACAAAATGAACAATTCCAGGATCCAAGCCGAACCAAAGCTCCTCCAACAAGTAGAAGAAGTGACCTATGCCGAACCTGTCCTCGCGCCGCAGCCGAAGCCCGCCTCGCCCCGCGCCACGCTCCGCAAGCACCCGCCCTACCACCCGCACCACGAGACGCTGTTCCAGTTCCAGCCCGACGCCTACCGGCGGGACAACTTCGGCACCCTGCGCTCGCACCAGGTCAATGTCAGTTGTTCTTCTGTCTTTCTTTTGCATGGCTTGGTTTTGAACTTGGAATATCGTGGTAGGGAGGCATTTGAGATTAGATTTATGCAATAAATAAAGTGAAGACCATGACTCGATTATGTTTTAAAATAGACGTGTATTTGAGGGACATCTTCGGGAAGCTGCGCTTGCATTTAGTCCATATTTTTCAGTCTGCCATGAAGTTTGGAAATTAGCACTACCATCAGGTCAATATCGGATGTTCTTCTGACTTCTTCAGTGAAATTAAACGAAATTGAATTATTTTGGTCACTGTGGTCCATTTTTATTACTTAGTGACTATATCTATATATAATGCAAGAGTATATCCGACCAGTTTGGAACATGGCTGACAAAGTATTTAAAGTAAACCATTTTTTTCAATGTAAATAACTATTGTCTTGTATTTTTTATGACTAGTTTTAACCTCCTCTTTATGTATTGTAAGAGAGAAATAATGAGTATATCTTTTAAGATGGTTGATAACATTTTTTAGTCACTTTTTTAGTCACTTTACCACTTTTTAGTAACTTTTTTTAAGTCAGGTTTCTTCTATATGGTTAGAAATAAAACTAAATTTTGGTGTATCTTCTTATAACCTTCATGAAATTCTAGTCACAATCATTTCTCACCCGCAATTCTTCATTATGCATGCTCACACCTTTTTTTTTAAATCGATGTGCATTTCATCTTCCATTGCTACTTTCAAATTATTAATTAATATTTAAAATTGATTTTCATTATAACTCATGTGCTTTAAGATGTTTTATGAATCAATAAAATTAAACTTTCTTGGAACATATCCTAAAACTACTAACGTTGATTCATACCACACGTCTCACCTTTGCACATGAAAACGCTTTCATCAAACCATTTATCACCATTCTCATCAACTTCATCATTACTTTAGCTTTCGTCATCATCAGTCCCATTAACCCCATCACCATTAACAGTTTCATGTGCAAAAGGTCCATGCTATTAACCCATTAACCCCATATTGACTTAGTTGGAACATCAGTTAACGCAGGCTAATTCGGACTTCAGGGGGATGGGTACCGAAGGGGCAATGACAATGGCTTCTCGACGACGAGATCTGTGAAGAAGGTGTACCTCTGAGAAACAAACGGGGCGGACGCGCGAGATTTGCACCACCATAAACATAATACGCACCATCATCATCCGTTGGGTGAGTTGGTTTATTGTAATGATGATAATAATATGAAATCTCCGGATAAACACTACATACAATACAAGCAATGCTCGTGTTATCGTTGACCCTTAAACTTTTCACCAATCCACCAAGTAACTGGAAAGGAATCACAATAGGTATAACAAAATACATATAATTAGACGTCTGTATTCATCAGACAACTGACACCCAAAATTTGAACCAAGATCCTTCAATATAACAGGCGGGTGTATTAACAACTACACGCCACGAGGTCTCCAATGCTGATTCATATGTATGTATGTAAATGTTTACGAAGGCGATTTGGAAGTTATAGTAGAAACACTCGAACGTCAGGGGAGCAGTGGTTATGGCGTTGGCTTCTAGATCTTAAGATCCCGGGTTCGATCCCGGTAATTACTAAATTAACCAATGAGTTGTTACATAAAGCCGACTGCTCTAACGGTGAAGGATAACATCGTGATGAAATTTCGAAGGTATGTGTAGTCTACCAGCCCGCAGTAGGCAAGCCTGGTGGACTATACCAGTGGTTTAACACCAACCCTTGGCTGCGTGAGCCAAAGTCCAATGGAATGTATGTCCAATGCAATGGAATTATGAACGCCACACAACTTTACATACGTTACACAAATATACTTGTTGCAGTTCGCTTGCCGACATCTTTATTAACAAATTAATATATTTTACAGTGTCCCAGCGCAGCTCAATCTCGGGTTCGGGCACGGTGAGCGGGTCGTCGTCCTCGCCGTCGCCGCCGTCGTCTTCCCCGTCCCCCTCGGGCGAGCGACCCCCAACCCCGCCGCCGCCCGCGCCGCAGCCCTGCGCCTATATATACCGCAACTAGCGTGCCGCCCCGCTCATACGCGCCGAAGCCCCCGGCTTTATGAACTCTTGTGTAGTTTGTGATGGTTCTCGGTTTTACGCGTGATTTACAGTTTGTGGATTTTACGTGTTATAAATTTGGCTAGAGTTTTGGTTGCAGTAAAAAAAAATTATGGTATTTATATTTTCATATAGTGGACTCATACGCTAGAGATTTTAAATTTCTTTTTCCTTATTATAAACGCGTTAAAACGAGAAGCGATCACCAAAAGACTTTGACACACAATTAGACATTCCAAACGAAAATTGTTGACTCTGCTAGAATATATTAATATTTTTTCCAAAGTGTTGTGTTATGAGAATTCTGAGTCGTTTCGTCGGCATAGTCCATGCAACGTGGATATGGTACTGTACAAGGAAGTCACCTATGAAATTTTAAGGTTAAAACGAAACTTGTAAAGTGTTCATGAAAACCCCTTGGAATATTCCCTGTTTTTCCAATCAAAGAATGTTCACCTTTTGATCCTGGTTTAGTATGAGTTCAGAAACAGTACGGAGGTTGACTTGAAAAATGGTTTTAAGGTTTTGGCCTTTGAACTTGGTAATTGAAACTGTAAATGTGAAAAACCCTTCACAAACACATACCTAAATAAAGTGAAGTGCAGAAGAGAATATTTTTTGTAATGACGAAACAATATTGATGTACGTGAGAAGAATTATGTAACAAATTGTAGATTGTTTAGATTATGCATAGTTTACTTATTAATTTAGGTAAAATTATAAGTTTTGTTGGTAACGCGTTGATAATAGTTAGTACGGTGTGGAAGTGAAGTTCTCTTTGATTTTCGTATCTCTATTTTGTGTTCTTCAAACTTGGTTGATAGTCTGAATGATTGATATTAGTTCACTAATCGCTTTTCTTACTTACTACCTACTACTTATAGTTATTACCTATTATAGTGAGATTTCTCTTTTCTCAAATGTAGCGTTACTACTTGGCAACACTAATCGGAATACTCAAAGGGATCTCCCAAAGTATATTCTAAATCTGCTCCGTCTTAGTGTGGCCAAGCTTAAATATATAGTTGAAAAATCAGTGAAAACACAAAATAATTATTATAAAAATAATATTTACCATGTATAAATAAATAAATATGTAAAGTTCTGATATCTACTTATTCATTCATTAAAAAGTGCTTCTTATGGATGTATTTAGATTTATAGGGGATCGTTTTGATAATTATTCATAATGTTATAGATTTAGCAGATATGTATACATAGATACATATAGAATAAGTAGGCACTGTGCTGCCGCAATGCCAATCTAGTTATTGGTGCGCCATTTGTAAAGTTACAAACGTAACTGTGATCACGTGTATATACATTCTACGACGTCTGTTTTTGAAAGTCGTTTTCACAATCGAAAATTCCAGAAAAGTGGGCCAAATTTTAAATTATCCATTACTGAATAAAGTTGCTTATGAACGCGTTCTCGATCGGGCTAGTCTTTGTTTAATCTCATCATCGCTCATTGTTGACAATTGAATGTGTGTAAAGGAAACTGTCAATTCTATTTATAATGAATTAGTGCCTAAGTGAGTGTGGCGGACTTGTATATTAGTTTGTCCGGTTAGTGACTAGTTCAGTCATTAGCTTCCTACTTCTTGTCGAAAACGGACCTTCCTACTCCTTCAACTTTTTGACAATTCATCAAAGAAACATGGATTGTTCTACCTGAAATTTCCTATTGAATTTGTTGCTAACCGGACATACACTCAGTTGTTTTGAAGTTAGCGCAGACGGTAGACAAAGCTTAGGAATAGCTGTTAAACATAGTGCGTACTACCTGACTGCTCTTGTTAGAGCAGAGCATATCAGAATTCAAGCCACACCTCAAAATCAAAGTGCAAATATTAGAAATCCACATTAAATAACAAAAATGCCTAAAAGATTAGATAAAACCCGATTTAATACCATAATAATGATAGGAGGCATTCACTAGCCTGTAACTTATTAATACTCATCAGTTTTAATTTTCCGTTAAGATATACCAAAGATATTAATTTTTATATAATTCTGTAGATATACTTTTATTTATTTATATTAGCAATTTTATAAATAATGTAACAAAGTACTATTACGTAAACGAGTTGAGGAAATGTTATTTTTAATGGTGTGACAACACTAAATTGTGACTGCCAATTTTTGCATTTTTAGTACCAAAGTAAACGCACAGGAACATTTTTTTATTAAACATTGTAATTATTCAGATGCTTTTCACTCGGCCATTATTAATTTTAAAGTTATTCGCGGACCTTGACATCTGGCCTCTTAATTCGGAATAAATCAGTTACAACTTCTTACTAATTATTCCACATCTACCTCGAAGATTTGAGACATTTTAAAAAATAACGTTTTTGTTCGAATGAAAATCAATTTGTCTTAATTCTTTCAAGTCCGTGAATTATAAAATCGTACATACATACGTAAGAGAGGCTAGTACCTACATGTAAATAGCGAATTATGTAATTAGTTTTTGTGAAATAAATTTAAAATAAGCATTAGAAATTAAGTGCGAGAAGTATAAGGCGATTGTTAAGAATTGTTTTTTGTAATTTAAAAATAAAATTGATGAAATGTACAATAACCATTTCTACATTTAATTAACTGAGCATCTTTTTATACTCGACAAGTTGAATTGTATTCATGCCTAGAGTCTCTTGTAATATGAATAAATAATTGATTTATAATATATATTTGAGATATTTATAGAATTATGGTAACGTAGGCTATTATAGACCGCTTATTTTCTTTAAACTTGGAGCCTTAGTGTTAGAAATTGAAGACTTTTATTAATATAATAATGAATAACATTAATTACAAAGGATTAAATATCCGCGGTTTTTATTAATAATGTTAAGGCATAACTTCAACTTTACATTATTTTTCAGTAATCAAAGCATAGGTAGATTGTAACAAAGTGATTTTGTACGTATGATTTTGGAATGATTTTCTGTCAGTTTGACTGTTTATGTAATGACTTATCTTACTGTGGGCCTTCTTTCGTAAAAATAATATTTTTTATAAAGTTTAAGCGTAGTAAATATGGGTTTGTGTTTCAAATATGACCGTATGGTCTTAAAGCTCAGTTTTTCTATTTCATTGCACCTTTTCAAATTATATTATTATTTTAAAAGTGAAGGACCACTTGTTGAAATCAAAAGAAAAATCTCAAACCTATGAGAAGTGCCTAGCAAAGACTTCTGTCTAATTACAAAGTTCAAGATAAAAGATAGAGGTATATTTCATTACGCTGCTATCTTTTTCCTGAGCTACAATTAACTCTGATTAGTTAAATCCATTAAACGTCACATAAGTGATACTGCGACAATTTATCACACAATTTGTGACATTTACGTTTGCGTGACAAATGTTTACTTTGTGGCATTTAAAGGGTTAAACTTGTTGGCTCGCTGTAGAAAGTAGCGTGCCTTTAGTATACTTAGTTACCGCCCGCTAGCTCACAAAAAAATGGAATATCTATTTGACGATCTCTGTAACCTCGTATTTTTATATAGAATTTAACATTTGGTCATAAAGATACATCACAAAATATACTGTTTTTTAGCTTACTTGGACTCTTTGATCGAGTAATAACAATATCTTAGAATTTTCATTTCAGTTTAAAACGCTTCGCTAAATAGTGTTTTGATAAAAAAATTAAATTATCACGAAGCAGTTTTTGCAAAGAGATATTTCATTTTTTTTAAATAAATATTCACTATTTCTGACAATTCGATTAATAGTTCTTCAATAATTCAGTAAGTTACCGTCATTATAAACAACATTATATATGCTGACTTGGATCATTAATTTGTTGTAAATTGATAAATAAGTTTGCTTTTAGACACTCCATAGTTATAAGTAGGAGTTTAAAAAAAGGGCAAAACAGTGGGATGACTGTTATACCGTTTCTGCTGATCGTATTTATAGAGTGCAATTTTTTTATAACTAACTAGAGGAAAATAGAGTTTTAGAACAATGATCTGTAAAATACAGGCCATTATGGGGTATTGTATTTTACTAATCACTGTTTAATGTTACGATCATTTTTTCACTAAGTAAATTATTAATATTATGCTAAATATTTTAGTAAAGGATAAAATGTATTCCTTTTCTTTAGTAAATAAAATATTGAAACTCGATTCCTGTGTTTTTTATTACTTTACCAGCGCTGAAAAGTATATTATGCAACTAGTAAATAAAGGACGGATTTAAAGCGAGGGCCGTAGATGAGTCACGAGCAAGTGAAGGATTCTAACGATTGAATCACGAGCGCAGCGAGTGATTCAACTGTTAGAATCCTGAGCGACGCGAGTGATTCATGGCCCTCGATATAAATTCGTACTTTATTCAGGAGTTGCATACTATACTTTATACCATGACTACGAGAAAAAGACATAATTTAAGCGAAAATAGAAATTTAATCAAGAAATAATAAATGTTACATTAATTGAAATGGACATTAAAATTAGAGCAATGACTGAAATTAAGCTTAAATTTTCTTATTATTATCATTAGGGTGGTCAACTTGTGAAACAATATTTATTAATCTAATGCCAAACTCCTTGTCGCAAATATCGACCAATCAAATCTCGAGAATTTATTTGCACCAAAGAGTTTGAATTTCGAATCTTAGCGCAAGGAGTTTGTGTAAGCATTGAAATGGAGATCGGATATATTTTGTGTTCCAAATTCAAACACCAAAACAGTGAATAAAAGGCCTTTTTATTCACTGTTTTGCGTGAATAAAATTAGCTTTTTAGAGTAGGTATGGTATAAAGTATATTACAACTCCCTTTAATTGTAGGCGTTATATTGCGTTACTATTCTATTTTCAAAGCCGAAAAACGAAGACATGATTCACCTTATTATATGTTGATATTGATTTCTATTCATTATTATATTGAAATATCGTTTAATGACCTGGTTTACGCCAGGGTTGCCTTGGTAGGTAATGCCTTTGTTCTTGTTTTGCACTGGCTGTCCCTTTCCTGATGATCCTAACAAAATAAACTACTACCGCTGCAATAATTCACTTTCCTTAAATGCCAACAGCACGTACATTGAGAAACGATGTAATTTAATGCGAATTTAAAAAGTAGGCACATTTCGCCATGTTAGTTTGATTTAATCATATTATACCATAACGTTTTTTAATGTTGATAGCTGGCGGCATCGTGTCGAGTAATTGAATTCAATTGCTTAGTCGAACCCTCTCTGTTAAAAGCATGGTAACATTGGGAAAGAATCTTCGTGAATGAGTTAATGTAATGGTCACCTATACACTAATATCACACTTCCAATTTTAGGTATATCTACCTTGGCATATCTTATCAACTTGAGAAGTAATCTAACTCGTATGGTACTATGGCACTTACCTATTAATCGAGGCAATACCTTAAACCCAATACATTATCTTTAACTGTAAGGTTGTCCATAACAAAATTAACCTGTGAGCATTTACTTCTGATCTAAATTACTATTAGCACCCTGATGCATCTCTGGTATCCGGAGCATAATTTGTGTGGGTGCAGAACAATTTCATTTGAGGAACAAAGAGAAATGCCTTGCGGAGTTTCAAGGTAGGCATATCTCCGTTAACTAGGGGAAAAGTTATACCTGAACTTACATAAAAACAATGTTTTTATTTGAATTGCGAACTTCCTCCTTTAGTATAAGTCAGGAAAAATAGAACTAAATTCAGCCAATGCCAACACTACATTTTTGTCTATACATCGTAGGGAGTACAGAAAAAACAGAATTTACATACCATGGATCTCATTATGCTTACTGCCTAACGAATAAAGTTTGAAATCTATAATGAATTGAATGGAATCATTTTGTTTTCTATAGTGTCCTGAAACCGGTTCTTTTGTTTAAGTTTAAAATGACAGATGGAGTCTGCTCACAGATTTGTTTTGTATATTACCACTGTTAGACTGCTGGTCATGTTTAGCTGTTGACGAGTGAGAGGTAAACTATAACTTTAAAGTAAAAAAGAATAGGTTCTATACGTTGTCCTGATTCTGGATATTTTCTTTAGAAAACAAAATGATTCGACAGAGATTTGAAACACAGATTTTATTATACACCAGTGCAGTACAAAACACATCATAGGGTTGTAAAACTTAAATAATTTCGTTGTAGTACTTCATAAAGTCCTGCTTTTTGCAGCAGTCGTTTTGATTCTACCATAGCCTTAGGAATCCCACTGCAAGGGCATGAACGACATCCAACTCAGGGTGTGATTTCAGGCAAATTGTTGTCACATTGGATAAAGTATATATTATTGGTTAAAATATACCTAAGTAACTTAAACTACGGTACGACAGCGCTGACATACTGTGTTGTAATAAAATCCCTAATAAATAATGATTTAAAAAAATGTGATTTCTCAGAGCAGTCGGCTCAATGTACAAAAGTTGTAAAGACTGGAGTCCAGTCATCGAGGAACCAGCGCCTTAACCCTGTTCCGTTACTTATCAAATTCGCTTTTTTCCGAAATGGATTGTTTATTTATGGCCCTTCAAATTTCACCAGACTTTGTAGCTTAGCGCTGACGGCGCTTAGCTGGAACTTAACCTACTCCTACATACGATACGCCTAAGGGCACTCGAGAGGCCACGGACGTCGGCTTAGAATGTCGTATATTGAAACTAACACAGGTTCGGAAGGGTCCTCTACTGCCAAAGCGTTAGCGTTCGCCTAGTCCACCGGTGAGTTAGGAGATTCGAATGCCATGTTGCCCTATTTCTAACTGGAACGCCGACGTTCCTTGCTGTAATAGCGTCGTCGAGATCTATTAAGACATTACGTGGACGCCTGTAACAAACTGCCGCATCTGCGTTTGTTGCGAAGTCAGCTGACTTATTGACCAGCTGGTTGGGATCGTGGGGAGCCTTGTCGAAGTGGCGTCTAGACACCAACTTATGAATGCGGCAATGGTGGGTAGCCTGAGATCCTTATGCAGATAGTTGCGGACATAGGGCGAGGCCCCGTTGCATTAGTAAAAACCTATTTTGAGTGATTGTCATGTCAGGCATATGTCATGATGGGGCAGATGCAAGGTCTGTAAAGTGTAAACTTATTTCTAAGCGACATTTTACTCTTCTTGCAGATTAGAATGTCAAATATAAAATTCATTTTTCATTTAACTTTTTTTAAAACACTCATCGCAGTGCTCGGTACGCCAAGCCATAAAAAATCGAGTTATATACCCAAATAAAAATAGGAACAGCCAACATATTGCTATGATCGCCAACAAAATAATTGTTGCGATCATTAGCAAGCGAAAATCTTGTAAGCACCACCGTATTAGGTAAGGTAAGGTTACCTTACCTAATATAGTGTTACAAAAAGAAAATTACGATGTAGCGACAAAAATATTGTTTTTATCAGCTTGTTTTTATTTGTGAATATAAACTATAATAATCTCTCTTTAATAAATTATTCAAATAGTAACATTATTAACAACTACTTAATTTAATTGCACTTTAAACAAATCAGTCGAATGTAACACTGAGCCCCGTATCTGGGATACTCTGTTACAGGGTAAGGGACACAATGTTACAACATAAAAACATAAGCAAACCTAATAATAACAATATTTCTAACAAACGTAAAAAATTTTAATTTTATTTTTTGGGAAAGTATAAACGTCTGCCTGACGTTTAGTCTTCCTTGCTTCCACATTCACATTTTTTTTCTTTAGAACATATCTTTGCAGTGTCATAAAATTAACATGGTTTTCATTTGCTGCCTTTCGACGACTTACATCACTTTCTACCATCAGAATCGGTTCTGCCATATCTTGGTCAGTATGAAGACCGTAATCTGTCTTCCTCTTTCGTTTTTGCGCCATTTTCTTCAAATATCTAGAAAATGTACAAAATATATTGATTGGGGCTGACTGCTACAGTGTATCACAGTGCCCCGTAACATAAAGCCCCGGAGAGGCACACCGAAAAAAAAACCAATTTAGTCTTTTAAGTTATGTTTACAAAAAAATATTTACCGGTAATTTGTTACAAAATAAATAAAAGAAAACCACTATCACTTACCTTCATTAAGTTACGTTTGGAAAGAAGTTAAAAACTTTAAAATTATTTCATTGTCCTTTGCCCACTTAAAAAACCTTTTTTATTTATTATCTTATAAACGTATTGGAATAAATAGGCTACTGTTTAAAGATGGCTGCTTGTCAGCTATACAAAAGTGTATACCAACGTCATAAAATTGAAAACCAGATTCGGAAATATATACGTGCATTGTAACAGTGTACCCCATGTAACACTGAGCCCCACCTTACCCTACCTCTCGGTATGGCAGACTTAAATTCTTGACAATGACTAACTAATAAACAATAATTAAGTAATATAAAATTATTAAAAATATCGAGAAGGCAATGCACTACTCTTGGTCGTTATTTTGTAAGTTGTCTTCATTAGACTGCGGCGTAGAAGCCCCAACAGATTTTCAAAATACACTAATGTGCACAACGATTTCGAAACCGAAAAAAAGATAAAAATATTGTTATTGCATCTGGAACGCGCATAAAAATACAAAATGAAAGGCACTGCGTCAGGACACGCAGCGTGCTGTGTTAATTAAAAATGTACCTATATAATTGCATTCTCTTAAAACCTGTTTCATTATACAGGCTTCAGATTCTCCCACCAAAAGATGGTGCAGAGGTAGAGCAAGCAACCTTTGGACAATCCGAAGTACCCCATATATGTAATCCGCTTTTTTTTTTTATTAAGAAGTTATGAAGCTTTTCCTGACTTTACAGTGATATTCAACTCTTGAGTTTATGAAATTGGCGTTTTGTCGCACTGGCCACTTTGATCTGTATTATCTCCTTTTTGGTTAAGAATTCCAATTTCAAGTTTATAAAGCTATTTACTAATGCATTTGTATTTTGAAAACTGTAATTCATTTGTTTTTTCCCCTTTTGGTTTTTTCTTTGCATCACTTAGTTTACAAAATGGAAAACTTGAAATATCGCTTTATTTACGAGTACGACTTCCACCGTGGCACCAGTGCTGCAGAAACGGCTCGAAGTATTCGTTCTGTGTACACAATTTGCTTACAATAGGCAGATGTCTATTGTAAGCAACTGCAAACCGTGATGGAGAAGCTAGCTGCTAAACAACCGAGGCTGGTCAATCGCTGTAGGCCAATGCTGCTTCAGGACAACGCTAGACGACACCCTGCACAACAGACGGCTACCAAATTAGAGGAGCACCTTGCTCCAACAGATTACCATTTTTTTGGAAATTTGGATAACTTCTTGCAATAGAAAAAATTTAACTCCGATAGGGCAGTCCAAAGCGCCTTCAAATATTTTATTGATTCCCGTCTGAATGGTGTTTTTAGTAAAGGGATCAATGAACTACCTATGAGATGGCAAAAGTGCATAGATAGCAATGGTACAGTCAAGTTGGGTAACTTTGAACATTTTTTACAGTATTTGAGATATACAAGCTGATTTATATTTATTGCACCTTTATTTTATTGAATGAACAATGTCCTTTTGAATTGGTTTATTTTTATAACATGATGAATTCACAATTTTCCTCAAAAGTCAAATTTAAAGTTATCATGAGTTTTGGGTAACTTTGAATATATTTTTTATAGGATGAAAAACCTTTAATATTGGAATATTTTAAGGTTTGGGTACAATTAAATGATGTCTTTTTGTTGAGGAAAACCTAATCTATGAAAATGACACCTTCACTAACGTATAAATGTGATAGACCACTTTGTCTTGCCATATAAATCAAGGTATACCAAAACAGTGGAAAAATATTGTTATGAGAACTGAGCAACATTATGCACGTATTTAAAGTTACGCAACATAATATTTTTATGATACGGGTAACTTTGAATCATTCAATATTATCCAAATATTATCCAAATATTTTGAACGTACCCAAAACTTTATCATACAATATTTAACATCAAAAACGGATAACGATTTCACAATGATAATAAATAAACTACATTTTACAGAAAAACACAAAAACAGGTACCTGTTTTTGTGTTTTTCTGTAAAATTCTAATTATGAAAAATTCGGAATTATGAAACATGGAATTTTCATTTTCGGAATTATGAATCATTCGGTGTTATAAAATTCGGAATTTTGAAATTCGTGATTATGACTTTCGGAATTAAGTTTATCGTATTTATGTAGTGTACCCGCTATAGTCGGATTGCAAATTACAGAAGCGACGAGGACCTAATTTATGAGGTTCCTGCGTCAGGAGCTTGGCACCTATCTCCCGCTATTTTACTTTAATGTTATCTTGTCGGATATGAGAAGTCAAAAAAAACATTAGCACTTAGTAGAATGTCGACAGAAAACGTTACATATTGCTGTCCATACATAATAATACGCACCTATTCACTTAGCCGCGTTACCCACATATTCGGGTATATATTATACCCACATATAAAAATGCCGCCCGGCCAATGTCGTTCTGCTTTTGGCACGTAAGGCTAAATGTTCAACCAATATTGCCACCGCGAATGAGGCGTTCCGAACGTTTGTTTAACGCCCCTTGGGTACCTTCCCGCATCTCATTGTAAGGAGTGGGGTAAGCGTAGTAAGATTTATTTATATTTTATTTTTTTTCGAAAAGGACAGTTTATTCATGGCCCTATTAGCGTTTTAAATTTCACCTGACCTTGTGGCCTAGCGCTGAGGGCGCTTAGCCGGAACTTAAACTACTCCTACATACGATACGCCTAAGGGCACCCGAGAGGGCATGGACCTCGGCTTAGGACGTCGTATATTGAAACAACCACTGGTTCGGAAGAGTCATCGAAGGCGGGAGTCATGGCGGTGGCCTAAGAAGCGGAGGCATCGATGACGCGGTAGAGTCCATCTTGAGAAACTTTGCCAAGCTCCAGTAAGCCAGATACGAAGGCGAAATCTCTTCAAGAAGCGCGTCCCAGTTGTTAGACCGCAATTCACGTATGCGTGATTTGAGATCTCGCTGTAGAGCGCTCATACGGATGCGATTTGCCTCAGTCGGAGCGTAATCATACGCCCGGATAGCTGCGTTCTTTGCTCTCAACAACTCCATTACATCCTCAGGCAGAACCCAGCGTTGATTATTCGCCGCCGGAACCAGCCTGGAGAATGCACCGATAGCAGTTCGAAGGTGGTTGGTGAAATCACCGATCGCAGCATTGGTCTCCTCGATGGATGACAACGAATCGGGAATGGTGTTTAGGTCGGGGCTGTCGATTGCCTCAAGGGCTTCTGTTAGTTTGACCCAATCGATGTGTGACCTCGTTTGAGGGACGGGGTCAATTGAGATACCTAGCTGCATGACTACCGGTCGGGGTGATCCGAAGTAAGCTGGTGGATGACTTCTACTGAGTGTACCGTTAAGTTAACACTTTGGAGGATTACTATATCGAGAATATCAGGGCGTTGATTTGTGTTCTAGGGATAGTGTGTCGGTTCCCGAGGACCCACTACATCACAGTTTAGCGCCATGTGATGACATGTGATGAAACCGACGACCGTTTGAGTTGGTAACTATGGAATACCAACATGAATGTTTCGAGTTGAAGTCGCCAGCTAGTATTACGGAGGGACTCATATCGATAGCGACTGAAGGTCGCTTTGAAGTAAAGTTCTATCTGGTGGTTGATAGATAAAAGCTAGCGTGATTGGCTGATGGCCGCTCATCGCTATTCTACAACAGGAAACTTCGATATTCTCGAGCTGTGGGGGATCGACAGGTATACAGTGTAGTAACCTTTTGTAATAGATGAGGGTACCGCCTTTATCAGCGGTAAGCCTATCGTTGCGAACGATGTTGTAGTTCGCTATTTAAGGGTCCTTGTGGCTAGTTTTCGAAAAGGTTTCCTGCACAAGTAAGATGTCGATTTGAAATACTCGAACCAATTCGTGAATTTCATTGCGCTGATGTTTAAGACCATCGGCGTTGAAGTAGCCGATAGTGAGGGACGCGGTTTTATCCTAGAGGACGCCATTTAAAAGTTTAATTTATTAAGTTTCTGGACGTTGACGATAAGTGCTACTAAGCACGTCGCCTGAAAGTCGCCTTTTGCGACTCGTAGTTTGCGTGCCAGAGTTATTTCGATCAAGTCGAAGCTTGAGGCGAATTCGCTTATCAGCGCGAAGTCCGAAAGTGGCTCCGCACGGCCGTTGACTTGAGGGACGAGAAGGCAAGCAAGCAGGTGCTAACCTGACCTGCTGTACCTGAGAAGGCGGAGAAGCGAGGAAAGCGATCAAATGAGTGGCGGGGGATCGGAAGTCGGTAATTGCGGCTGCGGTTTTACTGATGGGCTGGGCTTGGCAGGAGCAGAGGCTAAAGATCTCTGCTTCGCCTTGTGATCCTTTTGAGGATTTGGTTTTGGAGCCCTAGGGCAACCTAAATAGTTGGCTGTACGGCCGACCGACTTGCATAATACGCATGCGGGGGGGTCTGTAGACTGCGGGGTTCTCGCGCACTCCGCAGTCGATCGCCCAGGCACTTAACGCATCTGGGTTTGGCGTGACAGTTTCTTGCCGTTTGGCCATATACTTGACATCTATGGCAAGCTCGGAATGCCGCGCATGAACCTCCACTGTGATCCCTGACAGATTGGCAATGGTTTTTAAATTAAACATCTTCTTGCCTTCTAATGAGTGGTCTAGTGTTACTAACTCTAGATTGTACGGCAACCTATCTTTGCCATACATGCGGTGGACAGATTGCACAGGGAACCCCTGGGTTTTAAGTTCCTGTAATAACAGCTCAGTGTTGAGCTCTTTTGGTACGCCTCTAAGGACGACGCGTAAAACGCGCTCTTCCTCGAGCACGTAGGTAAGATACTCGATGGATTTCTCCATCAAGTACCTTGTGAGGGCGCGGTGGTCGGCGGGCGAGACGGTCGCCGCGCGAATACCGATCGCAGTATTTTTCGCGCGTACGGGGGCGCGTATACGGGATTTTGAAATTGGACACGTGTGTGGACACAGATGTCCATGCCGCTTTATCGCGGATGAAAATTGGAGGCGGATGCCGACCGGTTGGCCTCGGAATCGCGGAGTAAGGATGCGGGCATGGACTGCGGGACCCACTTTTTAGGGGTTTTGGACTCATCAGTAGATGAGTCCGAGAACTTGGCCCTTTTTGTCGCTTTGCGACGACGGTGAAGCCCCCGTTGGATTCGAGGGCTTGGACGGGAGACGGGATATCGCAATCCATCCACGATGTATTGCTGGTGGACGAAGCCACGGACGCACGAGCTAGAGCGCTCTCGTGAGGGGTTGGTGGATACGGGCTGGCGTGCCCATCTCTCCTTTTTAGAAAGAGGTTTGTTTGCGGGTTTGAGCCCACTTTCGAACTGTGTCTAGATGTCTGGACACTGGGCGCGAACGAAGGCCATGAAGGCCTGCGATATAATTATATTTCTAACAATCACACCACATCATCTAGCCCAAATTAAGTATCATTAAAAACTTGTGTTATGGATACTAGATAACGGATAAAAAAAACTTAAGAAGTATATAAAACACACATAGATATTTTTTTCCATATATAAATACAGAGACTAGTAAATAACTATAGACTAACCATGTCTAACAAAATTTTGTTTTTTGAAAAATAATCGTGTTTAAGACAGAGAGATGGCGTTAGTTGTATTAGATTTACAATTTATTTAAATTTAGGTAAAATAATACGTAAAAAAGCTTAAGATGGCGCTATTTACAAAATCATTTGATATTTCATTGCAAGTGACTATCAGTAGATCAGTAGGTATCAGGCGACAACAGACGTTGTCAGCTAGTGCATTATATTATTTGATGCTATGTTGCCGCTCCTATAATTCAGTAACAGAAAACTTTATACCACCCCGGATATTATTTGTAGTGTTACGGGGTTACTGTATTGCCAGTTTATAATTCTTCCCACAAAAATATAGCATTTAACTACATAGTTTTTTCTTATCTGCCTTAATATAATAAAACGAATTTCAGTGCATTTAATTAATAGGTCTTTTACATTTTACTTTATTTCTTGATATCGATAAAAATTATGTCATAGTAAGTGCACAATTTTCATTTATAATGCATATAACTCATAACTATTTTGCAGTATTTAAAAAAATATTTTCTTGCTGAATGTATAAAAATTTTAAAATATTTTGTAAATATTGTTTTGAGACTTATTTAAAAAACTGTTCTCTATCCATCAACTTTTTTTGTTCTTTTTATGGCAACATTTTATTTGTTTGACAATTTGAATTCTTTGTCGTTTGTTGTTGTTGCTATGGGTGTGTGTTTGTTTTGGAACTTTTCCCTGCATTTCTTTGAATTCACAATATTTCTGCTCGCCTACTGTGACTCTTGCAAATTTTATGGACCTTGATTAAGCTTACGTTTTGGCTACTACATATGTCGTATAATATGTGCGTTTATCACAATTGTGATAATAAAAGCTTTTAAAAATAGGTTATTATGGCAATTAAAATAAGGAGGATGCTAGTGCCCAGGCGTCTC
Organism: Marasmarcha lunaedactyla; assembly: GCA_923062675.1. Taxonomy (NCBI): domain Eukaryota; kingdom Metazoa; phylum Arthropoda; class Insecta; order Lepidoptera; family Pterophoridae; genus Marasmarcha; species Marasmarcha lunaedactyla. The sequence continues at coordinate 18,349,604 of OV281352.1, read as the reverse complement.
TGAACAAAATAAACCTATACCAGTATGTTTATGGTCCTATGTAGTTGTTATTTTATCATCTATAAAAAATTAATTACTACCTACCTATTTATATTGAGTAAAATTATCAAAATCAATGTTATAAAATGAGGACATTTTCCAATTTCAGGAAAGGAATAAATCCTACTTGCTAAGGTTTCAGGTTACTTGACAACGCCATCAAGCAGTTTTAGTCCGTATTCATACAAATATTTTGCATTACGTTTCTTGTCAATAATTCATATAAAAATTAAAGACGACAAGGTTGTTCCAAGCTATTTGAGAGTGACATCTAGTAATAGCTTGGATTTTGAGCTTTTTCCGAGTCACGATTTTTTGTATAGAGATGGTCAGTCTATAGTTATTTACTAGTCTCTGATAAATATTAGAAATAAACTTAAATAAACATACATACACATCCATGACTAGAAAGCAAATATAATAAAATATCTGCCTCCACTAGAATCCTAAAAAGGGTACGCAGGGAAAGAGTTGACCACGTTAGGGTCAACCTTTACTGACAAAAAGGGCAAATGTACACGAAAAGACACAAATATGATAAAGATAAATGAAAATAGAAAAGTGATTAATAAAATAGTAGAAAGGAAATAATATATTAAATAAAAAGACTGAATCAGTACAAATTAGTTGTCACCGTTGGGTATCCTTTGTACTAAAACCAGAACACTTTACGCTGGGCACACACCGCACTCAGCACAAGCAAAACACAGCACTTTGAAAACTAAGAGACTTAGTCGAAAAGAAAAATAACCACTTCGAGAGCACACGGCGGGAGTAAAATACCCAGAAAACCCTTATCACGGAACCAACACGCTAGACTGTGACGTCAGTAAACTGAGCGCCACTGAATATCGGGAAGGGACCGATCAATCGGAGTGGTCAAGACCACTCCGATTCCAAGGAACGTCCGCACCGGGCGGCGGTCGGAGCGAGGATCGTCAAGCGTAGTCGGAAACACGGAGGATAGTTACCAAATAAAACCAATCAAATAGAGAACATGCCACTTTATTGCTAACTTGAACAATACAATAATACTAACTCTTAACTATCACTGCCTAAAAGTTCAGATTGCCAAACTAAATGCTTCAAATACGAAAACTTCGTCAACATGTCACATTCAGGGAAAACAAAGATTTTCGTCAACGATTCAAACTCATGAAACTCCTTTTCTAAAGGTATATCGTCATAATCTGAGAAAAGCCCAGGTTCAACTGATTCTAAAACTTTATAGTAAACGCAACTGAAATCTTTAAGTATGTTACATATCGTTTTTACATTAGATGGGTTTAAATATTCGCAACTTTCCGCTAAAGTCGCTACAGAAAGGCCTGGGTACGCGAATATCTTGTAAACAATAGTAGACATCCATTTTAAAAGTACATCGTATTTTATTGTTAAGTCTACGGTAACCCATTGGGCTGGTATGACGTAAAATTTGTCTAAAGTCAGGGTCCATTGTTTGATAAACTGCGCGTAAATGATAACGTTGTCTTTGTAACCAACTATGCATACAGCGCCTTCACGTAGAAGATCTCGAAGGTTTTCCAGTAATGTGTTTTCTGTTTGAGATGTCTCTTTCTGAAAAGCAACAAAAATTTGATTTAGGGCAGATTGTAATAAAGTTGATTTTATAAGTAGAATCATTTTGACACTTGACAAAACTTTCCATAGAAAGTATGTCAAATTCTTAGTCAAATATACGAACACCCGTCAAAAGATTTAAAATAAGAGTGACAAAGATACTAAAACGAAAACCCTTAACGTTCGTAGAGAATAGTAAAACCAACATACAAAAAAAACAAATTCAAAAAAAATCTTTGGTATTCCAAAAAAAATTGTAGTTTCGTCCAGAAATGCCTGCGGCCCTTCCTAGTTAAAGTTTTGTTTGTTTTTTTCAAAGGGAACAAATTTTATTTTTATTTATTTTATTTATTTCGTTATTAAATAGTCCACAGCTCTTAGCTAAATGTAAACATTATATTATTTTGCACTGACAGCCAATTAAGGACTAAAAATTTATAGATGAAACATATATAAGCTTACGAATAGGGAGAGATGTATCACTAAGTTACAAAATCAACATCATGGATTAATATCAAAACAAAACCAAATTATGCAATAAAAAAGTAAGTGTATAATTATTATAAAAAAAAAATTTTGTGCCAAATTACATTAAAATCTTACTCGTTTTTTTTTGTCTTGTGTGATTTGTGTATATTGTGTGCGTGTGTGTGTGTGTGTGTGTGTGTGTGTGTGTGTGTGTGTGTGTGTGTTTGTGTATGTATGTGTGTGTATGGATATTAAAGATGGTATGTGTTTATAAGTTGTTTATCTTGTCATTAGTATTTTTATTATGTTATGTCTAAACTTCTCTTTGCTGTCATGGAACAGATCCAAATCCAATTATGTGAAAAGTTCTTATTATTATAGGTGTTTTGTATTCTATTGATTATTGAGTTTTCTTCAAACAGTGCCATTAAAGGAACAAATGTGATTCCAAATATTACTACAGTCAGAAAAGCAACATTAATTGATAACAACGATTAAATATTTCAGCTATGTCCATGGACATGAATTTATCTTGACATTAAATCTACAGCATAGTCACATGCAGGCTATAGAAACGGAAATGTTAAAAAAAAGATCAATAAAGAACTCAAAATCTTAAATAAAACAGTAAATTGACTTACACGAAGTTCAGCGAACGTAGCTCCGATATGACCGACACTTTTCAAATAGCTAATTATTTTGTTATCTATCACAGGAACTACCTGGACCTTGTTGAAGGTTTGAATTGCATGTCTGAAATAAAAGTAAATTTGTTTGATAACATCGAACATCTAAGTTCCTTTGAAACTAGTTTCATTGTCCTGATTAAGATCGAATTTGTCTGTCATATGCGCAAAAGAATCAGAAGCATTGCTTAGAAAAAATATTTAAAAGCCTAGTGAATAATCTTTTATTTTATCATATTATTTATTTTCGAGATCAAATGCATTCTTTTTTGACATTATATTGTTCGTGATTTCTTTTTACAAAATAAAGTGTTAATCAAAATAAACCACATTTACACAATTTAATTTTTTAACAACACTTGCCAATTCTTAACGTCTTGACATATAGTGTTGCAATATAAAAGGTAATTGAAGCACCACGAGGCTAGGTTTTTTATTACATTGGTAAGGCTATACATAAACTTTATGCAAGTATTATATATTGTTATTAGTGTGTAACAACAATCTGCTGCAACAATTAAAAATTATGTCTTTGATCACGCCATTTATATTATTATTAACTGTATTATGGTGTTGGTTTTCAAGAATAAATAAATAAAGCTGGATACTGTGTTTACTCATAGACCCATACAGTTGGTATAGCATTATGGCTTATATGTAATTAAACATTCTACTTCATTTCAGATTTTTTTTAACTATGCAGGTCTTCAAAAAATATTTATGCTTCAAAAAATACGTTAAAGTCGCGGCACATACATGGCGGTGAATCGGTTACCCTACGACATGACAGACCAAAATATGTTTTGGACTTCAATGTTCCTGCCCTGCGCTGTGTATTTTATAACTAAGAATAATTTCATTAATTGTACATGTTCAGTACTTACTAAATAAAATTACTATTAAAATTTTTCAGTGGATAAAGACAGGGACAAAAATTAACAATTACCTTCTAATTGATTCTAAAACATCAGCAAGTAATATTTTATCTGAAATAAATCCTAACAAATTGTCTACTTTCTTCTCACTCCGCCATCCCATAACGCCAGCTTTCAGCTTATACTCAATTTCCATATCGGTGTTAAGCTGCTCTTCTTGGAGTAAAGTGCTAGCAGGGCAGCTCACAACAGCGTCAGTTATCAAGAAAATTTCTATATACCCTTTCGTTACACACTCCACGATAGCGCAGTTGGTAGTGGGCGAACCCTTCATATTATCATGGGATATTTGTGCTGATAACGCCTCTGGCATAATATCAATCAAGTCCAATGTAAGCCTAGTCGAGACTCGACGGTAATAAGCAGAAGACGTCCGATACGCGCTCTGAACCATTTCCCGGAAATGCGAGCGAATCACACTGTTTGACTCTTTGTAGGCCACAACGGCCCCCGATTTTCTGAGGTCATCCACCGCAGTCCGCAACATATTCTCAGGATACTTCTTAAGAACCTCATAAATGCGAGTCGCTACAGATATCTTCCGATCAACGGAGCACGCGACCGCTGCCATTACACCCTCTTTCAAAGTTGCCAGCTCAATATCCGTTGCTGGTGTAGTATACATCTTGTACTGCAATCCAGTATTAGGTGGGGTGATTTTAAAGTTATCTAAAAAATCTTGATAATCCAACGCCACGCAAGGCGTCTTCTTATTGAATGCGTCAGATTTAAAAACTTGATTTATCGTCCAAACAAGTTCCATCATTCTGAGACGCGCTTCCCGGATGTAACTCAGGTTGCTACCGGTGTTCTTAATCCGTAACAATTTAAGAGAGTTTTCGTACTTTTGAATGAGATGCTTTCGCCGTTTCAGCTCATTTATGATTGCGTTCTTTTCGTAACAACTTTCATAATTTGCGTCAAGAAACATAGCTCGAGCATGGCAGTGGTAAGCAATTTTTTTTGGGTCCATCGTGGTCAAGATGTCTTTCATAACGGAGTTGGTGACGGTGAGGGACCCGGACATGGTGACGGGGCACATGATGGCCATGGCCGCGCGACACATTACCACCACGCGGTCTTCCTCTGCGCTCCACGTGATGGTAGCGTCGGCGGGCCGACGCAGCCTCTGGCCCGGACAGTAGCCACGGTCTTCTTGCACTCCACACTTGGGCAGCCTTGATTTTATTGCAGGCGGCTTTTTTGGTTTCTTTGGTTTCGAAATAGTCTTTTTCTTCCTAGGCATGATCACTTTTATAACAGACTTCTTGGCCACTTTAGGAACACTCTTTTTCCTGATCACTAAGTTACGCCAATTCCTTTTCATATCCATGAATATTCCTGAATCGTAACCACAGGGTCCATTTCCGTCGCCCAAAGGGGCACTCGGGTCATGTGCGGACACCTCTGATATGTTCCTCCTTGGTATATTAAAAGTGTAAATTTTTTTACTGTCACGAACTCCTGTAACTGATGTGCTGCTAGAAATAGCGTAAACTTTATCCCAGAAACGTCTAACGTCTTCTGGACTGTTAAAAGTATAGGACAGTTCAACTTTTCCACCCTCCTTTGGCCACGTACCTGTGGTATTTATAATTTTGGCATGTCGGTTGACATAAATAATACAGCATGAGAGATTAGAGTTCCGATCCTTCGTTTTAGAAGGTTCATCAACCATTTGTACCAAACCCAAAGTAGCTAAAACTTTGAGATTACTTCTTATTGTAGAGTCTATGTTTCTCATTCGATACAGAACAGAGTGCACATTTGGGCCACATTGTGGTACTTTTAACTTAAGAATGTTCTCATCGATTTTTAAGCTGTATATTTCTGTAAGAGTTAATCTTTTTAGATTTCCTAAAGCAAGCTCGAGGGTTATCTCAGACAATATAGTGACCAACGAGACTATTCCCGGAGGGGACAAGGGGTCATGCTTTTCCTCACTGAAGTACGCAAGATGCGCAATGAATTCATGTAATTTTTGTATTTTCATATACCGAGGGTACGCGTATTGTGTAACAAAATTGTTAGTTTCACTTGGTATCGGAATTTCTTTTGCAACTTTCTTTAGAGTAACAGACCTGATACAAATTTCTTTGTATTTTGCTTTAATAATTGGATCATCATGCGTTATATCTGGAGCACAAATGAGTACCGAATATCTATCAACTTCTTTTTTATTCGGCCATTTTAGCTTCAAAACTTTTAATTGATTATCATTCGATAGTTTTAAAACAATTCTCTTAAGGGCTTTCGTGTCTAGCGGTGGTTCGTTAACTGCTTCGCCGACGAGTTTGCTGAGGAGTTGGTATCCAGAAACACATCTTTTTTCTAATATGATTTGTATCAAGCCATTCGCAAACTTTAACTGTCTTAGAGATAATACTTTACTGGATGAGAGCGATTTTGTATCTTTCTCGCGTATACCAGCAAGTAACTTAACTTCTTCGATATGATCTTCCAAGTTTATTTCACAACCAGGAGTGCCTGAATTATTTTCAATTTTAATTTTCTTATTTGGTATGTCTTTATTTTGCGTGGCGGCTTTGGCATTTTCCAGGAATGTTCTGTATTTATTTTGTTCTTCGACATATTCTTTTTGGTCAGCATTCGGAGCACCGACAGCAATGTATCTGAAAATATTTTAAAAATAAGTTTACAATAATTAATTCGTGACGTATAAACTCATCATGTCATGGTCATCAGCTTCACCCAACTAAGGGGGTGGCCAGCTGCGGGTTGGCAGTCTTTAGATGTACTTTTGAAATAATTTCTTAGACATGTGGGTTTCCTCACCGTTAAGGCAGCCGACTTAATGCACTCAAGCTGTAGAAACTCTACGTAGAACATTTGGCCCCCACCGGGCAGTCACCAGTCACCGCGCTATCGGCGCTTGAAAGGCTAAAGCAATTGTTGGATCTTTACATAGACAAATGGTGATAAATTTTTAAAAAATAAGTACGCAGTATCTTTGCGCAACAGCAAAGACACTTAGAATCAAAAACTATTTGTTGTGTTAATTCCCATTACCAACAAAATTTTTAGAATTTAAGTCAGTTTTTCTCTAACAATTCAAAAAGTTTCGTACAAATTGTACTGAGCAAACATTTCAATTTCATATTTAAATTCTTGCAAACGCCCATTTCTGTGCAAGATGTGCTAAGCAAAATCAATCAAAAATATTACTTAAGTTACTTTGCCAAGCTACTTGATACAGATTTGGATAATATGCAGCCTATAAGTGACGCAAAAAAAATTTATACAATTTCTTAAGGCCGAGTGGCTTAGTGGGTAGCCCTGCCTCATAAGCCGGTCCCAGGTTCAAGTTCTGGTTTATTTGTGTGATGAACACAAATGTTTGTTCTCGGGTCATGGTTGTTGATATTTAATTTATATATGTATGTTTCCTTTGGGTTCCCCCCAGTTTGCTGTATGGTCATCCATAACACAAGCTCTGCTTAACTTGAGGATGTACAGTTGGTGTGTCAGTCAGAGGATTTATCATAAATTTTTAAGTTAATGGCAATATACACAACAAACTAACTTTTTTCTCTGGTCATAGCTGTGAATAGTAAAGTCTATAAAACAATTTTAGCATAACTCTTCATAAACAATTTTGAATTAAACCATAAATGGAAACAACTTTTTTTTATCTTTTTTTTTTATTGAGGCTTCAGTCTCTCTCTTGTAGACTATGCCAGCCTCATAATATTATACAAATATAAACAAGTATTCAATATTTAAAACTAAGTTCCACTGCCCAATGATTCAGTGTAAAAATTGTACAATATTCTAGCTTCGTCTGCCACTGGTTCAGCCAATATGCAGTTTATCTGCTGTTGGCAAAGATTTTGCTCCTTAGATTGCGGTTCGGACCAAATGTATGTAGAAGATCCTCTGTGAAACCACAAAAAGTGCACAAAGGAGATGTAACTTTCCCAATCATGTGGTAGAATTTGTTGAGTGGAATGTGACCTGAACATAATCTCAGAGCTACTACCAAACTAGTTCTGGAGAGGCAAGCATTGTCAAACCATGGTTTTAGATGTGGCTCACTTTGAATGGTTCTATACCATAGTCCTTTGTAATTCGAGCATTCAGCAAATTACACCCTCCATTTCGTCAAACAAGCCTGCGTCACAGATTGAAACACCTCTGTAAAATAAGGTTTGCAAGACTCCGACAATCACAGACTGCTTCTTTAGCCAGGTCATCTGCAATTTCGTTTCCTCTCATTCCAATGTGTGAGGGCACCCACTGAAACTTCATACTAACGCGTTTTTCTAAGTTGTTTTATTTGTTATGCAATAGGTAAGCCTCTATCCCCAGAAACACAGTGTGTTGGAGTGCGGTCATCAAATCCGTCAGCACAACAACCTTTTCATGTGACATGGATTGGACATACCGAACTGCTTCTATTATGGGAAATAACTCAGCTGTCATGATGGATATACCCATTCCCAGTTTGGCTTCAAATGATGCATTTGTTTGAGGATCGAAGACTGCAGCTCCAACGCCCTTTTCGCCCCTGCATCCCTACATCATAGTAAACAGTTTGTGATGACCAGAATATGTACTGCCAAGCTCATGCAGGGATATCAAAATGATCATAATTGGGTAGATGACACCATTTAAAAATGTAAGTTTTTATAATTTATTTATAAAATATTAGTTATTTTGACAGGTACAATGTTTTGAAAAATATAGTTTTGAATTTAATATCGAAATTATATAGATTTGAAAACTTAAAAAAAAGAAGCAAAAACTTATTATAGTATATGTTAAATTTTTAAATATCATTAGCTTACTGACATTAAATATAACAATTTTTACTATGACAGTATGTATGTAAACGCATTATCTACGTAGCTATTATATATTTTATCCAAACACCCATACAATTTTAGTATGATTCACAAGTCGTGACGTCACAGCTCAGTACCGTTTTGTATGGAGCGTTTTTCGGCGACTCGCAGCGGCTCCTCGAACACATCGCTGTATCTAGAAAACTATTGACTGTAAACATACTGTTACTTTTGCAATATTTATTTACTGTTGATAAACTATTTAAATATGAAATAAAAAAAATTTGTCATATACCCAATTGCGCTTGGCGGACTTCAGTCCCCGAACCTGTAATTTGATTTGACTATCTCCATCAATATTTTAATATCCACGTGTTTAAAAGGAACATCTCCAGGCCAGGACTGCAGTCAGGTTCTTTGTCCTTGAGACAGTTATGAATTTCAATCAATAAGGGGGCTGATCTATTTCTCCAATAGTTAACCTTAGGCAACAATATTTTCAACAGCGTAAAGTTATTATTGGGGAGTGAAACAAGCCACAGTCAAGCCAAAATCTTCAAACAAACAAAGGTGGGAGGCTCAGTTATGAGTTGTAGATATTGGAGGGTGGACTATGTAGGAGGTGTACTACGAATGAAGCTACCACATATTCTTAGAGACTTATCCCGTAGCAAATCCAGTTTCTTTAAGTGTTTTTTGCCGCACTAGCATACAAAAAGCGTCCGTAGTAAAACAAGATCTTATAAGAGAGATGTAGAGCCATCTTAAGTGTTTCGGATGAACTCCCCAGGTGCTTCCTGCCAACACCTTCAAAATGTTGAGCAGCCTGATACATACTTGTTGATATGTAAGCTCCATCTGAGCATGGAGTCAATAGAAACAATTTTAAAACCATTTGCACAATTCTTACCTTGTAGTCCTCTGCCTTCCTTTATCCACAAGAAACTCTCTAATAACATGTTTTCTCTTAAGGACTCTAATTATAGTCCGACTAGTGTAAAATTCAATACCGAGCAGCTGTGATATTTGGTTTTGTGTAAGTCCCAAGTGGCCCCGTGCAAGGATCATTTCATAACACTGCCTTAGAAGTGATACTCCAACTTTGTATTCACATCTTACTGGCTCTTCCTGGTCTTCTTCTGACTCCGATGAGCTGTCTTTTACAGGGATCAAGCTTATAGTTTTATCCAGTGAACTTTTTTTCTTCCTCTTTTGGGGTGGTTCTATGTCCGTCTAAAGTGATATAGAAGTCATCATTAGTAAATTGATTTAATTATTGATGATAAAATTGTTCAGCAATGTTTGGTTTGTTTATCAGGGTGATTCATCAAGATGGGTCAGTATGGAAAAGTCTGGAACTATCAAAGATATATAGATACCATATCATTGATTTTAGAGTTAAAAAAACTGCTGATTATTCAGGATGTTCTAGTAACAAAGTAGTGAAATTTTACACATAGGGTTCCATTGCATTATTTATTTCTTAAAACATACACAACCATATTTTGGAATAACATATTATAACTTTTTTTTTTTGGGGATTTGACTAGGTTCATTCTCACAGTCTATTAGTTTTATATGTTTCTAAGAACCAATATCTACCTTTTGTAGTATCATACTTTCCCATACTGACCCATCTTAATGATTCACCCTCTATAGACCCTAAGCAACATCTGTTTATATTTTACAAAATATAACTTCCTCTAATATAATTTATATTTTTAAAATCACAAACTATTTTAGACGGAATCTAAGCAAAAGTTTGTCTTATAGGCTAGAGGAAGAGGGAAAAGTCAAATAAATATACATAGGTTAAAAATCATATTATTCATCACAAATCTCTCTACTAAATAGAAATAATAAACAATACTTACAAAAAGAAAATGATTAGATCGCTTTCTTAATAATTTTATATCCCCGGCATTTAAAATTTTACTCTGAACCATTTCTTCTACAGAGCCAGTAAAATTTGGTTGAGTAGTTAAATAATCTATAATGTTTTTTTGCTTTTTTATTCTATTCATATAAACAGGTCCTGGCTTATAAAATCTCTTCAGTCTTACTATTTGTGATTTAATAATTTTTCCTGCAGTCATTTGAGGTATAGGAGTTGATTTGATCAAATTCATTTTAGTCAATGCTAATCTGACATAGAACAGAAATTTAGGTTCCTTAACTATCTTGAATAAATGAGAATGTCCAACTGTCACTTGACCCTGTGAAAAAAAAAACATTTTATAGGATTATTTTAATGTGATATGTTGAATCAGCTATTCATTTATTTGTATCAATTGGCTTAACGGCAGCAATAGTAAGTTTCTTTAAGTACATTTCCTGAATTTATTAAGAAACAGTCCAGGTAAACAATTATCAAAAGACTTTAGGGGTACAAAATTTAAACATGCAAACTGCAACTATGAAGTTACAAATTCCAATATTTATTCCCTTTCTCAATCCATAATAATATTATGGATTAACTTTCCCTTCAAATATTGTTTTAGCATAAATCAGGAACAATGATGATTACTTCTTACAAGTATTTTACAATTGTGAAGTAAGATGGCACAATTTGAGTACATTTTGTCACAACTAGCTTTCGATATTTTAGATGATTTACTTACATTTTCTCTGCTTCTCCCAAGTAACTCAAGAAAACAATATTGCATTGAGTTTAAAAGGTATAAGTGCATCATAGACATGTGTGGCACTAGGGCATGCCATCTCTCTTCCAAAGAAGCTACAATGACAAGTTCATTGCCATATTTTTCTAGAACTTCCTCATAGCTCAAAGTTGAAATAAGTTTATTTGGAATTAATTCCCTGTATTCAAAGTACTTACAAGACCCATATTCATCTTTAACAGGACAATATTCATAAGGTCCCTCTAAATCAATTTCCTGAAATTATTTAAATTATTGTTTGAGGTAAGATTCCTTTTTTATCTCAATTAAAATTAACAAAATAATTGCTGAATCGACTTCCTCGTCATAAACTTACAGGATCTTTAAAAGCACCTCTCTCTTCTATAATAAAAGAAAATCTGTCGTAGACATCTACGAATGAAACTGGTTCGGGTAATTTGTAGAAAGAAACATTAGTACAATTACGTATATAACACCAATAACGGCGCTTTAATTGAAAAGTAAGCGGTGCGCAAAATCTTTTTTCCACATATTTCCACAACAGTTCTAGACATATTCCTTCCAAACCATTCAAAGCAATTTCATCAATAAGTACTTTTTTAAAATCTCTGGCAAAATTCTGAAGAAAGCTGCACTCCATATTTAATTTTCTATAAATTATCGTTATGATGAATAATATGGTAACAATAAATCTTGCACATGTGCGTTTGTTTTGCTTGCACCCTTTCTCTCCTAAGAGAGTACTATATTCCTTGCTAACTAGTGATGCTACGCATCAGACGAATGTCTTCCTAACTACAACACTAGGAAGGAACTAGGAACTTGAGGAACTTTTCAATTTGACAACAATTTTTTTTTTAAATTAAAATGTCCTTTGTTTCTTAATTTTAAAATGACGGCATTGGATTTTGACGTAATGCCATTGTGGCAGGCGAAAGCCCCTCTCCTTTTCTACGAAGATATTTTAACAATCTAAAAGATAAAGAAGATAAAATAAATAATAGACTTGCATATAAATGATTTTTTTTTAATTTCTAAATTTTGTTTTGTATATTTTTAAATGCTTTGTTTGTATTGCACGGGAAGCAAATTTTTATTTTCTAGCAGCGAGACATCAGTACCTTTATTCATATTCTGTTAATTATGTTACACCAATTAAACGCCGTTATTCAGATTGAGTAACCCAGAAAACATTTCTTGTGTGGCTCACAAACAATATACAAAGGTTTACCACACTTAAACCTTGTAAGCACAAAGCACTATTAGCACAAAGACACGGTAACCAATCTTAGTTCTTGGAAAGTGATGGAAAATAACGTCCTTTCGGCTACTTTCTCATTCACTACACAGCACTTGTTGTACATTGTGAAGCACCGAATAAACGCATATTAATCACTATAATTGGTAAATGAGAGGTTATGTTTCGGAAATTGATAAATGCAAACTTTTCACTCGTCAAACATTGAAACCGTAATGGCAGATCGAGCTGATTGATTGAAAATTAAATTAAATTTTGCGTTTTATGGCAATCAGCTGTAGTTACTACACAATAACTATTTCTGCCAATTTCAAGTATTAATATAATAAAAATAGTTTTAACATAATTAAAACATTGAAACATAACCTAAAACCGTATATCATTGATTGAACATAGTGTCATTCACATTGAAGTGACGTATGACAATTGTTCGTTTGAAAAGTAGCAAGAGATGTCAGCATCAAAAAGTTCTAACCATAGACATAATTCCTAGATTTTTTTGTATGAAGACTACCTGCTATGTTGCTGCGTTCCATATGCTGCGTTCCGTTTGCCGATTACAGGGCTCACAGCGCTCATATACCCGTTCCGATTGCCCGTGAGCGCGCTCACAGCGATATCGATATGTCATCAATGACGTCATAAACGCCGCCATCTTCCCGCTTACAGTGCCCAAGCTACGGAGCATGGTCGCTGTGAGCGGCCTGTCAAAACTGACACATGACGTTACTTTGTTGATGTTTTTATTAGTGGATAATAGATTTTAAAAGCTTGCTTATTAATTTTCTTTTGTAATAATATAAAAAATGGGTCCTGCTTCATTCAGGGTCAAAGATCCTTATGAAATTGTAACTTTAGACTTAAGCGACGAACAATCAGAATGTGAGCGCGATATTTACCGTTCCGATTGCAATAGCACTAATAACACTTTTAGCGCGCTCAAACGAATCGGAACGGTTTTGAGCACTTTTAGCGCTGTGAGCGCTGTAATTGGCAAACGGTACGCAGCATTATTATTTGACAATAGATAGGCAACTCAATTCGTTTTTTGCATATTTTTTTTTAGTTCACTCTCTTTCTACTAGGTGGCAGGCTTTTAGTTCGGTACAGAACCACTAGGTGGCAGTATTTCAATTATTATTTTTGATGGTTAGTGCAGGAAAATCGAAAAGCTATCTTAAATTTTTGTATATCTATTTTATCATAGATCAATGGACGATTTTCATTATTTAAATAATGAGTTTCGTTTAACTTGACCAGATTTCCGTCCTGTGATTCAAAGTAACAGTAAAAATCAAGCTAAACTAAAATGAAATTTAAATAATGCAAGTTGTCCATGTAAGTTATGCATGTAAGTCCATATAAGTTGATCCATGATAAAATAGATATGCAAAAATTTAATGTAGCTTTTACGATTATCCTGCAATAACCAATTATATAAAATAAAATTCAGTATATCTTTTGATATCCTTGAAATAAAACTGACATTTGTGATAGTTAAAACATTTTATAATTTTATTTGCTTCACAAAATAATCATACGCCGCTTTTTTAATTCTATAATTTTCATCGAATTTTAACAATGCGCCTCTTAATATTCGATTCACCCCTCTGCACCAACTATATATTATAATATTCATTGATACGTTTTTGATACAATCAATTAAATCAGCTTTGTGTTTCTTGCATTTTATTATACTGAAATCACAGGCACAATCAATAAAACAATTTATTCTTCGTTTGAAATGGATGGTATTCTCTACCCTCTTGCAAATATTTATTTTTTATATCCTGATGCAAACTTCTAATTAAGCTAACGTTAGATGTTGCTTGATCACATATAGTGCATATAACTTTTAAACCAGCCGCCCTCAAACCTCTTATATCACTTACAATAATACTTTTTTAATTCATATTTTTTGGTTGTACTTCGGCAGAACGTAAAGCTTATTGGTTGTTTAGTTTTTCCTTTCTTTTCTTTGATCATCAAACCTAATGCATGGTCATCTAAATTATTTGTTCTTTTATTGCCGAAGTCCTCGAATCCCATAATTTCATAGCAAATTGGATTGTATTCAAGGGCGGGTGCAAGAGAAATTTCATCAAAAAGTAATGATACAATTCTTTTTTCAGCTGCCAATTTTTTTACAGTTTCTTTTACATTTTCAAATAAGTGTTTATTTTTACCTGGTTTAAAAGTCAGTGCACTTAATAATTTTTGTAATGAACGTCTTGACGGCAGTATGAACATTTTGTTTAAAATACGTATTATATACGTTTGGTCCCTTTTTATAAATAGTTAAAGCAAATATTTTTTTTTCATTGGTAAATCTTCTACCACTGGTTTTCTAATCATATTTAAATTGCATATCCGTAAATATTTTGATAATTTTAGTGAATTTCTCTACAGTGGATAAAAAAGATTTACATTAACTGATTTTCTTGGTATTTTTTTGAGATTTATATAGTCTTTTCAAGATTTGAATTTTCTTAAGAAGTTTTTGATGGGGTTGTCTTTTGGCTTGGGTCCTGGAAAAAAGTAACATATAAATAATGTTATTTTTAAACTTAATAAAAATGATTTTGTTCCAAATTACCTTTATTTGTATTAAACATTTTTAAATTGAGCTTGAACCTCCTAGAGCCTAGATCAGTAGGCAAGATTTGATGCCAATCGATTTTGACATTGACTTACGCATAAATTTATTCCTGGATTTCCTACTAAGTGTGTATACTTCAGTATCTACCTTCATGTGTATTTCAATCCATGACAAGATAGCTCTGTAAAAAGACAATAGGATATGATATATGAATAGTAAATCTTTTTTGTGGATGTGAATGTAACGCAATTAGATTTAAATAAAAGAATATAAACAGTACTATCGAATAAGAAATAAACACCACCAAAACAGATACACTGCCACAGGTGATATGCAAAAGATTTTTAGTCACGTTAGAGTTCTAACAAACAAGAAAGTGGCACATCTATAAATTTATCAAAGTTATAGCTGATCTAGCCACCATAATTAAAAATATGATCATATGAAATACATTAGCCAGTGCAATTCCAGTTGAAGCTGGCAGTCGGCAAGGCATTATTATTCGATATAATAATTAAATTTATTATATATAAATTAATTATAATTTTTTTCGTCACCATATTTTAAACAAGTAATAATAATAATTATAGTTACAAAATTAAATACACACTTAGATTAAAACTATAAAAAAAGAGAATGACAACTTGGGTGGGTGGCCTTATCACTAAAAGAGTGCTCTTTTCCGGCAACCGTGAAATGTATAAATTATAAATTAGCTAGAACTACTGTTGGGCAGTAATTTTAGCAAGATATTGAAGTACTATACTAGACAAATACATATATACATACATAAATACCATGATTAAACTTTTTTGATAAATATTCCTAATGTATATTAATACCTTTGTTTTAAATGCCTCAAGTGTTTTTAACAAATGTAAAGAGGCAGGGAGTGAATTCCATAGAGAGGTGGCTTTTACCGTAAAAAAGGTAATTTGATATTAAAAATTTACTTGATACTAACAAGATACTAAATTGATATTTGAATTTTGGTATGCAGTTTTTATTGATGTTTTTGACTGGAGGTCTGCATGAACTGTAAACTGTTAAAGAATGCATTTTAATCAATGTAATATATTCTTTGTATAATTTCTTGTTATTTAGTATGACCTATTATAAACTAAGCTATACGTACCACTAATGCTACAACATATTTCTGTAACACATGTTTTGGCTTACAGTTAGGTTAAAAACTTAATGTAATATTATTTTTGTTAAGAAGACTGTAATCTGTTTTGTGTTCTAATAAATAAATAAAAAAAATCATGACATATGCCAGTGTGGTTTTCGCTCACGCCAGCAAGTCGAATATCAATCACTTGCAGGTTATTCAAAATAGGTTCTTACGCAAATGCGTCGGGGCCCTGCCCTACGTCCGCAATTTAGATCTGCATAAAGATCTCGAGCTGCCCACTATTGCCAAGTTGATGAAGTTGGTGTCTAGACGCTACTTCGACAACCACCCCATCCGCTGGTCAATAAGCCAGCTGACTACACAGCCAACCCAGACGCGCCGGTTCGTTACAGGCGTCCGCTTAACGTCTTAACAGATCCCGACGACGCTATTACAACAAGGAACGCTGGCGTTCCAGTCAGAAATAGGGCAACATGGCATTCGAATCGCCTAACCCACCGGTGGACCAGGCTAACGCGGCGTACGCATTCCTACTGAGTTCTTGCTGTTCTTTGGCAGTATATGACCCTTCCGAACCAGTTGTAGTTTCAATATACGACGTCCTAAGCTGAGGTCCGTGCCCTCTCGGGTGCCCTTAGGCGTATCGTATGTAGGAGTAGTTTAAGTTTCGGCTAAGCGCCCTCAGAGCTAGGCCACAAAGTCCGGTGAAATTTAAGAGGGCTAATAAATAAACAGTCCATTTCGAAAAAAAAAACGAAGTGGTTGGCGGAAAGAGCTCTTATTTATTTCGCATTTTCTCTTTTTTTTTTTCAAAATGTCGGAGTGGAGTTTAGTTTCAACTTTAAAATTTGTTGAAGAATATTAAAAATAGGTATGCTTGTACAATAAACGAGGTAAAAAATTTTGGAGAAAACATATTCTTGTAAAGATTTTAATTTCCGAATCAAATTCTTCTCTGAAGTTGTCCAAAATCACGTTTACCACATATCTAAGTACAGAATTGACGAATTCCTTGACATTCATCACTGCTCATCTTCATTGAACTTATGAACTTAATCCGTTTGGACACAAAAGTGACATGTAGTAACTTAAAATTAAGTTAGAATTTAGTTACCAACATAACTACTTATAAACCGCACATCACAGTGATATCGATACGTCATCAATGACGTCATAAACGCCGCCATCTTCCCGCTCACAGTGCCTAAGCTACGGAGCATGGTCACTCTGAGTGGCCTGTCAAAACTGACACGTGACATTACAATTCAAACCATTCCGATTCGTTTGAGCGCGCTAAAAGTGTTATTAGTGCTATTGTAATCGGAACGGTAAATTTCGCGCTAACATTCTGATTCATTTTATTAAGATCTTTGACCCTGAATGAAGCAGGAGTCATTATTTAATATTATTACAAAATAAAATTGATAAACAAGCTTTTAAAATCTTTAATCGACTAATGCTGCGTTCCGATTGCCGATTATAGCGTTCACAGCCCTCATATACCCGTTCCGATTGCCCGTGAGCGCACTCACAGCGATATCTGCTGCGTTCCGTTTGCCGATTATAGTGCTCACAGCGCTCATATACCCGTTCCGAATGCCTGTGAGCGCGCTCACAGCGTTATCAAAACGACGACTGGTCGACTGGTCGACGTCGATCGACAGACGATCGATTGGTGTGGTAACACCCTTACACTTACTTCCTCATTGACTGACAGTCTATCAATAAATATTGACAATGCAGCAGATCTGTCACCTTGTAAAATTCGGTAAAAAAAACATAATATCCGAGTTTGATAAAATATTGAACTATTTTAATGACTTAAAATAATAAAACTGTTCATAACAACAGACTTAATATTACCGTCATAAATAAAATTAATAACGCTGCAATTATTAAAGATAAAGCAAATACGTTTAATCTCCGACATAGGAACTAAAGATTAACTTTATTTTAAAACTTCAGTATATAAAAAAGACATTTAAAATTAAACAGAAAAAGTTATTGCTCGATGTGGCCACCTTTAGCGCGGATAACAGCATTGATTCTGTCCGAGAAGGCTTCACACTCTGCACAAATGTGGTCCACATTCTGAGAATTGACCATATGGAAAAATCCATTGGGTTCGTCAAGTCCGGGGAATGTGGTGGCCATCGTTGCGAAGAAATGAAGCACGGAACTTCTTCTTACAAAACATTTGTTTAAAAATTGATATTTCAACAGTATTGCTATTGGCGTTGCGAAAAATTAATCAAATCAATAAAAAATGCAACCCCATCCATATTTATAATTGCATTAGATTGGAAAAATAAATTGTAGTTGACACAAAAAAGAAGATTTAAAAATATGAAGATGAGATTACGAAGATTAGAGATCGGCAACAAGTAAATAACCAATGACGGTTATTTTGTGACTTATCAGGTAAATAGGTACCCTCGACGTGTTCGTTTGGTTGGAAATTATAAATAAAGATTTTTAATTAATAACAATCGTTCTTTATCTGTTTTAACGTGATTAAAATAGGAACAAACTAATTATCTAGTCTAAACAGCAAAAATAAAACTATAATTTTGGACTTCAAAACTAAAACATAATTTTTAAACATTAAGAAAAAGTACAATCACAGGTATTTTAGAACGATTTACATCACCGATTTGCATACGCATAGGTGTACCTAAGTGAAGTTCACTAAAAAGACATATTGTAAATGTAGGTCAATAATCGGTTAAATGAGGGATTTTCCTCAATCAAATTTATAAAAAAAA
The DNA here is from genome assembly GCA_923062675.1 of Marasmarcha lunaedactyla. Taxonomy (NCBI): domain Eukaryota; kingdom Metazoa; phylum Arthropoda; class Insecta; order Lepidoptera; family Pterophoridae; genus Marasmarcha; species Marasmarcha lunaedactyla. Next base: position 18,330,691 of record OV281352.1, on the reverse strand, counting down.
TAGTTCCAACCACCTCGATAGATGGTCTACGTAAAGCTGAACCGTATATATAGTATAAGATAGGTAAACTGAAATGGAGACAAAGTTACTTCGATAACATAATAAAACTATTCAGTGCTTAATAATGAAATAAATGAAAGATCAAATTATTTTGCATAATGGAGTGGGACCATAAATTCACAAAATAATTCCATCATAAGGGTTTCGTCATTCATGTTTATTATTTATTATTCTCCAAAATTAATCCAATAAACATGTCTTAAATATCATTGATGTTATAGCCATCTATTATTCAGAAGTACGTGCCCATCTCTATCATTTTATTAGTATTTAAAAGACGAAATAAAACTAATTTGGAACCTACAGTCAGTCCCAATAGTAATCTCCACTACAGGAATAGTATCCAAATCTATGCACAAAAGTTCCAAAAGAAAAATAATTAGTTTACAATAATTAAATCATATCTTACAAAGTTCACTGCATTTACTTGTTAAATGCTCTCGCAAATATGGTTAATACCAGCACAGTGCCGATTGAAATAAATCCAACGATAATAATAATAATCTTTATTCACCACCACCAATCAAAATTGAAAAAAAAAATATTCATTTTCTTCATTGAGTTACTATGTACTACGTACTAGAGAAGCTATTTAAAACAAATTTTGTGTCACATTCCATTTTTTCCTATTCAATAATTTATTATTAGATATAGCGCTACAAAAACTTTAAGTTGTCTAGTCAAACGATTCAAACATGCAGCGCTTGGATTGCTACAATAATGTGTAATACCTCTCGACCAATCAACGAATTGCGATGTGTCATACCAACAGATTATACAAGTGGTACAGAATGGACAAAATATTTAAATTTTACCTACCTGCGTAGAAAATTAATATATATATTGTTATATAAGTAAATGAACATTAATGGATATAGATCCACTTTATATACGATAGCGTAGGCGTAATTAAGTACAAAGATTATTTTAACTTTTTTTAACTCATTAATATATAAATTGGTAACTAGCTTTTGCCGGCCTAAAAGCAGGCCTACGTCACTCTTACTACTATTTTTACCCGGGTTTTTCACGCCTATCTATGTATGTAATATTCTTTATTATATCGTATTGGAGAATCGGCTGGATGGATTTTATGATCAAGGCATCGTTAGATTTGTTGTGGCAACCCAAATGTTCTTAGTTACATATTAAAGAAAAAAGAAACAAAGTGGCGGCTAGAGGGCCGCACATAAATAACATGGGGTACCTAATTTTCTTTTCATTTTCATTGTGTGGTGTATGAAAGTAAATAACTTTTAAGAGCCTTTTACATAAAATATTTAAAACTTGTATAGTAGATTTAATCTGATAATTTAAAAAATCTGAAAACAAGATGGTATAATTATTTCGCAGTCTATGGCAGACACCGGCGATTTGTTGCAGCCAACAGATAAGCTATAAATGAAGTATAAAAAGGGAGGTCTACGCCTAGCCCAGCAAATGGAGTAAATTAAATAACGCTAAAAAACTAAACATAAAATAATTATTACAAAACATACTGCCTACTAAAACCATAATGCCTAGTGTTCAACTAAAAAGTGAAAAACTAGTAAGAAGTTAAAAATGTACTTAAAAAATGGCAAATGTTCAATTGCAACTGAGGGACACATCTATGAACACAATAGGATAATTTATAGATCTATAGTTCACAGGGCAATAAAGTTGTGTAGGATTAATGATAAAACATATCATTACCATTTCATTACTATTCATTTCATAAAGAAAGTTATTTTAACATTTCCTCAAAATATCTTCTCTAAAACTAAACTCTGAAATTAAAAAGGAAAGCAAATTTTTTGAGTTTGATTGAATTTCTCGTACAAGAATAGGTATTTCAAATTATTATTACTTATTTAAATAACATAAAAGGATACTTTCGGAGTTGGCATACAGTATAAAATACAACAAGAACGTTTAACTTTTATCTAACCTACCACCGTAACTTTAAATATTATAACCATAATTTTAATATTACACACGGTGCGTCTCTTGTCTGGAACTTGACTTGAAACGCTCACGCGTGCCTAGATATATGTTGATCAAATCTAACCTTTGATCAAAATGAGACAAATCTCGAAGTAAAAAAGACATACATGGGGTAACAAACTTAAAAAAAAAAACAATCCAAATAAGTATTGTTGAAAATGCTATTTATTTTTTATTGGTAAAGTTATTTCTGAAACTGTAAAATTACAAATTTTGATTTATTAAATTCAGATATTATAACAGTGTTTTATTACAAATTACCTATTAAAAATATTAAATATCGATATTTTTATCGATACTTTTTTTGTCGAGCGTTAACGTACGTGAGAATTTTATTTCTTTTGTGTACTACTAATATGGTATATGTGGTTCTAACTGTGTCATGGTAATAATGTTCATTATCTCTTGTTATAAAATGAGCTTGTAAACGTACGGGTGGGGTGATGTAGAGAACGATTCTAGTTATTTGCGTGTGTGCATTACTTTCAAGGAGTAGGTAAGGAAAGAAAAATGTTTATTTGATACCATACACATTTTACCTTAAAATTAAAATAATTTCTAAGCTTAACAATAATAATTTGTGTACTTGTTTTGTAAGATACATATAAGCCAAATCTGTCTACATAGTCATCAAAAAGGTCTCCGCTCAGCTTTATGTTGCGGCAGGAGCCACGACGCTGGTTTTCTGCGGACGCCCCAGTACTAATTTCTAACAATATAACAAAAATCTAGGGATAAATGCGGTGTCATTGGTAGGTACTGCTAGTGAATTGAAACAAAGCCATTTTTATATTATTATTATAAGTTCTGTGACTGTAGCGCATGAACTAGTTTTTTTGGTTCACAACACAGACACAAATGCTCGAATTACATAAGCCTCCTTCTGAAGCAGTCAGGTAATGATCAGTAACATCAAAGTCATCTCTATATTATAGTTCACCACCGTTAGTACTACATGTCCATTCTGTGTGGTTAACTTTTCTTAATCTATGACCGTTTTCATACAAAACTTCGGGCTCAATAGAAAATAATGTACAAAAATAGTTTTTATTGATTTTAACTAAATATTTTGTTTACTTTCCGATAATAACTCACTCCACTATTTTTTTTATTCACAGTAGATTGGTTTTTACAAGATTTTTACACGCAAGACGGCATTTTTAAATATTTGTTTTGACATTAACTCGGCATTCGGTCGCTAAGAGCGGTAACGACTAGCGAGCGACTGAATGAGTTGTTGCCAGTCGGCAACAAAACACTGGGACAAAAAACTGGTTCGCGGTGTCCGTTCTATACGCTAGTAATAGTAGTTCAATGATTTTCTTTAATTATTGATTTGCATTAGAAACACTAAGGGCTGATTTTTCAATTCTCAATTTCATTTTCAATTACTGCAAAATATTGAAAAGTAAAATACATAGATTCCGAAGATGAAAAAAACTGAAATTAAAATACCTACAGGAAAACTGCTTATTTAGTAAAAGAAAAATGTCAGTCACTGGTAACCGACCACAAACTAATTAGTGATGCTACGAATCTGGTGACTATGCTGATGGTTTGACATATTTTTCATGTATGTGTTACGTATTATACACATTTTAACGTCTAGAACATTTTTCATAAAAATTGTTAAAACTCAGCTATGTTGTGTATTGAATTCGAGCAACGTGAGTTGCAAGTTGAGTTTATCGATCAAAGAATATAACCATGTGGGTATTGCGGGTATCACTTGTCATGACTTATGTCACGCCCCCGCCACATCCATGGGTTGCTATTTTGAAAATCCTATTAATACAGCTGTACAGTTTTGCGTCAGTCCTAAATGCCTGATTTTTAGACCATATTTATTTAAAGAAATAGTCACTACCCTATTAATTCTGACTAATTAACATTTCTGAATAAATACAATTGAAATTATTTTATGTAAATTCCCCTTTACATTCTACACGATCGATTATAAAAAAATGTAGTCTGCACTTTTTAATTTTTACTCCAGGCAATAAAAAAAAACTGAAGTGGAAGGAATGGAAGAGTGCAGTTTACGAGGGCAATCCCAAAAATCGCCATTTTACGTGAAAGGAGAATTTTAAAATTTGTCAGGCTGGAGAACAAGGAATATTTTGAAAAAAGTGTGTCATTATAATTAATTTCTTGTAGTGAAGACTTAATCGAAGGAATCCTAGTATTACTGTGTGGTTTTATTATTACTAACGTTTGTATGTAGTGCTACTTCCCCATCGTAAAATTTGCTCGTTGGTGTGTCGCTTTAGCTAATTTGATAGCTATGATATTGGAATCTTAATCTAACGTGTCGCTTTGACGTTCTCCGCGCGGGATTGTACTGAGAAAGCGAGGCGACGTCGTTAGAAATGAGCAGGCCTCAAGGCGGACGTATCCAAGTCCCAGATGACCTTAGAGAAATCCTATTGGAGTTTACCATAAGTTACCTGCTGGAACAGCCGGGTGACGTGATTAACTACGCCGTTGAATTCTTCACAAGGTTACAAAGCAACAGAACCACGACGATAGTCAAAGGCGCGTCAATCAGCACTCCTGAGGAGTCCATAATATCAGATGAAGAAGGTACATTTTTTTAACTTTATTAATACACTAAATCCTGTTAAATGTCTACGGATCGATACAGCAGTTCATAAGGTAGGTTTAGAGAGCTTGTACCAGTAGGATTGTAGTTTCTACTCCAAGATAGAAAATCATTCATTCGTCATGAATGGATAATGTGCCTAATTAGTTGCTTGATTCTGTAGGCTCTATAATTGCACTCTATTAAAGATAAGTTTACTTTTTGATTATCTTTTCTAAAAAAATTGTCTATTTTTACAGAGTATGGTAAGATGGTGTTGTCCATAAATCTGTCAGAATAATTAAGCTAAGTATGAAGTATCAAATCTTGTGGTCTTAACACAAGAAGTTTGTTGGAAACTATAACTTAATAAATACAAGTAATGTATTGTAAATTTTATTAAAGTATTTTGCTAAAAAAATATATATTTAGTACTAGATCTATTAGGCCTTCAATATTTTGCCACAGGACACTTATTTGTACACTTTGTGTGTTTGGTAGTGATGTATTATAGACAAATGTATTTAAAAATGTATTTTCTTGTATTTTGAGATATATTAGTAGACATCACTATATTCTGTGTATAAATGGTAGACCTGGAAAAAAAATTAAGGTTACAGCATGTAGATTTACTCCAAACCTACTTACAATACCTTCAAATTTCAACACAGAATCATATCTTTTTATAAAATAGAAATAACACTTGTTTTGTTTTTCAACATTGTAGATGCCACACATAATTGTGAAAGAAATTTTTGTAAAACTATTTATTTCAAATCTAAATTGTGGTGATTGAAGAATAAACAATTATTTTATAACTGAATCAGTATTAAAGAACAATCTGCATATACAAAAATAGCTATGTTACTACTAACTAGTAATCCGGTTTTGGCACTTAGCCATTTCATTTTCAATGATATAACTTTATTTATTTATAATATCATGGTTTTAGGGAAATTGCCAGCTGTTGCCAAAAATTAACATGTTGTTTGACAATCATTTCACATTTATTTAATGTGGATATTACATTTCTTTCTAGATCAAAATTAGTATGACATGTAGGTTGCTACAGAATTTCCAAAGCTTGTGTTAAAGGTTGTCACAGTTTTTATACTTCCAGTTTTTTTATGCTAGGCTTACTATATTTGATATTATAATATTTTAAATCTAAAAATAACTATTGCTATCTATGTCACACTTAAAATAAATAGGTCATTTTCATAATTAAAATTGTAAGAAATAATAGCATTCAACTTCAATAATTATTAAAGTACCAAGAAATTTCTCAAAGATTTTAGGATTTATAATAATACATTTTCGTTAAGCTTAGTTTTTTGAGTACCAGTCACATAACTGAGGTATATGGGTTGAAAATCGAGACATGACTAAATTTTAATTCAGTACTTAGTGACTTATCTGGCCAATAAGGAGAGTAATTTCTTTTTGCAATGAGCTGAACCTCATAGCTTTAAAGACGTAAGACATCCAGCGGTGCAAAAATTTTAACCTCAGCTGTGACTTGCTGGTACATCTTGATTGTAGCTTAGCATTACTATAGAACCAATGGTGAGTGAATAGGTTAGTAGTAAGTAACTATAATGAAAGGATAAATGAAAAAAAAAGATATTCATAACCCAGAGAAAACCCACACTTAGGAGAACAAGTTAAAAACAGCAGGTATAATGCTTGCAGCTTAGCTTTACAAATCACTTTAAAGCAATATGGTATAATTTAAAATAATCTTGTTAGCTAACAGTTCAATGAAACAGCTTGCTTCTACAAAACCTTAATACAAGCAAGCTTTATGGGGAATTGCAACATAAATTTTATTTTTGTTTAACATACACCAACTCTTATTTGTGTTTGTTCTTTGCTTCTTTGAAGTTTGATGTGTGATGATCTAGAGTGCTGGTGTGTTTTTTCACGACATTGACAAATAACGTGCTTTTTCGGAAATGCAAATTGATTATATAAGTTATCTGGTAATTCATAACTGAATATCATATTTTGGAGATAGTAGTTACTAGATACTATAGTTGATTTTACATATAGTTTTCAATGATCAAGAATATTCCACATTTCGATTGGAGGGAAAACCTTGAAATTATTTGAAAAGTAAAGAGAACAGTTGGCGAGTGTAACGTTCGGCATAATTTACCATTTTAACGGCCCATTTCGTCGGCTTTGTGTTTTTTGCGAAGTTAATTACGACATTACCACATCAGCGCTCATACATGGGAATTGGGTATTTTTGTCATTATTATTTTAATATGATACCAAATCTTTCTTTTCATAAACGAAAATTCAAAATACGAAATTTATTTGATTACTAACAAAGCCTAAACCAGTTGACCAGGAAACACAGACAGAGACAGCTACTTAAGGTGTTCCTAAGTATAGTTTTTGCTTTGCGAATTATATTTTTTATTTTTATACTTGTCCGAAGTCTATATTTGCTAAGCAAATTCTATAAATAATAGCGCCTTATGTAACTTTGGCGATTCTGAGCGCGGCCGTTATTTTCAATTGGGGCTCCTTATGTAGCCTAGGAACGAACTAGAAAAGGACTTTGAAAATTCATCCTGAGGGGATTTGAACTAAATCACTTAATTTCTAATTCTTTTAGGGGTGATTGTTTAATGCTCGTATAACTTTTATCAGTTTAACAAAATGTATATGGAAAGTCTTGTCAAGTGTTGAAGTTATACTGCAAATAGAAAACATTGAGCGTTGAGAAATCAACCCTTAAAGTAATAAATTAAGAACATTAATTTTTACACGAACTTTAGGTACTACAGGCTGAACAAGTTCGAAACACTCCTTCGTACAATCATTATATCTCGTAATCCTCTTGTTTTAAACTTTATTCAAGTAATATTTGTGCCACAAGGCAGACGCACTCTATTAAGCTCGTTAACGTTTATAGGCTCACCTACTTACTGTCAGGTAGTGCAAACTCTTAATGGCCTCCCTGCTTAAAATGTCTCGGACAAAAATTCTACCTTATCTATAAAAAAAATTGTGAGACAACGGCATAAATTTACATGCATAGCTAACCTCATTTCTTCTGCTTTACAGTGAGCCCACGCATTCAAATATGCAATTGATTAATGGGCAATATCCTACTGGACCCGACTCTGTAATATCTATTCTTATAATACAACGTACAATCGCTGAACACTCCATTCAATTACATGAATTGTAGTCCTGTTATATTTTCTACTCGCTATTGTTTCAGTAATTGTTGTACCTAACGTAATTATTTTCTATGTAGTGACTAGCGACGTCATAGCTTCGAGAACGAGACATTAACTGTAACAAGTATTACATACAACATAAGTGTGAAATAAATGAATGAGTTGGTACACTGAAGTAAAACCAGTAGTTTCAAGGTGGTCCACATGTGGGACATATTGGGTCATGTTTCACTTTGACGAACGAAAGTTTGTTTTTGGTTTTGATGGCTGTTTAGGGCACTTAACAGGTTCTTAAAGTTTTAAATGTCTAAGCCTTTGTGAGTTTCTGGATGAAGGGGTAACTGGAAATACTAAGAGTAAATTTACATAGAGTTAAAGAAATGAAATGAAATATTATTTATTGAAATGAAATGAAATATAAAAAATAATAATTCATTTCATTTCACATAGAGTAAAAATACTTTCGGGACTCTAAGATATATAGTAAGATACTTTTTTAGACTTTGGAAAGAAAATCACTCATATAATTCGTAGCGTAACCGTGCAACAATAAATAAGGAACATTTTATTTTAACGTAAACAAAAGATATTTAAGAATATGCACTGGTTTATCTTATCTATCAGAGTCAACGCATTTCGTTCAAAAGTTATAAGACGCTGCTTTGATTTGCCCTATCGTGAATTAAAAAGGAAAATCGATTAATATCTCCGATTGAAAACACTGTCAAAAGTTTCACGTATTACGCATTTAATTGTATAAGTGTAAAAGTTTTGAATTATTTAAAGTGAATCGCGCAACATAAATGCATTCTTGTGGTGAAGGTAAAGTGAACAAGCCATAGCTTGTATTCCTGCTAATAGTGCCCATCTAGATTGTATAGATTGTTGCATACAAACCCACGAAGTTTAGGTGACACATGTGTATTGTTATTCTATTTTGCTTCTTGATTGAAAATAGATAAAATATTTATAATAATGGTCCCGCAGCCCATCTTGCTATACACAATGGTACAATAATTCCACATTTAATCATATCGACTGACAGGAACAATCGCGAACTTAAGCTCAACCTTAGTTTGCGTGAAAACATTACTGTCATTTCACGTCATTTTAACAATAGAGCATCGTTTTAGATGAACAATCACAGAAAATAAAAACAGTGTCATTTAACAAATTATGCCTTAGAGAAGTCATTTTAATTGGAAAAACTATTGTTTGGGGTAAAAAGAAGTATTAAAAATTGGAACCGTAAGCACTGTTGATTGTGGCGGTTACTGCGAAGAGTCATGTGACGATGAAGGTTCAATTTCAATACCATACCACAAAGAAAACGATAGTTACTCAAATCTTGTATCTCGTAGTATTCGTACTTAGCGTATTAACCGTAAAACGAGACGAAAACTAAGTTGAACGTGTAAACATGATAGGAGTACATATTGTAATAGTAGAATAGTGTCATTACCATAACACAGTAACATTGATAAACCATGCTCTCACGCAAGGTACAAAAGGTAAAAGAGGTATCTATAAGTGATCACAACCATATTGTCCAGTGATATTCAACCTTAATGTGTTTTGGTAAAGCCTATAGAAAGTAAAGGGGAGAGTAGTTATCCACGGAGCAGGTCTATCGGTTGGTCTACTTTTAACTGCAATTCCTCCAAGATTCTCTAACTTATATTGAAGTTTATCTTTATATAAGCCAGTCGAGTGGACATATGATAGCGCTTTCTTAGAAGACCAATCAATGGGCCCGCTTCTCAAAACTTCTAAAGTTTCTCGAATGAAATGTTCAAAAACTATTTAATTTTGGTATCAGAGCCGCCGCCGGCGCGCTTCAACACCCGCCGCAAGTCGGTGTTCGCGGAGGCGTATGACCCTGAAGAAGATGACTCTGATGAAGGTGCGAACACCGTGTTTCCGAAGTCGGACAGCCAGCGCACCCGCCTGGCTGAGGCTATAAAGAACATTCTGCTGTTCCGCTCTCTTGATGCTCAGCAGTTACAACAGGTACGGAACTTTTTGACGCCTATCTTTTAGTTTAGTCTATTATAATATTTGTCTGTTCGCATTTAATTCAAAAAATATTAAGGAAAGAACATACCTACTTAATTTTAAAACTTTTATAGGTTTAAGAGATTTCAAGATGGAATAAAGATACAAGATGATTCATCGTTATTGGAAATACCTTCAAAATTACTCTCAAACTTTTGATTACTTTTCACGCGTCAAATGAATGTAACAAAGTTCTTTTACTTTGCGCATGCGCCCCAAATCTAAAGATACATTTTAAATTTGTTACAGCCTTGTATTAACTCATTAATACAAATATTTTTACAATTTTCCCGCTCATATAATTAATTCAGCTGCTCCATCAAAAAGTCTTGAGCTAAATAAAGGGGTAATTTAAAAGTTCAACATAGTTCTCCAAGGCTTCGAGGCCGTATTTTCAGTGACGTAAAAGGACATTGCATCACTTCGGTTTTTTTTGTAACAGTTTATTTTTTCCTTTATAAACTTTGTCCCTCGTTTGTTGTTTTGTTTCAATTGTGGTATACCATAATATATATATGGTATACCATATGGTACATAATATATATACATATTCCAGGACTGACATTTTAATACTGGTACAGTAGTAGAAGCGGACCTACTCATGAATAACAAGTAATTGTCAATGTTGAGAAATAAATATTTGAATTTGAATTTGAATAGGTATTCCAGAATAGTATTTTAAAAAGATACTGTTCATTTCTATATTGCGAGAATAAGTAAATATTTGTAATTTTAATTAGTAACTAGTGAATGATTATAATGTTTTTTATCAAACGTTGATCTGGTTTATCCGACTGCCTATTAATAATCATTTGTATCGTAGGTTCTGGACGCCATGTTCGAAAAGCGCACGGAGGCCGGCGAGTACCTGATCCGGCAGGGTGATGATGGAGACAACTTCTACGTCATCGAGAACGGCAACTTCGAGGTGCTGGTGGCTGGCCCTGACGGGCAGGAGAAGGTGAGCTCGTTAATAATGACAAAATGTGTTTCTTCCGTTAAATACTGTGAGATATACACAGATATGAGTAGATCAAGAGCAAAACATTTTTGGGTAAAAGTATTCATAATAGGTACATCATATACACATGTACAGGCGCGTAATTATAGGTTATAAGTACATAATTTTGTGTATTATTAATTGATCTGTATTTATGTGTGATTCGAAATATTTTTAAAGCATCCGGTTGATTTAATATCCTTCAATGATTTTGTGTTACGACTATATTTATGTTTAGTTACGATTAAAGACGTAGGTACATGGGCACGGATGGCACTTACCATCTGACGGATCGCGGGCTCGTTTGCCGGCTATGACAAAGTTTAAGAAATGTTATAGTTGCGCTTCGTTTTCTTTTTAGGTGTTTTAACAGGTTACTTATAAAATGAAATTTTTATTTAGATAGTAGTTAACAATAGGCTAAGTTTTGTCAGGTACCGACCTGTTTATCGAAAGAAGTTTCTCCGATTACGAATAAATTTGAACAATAGTTTTTACCGTAAACAGGACAGTCTGCAGGATACAAAGTTTACCTCATTATTACACTTATAGAGTACATGTACAAACGAGCGAGCTGAGCTAATGCACAGCATACGCCGTGTATTCGTTGCGCGTCGGTCAGCCAACCCCACGCCGTTCGCTCCGATGGTCCACACCACCGAACGCTTAATACGGAATAATCGATGATGTAGGTAGGCTCTAGGAAGCGAAGTTGCTCGTTTTCAAAGTAAGAGTTGAAAATTTAACTGGAGTTTGGAAGAACGAGTTACTTGGAATGATGTTGAAAGAAAGACTTAAATACATTTGATTATCTTATTAATTATAATAATAATAAATCCCCAGATATATAATAACCAACGTGTTATGCATGGCTTTGCAGTGAACTGGGAGGAACCCAGAATAAACATGCATATGTAAGTGTCAACTACCATGACCCGACAAAAAAACAATGTCCGTGTTCAGGATCAGGATCAGGTTGAAACCGCGCAGAGGCTCTGTATACATCTTTGTTTAAAATATTGAAGTATAAATAAAACAGTGACGATATTAATTTATATTATTGTTGATTTTCTATGAACAATACAATTTAACTCAAATTTTTATAGCTTATCTTAAATTATATTGTCGTATTGAAATAGAAATAAAATACAATTATAACTAAAAATATGTACCTAAACAAGGTATGAGGTCTGAGACTTATATCCTCTTATTGTATTGAGATGAACGAAAAAGTTATCTAAAAACAATAAATACATTTCTTATAAGTTACTTGAAGTTAATCACAATAAGTTAATTTAGAAACCCAAGCCCTATATTAACTTATTTTCCAACAAAGAGCTAACTACAAACAAGCCGGTTTCCTAACATACGTAACTGTGTTAATTAAAAGTTACTGTGGGATGAAGTCATTGGTTCACTCCTTGTTTTAACCGCAATAACAATAGTGCGCATGCGCCCCACGTCTCTGCTATAGGTACGTGTATAAAGTTACTGAATCGAAAGACTATGCTCGTTCAAGCTTCAAAGTCGACGACTTAATGAGAAATTAGACCTAAGTTTAGAATTGCCCGGGTAGAGGGAGAAAAAGTTATCGCGTAATCAACTTTGATCTACTTCAGTCGAAATTACTAAAAAGTTTATTATGAAATAAACTAAGAGGAATTGGTTATCGATAGTTCAGTATCAGTGACTACAGATTTTAGAATTAATTAGGTTATTACGTTTACTATATAGAGCCTAAGATACGGCGTAGTGGGTAGCCCTGCCTCATACGCTGGAAGACCCTGGTTCTTCGAGTCCTGGTCGGGGCACTCATTTGTGTGGTGAACACGGATGTTTGCTCTCGGGTCATGTTAGTTTATACTTATACGTATGTTTATTCTGTGTTCCACCTCCGACCCCGCAGTTCATTGTATGGTCGTCAATTACAGTTTGTGTGTTTTTCTGGAGATTTATTATTATTATTTTCTGGCACGTGGAGTGTCGTTTCGATGCCAATAACAATGACCTATAATAATGTCTCAAATCAAGTTAGATGTTTGATGGCAGATGAGTATTGCAACTGTTTCTATTAATAAATAAGTTTATGCCGTATTGCATAAAATATAGAGAGTAAAGCCTGTGTTAATTAATTACATTAAATACACCTATGTACTTAACTTCACCTTAATTTATTTAAGTATGAAACATTATCAAGTACAAGAGTATATACGAATTTTGTATCTCTTCTGTATGATATCACGTTAACTAATTACAAATCCTCGACTAAAAGGTGGTGCACACATACGAAGGCAGCGGTTCTTTCGGCGAGCTGGCCCTCATGTACAACATGCCGCGAGCCGCGACAGTCCGCGCCGCTACGAAGGGTGCCCTCTGGGCCATGGATCGTGCCACCTTCCGCCGCATACTCTTGAAGAGCGCTTTCAAGAAACGCAAGCTGTATGAAGAACTGTTGGAGAAAGTGCCCATGTTGAAGGCTTTACAGGTATGTAGAGGGTAATTTGATTTATATTATGAAGTAGTATTCTTTGTTCATGGCTTCGCTCGCGTCACACGGATTTCGTTATTTTTGTACCCTTATTTTATTTATTTAACATTCATTCAATATTTACTTTAGCATTAAACATTTTATTTCACTGGTTCTCAAACAATATTTGTATAAAATAATGTCGATGACACGATGATACCATCCCTCCCCGTTTCTGTATCTCGTAATTCGTGGCGACGGCCCTTTGCCAAGTAAGAATCCAACCGTGGCTACGAATGCGTCGTACTTAACTGAGAAAAGATCAGTGATGAACATGTAGTAGATTTTCTTGAAAATATACATTTTGGGCTGACTTTAATCTTAGATTCTATATCAACCAAAATTTAGCCCCTTGTTTAGGTGTGTATTTTCTAGAAAAATTTACTTAATTTTTTGGAATAAAATAAGAAATATAAAGAATCGTAATACTATTTAGACTTTTTCGGTCGACTTTTTCCTTGCAGAGCTGTTGTAGGCAAGCAGGTTTAACCTAAACTTGTATCATTCTACAACTTTATGCTGCTCTTTCTGCATTGTGTTTATAAAATCATTTCCCTTTTTTGAAATAAAATTTCAGAATCTATCGAGCTTCTTCTCTAGACTCGTTCATTTTATCAAACAGAAAATTATTTGATGAATGTCGGGGTACAGTTATTTCTTTTTACCCGACTGGTCCAGGGTTATGTTTTTCGAGTGTAGGGACGTTTTTATACATGTATATTTCTTAGGCACGCTGTACAGCCTGAACCGCGCAGCCTACATTCTTCCCCCGACCTATTATTTCTTAGAAGTGAAAGGTTCTTGATTGGTTGAAGTTACAGGCTTTTTCGAATGTTCTATAAATAGGAAACAGAAAGTACACTATAATTATGATTATTAAATATTCAAATAGAATAATATCAATATACATTTTGATGGCCGAATGGCATAGTCAGTAGTAACCCTCCCTCATACGTTGGAGGTCCCAGGTTCGAGTCCTGGTCGGGGCATTCATTTGTGTGTTTAACATAGATGTTTGTTCTAGGGTCATAGTTGTTTATTTTTATATACGCATGTTTATTTTGAGTTCACCCCCGGTTCGCTGTATGGTCATCCATAACACAAGCTATGCGCACTTAGGGGCCATTCAGTAGGTGTGTGTTCGCTGGGGATTTATTTATTTTTAATTTTATAAATAGTATCAATAATGTTACTTCTTTTAAGCAATTTACTCATTAGAGGTATACGTATTTTTTCAAGCTATAGGCACTTAGCTGCAAAAGTGCTTGAATACCCCCAAGCCTGTATAGTTAGTGCAATCTTTGGTCTATACTTCTTAGCGTGGCCAAAAAAGTAGTGGGACGTGGCTTCGTGTATGGCGCTCTCTATACCAATTTCATAATGCTTTGAGTTATTTGTGTATTATGTACAACTATACAAACGAGTAAAATTCTATTGAGAGTATTGTACAGTAGTTTTGGAGGAATAGTGTCATGTAGGCTGGCAGAATGCATTTGCAAATATTAATGCATTTTTGCACGTACATGAACGTTGATGCTCGTGTGTTTCGTATTATAGGAAATAATATTAAATTAAATGATTTTAGTTAGTGTAATCGTAAGCAGATGTAATAAAAGAATGTCAAGCCGATTTGCAGTTACAAATTGGCCCATTATTTGAATAACGTGCAACGAAACTGGTTAGTAACGCTATTTGTAGTTCGCGGTAATACTCAATAAGAGCACTTAGAATACTATCTAAACGAACCTTTCATTGTTTGGGTGAAACAATTATTTAATATAAATTTCAACGTGTTAGATGCGCGCCCACATTTTCGGGCCAGCATTGATCAGCACTGCCGAGGGGCAACTTCGAATTGGTGTAGATTAAGGTTGAGAAAAATACTGACTTGCTCCTAGCCCGAATGGTCTTCCCGATCGGCACTTGCTGAAATCAAAATATTTGTGTACAAATTGCTTCAAATGTGCCAGGTAATACATGTAGGTAGCGCCTCTTATGTATTCTGAAATAAGTGTCATTTACAACACAAGTAGGGGTTTTTAATGTCACAGCGCGGCAAAGTTTTCAAATAGTATTTGAAATATATCGCGTCAATTAACATTTCAAAATTTTTTGCAATTGAAATTCGAAGAGATTTATCATTGCAGATGACAATAATAAAAATATTTCGAGATTTTTCTGTTGCGGCATTTCGTAGAAAATAATCAAAATTGAAAAATATGCCGATGACAAGACACTGTGAATTTTATAGTATTATTGCCTTTGCTTGCGACTTGAATAAAACAATATTGTCATAGGTATTTATTATGAAATACTTCATTATACAAATTTAAAAATAATCATTGAAAAAACTCAAACTAAGCCGGAGATATATATTTACGAAATAATAATGTGATAAACTTAAGAAACCTGATTTTATATCAATCAATAGAATGAATTTAACATTGATTCTGGCACTATTCCTAATGATCATCAAAAAGGTTCTTTTTATGGGTGTTTCGTCACTTCCGGTGAAAATATTTTCCACTTTAAAATCAAAATTTAATATGAAAACGTACATTCTTCACAAAATATAAAATACGGGTCCCATAAGCATGTAAGATCTACTAATAAAATACATACGCATTTTTTTTAAGTTGTCAATTTTACTTACCTTAATATTATTATAGCTTTAATCTTTGTGGATACGAATACATTTTTTTCTCTTCATCCAATAATCGGAATAAGCAAAAAAAAAACAACTTATTCAGTCTCATTGTTTTCAAACTTTAATATAGAAAAACCAATAAAACTTCGATACAGTCATAAATGCCGGTGAGTTGAATGGTAGTTGGTTAAATGGTATTTATTTTTAATGAGATTTATGACGGAGTTTCTGTGACCACGCCTTGAGCAAAGAAAACGAAACTTCAACGGCAGTTGTTAAAAATTAAGAATATTACAGCAATGTAACGGTTCGAAAATAGTTTTTATCTTAAATTATATCATATCGCTCGCGAGGTTATTAGTTGTATAAATAGCGACGATGTTTTAGTATAGTGAATTGTAGATCTTCGAAAATGTCTAGTCTTCCAGTGATTTACAAAATTGATTCATTACAATTTACCTACCACACACGCTCTCGACCGTACATTTGTTGATTATAGCAGGAGAATAACAACGTTAAATAGAATCAAAGAAGACGTTGTTTACCCAGATAATTGGTCTTAATTTTGTTCAATAGAAGAAACAAACTTGTGTACCTTAATACCGCTTGAAATGTACAAGGACAAGTCGCAAAATTTAAGCTAATAATAGAAAGTTAATCTTAACTATTGAACCCGTCCTTATATGGCTAGTACCTAGCTATAAATATCTCGACAAATAAGACAGTTTCCATTTAAGCTGAACACACAAACATGCACACACACACATGCTCACAATAGTAAGTTGTCATTCAATACGCTCGCGACCTCAATACCACCTGAGTTACGAGCTCGAAACTTGTGACGAAGCGAACAGAATGTTAATAATTTTAATCGGGATCAGTGTAGTAATGTTTGCCTATGCATGCAGAAGGAAAAAAACTGGGACGATTTTGATGGACGCCGTTACGACGTTATCTCTTTAAGGCAGGATTAGATTTGCTGTGGCATTGTAGATCTGGACTTTGTGTTAACAGATGTTAAGGTTCATTTTGTTTTGTGTTGAAGATAAAACAATTTTTAGTTCACGTCTACCAATCTGGACGACATGACATCCTCTCTTAATATTGAGTTATATTGAGGCAACAGTTTAATTTTCTCGTAATTAAAAACAAATAAAAGTTGTTATATGTTAATAATATTTAAAACTATTGATTTTGTCATCCGAGGAGTTGTTTTGAAAAGTTCACAACTTGAACGCAGATAAAGATACTAAAAATGTGTCTTACTGAACATTCGTTCTTATTGTATGTCACTTGATCATCATTCAGTCATTTTATAAGGCTGGTCATTAAAATATTTCGCCTTATATTATGCATTTAAAATGTAAGATTTCATGTGAGGAAACTATCGCAAACCACTGCAAATTCTAACGTCGTACTTGAACGCAGTCTACTATCAGCTATTTACCCGTTTCATGTTGTCCCAAAAATAAACATTAAAACATCAGAATCAGTATTATCTTTACTGAAACAATATAAAGTCGTTTCGAGTGTAATCTCAAAGGAAGTAAATGTATTGGGTTTTAAGTTTGCGTAGGTGCTTTTTATCTCATCTCTTAGGTCTAAAGGAACTTGAATCTGTCTGTACAAGATATGCCTCGAAAATATATTTTTGTCATTATTTGAAGTTTAAACAAATTAATTAAAAAAAGTAAATTATATTACGTAATGTAATTTTTTTTTAAAGTTATTGTCCTTCCAGATCATAAACTTCCAAGAACAGCAACTAACAAAGTTTCGCACAAATAAGGAAAATATCAGTTGCTTTCTCAATCATATTTATTCAAATTTCACAGTGATTGATTGATGACAACCAACATGGCTTCTTATCTTCCAGATCTCTTCAACGGAAACGCAAGTTTATTTTCCTTAACCGTAATGAGGTCTGGTTTGTACTAAATAGTTTGAATTCAAATCACATGGTTTCACCGTCGAGTCGGGCGAAGTTGGCTATCTGTTTAAAACGCTCATCGGAATTGTTGTTTGGACAGCATATTAACATATGGGTACTGAAATAATATTTGCTTGGAGATTTCGTTCGTGTGTTATCGCCTACAAAGAATAGTTACCGAAATATTTCCCTTTTTTACGTGTATTTTGTACGCTGGGATTTTTTCTTAGGTACTTGTGTATGGCGTTTACAATATATTTACACAAAAGGACTATGTACCTACTAGGTATGTGTTATATTTTGCAGATACATTTGTAAAGGGTTACTTTTCCATATTTCAAACAAATTGTATTGCTAAATAATTCATAAAGAGCTTATTCCTGAAATGCTTTGTTCGAAGAGAAACAATTCGAGTAATTCCAATTTTTGACATTGAACAAAATACTCGGTGTCACAAAGATAATTACGATTTTAAATTATTGTTTTATTACTATTTCTATAAAGCCACAATAATTAAATTTTATTTTTCGCATGCTTGGATTCATTATCAGAAATTGTAAAATTTTCAAAAAGGAGCAGACCAAAAAGTTACTTTTCAATACATTTGTACGCAGTATTCTCGAATACTGTAGTGCAATATGGAGGCCACACTATGCCTGCCACATTCTTAGACTCGAAAGAATACAAAAGCGATTTCTATGGCACTTAGCTTCTTCTCATAAAGTAACAAATAAATATCCATCATATAAGTCAAGGCTCAAGTATTTTAAAATATCATCGCTAGAAAAACGTAGAAAAATTATTGACCTAATATTCTTTTACAAATTAATCCACAATAACATAGACTGTCCACAATTGTTAAGGAAAATCAATTTTAGAGTTCCAAGAAGGATACCAAGAAACTATATTTCACCGTTTGTTCCACCCTTGCGTACCACTGTATTAGGATCTAACGCTCCTGTTCCAAGAATCGTTAAACTAATAAACCATTATAGCCATGAAACGGATGTGTTTTGTAATAGTTTATTTAAATTTCGTAACACACTTATGTCCACAATCACAAATTAAACAAATAAGGTAATTTATTGTAAATCACATTTCTGTTTTATATTAGTTGTAATAAATATATGTATAATGATAATGCTGAAAGAGCATTGTTAAAACCTAAGTAAAAATGTTTGTAATCCACAATATTTGTAATCATAAAATGCACTACTAGCTTAACCTGTATTTATTTATATTTTTTCTATAAGTATGTGGAGTTTACCTGTAATTGACTGAACAATTACTGTATTTCATGTAATAGTTTTAAGTGAATGTTTCGTTGTATCAGTTGTTGGTAAACCTTTAATAAAAAATAAAAAAAATAAATATAAAAAATTTAAACCAGTTAACTAAATATAGAAACCAATTAGTAACACGAAAAATAGCAAAACATCGAAATGTTTTATGTCACGAAGGTGTACGATAAAATCCAGCAAACAGTACGTCAGCTATGTACATAAATACTACGAAACGGAACAGCCAGCACATACGTCATTATCTTAATTCAGATGGCCGATAAGATTGTGTTGTGTGTACGCGATAATGTGGATTTAAGTCTGTTTGCAACTGGCTACTGACTCGGAATTGTCAAAGACTGTTTTATTGACGGAAAAAGCTCTTTTTTATCTCACTCGAATGTTTTTCGATCAAAACTATTCTTCACTCACAGTTGCTTAGTGAAAGAACAATTTTTAATAGGGACCTAGACTTACGGGAAATGGACAATCTAATAGTACAAACAAAAGATTTAGAAACTCCAGTTCTACAATAATTTTAAGGAAGTATCCATCACGTGAAACTTGAGGTGTATCTAAGGTACAGTCGCCAAGGTTCTACCACTTTTGACAATACTTTTTGTGTAACCAAAATAGCTGTAAGGTTGAGTCGGTATCTGTCATAATAATAGGTCTTTACCTATGAAACTGCCGTTTTGCCGTACTGGCCATTTCAAATGAAAATATTTTTTTTTTACTGATAATTCTAATTTCAAATTAATTTTATTTGACAAACATGGAATTCTTTTTCTAAAATCGTCATTTGTTTAATAGTTAGTGTTTTGTTTTCAACGCATTCGAACATTTTTCGTCATCATGGATAAGTTAAAAATTCGAGTAATTATGGAGTATGAGTACCGTCGTGGCAGCAAAGCGGCACAAGCGGCACGCAACATCAACGACGTTTACGGAGCGAACACTACAAACGAACGCACCACCCGTTATTGGTTTACCCGCTTCGGTTCTGGAAATTTTGACCTGAAAAATTAACCCCGTGGTCGTCCGAAAACTTTGGTCGACAATGACGAATTAAAGGCAATTGTGGAAGCTGATGAAACTCAATCCACGGCTGAATTAGCAGCAGCTTTCGACGTTAGCATCAAAACAATATTGGTCCATTTGCGTCAAATTGGCAAGGTAAAAAAGCTTGACAAATGGGTACCCCACGAACTCAATGACCGCCAGCGCGAAGTACGCGTGGAGACGTGCCTTGCACTGCTCAGCAGGCATACAAATGAAGGAATTCTGAACCGCATTGTTACTTGTGACGAGAAATGGATCCTGTTTGACAATCGTAAGCGCTCAGCAAGTTGGTTGGACCCTGGTTCAGCACCCAAACAATGCCCTAAACGAAAACTTACCCCTGGAAAAGTGATGGTCACTGTTTGGTGATCTAACGCGGGTGTAATTCATCACAGCTTCTTGCCAAACGGGACAAGCATTACTGCAGATGTGTACTGTGAAGAACTGAACACAATGATGGAGAAGCTCGCACGTCTCCAACCAGCTTTGGTCAATCGTTCGGCTCCACTGCTCCTGCACGACAATGCGCGACCTTATACTGCACAGCAGACGGTCTCCAAGCTACAAGAGTTGGGGTTGGAAGTTCTCCGTCATCCGCCGTACTCACCAGACCTTGCGCCTACAGACTTCTACTTTTTCCAGAATTTGGATAACTTCTTGGCGGGAAAAAAATTCAATACCCGAGAGGCAGTACAAAATGCCTCTGAAGAATTTGTTGCCTCCCGTCCAGCTGATTTCTTCAAGAAAGGCATCAATAAGCTACCAATGCGTTGGCAAAGATGCATTGATTGCATGGGTGATTATTTTGATCAATAGAAATAAAAAATATATAAAAAAATTACGCTTCATTTATTTCGTGAAAAACGGCAATTTCATAGGTAAAGACCTAATATTATTACAAGTTGTTTTATGACGCCTACCCTTTACGTGGTAAGTATTGATGTGAGACAAAAATTTGCTAAATATAACTAATCAAAAGATTTCTAATACCGTTTTTTATGGTTTCTCTTTGCTCAAAATGTTTATACTCCATTCATTACTCACCGAAATACAACTACCCAGTTGTATTTCGGTGAGTAATGAATTGAGTATAAACATTAAAAAAAAAAAATTTTTAGTAACATATTTAAATAGTTTATCTACAGTAAATAAATATTGCAGATGTAACTTTCAATAGTTTACTAGATACAGCGAAATGTTTGAGGAGCCGCTGCAAGTCGCGAAAAAACGCTCCATCCAAAACAGCGAGTTGTGACGTCACAACGTATAAATCATACTAAAAATTGTATGGGCGTTTGGATAAAATATAATAGTTACGTAGATAGTGATAATGTCATAATAAAAATTGTTATATTTAATGTCAGTAAGCTAAAAATATTTAAAAGTACATATTTAGTAAAAAAAAATGCTTCTTTTTTAAACTTTCTAATCTATATAAAAAACGGCGTCAACTGAACTATAGGTACCTATCCGATATATAAAGTAATATAATTTATGGGAGAAGGAAATAATTATACGGTTCACTTGCTGTAAGAAAGAGATATCTATGTAGTTCGTGACGTTGCTTAGCACTAATTAATCGCGAGCGTACGTGACGTAGTACGTAAATGCAACTCTATAGCGTTGTCTCTTTTACTCCCACATACAAAATCATATTATATCTCGCTCTTCGAGTTTGTTGAAATGAATGACCATGTCAATTTTAAAACGTCACTTTAAATAGTAAAATAAAATAATAAATAAGATAAAAAAATAGTACTGACGCATACAAAGAAACGTTTATTCTTTCTTTAAAAGTAACAGTGTAGGTAATAAGTACACTGTCTTAACACACAAGAAGGCATTGTACGGTATTAAAAACACACAATAGGGTTGCACAAGACTAAGTATGGCGGGCAATTGCCTTGCATTTGCGTCGCCATTATTGAGAGCGGACGACTTGTCTGTATGTAATATGTCATTGGATGGAATGAGATTGGGTAGCGCCCATTGACAGAATGTAACAATCGTATGAATTGTGTAGAAAGGGGTGAAACATTCGATTTTTTTTGCTGTATTTGTATGTATTGGTAGGAACGGTATGAGCTGGGCGCCATTTTTCCTCAACAATTATCCACAATATATGGGTAGTGCCCTTAAGACTGCGTCTTCAACAAAGTTGTGGGGGCGCAGAAGGACAAGGAACATGAAGTTAAACTCACAGGTTTGATGGGATAAGAAGCCTTAACCTGAAACCCTCTATATTTTAAACCCCCGACGCAAAATATAGGTTTTTTTAAACTTTTTGCTGACAGACGGGAGTTTTTTTTTTGTTTGCAAATAGGTAACATTGAATTAGTTAAAGAAATCCACAATCCAAACAAACAAATCCAACAACAATATAATTTTTATATTTTTTTCGAAAGAATGAGGTACCTTACGATTTTGAATGATTTCTGTGTAGTATTTAATTTTAAATAAATTCACGGAGTAGTTATATTTTTTCTATAATACCTGTAACTAACAACTCTACAATTTTCTATGGACCCTTGTGACAGATATCTATTGTAAATTTTGACATGATAGTTTAAGCAAAGAGTAAAAAATTAAATTAAAGAGTAAAAGTTGATGCTACTCGATGACGTCATTTACAGGTTGAGAGTCAAGTTAATTAGCGTATTATCGTTAAACTTTGCTCACTCCCATTATTCTGCGAGTTGTTACCGATAAAGTATATTATAGAAAAAAGATGTCTCCAAATGAAATGTCTACGAATTAGAATCTCAAATTTTTTCTTAAATACCGAATTATAAGTGTAAAAAAAGAATACCGAGTAGGTACTCTAAAGTATTAAAATTATCTGATTTCATAGTACTTTCTAATTATGCGGAGTTTGCTAAGGGATCTCTGCATAATTCCGTTAAATAATTTCCGTGCATCGTATATTTCTAGACCCGTCGTGTAATTAAAAGTTAAAGAATTTTAATACTCTCATGATCGAGTTACAACACATTTCCGTTGAACAGCGGACATTGCCACTTAGTAATAAATATAATTATTTAGCCACCTTTTAAGTGCACTTCAAAAGATTACATTACAAGGTTATGTTTAAACTGGTGTCTAAAATTATAAACGTCACTAATACAAGTTTTGTTATACTGGGGTTAACAGGTAAGAATAAAGATTGTGATGAACGCCTAGAAGAATTTTTAAAATCACGAATGTACTGTCATAATTTTAGGATGAATTTTCATGAATTCTTATTTGTGCTCTCCTACTTTATAAAATAATACCTAACCATAAATAGTTTCATGTTTATAGGTTGACTGGTTCAGGCTGTGCGTTAGCAGTTAATAGGTATATTATTATGTTTTATTTTGGGTTTCTTCCTACATTTGACACTTTAGCCATTCCCCAACACAAGGGGCTCTAGCCATATTGCAAATGTCACTTCTCTATTCACTGTCTACAATCGCTAACGCTTTAATGTCTGAGGTATGGAGTTGAATTTTCTTAGCATTTATGGTGTTCTTTGTTACAGAAAAGTATTCTAATATTCCGAAGCTTGCCTTAAGATCACTTTATTTTATTCACTGCTACTTTTCAGAACTGTTGAATTTGAAATCATTACAGGCTTTGAAGTACCCAAACACAAGTCTGTTTCAATACTTTCTGTAGCAGACTGTACTTCAAGTCTTTAGGTCTACTGGTTTTACATATCTAATTATTTATTACCTTTTAAGTAAGTGTCGTACTTAGATAAGAGGACAAATTGCTATGACAACGGGCATCATAGTCTCAGAAATACCGCGTGTAATTAAGTCAGTTAATCCGAGGTTGTATACGTAACTTGTTGAGGTTGCAGCTCACATACTCTTAACTATGCTTGTATGGTGTATTTAGAAGTAGTAAGTTCAATGTGTGTTGTGTCGAGAAAGTGCAATGGAAGGCCAACTTGCGTACTTCAGAACTAGCCGATGCTGAGCTAGGCACTGCTCTGAACCAGCTAGCACTAGGGTGAATATTGCTTTATATCTCTATCAGTTCAACAGGAATAGAAAGTGACGGAGAGACATTGTAACCAAATACCCTCTAGCCCAATTTGTGCAAGTGGGCCTAAGTATGCTATAAATTAGTTTTAAGATCAATACTATGAAATAATTGGTCAGTTTTGAAATTTTTTTGTTTAGTCCGGCCTAGACTCCCAGTTCAGGGGTCAGTGATATACATGCAAAAATAGTTTTAGCCCGTGGTAACTTCTTTTTTGTGTCAGTGCAAGACGAATCTTGAGGTTTGTAAATTTAGCACTGGGCTCGTACTAGCCCAGGACTAAGTGTAGTTGCGCAAGTGGCCCTAGGTATTATTTTAGGTAGTCGTTTCACCTTGTCTATCCTTGTCTGTCCTTGACAATCTGGCGCCGCCGTAATAAAGGACTTGAATGATTGTATGTGAGTGAGATGTCGATAGACTCGTCTGGATTGTAGGAGTTCCTCAATCATATCTCGAGCATTTGGTTTGAACGTTTCAGAAGATATTCTTAAGCCCACTTGCGCAGATCTGAGCTATAGCCGGTTAGTACGTTAAAATCTTCCTCCGTCCCTTTCTATTTCTATTGAAGTGATAGAGACATAAAGCAATATTTAGCCTTATGTTGGCAAACTTAGAGTTCCGCAGGTGGGCCTTACAGGATTTGTTATTTTGCTAAATTTATTCCTTGTGACTATGCGACAGCACTATGTGACTGGAAAACTCTTCTGGTTGCACCAGTACACCCAGATATGCTCACAACAAAACTGTACTTTGCCAAAATGTTTCGTTACTGTAATACATCATATAATTGTCATCCTATATTTGCATCTATAACTTCATTAAGTGTTATAAATGGAAAATGTAGAAATAATTCAATGATATAAAATATCTGAAATACTCTGACGTATTCCATGTTTTTTAAGAAAACAATCTTCAACTGCTCGGTTAGTTTCCGACGGCGGCTGTACGCCAACAACTATTTATAGTTTGCTCGCTTTGAAGTAAATTATAGATACCTTAAACCGCGGATCCATTGAAGCGGATCTTGGAAAGTATAATTATAATGTTGTTTTTGAATCTTGGGATTCGGATTTTCAATATTTCATCGGAACAATTCTCGCGCTCACGCATATTTTCTTGTTTGTACACTGGACAGCAAATGGTTTTTAAATCACATTTTGTTCGCTGTTCTTTGGACTCCACATCTTAACATTTCTTCCGGCAGCCCTTTTTTCTTTTCCGTCTACCTATAATATCTTTAAAAAGCCAAAGTTTCTACGAGCCCCAATGCAAAAGAGGTCGTCTATTGCCAAATATTATACAAATACAATACAACTCGAAGTAAAATGTAGATAAAATTTTACTTTATAAGGTCAATAAATACATAATAATATAAATACACAGTGAACACAATGAAGTTTATGTTTAATTAAAAAAATATATATATATTTTCGTCCTTAAATAAAATATAATAATTTCTAAAATAATATAATAACCATCCACGCAATAAACTTCTTCCATCGCATTCAACGACGCAAAATAGTTCGTCAACCACTTAGTGGCGTCATCTTTAGCATCGATCACGGCCTTTATTCTTCGTGGCATCGTTGCTACCGATTCTTGACATTGTTGTGTAGTTATGGAGTCCTAGACAGATTTAAGTTTTTCCTTTAGATTGCTTTTAGACCTTGCTGGATACTTGCGCAGAATTTTCTTTGTTTTTCACCATAGGGTCTCAATCCGTGACAAATCTGGACTACTTGACGGCCACTCCATTGTAGGGATCTGATTCATGTTAAACCGAGGCTTGGTTGCCCTCGCAGTGTGACAGGAAGCACCATCTTTTTGAAAGGTGTAGGCATTGCGATGTATCAACGTTGGAATCCCGGGCACGAGACTTGTTTCCAGAAGGTTTTGGTTCTCTACATTGACAGTTCCTTCTACTAAATGTAGACAACCCTAACCTTGTGCTGACATGCAGCCCCATATCATTACCGATCCAGGAAACTTCACTTTTCTTTTAATACAATCGATATGGAATGTTTCTTCTTTATTTCTGATAACCTTTTCCGTACATCTCCGATCAAATTTAGATACATCACTCCATATTATTTCACGCCACTGGTCTGCAGTCCAATCATGATCTTTAGCGAATTTCAGCCTTTTTTTTTTCTTCAAGGCGTGAGTAAAGGTTTCTGTTTAGCACTATAAAATCCATAGTCCAATCGTTTTATGACCCTCTTGCAGGTACCGAAAGATACATCTTTGTGAATCATCTCTCTCCACTTCAAAGTATATTCTCCTGCGCGGGCATGACGATTATTTTTAATGATCTTCTTTAAATCTTGATTTTCAGCTTCGCTTGCGATTCGCGGGCGACCAGGTTTCTTCAAACATTTAACCGTGCCATTTTTTCCGTGATGTTTGATGATGGTCTGAACTTTCGATCTTGGTAGGAATATGTCCAAATTATGGTTTTTTATATGTTTGGAAATGACAGTGACGCATCATGTGATTTTTATTTCTATTTTCAAATCGAGTTTTACTCATTTTTCTATAAAAACAGGTAGAATTGAGACATGGACGAACTCTTTTGCATCTGTTTAAGAACTAAAGTTCGTTCGCGTTAAGAATGCAATGTTAGTTTAAGTCATCGATGCAACTATAGATAGATACTACTAGCCAATGAGATTACCGTATTATAAAAAGTTTTATTACTGTCGGTGATGCTATTGGCTAATGCTGATACGATTCTTAACGCGATCGAACTATTTTGAGTTAGTCGTAGCAAATTAAAGTGCCCACAAATACATGTTTTAGTAAAAGAAGTTTTTCTTTAAAAGTGCCTAATTAACAACAATAAGATGAAAATTGTACCCTATATTATTATTTTTTCAAAGACCTGTTTTATGAAAATGTAGTTAAATTGAAAACAGGCAACCTTTGCAACATATGACTGGACGAACTCTTGCATTGCGGCTCGTACAATACCTTTCATTACGATATAGCAGTAATGATGATGTAAATTGGTTTCTCGTTCCAGTCGTACGAGCGCTCCAACCTAGCCGACGCGTTGCTCCCGCGCAGCGTGAACGACGGCGAGCTGATCATCCGACAAGGCGACTCCGCCGACGGCATGTACTTCATCGAGGATGGCACCGTCAGCATTCGCATCAAGCGCGAGGACAATGACGAGCATGAGGTCAAGCGGCTTGGTGAGTCCGCCTTGTTTAAATAGGCATTAGCTTAATATGTAAATAAATTATATTAATAATTATTTAATTAAGAGTTCAAGTTTGGAAGCCAATTTAGAATCTACTGTTCCATTGAGATCATCTTATGTATATAAATAATTAAATGGAAATAAATATCTATAGTTTTGAGCTTTTCGCGAGTAGAATAAGGTTTGTGCATGAAGTTCCATTTTATAAAGCCACAGACGTAATTAGAGGGACATGAGTAGATAAACGGAACAGAGACAAGCTTCTTAAGAACGTGAAAAATTGTTACCTATTTTGGTAGGGTTGTCACAATAGGTTAAGACAAATTAAACAAAGCATTTGTTAAATAGTTTCATTATTCAGTATGATAGAATACTTTACAAACTACTTACTCTAATAATTTTCTTTTATAATTTTTGTTCTTTAATAATTTATTGTTTCTTTTGATGGTGTGGTAAATTCTGAATTTAACATATAGTTTTTTCAAGTAATCTAACGGGAAATACGCACATGGAATATCAAATTTATAATTTATATTTCATTGGCAATATAGACAATATTGATTTCAATTCAGTTTTATTTTTTCTAGAATTATTCATACACACATTACAATAAACAACCATTACTAATAAAAAATACTACATTTTTACATTAAAATAATCAAACTTGCAACTAACAAAACAAACAACGTGCGTCGCAATGACCCTGAGATTGTCAACTGGCTGTGCCTTTTATCAATGTCTTTTGACCTGTCTCGCCGCGTACGTGACAAGCGGCCAGTGGTCACGCACACATGCCCCGCGTGCTTGTAGTATTGCAACCGATTCGTGCGGTTGTATGGAGCTTTGTCTCTGTTCTGTTTATCTACTCATGTGTTAGAGGTACAGAAATAGCATAGATTAACAAACAGTTCAATATTATAAGAATGTTTAGACTTCAAATAGCATACGAATGAAAACATTTATCACTACGAGTTTATCAACAGAAACGAACTCTATTTATTGTGTTCTGCTTTTTATAAAAGTTATGATGGGAAACTTAATTCAATTAAATGTATTTTTTTTTGCAAAAAATACATAAAATTTTAATAATCCCGAGAACAAGTTCGCAAAGCTGTGCTCCACTACAACTGCGTCCGTTGCCATTTGTAAAAATTTAATTTAATTTTAAGTAAAATTATTAGTATTCTTTTTTATTAAAAGCGGTTTTCATCCAGGCAAGGGCGATTATTTCGGCGAGCTCGCACTGGTGACTCACAAGCCACGCGCCGCTTCAGCTTACGCCGTCGGCAACACCAGGGTTGCATGTAAGTAGAAATATACTTTCACTACAAGATACAGTCAATTTTGTATTTTTTTGTGTCGCTCATTAGTCAATTCCTAATGCTGAAATCTATAGAGTGCGCTAAGACTTATCTCGGCTAAGTGCTCAAACAAAAAGCAACTCTATTTTGTAATATACTTGTTTTCTGATTAAAAAATGAATAAGAAATTATATTCTATTAAGCTTAGTTTGAGGTAGTAAAGTTTCTTTGTTAAGATCTCGTTTGGTTTGTGGCGGTAGTACAGTCATTCCGATTTTGTGTTACGGTCAAAAGAACAGGGACAGCCAGAGCAATTGTTGTGACGGTTGGTGTGTGCGGTTTGAGAGTGTTCGTCGTTTGGATAGTTTGGAGAGGGGAGACTTGCCGAGCTAACAGATAAGAATAATTTTATATAGACATTTTATTTATCTATTCGTAGGTATTTCAACACCTAATTACGACTTAAAGAGACATTGAATATTTATTTAAAAAAAATTATACCAGTGAAGTTTCTTGCCGGTTCTTGTTCACGAAGGTCTTACCGAACTGGTGGTCGAGTCATGCTTTATTTGACGTCAATAAGGACAATTAATTGTCAACGGTAAGAAATAAATATCTGAATTTGAATAACTGGAACAAAGGCAATGTCAACTGAAGCTTACGGCCGGCAACGCTTCATCAGTCGACATAATACAACCATTTTGAATAAATAAAACACCTACCATTAATGACGTCTCTGACTGCGGATGCCACTTACCATCAGGTGCGTCGCTTAATCCTTTTCCGGCTATGAATATAGTAAAAAGCAGTCATTTTATTCTATCTATTAAACTTACTTAACCATTTCTTAGCTAAATGGGGAAATACATAGCCACTTTGTTCTACAGTAAATAGAACAAGGCCGAAACACATTCTACAGCCGTCTTGTCAAAATTTTGTTTTTCAGCACTATGTGTTCAAATCACCAGTTAAAATCAATTATACAATAGACTATGCACTATAAATTGTCGGAACAGATTATTAATTGAAGATCTGATGGACTATGTATGTGCTAACTTTTATATCACTATTTCTGTAATTTTACTGGCTGACCCAAAAAACATTTAGTTTTTAATATTGAAATCATAATATTTTTTTTAACTCTATCCCGTAATAATTATTGTATGGAAATACTTCGTATGGAACTAATAATACTAAAACGATATTAAAATAG
Organism: Marasmarcha lunaedactyla; assembly: GCA_923062675.1. Taxonomy (NCBI): domain Eukaryota; kingdom Metazoa; phylum Arthropoda; class Insecta; order Lepidoptera; family Pterophoridae; genus Marasmarcha; species Marasmarcha lunaedactyla. The sequence goes on along the minus strand of OV281352.1, from coordinate 18,300,621 downwards.
TGAATATTAATATAAAACATAATTTTTAATTCTAAATTTCATTAACTCCAGACATTTCACACTCATCCGATGAATCATTTGTGTTAACTATAATTTGTTCTGATATCTATCCAAGGCCTCATCCGTGCCTTGAAATTTATTTTCCTCTTTAATAGCATGTAGACAAACATTTTGCTATTCCTCTAAAGCTACGCTATTAAATTTTTCCTCAGCTAATGTCATTATAGCACATCGTCATCTTGCCTCATTTTGGGACGGAATTTTTCACTATCCGCCATATATTTTCAATAGGATTAAACTGAGGATGATATGGTGGTAAATGGAGCACAGTATGACCGTACTGTTGTAATATTTCGTCTTAGGGTTCTAGGTAATCTTAGGGTGTTACCACACCAATCGACGTTGCCTGTTCTGTGCTACCATCGATTGGTGTGGTAGCACCCTTATGCTCTATAAATCTCACCTTATTTTATAGAATCAGTTCATATAACTGAGGCTTAATCATGTTCGATGAATGTTCAATATTTCTAAACGTCAGCCAGTCAATAATTTGCTGATTTTTTTTTTAAATCAGAATTCGGTGCATGATTTTGAATTGAATATGATAGGGTGCATTATCAACAACAACAACACTATTAGTTTTAAGGTTGGGTATTAATTGCGTTTGGATCCACTTCGAATAATTATCATAATTCGTATTATCATAGTAATCACCACGTTTTGGTTGGCTTTAAACATGAGCAAGGCATTCGGTACAACAAAACCATCCATTCCGCTGGTATGTGATGTATATTTATATAAGTTTCGTCGGTAAAAACAATTGGTCGATTTGTGCACGATATTCTGCATTTTTTATGAGATAGTTAATTCGCAAGTATCTAATTTCGTGCTTTTCCATTAGCAGTTTGCGATTATCTTCCGTTGCTTTCCATTTAAAACCTAATGAGATGACGTGTTTTCGTAACGTCTGCAGTAACCTTTATAATCTATTTCTTCTGTAAATTTTGCTTGTATTATTTTCATCGTCAGAAATTCTTTATTTGTAATGTGAAAGTTGTGAATCGTTCTCCGGATTACTTGTTGATCAAAATCGTCTATTATAATCGTAGGCTTCAGATTTCGTTTCTTTTTATGTGATTTATAGGTTGGTCCCTGTTCTGAAGAATGACCTTTCCTTTCTGATAGGACCTTTCTGACTGAAGTCAATGATATTCCGGTTTATATAACAACTAATTGAGCGGGCGTCACAATACTGCGCGTATCGCTATTGCATTCATTTTCGAAATATTTGTACAAATTATACAAAATGTCTTTAGTTTGCAAGTCAAAGGCTCGACCATGTTTAACATCGGAACCATTTTTAATTAATGACTTTACAATAATAACACTGTACGATAAATATTATAAACCATAAGAATAAACCACAAATAAAATCCATTCATTTATTAACTCTTTCAGGCGCACTTTTATTTGCTTTACGATTTTGATGAAATTTTTACAGATTTACTTTAAGGTATTGTTATATAAAAATTAAAACTACAAAATCCATCCGCAGGCTTTTGAGAAATATGGTAGTCGATATTCTTACCACCGCTACGGTCAATAGATTCACATGTATGAGATCGAGTTTATTTATTATAATATATGAAATTGTAAATAATTACAACTATCTTAAATATTAATTATTTTTATGAAAGTCTTTGAAACAAGACTTATTCTTCCCTCTATAGAGAGGAACTTTACAAATAGAGCACTGCCAGACAGTGCGTGCTGGAGCTTTTTTGGTGCTGCATTTACAGCACCGTCTTGATGTACCTCTTTCGGGCTGGTGGCGACTACTTTCCAATCGGATCACCTCGGGGACTGATGGCTTTGACTTTTTTTATAATAACTGGCCTCGGAGAGGATACTCCAGATTAGTTGCTAAGCACTGAATTAGGGCGATGTCTGTTCATATACGCTGGGACCAGCAGACCTTGATAAACCGCACGTCGGAACCCCTTTAAAACTAACTGGTCTAAATCAGGACGTTGTCCTTTTTTAATTTAGGAAATTGAGTCTAGGAAATGAAAAAATATTCGATGCCACCATTTTATGGATTTTCTATCCACCGCATAGCTGCTCTTCAGCTGGTCGAACTTGTCCACATAATTCCTGTTGGCGTTGTAATCACCAACGACCTCTGGGCAATACACTTCCCGTAAATCCCCGTTCCGCTCTATGCGGGAAACGATGGTGGGATCGAAAAAGTTACTGAGCAGGTAAATACTTCGCTTGTCCTTCCATTTCAAAATGCCTACGTTGGTGTCGCTTATGCGATAGTCATGCTCACCTCTGTGCAACTTATTATCATCTTTTAGTTTTGGCAGTAAATTTATATTGGAATTTACTGTGCCGCATGAATAAATAGTATCCCGTAGTAAATCAACTTGCAATTGATAACTATTAAAATAGTTATCGAAGTAAACCTTGTGGTTTTTGCTTTTGAGGTCATCACAAAATTGCGTGTGACACAGGCAAAGCGAATGATGTACTTGCACTACTTTCGTTTCTGGTACCTACCAAATTAGACAACGGAACGTCATCGTCTAAATCTGACATAGGTGAATTAGGTGCTACCAGAACGTTGGTCGATTTCACCATCTTCATCGGAACCTGAGCCTTCCACCAAGAAAGTTGCAACAGCTGAATCATCTAATCTTCGAAACATTCTGAAATCGAAACATGAACGTAAACAATGATTATAATAAAATTTATGATTATTTATTTTTAAATATAATGTACCAGACTATATAAACTATATCAAGTTACAAAATAGTTTGTTATGAATAATCATCGCGCGAAACGATATACAAAAAACCGTTATAACTGGAGAATTGAAAACATTACTTGGGTTGCAGTGGTCGATAAACAAACCACTTTTAATAATTGAAAAAAAAGGCATAATACTAATTAAACTACTTATTATTATCAATAATTATTAAAATGTAACTAATAATTGAATGTTTATTATGTTTATTTCATAAAAACAATTTATATAAAGTAACAATCAACATGATTCGAAAACAGCTACATTAGTGAAGACTGTGTCGCAGCTGTTTACGCCCGGGTAATGAGGGACCGCAAAAATAATATTAAAAATCCAGCACTTACCTGCTTTAATGATTTTCAAATACAGAACTCAAAGAAATAGACCTCACAACAATTAGCAATATTTATAAATATAATAATTTTTCTTTTTACATTTCTTTATTGACTTTTAATTATCAATATATTTTCTTCTTCAAAATGTAAGGAACCTCTTTTTTCTGACTATACAAGGAAATTTAAATTTCAAGTTTAGAATTCCTGCAAATATACAAATACTACTACAAATGCGTCTCGAAAGTAATTTACCTGTACACCTTTTTATGCCCAGCTCTCATTGATTTTATTGCTAATCGAAATGTATCGTTTTCAATGAATATATTTTAATAGATATATATATAAAACAAATAAAATGATTGAATAAATCTTCCAGTCCTGGACGTGGAAACCTTCGAGCGCCTGCTTGGGCCCTGCATGGAGATTATGAAGCGCAACATCGACGACTACGACGAACAGCTCACCAAGATCTTCGGCGACAAGACCAACCTCACCGACGTGCGATGAATCAATCGTTCGTGACATTCCCCCTTCGCTTACACTACGTAATCTAACCCGGGTCGCGCTTGATGTGACACGTTGGTCGGCTATAGATCGCTTGCAAATTATATTGTTCCTCCATTTATTTGTATTGGACTGAGAGACAGTCAAAATAAGATGAGTAAGTAAGCCTTTGTTGAGATATTCCTTAGTTGTTTGTAACTTGGGCTTGGTATTATAGAAAAATGTAGTGGATTAGGGAAAAAAATATATAGAACCTTTTAAATTTTTGTGTTTGTTAAAAATTAACATTGTTAAACAGCTTCTGTTTGAAATAAAGGTTTACTATACAAAGGAACTAAAAACTGAAGAACACTAAGCCAACCAACGGAAGCACACTTCTATAAATGTTAAGTTGAAATATTGAAAACTGCTGATTATTATTTATATTGTTATTTATTTACTTGTGTATAATTTTGTAAGTTTAAATATGAATTTAAGCCAAGTGTTAATTTTTAATTATTTACAGTTTTCAATATTTCTGTACTGACATCTACCTGATTGTAATTTTTTGCTGTTCTACTGTTTAACCAAGAGGTTATGCTGATAAACATTTGAGAGTTTCTAAAATCTGTTAACTCTATCAAGCAATGTATAAAATATAAAAATATTTTGAAATCAGTATAATCTGTGGTATAACCCAAATTAATGTGTAAATATACTAATCAATTGTAATGTGGCTTACATACTGATTGGTCTTGTAAATCGCAAATAACTAAAACAGAACATTCAAAAGTCATTCTTAAAAATCAAATTTTCTCATTTCAAAATGTTTCAAAGTAGGTAAAAGATCAAAGTGCCATTTTTACCAACAATTTCATAATATGATGTGTGATTACGTGTTGTATGGAAGGAGAAATGATTATAAAAAACGGAGGCTCAATAATGTTGCATTCGTCGAATTATACGCTTATTTTAGATAGAAATATGCCTTAGTAGCTATGTAAATATAAGGGACAACTCTTGGATGCTGATAGTCAACAGTTATTGGAAAAACATTTTTATTTTGCTCATATTTTGTGCCATTATTGTTTTAATTATTTAACGATATTTTTAGAGTAATTATTAAAGTTCCTAAAGTTTATTTATTGTGAATTTGCTTTAAACTAAAATATTTGAAGTTATTGTTTTTTCTAAAGTCAACAACGACAAACAATTTGCTCATTTTCTTTTAAGGCACCAGCTTTTTCCTATAACTGTTTCCTAACAGTTAGATGGGTAAAATCTTTGAAGGATTTAAGTATGTATTTACGTGAAAGGGTAACAAAGGCATTAGTCATAAAATTTACTGTTAACATGTTTCTATGTAGTGTTGACGGGATGCAATATTATTAAGCTTGCTATCTCATAACTGACCTCTTTTCTCACGCTTTTGCAAACATTCTTAAATTATTACTATAAACTTTTATTTAAAAAAACTTAGTTTAAAGTAAAAATTTGTGATGTATGTATTTTTTATTCCATGTGAAATTTAACACCTAGGATTGATTACAGCAATTTTGGTGAAATGTAATCAAATGATAATACGAAAGTATAGTTTTATTTGAGAGTGTATTGCATATAAAGAGGCCCGTTATCTGAATATTTTCTGCCGTTCTTTCTCATTCAGGCTTACCTGGATTGAAAGTATCCAATGAGAAATAAAATTATTTCGTGTTTAGATGAAATCTATTCACTCTCCGATACATTATTTATTTCCTAGTATGTATATTGAGAATTTAACAGAATATTATTAAATGCCAAATTAAATATACATTTTATGTAAATGTCTGCTGGATTTCATATTGGCATAAAAATGGACCGGGCATAATTAAAGAATGGGTAAAATTATCCAGAGTTTCTATTATTATTTGTTATGTTGAAATATTTTAGTTTTATAATTGCAATTCTATTAATGTAAATGTAAAAGTAAAATTAACAATTTGTTAAGGGGGATTTTATGTTTTCCATTTATTAATGAAGGATATTTGTTTTCAATCGCTTGTTTGTCTTGTAGAGAGTTCCTATTGTTTTATTTGGTCTTTTAACATATATTTTAATAGATCTGAGGCGCGATATTTAATCGTGACCTTTAGCTGGAAAAATAACGGTTATAAAATGGGAAGTATCTTAATTTTTTGTTGGAAACAAGTTACTAAATAATCGCGTGGCACTACTTTGTTTGTGGGTTTGAGTGTTTGTGTGTTGGAAAGTGAGCCGTGGATGTGACCACCGAGTTATTTATTGTGGACACAGATTAGTGTAGACAGGGTCAAGTTCCATCTACATGCTTAAGGTACCACAGCACACCCTCAGGTAGATTATTCCAGTATTATTTAAAATGAGATAAAAGGAAAATATCAAGAATTGTTTATGATTCCAGCCAAAGTAGTTGATACAAGATGATCATGTTCTAGCACTAAATATTTAAGTCTATTTACATTGTAGTAGTTAGTTTTTCTCACTTCTTATTGTAATTTAAATTATGATATTTATTAGATTAGGTAAATTTTACTGCATAGTAGTATCCTGAGGGTCGGGTTATAATTTAACACCATTTTGTGTACAAATTATTAATTTAGCTGCCATAGAGAATTTTTATTAGTTTTTATTAAAATTTATTGTTTTATTTTTTTTATTGTTAGTTAATTGTAGAAATTCAACATTAATTTGTCATTTTTCTTTGAAGCTTTCTTTTTTCTACTAACCGACTTTTGCGCGATAATTGCTTTGTATTAGCTAATACATTCCCTCGTTGCTGGTTAACGATATATTTTTATATAAAAAATTTTTTTGTTACTGATTTTAAAATTTTATTTATATTGCCTCTGTAGAAGTTTCCTCTTCAAGTGCCTATCTTAACAAAACCATATGCAGATGTAGCCTACTTGGACATCGTCGAATCGCCAAGTTCATTGCTTGATATTTTACAAATGTTTGATGATGTCGAAGTTGCATAGATCTATTTGATTAACATTATTTTTGTTTTCTCAAATACAGCATTATGACTGGAACTGCCTTCTTCTAGTTGTGAAATTGTAAAGTGTCGTGATTTTGTGCATAACTTTAGCATCAGTATCTATCCAACTGACCAAACCTGTGAAACAAATTTAGTTGATTACTATATCCAATTTGACTGAAACTAAACAATGTTCTGTCAAAGAAACAAGAGCTGTTTTAACAGTTAAGGTTTATTAAAAACTAGTAAACGACTTGATACATGCTCAAAATTTTACAAGAAATTTATAATTGGAAGTTTAGAATTCTTTGACAGTTCAATAGTAAAAAGATACTAGACTGAATTTTTCATCTATTTGTATGAACTTACATTTGAACTATAAGTTTATTATTGAGTCAATCCGGTCTGATAGCTAAGTTGCTTTACCATGTGGTTTTGCCTTCTGATGCCTTTGTATGTTGTTTGATATTCCCTTATGTAACAATGTGTTATTTGTACAGGAGGTGGTGTCGTCACAGCCGCATATAGTATTTGTGTGTTCCCGATATATCAAACCCAGTAGTTAATAATATCGTGCAATAACTATTGTCATTATACATAATATATATGTTGTTTACATCATTAAAATGTGTTAAATTTTTGTCAGTGTGAAATTTATTTATAGATAAAAAATATAAAATAGAATAAGATAAATGTTTCTCTTTATACTGATGTTTGAAATTCTTGGAGGCATCCTCAGTGGTGCGTTTACTGTAAACTACACAATATATACATATATTCGGTTTATTATATAGAAGCACAAATATAATTGTAATGTAAAGCGCGAGATTTGAGTTGTATGTTTGCTGTCTTCCAAGGACGCACAGGTCGCATGAAATTAACGCGGTTAAGGTGGCGCTATCTTTTATGTTGTTTGGTATTCTGATATGAAATTGATAATTACGCTTAAATGTAGCGTAATTTTTTATAAAATTACTAGTCATCGGTGTCTAAAGTAGATTTGTAACCTGAAGAGCACGTGGATGCGCCGTATAATAATCACTCTATTTAGCTGTAAGTCATTCAGATCCATGTATATGAAGCATATCAAGAGTGGTGTAATCATTACTATTTGCACTACATACAAAATTATTATGTACCTACAACCGGTAGTCAGTTGAGAACTAGTACCGCTTTTCCCACGTCATGAGCTTACCCTGTACATTTATAAAATTATGTATCGTAAAATGTTAGAAAACTGATTATATTTGTTTGTAGATCTAATACCAGGTGTTGTTTTTTTTTTCTTACAGCTCTAAGTCCCCTAGAATAAGTGTGCTTGTTTAGTTGACTTTCATATTTTTCTAACCAAAATACGTTTTTATTTATAAGTTCATAAATTACAGAAGTTCAAGTAACCACATAGGACTTTATACTTTACCTTCAGGTGCTAGACAGGACGTGTTTAACCTTATCGCGAACCTTATATCGAAAACCTAGAAGAACATGTTGACCAGCTTCATGTGTCTATTTAGCTATTTTTTTATAGTCTCCAATTCTCCACACAAAATTGGCAGCCGACCCCTAGGATTTGCATTAACATTTTTTTCCATTTTCACTGTATGTTGTCTGTGGAAAAGTTGGTCAGAATTGTGGTTTGAGCTCATGTGCCCATTTGCCGAGCAGTAAAAATGTCGCCCGGTTGTTGGTAACTACCCACGTAGCTGTATTCTACGTAGTTGCGGGTGAAATCTGCTTCGTGAGGCTTAATTTTCACCAAACATTCGTAGACATGGGCGGTGTGCAAGAAAACAAAGGCGTAAACAAAGCTTTTGAGTAATCAGCTTATCTATAGTAGTACTAGATCTAGTATTAGAATAGCAAGTAAAAAAGTACCAAAAGAGGCGCAGGTCAGGCTGACAAAGCCTATTATAAAGTTCTTTTACATCTAGCCAGAGACTAGTAAATAACTATAGACTGACCATCTCCTTACAAAAATTCGTGACTCGGAAAAAGCTCAAAATCCAAGCTATTACTAGATGTCGCTCTCAAATAGCTTGGACCAACCTTGTCGTCTTTAATTTTTATATGAATTATTGACGAGAAACGTAATGCAAAATATTTGTTTGTTAATACGGACTAAACCTGCTAGATGGCGTTGTCAAATAACCTGAAACCTTAGCAAGTAAATAGTTGAGTTCATTCCAGGCCCTCAATAAGCTTTTGATTTCAGTACTTTACGCAAAAAATGACTATACCTTAATTTTTATAACATTTTATAATAATTACTAAAAAGAAAGTCAGAACCAAATTATGTATATAAATATATAAAAGACATAAAAGCAAATCAAAGAATATGTAACTGCGTGCATCTTTACCGATAGAGACAAGGTTCTCGAACTATAGGTGAACCATTATGGAAAAAGAAATACTTGAGGGAATCTTTATGATTTAAAATAGATGACATAGATATTCAGTTGTATTAATTACTTTAAAAAGTGTCAAAATCATAACATATTAAATAATATCACAAAAAATATATTTGTCAGCTTTATAGTCAAATATTTTATTTTGTGCTTTTTATTTGTTTGGATTGGATGTGCGAAATTATTTTCTTTGATCGGCACGAGTCACTGTAGGCGAGCAGAAAAATTGTGAAGAAATGCAGGGAAAAGTTCCAAAACAAACACACACCCATAGCAACAACAATAAACGACAAAGAATTCAAATTGTCAAACAAATAAAATGTTGTCATAAAAAGAACAAAAAAAGTTGATTTAAGTTATAAGTGTCTAAATACAATATTTACAAAATATTTCAAAATCCATCCAGCAAGAAAATATTTTTTTAACTACTGCAAAATAGTTATGAGTTATATGCATTATAAATAAAAATTATGCACTTATTAAGACATAATTTTATCGATATCAAGAAATAAATTAAAATATAAAAAACCTATTAATTAAATGCAATGAAATTCGTTTTATTATGTTAAGGCAGATAAGAACAAACTGTGGAGATGAATGCTATATTTTTGTGGGAAAAATTATATACTGGCAATACAGTAATCCAGTAACACTACAAATAATATCCGGGGTGGTGTAAAGATTTCTGTTACTGAATTATAAGAGCGGCAACATAGCATCAAATAATATAATGCACTAGCTGGCAACGTCTGTTGTCGCCTGATACCTACGGATAGTACTTGCAATGAAATATCAAATGATTTTGTAAACAGCTCCATCTTAAGTTTTTTTACGCATTATTTTTACTAAATTTAAATAACTTGTAAATCTAATACAACTAACGCCATCTCTCTATCTTAAAAACAACTATCTTTCAAGTCACAAAATTTTGTTAGACATGGTTAGTCTATAGTTATTTACTAGTCTCTGCTAATACGTATGTCGCATATATGTGGTGTTATTTTAACATTGTAGATTTGTTTGTCATGAGAGCATAATATTGTATCTGAAGATATATGGATGTAGGATTCTATCTGTTTCTGTCAATAAGAGGAGTAAATCTTTCTGCAAATTAAACGCGAGATATGGAGTCAGGGTTTCCATTACATAATTATTTATTGGTGAACTGTATACGTAATCAACCTCATATTGTTCTTTTCTAACTAATGGTATTCTTATTTCTATAATTAAAATCTAGTCCCTACCTTAGCATTAATTAAGGAAAGATTTTACTTACTTTTTATAAATTATAAAAAGTTAGGATATCGCTCGTATCTACAGGCAAAGATAAATCGCTAGGAATGTGAGCTGATATCATATTGATATGTTCTTCTAACTGCTTAGGAGACAAGATGTGCGCGTCTAGGTGACCTTGCCAAATATCGGTTACAGTGTTAATCAAATTTTGTTGTATAGTCTTAATATTAGATATAACTATTTGAGCAGATAACAAAGAGGATAAAATATACAATTCATCTCTATTTTGAAACTGAGCACCATTTAATGATAGTGACATATTTCTAATATGATCTTGTATAACACCAATCTGTTTGTTCATTAGGTGTATCCTCATTCCTGCGTAAAATATTATATTCCGACTCTATAACACTAGTTTGGTTTTTAAGCAAGATTCGCAAGTGATTTTTATTCATGTTTATTTTTTCTACGTCTTTTTCGTACTGTTTTAAGAACCTGTCATTGAGTACACCAAATAAGCTGTTAGCAAAGTAACCAACTCCGTTTATCAAACCCCTTTTTAGCCTACGATTTTTATTGTGACTCATAAGGATATTGTTATAGTGATTTAATTCTGATAACTCATGTTCAAGTTGAAATTGGATACCTTTGTATTGTGGTGATAACTCTAGTTCGCGAGTATTTTTACCTAAATGACTAACGTATTTGTTCATACTTTGTAAACCTAACCTATATGTAGACATATTATAAAATACGACTAATTTCCATTCGTCGCGGATGAGCCTCATATCCTTTATTTTATGAAAGAAAACGCTCTCATTTTATTTAAAATAAGAAATATTGTAAAACCCTTCTAAAGAAGGTATTGTAAAAAGAAATAGCATAAGTTATGTTACTATAAAATTACAAAGACGATTTCGTGAGGCTTTGCGCACTCAGGTTTGTGTCGGTTGAGACGTGGCGGTGACGTCACAAGCTTTGGTCGGGGTGTCAGTAGATGACGTCACTGCGTTAGTTTCCTGTTTCACCAGTAGAGGGACGAGTTTAATGATTGGTCTTTTTATAATATAATTTTTTGTTTTGACTGATACAACCCGAACTTGGCCGTCTTTGCCGGGATGCGTCTCCATAATCCTTCCCAGAGCCCACTCACCAGGAGGCAGGTTTTCGTCCTTGATAATAACTATATCATCTACTTCTAGATTTTTTGTTGATTCCCGCCATTTTGAGCGAGATTGCAACTCCTGTAAGTACTCGGCGGACCACCTTCACCAGAACTGTTTGTTCATGGATTGGATCATCTTCCAACGGTTGGTCAGATTAATATTAAAGTCAGGGTCTGTCTGTGGTCGAGAGAGTAAAGGTCCTCCCGCCAGAAAATGGCTAGGGGTCGGACATTCATCCTCTGGGTTTTCTGTGAAACCAACCAGTGGGCGGGAGTTAAGGCAGGCTTCCACCTGATGGAGGACCGTGATGAATTCGTCGTAGGTGAGTTTTTGCTCACCAACTACACTTGAGTTTTTGCTCACCAACTACCCTTTTGAGATGGAACTTCATACGCTTAACAGCTCCTTCCCACAAACCACCGGCTTCTGGATTCCCTGGTGAGTTGAATATCCTCTCAACGTTGTACGTATTTATATCATACATAATAGGCAGACGAAAACTGCTACGTAACCCTTTGAGGTTTCAACACCGCGACCTTTGTTTATTTTTAGGTCGAAATATCCCGTAAAGTCCACACCGGTGTGGGTAAACGACGAGATGTAGTAACCCTGGGTTGCGGAAGATCAGCCATCAACTGTTGTGACATTTAACGCATTTGCGCAACTCCCTTTTAACGGTGCGCAGCCCAGTAATGATCCAATATTTATCTCTGATAAATGAAAGAGTGAGGCGAGGACCGCCGTGAAGCGTCAACGTATGAGCTTCAGAGATTATTAGATCTGTTAGTCGACTGTGTCTAGGAAGTATTATAGGATGCTTCGCTGTCGAGCTTAAAAGTGAGTTACTGAGACTTCCCTGAACTCGCATAAGTCCATCCTTTTTGTCGATATCAGGACAAAGGCTAGCTAATTTACTATTTTGTCTAACGTTTTTGTTATAAATGAAACGTTGATAATCCTCCTCAAATTCGCACATTTGCACAGATTTTATAATGATATCATAGCAAATTTGCATTTCTGAGGGAGTTCGGTAGTTAAGTCGCAGTGCACTTTGTTTATTACGCAACCATGCTATGTAACGTGATAGCCACGTGAGTTATACGGCCGCGCGTCTCACCGAATTACAACCATTTATTAATTGTAATATTAAAGAATTATTATTGCATAAGGCTATGTTCACACTGAAGTCCGAGAGTTTGCCTTTAACTTCAATTTCAGGGGGAGGATAGCATTCGCTTTGTACGTTTTTACTATCGTATTCACGAAGCCATTCTGGGCCCTCCCACTACAAGAAATGCTCTTTTAATTGTACAGCGGTCATCCCTCTCGTTGCACAATCTGCTGAATTTTGTTTTGATTCAACATGACGCCAACATGAGGGTGATATGACGTCAGTTATTTTCTTGACCCTGGTGGCCACGAATTGCTTCCACCTGTTTTGGTCTCCGTGGATCCAGCCAAGAACAATCATACTATCTGTAAAAGCGTATATTTTATCTATTTTAGTTGGTAGTGCCGCCTTAACCTTACTCATAAGGCGTGATAATAATAACGCACTACGAAGTTCGAGTTTCAGTAGCGTCAATTTATTTTTTATTGGTGCCAACTTTGTTTTTGCGGTGAGTAATACCGTGGTGCATTCACCCTTAGCATTTTTAGTGCTTACGCAAATGGCACATGCGTATGCCTTTTCTGAGCTATCACAGAATGCGTATACGTTTAATGAGGTACTGGCCCCAAAATACCTTGGTATTTCAAACATTTCAATGTTCTGGAGATCTTGTTTTAGCTGTAACCACTCCTGTACTAAATGAGGAGGCAATTGTTGATCCCAGGACAAACAGTCTTTTGACCAGGTTTTTTGAAATAAAAGTTTAGCTCTGACAGTCAGCGGAGCGAGCCAACCTACGGGATCAAACACCTTTGAAATGTTTGACAGCAATTCATGTTTGGTAAGATTCATTTCATCTTTAGAGTTGTTAATAATACTTGTAAACGAAAACGTATCTGATTTTGGATTCCATCGTAAGCCCAGCGTTTTTCTAGACTCTGCGCACCAGAAATCTAAAGAGGAGTCTATGTAGTCCGATGGCAAATTTTGTAAAAGTGCAGGGTCGTTACTACTCCATTTATGTATTTTCATGCCGGCCCCCTTTAGTAACTGTATCAGCTGTTGCTGAAGTTCCTTAGCCTGTTCAAGAGTGCTGCATCCCTCTAAAAGAATCATCCGGCTAATAGGAATCTGTATGCTTCGTCATCTGCGAGTTGTCTAAGGGTACGCATAGCGAGGTATGGGGCAGCCTTAGTACCGTATGTGACAGTCCTCAACTTTGTTGTAGTTGACTCATACTTAAAACTCCGTGATGGGGAAGGTAGCACGATACTACCTCTCGACTGTTATCAACAGGTTTCATGTGACCGAGACTTAAATACTCATTCATAAATTGTTTATAACTTAGAGAAAGTTGCTCGTTTTTTGCTAATTCATTTTTCAAAGTTACGAATTGAGCGACGGCCTTGTTTTTTGAAACACCTAGAATATTTTCAAAATTTGGCTTCATGGGAAGCGCAACTTCGTACCTACCGCACTCTAAACGCTTAGTAGTATTTTGATAAAGTTGCTCGCAAAAACCAACTTTATATAAGCGACGCAAAAAGTTCCCAGTAATTTGAAATTTCAGATTAATTATTAATAACAACACTACAATTAAAAGTTCTTACGTTTTCTGACAATATCCAACCCAGCCTGGTTTGTTCGGCGATGGGCGCTTTGCTGGGGCCCTTAATTAGGCCGCTCATTAAAATATCAGAATAAACACTAGCATCTAATAATAAATCTCTGGGCTTCGAGAGGTTGTAATCCGGATCTGCCAGCTGAATATGCTGTAAATGCTCCCAAGTCTGTTTGACGAAGGATATGTTAGGTAAATCATTTATAACGTGGTTTATGACTAATGCTAGCGTTTCAAAAACGTAATCCTCGTATATAGATTGACAAGAGAGATTTACTACGCCTTTACTTTGTTTTGCTCCGTAACCTATACCGGAAATAGAGACATGGTAACGCGATCTCGGTAAATCAAGCCATTGAGCAGCGTTTTCCGAGATAAGCGAGATTTTCGACCCCTGATCGTGTAAGGCCGTCAGTGTAATGAATGAGCCGTCTGCCGCCTTTACTTTTACTAATAAAGTTGTAAGGAGAATCTCCTCGTCTTCATTAGTAACGTAGTTAAAGTTATGTTGTTTTTAGGCGAATTTGGCCACTGTTGGGTCGACTGTGTCGTCACAGGGCTCCGCTTCATGTTGGTATCAACAGCCGGAGTAGAAACCGCAGGCGGTGCGGGCGTTCAGGTAGACCGATGCGCCTGGGCGCTAGCGGCAGGGGTCAGAGACGAGGGGGGTAATTCTAATGCAAATGAATCGTGCAAAATTGAATTATGCTTACCCTGAAAAATTTTACAAAGTTTTGTGGACTAGCATGCATTGCCGTCGTGATTAAATAGATAATTAGTGCATATACCTAATTTCTTTATTTTTTTTATTGAAAAAGGATTAGACGTTTGTCTTCTATCTCACCAGATGGAAAGTGACGATGAAGACGAAGGTGTTACACGTCTATCCACGAGATACCTATTCACTCGACGCTTGAAAGAACTAGGACTACAGTTTTCTGGAAAAACAGACGCAGGCAGTTCATTCCACACCTTGGCGACCCGCACAAAAAAGGAACTATCGAAGCGTTTGGTTCGACTTCTTGGGATGTCTACCATGAAGGGATGGAAGGTCTGTCTGCGTCTAGTAGTCCGATACAAGAAGGTTGTGGGTTCAACCTGATCAAAAAGAGCATTCGCGTAATCTCCAAAATGTAATCTGTAGAAGACTGCTAAACTGGCAACTTTCCGACGATGGTCGAGGCTTTGCAGTTTTTTGGTGGGGAGGTCAAAGTTGTTAATAATTTTTCGGGGTCTTCGGTCAACTGTGTACATCGCTTCTAGTTGGTACTTTGCAGAACCATCCCAAAGGTGGCTACAGTACTCCATACAAGATCGAACTTGAACTGTATACAAATTAAGTAGCTGTTCAGGGCTGAAGTACCGTCGGACCTTCGAGATAATTCCCAACTTCTTTGAAGCAGTTTGAGCCATGGACACAATTTGTTGCCCGAAGTTTAGTTGGGACGATATAGTTACGCCCAGAAGCCCTAGGTGGTTGGTTAAGGGTACAGAAACATTTTGGAAAGTGGGCGTTAGGTCGAAACTGCTCTTTTTCGCGGAGAATAAACTCGCCTGTGTTTTCGATGGGTTAAATTTGACCAAGTTGGACTCGCCCCGATCGGACACTTTCTTTAAGGCCAAATCCACCCACTCAATCATAAACTCTCTCAAAGCCCGGATTTCTTGAGGACTCGCTCGCGCGTTGGACATTATCTCTCTACAACGGTGCTGTCATCAGCGTAACCAATAATGCCTGGGGTTAGCAAGTCGTTAATGTGCAGCAAGAATAACGTTGCAGAGAGAACAGATCCCTGAGGTACCCTGGCATTAATTGCCATTAGGTCAGAAGAGCAGCCGTCTAAGACTACTCGAATTGACCGTTCCCTCAGAAAATCAGATATCCCGTCGCAGAGCCCTCTAGGTATTCCGTATGCAATTCAATCATAGTTCATGGTTTATTTACTTTAATTATAATTTTTTTTAATATAAAAAAATAAAGAACTATACAGTTTATTTTCTTATTCCTGATATAGTCCCGTCAAATTAGCCAAAAAGTTATGGTCAGTTTGCATTAATTCCCAACATGCTGAATTTTGGTACAGACCTGGGGTACACTATTATAAATAAAACACCGAAAGATCCTATGTTTGCTTAAAAAGTTATTCAAAGTCAAGCATCAAAGTTTTCGGTTCAATCATTTAAAGTCTGGCTTGTCTTCAATGATTACGGTTCATAAATAGACAAAACAACTACCTGCCTATTAATAACAAAATTAACAATTCTAAGCAAACATAATTCCCTCTTTCTTCACGCCTTTTTGTTTCAAAAATACACACACAACGGCAAGCAAAGTAAATACCGTTTCGATATGATTTACTGCGTAAGCGCCTGTTATCATTTGCATCGAAAGTATGAAAAATAAAACGTTAAAAGACTTGCCTTGTCCGTACACAATCAAGGTAGGTACAAATCTCTTCCGATAGAGATTAATTAAAATTAAATTATTCTGTTTATTGATTTAATTAATTTGGCAAATTGCGTAAAGGTTACTGGATTCTTAAATTATGTACTAAAGCAAGGATTTAATGAATAAACGTATTTAAATAAATTATAATTTGTAAAGACAAAAGAAAACGAAATTAGTCTCTAAATACCTACCTGTTTAATTATACATATACTATCTTAGAATGAAGCGACTCTTATAATAGCGATTGAACTTCACTTGGAAGTTCGTTTAATCATCTATAATAGAAGATAACATTTTACAGATATACCCACAGATCAGTGATGTTTGTAATTATCGTCTTAAAAGTTTTATAGATATAAAACTATATATAAATATAAAGATATCCAAGGTGTCTATGGGTTGGAATTTGAAATCCACCTTGCACTCACACACAAAGCTTTTTAGCAATGATTCAGCTGCCTCTAGAATTTAACAATTTTGTATTCAAAACTGGAACATCAGTGATCATATTTTCATATGAGACATGAAACTGCTGCAGCCGGTTTTTTTTAAATTTTAGAGTAATTTTTGACATAACTGCAAAACCCGATGTTTTTATTTTATTGTATTGTAAGATATGCCTCCTGCAAAGTTTTGAAGTTTTTTTTGGAGTGAATACCGCTTTTTATGATGTATCTCAGGCTGTCTGGACCTTTTCTGAAAATACTAAGAATTATTGGCTTATACAGATTAAGATGTGACGGCTAATTGCCGTTGTCCCAGCTTACATACCGCAAACACTTCTTATATACTCAATCGGAAATGTAAAAAAGTCAAACAACAATCGTGGCAGATTCGAGTCCTGGTTGTGGCATTTATTTTCATTATTAGGCTGAACAGTTGGCCCCAAAGTATGCAGAGCTTGTGTTTAGGGAAAAAATCCAAAATGAACTTAATCAGTTTATTAATATTATTTTTGCCTTAAAAACTATTCCCATAAAAGATGTTAATTTATATTGGTTCTGGTTCTCTGCTGTAAACTTGCATTATTTTTTCCATTATTTCCCAATTTTTTTCTTTTTGTAAATCCTTAGTGAATACCTGCAAATAAAGAGTTAATTATTAAGAAATACATTTTATAATAATTGCAATATAATACTTAGTAAATAAGAAACATAATACTTACTGAATACCATGCAGCATCATCATCTAGATTTGATGCTAAGGGAACTGATACTCCCAAAACATTTAGAGCCAAAGTTAGACATGCAACTGCAATGTGTGGTGCTCTGTAATCAAGTATTGCTGGGGAATGATGGAAGTCTTGTAGGAAGGCCATTGCTGTTCGCGCCACCGGAGCCGTCCTCCACTGCGCCGGAGGGAACCACTCTTGTAATGTTCGCAAGTAGTGCAATAAATATTTATGAGGAGTTGGCACTTCTAAGCTAAAACCCAATAGTCGCAGAACAAGTAGCTCAGCCTGCGCTACAGCACCTCGCCAAGACCAATATTCATCTCCTAGCTCCATAGGGCCAGCTCCACGATTTATCGAATTGTGGGCAACATTAACTGCATCTCGCAGTCGAATTGGCTCATCGCGAGACTTGCCAGCTGCACATAGGCATGCTGTACAAATAACGTAACAGTCGTAGTCATTTTTATCAGCCTCTTTAAAGAATTTGTGGTAGAACACTGCAGCTGCGGCTACGGTTGCCGGTTGTAGTCCGAGTTTTATACCGCATTCAAATATAAAATTTGTTGCTAAACTATGTCCAGGAGCACTACGATAATCTGGCAGTCTTCTTTCACGCCTATTGTTTTGTAATGCGATCACATCTATTACGTCTTTCATTGTTAGTTACGTCTCAAAGCACTGATAAATAATAGATATCCACAAAATTAGGTTAGCAAGAACGCCGTAGTATAGATACGTTCTTTGAGCAATACAAAAACAAATGAATGAAGCGAGCGAGCATAGGCGTTCGTTCGTTCAATAACTTTTTTCATATTTATCTTATAAGAAAGGTAAAAAATTACGCCATACAGCCTGATCTGTCATAAACACAAACTAGTGATGCTACGCATCAGACGAACGTCTTCCTAACTACAACACTAGGAACTTGAGGAACTTTTCAATTTGACAACTATTTTTTTTTTAATTAGATTGTCCTTCATTTCTTAATTTTAAAATGACGGCAGGCATTGTGGCAGGCGAAAGCCCCTCTCCTTTTCTACAAGATATTTTAACAATCTTAAAGATAAAGAAGGTAATATAAATAAGACTTGCATATTAATGATTTTTTTATTATTTCTAAATTTTGTTTTATATTTTTATATCCTTTATTTGTATTGCACGGGAGGCAAATTTTTATTTTCTAGAAGCGTGACATCAGTACCTTTTATTCATATTCTGTTAATTATGTTACAACAATTAAATACCGTTATTCATATTGAGTAACCCAGAAAACATTTCTTGTGTGGCTCACAAACAATATAAGTACAAAGATTTACCACACTTAAACCTTGTAAGCACAAAGCACTATTAGCACAAAGACACGGTAACCATTGTTAAGTCCTATCTCAGTTCTTGGAAAGTGATGGAAAATAACGTCCTTTCGGCTACTTTCTCATTCAATACACAGCACTTGTTGTACATTGTGAAGCACATAATAAACGCATATGAATTACTATATTTGGTAAATGAGAGGTTATGTTTCGGAAATTGATCAATGCAAACTCTTCACTCGTCAAACATTGAAACCGGAATGGCAAATCGAGCTAATTGATTGAAATTTAAATAAAATTTTGCGTTTTATGGCAATCAGCTGTAGTTACTACACAATAACTATTTCTGCCAATTTCAATTACTAATATAATAAAAGTAGTTTTAACATAATTAAAACATTGAAACATAACCTAAAACCGTATATCATTGATTGAACATAGTGTTATCATTCATCATTCACATTGAAGTGACGTATGACAATTGTTCGCTCGAAAAGTAGCAAGAGATGTCAGTATCAAAAAGTTCTAACCATAGACATAATTCGTAGTTTTTTTTGTATGAAGGCTACCTACCATGGTCATAAATATCTTTTCTCTTATGATGATGATGATGGTGAATATATTTTTAATGATAATGAACACGATGAATGTAAAAGTCAATAAAGCTAGTTAGCGTGACTTTGCTATCAACGAATGAACTTTCTGAAACGAAAGGAAAAGAACTCTCTATACTCGTCCTTACTTTTTCTATTTTTCTACATATCTGTCGATATTCACTACTTGTGTAGTGTATTGTTACGTTATCACAATTATACACAAAACGCTAATTTAAGCACACGAAAAAGAAAAATTAATATAAGCACAACTTGATATGTCGATTTACCGCAATAAAGCCCATCCAACCAAATTATTTTTTTTTACATTTCTCATAAAAGTGGTTTTACTTCTCAGTATAAAACCATTACCTCAGGAATTCTGCAAGAATCCCATCTAGGCCCGTTATTATTCACCTTATTTATAAATGACATATGTAAAAATATAAGAAATTCAAATGTCTTGTTGTTTGCAGACAATACCAAGATCTTTAGGGTTGTCCGCAACTATGATGATTGCTTGTTGTTGCAAGAAGATTTAATACAATTTGATACATTCTGTAAAAGTAATAGCTTGTTTCTTAATATTGATAAATGCCACATAATAACTTTTACAAGAAAAATCAACCCTATAACTTACAAATATTTACTGAACAATAAAGAATTAAAAAGAGTAGCAGAGATACGAGATCTTGGTGTTTTACTCGACTCTAAATTAACATTTGTACCTCATGTAGACCACTTATTAGAAAAAGCCTTTAAACAGCTAGGTTTTATAATAAGAGTGGATAAACCTTTTAAAAACGCCCTTACTTATAAGATTTTATATAGCAGTTATGTCCGTAGTATTTTGGAGTTTGCTTGCGCTGTTTGGTGTCCTCTCTACAGTATTTATTCCAATAGGCTGGAAAGACTGCAGCGTAAGTTTCTTAAGATTCTTGACTACCGTACCGGCCAAACCTATATTGATTATGAGGGTTCTCTTCAAAGAAATAAACTTTTATCGCTTACTCACCGTCGTAAATGCAATGATGTATTTTTTCTTTTCAAAATTATTAACAATATCAACGCACTGTTAGAAAATATTAATTTCCGAGTACCTCGCAGACTTGAAAGGAATGTTCGTGATGAGAAATTGTTTTATATTGCTCGCAGTAAAACTTGTTTTGTCAGTAACAGTTTTATAAAACGCGCCTGTAGCATTTACGATGATAAGTTTAAAAATGTTGACATGTTTATTAGTTCATTAAATGTATTTAAAAAGAAATGCATATTGGAAATTAGACAGGAAATGTAGATACTGCAACGTTTGCTTGGGCTGTATCTAAATCGAGTTGCTTTGCGAATTCGTCAGAGAGGTAAACCATGTCGAAGTATTTTATTCACGGAAACAATAAGCCGATGAAGACATTCTTACATATTTTTATGCTTTGGACATGTGCGCAACGAAAGCCGGTACGATCATTACAGATAATATGTTCGTGGACCATTTCTTGAAAAATTGCAAATACGTCAATAAATGCCCATTAGCTTCCCAAATTTATGAAAATAAAATGGCATTGAAGAAAACAATCGTACAAATGCAAGATATTTTTGCTAACAAACAGGAAGCAAATTTGAATCTCCCGATAAACGTCCAAGTAGTGCAGCAAGCACCAATATGTTCTGCGACGTCATCAAGAAGTAGAGTTGAAAAATACCTAATGTCGACCAATATGAACTACAGGAATGCGAGAGGAGGATTTATCAACAACAACAACCGATCCCGTATGCTTTGAGAAGGAGAGGAGACCGTGGTGATGCATCCAATGTACCAAAGATGAATTACCCAAACTCCAACCGGCGTCAGTGAGACAGCTGAGGACACCATTGATGCCGATTAGCCAAGAAAATATTTCAAGTGAGTGTAGTCCATCTATTAATGTTAGAATTAGAAAAAAATTTATCCCAGCTTTACTCGATACAGGCGCATCAGTCTCTGTAATCTCCCAAAATATATGTAATCAATTAAATATAATAATACATAATGTGGAGAATGTAAAAATCCAAGCCGTTAATGGTAATCGAATAGATATAATAGGTAAAATACAATTATGTTTGGAAATTGAACATGTTGTATATGTACAAAGTTGTTATTTAATTGATAATGTTGAAAGAAATTTAATTCTCGGGCAAGAATTTCTTCAAAAGTCCGGTGCAATCTTAAATTTTAAGAAAGGACATGTTCAATTTAACAATACTATTTGTAAATTTATTAAAAATAATGAAATTAATGACTTTGATGTTAAAGATGTGAACCAAAATACCCTTCAGGTAATACAGGTTTCACGTGAATTAAGTAAGGATGAATATATTTATTTTGCTGATTTAGTAGATAAAACTGATTGTAGATTTTGGGAAGTAGTGGTAGCTAAACCAAGTGAAAACGAATTTAACTTATCTTCGGATTTGTCAATGAAAGAACACAATGAATTATTGAAAATATTAGAAAAATATCGATCGACATTCGTGTTCGAAAAAAAAGATTTAGTAAAGTGTAATATCGTCGAGGTCACAATCGATACAACAGATGAAACTCCAGTACATAGAGCACCGTATAGAATATCTAATGAACAACATAAAATTATACGTGAACAAATTGATGATATGCTCGAAAACAATGTGATTAGAAAGTCTAGAAGCGCGTATGCATCACCGGTAGTATTAGTGAAAAATTCAGACAATACATGGAGATTTTGTGTGGATTATAGAAAGCTGAATAAGAAGGTTATTACAGACTCGTATCCTTTACCTATCATCGAAGATATTATCACACAGCTGAATGGGACGAAATTCTACGCCGATTTAGATTAAAACTTCGCCTATTGGCAATTATCCATAGCGGAGAAGGATAAACACAAAACGGTATTCATCACACCGTCTGGATTATACGAGTTTAATGTACTACCATTTGGATTAAAAACTAGCGGAGCTTTTTTTCAAAGGACAATGGATGAAGTGTTAGCAGGACTTAAATATAAAAATGTGATAGTTTTTCTTGATAATGTGATTGTATATGGTGATTCGTTTAGTGATTTTATAAGTGCTCTAGATGAAGTGTTTCAACGGTTGAGTGCCGCAAACTTAACACTCAAACCATAAAAGCGTTAACAGCGTTGTTGCTAGGATTAACAGCGTTGTTGCTAGGATATGTTCGCGTATCCTCGCTTTCAACATTATGCTGAGCTAGGACCATTTTACTCACTTAAACTTAAATACTGAAGTCTGTTTTGTTTTATTTTAAGTCCATTTTCTACTATTTCTTATTGTGTTCCTAATTTCATACATGTAAAATGTTCTATTATGTTAAGTGAGTGAATAAATGAATAAACGAATAAATGAATAAACGAAACGAAACGAAAAGTGTAATTTTGGATATAAAGAAATAACCGTGTTGGGACATACTATTTCGGGAGAAGGTATTTTACCAGACCCAAAGAATATCGAAAACATAAAAAAAGTAAAAATACCAAGAAACATTAAAGAACTGAAATCGATATTAAGTTTATTTTCGTATTATAGAAAATGTATAAAGAACTTCTCTTTGTTAACTCTTCCTTTAACAAATGTATTTAAAAAATAATATGAAATTTATTTGGTCACAACCGCAACAATAGGTATTGGATAAAATAATATCGTTAATGGTTGAACCACCATTATTACGACATTTTGTTAATGACAAAGCAATATGTACAAGATTATATGTAGATGCGAGTGATTTAGCGGTGGGAGCATGTTTAATGCAAGGTCAACAAAAAAACTTGTTACCAATATGTTTTGTATCACGAAAACTAACAGAAGCAGAAAAAAAATACTCGATAACCGAAAAAGAATGTTTAAGTTTAGTGTGGGCACTAAACAATTTTAAACATTATTTATGGGGATTACAATTTCAGTTAGTAACAGACCATAAGGCATTATGTTGGTTAAGAACAAGAAGAGATATGTCTGGAAGACTAGCCAGATGGGCCTTGGCGATTCAAGCACACGACTTCGAGATTGTACATTGTTCTGGAAAACAAACAACGCTACGACGTTGTAGCGGATTTCCTAAGCCGAAACTTACTAATAGAGGATGAAACTAGTCCAGAAAAAGAAGTAGAAGATGGTCTACAAGTGTTCTCGATCGAGGTGGACGATTTATCACGACACCAGGAAGAAGATAGTTTTTGTCGAAGGTGGCGCGAAGCTGTATTGACCAGTCGTCGAAGTGTATATAAAAGTTTTACGATATCAAATAATGTGTTATATAAATGTATAAGCAGTGAAAGTGTAATAAAAATATTGATCGTTTTACCTAAGACGTTATTTAGTGAAGCGATGAGACAAATACACGACGACGCACGTACCATAGGACATTTTGGTATGATGAAAACTTTAGCAAAGTTCAGAGCAAAATACTTTGTGTCGAACGCATCTTAAGAAATCGAAAAATATATTAAAAGTTGTATACCATGTCAAGAAAAGAAAATATACATCAAGATAGTGCCACTACGTCCAATGGTAACGGATCGTTTATTCCAAAAAATAGAGATTGTTGTATTAGGTCCTGTTAATCGTTCAGTAGATGGTAATAAATATATAATAACGTATATAGAATGTTTTTCGAAATACGCTATTTGCAAAGCAGTCTCAGGAGTGACGGCTCAAACGATATACGATTTCTTAATTGAAATGAAATTAAATGAAATTTTAACAAAGTTTGGGACGGTATGTGAAGTATTGTCAGACAAAGGTTCCATGTTTACATCTAGATTAATTAAGTCTTTATTAAGACAATATAATATAAAACACTCCTTAGCTACCACTATGCACCATCAAACTGTAGGTTTAGTAGAAAAATTGAACCAAACCATTTCATACTCATTAGCTAAATATGTAAACCCAAGTCAAAGGGATTGGTGTCGAATTTTAATTTTTGTAATATATGCTTATAATTGTTCAAAACAAGCTTCAACAAAATTTTCTCCTTATTATTTAATGTTTAGTAGAGAACCCGAAGTTCCATTTGATGAAAGGTTAAATCCTAATTGTAACATGACCATTCAACAAAAAAAGAGGCATACATAAGTGCAGTAAATCAAGCGAGAAAAAATTTAAGGAAAGATCGTTTAGTACAAAAAAGAACATACGATAAAAAAAGCTTCTAATATTAAACTTCGTGTAGGGCAATTAGTTTTGTTACATTGTCCAAAAAGAATATCAGGTTAAAGTCGAAAACTTAGTCGACCATATAAAGGCTTATTTCGAGTATGTCGATACATAGGATGTGACAATTATCTTGTAAAAAGAATAAAAAATAACCAAGAATTAATTGTACATGTGAATAGATTAAAACCATATTAGATAAAATAAATTTAATGATAAAATTTTGTCTATATATATATACAAGGTGTCCCAAAATTCAACGATAAGCCAGTACCAGGTAGTGCAAGATTCTAAAATGGTAAAATACTGTAATCGCTTTGAGCATAAACAAAAATTATGCCTATTTTTTGTGAACAAGGACCAAACAGAAATATTTAGTAATTAATCCTTGAAAACTGTATCAATGTTATTACGCTATTAGTTTGCAAAAGTGGAATATGTAGTTGTTTAAATAAAACAGGGAGTTGATATCAAAATGTTTTTTGTATTTATTAAATCAAATGTTCAAATTGTTTACCAACAGTATTAATACATCCGCGACAACGCCTTCAAAATGATCTTTTAATCAGACGCGCATATCCTCGTGTGGTTATGTTTTTTGCAGCCTCCATGATTCTTTGTTGGAGCTCCCCTAATGTTGCTATTGGTTTAGAATAAACCATTTCTTTTAGGCATCCCCAGTAAAAAAAAATCCAACGGATTCAAATCATGAGAGCGGGGCGGCCATAAAATTGGGCCAAGACGGCCAATCCACCGTCCCACATACTCTTGGTCTAATACTTTATATTTTACCATTTTAGAATCTTGATTAGTTGTGCCAACTTTTAGAAGAACTTGTCAATGTCGATAAATTTTTTTTACACCATGCCATATCAAAGTTGGTTAAAAGTTAAAATTTTCTAAAATTGTCAGAAATAAATGAAATTAATTTTATTTTTGTATTAAAACTACAGAAAAAGAAATGTCCCAAAATGCAAGGAGTCTGGGCCAGGTCTTTGTACACTTCATCAAAAAATAGTTTAAGATGCTAAGAACACTTTTTGATTGTTAAATTGTTATTAAAACACTTTGTTTATTGGTAGGAAATGAAATTGAGCATTATTAGTGTGCAATACAAACAAAAAACATCATGGCGGAAAAAATGTCATTTTGACAGCTAAGGTTTACTTTTAGTTTTGTGTATCCAGTAGTATCGATGGCTGGTTGGTTGAATTGAATTGTTATGTGTATTTTTAGCTTAGTTAACAGTTGTAAACCAAAAGAAAGAATTCAAGCGCAACGAACAATCATGTGTGTTTGATTGTTCGTTGACAACTATCAATGTGATGTGAGTGAATTGTGCTGTGAGTGAGGTGGCTGTCCCCTCTGCTTAGTGAAGTAACTTCACTTGACAACTTCCGCCATAGAAAAGACTCATTGTCAATGTTGCCCGCTAAAACGAACACAAATAATGTTGACTTTTTTATTTTCTTACCATCTATCTACTAATTAAATCAAATTATTTGTATTTTTCCCATAATTACTATTTATTTGTCAATTTTTTTAAATGGTGTACAAAGACCTAGCCCAGGTTGGGACATTTCTTTTAGCTTAATTTGGCATTGTGATTAACAGCTATGCTATTCAGGTCCCTAATGCAAAAGAAATAACAGTATTATGTTGGAAGTTTAGTCATAGTACCTAAACATAGTGTACAGGGTGTCGAAATTCAAAGTTTTTAAAAAAGTTATTATAACTTTAAAAATGGAAGAGACCGATTTTTTTTCTTATTTTTTCCTGGGTAGTCGTCGCCGTATGCACTACCTGGTACCGGCTTATCGTTGAATTTGGGACACCTTGTATATATATATATATAAAATTAAAGGTTTTGTATATAGGTTTGTTTGTTGAAATATTATAATATTATTGTAGTTTTTTTTTATACTTAAAGTTAATAGATATATATAGTTATATAATATATATCATTCATTTAGTAGATATAAAACGGTTAGAATTTCGTTGGGGTTTTAGAATAATATAAGAAAATAAACATTGATTTTAATTCTATGTACTCAACACAACGCAACGCTCTAACCCGAGAAAAATATCCTTCAAAGCTAATCCAAGCAGCATCACCGAAAAGGAGATGCGATGGATGGAGTATGCTGATCAAAGAAACTCAATAAGGAAAAGGTTTTTATATATAGTGACAAAAGGGTCTCTATCTAATGTGCGTGTTTAATTTGAGCCACGCCTAATAATCTCCATAAGAGAGAAGGTGATAGCCGATTTAGCTATGCGGCCAAAGTTTACGAGTATGTATAATTTATTTATTTATTACAAAATCCACAGCTCTTAATTTAATTACAGTTGTTAATAATCTATAAAATGCTGACAGCCAGTTATGGATCTACAATTTTGTTTTGAATAATATTGTGATATTGCTGTCTGTGGGTCAACACGCGGATGTAGAATAAGATCCTCAGTGGGGTAAAATAGTAAAAGGGTTGTGATTGAATAGGTAATGTATTTTAAATGTTATTGGTATAGAATTTTGTCAGGTATATTTCGGTACATTTTGAAAAAGTTCTCTGCGTTGAGTTGTGAAATATAAATTCATTAATTTATCGATATCATTTGGGGTTAAATAAAATACTCTGGATCCAATTTTATGATCTATTCATAGGTAGGTTTATCCGGTAATAGTTAGGCAGGTAAAATCTTAAGATTTATCTAGGTAAATATTAGACTTTAGAAAGTTATAAACTTTTTATCATTCAGATAAAGTTTAAAGTTATTATGACAGTTCATGTCAAATGTGTTTGTTTTGCCAGGTGAATTATAATGTATGATAATATAATTTGATTAACCTTAGTATTAATTTTAATATAAGTAGGATTATCTGAATTTACTTTTATTGGGATATTAATGTATCGATTACTTATTGATTAATTATAATTATACTTTGATTGTGTTTAATGGGTTATTGTAACAGTTGTTTATTAATTTACTAATATTGAAGTTTTGTATTGTGTGGAATTGTGTAACGTAAATAATTAATATGCAGTTGTTGATTATTCAGGGATATGTATGAGAAATAATAGTAACTTACAATGTTTTATTTAAATATTAATTAACCAGCCGGGATCGTGGCTAATTTTCATCAGGTTTTGTGGCTAAGGCTCTATTGATGGAGAATAAATACTTTAAGATCATTTCTGGTATAATAAGTTGTCGTCGTTTAAACATGATCAAGTATATATGTTTCTATCGGTAGGGGGCTCGTCTGAGAGTAATCCCGAATAATGTACATTGTCCTGATTTAAGTAGGGTCGTTATTTAAGAATGAAATGTATATAGGAATTTATTTAATCAGCTTCTCTGATTATTACCTTTAAACTTGTAAAATTATGTATAAGACTGTTTGTTCCTGAATAAAACAATAAATAAATAAAAGATGTACAGGGTGTCCCAAAAATCGACGATAAACAGGAAGATGGAGATACAACAATTTACAACAAGCTATCAGAAAAACAAATAATAAATTCTTGACCCTGTGAAAAAAACAAAATCATTACACTGTGATGATCTTTCTAAAAATTGTAACATTTGCTTGGCTTTACTTTTTTAATATAGCCCTCATCAATGCTGCTATCAATTGTAGCCTTAAATTTAAAGTTATCTACCTTCGTTTAGAAGAAAAAGTCTCGTTTCTCCCAACCATTAAAATTTTTTTTATAAAAAACCTATTTTACTGGAAAAGAAAAGTACTGAGTTCTTTTGTCATTTAGTTTCAAAAGCTTTCTTATTCAATACAGATTTTATAATGGTATAACACTTGGTACATTACTTCTAAAATAATCTCACAACAATAATATAATAACAACTCGGGTTATTCCATTAAAATCCAAGTCCTGGTCGTTAGACGATTTCCGAGCCCTAACTAAGCTCCTCACCGGTAAGCAATATGCTTACCACACTTACGCTCTCCCGGAAGAGCGTAAGTTCAGAGCGGTACTCAGGGGAGTCCCGTTCGAATTATCGAACGAGGCTTTCGTAGAGCATCTGCAGTCCCAAGGCTTCCCGGCACTCGCGGTGCATAAAATGCACAGCAAGTACGGAAGGCTTTACCCTCTCGCTTCGGTGGTTCTCGCCAACGTCCCTAAGTCCAGGGAGATCCTCAAGGGGTTAGCACTATATGCGGCCTCTCTGGGATCTCGATCGAGGCGCCACATCGCCGCGGTCACCCCGTTCAGTGCCACCGGTGCCAGTTGTACGGGCATGTGGCGGCCAACCGCGCCACCCCACCCAGGTGCGTTAAGTGTTTGAAAGTGGTGCAATCGCACTCCTGAAACTCCCTCTCCACCTGATTGCGTGCTTTGTGGCCAGTGCGGCCACACCGCAAATTACAGGGGCTGCCCTCGTGCACCCCATTTCATACGTTCCAATTCTAAGGAGTTGGCACCAAAACAGGCCCCGCCCCTTTCTCAGGCAAACTTTCCGCCGCTTCGTAGCCGGGTTCCTCCGGCTGCAAAGCCTACACAGCCCAAGCCTGCTCCAGAAAACTGGAGGCAGCGCCCCGCTGCCCAACCGAATCCCATCCCGGCTCCTCGCCCATTCAATTGCACTTCTCAACCCTCCTTAGCAGATGATATGGTTATCGTCTGCGAAGCTATCAAACACGTCGATGTTAGGGAAATTTCAGTTTTAGCCCGTAAACTTAAGGCTTCACTTTCTCCTACAGAGCGATTGCTAGCTCTGCGCAGCCCCGGCTTCACCAGAGGCTGCCCAGAACGGCCCCCAACTCATGTCCCTTTGAGCACCTTCAGTGCAACTTTCACAGCCGGCGGACGACCCGCTAGCGGGTCTCCGCCAGCGCACCCACTTCCCAACGGGTGTCGCTTCCGATGAAGGCTAACGGTAAAACATTGCCACAGCCACAAGGTGGTTTTTAGTGGGTAGGTGCCATTCTGGTGAGTCCCACATCACCCCTGCAGAGGTCGGTATTTTCCTGCGGCGGTATGCATGACGCATCTTCCACCTCCCTCCCGTGAGGGTGTTGCTTCAGCGGCAAAAAAAAAAAGCCGACGACTGCATATTTGCATGAAATGTTTTGTTTCAGTTCAAGTCGGACGAAACTAGGATCATCTAACGCAACCTAGTGATTTGTAACAAAACAATAATGCCTAAACGCAAGTATTTCTTTAATATTAGTTTGCAACAGAAGTATCCATTTATGAAAAAAGAAAAGATGATACTGCTGACGTTACGTGTGAAAAGTGTCTTACTGATTTTAGTGTTGGGCATGGTGGTGCCAGTGATATAGAAAAACATTTAAAATCAGAAAAACACAGGCTTTCCGATCAAGCCGCTGCTTCAAGCTCGTCAATGCTTAGTTTTTTAAAGAAAACCGATTCGCCGACTTCCAAGGATTTGGATATAGCTGCAGCTGAGGGTACGTGGGCGTTTTATACCGTGCAACATAATCACAGTTTTCGCTCAAATGACTGTTCTTCTCCTTTAATTCAAGCATGTTTTGAGCAAAAATTTACATGTGCACGTACAAAGTCCCAAGTTATTGTTATAAATGTGCTGTCAACTATGGCAACTGAAGATTCAAAAGAGCATTTAGGAAAAGCCAACTGCATAACTTTATTAACGGATGCTTCAAATCATGGCTCAATCAAATTATTCCCCCTTTTTTACCATACGAAGGCGTGAAAATCAAGGTTTTAGAGTTTCGGGAGCAGCCAGGCGAAAAACATCGGATATTATTATCGATTATTTG
This sequence comes from Marasmarcha lunaedactyla, assembly GCA_923062675.1. Classification (NCBI taxonomy): domain Eukaryota; kingdom Metazoa; phylum Arthropoda; class Insecta; order Lepidoptera; family Pterophoridae; genus Marasmarcha; species Marasmarcha lunaedactyla. The sequence goes on along the minus strand of OV281352.1, from coordinate 18,269,980 downwards.
AAGGAACTATTGTCTTTCAATGACTTGAATAAAAAAATGGTTGCGTTTTGTGGAGATAGCACGAACTGCGACTTTGGGGGAAACAATAGGAAAGGAAGTAATAATGTTTACTCAAAGTTAAACAAATCACTCGGCAGACAACTTATTGGAATTGGATGCGGAGCCCACATAGTCCCCAACGCCATCAAAACTGCCGCTGATTGTCTTTCTGTTGACTTCGAATGCATTACAGTGAAAATTTACTCATTTTTCTAGATATACAGCGTTCGATTAGAAGCTTTGAAAGAATTTTGTAATCCTACCGAAACAGAGTATCTCAAACTGCTGGGCTACAGTAAAACAAGGTGGCTTGCGTTAATGCCCGCGCTTGAGAGAGTTATGAAAATGTTTCTGCCTTTGAAAAACTATTTTCTGAGTATCGACAAATACCCAAATATTTTAAAGACGTTTTTTGAAAATACCAACTCAGAATTGTGGTTATATTTTTTGCACGCACAAGCAGCGACCTTTCATGATGTTGTGTTGAAAATCGAAGCGCAAAATGTGTCGGCTATAGAGTCTGCCAAGGAAATGAATCGTCTCCGAGATAACCTGGCACTAAAAGAGTATACGATTTTCCTTCCCCACATGGTCCGTAACCTGTTGGTTCAAGAAAAAGAAGCTGCTGTTGACCAGCAGAATGTAAACACTGCGGCGGCTGAGTTTAATTAAACAAGCAAAGAATACTTGGAGCAGTGGTGTCACTTTAACACAGAACTAGAAGTGTTTGAATGGGCAAATTTAACAAACGTGCCTACTTGGGAAGAGGTACAGAAAGTGCTGCATTTACTAATCACGCAAGGATTTATTAGCAGCAGCCAAGATACGAAAGTCTTTGACGAGTTTTCACTTATTTTAAACTTTGCGACAGATGAAAAAATCTCTGGCTGGAATGCCGTGAAAGTTTCTACTGAAAATCGTTGGGTCGAATTATTCCTGCACCTTCGTATCAATAATCTTAATTTAACAAACTTTTATTAACTGGATTATTGAGTACGTTATGTGTCTGCCTGGCAGTAACGCTCCTGTGGAAAGAGTTTTTTCCCAAATGAACAAAATATGGACAAGTCATAAAACACAGTTGAGTGTCGCAGTAATAAAAGCTATTTTGATTACGAAGATATATCATGTACTGAGTTCCAGACTTATGTAAAAACAAGACCCGATATTTTGAAACAAATTTGTTCAGCCAATAAATACAAAAATACGAACTAAAATTCACACCACTACTGATTTGCTTTGATTATTTTGAGTTATTTTGTCTTCTATAGTAAAAAACTTGTAAAACACTAAAAACTTTTTTTATTATACAATTCCGCAGATGTCCCGCTCTGACAAAAAAAAAATAAATGGTAACGATAAGTATGCACCCAACTTTAATTTGGAACCACCAAATGTAAAGCTTTTAAGAGCATGCATCAGGTCTTGTCACAGCAGTAATAGAGTCTACCTCATATATATATATTGCTATTGCCAAATGAAATCAAAAGGTATTACTGCAGTTGCATTTCTGGCATGCATACAGTAGGTTGCTGTAATCATGTTATGACAATAGTATGGTACTTGGGGTGGGCTTGGCACCAAGACTTTATCACTGCTCCAGCATCATTTCTTATGAAGGGAGGATAATGATGAAGAATAAAAATCTAGTATGAAATTGATTGTTTTGTTTTATTTACCTTTTAATATGAAGTATTTCGGCTGAGTAGCGTAGTGGTCAGTAGCCCTGTCTCATATACTGAAGGTCACAGGTTCGAGTCCTGGCCGGGGCATTCATTAGTGTGATGAACACAGATGTCTATTCTCGGGTCATCGTTGTTTGTATTTACATACGTATGTTTATTCTGGGTTCCCCCCAGTTCGCTGTATGGTCATCCATAACACAAACTTGCTTACTTTGGGGCCATACAGTTGGTGTGTTTGTCTGTGGATTTATTTATGTATTTCAAAGTAACATTTACTTATGAGCTGCCAAATCCCAAATCTGTTTCAAAGGAAATGAAATCGGTTATAAAGCTGTCATCTTTTCAAATTGAATATCAAACAGTGAATATCCACAGGGATCCCTTTTTGATATAGAAACTATTTTACACAAATCAAGACAAACTGCAGTATTTCAGTATAAAGGCCCTTTTTCGATCAGCATTTAGTAAATATACTGGAATATTTACTGCTTCTTTAAAAATCTTAAGAAAACATGTAAACGTAATATTCTCTTTCCGTAAGGAAACAAGAGTTAAAGGTTTATCTAGGCAGTTACAGCAACACCCCCGTTCCGGATTGACGCACCCAAGACAGAACTTGATAAAAACTGCTCAAGAACCTGATTTTGTACAACAGTCTTTCGTTATCAAAACGTGTCGAAACGAAAACAAGCAAATTGTGCTTCTGGCCTATTTCTAGTTGGTTAATGCTAATCTTTTAGTCTTTATGTATCTCATTTTATGGCCTTTTCTTCTAGATTCCACGAGAGTTAGATCTTTAGCATGATTACCTTTATGAAAAATAAAAGTAACATCAGAATTAACCTCAAAACTTGAGATAAAATAAAACGTCAACGTCAAGATCAAGTCAATGTCAAGATGACGCCACGTTTTTATAATCTAATGTGGCTGTATAGATAATTGTTTTAGGATTTTGAAAATAGGACAAAACTAAACGAAATTATGAAATATTGGCATTTAATCCGAGTTCTATTTATTTTATGGAATCCTGGGTATCACCACACAAAACCTGGCCGAGTGCCCCTTAAATAATAAAACTTCTCCTTTGAATGATTTTGATAGCAAGCATTGTTGCTTTCACGTGCTTTTATTTAACTTGCAATGTATGTATGTAACAACGTTTCACTTTGATCGGGTGTAATCTTGAAGCTTAATTTTTAAATCTTGTTTTTTATAGAAATAACAGGATAAAAAAGTCTAAGAACTGTATTAATTGGATCAATTTATTAGAAATAAGCAATGAAATTCCCTTACCTAATACTTTAGCAGGCTTAGGACTGACAATGTAAAATCCGTTTATATATAGATTCAGAAAATACCTACAATGTTTCAAAATGTGATGTCAAATATCGGTACATAGTTTGGATTCCGTATTCAAAAAAAGCTATAATATCCATCCTAATTCCTAATAAGTGGCCGACAAAAAAATATTATAATTCAAAAATGGCCTTATCCTTATAACCTTAAAGTTTAATTTAGAACGTAAACATTGACTGAGACGACGAGTCATGGTGCGATCGAATGCACTACTCGCACTCATAGCGCTGTAAGTGCAGTGCGTCTCCCTCGACCCTGCCGCTCCCATTATCGCCGTGCTAATTCTCTCACCAAAATCACACCACCAACAGAAATCATTATCACTGTGATTTTAAAGTTGGAGAGCAGATATTATACATGAAAAAAAATCGTATGATCTTCACTGTTACTAATGATTTGTTCAATTGAATCAATACCTATTCTTTCCCACAATCGATGTCTCAGGTTCAGTCGACTTTCAACAAAGCAACTTTTTATTTTAGTGACTGCAGTAAATGAACATGTGAAATTGTGTAAATAAAACTATAAATAAACCTGTAAAAAATGGCTAATCATTATATCGTTGTCAGTAAATAACAAATGGCAGTTTGTCAAGAAAAATCATCGCCATCGATATTTAGAAAATAAGTCACATAGTACGTTCAACCTTTCTAGAGTAAAAATTCCATGCAGCGTATGAGGCTGCACTTATAAACATCATAGATAGACATGTTTCCCCACGCCGATCTAGAGAATAATTGTGCCTTGGACTGAGGCAGTGTCGACTGCCTCACTGCAGCTGCTGTTGAGGAGTCAGTCAAAGTCAAAGTTAGAGTCAAAGTCAGAGTCAGTAAAACCAGAGTCGGACAACTGCGACGTCGAGGTAACAGCTCACTGCTACTAACTATTCGTCACCGAATGTAACTAAACCTAAATGTAGACCACTTCTCAAAGTTGTTGCGTTTCAAATAACTGGTTAAAAATTACCGTAGGAACTTACGCGCTATTACCCGATGGTTGCGCGACCACATTCATTGACTCTGAGATTTTGAAGAGGCCTGGAATTGAAGGGCGAGCAAACGAGTGCGAATAGATCGTGTAGGAGATCTGTCATGCGATTGCGATATTCAGTAGTTTGATTTTAGTATTAAAGGGCGCAACAGTACTGACTCATGCCAAGTACGAGGTGCACGCTCGGGCAAAATCTTAGGTATAAACTATTGTTCTGCTGTAAATACGGAAGACATTTGTAAATATCCTCATCTGTTTGATTTATGTCACGTTCTATGTTGCAAAGCAACGCAACCCATGTTAATAATTGACGTAGATAATTGGCATTTGACAATGGCGGAGTCTTTTCAAGCTAAGAGTAACCAACCGGTAGCAATTCACACATGGTCGAGCAAGACGTCCAAAATACACTTCATTCATCGTGCCGATATATCTGATTCACATAATCAAGATTCTGTTATTGAGAATACTATAAATTAGATTCGATTGGCGTTTTAAAAATAGATTGCCATCGTGGCAATTTAGATACCCAAGGACTAAAAATTTTAGATGAAACGCAAGCTACTCGATGGATCTTTGGCTGGTCTTCTCTGGCGACCTGAAATTAAAACTAGCCCTTTGCAGATTATTGTCCATCGAACAAAAAATGAAATTCGATCCTCAGTATGCTAGGCTCTATAGACAAAACATAAATGCGATGTTAGTCTATGCAAATGGCACAGTAAAACTTGCTCTTATTGGCAGTAAAAGTAGAATCACGTAGTTAAAATCAATTTCCATCCCACGCCTCCAACTTACAAGCAGCTTTAATCGCCACTCGGTTTGCTTCATTTATTTACGAGTCACATCAACATTCACTCAACGTTCTTGGTTGGTTACGAACTTTTTTTTTCGAATCGGATATATATACATACTAATAGACCTAATGGCTGGTTTACGCGCGTTAAGTGGATAACTTGGTAACTAATTTTTGGTTAAAAATTACATCGCACCTTTCGTAATATAGGGGCACATTTTTATGATTTCGAGTTTTTGCAACATATGGGCATAAAATCAATAGTTCTCATGATGCTCTTGACAGAAAGAGTCAGAGCACACTGTGGAGCCTAGAAAACGAATTGTGTCTCTTTCACATTCCCGAGTGCCGCGTCTTGGTTTCCGCGATACAACGAACAATTTAGTGTCGGATCTGTAGCTGAGAAAGGAGGACCGCACGCGCAGAGATTCAATTGTGTTTATGCCGATTTATTACAAAAAAACGGATAAGTACTGATTTTTGTCTTCGTAATAGAGGGGATCATTTCGAGTTAGTTCTTTAAGTTGGGAAAAAGTTGTATAAAAAGTCGTTTATTACAGAAAATGCCTGTATACTGCAAAAATATTTGAATTTTATTTTTCACATCTCTAATTAAATCTATATATTATATTTATTAAGTAAACTACCAAGTTCACATTTCTGAATGACCCTGTATATTACATAAACGCTATTGATTACCGAGTTCAATTAGGTCTATTTGCTGTGTGTGCACAATGTCGAATCTCTGGTTAATAACTTTGCTTGCTACTTTCGTACCTATTTTCTCATTTTACAGGAAGATGGAGTCACGGGCACAAAAAATTATTAACCTTTTGGCGCGTTCTGAAAGTAAGGTATAAAACAATTATTTTCGTTGTAAAAATTAACAAAGCCTCTATTAGGGGTTTCCTACCCACTTTAAAGAATATTTTGTGTTAACTTCTATCTTTGTTTGTCAGTTCGGTTAAATATCTGTAACAAAGTTTCTCTACCTGCCTACCTTACTAAGTTAAAAAAGGTATAAGAGTATTATGTTTCACAATTGAATTGAATTTACAGATCGAGACAGAGAATGCAAGTTCTACGACAGTTATAAAACAACAACATGCGTTTTTTATAGCCAACCAAGTCAAAGACATTCAGGATCTCATCCTTCATGAACATGTAGGTACCTACTTATCTAACTAATGCAACGCAGTAAAGTTGCAGCATGCGTTACTAAAACGAATCACAGTTGCCATTTATTATTCTGTTAAGTTTTTTTTATCTTTTCTTAGACAAATATAATTTCTACTTTATTACTCATCATAAGAAACCTTTCATTTCCAGATTAATTCAAAACCAGCAGAAATTCTAAATCAGGATGATCCAAACCAAGACAGCAAAGGTACACAACCGATAGCTGAAATGAAAGCGCCAGTCTCTAGTACTTCTTGTAGTAGTTCGAGTTCTATTAATTCGTCGAGTTCAAGTTCTTCCAGTCGCAGTTGTTCTCCGGTTAAGCAGGTACCTGATTATTTATAAGGTTATAATTATAAACTATTGACGTTATAATGTCTTTACCTTAACAGCAAAATAATATTGTAAATAATAAACTTACCGACTAATCACTATCCTTTTGTTATCAGAATAATGAACATTCAACAGCAAATCAGCAGCAAAATAACGAGTCAACTGCAGCCAATCAACACAAAATTATTACAAATATTTTCCTTGAAAAGAAGACGCCAGCTTCTAATTGTTCTTCAACCAGCTCTTCTTCTTCATCCAGTCGAAGCAGCTCTCTAGATAAACAAATAGAATACATTCCCCAAAATGAACCTACATAATCCCAGTCCCAAAATGAACCTACACCATCTTCAATTCGTAGACCAATAGTATCTTATCAGATTTCGCCAATAAATAGCGATGAGAGTGATGCTGACTTAAGTGATGGTGATCCTTCATTTCAAATAAATAGGAATCAGAATAGGTTCCGTTCTTCTAGCACGTCATCGACAGCGAGTATTGATTCTGCGTCTAACATTATCATTACCAAAACTAGGAAACGTAAAGCAGACCCAACTAAATGGAAGCAGAACATGCAAAAAGTTCTTCGGAATATGGGAGAAAGTTATACTGCCGTTCATACCAATAAAGTAATTCCTGCTCGAACGATAAAACCACCCTGTTCTGAAAATTGTAGATTAAAATGTCGAGAAAACTTTGACAACACTCAGAGGCTCCAACACTTTAAAGCATTTTGGAAGTTAGGAGACTTACATCTCCAGCGCATGTTTATTGCATCTTGTATTACTACAGTTGTGCCTAAATACAAATACACCAACGCTGAACATCCAAGAGCACCCAATCACGCTTTTCATATCAAGGTTGATGAACGTCGAGTCAGAGTCTGTAAGACATTTTTCATGAATACTTTTAATATAAGCGCTAAAATGATTCGAACCGTATTAGAAAAAAACAAAGATGGCTATGTTCCTGCTGACCAAAGAGGCAAGCGTCGACACCAACCTACTGTTAATGAAGAGTTATTAAATGATACTAAGAACTTCATAAATAGTATTCCACGCATAGAATCTCATTATTTGAGAGAAGCTACATCTAAAGAGTACATTTGCAGTGGTAAAAGTATAGCCGATCTATTTAGAGATTTCCAGCAGATTCAGACAGAAAAGTTTAGTGATTTGGAACGATATTAAGGTTTTGAAGTTTAACAAAGAAACACCTTTTTCCTTTTTACATAAGAGTTCCTATAAAGATGAGTTTAACAAAGTTCGAGTCAGAAATAAAAGAAAGAAAACGATAGAGTTTGGTGAAATTACAATTTCAAAAGCATATTCGGGTATTTTTGAGCTAAACGCAAACAAGAAACGCGATCTTAAAGATCTCGTAGATAAGAATTTAATTGATCACTATCATGCTAATTACTTCCGAGACATGTTAGCATGATGTTCTAAGTTCCTATGTCAGTAAAATTACTTTAATTTTAACTTATCTTGGAAAACATTTGCAATGTGTATTGAGACTGATTAGGTAATTAATAATACGTATCTACCTCCTTTAAATATTCACAAGATTTCTAGTTTGAGTAGTGTTGATAAGTAATAGCATTAATGACGTTTTTCAAACTTGTCTTTAATAGCAAATTTTTTTGAGACTGATTTATAGTGATGTATAGGGTAATGATCAAATATTTACATGACTAAAACTATTTTATGTCATAGGTAGATATCTTAATTATGGTTAAGTAAGTACCTCTATACTGTTGTGTTTTTATGACATAGTTTATACCTAAGTGTTTAGTAGTAAATTTAGAAATGACTGATTCTAATTCTGTTGATAAGTGTTTAGTAAAAAATACTTTAATGTATTTTTGTGTTATTTCTGTTGCGTTTATTATAGTTACAGCTTCAATATTTTAAAGGCATTCTCTGTATTAGATACATTTAGTGTTTTTTTTATACCACTTATTCTTAGGAAAAATATTTTTCGTATAGTTTTGAATGCAAGTGTGGATATTCTGAAAGTTATGCTCATAATATTTGTTACATACCTATTACGCAAATTTTTTATTTTTATCTCATAATAAATACTTTTCAAGACATTTTATGTGTATTATTTAATATGGCAGTTATAATATAAGAAACCAATTATAATTTTATTTATAAAGTTTACTAATACAGGGATCCATTTCCAAATCAATTAAATTGGCACGTCCATCAGTTAAGAATATATTGGCTCAAGTCTAAATAATCTCCTAGAAGAGACATCATTTTTTAATGATATAAGGGCTTAACTATGACGGTTGATTTAATAAGCGATTTTTATGTTAATTAAAATAGAGCCAGAATAAATTTTAGATGCAATACATATTTTATGCTTTGTGAAGATACTCTGTATCAAGTTTCATGGTTTTGCTATGAATGGTTTAATTTTTATGAGCGATTTAGTAAAAATACAGAGGCTCAAAAATCTTTAAATGCGTTGTCCCAAAAATCATGTTTTTCGAATTGTGCCCCTATAATATGAAAGGTGCGACATGTAAACAGTCAGATAAGTGACAAGTGGTAAGTTAAAATTTAGCACGCAAGTGATTAAGTAGATTAGGATTTTGTTATATTTTTTGTATAAGTAGGTGGACGGGGCTTCTCACTTAACACGTTTGGACATGATTTGTTAGTTAAGTGCATAAGTTGACAAAGCGGGTGGCGGCAAAAGCTCGTATTTATTTTGCATTTTGTCTTTTTTCTCAAAATGTCGGAATGGAGTTCAGTTTCAATTTTAAAATTAGTTGAAGAATATTTAAAATAGGAATGCTTGTGGATTAAACGAGGTAAAAAATGTAAAAAAAACATATTCTTATAGAGATTATAGTTTCCAAAACAAATTCTTCTCTGAATTTGTCCAAAATCTCGTTGACCACATATCTAGGTACAGAATTGACGAAATCCTTGACGTTCATCTTCATTGAACGTATGAGCTTCTACCACTGGTTCGGAAGGGTCATTTACTGCCAAAGAACCAGCTTGGTAGGAATGCGGACTCCGCGTTAGTCTGGCCCACAGATGGGCTAGACAATTCGAATGCCGTGTTGCCCCATTTCTAACTGGAACGCCGGCATTCCTTCTTGTATTAGCGTCGTCGGGATCTGTTATGACGTTACGCAGAGGCCTATAACAAAACGGCGCATCTGGGTTGGCTGTGTAGTCAGCTGACTTATTGACCAGTGGGTGGAAGTAGCGTCTAGACACCAACTTCATGAACGCGGTAATAGCGGGCAGCTCGAGGTCTTTATGCAGATCTAAATATTTGTCATAGGCCTCGACATTTGCGTAAAACCCTATTTTGAATAACCTGCAAGTGATTGAGATTCGACTTGCTGGCGTAAGCGAAAACCACACTGGCGGATGACGGATGCAAGTTTTATAAAGTGTAAGCTTATTTCTTAGCGATGTTTTACTCTTCTTGCAGCCTACCCATGACGGAGGCGGCTCGATCCCGGGCGCGTTTTATGTGAGCCGCGACTGTGAGTCCACTGTCTAAAGGGACTCCTAAAAATTTGACTTAATTTTTTGGAGGGTTTTCTAGGGGTTGCCCTAGAGCAGATTGAGAGAGAGAGAAGTTCACTGCTGCACTTTTTTCTGGGGTGACTTCTATTCTCCATTTCCTAAACCAATCGCCTAATGCGTTGGCTGCGGATTGGAGTATTCTAGTTAACCTACGTAAATTCCTACCAGACGTGTATAGCGCGGAGACCGCAAGTTCTGTAAAGCGAAAAAAATTTGGAAAAAGTACCGAGCTTTGAGGGACACCGGCTAATACAGGGCGGGGATTGGAGAGTGCACCATCTAATCTTGATGATGATGTCCCTGTAGAAAGTCTCGTATAATGTGCACGAGGCTGACTGGCACGCCTAGTTCGAAGAGCTTGAATAACAAGCCGTTGCGCCATACCTTGTCGAAAGCTTTCACCACGTCAAAGAAAAGCACACCCGTGCCTATCGGATTTCAATATCTTCTATTATGAGTATGACAAGGGTATCAACAATTTGCTCAATGTGGTTTATTTTCGTTTTTCTACCAGTTTCAGAACTTCTACGCTGTTGGGATCTTTTGTGAAGGTTAGTGACGGCAACATGAAACGTGAATTGACGTTTGCGACAGCCTCAAATGCTACAGGCTAAACAAATGCTGCGTTCCGTTTGCCGATTACAGCGCTCACATACCCGTTCCGATTGCCCGTGAGCGCGCTCACAGCAATATCCATACGTCATCAATGACGTCATAAACGCCGCCATCTTCCCGCTCACAGTGCCAAAGCTACGGAGCATGGTCGCTGTGAGCAGCCTGTCAAAACTGACACATGACGTTACTTTGTTGATGTTTTTATTAGTCGTTTAAAGATTTTAAAAGCTTGCTTATTAATTTTCTTTTGTAATAATATAAAAAAATGGCTCCTGCTTCATTCAGGGTCAAAGATCTTAATGTAATTGTAACTTTAGACTTAATCGACGAACAATCATAATGTTAGCGCGATATTTACCGTTCCGACTAATAACACTTTTAGCGCGCTCAAACGAATCGGAACGGTTTTGAGCACTTTTAGCGCTGTGAGCGCTGTAATCGTCAAACGGAACGCAGCATTATAAGCATTCGTGTTTTTCCATAAGTTGGGTAATTAGGCTGAACATCCTTTTATGAGCATTATTTATACAATTGAAGAAAATAAGGTCAGCCGGGGCTATGTCGTCAATGGGGTTAAAGCGTAAAATTCAAATTTCATTTGATATACATATTTTTTTAGTATTCACGCCATCTGTTTAACATATATAGCACTAAAACAACAATATTGAATTGATAGATGTCTCAAGCAGCTGCATTTTTGCTAATACTTTTGACATCTTCAATTTTTCACTTTTGTTTGAAGCTCTGGATAGTAACACGCAGTTTTTTAATCTCCACAGATCTCAGTGTTTTTGAGTTTGTCATTGGTTTTTATTTGTAAGTACTTTTCATTGTTTCAAGTATTGGTTTAATTATTTTTCTTAAAAGTCTTAAGATTATACGCCCACGTGCAGTAAATTTTTAAAAAGTAATACTTCTTCATCGGGGTTATAGCGTCTGCACTGTTGGAGATATTGCGTCTACCGTGACGCAATAGCCTCGTTTTCAGAGGTCCGCAATCTTTTTTTAGGATAACAATAACTGAATTTAACCTCGGTCTAAAATATTATTTTCTTTAAATATTTAGTTTATTTTTCAAGAAAATAAAATAATGAATGTATATCGATATTTTCTTACAAATAGTTGGTAACATTTGACTTAAGTTAGGTACTCATTTAAATTTTTTATACTTGATTGTTATCTTGTTTAAGTGTACCTACATTAATTTTAATTTGTTAAATAAAAGAAACTATTTTGGTTCTAATATAAATCAACACGTAATTACTTTGTATTTTTTTGTATTATGTATTATACTGAAACAAATTAATTTACTGATTTGTGGATGACCAGATTTTGATGAAATTTGGTACAGGATTGATCTAATTGGGTTTAATTGGGTTTTCGAGGGTGTTCCCTCACCAATCTATCGATCATCAAGCAATTTTAGTGATAGCTTTGGTTGATCGACGGCTACTATTCCATACTACTATCAATCGATAGATGTGTTAACGTCCTTACCGATTAAAATGAAGTATTTAATTTCTCACGAATATAACCATAAATATTTTAAACAATATGTAACCTATTTCATTTCTAATATTGATGTTTGTTTCGGATTTTTTTTACACTAGTGAGTGTAATAATATTTGCCTAATATTTGCTTTCAGATAAAAAAAATGGTTCGTACATATAAACGTAAAACTAGGCCAACATACACAATTGAAACTTTAAAAAAGGCAGTAGAAGAAGTGAAGTCGGGAAAAATGAATGCGCATCAAGCAGCAAAAAAATATGAGATTCCTCGTATGACGATAAGTGACAGAGTCAACAATAAAAAAGGTATCGTTAAGGAGAGCCGCGGGCCTCCTACTGTAATAAAAACAGAATATGAACTCAAGCTTGCCAACTGTTTGCGCACTATGGAAAAATATGGGTTCGGGCTTACTTGCAAAGAAACCCTCGATTTAGTCAACGTGTATGTGAACCAAAATAACATTAAAACCCCGTTTAAAAACAATAGACCTGGATATGATTGGTTCGCTGCTTTTAAAAAGAGGCACAATTTATCGTTAAAAAAGTCCCCAAGCGGTGGAAATGTCCAGAAAAGTGGCTTGTGACCCTTTCATTATACATGAGTATTTTGATACTTTAGATCAAGTTTTAAATGAACTTGATTTAAAAGGAAGACCCGATAAAATTTGGAATCTTGATGAATCAAGTTTCGGAGAAGATCCCCAACGTATCAAAGTGGTTGGAGCCCGTGGAAATGCCAGTACGCGAACTATCGCCTCAACGGGTAAAGATAACGTCACCATTTTATTCACAGCCAACGCAATCGGTGACAAATTACCACCTCTTATAATACACAGAGGAAAAAGTACATGGGACCAGTGGCTATCTGATAGAGGATATGAAAATACATCATATGCTGCAACTAAAAATGGATGGATTTATGCAAAAGTGTTCGAAAAGTACATGTTGAGCACAGTAATACCGCGTCTTAGTGAAGATCCCCCTGCTCTGTTAATATTTGACGGCCATTCTACCCACATTCAACTTAAAATTTTAGAAGAAGCTCAAAAACGTGGAGTTACTATTATAAAACTGCCATCTCATGCAAGTCATCTTCTGCAACCATTAGATTTATCGGTTTTTAAATCAATGAAAAACTCATGGGATGCAAAACTTGTGAACTGGCAAAGATTAAATGTGGGTACTAAATTGCCCAAAGATGAATTTAGCCGCCTTCTTGGAGAAGTGTGGCGTGAATTAGATATAAAAATAATTAGAAGTGGTTTTAAAAAAGGGGGCATATATCCTTTTAATAGGGATGTAGTACCAGATGAAAAATTTAATCCAGATTCTCTAAAAAGGTTCAAAATTTATAAATCACCACAGATGAAATCTTTGAAACAATTGAGTTAGGCAGCTGTAAACCGAGAGATTAGCTTTGAATTTACTCAGGATCCAGTAAGTGTGTCATCTAAATCAGCCTCACTAAATCAAAATATCAAACTTGACAGGCCTAGTGATTCAAATTTGATACAAATTATTGAAGATCGAATTCTATCACCTTCTGAAAGAGTTTCTTTCGAAACTTTATTTTTACAAACAATTCATAAAACTGACACCACAATAAAATTAAAAAAAACTAAAATTGCTAGAGGATGCGAAATAATAACACGGGAAGAGTTTTTGGAAAAAAAACGAAATGAAGAAAAAGTCAAGAAAGAAAAGGAACAAAGTATCACAAAAATGCCCAAAGCAAAGGATATCAAAAAAGACTGCAATCAAAACCAAAAAAAAAAGAATACAAAAATACTACAACGAGATGTGGCTGTTGAAAAGAAAGTATTTCAAACCAAAACTAATAGTGAGAGCTTACCAAAGAAAAAACCTAAAACCAAAAAATTTAAAAACAAATCTAAGAAACAAAGAAGGTGTTTTGATTATGACGAAGAATCTGAAAGTGATATAGATATTAGTTTATCTGACCTTTCTGGTTATGGAGAACTTTCTGATGAAGATTTTAATACCTACCGTGAAAACCTTTTAAGTGAAATAAAAAGTGATGACAATTTTCTTCTAGAATTGTACAAAGACTCAACAGACGACAAAGAAAATGATATCTCTTTCGTAAATAATGATATAGATGCCACAACGATGGAACAAAATGAACCCAATTTGAACAAAAAAAAACTAGGAGTTGGTGATTGGATACTTGTACGTTTTACAACAAAAAAATCTATTAAATATTTTGTGGGGACCATCATTTCTATCAATGAAAACATTCCTGAAGTTAAATTTTTGAGAAAAATAAAGAACAGCAAGTTGGAATCTTTTCATTATCCAGTCGTGGAGGATATATCAGAAGTAAAGCATGAAGATGATATTGTAATGTTTTTTGAAAAACCTAATATATCTCGCAGAGGGCACATTACCTTCAAAGAAAATTTTAAAATGTACAACATTCAGTAAAACATTTTTTTATTTTTTATAGTAAGCATTAGGGATTAGGTAGGTATTGTGCAATTTTAACCATAGTAAATCTTATCTGTAATATTTCTTATGACGTCATTAGCTGATTATTTTGATATGAAACGTATTATTTAAAATAAAGTTTTTTTTAAATGTAATTTGATTGCCTCTTAGTGAATTTTGAGCAGGTTAAAGTTGAAACAAAGGCTGTTGCAAATAAATATTGTATAATAATAAAAATAAAATATAACGTAAACTTGTTTATAGAAGGAATACTAATTCAACAAATTTCTGTTACTTTAATCTTACATAGTGTACCTAAATGCTAAGCAAGTTATATGGTATGGTAAATGTACATACATAATTTATTTTAATAGTTAGGGATTTTTTTATAACACACATAATGGGGAAAAATTGGTTGGTTACCCCTGAAACAGAGGGAGGGGTGATTGCGTCCACCATTAAAAGTTTAAATTGGACGCCATAGCCCCAACATTCTTAATACGCCCGAACATGAGAAGCCAAGCATAGAATATCGTGTACAACATTAAATGTGCTTTTGTATGTTATTCATATTAATATTGTTGGGAAGCCTTTCTATTATGCGGTGCTACTTGAAGACGCTATAACCCCGGGTGGGGCTATGGCGTCTAAAAATCTCATTTTATAAGAATGGGAAATTCGCAGCATAAAGGAAGAATATCACAAAATAATATTTAAATATGAAATCAGAGAAAACGATCTAACGTGTTTTATTTCACTACTTTTTAAATTTATAAATTTTATTTCTACAATAAGTTAAAAATGACACTTTATGTATCGTGACGCTTTAGCCCCAGTTGACCTTATAGTTTTTACGACCTAGCGTAGGTATGTTGGCTCAACTTATCTATATTGAGTTTTTTGACCGACATAAATAAAACATGCAGAAGAACTTGGTTCAGTTTTACTAGATTTAAGCTGTTATGGTAGTTTGGTTCAAAATCCCAGGTAATTTTAGGTCTCCTTTCGCATAACTGTAACAAAAAAAAAACGATTATTTATATATAAATATTACGCTTTCTTACGCGAATGAATATGGTACGAATGTCTAATCATACCAAAAATATCAAAAAAATTATCTTAATAAAGCAGTCGCCTATTGGTAAGGTATGGAATATCGTATGTATCCGATCTTACGCTTTCTTATTGTTTTATTATCCCACTAGGAGCTTAGCCTGCATACAAACCTGTTGCTGGTAGAATGGACGGTTTTCCAGTATTCAGTTTAGTTTTTTCATCATCCATACAATTTTTCAATAGATATAAGAGATATAGATACAAAATTGTCGCCAGAGCGCCAACTAGCGACTAGATTTAGTATGCCTACTGTAAAAATGCTACCAAAAACGATTAGAACTTCTATATCCGAACATATACACAAAATGTATTTGTGGATCTCACTTTTGTTTGGTGGGGAGGGGGGGGGGGTTCATTGTACTTAAATGATCAGTAAAATTTGGCTGAGATCTGTAGTGCTTGTAACGCTCAAATTCTGGCTGGTTGAACCAAATTTTTTCTCTTTCACAAAGAAACTGTTTCATCACAAACGATAAAACTCACCCATTGCCATTACTTAAGATGCTCTATCAGGTAGGATTTACGATATAGGCACAGCCAGCCAGACCTGACCTAGGGCTAGCGCGGCGTATTGCTCAGCCGCGCGCTTTAAGCGCGTATCCCACTTACAGAGAAGCAAAATTAAGCTGGTGGATGGAAATGCATGTTCATTATTTTTCAACGTCTTCTTTTCAACTATTATTAGACTACAAACTTTTAATTAGGTCTAATAAATAAAGGCAAGATTTAATAAATAAAACCATCAAAAATATTTGAACATAAAAATTAGAATATAATCATTTTCAGTAATTATTTTAAATTATACACTTAAAGTACATTTATAGTAAATTCAATAAAAAATACCAGTGCATACGAGATACAAAAAAGAGAAAATATTGTTAGATTAATTACATCGTTGGTTAAATACATCGCTCTCGATAAATGCAAAAACAAGTCGAAACAGAAATATTACTTCAAATGGTTTCATTTGACATAGAAAAATAAAGAAAAGATTGAATCACATTCAAAATTTACCCACTAGTGACTAAAAAGGTTACTTTTCTTAAATGTTTGTTCAATATGGGACGTTTCGGTGCGGGGCGTGGCGACGGCATAGTCTAATGTAAAATGGAGATCGAATGGAATGTCCAAAAAAGGCTACCCGCAGTTTTCTGACGGGGTCGAGATGCCCCTCCTCGCACACCGAAAGGTCCATCGTACACTCTATAAATAATTGTTATATGTCATCAATCCTAAATAAGATACTTCTCGAAATTGTACTAGGATTAGTATCACGAACAAATGAGTTCGACGACACATCTCAAATACAATCAATTTATTTAGTCATCAAAGAACATACAGTAGGTAAAAATAGTGAGGTTAGTAACTTTGGCAAATATGATTGAAGCGTGGTGATACCGTTTTAAATAGATTGTGACAAACACCAGCAGCACTTTAAAAAGATAATACACAGCAGGTGAATGTCACTTGATATCCAATCTTTGCGATGGTTTATACTATGAACGAACCGTACGCAATTCTCATAAATACATCAACCCGATAAAAGCCCTAATCTATGACTGACTAATTTCAAATAACTTTTAACTGGTATTATAACTGTCCAATCCTATCTATGAACTAACTATTGACCTCAACTACTTTAGGAATCCTATATCGAAGCCACAATCAGTCATCAAGAGTTAGTTCATTGAAATAAAGGAACTCCATCACGCAAACATATTTTGAGCCGCAACATATCAGTCTTCACATAAGAAGCGTCCGCACTGCTCTTGCGGCTTTCAATTTGGCTATTTGTTTCTTCTAGCGACGACACCTGAGATCGTTTTGTGCGATTTGAAGACAATTATAACTGATTTAGTTTAGTTGATCCTGACTTTTGTGCTTCGATAATAAGTGCCATTGCTAGAAAAAGGCAAACCTTTACAATTTGAGCGATTTATGTGTAACGCGTACCATTTGTGCACTTCGGGTGCGTATCGGCCACTGTATCACTTATTAACTAAATGTGATTCGAGCGAATAAACAATGCGGCGGTGTACAAAATTTACATCGAAGTTCACTCGAAATATTTAAGCATACGACGTAACAACGTAAAGCGGTGGCGTAGCAACGGTCTCGACGCAACTTTCCACGCCGATTCGTTAAATAAAGGCGCATCTTGCTCAATGTCGTCATCAGATCGAATACGCCGACCACTACTACATTGCTTAAAAACCGTTTTAATGAAGTGTGAAGCGTACTTAGTAGGTTTTGGGTTGAATGTAGGACTGCTCTAATATTATTTTCTATTAGTTTTACGTACACATATTGTTACATAACAGTAAAAAACCTACCTAGCAACAAGCGAGCTATTTGCTCGGGCGTAGGCCACTCCCGTACATTTGCTGATACAAAGTTTGTATTTCGTGTTTTTCTTTTTCTACAAAGATTAAACGCTTATCGTGTTAAGGTATTATCATGTTATGATACTCATTTCTTAATAAGTAGATGATAATAATTAAAATCTTTGGTTTACGCAACCTTATACATTAAAATTAGTGAATTTTAAAAAGTTTGTCGGAGAGCGGCCCTCGCGGTCACAGTAGGCGTTACATTTTCATTTAATCACTTTTTACATACTGATAAACAAAAAATGAAAATAAATCACCTAACTATGACGATAGTAAAGGTCTAATTGCATTATTAATTAATGTTTATTGATACAGTTACTGCCCTAATGCTTAAAAGTAAGATTTTTATTTTATTATTAATAATAAATTATATTATATAGGTATTTAATTACGCCAATTCGCGAGTGTATACCAAGTTTATATACTCACATATCTTACATTGAGGGTAAAATGTTTTCGTACTAGATATTACAGCTTTAAAAAGGGCCTTCATACTAAGGAGCCATTTCGACGCATATCTACATCATTATGTAAATAAATTACTTTCAGTTACTTTTTATGCTGTGACTATAATTTAAAAATATTTTATTTTCAATTTACACAGTTTACACTGCTTCTTGTTATCAAACTTATCAGCTTAAGTATTTTGAATTATCGTCATTTAAATATCTTAGCATGTTATCTGAATATAAACTATTACAAATTTCCACAAGTTATGACAAGATTAACATGATCTTAAACATTGGTTATTCACTTAACATAAACTTAAAACATGAAAGTTTACATAATATACCACCATTAAATATTCTACATGAAATAAATACCTAATGTGATTGTTTAAAATTGCATACAAGATTAGATCTTAAAGGCTATCTTAAGGTTAAAGTGATATAGAAAAAATATGAACACAAAATATATTTTGATTGTATGTAGGTATAATGATTGAATAATTAAATATGTTCATATAAGAATATAAAAAGATTTGTGCAGCTTAAGACATCAAATAAAACACCTTCAGAAAAGATACAATTCTAAGCTTAAAACAACTTCCAAGGTTAGTAAAATAAATGACAATCTTAAAAATATAAATCCGGTTACAGGTGTGCTTCAAAAGTTTATAAAAAATAATTTCTCCTTGTAATTGTAATACTTAACAAGTGGAATGATGTTTTACTTTTGTTTCAGTTTTTGTAATAGGTTGTGTGTGAAGTATTTGATGCATCTCACTAGGTAGAGTTTTGTCAATACTAAATATTGGTTCCATACTGTGTTTGGTCCGTAAGAGAGTGAGTATATAAGCACATTCTGTTTCTGGTATTTCCGGTCCGTCGTATCACGCGCAACACAATCGTACAAATAAATAAGAACCTAAACAGCTGCGTTTCGACTCAGAGTCAGACCTATACCGATTCGAAAGAACACTAACAGATTAAACAAAGGAATAAACAACTAAACGCGCATGAAACGACACACCGCGCGCCAGCCTCAACTAGACCACAAGAACGTTGCTAAAAAAAAATCTACAACAACGTCTAGCACCAATAATTTAGAATTGAACACTAGACTTTTCACAATGGAAATTTCTGGAAATAGAAAAGTGGTTTATATTACAGGGGTAACGATAACAGTGTAATCTAGTCGAGCGCTGGTATTGGTGAGCGTGTTAACATATACAAGCGATGTGGCATACGTCGGATGATATAAGCACATCGGCGGTTTTCCAGTAAGCCTTTCCATAAAAATATATATGATTATAGCGAGTGAAGACGCTAAAGGCTAGCGTCCGTGGGTGTCGACGACTGCTATGAAGGGTCAAGCGTTTGTTGACCAGTAGAGTAGTCTAGTAGAGTCCGCACCCGCGCAGGTTGTTGGCTATGATGACGTCAGTGACGGCGTCGAACACGAATTGAATGTTGTTGGTGTCGGTGGCGCAGGTCATGTGGCAGTAGATCTCTTTCGTGGTAGATTTGTTCTTCGCTTCGAATTGCGCTTGAATGTATGCCGCCGCTTCGCCGTACTCTTGCGCTCCTGTAATGTTAAATAGGGAAGCAAATATTAATTGCTGGAGTGTCGAGTTTGGTAAATAAAATTACACCTTTTTGCAGGAAATTACCACCAATATTTGATCTGAAATTTCCCTATGTATGCTCGCTATTTTAAGTTTCGCATAGGAATTATGTTTTTAAGGGGTAAGTATCTTATTTGTCTTTCATAATGCAAACCTACGGACACAAACACTCATTCGAATTTATAAATGTTGGTATGATTATCTATATTCTAAGATTCTTAGTGTTTCAATATGAAAAGTATTACTTTGTTGAATATGTTGGTAAGTTCCATCTAGTCCTTTACAAAAACCATCTTCACACACAAAAAGAAAGTTAATTAAGCATGACATACTATCAACATTCAACAATTGCATGTTCATTAAATTAATCAATAGGTTTCTATGTTAATGTCGTCATAGACACCACTTTCACTGCACTTCTGTGGGAAAATGTTTAACAACCTTTATGCATACAAACTTATAGAATAATGTTAGTATACAAGCTTCTATTACTCATACACTATCAACTGGTTATTTAAACTCTCAAATTAAATATTTTTAATTATTTCTTATTTTAATATTACACAAGATTTCATAAAAAAACAATATTAAAAGCAAAATGCTTTTCCATTTACGGCCAACAAGTATTTTGGCGTTGGTTCAATATTTTGCGCAAGTTAGCCGCCAATGATCTGAACTTCAATAACTATGCATATTCATGAATTCGAGTGTTGTTGAAGTCACTGTCACTGAATTGACAGTGCTTTGCGAGAATTATGTGATGAGTATGAATAAGTCTATAGCCAATGCTATCTTTTTCTTACACTTTTTATATATTGTTAACAATTAGTAGTCTTTTACGCAAAAGTACTACTATCTTGACATGGTTATGTCAACTTAATTCATGTAATATTTAGGCAGCTATTTAATTAAATCTTGTTGAACATATGCAAAAACATACATATAAATAGGTATTTTAAAAGAGTTGATTTCGCAAAGCAAACAGTTGTTCTGAAAATATTCTTGAAATCGTAATTTGGTAGCTTGATATTAAGTTAATTCTATTTAAACTTTGAGCATGCAATTGAAAAACCCAACATTCAAACAGACAAAAGTATTACGATTAACATACCAGTATATTCTGGAAAGCAAATAGTAAGCGGGGACTTGCGAATCTTCTCCTCAAAGAGATCCTTCTTATTCAGGAACAGGATGATGCTGGTGTCTGTGAACCATTTGTTGTTGCAGATAGAGTCGAACAGCTTCAAGCTCTCTTGCATACGGTTCTGTGGAGAAATGGTCGTGTTAATGGTAAAATATAAAAAAAATATCATTAAATACAATTAAGTTTAACAGGTAGGCACTTTTTTGACGAAATCTTTAGGAGATTTAAATAAAACTGGATACTCTTTCGTCATAAGTGATGAAAACATTATTCTCATTCAAATCTTTAAAGGATCATACACCTCTCAGAATGTTTCAATTAAAATTCTATCTTTGTTTTGTGTTTATTATCTTTTTTTTAAACACAAAAGGCTCAAATTTTTTTTTTGATAAATCAAATTTTAGTCATATATCCAAAAACAACACAGTTGTGCACTTATGTCAGACATCCAACTGTTCCAATAATGTAGAGTATTTTTTTAGCCTCCCCGCAGTTTATCTAGGCTGTCAAGGCTTGATAATGCGCATCTGTCATAGCTATTTTGGCGCCTGGGAGATAATATATTAGAATTTTTATTATATTATTTATTATTATATCCAATGGCCTTTCCACGAGGACGGCAGCTCTCCTATCAGCAGCTATCCTGAGCTAAAAGCATCCATCCACTCCCAGTAACTATGTTAAGTTGTGAGTCCATTTTGTCGTAAGTCATTCTATACTACCTTTGCTTTGGCGTGGTCTCTATTCTAGGACTAATGTTATAAAAATAACTGGTAATTCACAAGGCAGTTTATATTACATTATGTTAGTTTAACTTAGGGGTTTCCATACAGCCCTAGACTAACATGAACATATCACCATCATTTGACGGCCAAGTCAAGCAGTTTAGGGGTAGCAGGCCTGCCTTATACGGCGGAGGTCCCAGGTTTGAGTTCTGGTAGGAGCATGCTCGGGTCATAGTTGTTTATATAATAAATTCACGATATTACATAAACTATATTATATAAACATATATGTATGTTTATTCTGAGTTCAGCAGAACACAAGCTGTGCTGACTTTGGGGCCATACAGTTGGTTTGTTTGTGTAGGGATTTTTTTTTCTCAACATTGACAATTACTTGTTCTTATTGATGTCAAATAAAACATGATTACCACCATTTCGGAAAAATCTTCGTGAAGAAGAACTGGCAAGAAACTTCACGGGTATATTTTTTTCAAAATAAATTTACAGTCTATACAAAGTTCTTCTTATCTGCATCCGTTAGCTCGGCAAGTCTCCCTACCCCCGAGTTTCCAAACGACGAACACCCTCAAACGGCACCCGTTCACAAGTTAGAGCGGGATCCAGCCATCGCCCTCCTCAACCATATTAGAGGGAAGTGAGCGACCCGTCACCCGACGCTACCATAAGAAAACGTACTTTGTGACAATGACGCTTTAGATATTCATCGGGACTAAGAACTCAATGAGCAAACACACATTACACATGTTTTGTTACAAATACTAGTAAAATCCTGTTAATGAGGGGATTATACCCAAGGGCTTTTATTATCCAAATAATCGGATAGTTTATGATATGTTTTAGCATACAACTTCTAATTTATAGTTTCTTTGACCTTGGATATACTCAGAAACTTTGTTATAGAATTGTATACATTGACCCATGAATGAGTTAGTGACTTTATGAAGCCTTCTATTATGAGCTGCCAGCATATTTTTTCCACTTGTGTTTACATTGTGCAGATCTTTTTTTCTTTTGAACAAGGTTATGTTCTTTTTTACATACATTAAATTTTCTAAAATATATTAAGAATATTTATTTCCTTAAATTTACTTCTAAGTAGACACCCTTGGACCGAGCTGATTCAAAAATTTTACTGAGTGTTGGGAGTATAGATATAGGTCTAAAATTATTAGGATCAGACATACTACCTGCTTTGAATATTGGAATGACTTTACTCAATTTCATTAAATCAGGAAATACACCATTATCAACACAGTAATTAAATATACTGGCTAAGTGCGGGGCTATACCATCAATGACAGATTGAATAATTTTAACAGAAATTCCATCTAAATCGGCAGTATTTTTTACTTTAATGCTTTTAAATGCATTTAAAACTTGTGGAACAGTAACATGTTTAAAAGATTAAATCAATATCGCATGAATTTACATTTTCCATTAGCAGTGACTGGAAGAGTGGAACATGAATTAATACTCAAAGTAGTTGACAAAGGGATGGCAGTAAAAAAAATTTCAAATGCTTCAGCAACTTCTTTGTCAGTAGACAACAAATTATCATTAATTTTTAAATTATATTTTGGTGTGGGGGTATTGCTTTCCCAGTTTCCTGATTAATTATATTCCATGCAGTTTTAATTATATTATGAATAGAGTTATATTGAGTAATAGGATCGCCACAGTAATCTAATTAAAATGTTATTTAAATAAATTTTTTCTAAATGTTTCAAGCCGTCTCTCATTCATGGGTATAAAGGTAATTTCTCTTTTTAGTGTTTTTTAGCCCAATATCAAAAGTGGCCGCCAACTGCCCACTAAGATCTAATTGTTGTTTATTAATTACTGACTTTGTATAAGGCATTAAATTTGTAAAAATGTTATTAATTATTATTCTGAAGTTGCTGTGATTCGCGTAGGCTCTAAAAAGAGATTTTTTAGGTTGTAACAATAAAAAGATTCAAGAATCGTTTACTTTGTGGTGTCTCTACTAATAAATCAATATTAAAATCGCCACAAATAATTATTTCTTTATTTTTGTTATTTACCTATAATACCTCATCCATAGTGCTCTCAAACACTTCAAACGGTACAGATAGGGGTCTGTATACACTTATTATAATAATATTCCCTATCTCAATACAGGCTATTTCAACAGATCACTTAACAGACTGACTTACAATATCAGAGTGTTCTTTAAATGTAAGGCTCTTATCATTGAGCCACCGCAAGTTGTTTGTTTTCTGCTGAATGAACTAGCATTTACATGATTTTAATATGAAGACATAATTTGACACTGTCTGATAAAAAGCTCAATCTGTAATTCCTTACCATCAATGGCCTGCATATTTTGATGGACTATGTTCATAATATTATTTTTTATATTTTTATTACTTAAAAATGTAAAAAAAAATTAATATTGAAAATATTATTACTATTATTATCTTACCGTTGTTTCATCTTCATGAAGCACCTGGTCGTACTCGGACATGGCGACGCAGAATATGATCGCCGTGACGTCTTCGAAGCAGTGGATCCATTTCTTTCGCTCCGACCGCTGCCCGCCCACGTCGAACAATCTGGAAGGTGCCACAAAAGGTGGAATTAATGCGTGTTCTCTGCGAGGTCTCAGGGAAAGGCGAATGAGTGAAGCTAGTATTGGATTAAATTTTTGTTATAAATTTAATATTTTATCTGCGGTTCTTAATGATGCATAACGATAGGACTGTTGCAGTTGCAATCAGATAAATCAAATCGGTACTTAGTGGTTGCTCCTAATTATAGATTTTGCTAAACAAATCTAAACTTGGTTTTAGTGTATAAATTCGCTTGGAAAAATCTGTACTTAGGATCACCTTAAGTAACCATTTGATTCGTTAGTGATACTCTATTATATTCAATACTAGCACGCCACTAATATAGTTTGGATAAAGATAAGTTATTTACTAAATAAATTATCTTTTTTTTAAAGGTGGAATAAATATATAGAAATATGAAATTAAGAGATTCATGACGGTTTTACTTGTATCAACAATAAAGAAAGTTGTAAGTATAATTGATTACTTTGATAATATGACACTACAGTTAACAAGTAATAGATAAAATAATTACAATAATTAAATTTTAATTTTACTCACTTGAAATTAAGGTTTTTGAAGGAGAAGTGCACTTCGACTATCCCGGTGGTTTTGACTCTAGTTCTTAAAATGTCTTGCTCGGTGGGCTGGTAGTCTCTCGCACCTAACCGGTCGAGATCATCCAGGAAACTGAAAACAAATCAAACATTACTTTATCTTCAGTGTACCTATAAATTGGGCATATGCTTAAAATTATAGAAGCTCTTCGTAAATTTAAGGTTCGCTTTAAAAAAAAAATGTTTTTGACGATCGGTCGGGGTTTGTCTTTCGTATCACCTGATGGAAAGTGGAGACGAAGACGAGGACGTTACACGCCTGCCCAGCAGGAGCCTATTAATTCTACTTTAAACACCCCAGGATCGTACTCTTCCGGAAAAACAGATGGAGGCAGTTCAAACCATACCTTGGCGATTCGGACCAAAAAACACCTCAACAAACAACGCTTCTAGCTAATATTTTGCAGAACCATCCCAAAGATGACTGCAGTACCCCATAATAATCAAGCCTGAGCTAAGTAGAGATTAAGCAGCTGTTCAGAGCTGAACTGTCTTACTGTCTTTTTGACTTTAATCAAATGATTCATGGAGAAGGCTATGATGTATTAAAAAAACTCTACTCAATTTAAAACATATCTAGTATAACATAATAGTATGTATTTCAATAATTAATTGTTGCATAACAATCAAAAGCTACCAATGCGAAGTCACTATGTAAATAACAATTTTGTTGTAATTAGAACGTCTTATTGAAGCAAGTATGCATTTGACGACCGCGATAAATAGGTTACAACGATAAAAAAGTTATCAAAACTCCGAACAAGACTTAGTTGCTATCTTACGAAAATAAACACTGCAATGTACATCATCTGCATTCCGTGCAATTAAATGTCAGATAAGAATATTTAAAAAAAAATCACTTGTGATAAAGATACCAAAATTCCAGACATAGCATTGACTCCAAGCAAATTATACCAATAAAAAAGGTCATTCGCCTCGACGCCCAGATTAAACAAACGGTTACTTTATAATCACAATAGGCAAATTCTCAGCCAAAATAGATGCTAATTGATAACGCCATCCGGTATCACTTGAAACGTAGAAAAAATAACTTCCTAATAAATAACTGTACATGGCTATTAGTACAATCATATTTAACAAGTTACCGGAACGAATGCTAAATGAAATTAAATTTGGAGTTCAAATTTCTATGTAAAAATTGGAATAGGGCAGGCTGAGGTTCGACTTTTTAATTGTGGGAATTCAAAAAGCTTTAATTTCAGGATTTCAAGGTAGGTGCAATTAATCTCCTTTACGTCATTATTTCCATATAAATAATCTTTTGAATGTAGAGTTACTAGGCACCTCTTGGCCCTTACTTTACTTTTTATCAGAGGGTCTAGTCAAGTTGCATTCTACAGACGCTAACGATAAATTAGTATGGAGCGTCACGTGATATGCTCCATGCAGTTTCAAGCGTATTCTATAACGTTAACGATTACAGATAGCAACTTGGCTAAGGCCCCCCGTATAATAATTTGCAATTGCCTAGCCGTTATAAAAAATAAAAAAAAGAATATATATTTATTGGTATGACTACAAAGAATGCCAACTATGGACATCGTCTAAATATATTCAATTAAAACATTTTTGCACTCGTATGTCACCATGAATCATAAGTGACGTGTAGAAGAACTGTATAATAATGTACATTTTCAAACACTTTATAATAACGCCAAGTTCCTTTGTAGCATCCCGGCGGACACAGACAGATTATCTTAAGAAATATAACTTAATAGGTTTTACGGCAGTTCGGACACGTCTAGACGATGGTGGTAATAGTCGATGTAAAGTGAACCGAGCTTATATTTTAAACTAGCGACTCGCCCCGGCTTCGTCCGCATAGATAAATATCCAGATAAGTTAGTATTTTAAAGCAGATATCAAAAATTTCTTACACTTATATGTTTTGTGGCAATCACCTCACCCCGCCGGTAAAAAACTAACAAAAAGCGGCTATCATGACTTCACTATAGTTAGACTATAACTTCACGGATTTTCTATAAATATGTAGCACATTATTTTATGTATCATCAATAGTTTCGCAACGCACGCCGAATTATGACTTTTATTAAGCAAGTTTACATACCGTGGGTTACATTATTGTAATGTTCGTATTGATCTCTATTTCTTTACTAAATAGCAGCAGTAACATAGATATTGATAATGCCGCTTTCTGTAGGTGAAAGAAATTTAAAATTCAGTTAAGTAGTTTTTTTGTTTACCCGGTACACGTTACAAAGCTACGTTTAAAGCTTTCACTTCGATAAGAATGTCAATTTAAGGACCACAACCAAGAATCGGACAAGGTAAGATGAATTTATTAGATTCTTTTAATTAAAACTAAATTAAAAACGTGGACGAGTCTTAGCTTGCTGCGATAATACCATTGTTATTTATAATAATCACGCGAACTCTTTTGTTACAAACACGAACATCAAATGAACATGTAATTTACATGTAATTGAATGTCTCTAATGACTGTATTTGAGCTGGACAGTTTCTTGTTTCTGTGACTAGTATTGAAATTATATGTTTAGTTGTTACACGAGGAGCTGTTTAGTTTATGTAATCTAGTCGTAAATCATAATAATCAGTGTTCTTTCAATTCTAATACAGGGTGTAATAACCAGTGCAACAACATTTATATAGGTTAACAGTCCTTTTTAAGTAGCATGTAACAGATAAATATTGTATATTTTGATGTTATGGGCCTACTTCTGTCATACGTCTAATCTAATCTATAGGGCAAATGAATTCACAAAGGCGAGTCTCGGTATGAAACCTGGAAATTTTAGATATTTAGCTACTTTCTCATATAACAATACAATAATATGGACAAATATTCTTGGCGATATTATCAGCAAATGAAACGAGGTTAGGCGCATACTCCATACTTTGTCATGACACGGAGTTTTATGACATTTATACGATTCCTTCATTTACGATATACTTTATTATCCCAAATACACACACATGAAACGAAGTACACTAACATAAAGAAATATTTTACGACACGACAGAAAAAAAAGTTATCTTTAAGCGAGTGCTCACATAACAGAGTTCTCATTACTATCGGAGCGAAACTAAATATTCGGGCGAATAGCCTGTATGACCTATATATAAAGCGTCTGCCATACGTATATTACGAGGCGAAAAATTGATAAGCCATTCCAGTTTCAATGTCGCAGGGTTAGTTTGGAATTTGGACCAGAGCCAGAGATCCGTGTAGCAAAGGACTTTCGGTGCATAGCTGATCCTTGGAACTAATGTTATACGTGATATGAATATTAGTTTAAAAAACGCATAGCGTTCCATTTTGCTATTCAAGTCTCAATTTATTTGTTATCCTTATTCTAAGTATAAAATATGTTGAGGTCAATGAGGGTAGGGGCGTTTGGAGTGGTATGTAAGTTAAGGTTCTTGCTTAGTTTTGGTCACTATTTGGATCAAATTGTAATGAAATTGATGGCAACATTATCTACCGCGTTGATATTTGTACTGACTTTAAAATACTTAAAATGTCGAACTATTACTGCTAATGTTTGTGATAGGATATAAATAAATGACGTTTTCCATAATCACATCTAGAAATTAGTTCATAATAAAGGTAGGTCAGACTGAAAAACGCAGTGTTTCATCGCGAAACATGTTCAAACGCCTTCACTAATGGTATATTGGATGCATAATTCATTAGTTAAACTTTTTATACAAATCCACTTTTCAGACATTCCAAAAATGTTTCAAACAAATCCACTCATTCAATTAATAGTAGGTATCCAAGTACATCAATAAACGTCGGAGATCATTTATCAGTTGGCTACGTTCCAGGTTTTACATAAAAAAAAAACTTACATTATCTGACATGGCTACTCGCTCAGATAACCGATAAAATGTATGACAAAAAGTCAATAGTTTTGTTTTGATCTTGTAAAAATAAAACCATTGCATATTCTTTTTATAATAAGACAAATGGCATTAATTATATGGCCCCAACACGAGGATGAAAGGAGATTTATCGTTACCAAATATTTGTGTTGGTACACCCTATCCCTACCAACATTTTAATCAGGGTACCCTGGTATAGGCTGGGTTACTCAACCAGCCACAGTATGAAGCGGCGAAAATTTAATACCTCATAGACATTGACTTACAAACAAATGGAATTCGGGTCTCACTTCAATAGCGTCCAGGCAAAAATGGTGTGAACATCATACCAGTCTTGGATAGGCTCGGCCGCCCGACACCACGCCCAAAATGACTAATTGCTAGGTGAAACCTGTCAAAATTTGAACGCTCAAAGTAGTCGAAGCTACATAAGGTGAAATATTGTGGCCAGCAATAATCAGCTTCAATGCAATTATACTCGAATTAAATTTCAAGTGATGAAATTTATTCATAAATCTGTAAAACTAACTTAACTTAAGGTTAACTCGGGTAAATTTTTACGTATATTTTTTATTAGACCCGCCGTCCATTTGTTTTTGCGCCAATGATAATGGAGATATAAAACATAGATAATACAGATAAATCCCCAAACAAACACACCACTGTTAGGCCCCAAAGTAAGCAGAGCTTGTGATATGTACGACCATACAGCGACCATACGCTATACGGAAATATAAAAAGGGATTCCATTTTATTTTCTTTCTGCTATAAGTAATCTAGTTTTACGTAAATAGTAATAATACTGAGAACAGTCAATCAAAGATAAAACCGTGACAAACGAGGCTAACAATTACGTACATATTCTATAAAATTATGTAATATTTACGCTGCTAAGGAACATAATTACGTCAATGCACGCAAGCCTTTTCAATCGTAATCTTTTCAGCTTAAGCAAACATCCACTTAGATAAGTGAATAACATTCTATCATTACAAGTTCAATGAGAAAAGTAAGTAAGAAAGATGCTTAGAGGGACCATGAAATGTGCCATTTATCACGCTTTTTCAATGTCACCCCATTGCTACAAGTTTCTGGCCGGCTGCCAAACGGCCACCCTTTGCACAATGCTAACTTAATCCAAACAGTGTATGCGAATAGTAGATATTGGGATTAGAAGATATTACGTTTTTTTTTTCAAATTGAGTTAATATATTGCTTTTTTCTTGATAGAAGTTTAATACGCATAAAAAACATTGATGACTTTCTTGAAACTGTTGAACTTGAAACAAATTAATACACTTTTATACTCTAAAGTAAGGTATATTCATATGTCTGCTTTTAACGCGCTTACAGGTAAGTTAACATTAACTCCAGATAAGCTACCACAAAAAGCTCACCAATCCCACGACTACTCAACCGCGTCCGAAAAATCCACCACAATTATATTCCTATAACAGTACAGAAACATACAAATTAAAGATCCTGTGCGATAATCATTGAAGACGCTCCTTGCTGCTGTGACGTCAAAACCTAACTAGGTCACTAGACGATGAATTACACTCGAATCAACTGAAATCATTCGAATTACATTCGCCAGTTGCAAACATCGATTTTATGGTCGCTACACGATCCAAAGTTAGATTAATTCGGGAACTAGAACGATTAGGTGTCGCTGTTTCAAATGTGCGCGATAATTTTGCTAAACAGCCCATATTACATTATCCGTCTGCAATTCACGTTAGTTGGTTAACGGATGGTATGAAAGACGGATAATTTTAAATATTTTCCGTTGTAAAAGCAAATAAAATGTTAATTCCATTCAGTATTACATATATTTTAAATAATAATATCTCATTGCATTCTGTTTCCGTTGTTAACCTAGAAAAAGAGAGAGAGAGATAGAGAGAGATAGAATGCCAGAAAAGCAATAGGGCGCTAGGAATTACCTTCAATAATAAGACATTGTTATAAGAATCATGTACGGCATCGTTTGACGTCCCGGGGTCAATGTTACACGTGGCGATTTATTCGCCGTCTATTTACAACGTTACAGAGAAACTGGTGCAAATTGAAAAAATCTAGTTAAATTCGGGTTGGATGATCAGTCACGGATGAGTTTTCATTTAGCTTTACTATTTCAGTCTACAATAAGACAAACTTTTTTATCCATTGCGTAACCTTTCTAAAGCAACAAGAAGACAAACAAATCTAAAAACTAAGGCGCGAGAGTAAGCATTTAGTTCTGTACGAATACAATCTCCATAAAATAAATACGTTTTACTTATTTATTTGGTAAGTATCACAGATATTATCAATTTCGCTAGTTTACGGTGGATTTAGTCAGTAGGAATAACAGGAACAAAGGTGGTGTCGGCTGCTGGCGGCCGGCAGGTGCGGGGCGCGCCCGGCAACAGGTCTGGGCGGATCAATACCGGCGGCTTCGCGCCGCCGCCGAACGCGCCCGCCCGCTCTACGCACACACGCAACCCCTGAACGCCCGATCCCACTTCAATGTTGCAACTGGTTCCTTTTCATAATTATAATTCATGTTATTTTAAGTTATAGACAGCTTTTGGCGAATTCTTTCAATGCTTTTCGAAAATATCTAGCTACACCGAATAGTTTCGACTATAATAATTCGTATACTGATCATTACATTGAATATAAGAAAACTTATTAAAAATACATCACGTAGTATGTAAAGTATGTGATGATGATGACATAAAACACTATGACGTCAAACTTATAACAATCGTGAAACGACGATATCTACACTCAAACACCCTTTTCGAAGCCCACTCCAAGCAACAAATCATTAGGGTATCGATCACTCACGTTTGGTATCCAATTGCTATCTTATTTTTAGAATATTGTGATGCACCATGACTAATGACGTAATAATTTCGTTTTATGAGTTTCTAAAAGTAGCCAACAAATGGAGTGTACGGATAAACTTGTAGATCTTGTTCGAGATCTCATTGCTATAATTCGATACAGGAATTAGGGGCAATTTCGCAGGTGGCCCATTAATCGAGCGAGGGCAGAGTTCAGGGCTCCATAGTGCGGTGTAAAGTGTTTCCTGAGGTTTGGAACACGCGATTGGTAAATAAATCTGATGTCGGAGGGTACCGTGGTAGTAGCGGACGCGTCGTGAACGGTGCAAGCTGATTCCCTTATATTGATTACTGGAACACTAAAGCTGTAGGTGGTTTTTAGTGGTTGACGTTATCGCGCGGCCGGCTAATTGAATTTGTGCGTAGTCTAGTTTATGGGACGCATTTTTTATGTTCTTTATGACATTAGTCATAAAATAGGAACGTTTTCGTTTTGTGTCTTGAAAAATGAATAGAAAATATGAAAAAAACCATTTAAATACACCACGCCATGTTTGATTTTGATAATAATTCCATGTTGTTACAAACACTGCATCAACCCCTACAACGTCTTGACAAAAACATTATTAATAAAAAAAATACAAAATAGGACGGATTAAAAACACGCTCGAGGTAACTAAGCATTATATCAATGACTCCAAACAGCGAACTTGTTGTCGTTAGTCTCCGCCGTAATGGCGCCGATGAATAAAACATTAAGTTAGCAAAATCAGCTAATTCTTTCGTAATCGCAGATATTTTAATGGTTAAATGCGTTCGGCAAATGTTTCTCAAGACTTTGGAGTCGATAGGTTTCAACACTAGAAGATGACAGACTGACATGGTGTAAAATCGTTCATTGAAGAATGCGTAGGTACGACACAATTTATTTCGTTTCGGGTCATTAGTTAACTTAAATTGTCTTGTATCAATATAAAATCTGAGTAAATGCATACATTTAATCTTTCTCACTACAAACCATTACATTTGTATTTTGGCTGCAAAATAGAACGACGCTATAAACCGCAATATAAACTAACACCAGTGCACCAGTAATTTTATAAACAAAATGAAATCAACAATGAATTACTACGATTACATTACACAAGCGCCTTTATATAAAGTATATACTTTAGTCAGACATAATATCCAAATGAGAGATGCATTCGTTCCAGCAGGGCTTCGCAACCGAATGCATTTAGCTATTTGAACGACGACAACTAGCAATTTTCCAGATCCTTGCCTTTCCCCGCTTTGTTGTTATGCATTGCTTTATCCAACTCTGTAACATTGCCATCGATCCGTACAAGCTTATCTCTAGACAAACGTGTCAAAATATTTACTCGGTCTCTGGCTGACGTCATAACGAGAAAGAAAAAAAATACTATTATTATACACGTGAATAATCTCACAAGGAAAATTCTTTAAAGAAACACGGGTGGTACACAATTAGTACGCACATAATACAATAGCCTATATAGTAATACAGCCGATCATTTCCCTGTAGAAATTAAATCGAATGCAAATACTATTTTTCTCTCGTCTCCGCTTTCGCTGTCAGTAAGTTCAAGGGAAACCTGCCGTGTACGAGAATGAATTGGATTGAATGGAATGTTACGAGCGAATCCGGGGTCAAATCTGTTTTATTCCGTTCTTATTTTATATCTGAGTACAGCCGCTTCGGAATGTATCAGATCAGACGAACAGAGGTTTCTTCATTGGTGCAATCGCATCCGCAGACCACATTACACATGGCGTCAAATCAAATAAAACCAATGAAACTCGGATCACATTACTCTGTCGGACAAGTCTCGCGTGATATCGCTAGAATCTTTAGATATTTCTAAGAATTATCGTGACAAGATAAAGTTAAATGCGTGGAGTTAGTTATGATAGCCTAAAGCCTCAGAAAAACAGATTTTGTTTTCATGAGCGTTGATAGAAGGTTGTCGATTATTATACACCATATATACCATATACCATACACGAAAGACATTTTTAGTTGTGTAAAAACCTATCATATTAAGTTATATTTGTAATTTAGTTTTTATTTTATTTTACTAATAGGAAAATGTGTGATAGCGGAAGACATCACAGAATACGAATATGCAGAGGCCGGACGCGTCAATCGACGCGGGCGCAACGTGCGCCCCGGCTTTCAAAGAGCGCGTTTACATTATAATAAATTGAACGCTCATTGTTATGACGATTGTCTACAAAACATAATGAAAATATGTGACGGTTGTCTATTTCGACCTTTTTTTGTCAGTAAATTTTATTTTTTTTGTCGTTCCCGACGTAATTTTAAACTAGGAATTACGTAGTGTCGGAGAACGGCAATGTTTTGATTTGACAAGTCAGTCACGAAATATTATCCATCAAAGCAACTTGAATCTATTTATTTATTATTGTTTCTGAGTTTATTATTCAAAATTACATAGTTAAGATATTTTATTATCTACAATCAAAGTTTTTTTTAAGAAACCTATAATTTATTTTTACGTTCACGAGTGTGCGTAGCCAAAATTTTTGGTAAGGATTCTCATTCATTAAAATTTTATTTTATTGTTATTTTTTCTTTTCAGATCAAATTTAATTGTATTAATATTTCTGTTCTATTTTGTGTGACTATTTTTTTATTTCAATTTTGTTTATATTTTTCTGTTTGTATTTACAGGCATTTTTGTATATTTTTAATTTTACCGAAAAAATAAACATAGAAGAGAGTTTTGGTGTTTTACTGGTACTACGTTACATACTGGCGCCCGAATATTCAAACGTAGTTTATGGAGAAGAGAGGAGGAACTATATCAACAGAAGAATTGCAACATTAAAAATAATTTTTTTATAATTATTATTGAGGTCAGGCATAAAACTTTATTTGTTACCATTTTCAATCATTAACATTCACTATAATATATTTATATATATATCTACTATAATATATCTACTATAATATATCAAAATACTGCTAAATTATTCAGACATTTAAGTTTCTTTAGTTTCTTTCGTTATAATATCCTTGAAGAAATTTTCTGAAGACACAACATTCTATAACCCAGTAATTTCACTATTTAAATAACATTTTCTATTCATTTTCATCACTTGAAAATACGTATATTTTTAAGGCTCTTTTCTGCATAACGACTATTAACAAATTTATTTCACTTTAACATTTTTTTTTTGGATTTTGCAATGAATTTTTCACAACTAAATAAACCTGAAATAATTTATGAATTAAAAATCAGAAATATAAATTTTTCTTCGACGCAATCTGTAGACGAACTACGATCATTATTATTAAAAGAAGACAAAACAGAATTATTGCTAATTATCTCACGGCGAGCATAAGCCGATTCTTTTTGTATTATTTTTTTTTCTATGCACCTCATTATCGTTTGGCTATACCATTAACATTGACGTTGGTCAAAACTTATAATTAATTATCATCATCGTAGTATTAGGTTAACTTATTGTGTAATTTATTTAATATTTGCAATTCTAGGAGTGTAAACTCTTATTTTCAATATCTGTATTATACTTTATAGTATAATTTGTTAAATGTTATCAATTTTTTTTTTTTTCTCAATTTTTTTTCAAGCGGTTTGCAACTTGTAAAATTAAGCCTTCTGCACGAGCGTATTAAGGTAACTCGTTAAACTAAACCATACCTATGTGTATTATTTATACGCTTGAATCACTTTCCCGTGAGAATTATTTTCATATGTTTATTACATAAGTATTTTAATTACTTCACAAAAGACCCTTGGATTTTTTTTAAAAGTCAATGTTTCACGACTGGCTATGATTTTCTTTTCTTTCCGGCATATTTATTTCAGTCTTTAACTGAAACTTGTTTATAGTAATCACCGTGCGGGAGTTAGCGACACGTTAAAGAAGCCATAAGCTATTAATATTTTCAGCGGATGGCAACTATTAAAGCCTTTTGCCGTTGCGTTCAACTCTGTTGAGTTGACTTATTTAGGATACGATTCCTCATAAGCAACTCTAACTGCATGATGTTTTATTTCCAGTAGTTGGAATAAGACTAGTATGAAAGAGAATGTATGTTGTAATTATAATGTACGTTGATGGAGTTGAACGATGTATATTAACATTGTATATTCCAGGAACATGTTTAAAATTTTATCATTCATGAACCATGTAATTTAAGATAATTATTTAGGATTTTTTTTTTCTCTCTCTCGTCTGTTTTGTTTTCTTTTTCTATTAAATAACTTGTTGATATGCAATATATCAGTATTATTTTTTTTTTTTTTTCATATATACAGGATGTTTTTTCAGAAAAATTCTTCTATAGGATGTTAATATTAATTTTCATTTTGCTTTTAATTATTATTTTTTTTTTATTGTTCTTTCATTTAGCAGATTAAATATTAAAATTCGATATGTATATGCGGTTTATTTTGATTTGGTTTGAATATTTTTTTTTTAAAAACTATAGTGAAAAAATCTTTCAGATTTTTTTTCCCGGCCCCCGGGGTATTGTGACGGTTGTCTATTTCGACCTTTTTTTGTCAGTAAATTTTATTTTTTTTGTCGTTCCCGACGTAATTTTAAACTAGGAATTACGTAGTGTCGGAGAACGGCAATGTTTTGATTTGACAAGTCAGTCACGAAATATTATCCATCAAAGCAACTTGAATCTATTTATTTATTATTGTTTCTGAGTTTATTATTCAAAATTACATAGTTAAGATATTTTATTATCTACAATCAAAGTTTTTTTTAAGAAACCTATAATTTATTTTTACGTTCACGAGTGTGCGTAGCCAAAATTTTTGGTAAGGATTCTCATTCATTAAAATTTTATTTTATTGTTATTTTTTCTTTTCAGATCAAATTTAATTGTATTAATATTTCTGTTCTATTTTGTGTGACTATTTTTTTATTTCAATTTTGTTTATATTTTTCTGTTTGTATTTACAGGCATTTTTGTATATTTTTAATTTTACCGAAAAAATAAACATAGAAGAGAGTTTTGGTGTTTTACTGGTACTACGTTACAAATATTTAAAAAGCAATCAACATAACTGAATTTTTACAGCGGAGCGTCTATAACCACAGGACAAGTTTTAAGTGCCGATCAGGCTTTGAAACATGACTTGCATGATAGGTGAAACATGACTTTTTCAAATCCTCTTGCCCAATGTAAGAGAATATTGCACATAAGCCCCATAGTTTCTAATATTAGCACATGCTCGCTAAGTGCTGTAACCATGCGCCATATCCCCGAGTAAACTGACGGTTAACTCCTTTGCAATTCAATGCAGTAAGTGTGTACATATATTAGAATTTTAAAACGCGCCTCGAACACAATCTGTATTTTTAACATAATAGTAAATTGATTTAATCTGCGCCTTGGGTTTAATCAGTCGTGAAAAGTCTGGATTGTAACAAATCGCGTCGCTGTCAAATAACTGACATTATATGCAGGTTAGTCAGTATTGTTTTTATGCAGCCCACTCGCCACTTCGGTTGGTTGGCTCAGGTTATGACATCGAGCTGAAAACGTAACTTGAACAATCGTCCCCACTGCTAGCACGCGATGTTAGGGGCTGATGGCTCTCATTGTCAATACGTCCGCGATGGCCAGCGCGCGGTGCTACGCAGCGATGCCCGGGCCCCGACCCTTGCCAATCCTTGGCAACTCTTGGCGGTTCGCGCTGGGACAGAAACCCTGGCGAACCCGAGCTTTAGACGTCGCTCTGTGGACCCTCCGAGCATTAGCCGGCAATGGCGGAGCGGCTAAAGTCGCCAAGTTATTTGGCCACCCAGATCTTGTGTTCCCATTCTGCGCTGAAGAAACTGCGCGAATATATCGACGAGAAGATTCCATGCCGCATCGGGCGGTGGCGCCATGCCTAAAGCATTACAAGCAAGAACTACGAAAGGACTTTTTCGGGGATGAACCTGGTTTGATTGGAGTGTAAGATTTTGTGTTCCTTGTACACCGCGCATAAATTAAGGTGATATTCCAAAAGATGTTTAAAATTTATTTTAATTATCAGGCATGGAGAGCCATGGTCGAAGTTTCGATCGAAAGTGTCAAAAGCTTTGGCGGCACCTGAAGCCGCTCGATCAGCAGTGCCGGCTTTAGATGAAGTCGCTACAGATTTTGTTAACCGGTATGTATCCATTGTCCAAGAATACCCATATACTCAAAAAAATTCAAGCGATGAACAAACATATCTTAATTTGTAAACATTTCATTCATGAATTCCGTTAACAAACACTTTTAATAGGTGCGTATGATGAATAGCAAATGAATCCTAATCATTCACTGCCGATACCGAGGCCAATGGACGTGGGTTGTATTAATAAAGCGGGACACTTAACGACATGTCAACTCGAGTCATCATTAATTCATTGCACATTATAGTAATAACAGAAAACAACAACAATTGTTTTCACTGATATAATTTTAACGACTGCAATGTTTATAGAACTGTGATAACTTTAACGCATTGAAGTAAGAATGTAGAACTTGTATCTGTCGCAGACGGCTGGTTGGATAAGCCATTTAACCTAAGAGCCTAGTCGTTTGATAGAGTTGATTTGCTGATCAGCTAGCCAAAATATAGAATAGCTAATTATAAAGCAAGGAATATGTGATAAGTTAAATGTTTTGGATATCGAAAGGTTGAAAACTGCGATTCGCACGAGCCTTCGAACGAAGTGAGTGTGGCGGGCTAGCAACCTGCGAGCCGCCTTTATAAAAGTTGAAGACTATAACAAACGGTAAATTCAAATTCAAATATTTATTTCTCAACATTGACAATTACTTGTCCTTATTGACGTCCAATAAAACATAACTCTACCAAGTCGGAAAACCTTCGTAAAGAAGAACTGGTAAGAAACTTCACGGGTACATTTTTTTCAAAATCAATTTACAGTGTCTCTTTATGTCTATACAAATGTTATGGTAGGTATGTTTAGTTAAATGGCTAATATAACCATCCGTCTGCGACATATCTATTTATATACATTTTATACGGAGTTTGTATAACAAACGTGAATACAGAAATAGATTCAGAGATAAATACGAGATACTGATAAACATTTTGACATTTTACTGCTATGCCAGCCATGAATATTGTTAATAACA
The DNA here is from genome assembly GCA_923062675.1 of Marasmarcha lunaedactyla. Lineage (NCBI taxonomy): Eukaryota > Metazoa > Arthropoda > Insecta > Lepidoptera > Pterophoridae > Marasmarcha > Marasmarcha lunaedactyla. The sequence continues at coordinate 18,230,929 of OV281352.1, read as the reverse complement.
TACAAGGTAGGTTAACATCCAGTAATATTAATGACAAAATATAGTCTGCATATAGTTCGTAACAAAAATGCAATCTCGCAAAACGGAACAAGAACTTATCTAGTATAATGTACCATATAATTATTGTCCTGTAAAAAAATAACTAGTTCAATAGATACGCGTCATGAGTCTGTTAACTTGTTCAGCGACATTTCTAGAATACTCAGATACATTAGCAGAATATGAAACCGTTAAAGCGGAGCTTAATGCGTTGGCACAGAACACGAAATACGGATGCAAATGTTCTGCGTACGGAACGAGTAATGTGGTCAGAGGCGTCGCGTACTTGTCATATGATAGGAGAATCTCAGAGTAATGACCACATCCTGTTTCCAAGTGATGAAACGTCTGACTCCTTATTTTGAGTGCAAGTCTGTTAACTGACGCACTAAAGGAACAACAAATAGCATTCATCCACGAAAAACGCGCAATTCGTTTGCGTGTCTACCCGCGGAAATGTTACATTTACTCTCGTTCATAAATTATACAAGATTACTTTTTCTACACGTTTAATGCGTTTTGTGTATTTCTGTTCGCAGAATGGAAATGCTCGTTGATAAAAATCGGGAGCTGCCAAATGATTTTTTAACTGAACTTTACAAATGGGCTTTGGAATGTAAGTTGAGGTTATTATAATTACATTAAAAGCTTCATTAAGGTGCTTACTGGACTTTTTTACTTGCAGCTGTTGGTGCGTGGGCTCTTGGGACGCGTTTAGGGTGTTTGAGTGACAACGATCATGAAGCCACTGAAATTATTAAATGCATCCATGGTTTCTTTCATAGTGTTCCTGTGCTAGAATTATCAGCTCCATTGTGGAGACTTTACGCAACGCCGACCTACAAGGCTTACATTGAAGCTTTGGACGCATTCCGAGCTCTGTGTCTTAGAAGACTGACGGATAAGGGAATATGTTCACAGATAGCAAAAGAATCAGGACAAAAAGTAGCCACAATATTTTACAGGCTCCACAGGCTTTAGATTTATTACTAGTAGGAGTCGATACAACAGCCGCCGCCGCTGCCAGCACCATGTATTTATTAGCAAAAAATGAAAGAGCTCAGATGGAGTTGCAAAAAGAATTAGATTCGAAAATGCATTTGGGTAAAACCTTGACGTGCAAGGATTTAGATAAGCTACCATATCTTAAAGCATGTATAAAGGAATCATTAAGGTAAGTGTTTTCACTAAAGTACGTCTTCTTATGGTAGCGTATAAGAATAATGTTTTATAGACATAAAGAGACACTGTAAATTGATTTTGAAAAAAATATACCCGTGAAGTTTCTTACTAGTTCTTTTTCACGAAAGTTTTTCCGAACTGGTGGTAGAATCATGTTTTATTTCACGTCAATAAGAACAAGTAATTGTCAATGTTGAGAAACAAATATTTGAATTTGAATGGGTACTTAAGGTATAAGTTTATATTTCATACTAAAACATCTTAATGTTTCATATATTTCAATGTTTTCCGAATCACCTATGCAATTACAGAACGAAACACGTTCATTTCACACCATCTCTCCAGCAAAGATTTAATCATTTAAAAATGACTAACTACATTAAAACCATCAATCATTTCTAATGAACGCAGTTTTAGAGTTAAATTACTCACGTGTCACAAACTCTGCGGCGGACTGTAAAAACATAAGTTAAATTCAACACGTAAAAGTAAACGCTTCAAAATAAACTAATAAATTAAGTCAACCAGTAGAAAATCTAAAACAATTATATGGAAAGAGTAACACGATCAATGATGGTCAATCTCGGGTTACTTGGGGCTTGCGGTGACCAGGTGGGTGGGTAGTTACGAGCTAGTGTGTCTGCACTTAGGCGACGAGGCCATAGATCAACTATACCGACCTCTGGTTTAATTGGACAATTTATTGACTTCGTTTCAGGATCAAACCGGTCATATTGGGAAATGGGCGGTGTTTGCAATCGGACACTGTGATTTCGGGTTACGAAGTTCCGAAAGGGGTAAATATAACAAACCGATCCTACTAATGAATCATCCTTTGAGGATGTATGAATGGACGCATGTTTGTTACTGTTTCTAACGAAAACTACTGCACGTATTTAACGAATAGACGAGTTTTGGAATGGTGGGTTGCTGTCATCTGCGGGATGTATCTATTTTAAAGTAATAAAACATAATTTCGATATACGTACATAATTCAGTCCGTAAAGTAACTTTTTTCCCAAAATAATAAGGTATTTTGAGAAAACAATTTCAAAATTATTTTATTTCTGTGCAGTATTTAATTTTAAATAAATATTTAAAGTAATTGCACGATGAAGTCACGGAGTAGTTACCTTTTTAAAATCGCAGTAGAAAGTTTATTATTAAACCTGGAATGAACAACAATTTTCTATGGAGTCTTCTGACAGATATTTTTTGTAAACATTGACAAGACAGTTTAACCAAAGAGTAATTATAGGTTTAGACGAGGACATATAGAGGTTGAATGAGAGTCAATTTAATTTGCTGCTTTTATCGTTATTTAAAGAAGCTCAATCGCATTATTCTGCGAGTTGATAAAATATATTAACGTAAGGTGATATCTCCAAATGGTTTTCAAATTAGAATCTGATTTATTTTCTCTCGAAATGCGAATCGGTATGCTTTAAATTATTGACCTTTATTTGTCCAGTTTTTTAATAAATTTATTTTCTTTCTATCAGTTTTAATAGAGTCTATTTAATATGACAACAATTGTTCGTTTAATAAATAAATATTTGTAATAAATAAGAGTCCAAATCTTTCCGTTCCAGTCACACGTGGTATTCCCGCACTACGTCTTATCAAACGACGAGACCTACTTCCCATCACCAGAGTCCTACGTGCCCGAACGCTGGCTGCGGCAGAGCAAAGGTCTGGAAGCTTCTAGAACTGATGACGTCACGACGTCGGGATGCGAACGCGCGCGGGCGCACGATGTACGGAACAGGCAAAAGGAAGTGGGGATTCATCCTTTCGCGTCCCTGCCATTCGGGTTCGGCAGGCGGATGTGTATTGGGAAGCGATTCGCTGAGGCCGAATTGCAATTGTTGCTAGCTAAGGTTTGTATGTATTGAATGTAGAAATGAAAATTAGTAATTTGATTAAACCACGATTAATATAAAACTAAGAAACACATAATCGTGTAATGCCCGTAAAGCAAGTTTAAAACCACGCTTCGAAGATTAATGCACATAAAACATAAGCATGCTAAAACTATAAAGTAGGTAATAATTATAAAGTACAGAAAATATTAGACATCAATCAGAGCACACAAATACCTGTTAAACTACCATTTCAATTCACTATTTATTAAATACTCGATATATTAACATCGAATTTAAATCAACTTGATTAAATAGTCCATGTAACGAAAGCGGCAGTAGCTTTCCTTTCATAACTGGGTTAGGGTGATTACTATTGGCAGTCCTCCAAAAATTGTATACGGGCATTTTTATATAGCCTCTATACCGCATTCGGATTGATTTACCAATAGTATTAAAACGCTTTAACAGTGTTTCATAAAGAATGAATGCGTGTTATTTTTGTAGAAGCGCGGGTGGATGGATTTAGTTTCGATGTTGATAAGGGTTCTTTGTTGATTGACTGTGTTAGTAGTTTCCGTTTTCTTATAAATAAAATATGTAACATCAATGATTAGTTCGAAATTCCGCGTCGTCGTTTAACTTTAAATCAGGCTTATGCATTCAACATTCATTCAAATACATTTCTTCGATTAGTATTCTAGATTTCTAGACCACCTCTGAAACGTTGGTCCAATACACGCTTTCAGTTCTCCATAAAAATATCTGTTAATATTTGTGTCCTCAAACATAAACTTCAGGTGATTTTTATTTTAGAGAATGGACCTTATTATCCGAACAGAAGTGCCTTTTTTCACCAAAAAACAATAAATATAATCCATTTCCCTGCATTTTCTTAGCCCACGTTTTGTACCAAAATAAGCATAACCTCTTAACTTTCAGACCTTCCAGCGGTACCACGTGTCCTGGAGCCACGGCGAGCTGACTTACAGTGTGACACCGACCTACGTGCCAAACGAGCCGTTAACGTTCAAACTGACGCCTCGCGCCCGGTACACCCACAAATAATCGATCTTTGAGGCTTTTACAAGTACACTACGAGCATTAACATTTTTTTCGTTTTTATGCAAATTGTATTTAGACACTTTTTTTGTTTAGAGGCAAAATTACGTGAAGAAGGTTAGATTTTGTGTTGTGTTTATTTGGTACGGCATAAACACACCGTCCAATGTATTGAGGACAGCTATAGAGAAAAATAATGTTAGTCGTAAGAGATATTGAGACAAATATTGTATTGAAACAGCATGTTTTACATGAACTATAGAGTTCTACTATTATAGCAAGGAATTGCACATTTCCGTGTTTTAATACTAAAAACAGATTTACTGCAAACTAGATACTTGCATACTTAATTTCATAATCCGGTTAAGTTATGTTAAGTAAAAGTATAAGGACCGTAGGAAAATAGTACATGATGTAAATATAGTTTTTAAATTGTGGATAAAAAAACTAATGAGTAGTTTTACGATTGTTGCTTCGTAATTCATTTGAACATGGTATAGAATAGAAAATGACTTTTCTGTTTTTATGTCATCGTTACTGTATAAGATTCTTAGTATGCAACTTTTTTACTGCATAGTGACAAAAGTAATTGTATTTTGTATTAAATAAGCTACAATTTATCAATGTACCTATGGTTTATTAAAAATTTTATATTTAAACGAGTTTTATTCAAAATTAAGAAGCACCATCTCTAATGAGCCCCAATAAAGTCTGATAAAAGATTATATCAAAAATTCACCCTAAGAAGGAAGAACATAGTAACAAACGAAATTAACAAGAGTATAACTTAACAATATCGTCAAATTGCGATTAAAAGAATCTATCCTAATCTCTAATTTAGGCCGACTTGCGCGGACCTAAGTCAAAATTTAAGCTAACTCGGGTTAAACATAGCTGAATGTCGTCTCTTTCTGTCCTATAGAGGTACAGTGATGGAGGGACATTTTAACCGACTAACTCCAGGTTAAATTGTAAGCTCAGGTCTGCGCAAGTCGGCTTTACAGTATCTAGTTATAAAGTACTCACTATTTAGCCGAGTCATTCAGCTGGTACTCGTTAGAGCGTCCGAAGCACTCCTGCACGCCGGCGTCCGCCCAGAGTCGCTTCATGGCTCCCAGCAGCTCCTCGCTGAAGGGTTCCGTGTCCTCCATCCGTTGGATCACGTCGAATACCATCTTGCCGTCGCTCTGCGAAGAAAAGAAAACGCCATTCAGGTTAAAAAGAGCAGTTGTTGATAAGGATGAATACAACGTAAACAACTGGACTGGTAAATAGCTTGTAATGATAAAAAGTTATAAAACTGAGTTCGTAGTAAAAATTGCAGGTGAGTCTACTATTTTATAAATCTGAGATTTAGAATAGAATTTCCGATTCTACTTGGTTCTGTTTCTATAGGGTTTAAACGTTTAAAACATTTACTATTTTGAGGTCAATTGATTTTTAGGTTCAGACCTACTCTAAAATTAACAATTCTACATCAGTAATAATAGCTGTACTGCCAAGACGAGTACTAGCACACAACTTACAAGCACTACAAAATTCTATATTCAAAAACAACGGCAATCAATGAAACACTGAAAACATAACTTCATAAATATATCCACAGTTTAAGACCTGGTTTCGAATACAACAATGGCCATTTAAATGTGTCTAAATCTGAATTAACTTGGTAGACAATAAGGATCGAATTAAAGGAGCATCGTACAATAATATTAAACTTACATGTAAGCATATTCGCGACCTACTCTAAATTATTTCAACGAAAAATTGTTTTCATTTTCCGTGCTTTTACTCACGTCGTAGGAGCAATTTTGCTCAAATTGAAATTATAAGACACATTGAGCGAATTCGCCTTTATTAATAATAAATAAATAAGCAACATGATACTGGAATAAAGATACGTTAACAAATGGGTGATCGCATGTTGAGCTGTTATACACCAAGAGTCAATTAACAAAAGGACATATCAGGTAATAAACAAGTTACGATCGCCCTTAAAGAATTAAAATAATGTAAATTTATTTTATATTTTAGAACTGATGACTCATTACAATATAATATACAATCAATATGTTCTATGACTCATTTGGTGAAGTAAATAAAACCAGGTGTTCGATATATTTAAACACGGAATAAAATAGATTAGCCTTATATTTACAATAAGTGTAGTTACAGGAAACGAATAATTTATATTTGCGATAATGTTTTATATTCTTGTCTTTTTCGTACTGAATCAAAATTTTACTTCTTTCGACGACAGAATGACATTCTGTACTGATGTTGATTTTCATAAAGACACCTAGGTGTTACTCCAATCTACGGAGTTACTACGGGACAAAGCGTATTATAATCCCTAATTTTTATCGCCTAATGTGTCAAGTGATGATGACCGCTAAGTTACCTCTAAAAATACCAAATTATAGCTTGTCATAAACCAAAACATTAATTTACTGTTATTGCTTCCAACACTAAAGTATTTCTACACAAAATGAGTAAATTCAATAATAATCTGCGCTGGGCGGCAGTCTCACGCATGCGCCGATACTTCCTAGTACTACAAAACGGGGTCCTTTTCATAAACTTATTCCATAAGACTACCTGACAGCGTAGTGACGCGTGAACAGTTCTGATTTAGCATTGTGTGAGTTATTTATTTAGTACTCTACGTTTGTTTACGTTCAGTGCTACTTTCTGCTCTGTAGACAAAATCGGAACTATAAGATTTTTATGGCAGATATGTTAACATAGAAAGCAGCGCCATCCTTGACTGCACAGATAACTTGGTCGGTGTGCCGAATTCTGACGACCTGTCACTCAAAACCTGTTACAATAGCGTTACATTTTTTCGCTTCCCCTTTCTGTGTTGGTAAAATTCCATAAAGGAGATTCTTCTCTCTCGCACACTGGTTGGATCTATGGTCCTTTACGACATAGGTAATTCAAAATGGACAAATTCAGCGGAATCGGAGTTTCTTCATTTTATGACAATTAAAAGCCCTGACTAATGGATATCATATAGTATACCGTTATAAATAGATGAATAACAAATAAAATATTTACCCAGTCATTTCTTTGGATGCGCATTCACCAAACATGTGCGGTGCGAGGAAGCTCGGCAGTGTTTACTAGTTATATCCTAACAGATAAATCATTCCGTGCAAAAATGGCATTCCAGCCTTTTTAACTAAACTCTCCAAGCACTGACGACTACATGCAAAAATTAACTTACAAGCGAACGCGTTAGGGCAATCTACTTTGCTATGAATTGCCGGCGACCGAGCGGCCAGAGGGTATTTAGCGCGTATAAGTACATAAAGTGACATAGGCGTGGTGCTAAAAACATTATTTATATATGCTCTTAATCAAAAAGGTTGGTGGTGTTATTCGCGGAAGGCGCTGTGCTTATTTGGACGATTCTGATGGATAAGCAGCCTTATAGATGACCTTAGAGTCTAGATGGATGGGTGTGTGTGTGCTTGTAAATATGCAACTTAATATCTGTATGTGTGTAACATCTTGTCAAAACGCGTTATTATCGCTTTGGTGTGCGTGTACAATCAGAACATTTTTGTCACACTCACACAATTTCTATATATATACACAAGCTTAACACAGACATAGGTCCGCGCAAACAAATGAATCGATCCATCTATACCGGAGCACCCACAGTAAATAAACATACGATTCTGGTTAGAAAATCCAGGCATGGCTCGGTCAGCACACACCGTAATTTACTTGGTCACATATTTATTTACTGTGTCACGCAGTAGCTGGATGAGAGGCCGATGTCAACTACAATATATGGCTAATTTTCATATCACGATTTACAGACAGAAAAAAATATATGTAAAATAGAAATACTCATGTGACAAGTATGTGATTGCTCTGTCGAAGATTTGTGATTCGCATAAATTGTTTTTGCTCTATTATTGTTAACATTATGTAAATGGATTAAAAACTGAACTAAAAACATAAGCATTAATAGGTTTTGTCCAACATTGAATTAAAAGAATTAAACCTATTGACTTTCTGTATTCAAGATCTTAGTCACTAAAGACTTGATCATTGAACAAGATTATGAGCAAGATTAAAAAACCGTAAATTTTTTGGTTTTTGATACTAAGCCTTTAATGTTTTTTTGTTTAAGGATTTTTTGTTTAATCTTTTCGCGCTATACTTTTAAAATTTCAAATTTTTATTTCCGCTTCTAAATCTAATCAGTATACAGCAATCTCATTTCTTTACAACTAAACCATGCTTACACTCTGACTAAACGCATAAAACTGCTACAATTCGAAGTGGCTTCGAAAGTAAAAGACTTGAGCTTCTTCGCTGCACATCGCGGGGTAGTCACAATTTCACAGTTCAGAACCTCATACATATTTCAGCGCCATGCAAAGCGCGTCGCTTCCGATGCGCGACAGTAAATTGACTTCGCCGCTTCAACATTTTAATTGCAGCACTAACTGTGCTTTAATATTCATGAATTCGTTTTAGGACAGGTAGATTTGAAGTTACGTTTTTCATTAAGGCAAAACTAGACTTTACTAACATAAGTCTAACAATACATTAAAAGATGTGTTCTTCACAGAATTGAATAACCAATGTATGGTGGCAGATAACCAAAAAAACTCCATATGACGGTTTTTGTTTTAAACCTTGTTTTAGAATTCTCAGGCTTGGTTTGCCTAATTTCATCTTGAAATAAGTCTTATAAACTGGATTACAGGACGAAACTTTGTAACGAAAATTATTCGTTTTCCTTATCTTGGGAAGTTTAACTTTAAGTTGAATGTGCTGTCTCGGTTTTGAATCTTTATTCTTTTATAACAAACTGTATATATTTATTTAACTTAAGTACTTATGTTTGTACCACTACAAAAGTTAAATTATATTTCAAGATCTTCTGTACTACAAATTAAACACAGAAAAGATTTGCTGGTTGCTTGTAATTTATTAAATTTGGAGCTGTTGCCCTAACTTTGATATTTAATTCATCATTAGAAATGCCAGATAGACCCCTGGAATCAGAAGCTACGATCATTTTTAACCTATAAGTTAAGTGAACCTCAAATTACAAAATACATAATCCAAAAGCATAATACAATACAAGATAAAGGGGAGAGACAGTCCAAACATCTTATCAGCCCTTATCGGTTGACAAGCCAGCTGACAAAACGCGGGAGTACTTTAAATACACCAGTCAGCCCCACTTAAGATAACATTGTAATGATAATTTTTGTTCGGTTATCCATATATTTTGTGAATACCGAGGCATTATTTGATACAAAGGTACACTCGCCGAAGAAAGTGGTCTACCACTTTTGACAGAACTTCCTGTGTAACCAAATTAGCTGTAAGGTTGAGTCAGTAACTGTCAGAATATGATTACAAGGGAAAATCAACCATCAAATGAACTTACGCGCAGGGTGATAAGGCCACCTTTTTTCGGCCCGTACTATTGTGTGTGTGTTAATAATTTTCCTTCAATCAAACTGAGTGAAAGGCGACTTTGTTTTATACGAGATAGTGTTGAAATTCCAGTAAAAAATAAAGTCACTTTTATTTGAACATTTAGCTGAGATATGTTCGAGATTAGTCTAAGTACGTTTTATAGGTTTCAGCCTCAGATTTTATCAATTACGTACAGACAAACCTCTCCTCTTTATAATAATAGTATAGATTAGTTTTTTTTAAAGCTGTCATAATCTATATCAATTGCTTGTTGTCTTTAAACTATACTCTTAACGAGAATTCACTGCGTACTTCAAAAAAAATATGTGAATAGCAATAAAATATTGTGGTATTCTATCTATTGTCTGTGGGATAAGCTTGCAACCCTAGAGTGTTGGCAACACTGCATAATAACTTTCGTTATGATCCATGGCGGAATGTGCGTGTGTAAAACAATATTGTGAATCTTCAACAGTAAATAAAAGTGTACTACCATAAAATCACTGGGAGTTTATTTTCAAGTCCTAACAGGTTATGGGCCCAGCTGTCCATAACTCTATTTTAGGTGAAGATCACTGGTATATTGTGGGGTAAAAAAAAAAAATCACCGGGTGCCGGCGTTACGTTGTTGTGAACGCGGCGGCGGCGGCGTGGTCGGCGATAAATAAATAACAACTCCAGCTAGTGAGTTATTATTGGCGGCGTCTGAAGGAGGTCGTGTGGTGGTTATTATCACGGCATCAGGCTGCGGGCTTACGCATAAATAACAAAAATGGATCAACACACGATGGCCATGGCGTCCAACTCGGCTATTAAGTTGGAGGGCCATAAGAATTGGAACGTATGGAAGTTCCAAATGGCCGTAACATTAAAAGGAGCTGAGCTATACTCGGTTGTGAGTGGGACGGAGAAAAAGCCAAAGAATTGCGAACCCACGGGTAAAGAAATTGCAGCTTGGGTGGCAAAGGATGCCAAGGCGCAAACACTAATTGTCAATAGAGTAAGTGAGGCGGCGATGGTGCACATCCTTACATGCGAAAGTGCAGTTGACATGTGGCGAAAACTGCATAGTGTGTACGAGGCGACGAGCGCAACAGGTACATTGATGCTGCAGCAAAAGTTTTTGCAATACAAATTTGAAGATGGAGACTTGGCAGTACACTTAGCCAAAATACAAGAAATGATTTGTCAATTGAGGCAGGCAGGAGAAAAGATATCGGAACAGTTTATAATGACTAAAGTCTTGTTATCTCTACCGGAGGCATACAGTCATTTCATCTCGGCTTGGGAGTCGGTGGATTCAAGTAAACAGAACTACAATGATCTGGTTTCTCGATTACTCGTAGAAGAAGAGAGGATAAAAGCTAGAAGCAAAGAGAAAGAGAGCATAGCACTGTATTCCAAGCACAAAAGTGTAAAGAAATGTTACAAATGTGGGAAACTTGGACACATTACAAAGGAGTGTAAAAGTGAGAATAAAGAAAAACGTAAATGTTTCTCTTGTGGCAATGTGGGACACTTGAAGGCAAATTGTCCTCAGCGTAAGGGACAAGGACGACAACAATCAAGTGATAAATCCAATGCATTTATAATAGTGACAGGGACGGCAATGACAACTGGGAGTTACATTACTGGGAGTGACAAGAGGTGGTTGATAGATAGTGGGGCTAGTGAACATATGACAAGTCAACGCTCAATGTTTACAAACTATCTGTCACTATCAACATTAAAACGTCATGTTATTGTTGGAGATGGTCGTCAGTTACCTGTTGTTGGAGTTGGTGATGTAGAACTGAGTGTGTTTAACGGAGACTGTTATATAAAATCTACATTGAACAATGTGTTACATGTGCCACAAATGAAGATTAATTTGTTTTCTGTAACTAGTGCTACAAAGAAAGGTTATAAGGTTACATTAACTGATCAGCAGTGTTTGTTTTATAAGGACAATGAACTTTGTGCGATAGGCAATCGTGAAGGGAACTATTACATACTAGAGGTGTCAAGTGGCTACATGCAAGGAAGTGTTGCAGCTGTGGCAACGCTATCGGATTGGCATGAGCGTCTTTGTCACCAGAATGTTGAGTATGTGAAGAATGTGCTCAAGGAAAACAACATTGAGTACACAGGGGACAGTTTCCAATGTGTTTCATGTCTAGAAGGTAAAATGCACAGACTTCCATTTACCAGAAGTGAGCAGCATACCAAAGAATGCCTAGAGTTAGTGCATGCTGACTTGTGTGGGCCAATGGAGGTGGAGAGCATCGGAGGTTCAAGGTATTTCCTGCTAATAAAAGATGATTATAGTAACTACCGGGTAATCTACTTTTTGAAGAAGAAAAGAGAGACGGCTTTGAAGATAAAGCAATTTGTTAATTGGGCTGAGAGACAAACAGGAAATAAAGTGAAAGTCATTCGTACAGATAATGGTGGAGAGTTCGTGAACAAAGATATACAAGAATTTGTACAAGAAAAGGGCATTAAACATCAGACGACGATACCTTTTACCCCCCAGCAGAACGGCAAAGCAGAGAGGGACATGCGTACTGTCGTGGAAGCTGCAAGGTCCATGCTAAAGGGTAAAGGTCTTTCGAAAGAACTGTGGGCTGAAGCAGTTAATACTACCGTGTATGTCTTGAATAGAACGGCAAAGAGTAGAGTGGACAGTCAGACACCCTATGAGACATTTCATAAACGGAGTTTTAATGTGCTGAGCTTACGTGGAGTATTCGGAGAATATGTTTATGTTCATATCCCTAAGGAAAAGAGATTAAAATGGGACATTAAAGGGGAACGAGCAATGTTCGTTGGATATGATGACTCGAAAGGCTACAGAGTGTACTATGAGGACAAAAGGGAAGTTCATACTAAGAGAGACATAGTATTTCTGGATACAACAACACAGAAAGAGGCAGAAATTAAGGAAATACAGAACAATGAAGATGTTATACTACTGGATATTTCTACAGAGAGAAATACAGAAGAAGAACTACATGATGAAAGTAATGATGAATATTATGACATGGACACAGGACAGGAGCAAGGACATGAGATAGAACAAGGTGTTACACCAGAGACGTCAGAAGTAACCGAAGTAACTGGACAAGAACAGGCAGAAACAGAAGAAAATGAGATTCAAGGAAGAAGAAGTAGAAGAACAAAGGTAAAGCCAAGATATCTAGATGATTATTACCTATATGTTGATGAACCAAGAAGCTATAAGGAAGCTATGATATCTGTAGAGGCTGAAAGCTGGAAGGAGGCTATAAGAAAAGAGCTTAATCAACTAAAAGAAAATAATACATGGACAGAGATAGATTCCATACCAGAAGGAAAAGAAGTGATTAGCTCAAAATGGGTTTTAAAGAAGAAAGATAATAGTTATAAGGCTAGATTAGTAGCAAGGGGCTTTGAACAGAATTGTAATGATGATCTGTATGCTCCTGTGGCAAAGCTTAATACGTTTAGAGTCTTTGTATGTGTAGCTACTAAGTTAGGGTTAGAAATAAATCAAATGGATGTATGTGGAGCTTTTTTAAATGCACATCTTGATGAAGAGTTATATTTAATCTTGCCTGAGGGAACTGATACTAAGTATGTAAAACTTAACAAATCTATTTATGGTTTAAAAAGGTCTCCAAAATGTTGGAATAAAACTTTTAATGATGTCATGTTGTCTTTAGGTTATAAGCAATCTGATAAGGATTATTGTTTATATTCTAAATGTGGAGGAGGAAAGAAAACATTTTTGTTATTATATGTCGACGATATATTGTACTTTGGGAATGACAAACAAATGTGTAAATTGAGAAATGTACTATGTAAAACATTTAAAATGAAAGAATTGGGTAATGTTAGTAAATTCCTGGGTATTGATGTTAAACAAGACTTAAATAAGGGGATTACTGTTATATCACAAAAAGATTACTTGAGAAAATTGTTATCACAGTATAACATGTTGGACTGTAAAACATTGAAGTTACCTATTGATAAAAATTATAATTTTCATATTTTAAAGAGAGATAGTTCAGAGAGTATTGAAATAGAGAGTAAACGTAGAAGGCTAGTAGGGAGCCTGATGTATGCAGCAATGGGCACTAGGCCAGATATTTGTGCAGTAATTAATATCTTGAGTCGGTATCAAAGTTGTGCATCTGAACTGTTGTATAAACTTTTGTTGAATGTCTTAAGATATGTAAATGGAACTATTGATTTGTGTTTAGTATACTATAGAGAGTGTAATGAAGATGTTTTATGTTATGTTGATAGTGACTGGGGTGGTGCTGATGATAGAAAGTCTACATCTGGGTGTATTTTTAAAGTGTTTGGCTGTTCAGTAATTTGGTATTCAAGGAAACAAACAACGGTTGCATTGTCTTCAACCGAAGCTGAATATTGCTTTGTGTTTAGCTACTAGTGAGGCTTGTTGGTTAAAAGAAATTATGTTAACATTTGGGTTTGAGGTAAATATAATTGTGTATGAAGACAACCAGTCAACTATTAAGATGGCACAGATGGCCACTGGTAATTCTAGAGTAAAACATTTGGAGATTAAACAATCATTTATTAAAGAAAAGTTGGAAAATAAAGTTATTGATTTAAAATACATAAATACCAGTGACCAACTAGCAGATATGTTTACTAAGGCATTAGGAGGAATAATGTTTAAGAAACTTAGGGATAAATTGTTCAGTAAGTAATTAAGAGGATGACTATTGTTAAGGGGAGGTCATGTTTAGGGTTAGCTCTGGATTATTTTGTGAAAGAAAAATACTTGTTTTGTTTTCAAATATTTTATTGAGGGGAGGTGTGAATAGCAATAAAATATTGTGGTATTCTATCTATTGTCTGTGGGATAAGCTTGCAACCCTAGAGTGTTGGCAACACTGCATAATAACTTTCGTTATGATCCATGGCGGAATGTGCGTGTGTAAAACAATATTGTGAATCTTCAACAGTAAATAAAAGTGTACTACCATAAAATCACTGGGAGTTTATTTTCAAGTCCTAACAAAATATACCTCAGAAAAGCCCTAGAAAATGTTGACGATTAGGTTTCTAGGACAAGGCACATATGTAACAATCTAGTGCCCTTACAGATAGTCAAGGCAATGATCTTTATAGCTCGGTGGATTCTGGGGCGCTGTAGATAAACACAACTGAAAAATAATGGGGCGCCACTTGCTTTACTTTAGGCAAGAATGTTTTGTTTAAAAAAATATTTTATTTCATTACATGTTATCTACTAATAGTTATAACAATATAAAAAAGGTAAATCGTCACGCCTCATATATCTTTTATAACGACTTTGTAACACAACAATGTTCTTTTAGTATTAAAAACTATGATAACTACGACTGCACAGAAAATGCAACAAGAAATAACAATGACCCATAACTTGAAAGCTGTACCGAGTAGCCCACGAAGAAGCGCATTCTTAATAAGTGGCTGCATGGACACTTCCATGAATAACCTACGAGCTGTATTGATCTACACGCTGTCGAACAGTCAGTTCTCGGAACCAGAGCCGAGCTGCATGAAGTGAAGCTATATTGGGTGCTCTATTAAGGGTGAAATTATTGAAAGACTGACTAGTTTGAGTCGCTGTTGAAAAATTCGTTCGGAGTTAAACTACTGATCGGATAGGTAATAAACGTATCTTTTTTTGCAGAGAATGCTATGTTTGCAAAAACGACATGCTGAGATTTTTAAAAAGAAAAAAAATTATTGGTTACAATAAGCACAAGTTGCATAATACCGATTTCAAAATCTGAGCAAGAACTAGTACATACATACATGGCTGGATCCCGTGTTAACTCGTGAACGGGTGCCGTTTGAGGGTGTTCGTCGTTTGGATACTTGGGGGGAGGGAGACTTGCCGAGCTAACAGATGCAGATAAGAATCATTTTGTATAGACATAAAGAGACTATGTAAATTTATTTTGAAAAAAATATACCCGTTTCTTTCTTCTTCACGAAGGTTTTTTCGAACTGGTGGTAGAGTCCTGTTTTCATTTGACTTCAATAAGAACAAGTAATTGTCAATGTTGAGAAATAAATATTTCATTTCATTTCATACATAAAACAGGATACCTTTGTTATGTTAATTTCTTTCGCAACAAAAGAAAAGCGAGACAAAATTAACTTAAAATTTTACATATATCAAAATTATAGACACTGTTAAAATAATAGTTACCTTTGGATGAGGCATGAGTATCTAGAACAATGTTCTTTCATAGTTTCTCTACAGAAATTGATAAGACCAAACACTTTGAGCCTTACCTCTCTATCCTTATTGCCATAAGTGATGCCCAGGTTGGGCATGGCTCGCAATATGGCAACGAGCGACTGGATTGTGTTGCTGTACACCACGGGCCGGTACTGCTTGAAGTCTTCATTCGTGAACCCACTTTCGTGGATAATCCTGTGAAAGAGGTTGTGAGGGTTAACATCTTGTTCTTTATTTTGATGATTATTTTATTATACTCGTATCAGAATATGTAATTTTAGGTGAATTAGATTTTACAAATTCCAGCCTTGTTTGTCATAAGTTTTTTGTGTTGGTCTAATTAACTATTCTAAGAACTCAACTTTTAAAACAACCTATCCAATAGGAATATCTCTAATAGAAATAGGATTCTACATTAAATTTGTTTAATTAATTTTTAAAAGTTAGCATTATACGCCAAATCGGAACAAGTCTACACTAACCGTGTAAAACCACGGAAACGGCATCATAGAACCATACCATTACGTTAATAAGCACAAAACTACTTAACTCTGTTTACGTCCTAATACTAAACAACAGCTTTTATAGAACGACAGCAAACTGGATATCAATCAGCTAACGAATATGGTAAATGCTACGGCAACGATTACTCATAAAAGCTAAACACCATGACTCATACACGAGTCTCTGTTATGCGAAATCTGATTCTAAGAACTTATTAACTTGCGGTTACCCATCGTACTGTGACGTAGTAATTGACAACTATTAAGGTCCGCTCATTTTGAGACAGCGATCGGCATGACGTGGCTTTAGGTATTGCAAATGATTTCAATTTTATGATATCACATGTGACACGCATCTTTGCAGCATAGTAATTCGGTAGCATATTCAGATTCAGACTCAATAACTAGTATAGTGATGTAAGTTTTTTATAATTTATTAATTACGCAAAAAAAATGTTTACGATTATTTTAATAAAAATGCGTAAAATAATTTGACGTACATTCAATTTCTAATGGCGTCATCAAACAACATCATTTTCTAACTTCGTTTTGGAGAAACGGGTATGTCAATGTTGGCAATAAATATCTGTTATCAAGAATTCATAGAACATTGTATAGTTTCAGGGAATAAAATAAAAATGTGAATTGATATTTTAAAAATCACTTACTAAACCACTTTCCATATAGAATTATGAGAAGTCTTTGGAATTTAGAAACGAAGTTATGGCCTCTACCTAAACAGATATTTAACATTTATCAAAAACTGTTTTATTTATCATCATTTTATTATTCATCGAAATATATCGTGGCCAGTATTGATATATTTGGTTTAAGGAATGTTCACATGACAACAATCATTGCCCATATTTATGATGGACATTTTTTTAATTATCATTTATGTTTTTTTATCTTCTTTTGAAGTCATGTTAGTGGCCTAGGTCTTTTTGGGATATGTATTAAACTCTACTTACAAACTGTACATTTCTGATTAGGAATATTTATTCTTTTTCCATTCTATTTATATAATAAATAATTAACCCCCACACAAATACACCAACTGTATGGCCTCAAAGTAAGCAGAGCTTGTGTTATGGAAAAATATACACATGTAAATATAAACAACCATGACCGAGAACTAACATCTGTGTCATCACACAAATGAAAACCCCGACTAGGACTTGAACCTGGCACCTCCGGCGCGCAAAGCAGCCCTACCACTCGGCTAGGATATTTTAATCGAAAAGCTGAGGCAGACTGCATAAGAAAACATTGTACGCCTCCAAAAACAAATCATTTTTCATATAACTAATCCATACAGACTGAAGCGGTTATTTCCAAATTCTCTATAGACAAGTCGTAACGTTCGCACGATCAATGTACTGGATAAATAAAGGAATAGTATACAAACATAATCACGGCTGGGAATATTACATCGGCGGAATGGAATGACGTCATATCTCTGTTCTATTTCATATCCGGGACACGTGACGTCACTTCGTCTTTACATCAAAGAGATATTGTCGATAGCGTGAGAAAAAAGAATCGATTGCCTATAAAAATCTAAATGATCTTTAGTAATTTTATAATTTCAAGCCGACATCAACAGTTTGAAGGTTACTACATAGAAATACTTTTAGAGGGTTAGTTCGAGGTGCAGTGGTTAACACACTAGCTTTTTGTTTTGTGTGCTGATTCCGAGTTTTCACCTTTCACTTTACGTTGTCAGCCCATTAATGTTTATATGAAGTTTTAACAGTAAGAGATAAATCAAGTAAACCTACTTTGTTTCATACAAAAGTCAAACGCGCTAAGTAAAGGGGAGCACTCGGAATCAGCACTATGAGGTCAACCCCGGGTACTGACAAATCGAACAACAACGAATTTTGACTATTTGTAAATTTTTATTATTCACAGTCTGCCAGAATAAATGAAAGGAAACCCACCCGCTGAATTTTCCTACAGTGATGTCCCAGCAGTGAAATTCGTAATTTGATGCTATAGTAGGGCACCACAAATCGAATCGACTCAAAATCATGGTTTCCCAGTTAACGTTCCTCTACAGAGCCTTCTGCTTAATTTTATAGCCAAGAAAACATATCTAGAATAAAAAAGAACATATTTGAAAAGCTATTGCTTCAAACCGTGTTTCTTAGAATGAGGCATTGTTTCTGAAATACATTTTGCTTGATTTGAAGAATATTTTCCGTACCTTAATTATTTCAAAATGTACGTTTACTCAAGTTACGTTACAATTTCAATAAGTTCACTTATTTTTCGAAGCGAATCTTTGTATCTGCGTACATTTTGGTACGCGAAATATTGTACATTTCTCCTGTAAGAAAGAACGACTTAACCTCTTTGCAGTGACGTAAGACTCACAAAAATAAATTGACAATACCAAGTTACAATGTAAATTGCTAATTGAAATTCAACTCATTCACGCCGACCCAAGGTCTCGATTTATTAGTAGCAATGGTTCAACTTATGTGTGCGCGCGGCCCTATGTGTGCGTTAAGCTTGTATGTATACAGCAATTGTCTGTGCGTGACAAGATATACTGATTGTACATGCACACTAAAGCGACTAGAAGACAAGATGGCGGCTGCCACACAAAGTTAAGTTGCGTGTACCAAGCACACATACATAGGATTAAAGTATTTACGTGTATGACGTTGTTATTTTATTTTATAGAATAACATGGTTAAAATAACAGTCAATATAAATAAATATATTGCTAGTAGTAATGTATACTCAAATAAATAATTCCTTAAAATGAGCAGTGCTTATTGCAAAACTTATATGGAACCATACCGCAAATGGGGAATGGGTCAGAATAAATATATATGATCGGATAATACCTACTTATCACTGCAAAAGTACTGGAATCTTGCGATGTTCAACGATTGCAAAACATAGCACCCACACAAAGGTGATAAGCTCTAAATGTAGGTACTAACTTCAACTTATCACGACAAAAATACATTTTAATGTTTTTACTACACCAGTAAGCTTGCGTGATTTGAATTCAATTAAAAATACGTTCGTTTTCTTTACAATAATACTATAAAAGATTTCGAACGATTACGAAATCTTCTTTATGCGTGAACTGTGTCAACCATTGCACTGTTCGCAAAGATTCTAGTACGTCTGAAATGATACATATTTTCCGATCATACTGCGACTATACTGCGAGATAGTTAGACAATCTTTACCCCAACCAAGATTCAACATCGGGACTTTCAGTGTATGAGGTAGGGCAAAAGCCTCTGAACTGTGGTTCACAAGGCCGTTGTTCAAGACATTTTTAAAGTATCGTATATAGAAGATTTGATTTTGTGTTATTGAATTCACACACTGATTACCCGATATCGCAAACGCCTAAAACCCTCTTATCACAAAAGTTAACTCCCGTGTTGACAAGTCACAGTTACATGAGATAAAGTGATAAGGGACCAAACGATCGAAGACATCGATAAGTCTTTGCGGGTGCCGAATTAATGTTAATTTTATTAATAAGATATATCCTATTAAAACTGATAATCAAAAATGTCTATCAGTAGGTACGTAAACATTACACAATTAACAACTTCAATTATTAAAGATAACAATATTTAATACTTTTATCTTGATATTTTTTTTTGTTCCCCTCCACAGAGAGGGCAGGAGGATAAAAAATGCTCTGACGCATACTCTGCGAGCGCGATCGGAGTTATGTGGGACTCGCTCCGAGCCTACCAGAGCCCCCCCCCCACTAAAAAACCCCTGAATTACTCGTGCAATTCTTTGCCACACAGCCTTCATCTGAGCGACGACCAATTGGAAAAAGAGGCCGCGCTTTTACTACTTAATTATTTATATTTTATGCGCTGTAGCATGGTGCGGTGACATCTGTCAGTGCAGGACAGAACATTATGCAATTACATTTTATCACTAACGGTTCTCAGATTCTAAATCTCGTTCTCTTAACTTTTTTTATGTATGAACATCGAACATCTATTGCAGCAATACACCTCCTCACTAAACAAGTCTATGGCGTTTCGTTACACGCATAACACTCTCCTTTAGGGGCGCTAATATCGGCACAGCCGGACCGGGAAATTGAATATGCTTAGATCACCCAGACAATGCCGTTCGGTTTTGGGCAATACGAGCCGAATGAGCCGACCGGAAAAAAGAAGTAGAGAACACTCGCGAGAACATGTGTAGTAGTTGGTTCGGGCCGGTCCTGCGGTTCAACAAGTACTGCAGAACTTAATGTGTCGGCCATAAACATATGGGTAGCGCGCCCTGCTTTTCTTTTCTTTTTATTGAATTTGTGAGTTTGTGATAATTAAGATTTGGCTGAAATATTTAATCATGATTTTAAATCACAGCAACGTTCAAGAGTGAAACAGGAACGTTCAACTAATGTCATCCGTGCCATGCTACAGCACACAAAAGTATTGTATCATTATTTTAAAATGAGCCTGAACTTAATACGCTATGTTAGATTTGCCTGCGGCACCAAATCGGAAGATTTTGAGATGAATTTCGAAAACAATGGAACAGTTTACTCTCGTGGTATTCCCGTCCCTCGATTTCCGATGGAGTCTCTACTGCATTACAGACAGGCGGGACACGGTTAAACTTTTTTAGAATTGCTAAACATTTTAATGTTGCTTTCGGTTGTTAAATCGTGTAATCCTTCACATAACACAATACTTTTAGCTTATTCAGCTGAACAAAAGCATTAGTTCGATCATCATGGTAAAGTGTCTTAGTAATTTAGTTTTACCATTCGCCCATAGGACATTTTAAATATCATTTACTTAAAATAAATTTTAAGGCACCACGATTTTTAAGGGTGAGTTGCAGAGCAGACTCAGTTATTGTAATCCAAATTACTCTGACAAAAACAATAACAATGACGTTAGAATTCAACAGTTACGTGTAACCATTCCTTATAATATATTATATATACGGGTATACTTTGACAGTTGTTTTGGCAAAAAATACAAGATTCAACGGCCAAAATCGAGCAGTTATGGATAGCGTTAGGTATGACGTCATTTTAACCATTGCAAAAATGATGCATCTCATATTTGAACTAACCGGACATTTGCAAACCACTCTAAGCTTATACCTAATTCCTATTAATCTGTAATTTAAAGCAAATGAGGATTATGAATATAATAAACCTCTGGTAGCTTTTTGCAACAAATCAAAACAAAGGAGTTATTCATCAGCAATACGTAAACTTATTGAAGTTATAGTTATGAATCATTCTTATAGAGATAAATGAAAAGCTAATGTCTCATGGTTTATAAATTATGTTTTTATTTGTTTAGTAAATTGGACACGCGGTTGTCTTCCATCACACCTGATGGAAAGCGACGATGAAGACGAGGAAGTTACACGCCTAAGAGCTGTCTAATCACTCTCTTTTTGAATTTTCCAGGACTAGGAAAAATAGACGTCTTCAGCTCATTTCACATTTTGTATGAAAATATTAGCATATTACAGCTCCCATTTGGGATAATTAACGATAATAAACGAACAATATTCTCTTAATTCTTAACCATAAAAGTGTAATTTTTGGCGTTTCATTTAACTCTATAAGAATGAACTTTATACCTATACTTGTTATAAAATTGACTATACTTACTTCATCTGTTTGACTATGGTACTCTTGCCCGACTCTCCAGCACCTGAAAAATAGATTTGAGTTAATAACAATCAACTGCTTTTTCTACAATCTATAAACATAAAGAAAGGTCACAGGGATATTTCTTCGATAACCGTATTTTACATTAACAACTCAAAATCTAATCATATCATCAATACTCTCCCTGTTATGGTATAAAGAAGAGGTTTTTTTATTATGTTCTCGATTAACCCGGAAAATACAAAACCGATTTAAATAATTCTTTCATCTTTAGTAATCTACAGCATCCAGGACTAATATAGGCTTATTTCATCCGGAAATTCAACTGGACGAGTACTACCCGGGTGAAGCGACGCGGGACTCCTGGTATATTATAATTCTGTATATTATTGTTTGTGACGTCAATACACAAAGTAACTACTCTTGAACGATCGATTGATCGTAGCATAGGTAATATGGATCAGTCTGAACTATGTCCATTTTATTTAGGTTACAACTCCTAGGTCACATATTGTAAATGTGATTGGTGTAACGCAAGAAACGCAAAATCTTTATTACTATTCACTGTTAGGGTATTACCACACCAATCGGTCGACGTCGATCGATGGCGTCGATCGATCGTAGATCGATGGTAGAATGGAACTGGCAACGTCGATCGATTGGTGTGGTAACACCCTTACTGCTTGGTACGATTTATGAAAGTCTGCTATATCGTTACAAAGACTCCATTTATAATTAAAAAATCTTATTTACTGTAAATTTTTTACATTGGACTACTTTTCAATCATACAATATGGATGAGTTGCTTTTTCTATCACTTACAAGATATTTATAAATCACGTTCGTAAATGTTATAAAAAACGGAGTGATAAACTTTTAATTGGCAATATTTGCAAACAATATCGCAGGCATTGTAACTTCGCACCTGATAATATTGGTAAAAATACAAATCAGAGATTTGCAAAATAAATATATTGTCAAACACGACATTGTTAGGGCATTAATTAATATGTTTCGTTGAAACCGCAGCTAAAGTTAACGTCAAGTTAGTAAACGAGTGATGATATTCTTAAAACCTCGAATTTAGGTATCAGAGCATTCGGAAAAAGTTTGTGAAAATTGTTATTACTGAAAAATGTATATACAATTTTAATTATAACATTTTAAAACCAATTCTTTAAATACGATTAGGGACTCACAGTCTGGACAGTTATCGAATTTACTTACATTTGCTTCAAAGCACGTGGCAAAAGGGGAAAGTTGCTTGACGCGTTTTTATTTTTACGTTTTTGTGTTCTAAGAGGGATAGGTTTGAGGGCGATTATTTCAGCCAGCAAATGGTACTTTGTCAAAAAAACAAATGTGTATTCCATCTAAGAAAATAAACGTGACGAAGTAAAGAAAAAACGTTCGAATAGCAATAAAAATAATTATGTCACAATATTTTTCGTTTCAATAGAGATAAGGGACTATTTTATTGTGTGTAAATGAAATATCACAGCAGGGAAAATAGTTTTTTTTAATTACTTTCCAAAGCACTTAAATATTTCTGCATTAAAAACAAAATGGAGTTGCTAACAAATTCTATCCTCTGTCTGAATATTCATTAAATAGAGTAAGTTTTTATTTCATCTAACTGGAAATGTTTAAAGCAGTATTTACAAAGGATTGGAGGCGATGACCATTTCTCATTTTGGTATGTAACATGACGACAAAACTTGACCGATTTACCAACAAATAATTCAATTTACAAATAAAAATGTTCGAAACTTATAGTTCTTTAGTTTCCGCAATAACAAATCCATCGTGTGTAGGTAGCATAAATATTAAGTCATTAAGTTAATTAAAACCATAACGACTTGAGACTTCAGTATATCATGAGAACGGTGCGATTGTCAACCTTATGTCAATTCCCCTGGCTACCTAAGGTTTATCAGCGACCTGGTCTAATTGGCCGACAAGCGGCAACGGCCGACTCCTGACCTCAAACACGTAACCATTCATTGAATGAATCTCGAGAATTCACAATTGCTTCATTAATGAATGAGACGGTAACTCAAGGCCTGGCTTGTACTCGGAAGAAACCAAAGATCGTACGAAACTATCACGCGACGCCTGTTTGGAAATATTTAAATTCTATAGGATACCTATTTGTAAAAATAAGAAAAAGAATACCGTTCGGAACATGCTTTCGTAACAATGAACAGGACATTATTCAGGAATCACAACTAAGTCTTGTTCTTTCCTATCTCTGTCATTCCCTCTCGACTATAAAATCATCAGTGGTTCCGCAAACACACAACGAGGAATATGGAGTGCGCAAACCACCCAACAAGCAAACGCGCACCCAATAGGTGCACCAGGATAGTTAGGATCTTTGATGTTAAGAATTTAGAAGTCTGGATCACTAATTTACCTTTTTGGTATTGTTTGTCGGGGAAGGGGGACTGAATTCCTTACATTTTCTTTACTTTCATTCCTAAGTTAAACACAGTATATTTTCAATTGTTAAATGTCTGTAAAACAATTTCATATAAAGAAATGACAAGCCCCTTCTGGAATTCTGAATCTACTGTTGCAATTTTTGTCCAACATATAAAAATAATTATACTGTTACTGACAAGACTTTTATCTATATGATAAATGATATAGTTGCACAGCTCTCACTTTTTCTGAATGAGATTATTATTAGCTACAAAACTTGATATTTTTATTGCAAATGTGTTGCAATGTTATAAAATTTGAAAAGATGCTGTAAGTAAATTAGACATGTTCACTGTTAGGTGTCTGATTTTTT
This sequence comes from Marasmarcha lunaedactyla, assembly GCA_923062675.1. Taxonomy (NCBI): domain Eukaryota; kingdom Metazoa; phylum Arthropoda; class Insecta; order Lepidoptera; family Pterophoridae; genus Marasmarcha; species Marasmarcha lunaedactyla. The sequence continues at coordinate 18,206,157 of OV281352.1, read as the reverse complement.
TAATGTACTCAACAGTCGTAGGTATTAAACATTTCAATAGTACTTAATTTAGTTATTTTAATGTTAATTTGGTCTTTTGAGTATTCTTGTAACATTGTTTTGAAATAAGACTAAGTAATTTAGTTGAGCTTTGCTTATATGCTTAACAAAACAAATAAACAATTTGCTTCCATAACATAGGAAATGTATAATTGAAACATTTTAAATTGATTGCACACATCTTTCTTTTTGTTTTTATAGATAATTGCTATTAATTTATTAAGATGTTAAAATACTTTTAAATACTGTCAGAGTTTTTTATGTAAAACAAGTTTTCTATGATAGAAAGGAAATATTGAAACCTGTCCTAGATTCACAAAGTTTTTTTTTTAAATTACTTACACTAAAGAAACTTTGTGATCACTTAAATTATGACATGACTGGATTTTAATTATAAAGTGCACTATTGTGAATTTCTACAATTTATAATGGTAATCTTAATTTCAACTGATATTAAATAAAGATTTACCCAGCTTTTCAATTAACAATAACCATTACTTTTTGGCTGGTAAATATCAAAACTTTCAAATAAATGTTCAATTACATATTAATAAAATAACAATTACAAAATAAAAGAAACAAGCTATACATTCTTTGCTTTGCCTTCACTTTGCAAATGCAATTATTAAATGCCAGCCAACACCATAAAACAAGTTCCTAATCTTCACTTAATCATAAAGCTATATTTTCTAGTCAAGTACCTTTTCAGTTACTTATGCATATAAAAAGCTATTAAATATGAAATTTTCTCACAATCTGTAAGCCACTCAAGTCACAATTAAATGGTTGTAGATAATGGTGTCACAAAAAGAAACAATGGTTTAAATCTCTCACAAATATTTTATGAATTAAATGACCAAGAAAATATTTGTTACTTAACATGGGACTTTAAGAAATAATATTTATTTTAAAAGCTTTTTAAACTAAACTATATGTAGGTACCTTTTTACATTGGAAATGACAGCAGGAAAGCTACAGTACAGCTTATTGAGATGGTGTGGGCATATCAAAAGAGGATCACCTTAATATATTGTACAATATCTATACAATTAGTATAGTCAGTCAATCAGTACAATTCTTGTATATATATATACAAGAACCGGAAGAAAACTCAAAACAAAATGGACAGATGTGGTTGTAGGTGGTGGACAGGAGTTGATGGCTTTCAACAGAATTAGAAGAAAAAAGTACAGAAGGCTTATCAAGAAGGTACATAAAAAGTTGAGTGAAGGCAGTTAGAATTTATACTTTGATACACTCACATAAGAATATTCAACACATTAAAATTTTTGACAGCTAGTCTTTCTTATCTTCCCATAATCAATGTGTTATCTTAGTAATACTCCAGTTAAAGGAAATACTAAGCTAGTGATACTGAATTTTCAAATTTCGAATGTTCGCTATCAGACTTATTATTAGGCAGTATTTATAAGGTTTTTATGAGATTTCCCCATGTAGCTGGGGAACAAGTTTCACATCTACCTGTGAAACTTGTGGAACCTGTGGAACCCTGGGATTTCTTGGTAAAATATATTAATAAACAAATCTGACCAAAAAGAAGAACTCATACAAGACATATTAGAAAAGATTACAGCCCTTGTCTAATCCAATAATAATTTGTGCATGCCATACATGTCATTTTGTTATTGTTATTATTTAGGTCATCACATAAATCACAATTTAATTACTAAATTGATTTTATAAACATATTGCATAATTCCACATCCTCTGACTAACCAAGATATAAATTAAATTAACTCATATAAATTAAAGGAACACATTGAATTCCTAGCTATTGTATATGGCTATGGATTCCATGTGCAAATCACATATCAATTCAGAAGTGACAAACAACAATAAATTATAATAACAAAATCTCCAAAATAAATCTTTTAACTCATAATGCTACTTATTTGATAATGAAACTAAATGATAAAGTGTCATACTTATGCAGTCTATAACCCTTTCATAAAGTCCAATTTCACATGAAACTTTACCATTTCCTAATTATAGATGAAACATGAATAAACTTAGAGCTAACCCCATATATATATGATTTATACAACTACTTACTTAGTACTTTTTAACATTAACTATGGAATGTTAATTTTATGCATATAATTAATTTAAGGGTTCCTACAACACAGGGCTTACACTAGTTTAGGATTCATTGTAACATTATTATTTTTGCTGTACAATTGAAAATAAACATTTATGAACTTAGAATTCTTTGTATCATAAAAACTACCTAACTATTGAGCTACCTACCTAGAGATTGATATTTTGTAGAGCTTTCTAAATTTCTAATGTCTTAATTGCATCTAAAGTTGAAAATCTAAGGCGTATTTCAATTTATTTAGTATTATAACAGAGTTGTGGTACACATACTTAATAAAATTATAAACCATCCTATGTGATCACTAACTAGTAAATAAATGATAAATTTCCAGTTTTATTAATACTTCAAACTAAAAACAAAGTATTTGGGTAACGCAGAAAAAATATTATTTAAAGACAAACATGACTCAATAATTGGATGCATTAAATACTGTTACCAATATTTTAAACAAAAACTGCAGCTTTTATCACATTCAGAAATTAATATACTAACTATAATTGGAATTCTATAAGACTTCTAGAGGATAAAAAAAACATACAGCAGTAAGTACCTTTATTTTAATTAACAATTGACAATTAATAATTTTATGATTGATTTATACTACTAATAAAGTACTGGTTTTAAAGAATGTTTAGGAACAATGTCAATACTGTTTAATATGATAGTTTCAATGGAAAGCCTGCTCTACAGGCTGTAGAGCAGGAAATGTAAATCAAAGTACTTTCCCAAATAAATTATTGATGAGAATGATTTTTGGCTGGATGACATCATGGCTAATTTTGTACTTAATTAGCAAAACATTTCCTAGTTACAATCTATCGGCACTTTCACACGCCGAACACGCAGTGCATGCCAGAATATTGATGAGACTAGAGAAAGTTGATTGACGATGACAAAAATGTTTTTTCAGCTGTAAGTAATTGAATCAATCCTAATTCTAAAATATACTCCAACTTGGGGGCGACGAGGGCTACGAAGTATTTCTGTGTAACATGGCACATCGATGGGTGCGGTCTTACGATAACCTGACAATAAAAGCGTGTACAAAGCATACCTAGCAATAGCAACTTGATATCCTTAGACGCCTGAATGCCATCTTCTTTCAAGTTTCTTTCGATCTGCTTGCTGCGAGCGATGGCAGCTCGCTCCTCTGCCGACTGGGCGCACCCCATTGCGGCCGCTGTTCCCGTGCCTTGCTCGCCGGCCGCCCCGACTCCCGAGCCGGGCACGCTTTCACCGCACTTTTAGCATACGCTCCACGCGCGTCCTGCCGCCCCGGCTTACCACCCTACTTGACGGATCACCCGATTCACAGTAACCTCAGTTCCACTATCACTAACCGTTTAACGGACTTGAATGAACACAAATTTCAGATCAATGCCACGACCACACCTCGTTTTTATTTTCTTATCACTACTGCACCACTGTAAACGCGTAATGGCAGCGCAAACCGTAATTGATTTTAGGAATCCGTTTGAAACACAATTTAATGGCGGCCGGATGACAAACGCTACTATGCCTGCTCCACTCTGTGACAGCGACCGCGCCCCGCTCGACTGACGTTCGTACTCGTTCGGTTAAGTTCGTTCGAACTCGCTCACACATGCGTGAGAATATGAAAAAGCTAAAACCCAACCAATGCGCAGCGACTTCACAATCATAGACAATTTTTTTTTTCGGTTTGTAACGATACAAATCTCATAATATTTTTCAAAGATTGATTAAGTTTTAATTTCATGTTTTTCGCAAAGTGTATAATCGCCCATTTAGATAGTACTTTAGAGATTACTTCTAAAAAAATTTTGTAATCCATAAGAAAACAATGTATTAAATTAACATAGAGGTTGTAGATAATTTTACGGGGATTTACGATTTTACGTAAAAACCTGTTGTGTTACTTTGAACTGCGTTTTACTTGCTACTTATCCATATCATGTAGCTTGAATGAACAATCTTTATTTCTAAAGCTTACTTATATGCAAGCTCCAAAATGTTGAATAATACACTTTTAACCGGATTAAGTACATCGCGTTTCATTATATTTATACATTTTAACTTGTTTTGGTAACTTTACAGATAATGTGACGGTTTATATAACGCATTTAATATAATAAATCATGAAAACTCCGAATATTATCGAAAATTAAACTAAATAAGATTGAGTTCAGTAGTTTTTTTCACTATAGTGTTTATTCATTTATTATTTCGTTCAAAACGAATCTTCGTAGCATATACGAGTAATTCGAAGTAAGCCAACTGACACCACCCACAGATTACCAAAGTTACGTAATAATATTGAATCGAGGCTTGTTATAAAATCCTAAAATCAATAATATTTTATATATAATATAATTATTAAAAATATATATTTTTCTATACTATACTATATACTATCTATGGCTACGTTATATATTACTGAAGCCAATATACAGGGTGTAAAATAAAGGAAGCATAATACTTAAGGGTCCGTAAGTATACCATTGTTAGAATATACTGTAAAAGAATTGGAGTTATAGGGGCTGGTTAAGACTTCCATAATTTTTTATTTCGTTTTTTTTTACTCAACATCTTTGATAGTCCTAAGTGGTTTTCATATCCACCTATGCATGAGGCGAGCGCAGACTACACATTTAAAAAAATTTTATGTGTGAAAGTCTTAACCAGCCCCAATAACTCCAATTCTTTTACAGTGTATTCTAACAATGGTATACTTACTGACCCTTAAGTATTATGCTTCCTTTATTATATACTTCCTGTATATTTATGTAAGAAAAATAATTGTATAAAAAAGTAGAAACCGACTTCAAAACGTATTATTCACGCAAAAGGGGTGTCTACCTAGGTACATAAATAAGTTAAATACTTATTTCTTTTTGCGGTCGGTGCCAGCCTTTGCTATATGCGCGGTCGAATTCACGCACTATTTTAGTTTTTATAAGGAGATATGATGCTTTTGGCACCGACCTCAATAATAAACATTTAGCATATGTGCCTAACTACATATGCTATTCTATTCTAAAGTTATCCTTTTTTTTCTTTTTAGTTAAATTATGTTTTGAAGTCAGTTTCTAGTTTTTTATAAAATTATTTTATTTTATACTTTCAGTGAGAGGTACAAATACTAATTGTAGTAAGACTTTCTTGTATTTATAAAAACAAACTGTTAGTGCCACCTCTTCACTTCATCATCAGAAGCTCGCTATTGAATATGTAATTATTAGAACTTGTCAAGACAAACCAAACACCACAAATATGATGGGGTTATTAGTATGTATTCAACAGTTCCATGTCCAACTCCGATCTTTGTCATTAGATCTTCGTCACCAAATGTTATGAGTTGGACTCATCAAGATAACGTGAGCATAAATCAATCGAAATAATTCTCATAAACGGCTCAGTTTGTATAAATTCGACATTAAGGAGTTTAGTTGTATGACTTCAGGTCTAGTCCAGAATATCCCTGATCATAATTACAGTTTAACCTTTCTGGTTTGGGATTGTCTTTTAAGAAAACTTTAATAGCGAAACGTGTCTTTTTGATTTTGAGAAAATAACATAAAGCTCTATTTTATGCTATGTCTTCGAATTCCAGGGTCCAGCATCCATATAATTATAATGGACATCCAAGAAACTGAACTGAACAAAGCAAACAATGATCAGAAACCGGTCCAGAAACAAGAAAAATTTTGCTTGGGCACCATAAAAAAAATAATAATAATAAATTAGTAAATCCCCAGACTTTATGGACTTTATTTTACCATTTTATTTCGGAACAGCCTTGATATTCCCACTAAGGGAGCCTCATTGCAGCCTCATCTTACCAAGCAATGTTTAGTTCAGCAGTCACCCCGTACTTATATACACTTCCGTAATTTTTTTAGCTATGTACCTATGAGAGTTCCGTCATAGTATTTTTTCACCGTCCTAGTAAGCCGACGGCTTCTTTTACATAAGTTGTAAAAACCATTGGTATACATGGGAAACTAAGAGAATTTTTAGAAAAAAAATAAAAATGCTCTATAGATTATAATTTTTTTTATTAGGTACATCTAATCAAAGAACACTCCACCAGCGTCTATACAATGTTTCATACGTTTAAACCAATCTTCAGAGCACATTTTCAAACGTTCTTCCTCAACGGCGAACTCTACTCGCACGCAAAGGTGGTTGATCAGAATATTACGAACACCTCCCGATCCAATCTGTAGATTGCGCTGAATCTCCTCGTATATGATTCGCCAGTTTTGTTGAATGAAATTTTGCACTTGTAGCACGTTTTCTTCCGTAACAGCAGTCAAAGTGCGACCACTTCTTTCTTCATTTTTCCAAATTTTTGCGACCACCCTTAAAGTCGTTATACCATCGGTACACATTTGCTTTACACAGCGCCTTATTCATAAAAGCTAATTGAAGCCGATTCATCAGGTTTCAAGTTGGGCTTGAAGTCATAAAAAATCAATGCGTGAAAATGTTCCTGATGCAGATCCATTTTTTTATAGTTTCATAATGCTGGTGAGAAAAATTTAGAGGGAAATTTAAATTTGGAGCAAATATATTTTTACGTTTAAATAATCTAATTTTCAAAATGAATTATAACTCGCCCAGCAAAACTTTCGAGTTGTCTGGTATATACACGTATACAAATCTGTACCAGCATCGGACTTAAGAACGTCAAGAACGTCGGGAGTTCAGCGCTAAATCCAATGCGTCACCGACACTATCCTACTATTAGATGAATTTGAGCAAGTTTCTAAAATGATAGCTTTTTTTTTAAACCATAAATTATTCTCTTGGGCAACGATTTTGATGATTTTTCGCGGTGAATTTGCCTTTAATTGGTTAAATGGGTAATTATGCAAAGAAGTACCTGCAGTGGGGTTGTGAAGGATGTTCTGGAATAAAATGGTTTAATAGAACATGCCCATATAATTGTAAACATAGGGTCCATAGCAAAATTTGTTGATTATGAAGTATGCAATCATTTTTTGTAAAAAAATAACGTACTGTTATTTGTAATTTGACCAGGTTCGATTCCCAAGTAGCGTACGTAGTGTTTTAAAAATCTTTTAGTGCAGTTTTTCTTATCTCTAACTGCGTCATACGCAGGAGGTTCTAGGTTCGAGTCCTGGTCGGGGCATTCATTTGTGTGATAAACATAGATGTTTGCTCTTGGGAAAGGGTTTTAGATATTTACATATGAATGTTTATTCTGGATTTCCTCAAGTTCGCTGTATGGTAATCCATAACACAAGCTCTGCTTATGTTGGGGCCAAACAATCTAGGGATATTTCTATGTTTTATACTTTTGGACTATCCCATTCTGACCCATATTAACGAACCACCTTGTATATGTAACAGGATTGCTTAATTACCCATGCCGCACGGAACTAATCTCTAAGGGGTTTGTTCTATCTTGCCCGGGTGGATTTTCGTTACATTATATCAATGCCATTAAAAAAATATGTTTATTGAGTATTATTTTAACATTAATTTAATTGTCTAAGCACTGCATTGGAATAGTGATATTGTAGAAATTCCCGAATATGTAGTATAAAATGGAAAGGCTGAAAAAAAGATGGAGTTCCTAAAATACTACAATATACCAATTAAATGCTCAAACAACTAAAGAAATGTAAAAATAATACTAAATAAAAAAAAACGGGAGGCAACAAATTCTTCAAAGGCATTTTGTACTGCCTCTCGGGTATTGAGTTTTTTTCCCGTGAAGAAGTTATCCAAATTCTGGAAAAAGTAGAAGTCTGTAGGCGCAAGGTCTGGTGAGTACGGCGGATGACGGAGAACTTCCGACCCCAACTCTTGTAGCTTGGAGACCGTCTGCTGTGCAGTATGAGGTCACGCGTTGTCGTGCAGGAGCAGTGGAGCCGAACGATTGACGGACAAAAGCTGGTTGGAGACGTGCGAGCTTCTCCATCATTGTGTTCAGTTCTTCACAGTACACATCTGCAGTACTGCTTGTCCCGTTTGGCAAGAAGCTGTGATGAATTACACCCGCGTTAGACCACCAAACAGTGACCATCACTTTTCTAGGGGTAAGTTTTCGTTTAGGGCATTGTTTGGGTGCTGAACCAGGGTTCAACCAACTTGCTGAGCGCTTACGCTTGTCAAACAGGATCCATTTCTCGTCACAAGTAACAATGCGGTTCAGAATTCCTTCATTTGTATGCCTGCTGAGCAGTGCAAGGCACGTCTCCACGCGTACTTCGCGCTGGCGGTCATTGAGTTCGTGGGGTACCCATTTGTCAAGCTCTTTTACCTTGCCAATTTGACGCAAATGGACCAATATTGTTTTGATGCTAACGTCGAAAGCTGCTGCTAATTCAGCCGTGGATTGAGTTTCATCAGCTTCCACAATTGCCTTTAAGTCGTCATTGTCGACCAAAGTTTTCGGACGACCACGGGGTTCATTTTTCAGGTCAAAATTTCCAGAACGGAAGCGGGTAAACCAATAACGGGTGGTGCGTTCGTTTGTAGTGTTCGCTCCGTAAACGTCGTTGATGTTGCGTGCCGCTTGTGCCGCTTTGCTGCCACGACGGTACTCATACTCCATAATTACTCGAATTTTTAACTTATCCATGATGACGAAAAATGTTCGAATGCGTTGAAAACAAAACACTAACTATTAAACAAATGACGATTTTAGAAAAAGAATTCCATGTTTGTCAAATAAAATTAATTTGAAATTAGAATTATCAGTCAAAAAAAAAAATATTTTCATTTGAAATGGCCAGTACGGCAAAACGGCAGTTTCATAGGTAAAGACCTATTATATAGATATAAATGTCTATAAATTCTATGATCATATACAAAAAGTGAAGCATAAGTTGAGGATAAGTTCAATCATTTCGTACTATGTACATACCAAAAAATTTTTGTACTTAAAGTCCCACCATTTTGCGATATCTGTATGTTGATTTTCTTTTCGAAATATCAAACATAATGGTAAATAATCTCTGAAAGTTCTGGAAAAGCCTGTTAAAAGCAACTTTTGAAAAATTTTTACTCAATTTTTCAACCAGCTAAATTAGATAGCCTGTAGTGTACAAAAAAGGAGGGTGCTGATCGTGCCAACAACTTTGAAAAAAGGTTGGTTGTTACAACTTTAAATGTAACAATTGTTACATTTAAATTATCATTTTATTTTAGGATGGTTCTAATACTCGTGGTCGAATTTTTGGACTTTGCTATATCGACATAAAGTTACCATGCACTTTTTGCCTAGATTGGTACACTTAAACAATGAAATCAAGCAAAACGACTCTACCTGGCACGCCACAATGAAGTTAACCTTGAAAAAGAAATAAACCAGAACTAGGTATACAATGGCAGAGAAACAGACAGGGATAGGTTTTTAACGTCAAATATTTTTAGTATCCTGCTTGACTCTGTTCGGTTGTGTTGCGCTCTCCTGTTCCCTCGAGATTTGATAAGTGTTAGACTGAAATTAGACTCGGTTTTGATTGGTGATTTGGACTTTGATATCGGTGATTTGACGACTTGGCTTTATAACGGACTTCTTCGATTTAGGCTTAGACAATGCCTACACGAGTACACGCCTAGCGAGTAAACGAAAGTTAAGATAATCCCTACTATTTTATATATTTTCCTTGGAAACAAACGAAAGGCTGATGAATATTCTGTGCTCATGCTTTATTACGGCTAATACTAAACTACATATTATAAAGGTAAATTCTTATTGGCCTATTTTTATTAACTTCTTATTGCTACAGGTATCCCTTCTAGATGGTTATAAACACCCATCGATAGTATGCTGAAGTACGGCTGCCTAGAATTGATGTGGACGAAGAGGTACTAAATGAAGTTGAAACTGACCCTTCTAGTTCGGTTAGAAAAATAGCACACAGCACAAGTGTTTAAAAACCAGTTTTAAATAAACATTTGGGCTGAAATATTCAATGATCAATTAATAGGACCTTATGAGCTACCAGAAACATTGACGGGCCGATTTATTTAGATTAAAAAAAAAAACCAACTGCTATGCTTTTTAGAAGATGTGCCTCTTACAACGAAACAAAACATGTAGCTGCAAAATATAGCTGCCCGGCACGCTTCGCACGAGCTGTTGGCCACCACCAAGACTATAGATACCCACGAAGATAGATCAACAGACACACTAACTGTATGGCCCCAAAGTAAGCCGAGCTTGTGTTATGGATGACCATACAGCGAACTGGGGAGGAAACATACACATATAAATACAAAAAACTAAGAAAATAAGAAAATTCGGATAACCCAACAAAGGTGGGACTTTTACAAGAACACATTTTTGGTAAGTACCTAGTACAAATTAATACAACCAATCCGCAGGGTTTTTCTTTATATTTTGGATACACTGTAGATTTTTAACCTATCTACGGTTTCCTTTCAGTATATTAGCTTAACTATGTCATGATGTAATATTAACTGTGATACTCGTATTGAATTAACTTATATTGCATTTACTTATTATTATTGTGAAAAGGAGTAAATATTTTTAAGTAAATTAACGCGCAGCTTCTCTAATTTAAAGGTGATAGGTAAACTATGGGTGATTTGTTTTAAGAAGCAAATAATATAACCATTTTGCAATCTTGTTTTATACCATACCTACTCTAAAAAGCTTATTTTATTCACGCAAAACAGTGAATAAAAAGGCCTTTTATTCACTGTTTTGTTTTTATTCACTGTTTTGGTGTTTGAATTTGGAACACAAAATATATCCGATCTCCATTTCAATGCTTACACAAACTCCTTGCGCTAAGATTCGAAATTCAAACTCTTTGGTGCAAATAAATTCTCGAGATTTGATTGGTCGATATTTGCGACAAGGAGTTTGGCATTAGATAAAACCTTTTTTGTGTTCTTTGCTGCCATTATAGAAAATAAATATTGTTTCACAAGTTGACCACCCTAATGATAATAATAAGAAAATTACGCTTAATTTCAGTCATTGCTCTAATTTTAATGTCCATTTCAATTAATGTAACATTTATTATTTCTTGATTAAATTTCTATTTCCGCTTAAATTATGTCTTTTTATCGTAGTCATGGTATAAAGTATAGTATGCAACTCCTGAATAAAGTACGAATTTATATCGAGGGCCATGAATCACTCGCGTCGCTCAGGATTCTAACAGTTGAATCCTTCACTTGCTCGTGGCTCATCTACGGCCCTCGCTTTAAATCCGTCCTTTATTCACTAGTTGCATAATATACTATTTTTTCTTTTGTATTCAATATTACAGACAACTTTTTATCATTCGTCTGTAATTTTTACTGTTTGTGTGTTAAAGTGATTTTTTTTTCATTTCTATCCTAAACCTGTTTTATTATAATATGCTTTTTCATTTAATAAGAATGTGTATAATAAATTAGTAATTTTATGTTAATAAACGTTTCATTTATTAATTAATTCATTCATTCTTATAAATGTAATATTAAGTAAGTACCTTGGGATTAAATTCACGCAGAATATCATTATAGACAGATACCTATAAAGGTACAAATACAAAACGCTTTAACTATGAGAGAAATAAAAATGACTGAGACTCAGAAGCTTTTTATATTTATTTTCCGAAATCACCAAAAAACAGCTGCTTCCGTTAATATTGAATGTTATTTGTATTTTTGTACGGTCTGCTCCAAAAGGGTCCAACTCTCACATTGATTAAATTCAGAAAGCGGAAGATAGATGTGCTTATTCTTATGATTGGTTCTAGAGATGGAGGCGGTGATTTTATCATCTTCACAGTTGTTCTACACGTATTTTGCGTTCTCAATTGGACGTCATATTAAATTATTGTTATCTTATATAAGCTTTGAAACTGCAACTGCCGTGAGTGTGGGTGCAAATGGCGCCGTGACCTTTTTGACTAGGCTACCCTGTTTTTTGAAAGAAAAATGTAACGACGTAGGTAATAAGTATGTTCCGATGCAACTACAACGAAACTACAATAAATTACGAAATTTTAACATTTTTGAATATAAATAATAATAGTAATGCTGACATTGAAATGTTCTCGTTGCATGGTTAAAGCCTTTGAAAAACAGGAAACCTCAGTTTCGGAAATAGTCCATTGAAATGTTGCAATTATAAAAAAAAATATAAACAAAATTGTAGACAAAGCAATTTGCTGCAAATTACGTTTTTACACATTTTTTGTACGATTAATACTTTAGCAGATATTTAAAGCGTTATCACCTCTTTTTCTAAGATGGCGGCCGTGGGACAAGGGTGGCTGCCCCACAAACTTGGGGTTAAGCTTCTACTGACCCCCCTACATGTCCCAAAAATAAAATTGCGTCCTCAAAGAAATGTAAATTTCATGTAACATTTCAATGGACTAAAAATATAATGCTTACTACCTACTATGACAAATGTAGTTTAAAAATAAAATTCACTTACAATAAAAATTAATTGGTTCAATATTTGGATAAGTATATGTTTTTAACAGACTTTTTTCCTCAGCTTAGTTTCTACATTAGCAAATATATAATAATAAAATAGCATTAGCAAATTGTTGTTAAGTTGATGTGCCTCTAATGCGTAAGTAGCTTCTACGGCTCAAACATAAACTTTGACACATGTCTGTTCTACTAAACCTACTAAACTACTAAACCTAGACGACTGTCAAACGTGGCGTCATGTATCTCAGATACTAATTTTTTACTAATTAATTTTTAGTATTTACTCCACTGTTTATTTTGCTGACTAAATTACCAAAGTATTGTGTGGCATTTGTAACCACATTTTGCCCGTTCATCTAAATCGCTCAGAATGTTAGTACCACAGGTTAAACTAACCGCTAGGTATCGCGGGTTCGAATTCGACGTGGTCAAGCATTTCAGTAATGAACAGAGCTCTTTGACAACAGCCGAAAGTGTTAGTTTATTTCTATACTTGCACATTAACATTCGTTATGTAAATTATTATTTGCTGTTTATAAAACAAGATCTTAATGGACGTTCAGTGTTGTGAATCATCCGACTATACATAATTATTATTATTGCTGTTGGTTCAATCCGCAAAGCTCAAAGTATAAAACCATAGTGAGGAGTACAACGAAGGATATTCATGTTGAGGAGGGCGATGGCTGGATCCCGTGTTAACTCGTGAATTGGTGCCGTTTGAGGGTGTTCGTCGTTTGGATACTTGGGGGGAGGGAGGCTCTCCGAGCTAACAGATGCAGATAAGAATAATTTTGTATAGACATAAAGAGACACTGTAAATTTATTTAAAAAAGAAGTTTCTTGCCAGTTTTTCTTTACGAAGATTTTTCCGAACCAGTAACACCAGTGTTTTATTTGACATCAATAAGAGCAAGAAATTGTCAATGTTGAGAAAAAAATATTTGAATTTAATACATCACAATGTACGTTTCGTGTTAAAATAAAGAACAGTCCCACCTGGATCCACCAGCGCAGCCACCGACAACAGCCAGGATTTATAATTATAATTCCTCTTTATGTATGTAAATATATATGTATAGATATGTGCTCTTAAACCACCTAATGTCAGAATCTACCACAAAATGTCAGATTTCCTCAAACTATTTCGAACTCCTCTGTGATAAACTTTAGGTTGAAAATCGATCGAGAAAATTTGGTATTTTGTTGTAGGTTGATAATCTGTTGCCTCAACTTTCCATTTGATCTATGCTATATTATTAGAACACTAAGTACGTAACTTAATAATATTATAGTGTGGTTAGTGCTCATTACCGGGCAAAATAAGTATAATCACAGAGCAAACAAAACTCACAATGTAGTACCTACTTAGAACCGACGTAGAGTCATAATTTAAAGGCTAAGAAGTGAAAAACCTAATATTGTTAATATAGGTGTGTTGTGGTATGTTTAGAGACAATTCCTAAGTAATCTTTTATTGTAAAAACTTAAAAGTAATGTTAGGTATAACCTCTCTTCCTTTATTTTTTAACAAATTATTTTTAGAACAAAATAAGAACATACATATTATGACATATGCTATGTACCGATTATATAGGTACATAGCACATGTCTAAACATACGTATAAACATGTGTTTAAACAATTTTGAGTCTGTGTGAATGTGGTGCCGAATTGCTTAATCATAGATTTTCTAATTTGAAATCTAAAAATAATTAAAGTTAGTTAGATACTGAATACGTCGAGGTAAGAAAAAGTTCGTGCGCCCATTATTCTAAAAATGAAATAGGTATGCCAGCTCTATTACCAAGGAGCAGGAGCTTAATGTCCTTGGCGGCTTGGATGCCATCCTCCTTAAGGTTCTTTTCGATCAGCTTGCTGCGCGCGATGGCAGCGCGCTCCTCGGCGGAGGATGCGCAGCCCATGGCGATGGCGCGCACGGCCTGGGTCGCTACGCGTGGCAGCGCCGGGCCCCTGGCATGCTCGCGGCCCGTCGTCGCGCGCAGGTAGCGTCGCGCACGCGCTCGATCGCGCACGCGTACCCTGGAATAAGCGGCTCGCGCTTAACCAGCGCAAGATCCTCTGACCGATCGACGGCCCTAAAAAGCACTCGTCCAGCCGTGGACCGCGAACCACCACGAGTGAGGAGCTGCGCTGTGGACTCGCGAATGACGCGCCGCGCAGCCACCCGCGCCGACCGCACTGCGCAGGTCGAGTCGCAGGTTCCGCCCACTTGCCTCCCTGACATAATAATTACTGTAACCTTGTACTCTTCTCAATTTTCTCGCAGCCGTCAAACAAAAGGACATCAATTAAAAAAGTTGTGTGATAAGTTGATAAGGTAGTTGATTACAACTAGTGACAGACAACAGATAATACATCTAGCACCAGTATTCTATGTAGTAATTTAAGTAATAAAAATGTAAAAGATAATATTATGAACATAGTCCATCAAAATATGCAGGGCAATGATGGTAAGGAATTACAATTTGAGCTTTTTATATACTGTGAAAATATTCATGTGCTATGTATTACCTACAGAACACTGGATCAGACAGTGTCAAATTATGTCTTCATATAAAAATCATGTAATTGCTAGTTCATTCAGCAGAGAAGAACAATTTGTGGTGGCTCAATGATCATCACTCATAAGAGCCTTGCATTTAAAGAACGCTCTGATATTGTAAGTCTGTCTGTTGAGCGATCTGTTGGAATAGCCTGTATTGAGATAAAGAATATTGTTATAATAAGTGTATACAGACCCCCATCCTCACCGTTTGCAGTGTTTGAGAGCACTATGAATGAGGTATTACATAGAGTAAATAACAAAAACAAAGAAATAATTATTTGTGGCGATTTTAATATTGATTTATTAGTATAGACATCGCAAAGTAAACGATTCTTGAATCTTTTTAACTGTTACACCCTAAAAAATCTATTTTTAGAGCCTACGCGAAACACAGCGACTTCAGCCACATGCCTTGATAACATTTTTACAAATTTAGTGCCATATACAAAGTCAGTAATTAATAAACTTCAAGCAGATCGTAGCGGGCAGTTGGCCACTTTTAACATTGGGCAAAAAAACACAAAAAAGAGAAATTACCTTTATACCCATGAATGAGAGACGGCTTGAAAAAAGAAAATATGTGTAAATAATAATTTATTTAGGTTTAGTGACTGGGCAACAGTAGAAATATGCAGAAGCCGAAATAGATTATATAAATTGTACAGTGAAAGAACTTATTATCATAAAAAAACATTTTATGAATATGTTAAAAAGCATTCTAAATTATTTAAAAGAGTATGCAATGTAGCTAAATCTAAGCCTATTTGGGACATTAATAATAAAATTAAATATAGTACTAACATTTCAAAAACTGCATGGAATATAATTAATCAGAAACCAGGAAATCAGGGAAAGCAAAAGACCCTCACACCAAATATAATTTAAAAATTAATGATAAATTGTTGTCAACTGACAGAGAAGTTGCTGAAGCATTTGAAAATTTTTTTACTGCCATCCTTGTGTCAACTACATTGAGTATTAATTTATGTTCCACTCTTGCACAGTCACTGCTAATGGAAAATGTAAATACATGCGATATTGATTTCAACTTTAAACATGTTACTGTTCCACAAGTTTTAAATGTATTTAAAAGCATTAAAGTAAAAAAAACTGCCATATGCTGTTAAAACGTGAGACAAATTTCAAATGAAATAACTGCTCGTTTAGTTTATTTCGGTTACTTTCACAGCCTTATGACATGGCATTCTGTTGTGGGGGAGTGCTACCGACATCGATTCTATATTTGTTCTGCAGGGCTGTTCGCGGGCTGTTCGCGCAATCTTTCAGCTCGGTCCAAGATTGTCACTTAGAAGTAAATTTAAGGAAATAAATATTCTTACTTTCCATTCACAATATATTTTAGTAAATTTAATGTATGTAAAAAAGAACATAACCTTTTTCAAAAGAAAAAAAGATCTGCACAATGTTAACACAAGAGGAAAAGATATGCTGGCAGCTCATAATAGCAGGCTTCATAAAGTCACTAACTCATTCATGGGTCAATGTATTCGCTTTTATAATAAGGTTCCTGAGGATATCCAAGGTCTTTCTACTGACAAATCCAAAGAAACTATAAAGCAGAAGTTGTGTGCTAAGCTTATTATAAACTATCCGATTATTTGGATGATAAAAGCCCTTGGGGTATAATCCCCTCAGTAACAGGATTTTACTAGTATTTGTAACAAAACATGTGTAATGTGTCTGATTGCTCGTTGAGTTCTTCGTCCCGGTAAATGTTTAAAGCGTCATTGTCACTAAAGTACGTCTTCTTATGGTAGCGTCGGTTGACGGGTCGCTCACTTCCCTCTAATATGGTTGAAGAGGGCGAGTGCTGGATCCCGCGTTAACTCGTGAACGGGTGCCGTTTGAGGGTGTTCGTCGATTGGGTACTTGGGGGAGGGAGACTTGCTGAGCTAAACGATGCAGATAAGAATAACTTTGTATAGACCTAAAGAGACGCTGTAAATTTATTATTATATAAATGTAATATAAATTTTAATATAATATAAATAAGTATAATATAAATTTTGAAAAAAATATACCCGTGAAGTTTCTTGCCAGTTCTTCTTCACGAAGGTTTTTTTCGAACTGGTGGTAGTCATGTTTTATTTGACATCAATAATAATTAATTTTAATTAATTTTCAAAACAAGTAATTTTCAATGTTGAGAAATAAACATTTCGTTTCATTTCATTTCACAAATAATCTTCTGATTTCATTTGTATTTATTAATAAGCTTATTTACAGTTTAAATATTCTTATATTCTAAATTTCAATTTACATACAATAATAAACTGGCATAACTGGAAAGCTCTTCATCAACCTTATATACTGCCACGTACATAGGTGAAAGAAAAATTACAAGTCTATTGTTGGTTAAAGTTATGTGTGGTACTTTGATCTTTGAGCTGCATACTTCGCAGTGGCCGCTAGGTACCTGTCAAATGAAACCCGAACAAACTACCTTGGTTGCTAGTGAAAGACTAGGTGTCTCTAACTGAAACTACTGAAATAAAATCTTACTGTAGAAATTGTTTTTAAAATAATCACGTAGGTAATTTATAATAATACTTACTTATACTTTATATAGTAGAATGTACTCCGGCCCTTACCAAACTTTTTTGGAAGACAAAAACAAGAATATTACTGATTTATTTTTGTCTTTAATAGCTAATGCGGCTCTGAGCGCAATTTGCAGAGGGCAAATCGGATCTATTTTAAATATATTGCAGCACATTGCATATATGAATAAAAAATACGTCAAACAAGTTTGCGTTGGCTTAAACAGAAACGTCGAACTCTGAAAGAAACTATTGCTAGTTATAATTTAATAATTGTTGTGAACAACTAAGTATTTCTGGGTATAGTATACTCGTATATTGGCTGATTAATAATTTTAAATTTAATCTTTTTTTTACATTCCATCATCCATAAGATATGCAGAACTCGTTTTTCCTAATGGTAATTTGCATTTGTTCCCTTGGACATATAAATCACAGAGTAGGTGTACAAACACTTTTGTACACTGCATTTGATTAATGACGCGTCAAGAACCATATGCTTTAGTCGGAAAGGCCATTGTAGTTGTCACTCGTGGTTCGGTCCTTATTATATTTAATCATGATGGTTAAAATTAGAAGAACTATTTGTTTGGAACAATGTTTTAAAACATACCTACATAACTAAATAATCAAATTACCACCATAAAATGTAATAATTTTTTGTATCTACTACGCTAGTTTAAATGTAAAATTTGGTCGTTTTGTTTTTGACTTGACGAGGCAATAATAATAATAATAGATTTATTGCTTAATAGACTTTAGACTATAACAAACCAGTTACAACATCAAAATACACTTAGATTAAAACGAGAATAACATTGTGGGCGGTAATATTTCTACTGTAAAAATTATATATGTGCTGCTATTTTGCTTGTTGGACATAATCGTACAACTAGGCTTTGATTAAAGTAAATTAGCGTCATCTTACGCTATTCAATTTCCGATACTTAATTTAATCAAAGTTAGTATGTTATACAGCCCTATAAATTGGTAGAAACACCCAGTACTGTATTAAGATTATTAAGAATAAGTTTTAATTTGTTTTGCGCTGCCATTTTTAAAAGTACAATTTGATGTCCACTTCACTTTACTTATAAAAATGGCGCTCACGTAAATCTTGTTGTAAACGACAAACCCTGGTCCAAATATGGCAAGTATGACATTACAGGAATGAAATATGTAACAAATAATTTCTTAATTTTTATTGATTGGTTAGACTGTTTAAAAGCTTACCTCAATGGCGTTGAACAAGGGCAGAACTGCCAGGATTCTTTCAAACGAATTAGTCAATTAACGTATTATGCAGGCAACTGCTTTATTTTTTGAGTATTTTAAAACAAAATCATATTTGTTAGAAAAAAATACACACTACTTATCCAGCTACAACCTCAGATACTAAAATATTAATTTATTTTTTTTTTTGTTTGGAATTTACCTAAATGAATTTCACTATGTTTAGATATGTCGATTATAGCTTTATTTACGATAAGGTAGAATTCTACTGTGTAAACTAGAAATAAGTTCTGTGAATGCTGTTAAAAAATGAGACAAATTTCAAATGAAACAACTGCTCGATTAGTCTTTTTCGGTTTCTTCCACAGCCTCATGACATATGGCATTCTGTTGTGGGGGAGTGCAGCCGACATCAATACTATATTTATTCTGCAGAAAAGGGCTGTTCGCGCAATCTATCAGCTCGGTCCAAGGGTTTCACTTAGAAGTAAATTTAAGGAAATAAATATTCTTAGTTTCCATTCGCAATATATTAAAAAAAATTTAATGTATGTAAAAAAAGAACATAACCTTTTTCAAAAGAAAAAAATATCTGCACAATGTTAACACAAGAGGAAAATATGTGCTGGCAGGTCATAATAGTAGGCTTCATAAAGTCACTAACTCATTCATGGGTGAATGTATACGCTTTTATAATAAGGTTCCTGAGGATATCCAAGGTATTTAAGGATATCTATAGACAAATTCAAAGGAACTACAAAGCAGAAGTTGTGTGCTAAAGCATATTATAAACTATCCGATTATTTGGATAATAAAAGCCCTTGGGTACAATACACTCACTAACAGGATGTTACTATTTGTAACTAAACATGTGTAATGTGTCTGTTTGCTCGTTGAGTTCCGCCCGTCGGGTGACGGGTCGCTCAGCTCCCTCTAATATGGTTGAGGAGGGCGATGGCTGGATCCCGCGTTAACTCGTGAATGGGTGCCATTTAAGGGTGTTCGTCGTTTGGATACTTGGGGAGAGGAGACTTCCCGAGCAAACAGATGCAGATAAGAATAACTTTGTATAAACATAAAGAGACTCTGTAAATTTATTTTGAAAAAAATATACCCGTGAAGTTTCTTGCCAGTTCTTCTTCACGAAGGTTTTTCCAAACTGGTGGTAGAGTCATTTTTTATTTGACATCAATAAGAACAAGTAATTGTCAATGTTGCGAAATAAATATTTCATTTAATTTTATTTCAATATGCAAGTAATGAAACATTTTACAAATATTATACTTTTAAAGAGTCGATTAAAACCAAAATCAAACCAGATGCAAATTATTTGCATTTGGTCTTGCGTCAATCAGACATTGATATTATTAAGTAGATGGTTACCATGGGATAGATAAAACCCCGTTGTCAAAGTATAATAATAATGGAAAAGGTTCATTAATTATATGTACAAGCAAAATACAATTACATAAATACTATTTTTCATCACATTTTAGTGTTATGTTAAAGGACCGACTCTGTCTTTATACAAACAGGGGCCTGGCGTTACAAAGCTATATTTCGCCTCTTAATATGAATACTAAGAAAGGCTCCCTGAACTGACTTCAACCGACGACCCCCGTGCAGGGCTGTAGCTAGAGTCGAATTTGAGGTAGGGCAGCATTCATTACAGGTAGGGCGGAAATAAAAAAATAATCATAATTGATCTGCCCTAGAAGCACGGGCTCCTACTAAATCCATCACCATGTATGTATAGTTGTATACGAATAATTAACAGTTTTTTGTAGACAAATAATTTCTGTGAGAGAGCATGAGCATGGATGCAATAACTGTTAAATCCTGAATGATGAAGAACAAGCGAAAAAGAACGGTTTAACTTCCAGATTTGGATGTAGAGATCCACGTCTGAGTTAGAGTGAGGTAATAATTAATTGTTGGGTGGGGTGATATGAATAAATAGATACAACCAAAAATACCATTTAGATTATATCTTTCTTTTATTTTATTTTATATATTTTATTATATCAATCTTATTACAATAATTAACATAATAATAAAAAATATTTAAAACAGCAGTATTCTACGATTTGCCATGTTATTAAAAATGCGAAGAACTTCGTTCAGATCAACTGTTTATGTTCTCTTTTTTTCAAAGGCCAGGAACACCATACCAGCCATTCTCTCGTGACCCGTTCACAGCCTTTGAGGCCTATTGATTGCAGTTGAAGTTGAAAACGTAGATTCGCACACTGCAGTGCTACATCCTATGGTCGCCACAGATGCAAAAATTTCATATGTATCTTTGAACGCCTCTCGTTGCCTGTACAAAACTTGCAATGTATTTTCCATGTTATCTTCGTTACGACTCAAGTAAGCATTAACCACACTAGCCTCTTCTCTTGATGGAATTTTCAGACCTGAAAAATTAGTTAAAATTGTAAATTGAACATGACAAATATTTTAATTATAATTTTTTTCCAAACCCACCTAAATTTTTCAGTGGAACCATTTTATCTACATCCAACTCATCGAGACTCGCATTCGAATTGATTAGATCATCGTTGTCCGAAAACCTTCTTTTTAATTCAGCAATCAGTATGTCCAACGTTTCGAAATACTCAGACTTAAATGGCTCGTCTTTCTCTTGTATATTTTGTCTGGCGGAGGAACAGGAGGGGCCATACGTCAAATAGTAATCCATCCAATTTGGTTTTTTTACTTGCCTCTTCGAGGTCTGTGCCCTATCTTCATTTTCGCCGCAGCCGTTGCTTGTTAAAGACTTAGCCTCTTGCAGAAGTTGACAATGCATTTGATTTGATCTTTATTTAATAATTTCATCTTCGACACACTTTATGATTGTTATGGCGTCTTTCAATCCTGCGCTTCGGGCTTGCAAAACTGCGTCTGCAGGTTGTAGCGTGGATAAGATTTTTTTGGCCAAAACCATGGCCATTCGGAATTCCAGATCAAGCATGACTTTTTTAATACCGATACTCTTGGCGACGTCATCACCGTTGAATCTGCCATTTTTAATTTCATTCAAAGTCTGCAAAATTGTAAAATAATTATCATATACAACTTTTGTAACTGCCAAATGTCCAGTCGGCCAATCCTTTTTCCACCACATAAGGCAGCTATTTTTCCATGATGTAAGAATTCATGTAACATGATGCATTGGTCGAAAAATAAACGAATGAAAGTCATTTCTGAGATAGTCCTGATGATTATTAAGTGCAAGCGATGGTTATAGCAATGGACGTAAGGAACTTTTCGGCCCAATTTATTTTCTATTATAGTCGCAACTCCTGAAACTTTTACACTCATTACACTTGCGCCATCATAGCATTGGCTAAGCATACAAGAGCGGTCAATGTTATTTTCCGTAAGGCTATTTAACGTTAATGCCGTGAATGTGGCTGCATCAAGGTTTTCACAAGTCTTAACCATAAGCAATTGACGAAACCATCCTTGACGTAACGTATTGCTAATGCAATATTTTCAAGGTTATTTTGATCTCTCGTCCCATCTTCCATTAGAGTAAACCATTTCACGTCAGATTCATTAATATCTTTGACAATGGAACTTCATACTGCTTGAACCATTGCTTGAATTATTTGATTTTGAATATCAGGTGAACGATATGTTGCGTTTTGTGGTATATGAATGAGAACCACGTTCAAATTTGGATCTTTCAAACATGTGTATTCAAATAAATTATGAAATAATCCTTGTTCTTTTTCTTCTTCCAAAATATAATTTCCACGCAAAGCTTATTCGTTGACAATTAGAAATTGTATTACTTCAATGATAGACTAATACTTTTTGATTAATTAACGTTTCAACACTGCTAGATGTAGATATTCTTTGTAATTTCTCCTGCCACATTGACATAGCTTGAATATGAGAAATAGTTTTTTCATGTTTTGGAAAACCAGTTTTAGAATCAGTGGCATTTTTCCAGTTTCTAAATCC
This sequence comes from Marasmarcha lunaedactyla, assembly GCA_923062675.1. Taxonomy (NCBI): domain Eukaryota; kingdom Metazoa; phylum Arthropoda; class Insecta; order Lepidoptera; family Pterophoridae; genus Marasmarcha; species Marasmarcha lunaedactyla. The sequence goes on along the minus strand of OV281352.1, from coordinate 18,183,240 downwards.
TGTAGAAGCGTACGAAGTCTGTTGCTTCCATGAGGTAAGTATTGCTGGCAAGGATAGCAAAAAGCAGCATCTCTCTCGACAGAATACTGCAACCATTTATAACGCTTGAACCAATCGGAAACAAAGGCCCTGTTATGTTGTTTTGGATATGTGCCTAAAACAACTTGTTTTAGTGATTCTCCAATTTGTGCAATATCAGAAGGAATACCATAGCTAACATTACCAACATGTGTTGACCAACCTGTTGCCATGGAACTAAGAATAGCGATTGTATCTTGTGCTTCCACTTGTTTTGAGCAGTGAGGTTCTTCGTGGTCAATTTGCTGTTCAACTCTTCGTTTTTTTTCCAAAGAAAGCCCGTATATCCATCGCGTAATCAATTAATCTTCAATTTACAGTAATGAAAATAACAATTGTATCGATTTTTGACTAAAACACTCTTTACCGTCCACTTCACTAAACCAAACTACAAAGAATAATAATCAATCTGTAGTAAAGGGGGATTCCCCGTACATGCCCTTATTGCAATCTATGGTACGGGGAATCCCATCTGCACCACAGATATTATAATCACAAACCAACTAGTGATGCTACGCATCAGACGAACGTCTAACTAACTACAACTACAACTTTTTTTAAATTAGATTGTCCTTCGTTTCTTAATTTTAAAATGGCTGCATTGGATTTTGGCGTAATGCCATTGGCGCAGCGCAAAAGACCTTTTTCTATTCTACAACATATTTTAACAATCTAAAAGATAAAGAAGGTAAAATAAATAAAAGACTTGTATATTTATAAATTTTTTTATTTCTAAACTTTGTTTTATATTTTTATAGGTATCCTTTGTTTGCATTGCATGGGAGGCAAATTTGTATTTTCTAGACGCGAGACATTAGAACCTTTTAATATTCTGTACAGTATGTTACACCAAATTAACACCGTTATTCTTATTGAGCAACCCAGAAAACATTTCTTTTCAAAATGTTTGTGGCTTACAAACAATTTACGAAGTTCTACCACACTTAAACCTTGTAAGTTAACACTATAAGCACAAAGACACGGTAACCAATGTTAAGGCCGATCTCAGTTCTTGGATAATTTCGTTCTTTCACCTACTTTCTATTCACCATAAACGCAAGTTAATTACTATATTTGGGAATTGAGAGGTTATGTTACGGAAATTGATCAACGCAAACTCTTCACTCGTCAAGCATTGAAATCGTAATGGCAGATCGAGCTGATTGATTGAAAATTAAATTAAATTTTGCGTTTGATGGCAATCAGCTCTAGTTACTACACAATAACTATTTCTGCCAATTTCAAGTATTAATATAATAAAAGTAGTTTTAACATAATAAAAACATTGAAAGATAACCTAAAACCGTACATCATTGATTGAACATAGTGTTATCATTCATCATTCACATTGAAATGACACATGACAATTGTTCGCTCGAAAAGTAGCAACGGAGCTGTCAGCATCAAAAAGTTCTAACCATAGATATAATTCCTAGTTTTTTTTGTATAAAGACTAACTGCTATGATTATAATGAAATAGACCCATCGCTCGTAACAAAATAATGGACTTATTTCTCGCGTGGTCTCTAAAAGTTAAAATTAAAAATAGAGATATTAAACACATGATCTATTGATTTACACGCGTTAAAGACCACGCGCGAATTGATCACCGTGGAACATCATAATTTCTTAGTAATGTTGGGTCTTGTTTTTATAATACGTCTGTGCGCCCGCTGCACATACTATAAATGCCATCTATAAACAGGACAAAGAATTATATATTATAGGTAATATGAAATGAATGTCACAAACAGTGGTATGTTCGGAAAAAATTAGGATTCGCTACCATTTTTTTTTATCTCAAACTATGAACAAACAATTTAATTATAATAATTTATCAAATTTTTTGGCATTTTTAAGGTAAGTCATTTGTGATTTCAAGGTAGGGCATTGCCCCACAATGCCCCCCCCAGCTACGGCCATGCCCCCGTGCAGTCATTGAGGTGAATAAAAATATGATTGTAAACATAATATTTTGGAGTTTTTGGCGCAACGTGGCAGGAGACCCCATAATTTTAAAAGTCTCCTATAGGTTGTCTTTCTGGGAGAAAAAAAATTGTTTAATGAACATTTTACAAGCGCAAAATCATGCCTGTCCTGACAAGCAGTTAAAATAAGTAGATGTGAAAGGTCAAATGATTTTAATTTATTGTAAAAACTATTTGTTTTGGTGATTAATTCAGAGACAATCGTTGTAACACTTTTTCAGTAACAAATGTTACTTCAAATAAAACCTGAGACGTGTTTTAGCGCTCCCGTGAAGCCCTTTAACATTATTATTTTTTTAATATTTCGGACATTGTAACCTGCTATCTAGTACAATGTCACAATGTATTAAACTTGTCCTCTGATAAAAAGAAAAATATGACTCCAAAGCTCAAAAAGCTTTTGTAAAAGTATTATCAGAAACCTATCAAATCTAAGTCAAATATTTTTTTTTAAATTGTTTATGAACAATTACCTATGTAGCCACAAGAATGTGGCCCGCACGTAAATATCAGAAAAAAAAGTTTCATAATTATGTGCCAATAAACTCTGTGAGCGTTTATTTTGTATAAAAGTTTACATAGCATCGAAAATTATTAAATTATTATACAGGGTTATTTTTTAGTCACTGGCCAAATTTTTTTTACACAATAGGTATCATTAATAGAAACCGTATTTGTAAAAAAAAGGTACGTGTTTTTTTTACAAGGAACTAAATATATTCGCTAACATAGTAAGCACAGCATGGCCACACTAATTTATGAATGAATACCATAATTAATGAAAACGACTACGCGCGGAGGTACAATCTGTTTGAATGAATGATTTGAGTTACCCAAGCCGCACAAATTCTCAAAAAACAATCTAATGTAATTAACAATAAGTGCCATTACATTACCGCTCGCGCACCCGACCGGCCATCAAAATTCCCGACCTTCAGTCGCCCGCGCATCCCCGCCGTCAGCGCATGTTCATTGTTTATTTCGTTGATGTGTTCGCGAGAGCCCAAAATTTGCGAATGACAGGGCGTGGAGCCGCTATTGAAAATGTTTTCAAATAGAGAATATTATGAGATGGTTCGGTGTTACATTGAAAGTGGCGAAAGCCTATGTAATGCTCAAAGACTTTACAAAGAAGACAGCATTCCTCGACTAAGTTCTTCAGGTTATTCTAACGCTACGATACCCAACCGCCAAACTATTCTAGCAGCCAACCAAAGGCTTTTGGACCATGGCCAATTCACTACGCCAGCTTATGCTCAAGGCCGAGACAGGTTGAGACTGGCGGTAGAAGTCGAAAAACTTATCTTCGATTTCTTCGAGCGTAACCCGCGATCCAACACGTGGGGGTCCCGTCGCATGGCCACCAAGGCTCCGGATCTGACGCCTTGCGATTTTTTTATGGGGTGAAATAAAAAGACATGTTTATGTAGAAGAGGCCCAAAGCCGTGCTGATTTAAAAAAACCAAATTTAGCGTGCGTTTGATAAAGTGAAAAGTGACACGCTAGTGCTGAATAAAATTTGAATAGTGTTTTTCCAGAAAACTATAGTCCTAGTTCTTTCAAGCGTCGAGTGAATAGGTATCTCGTGGATAGACGTGTAACCCCTTCGTCTTCATTGTCACTTTCCATCAGGTGAGATAGAGATATTAGACAAACGTCTAATCCTTTTTCAATAAAAAAAAAATTAAGGAAAATGTGCAAAAACGTGCAAGACTCTGCCTAGATAGGAATGGTATGCACTTTGAACACTAATTACTAAAGTACTATTTCATAAGTTTATAAATAATGTACATAAGTTGATTAGATCTTTAATTACTGTACATAAATTGATTCAATCTTTTCAAATACGCCGAATCGCAAAATGCTTGTGTCTTTTTCTTGTTGTATTCATTTAAAATTAGGTTCATTTTTCTCACATTGAATCGCACTAAACTTTTTGCAATTTACCGGTCCTAAGCCCGTAAAAGTATGAAAGAAAAGATTGTACGTCACTTGTTTTTTATTCCCTGTAGGTATGCATAACTACATATCAATGAAATGCTGCGTCGCAGTATCATCGTATCGTACGTAGGATGTTCATCATTAGCTACTGTTTACAAAAAAGTTTGTGGTGCTATATCTTTACTTCTTTGTACTGAGTGATACTAAAATTAACATGCTGGTATGTTTGCTTTATACCAAAGTACATAACCTAAGTACATTAAATACCCAATACTTTGATTAATGTTTTGCCATGTGTTTATGACACGCGCAACGACAATTCTAGAACATTACAACTTTCAGTCAGAGATTTTACAGCCTTTTTTAAAATGCTTTCCGTTTTATGAATTTCAAACGCTAGGTTTTTAGTTTAGGATAGTAAATACTAAATAAGGCAGAGAAGGAGCTGAAAAACGTTATTTACGAATTTTGCCTACGTTCTTTAAGTATATGTTAAGGTTTCACCTGTTTTAGGATTTTCAGTATTTTTTACACCATGGATAAAATGTGTGTTATTTCATTAAAATTTTCTTTCTATTGCGCAAACATTGCGTGGTATTTTAGTGAATAGCTATTTAACATTTTCTTTATATTTTGCGTGCTAGTCTAGTGGGCCGACTATACACTTGTTAAATTGCGTATCCTAGTCGGGTGTATAACACTAATTTGGAGATTTTATTTTTTCATACCGTCTAGGGTGATTACTATGGTATACATAAATTGAATTCCTCGCTTGGATGTCATTGATTGAGTAAACAAAGTTTTACGTTACGATACTTTTTTACTACCTACGATGTCAAAGTGCGTGCAGTATAAAAATATTGTTAATAAAAGAAATCAGTAAGTGTGTAATAAATGTAATGTTGTTGGGCAAGAAAATGGAAAAGAGAAACCCACCTTCCCATACATGCCTGGGCCCAGGGCTTTTGTTGAGTTAACATTATGAAATTTTAAGTTTTAGATAGATGGTATATCAACAACATAATAAAGAAAGTTTCCGAACATTTTGCAATCTGAAAACAGAGTTATAAACACTTGATATATGGTAAGAAAAATTTACAGTAGAGGTTGCACTAAAGCTACATGTTTTTTTTTAGAATTATAACTAATACACACAGTTCATCAACATAATATATTTGTTAGTTTAAATAAGGAAAATAAATGATTCCCAAGAAAAAATAAGCACGTCCTGTTAATTGATATTGGATAGTAGAGACTCAATTGAACATTTATTTCACTTCTTTATTATAGCACTCGTGACGCTCGAACAAAAACGAAACGAATGACCGTCGGAAATTCGAAATATGCTATATGACATACTGCTGTGATGCCAAACTAAAAACAGCTTAAATCTATCGCACTAATAACGTCTACCAATAATTGTAAGCCAAGTAAAACAAGCCCACTGACAAAAATCGCAGATGAAATGGAGATAGACGATGAAAACACTAAAACAAAACTAATTATGGCAAGTAAAGAAAAATGCATGACCTGGCTGATGTTATACCTACCTGATGCAGGGCCCACTAACTTGCAGGAGAGGGCCTTCATAAGAGAAGTTTTAAACAAGTACCTAAAAACAAATTTAATAACGTATAGAGTAAAAATGGGAAAACCATGGTACGCAAGGCTGATAATTAAAAAATATTGGTGGTTCGGTCTGTAGAGGATATTTACAATGTACTACATAGATCATAAAGAGTACGCTTTTTTTTTATTCTCTCTATGGAAATAAACAACACGAATAATAACTATTTCTAAAACTAAAAGTGGCGGTAAGTATTGATAGTAATTTTTATGAATTATAAATAAATTTATAGTAAATTTTTCAGAAACAAACAAAAAATAAGACTGTAGTACACCTAAATCGCAAAACCTATTCTAAAAAGGAGATAGATGTTCTCGTTTTAACAGAAGTTGGCATTTCACATTATACAGGGTGTTCAAACAGTATTTTTCAAAAAAATATCTCAGATCGAGTTAGTCTTCACCATTCGACAACATAAACGTAAACGTAGATATTTAGATACCTTCCTACTTACTTGCATACACAGTTTTTCCATCCAATCTTCAGACAAGCACTGTGCAATCAACAGACAGTAGCGTATTACACATACAATACAATAGACAATAACGAACACTGGCAAGTACTTACTTCAATACCATTTTTTTCGATTCTTATTAAAAATCTTACTGGACTGGAAATGTAAGAAAGCTATTTACGCAAGTAAGTTTAAAGGTATCTTTTATCTACGTTTACGTTTTTCCTACTGTTTTTTTTTATTTTTTTTATTAATAATTAGCAGGCGTTTGTCTTCCATCTCAACTGATGGAAAGTGACGATGAAGACGAGGATCATACACGCCTGTTCAAGAGGTACCTATTCACTCTACTCTTGAAAGCTCCAGGGTTATATTTGTCTGGAAAAACAGACGCAGGTAAATCGTTCCACTCTTTGGTAACACGAACCAAAAATGAGCTATCGACCCGTTTAGTTGGGCTCTTCGGCACGCTAACCACAAACGGGTGAAACTTCTGTCTGCGTCTGGTTGATCGGTGGAGAAAGGGGGAAGGTTCGATCAGCTGAAAAAGAGCATTTGCACACTCTCCGAAGTGCAATCTGTAAAAAACCGATAGACTAGCAACTTTTCGACGATGTTCGAGATTTTGCAGTCTCGAAGAAGTAAGTTTGTCGTCACTTATGAGTCTACGGGCCCTTCGGTCGACAGAATCCAACGCTTCAAGATGGTACTTAGCGGAATCATGCCAAAGATGGCTGCAGTACTCCATACAGGATCGAACCAGGGCTGTGTACATGTTGAGCAACTGTTCGGAGTTGAAGTACCGCCGGACCTTTGCGATGACTCCCAATTTTTTGGAAGCTGACTGTGCCATGGTTTCAATCTGTTGACCGAAATTAAGTTTCGACGTGATGGTCATGCCTAGAAGCCCTAGATGGTTTGTGATCGGTACAGATACACCTTGGAAAGTGGGCGTCAAGTTGAATGTGCTCTTTTTACCGGAGAAGAGACACGCCTGGGTTTTGGAAGGGTTGAACTTGACAAGATTGGCTTCACCCCAATCGGAAACCCTACATAGTGTCAAATCAACGCGTTCGATCATCGACTCTCTCGTTGATCGCCATTAGGTCCGATGAGAAGCCATCGACGACAACACGAATTGACCGTTCCCTCAGGAAATCAGAAATCCAGTCGCAGAGTCCAGATGGTATGCCATACGCAGGAAGCTTGCTCAAGAGGGCTTCGTGCCATAACCGGTCAAAGGCCTTGGAGATATCTAAGGATACGGCTATTGCCTTTCCGTGCCCTTCCAAGGCCATGCTCCATAGATGCGTGACGTACACTAGAAGGTCTTCTGTTGAGCGTCCTCCGCGGAAACCATATTGGTTGTCACTGAGGAGCTCATTGGTCTCTAGGTACGTCCGGAGACGATGGTTCAATACACGTTCCATAATTTTGCAAATTATGGAAGTGATTGCAATAGGTCTATAGTTGACTGCGTCGGCTCGACTGCCCTTTTTTGGTACGGCCTGTACGTTTGCAAACATTCATGATTTTGGAACTTTTCCAGTCCTTAGAGAGAGTCGATATAGGCATGTCAAAACAGGAGACAACTCGGCTGCACAGTGCTTTAGAACCACTGCGGGAATGCCATCCGGACCACTGGGTTTGTTCATGTCTAGATTTAGTAAGCATTTGAGTACCTCTTTCTGGTGAATTTGGACGGCCTCTATCTTGGGGCCGAATGGGGGTAACGTAGAAAACCGCAGGCACAGTTAACCAACTCCCGCGATCTTCCACCGCTACCCAAGAATGCATGGGTGACCCAGCCTACCATGGTGAGGAAACCCACCGCTTCCCTCGCTTCTTCGCCTTCTCAGGTACAGCAGGTCAGGTTAGCACCTACTTGCTTGACTTTTCTTCCCACAGTCAATGGCCGTGCTTCGCGTTTATTAGCGAATTCGCCTCAAGCTTTGACTTGGGCGAAATAACAACTCTGGCACGCAAACTACGAGCCGCAAAAGGCGAAGTGCTTAGTAGCACTGGAATACCAGGCACTTATCGCCAACGTCCAGAAATTTAATAAATTAAACTTTTAAATGGCGTCCTCTAGGATAAAACCGCGGTCCCTCACTATCGGCTACTTCAACGCCGATGGTCTTAAACATCAGCGCAAAGAAATTCACGAATCATGTTGGTATTCCGTAGTTACCAACCCAAACGGTCGTTGACTTCATCACATGTTAGAGGCGCTAAACTGTGCTGTAGTGGGTCCTCGGAAACCGACACACTATCCCTATAACACAAATCATCGCCCCGATATTTTCAATATAGCAATCCTCCAAAATGTTAACTTAACGGTACACTCAGTAGAAGTCATCCACCAGCTTACTTCAAATCACCGACCGGTAGTCATGCAGCTAGGTATCTCAACTGACCCCGTCCCTCAAACGAGGTCACACATCGATTGGGTCAAACTAACAGAAGCCCTTAAGGCAATCGACAGCCCCAACCTAAACACCATTTCCGATTCATTGTCATCTATCGAAGAGATCAATGCTGCGATCGGTGCTTTCACTAACCACCTTCGGTTTACGAAATGGAGAATAGAAGTCAACCCAGAAAAAAGTGCAGCAGTGTACTTCTTTTTTTCGACCTGCTCTAAGACAACCTCTAGGAAACCCTCCAAAAGATTAGGTCAGATCTCTCTGTTTGGTACTCCGATCCCCTGGGTTAAAAAAGTCAAATATTTAGGAGTCACTTTAGATAGTGAACTTACATTCACGGATCACATAAAACGAGTCCGGGACCGAGCCGCCTTCGTCATGGGTAGGCTACACCCCCTAATTTGTAAGAAGAGTAAAATGTCGCTTAGAAATAAGCTTACACTTTGCAAAACTTCATCCGCCCCAACATGACATAATATGCCAGTGTGGTTTTCGCTCATGCCAGCAAGCCGAATATCAATCACTTGCAGGTTATTCAAAATAGGTCCTTAGGCAAATGCGTCGGGACCCCGCCCTATGTCCGCAATTTAGATCTGCATAAAGATCTCGAGCTGCCCACCATTGCCGCATTCATGAAGTTGGCGTCTAGACGCCACTTTGATAATGCTTCCTACCATCCCAACCCACTGGTCAATAAGTCAGCTGACTACACAGCCAACTAAGACGCACCGGTTCGTTACAGGCGTCCGCTTAACGTCTTAACAAAACCCGACGACGCTGTTACAACAAGGAACGCTGATGTTCCAGTTATAAATAGGGCAACACGGCATTCGAATCGCCTAACCCACCGTTGGGCCAGGCTAACGCAGCGTACGCATTCCTACTGAGTTTCTTGCTGGTTCTTTGGCAGTAGATGACCCTTCCGAACCAGTGGTAGTTTCAATATACGACATCCTAAGCCGAGGTCCGTGACCTCTCGGATGCCCTTAGGCGTATCGTATGTAGGAGTAGTTTAAGTTCCGGCTAAGCATCCTCAGCGCTAGGCCACAAAGTCCGGTGAAATTTAAGGCTAATAGGGCCATAAATAAACTGTCCATTTCGAAAGAAAAAGGTCTCAAAACTAGGCGAAAAAACAATTACGTTAGTTACTCTCGTAACAAAATATGAAAAATAAGGATATTATTTGCCATAACATTTAATAAAGTATACACTATGTGATATAATCATGTTAAAAGGGTGTTTTCAGCTTAATTTGCCTTGTTTTTATGTTAATACTTGTTACATTGCAGCAGGCCACTTATTGTTACGCAAGGATTAAGCAATTTGTTCATTATTTTCTTGAACTTGTAGATATCCTGATATATTTGCGACTATTCGGCTGCGAAATCTATACAATTGTAATTTATGTAAGTCATTGACGCCTGACATTGACGCTTTGAGGTTATTTATTTTATGAATTAATTTTATTTCTGCATCGAATTTTAAAATGTTGAGAATAGATTTGGATATTTAATACCATAAACAACTGTTTAAAGCACTAACGACGGGATCAATGAAAGGCGACCGACCTTCTTTGACGCTTAGGAAAGACACAACTCCTTGTGTACCTAATAGCAACCACTCAGAAGGCTCTCAACACTCTCAGGCCTTAGAATCATGCCAAGACCTTAATGATAATAACGCCGATGAAAATGACTGGACAGCGCCAAATATCGCTGACGAAAAAATATCCGAAAATAATCTACAGGATGAAGAGGAATGGGAACAAAAGAATCTGAAGCCAAGATAACAAAAGCAGAAGAAAACTTTGTTAAACAAGGTATCACTTGTCAAAGATTTAATTCTGAAAGCTGGCAAAATATACCTAGGCTGAAGTGCAGAAACTTTTAAGAAGCTTTTACCGCTTTGAAAGTGAGCAGTAATTTAGCTACTGTAACTCCACCATGAAATATGGTGTCTTTTCTTGAACAAATGGATTTATGTCTAGGGGCAATAACACATGGTCTGCTAAAACAAGGTCAGTTGTTCCAGGAAGTATATCAGAAAGCACTTTCGGAACTTTTTGGAAGCTGATACACCATTTAGAAAAATATCAGATTCTCTCTTGCAATACACTTGCGGTAAGCGCGCAGAGACCATCCAACAAAGAAGAGCAATATATAAACCTGCTAACAAGACTCTGAATGAATTACTTCATGCCATTCCACTATCAGAACGCCACCTGTTCTCTGAACCTCAACTATCCGATCTTGTGAAGGAACAAGGAGGCGTAACAAAACTCTTTCCCGGGAGGTTTCGAAAACCAGTCCCTTCCTACACGACAAATTATGCCCCAACAAATACCGTCAAACGTACACCACTTGCACTTCAGTAAATGGCACCATTATCTGAAACCAGAGACAAGCCATCAAATAGTAACAGGAATTTCACCACAAGAAAATCAGACAAACCGCGATACACAGCAAAACGCACAACTATCAAGCAAACTAGAAACAAAAAATTCTAATTTTCGTGCGGGACAAGTAAGTAACAAGCTACACATCTGCAAAATACTAGGGGCACCAAAAATATCCTGTCAACATTACCGAATACCCTTTGTTAGACCTCCACCTTTGTATCGTTTTGATAAAAAACACCTGCTCTCGTTACCAAACCTTGCCTTCGCAAGAAATGACTCAAGAAATAGATAATATGTTAAAATTAGGTGCCGTTCAAAAGTGTCGCAGTAAAACTTGTTTCCTTTCCGCTGTATTCTTACGCCAAAAGCCTGATGGGTCACACCGTCCAATTTTTGGTCTTGCAAACCTCAACTACTACTTGCAGCCAGCAAAATTTCGACTTCTTAACCATTTCCAAATTCCCTCCTGTTTAAATGTAACAGATTTTTTGGCTAAAATTGATTTATCTTAAGCATATTTTCACACACCCATTGTTAAAGCCCATCGCAGATTTCTCGCTTTCTCATATAAAGGGGAGATTTATGAAATGACCTGCTTACCTTTTGGTGTAGCTATCGCTCTTACTTAGTAAGAGCGTACTTTGCACTTATACTTAGTACTTTTGCAAATATATCTAACTGGGTTGCTAACTATTTCAGGAACAAAGGCATCAGCATTATAGACTCTTTTTTATTAACCTCGACGATTTTTTATTAATTCATACAAATCCACAAACTTTGAATAACGAAACTCAGCAAGTAATACATTGCCTTTTAAATTTAGGCTGGTACGTCAATATAAAGAAGACTGTCTTAACGCCAACCAGGAGGATTGTAACACAAAGTTAAACATCAAAAGTCTCCCAGCAGCTAAAGTTGTCAAAGCCAGAAAAGTAATAGAAAACACAGTCAAAAGAAATTGGCGGTCCTGGCAAACAGCCAAAGTAATAATAGGACACATTAATTATGCAAGCTTCATAGTTCCCCTCGAAAGACTACATTGCAGGCCGAATCAAATAGAAGCAAATCGCCTTCCGGAAGACAAAAGAAATCAGAAGTTTTGAGAGATAAGAGATGGTTCCAAGAGACATTTCTGGTGGTCTTTTTTTTCTTTTACCTCCGGCATAGCCGCAGTCTATTCTACTCGTATCCTTGCATACCAGTTCTCGCAATTATTCCTCATACTGTTCCTTCATACATGCATCACACTGATATTCTGGGGAGAGGACTTTCCGTCTAAGGCCCTACTATGCTCTACTTCACAGTTTTTGGGGCTAATGAGTTTTTCAGTTATAGGGTTTCTTTTCTTATTCTATTACATAATTATACACTTCCAACAGGCTTATGTTATTATTCTTATTCTCTACTTATTATATATACAGTTTCTTATACAATATGCTTATCTATTTGAAAATTTTTACCTAATTTTACAATATATGTTGGCTCAATTATATATACAATATATTTTGTAACATATTTTGTTTTTTATTTTTATTTTACTTATTATTAATTATTGTAGAAACTTATATTAATACTTTATGACAGTTGTTATTTTATACATTTATACAGTTCTTCCTAAAAGATTTTTAATATTTTGGTTTACATGTTGACTGCAAATATTATTATAATATATAGTAACATGTTTTCTAATCCGTCTTGTTTCTTTTTACTGTCTTACTTGCTATTTTAATACAGTACTGCATAAATATATCTCTGTACCTACTCAGCATAATCTGGCTTAAGTTTTTTGCCGCTATTTTGACCCCGATTTTGTGAACCAGATCTTGTCTCTCCGCTTCGTAAACTGGGCATTCCGTTATGTTTCATCCGTATCGGGATCACAGATGCACGACGGGCTCCCTTGGATGCAAACCGGTTTAGATACTCGGAGAACCCACCATGCCCTGTCATAATCTGTGTTGTGATGCCAATTGGTTGGAGCTTCCATACTACTCTGTACGCACCTAGAGCGTCGGGGAAAAAACAGCTTCGTAGTTCGAGCAGTTTCTGCGGCCAAATATCGTTTGTTCACTGAATCGAATGCACCGCTTGACGAATGAAACAGGACACTTCTCATATTTATGTCGCGTTTTAGATTTCAGAGCTGCCTCCTTTGCCAAGTGGTCAGCCCTCTTGTTGCCAGCCAGCCCTGCGTGAGCTTTAATCTCCGGTGGTTAAACCACATCGACTCAACATCCCCAATTCATCAAAAAGATCCGACTGTGTTCGTAACAACCGATGCGTCAAACCAAGGATGGGGTGCTATCATAAACAACATCAGCTGGTCTGCCGAACAAATAACTTGGCACAGCGACCAATCAGAACTATGGACTTTAAAAGAAGTTCTACGCAGACTTGCACCCCAACTTCCCCACAAAACAATTTTAGCATAGACAGATTACAAATCTGTAGCAGCTTATACCACCAAAGAAGGAGGGACAAAGTCTCAAGCTCGGCTTCAACTAACCGTGGACATCTTCGAGTTAGCTCATCGACATCACATACACCTACAAGCTCGATACCTTCCTGGGCGTTACAATTTAACAGCCGACAGCCTATCCAGATGTCGCAAAGCTCCAGAATGGACTCTGTCCAAGCATATGACACAAATAATATTCAGAAAGTGGGGTATCCATAAATAGAACTCTTTGCGAGCCAGCAATCAGCCGTAGTGGACCGTTATGTCAGCGAGGATGTTCGAGATCAAGCATGCTGTTTTGTGAATTCGTTCAGCAAGCCTTGGCATTACAGCCTAGGCTGGATATTTCCACCACCCTCGCTCATTCCTCGTTTATTAAGACACCTAGAACGGAGCTCAGGAGAGTACTTACTGGTAGTACCGAAGTGGGAAAAAACGTTCTGGATATCAGAGCTGAAACAAAGAGCATTGAGCCCACCATTCAGAATCTGGAATCTGCGCAAGAATCTTATAGACCTACAGACTGGAGACCCACCTCCAGCTGTAAAATAAAATAAAATCATGTATAATATATTCTATATTATACATGATTATACATGATTAATATATATAATCATCAATAAAAAATAAAGTAAAATCTTCATTTGCAGGTCTGGAGGTCTGTTAGAATACGCCTGGCGTAAGTACACTCAAAACTTATAAGTTTGCTTGGGACAGATGGAGTTCTTGGTCAAAAGGAACTTGCGCTATTACAATCCTAGCCCTGACGATCTAGCTCGTTTCGTTTGTTTTTTGCTGTACACAAATCTGTACCTTACATTTGCTTATCCTTTAAAGTTAGAAGCTCTAGCTGAACATCCCATAATCCGACAGTTAATGAAGGCCTTCAGCTTAACAAAGCCACCACCCAGGAAACCCTCTACTTGGAATGTCAGTCACCTAATTCTATATCTTCAAAACTATAATGTGGACAACGAAAGCTTTTTTCAAATATCCCGCCACGTCGCAGTAGTCTTACTACTTTGTTCCGGTCGAAGGATACATGACCTTACGTTGCTCGATGTAAGTGCGGAGCACCTTGAAAACCGTGAAGACCAAATAATTTTATGGCCAAGATTTGGCTCAAAAACTGATTCAACAACATATCGACAAACGGGCTGGTGAGTTATGAATATTGGACCGGATAAACTTAATCCTGTTATTTGGATCAGAAAATTGATAAACAAATCAGAAAATAGAAGGAATGCAAGACAAAATTTAAATAATTTAATCATTACAACTAGAGGAGAAGTACGTGCAACAACTACATTTTTACACATTTTATGAAGTTATCAATGAAAAAGCATTTGAAAAATATGTTGGATCTTTATTTTTATTTTGTCATCACGGCATAAGTCAAATCTCCAACGGTCATTCGTTTCGTTTCTTTTCGTGCCTCCCGAGTGCTTTTAGTATGTTTTTCTGCGTTTCTGTGCTTTTTACTAACTTGGCTTTCACATACGGACTTTCGATTACCTGCAACATCTGATACTTTTGCTTTCATTCCGGACACCGATAAAAACGATGGATTATCGTTGTGAACGTGTCGCAGTAATACCTTACGTAGAATTCATTGTCTTGGAAGATGAAGCTACATTGTCAATATTTCGTGCATGGGTTACATCTTTCCCTGTAAGTATTGCTGCATCATCCTATTTGACCTATTATATTATTAGTTTAACATGAATATTAAATATACTTCAACTCCGAATGCTCTTTTTCAGTTGATCGAACCTTCCCCCTTTCTTCACCGGTCAACGCAGACAGAAGTTTGTGGTTAGCGTGTTAGCGTGCCGATGAGCCGAACTAAACGGTTCGATAACTCATTTTTGGTTCGTGTTGCCAAAGAGTGGAACGATTTGCCTGCGTCTGTTTTTCCAGACAAATATAACCCTGGAGCTTTCAAGTGTAGAGTGAATAGGTACCTCTTAGACAGGCGTGTATGATCCTCGTCTTCATCGTCACTTTCCATCAGGTGAGATGGAAGACAAACGCCTGCTAATTATTAATTTAAACAAAATATATATATATATATATATACAGGGTGTATCAGGACCGCTTCCATTAACTTTGGGGTATGATTATACTGCATATTCTCATTACGAAAAAGTACTTTTTAATTTTTTTTAACGCCAAAAATTTGGCCTTTTTCAAAAAAATAAATTCTATTTTTTTAGCTTTACATATGTAAGAACAAACGGATTATCACCAAATTTTAATTAAATACACAGTTTTTTTTACAAAACAAACCACCGCGATGTACAACGTTTACAATGTTTACAATCATTGCGCAGCGGGGCAGGCCGCGCGTCCATCCGTTTCTAAGCAACGCGACGCGGTGCGAGTGCACTGGGCCTCGCCTGTTACCACGTGGTCATCGCGGTCAGCTGACTCGCAGCGTGCGCATCGCGCATCGCATGAATACCATAAGCGAACTTTATGTAGTTGTTTCCCATGTTCAAATGACTTCTTATGTTATGTAATAGACATTTTTCATGAATTTGTTTAGGTATGATGGCGATGAAATAAGTAAGTACTATTAAAAGCAGTTGATCGAAGTAGGATTTAAATAAATAATGGCTGAAAATTATTCCTGTCAATCATTAGTTCGATAAATTCGTTTGATCAAAAAATTTCATTCGTAAGCCTAAGCTAAACCTTCTTTAATGAACTTTTCTTTTATTATACCATTTACTCACTTCATGATAAACCTGCGTAGGTACCTACCTACTGCACTGCATTGACCAATAAATGACGAAACAAGCCAGCGTCCCTAAGTCACCTGTTTTGGTACCTATCTTCCCACCCAAGCAGGGGTACCTAGAAATCTGTGAAAGCACTTATTTGTCCAACTTAAAACAACTTTGTTCGCTTCTAAGAATACGAGGTACGACGATAGGTATTTGTTACTTAATAGTTTAATAAAAGTCACCTGCCTCGTGCCAACTCATTTAATTGTTACTGAACAAAATAAATAAACAGCAGCTGATCGAAATAAATAACGGTACAAAAATAATTCTTGCAAATCATCTATCTGAATTACTGCAATAACAAAGTTGGATTCCTCTTTCTTGTGAAAAATAGTTTGAACCAAAAGATCATCAACCCACCAGTTTCAGTGACAAAACCTCGCGGCCATTAACGAATATTAGTTTGCTTATTAACATAATACCTAGTAACTTACAGTAGATTCCTTTAATAAAAACACCCTAAACACTTAAATAAGATAAAAGTTACAGTACCTACCTAGTCTGCATAGTATGTATTAAGTTCCGTAAGAATAAAAGTTGTAAAATACGCTCCCACCCGTGGCCTCACTGTTACTATGTGTGAATATTGAACTAAGTACTAGCAGAGACTAGTAATAAATAACTATAAACTAACCATGTCAAACGAAATGTGATTTGAAAAATAGTTGTTTTTAAGATAGAGAGATGGCGTTAGATGTATTAGATTTACATTCAATTTAGTCAAAATAACACGTAAAACTTAAGATGGCGCTATTTACAAAATCATTTGATATTTCATTGCAAGTGACTATCAGTAGGTATCAACAGACTTCGTCCTGAGTAATTTAATAAACAAGTATTTATTAGTAGAATATTTGTATTTTATATTTTATAAGTTTAACAATCTTGTAATCTTGTGTACATACATATTTATTTTAAATTTCACTATAAATTAACATTACATGATATTTTGTAGCTTTTACATGTGAAGAGTAGTTTATTATGATCAAATCGAACTTTCCTTCATACTTTTGCAGGTTTAAGACTGGCTGAATAGTAATGAAAAGATATTTTTCTCTTAAAAAAGCTTCTTATCAACTTCAAACCACTAAATCTATTAATTAATAAAAGAAAAAGTCAATTATCTATTCTTTAAACAACACTTTAATATTATGAATTAAGCACGCAAGTCGTTACTCAAACATACACTAATCAGAATCGAAATTCAAAAGAAAGAAATGTAAGTAGGTAAATGAACACAAACATGAACTTATTTCCCGTCCATCTAGTCGTCGATTGCCACTTAACTCATACAAAAATCAACTCTATGTAGCTTGAATTGCAGCCTAAATTTGTTTGCCTCGACGGTTTTATTTCAACGAACTTTAACTAGGTAGTTAACCAACTACGTTGAGGTGTTGTCGTTGCATTGCCAGTCGATAAGAACGTTGTGGACTTTTTAGTTTAGCCGTCTACGGATTCAACTAGTTCATTTGCAGGCGATACCTAGGTGATGTCTAACTTTTTTCTATAAGTAGACGTCTAGTAACTTCGTTTGCAGTTTCAGATCGAAGCGCTGCATGTTTAAATCGTTTGACTAGACAACTTAAAGTTTTTGTAGCGCTGCATCTAATAATAAATCATTGAATAGGTAAAAATGGAATGCGTAGTAACTCAATAATATTGAATATTTAAAAACACAGGCATTGTACTAGCTTCAAAGTACTACAAAGTTTCACATGTAGGTATAATATTAGAAGAATCTAATTATTGTATTTGGATCCTTAAAATAAAACTTACTTCTCTACTAAGTAAGTACGTCTTACCTCACTTTAGAAGTTCGTTCTTAACAAAAATGCACAAACTCACTCACACAAGTTCACAAAACTAAAACATAGGTAAAAGCACCTAAAATAGGTACTTATTCACAAACATACTCTCGCACCCTGCCCGCACGCCCGCACGTCTTAAAATCAACGGTGAACTGAAATAAAACTTAAAAAATGGTGTAGATTGCAGTAGGTACACAAATACTATTATTTCCTAGAAAAGCACTTCCGAAAGGTCGTAGTTTGCTGGGCGAAATCGTTTGGCGGAAGCCGCCAACACAAGTACAAATGAGCCGCCTTTCTTTGCACGTGCGGCGACTGTGTACAACAGGTAGTGTTGGACATGAAATTACTTATTGACATTATCGATTAATGTTATTGTTTTAGTTTTGGTCTTTGTTGAGATGAGCGCAGTGCTTGCTTTAATTTAATGTATTGTATTATTTTAAATATTCTATCTAAGATTAGATTACTTAAAAGATGTCTTTTTAGGATTATTGGTAAGTATTAAAAGTGTTTATTGGTATTCTTATTAAAAATGCTTATTACCTGTTTTAACCGCCATAACATCCAAGTCTAAGCGTAGTTATGTTCCGGAAAGGGTTAAGAATACGGAAAAGGTTAGAAGGTACGGAAATGTTTACATTATTAAAAAACAGTTTTATTCGAATAGTAAAAAAAGCGAATGTTCGAACACCATGCCCTAGTTTCGGAGAAAGGAAAGGATCAGACAGTAAGATTATAGGGTTCAGCCGAATTTCATATCACAAAACAAAAGCATAATCACGACTTATCGATATCAAAAAGTTTGGTTAACTTTACTTCTTACACTATTTCTAGGATATTTGCGTGGCTCGTGCCGACGCAAAAAGCCGTTACACGGTCAGTTCCTTGTTGGCCGCGCTTGCAAGTGACACTTTTGCATCTTTGTTTTCGTGTGTGTTTTCGTGTTTACAAATTGAGATCGTTTTATTTAGTGCTAAGTTTTGTTGTGCTTATTTTTGGGGACAAAAATGCCTGTTCCTTATGTATACAGCTCTCGAGAATATGGCATGATACTAATGTGCTTAGGAGAAGCATTAGGGAATGCTGCTGAAGCTTTAAGGATTTACCGAAACAGGTATCCTAACGCTCACCATCCTTCTGACTCACGGGTCATAACAAATGCATACCAGCGAGTTTTGGAAAATAGGCCGGTAGCTCCTGTAGCTTCTGGAGGTGGGCATCAGCTGGATGTCAACACAGAAGAGCGCATTTTAGATGTTGTGAGCCAAAACCCCCGTCTTGGAACGCGCAGTGCTGCCCAGCAGCTTAGACGTCTGCACGGTAGGCCCATTGCTTCACATTCAACTGTGCAGAGGATATTACGACGCAGCAGAATGCGGCCTTACGCAATTCATCGCGTACAAGCTTTGCTGCCAGTTGATCGAGTCCGTCGTACTGAATTCTGCCAGTGGCTGTTAGATCAGCAGCAAAGTTCACCTGAATTCATCGAGCACGTGATTTGGACGGATGCATCCACTTTCACTCGGAACGGAATGTGGAATAGGCGAAACGCTCACATGTGGTCGGAGGTAAACCCTCACGCTTCACAGGAAACCGGCCACCAGACCCGATGGTCCATCAACGTATGGGCCGGTATTTTTAAAAATGTAATCCTGGGACCAGTCTTTTTGCCACGGCGTTTAGATGGTGCGTCATACTTAGATTTTATTAAGTAAAGTTATTAGGCAACTGAGTAGAAATTTGGAAGATTTTACTTTGGCTGACTACCGCCGAGCGTGGTTCCAGCATGACAGCGCACCTCCACACGTGTCTCGATCCGTTCGCCAACAGCTCTCCGAATATTTGAAAGCCAATGGATCGGACCTGGGTCGCCTGATTTGACCCCACTAGACTTTTTTCTGTGGGGTTACGTAAAAGAAAGGGTGTTCGATCGACAGTGCGATAGTGCTGCAGAAATGATAACAAGACTAAACAATGTTTTTAATAAGTTACGCGCAAACAGTTTAGAAGATCCTACCCTTTTGCCTAGACTTCACCAGGAGACGAAAAGACGAGCCGAACTCTGCATTGAACTGGAAGGTGCGCAGTTCGAACCACACCTCATAAGGATGAGAAGGATTTAGTCAGGTTAGTGAGTGTATTTTGCGATGGAGCGGAATAATTTTTAAACGGCTTGAGCTTATTTTTTTAAATAGGCATTAACTGTATAATAAAAAAATTTCTATTACATAACATAAGAAGTCATTCGAACATAGGAAACAACTACATAAAGTTCGCTTATGGTATTCATGCGTGCGCGATGTGCACGCTGCGAGTCAGCTGACCGCGATGACCACGTGGTAACAGGCGAGGTCCAGTGCACTCGTACCGCGTCGCGTTGCTTAGAAACGGATGGACGCGCGGCCTGCCCCGCTGCGCAATGATTGTAAACATTGTAAACCTTGTACATTGCGGTTGTTTTTTTGTAAAAAAAAACTGTGTATTTAATTAAAATTTGGTGATAATCCGTTTGTTCTTACATATGTAAAGCTAAAAAAATAGAATTTATTTTTTTGAAAAAGGCCAAATTTTTGGCGTTAAAAAAAATTAAAAAGTACTTTTTCGTAATGAGAATATGCAGTATAATCATACCCCAAAGTTAATGGAAGCGGTCCTGATACACCCTGTATATATATATATATAATATGGAATAATATAAAGGGTGTCCGAAAGGTCGACGTCAAGCCGAAACCGGGTGATAGGTTAGGTCATAACAGTTATCAGAAAAATATGAAAAAAAATTCAGTCATGTGTTTTTCAAATTATAGTGCTTTTTTGTTTTTTTTTAAAGCTTGAAAGAGGATGTCATTTTATGCCGAACCAAGTATTCAAAATTAATGTTTCGGCCTACTTGAACTGCCTGTACTGAAAAAAAAATGTACTACGCTATTTTGGCAAGAAACTTAGAAAAAGTGGCGCATTTAATAACAATTCTAAAATGGTGTAGCACTTACTACATTATTTCTTGGACTTGTCGCGAAAAATGTTTTTTCAAAAAAACTCAGTTTCGAGCTATTTCTCTTAACTTATTAAAAATGATTCCAAGCGACCTTAACTTTCAGATTCTGGTTTGAATGAGATAGTGTGAGTCATTCCATAAAGTGTGAGTGAGATCAGTAGGAATCCTAAATGATTAAATAAAATGTTATTTTAAAGAAAATCAGTTTCGTTTTTATTATAAAATTAATGTTCGTGCATTTAAAATATTTTTACAAAAGATGTTGAAATTGTCTTCCTTCAGCCGCAATACACGCACGATATCTAAAAAAAAGATCTTGATATAAGGCGGGCGAATCGCCCGTTATTGACGACGAAAGTTATTAATTGTAAAAAATTTTTTTCAGTACAGGCAGTTCAATTAGGCCGAAAAATGAATTTTGAATACTTGGTTCGGCATAAAATGACATCCTCTTTCAAGCTGGAGCAGTTGGTTTAAAATTTAATATTACAGATTGCAGAAACACTATTCAAAAACTTGTTAAAAAAGAAACTTTGGTAAAAAATCAATATTTGTAGCAACAGCAGTTAAAAGACTGACACTGGGTGTAAATTTTTTTTTAAAACAAAAGCACTATAATTTGAAAAATACATGACTGAATTTTTTTTTTTCATATTTTTCTGATAATTGTTATGACCTAGCCTATCACCCGGTTTCGGCTTGATGTCGACCTTTGGGACATCCTGTATATGAAAATAAATAATATATATACATAAATATTATAAAATAATAAAAATAAATAATATATGAAATTTAAAGGAAATAAGTGTTTCAATTGGGTCTCCACTATGCAATCAATTAACAGGATTTGTACCAAGCTTATATTTTCTTGAGAATTATTTATTTTCCTTATTTAAACTAACAAATATATGTTAATGAACTGTGTGTATTAGTTATACTTCTCAAAAACCATGAAGCCTTAGTACAACCTCTACTGTTAATTTTTCTTACCATATTAATGTTAACTTAACAAAAGCCCTGGGCTCAGGCATGTATTGGTTTAATAAGTATTTTTGTTTCTACAAGTTTGTGATATTTTGTTTAAGACTGATTTTTGTTTTGTTTCTGGCAATTAATTTTTCTTGCTGTTCAGCAATAAAAAATGTTCACAGTATAGAATTATTTTATTTATTCCTAATAACCTCATTACTTTTACAATCAGAGTCACGAGATCAAAGTACGTCATACAGCGCCGGCAGAAAATAAAGACAAGAATGACATATAAAAACAACAAACAAACACAAGAATGACAAGAAAGACAGAAAATAATGACATATGCATAAAATCATAGCAGGTAGTCTCCATACAAAAAAAACTAGGAATTATATCTATGGTTAGAACTTTTTGATGCTGACAGCTCCGTTGCTACTTTTCGAGCGAACAATTGTCATGTGTCATTTCAATGTGAATGATGAATGATAACACTATGTTCAATCAATGATGTACGGTTTAGGTTATCTTTCAATGTTTTAATTATGTTAAAACTACTTTTATTATAATAATACTTGAAATTGGCAGAAATAGTTATTGTGTAGTAACTAAAGCTGATTGCCATCAAACGCAAAATTTAATTTAATTTTCAATCAATCAGCTCGATCTGCCATTCAATACTGGACGAGTGAAGAGTTTGCGTTAATCAATTTCCGTAACATAACCTCTCAATTCCCAAATATAGAAATTAATTTGCGTTTATGGTGCTTCACAATGTACTTGTTGTATAGTGCTGGTAGTGAAGAAAGTAGGCGAAAGGACGTCATTTTCCATCATTTCCCAAGAACTGAAATTTTACTTAACGTTGGTTACCGTGTCTTTGTGCTAAAAGTGTTAATTTAATAGGGTTTAAGTGTGATAGAACTTCGTGGGTAAATTATTTGTAAGCCACAAACATTTCAAAAAGAAATTTTTGTCTGGATTCCTCAATAAGAATAACGGTGTTTAATTGGTGTAACATGATTAGCTGAATATTAAAATGTACTTATGTCTCGCGTCTAGAAAATAAAAATTTGCCTCTCATGCAATACAAACAAAGCATATAAAAATTTAAATTAAAGTTTAGAAATAAAAACATTCATAATTATACAAGTCTTTTATTTATTTTACCTTCTTTGTCTTTTAGATTGTCAAAATATCTTGTAGAATAGAAGAGGGGCTTTCGCGATGCCACAATGGGGGTGGGCATTACAAATACGCATCCGAAATTTTGGATTGGTAAGGGTTGATTTTTATAGGGGATGGTCCCCCCTTTCAATTGCCACCCCTCCGTTCCTGAGGAGATGCGTAGTTTTTTTTTAATACGTGTTTAAAGTTTCGTATATTGGAACGACATTTTACATATAAATTAGCCTTTCATATTCAAATCATTTTTTTTTGTTACGCAACGTACTTTCTGCCATTTCTTATATGTCAAATCTGTCAAGATCAGCATGCGTCTCGCGCGTCATGTCATTTTGACAGATTTGAAATAAAAGAAATGGCAAAAAGTACGTTCTGTAACATTATTGTAATATTTAAAAAAAATAAATATACTTAATCACGTTATATATATTTAATCACGTATTAAAAAAAAATACGCCTCTCCTCATGAGCGGAGGGGTGACATTTGAAAGGGGGGACCATAGCCTAAATTATTAGATTATGTTAGTGTTCTTAACAGTATGTTTTAAACAAGCCAAAAGTTTGTCAAAAATAAGTCTTATTGGTTGGGTTAGGTTAGGTTTTGTGTGTGATAAAAATATGCGCGAGCCGAGCGAGCGAAGCGAGCGTGGTGCGGGAGCACCCGGCGAAGCGTCATTATGGAATTCAGTTTCATTTCAATCCTTTCACATGTATAGTTACTATTAACCTAACCCTTTAGTCCCGTGTTAAAGGTTTTAGGAGAGCTTTTAAAAGAATCATTTAAAAAAACTACTCATTTCCTCACTCGGGGAGTGGTGGGGGTGGACTTCTCACTCACCCCCCTCCTCCCCCCATCGCGTAATTTGGGATGCGTTTTTCTAATGCAACCCCCACAATGGCTTACGCCAAAATCCAATGTCGTTTTGTGTCATGTCATTTTTAAAAGAAACGTAGGACAATCTAAATTGAAATAAAATAGTTGTTAAAATGAAAAAGTTCGTTCCAAGTATTGTAGTTAGGAAGACGTTCGTCTGATGCGTAGCATCACTGGTTAGTTTTTGCATAAAATATAAAACTCAATTAGATGTGTAGATAGTTCTTTTCGTTTGTTTTCAAGAAGTATGTTTGTTGTTTGTAAAGTCACGCTATCACTTCACTATTGACTTTCACCTACATCGTTTTCACTATCGTACATAATATCGTCATTATCATATTAGAAGAAGAAGAAATAATATTTACGACAGACCAGGCTGTATGGCAAAAAGATTAACAAAAAAATAATAGTGATGACGTCAATATTGATATTGACATATTTATGTATGACAAGGCGAGTGAAAAGAAACCTCAACAACGTCAATATTGATTGACATACATAACATTAGTCAGATCAAGGAATATAGTACTCACTTGCTGCGTTCCGTTTGCCGATTACAGCGCTCACAGCGCTAAAAGTGCTCAAAACCGTTCCGATTCGTTTGAGCGCGCTAAAAGTGTTATTAGTGATATTGCAATCGGAACGGTAAATAGTGCGCTAACATTCTGATTGTTCGTCGCTTTAGTCTAAAGTTACAATTTCATTAAGATCTTTGACCCTGAATGAAGCAGGAGCCATTTTTTTACATTTATACGAAAGAAAATTAATAAGCAAGCTTTTAAAATCTTTAATCGACTAATAAAAACATCAACAAAGTAACGTCATGTGTCAGTTTTGACAGGCCGTTCACAGCGACCATGCTCCGTAGCGTTGGCACTGTGAGCGGTAAGATGGCGGCGTTTATGACGTCATTGATGACGTATCGATATCGCTGTGAGCGCGCTCACGGGCAAACGGAACGGGTATATGAGCGCTGTGAGCGCTGTAATCGGCAAACGGAACGCAGCATATGTTCAATCGATGATGTACGGTTTTAGGTTATGTTTCAATGTTTTAATTATGTTAAAAGTACTTTTATTATATTAATACTTGAAATTGGCAGAACAAGTTATTGTGTAGTAACTACAGCTGATTGCCATAAAACGCAAAATTTTATTTAATTTTCAATCAATCAGCTCGATCTGCCATACGGTTTCAATGTTTGACGAGTGAAGAGTTTGCATTGATCAATTTCTGAAAGATAACCTCTCAATTCCCAAATATAGTAAGTAATTAATTTGCGTTTATGGTGTTTCACAATGTACAACAAGTGCTGTGCAGTGAATGAGAAAGTAGCCGAAAGGTAAAGTGAAATGAAAAGTAGCCGTTATTTTCCATCACTTTCCAAGAACTGAGATAGGGCTTTACAATGGTTTCCGTGTCTTTGTGCTAATAGTGCTTTGTGCCTACAAGGTTTAAGTGTGGTAAACCTTTGTATATTATTTGTGAGCCACACAAGAAAAGTTTTCTGGGTTACTCAATATGAATAACGGTGTTTAATTGGTGTAACATAATTAACAGAATATGAATAAAAGGTACTGATGTCTCGCTTCTAGAAAATAAAAATTTGCCTCCCGTGCAATACAAATAAAGCATATAAAAATATAAAACAAAATTTAGAAATAAAAAAAAATCATAAATATACAAGTCTTTTATTTAGTTTACCTTCTTTATCTTTTAGATTGTTAAAATATCTTGTAGAAAAGGAGAGGGGGTTTCGCCTGCCACAATGGCATTACGCCAAAATCCAATGCCGTCATTTTAAAATTAAGAAACGAAGGACAATCTAATTAAAAAAAAAATAGTTGTCAAATTGAAAAGTTCCTCAAGTTCCTAGTGTTGTATAGGAAGACGTTCGTCTGATGCGTAGCATCACTAGTTAGTTTGTGGATGAGACAGATAAAGCGCGCAAGTTGACTGATCGTATACATTGTCACAAAAAAAAATATAGGCCGTTTATCTTATGTTTACTTATTTAAATGTTAATTGAGGTTTGTTTACAATTTTACTAATCAAATAAATGTTAGCACGAATGAACACTAGTTTTACTAAGATATACCTAATTCTGATACTCAAAAGTATTTTGGCGGGTCTTTACTTGTCTGGTATTATTGAAGCTGTCAATTTTTGTTTGCTTCTTGTTTTCAGGTGCGCAGTTAAAAAAAATTTGTTCAGGTTTCTTTCCACTTTGTTACAGATTTTTAGTTTCTAAGTACTTGAAGCCGACATGGATTCAGATGAAGAGTCTCATGAGCCTTCCTGGAAAGGAGTGCCTGCCACCATAATTCTTCTGAATTTATATGACCCACACAGTCAAAACTTTGCTTCAAAAGGGAAATCTTGTATAGAACGAATAATAAAACAATATTTAAGATCATCTAGTTCTAAAAATGTTGCAGTTTGCTTATATGGCGTAGAAGATGAAAACTCAGCACAGCTTGATGCTAAGGGTATTGTAGAAATATTTCCTCTCACTCAGCCAACTTTAGAAGATTATAAAAAGTTATGTGAGACAAATATTCAAGAATTAAAACAATCAAGCCAATTTAAAATGTCTGATGCCCTGTGGCATTGCAGTAAAATGTTTGCGAACTTCAAAAAACAAATTTCTTCCAAGTCATTGTTAATTTTAACAAGACTTGATTCACCTCCTATTGATGTAGACCATGAGCCATCATTAATGCGGGTGACCGATTTGATTGAAGCAAACATTAATATTCAATTTGTGAATTTGTCTGAAAATGATTATAAAATACATGACTTTTTTAGAAACTTCCTAATGGAAATATATAAAGGACCAGATTTTATTCCACCACCTCCTTTGTGGAAAGACGAAGAAATAGAGAAGATTTTATACCTGGAATCGCAGAGACATCTAGCTGTAGCACAGCTAAATTTCGAAATAGGTAACAATTTTGCCATTGGAGTAGGTCTGTACAGTCTAATAAAGTCTTGCCAAAACTTTTTTAAAAAACTAAACTTAGATAGAGAGACCAATGCTGTTCTTACAAATGTTACAAAAAAAATTAAAGTGAGTAATAATCAAAATGATGAAACTGAATCTGAAGATAAAGCTAATTTAGCATTACCTGTATTAAATTCAGAAATACTTCATTTTGTAAATGCAGGTGGAAAACAAATATGTTTCACTGACCTTGAAAAAAAAAACCTAAAGAACCCATTTGGCATGCCCATGTTAAAACTGCTTGGATTTAAACCTGCTGCCATCCTATGCAAAGAGAAATGGTTCCTAAAACCATGTAATTTTTTGTATCCTAATGAAAAACTTGTTGAAGGTTCTACTGTCGCTTTTAAAGCAATGTTTCAGGCTTGTAAAGAAACATCTACAGTAGCCATATGTGTTCTTTGTTCTAGAATTAATGCAAGACCTAAGATTGTTGCTTTGTCTCCAAGTAATAATCCAGCTGGTTTGGATTTGGAAGTTGGTTTTGATGTCATACAAATTCCATTTGTTGAAAATATTAGAGATGTTCCAGAAATTGAAGATAATGAAGAGTTCGTATCGGAGGACAATGTAAAATTTATGAAAGAAATAATCAACAACACACAGTTTGAATTTAAGCCTACAATGTTTGAAAATCCAAAGCTTCAGGCGGAATATAAAGCTATAGAAGCTATAGCTTTTGAAGATGAAGAGGTTGAACCTTTTCATGATACAACTAGGGCTGATGATGAAAGATTCCAAGTAATCAATTCTGATTTATTTAATGAGCTCTTTGGGCCTTTTCATACAGTAGCACCAAAAAGAACAAATAACAACAGTAATGATAAATATAGTGGAAAGAAACAAAAACTTGAAGAATTATCAGTGGATAGGGATGAGTTAAAAAACAGAATTATAAATAAAACTGTGCAGAAGTACACTGTTGCACAGTTGAAGAATATTTTGAAATCTAAGACCATTCCAAATCTACCAGCTATAGTAGGTCTGAAGAAAAATGACCTTATAAAATTGGTTGAGGAAAACTTTATGTAATATATTTTTATTTAAAATATTAAAGTTAGTTTATGAACATTCACAACACTTTAAGGCACTCATAGCAAAAAGAATTTTGCATAAATTGTAGGAAATATAATAATTTCATTTTGTCTTCGCTTTTTATTGTGAAATTAATAATAATAATAACTCTTTATTGCTCACACAAAATAAAAATTACAATAAAAATATTTGCAGTAAATTACTTAAATCTAATGTGGGTAAAGGCGGTCTTATTGCTGGCAGCGATTTCTTCCAGACAACCTTAGTATAACTGGAAATCTAGTAAGTGCGTGGAAGATATTTTACTAAATAAAAAATAAAGCTCTATAAGCGTATAACCATACAAATTTTAATATTCATAAATATATACATATATACTAATTAATAATATACATATGTAACATTAAATTACAAAGATAACATATAAAGTGTTGCAATCTATAATTTCTCTAAAAGGAGATTGTGTAATCTTGATTTAAAGATAGCAATAGACTTAGCATGTCGATTGGCAGACGGCAGTGAATTCCAGAGATGTGCAGCTTTCACAGTAAAAGACTCATAAAAGTAACCCGATTGAGTAAGCAAAGTTTCCAGCCCATTGTCACCGTCCGACCGAAGGCAGCGACCATGGCCAGCACCCAGGAACCTAAACCGCTCCTTGAGATAAGCAGGAGTACGAGGGTCATAAAGTATTTTGTACATGAGAGTTAGAACGTGCTCCTCGCGGCGCAGCCTGATAGGTAACCACTTCAGTTTCCGTCGGAATTCCGAAACATGATCGAACTTGCGCAATCCGTAAATGAATCTCACACATGGGTTTTGGAGGCGTTGGAGTTTGCTGAGCAAGTCTTCATTCAGATCATTGAGGCAGACATCAGCATAGTCCAAGATCGGTAAGAGAAGTGATTGCGCAAGTTCAATTTTAGTCTGAAGCGGCAACAAGTTCCTAAATCTTCTCAGTGACCCAGACGCTGCGTAAATCCTCCTACTGACCTCAAATATGTGTGGTGAGAAAATTAGATATTGTTAAAAATCTCCTTGTAGGCACCATTTTTCCAATATGGCGGCAAAATTGAAATTCAGAAGCAAACTAGAAAGCACATGTAAAGATTACCATTTTCAAAATTCTTGGAAAACTTTCCAGGTAAAACTACTAATCAAATGTAATATTAAGCTCACTAATAAGTAAAAAAACATTTATCTCACTCAGTTGTAGCCAACGTAAGCTCAAAAATAAAGTCAGAAAAGGTAATTTGTTAACTAAAATAAAATATCAGATAACATACATGGGGGTACTTCAGCTTCTCCAAAGGGCACTCTCTCTCTCTACTACAGATTGACAATTTTCCGGGACACCAGATTTATAAAAATTGGATCTCCAGATAATTTTTTTGCAATTTCGTATAAAATACTATAAATTAAAGAGCAAAAGTAAACTCTTAAGACTACCAAAACAATTTTAATGATTATTTAAGTACTAGAAAGCTTTAATACTATCTTACCTAGAAATGCCCATAAAGCAACGTAGGTTAAGTTAACTGTATGGCCTTGCCTATGGGAAATAAAAAAAAAAAGATTAGTAAATAAATTATTTATTGATAAATTAAAATGGAAGAATAAGGTGCAAATAAATTAAATATAGAGAGATCCATCAGCAGGTCCCAAATGATGAATTCCAATCAGTAATGCATCAACTAATGTCCACACACCAAGACCTCCGAAACTGAATAGTTTCCCAATGCCTTCTTGCCAGTGACCAAGATAAAAACGATCAGCACCAAATCCACCAAGTGTAATGGCAAGAATGAGTGCTGTGCCCCATCTTGTACCAGCCGTCCAGGAACAACGAATCCTTTTCAGAAATCTCCTTTTACCAAGACAGACTATATTGTCAGAGACGGTACAGTTGGTTCTGAAAAGAAAATATATTTAAAACAAAAAATCAGAGATTAGTTATTTATAATCAACTAGATTCTTACAAGTAATATTTTAGAGGTGATGCAATTGAGTTACAATTTGCTTTCTGTTCACAGCGATGTTCCCATTTTTCTGTTTGATAACAAAATCTGCACATTGCTGTTCTATTGAAGGTTTTACTTCCCTGAAAAAAAAATTATATTATGCTACAAACAATGAAAAGTATTGTAATTAGAATAACAAAGATAGAAAGGCAATTTAAAACTCACATTACAGACCACCTTTGGTTTTACCGTGCAAGTGTAGTTGTATGAGCCACCATACCGACAATCTATACTTCTGTCACAAGATATGCAAGGGAATTGCAAAGTTTCACAATCCGCCACTATCTCTCTATCAAGGTTTGGGCAAGATTTTAGATAATCTTCATTATCACTAAAATGTATACCCTTATCACTGGTTTCCTCTTTAACTTTGGTTTCTTTACTGGTTATATCCATATTATTATTCGCTGTAATAAAAACACAGATTTACCCCCATCTAAGCTTCGCAAAACTAACAAAATATTGAATAGAATTCCTTACCCATATCGGTAATTTGAATGGTGTTGAATATAACTAACAGAACTAAAACAAAACAATCTTTAATACTGATTCTAAGAGGCAAAATTCGAGGCATGATTGCTTCACATTATAGGTACATTCTGATCTGAATATCGATCGATTTCAAAACAAGTACAATAACATTTCTGGTGCGTTCCGTTTGCCGCTCACAGCGCTTTTATCACCTCGCTGGAGCTACTACGCGTTTCAAATCAGAATAGGAACGTCAATAACATCTATCTGTCAAATTTCAAATAATGATTTATTTTACTTTATTTATTAAAGAATTATATCGAAAAGAAATTACTCAAAATAAAACTGTATTAAAAAAAGAACTGTTATGAGTTATTAAAAAGGCACAAAGCACCAAATAACTATGTCAAAAATAACATTAGTTAGTTAGTTAATTGAAAAATGGCAATCAGCCGCGCTTGGTGTGGCGGGCTATTTCTGCCAGTGTCGCGTATTGGTGGGACAAAGTACAAAAAATAAAATAAAAATTGCCAAAAATAAATTCCGTTTTACATTGGGATATATTATAGACTAAAACAAAATAAAACACATGTACAATAACTTAAACTAATAAGAATGATTAATTATTTATATGGTATAATACATTCTCAAACTAAACTAAACTTACTTACCAAAAGGAAAAGAAAAAAGAAAAAGAAATTAATAATAATATGTATTAAGCAAAATACTCCCTAACAATGACAATCAAAGGCTAATATTAAATCGATGAATGAATTTACATAATATAATTAAAATCTTGGGGCTGTAAGTAGAGAGGAGAGTCTTGATATTAGTTGGGCGCTGAATCTTAGGGGGAAGGAAATCAAATAGAGATACCGGAACGAGCGGGCAATTAAAAAATATATGGTCCACTGTTCCTAAATCCTGACCACAGTCACAGAACGGGGAAGAGCGAATTCCAATCCTGTTAAGGAAAATTGGGGAACAGCAGTGGCCTAAGCGAAATCTAGAGATGACTGATGTTGTCCTTTTATTTGCCTTTCTAAATTTAAAAAACCAAGGTCTATCTTTTACTTTTTGCGACGCCTCCCATTCGGAACTCCACACGGCCTGTAGGTGGGATTTAGCTAGGAGACTCAAATCCTGAGCGAAGCACATGTAGTAATCTGCGGAACCGATTTGGATGGAATCTTTCGCAAAGCCATCAGCTGTAACGTTACCTGTGATACCAAAGTGACTAGGAATCCAGGCTAACACAATATTTATAGCCCGGGAACTGCAACAGAATAGGACATGTCTAATTTTGTTTATTATAGGGAATTTTGAGCCTAATTTAAACGGGTTGCCTTCCAAGGCTTGAAGACAGCTTAGACAGTTTGTAAATACAATGGAATTATTTAAGTTGTTTTCAGCTATATACTTAACTGCTTCTAAAAGCGCAATAGCCTCACCTGTGAAGACCGAAGATTGAGGAGGAGACTTGAAGGACAACAGAACCGAGAATCGTGGAATCCACACGGCTGACCCTACGTCTCCCGTAGAGGAGAGTTTAGAGGCGTCCGTATAGACCTGAAGCCAGTCCCTATATTTTCTGTCTACAGCACACAAGAATGCGGAATTAGCGTTTGGATCGTTCTTGGCAATGCCAAAACTTGTGTCTATAGTCGGGGTAAAAATCAGCGAATTATAAGGGAAAGTAAAAAGAAAAGGACGGGCGCTTTTAAAAACTGTAGTACGGGAGATGTCTAGATTAGCACAACTTTTTATGAGACAGGGCGGAATTTTATTTAACCAATACCTAGAGTCTTCTATGGACCGTTTTAGTAAAATGAGTTTAAGATGAAGGGGATGAGATGAAAGTTGTAACGACTTAGCTAGAAAGCGATCCGAGAGGTATTGACGTCGAAGATGCAGGGGAGAATCTGCACATTCGACCTGCATGGCATTAATTGGGGAAGACTTCATTGCACCTAAAACTATGCAAAGTGATTTACTTTGAATTTTAGTAATAGCGTCTAAACCTGGTTTATGGCAGGGTTCCAATAAGAAAGAGCCGTAGTCTATTAGACTCCGTATCAATGCGTTGTATATAAGCTTCTGGGTATAGGGGTGAGAACCCCACCATAAGCCAGACAGAGCCCGAATGGCGTTGATGTTGGCCTCGAATTTTTTGGAAACATAGTTAAGGTGTGGTGTCCCGGAAAGTTTTGAATCAAAAACTACACCAAGAAACCTTACCTCATTGGAAAACGGAATTGGTTGACTTTGGAAAACAATTGAAATGGGAGGATAAACCCTTTTCCTAGTAAAAATTACAGCCTTACTTTTGGATGTAGATAGGGACAAACCGTGATTACCTAGCCAGATGCCTAAATAATTTAGGGCATTATTCAAACGAGAGGGGGCCTCCTCTATTTTCATAACGCGCAAATATAAAGTAATGTCGTCCGCATATTGTAAGACGTCACAGAAGGAAGACACAGATCTATCCAAATCATACGTATAGATGTTATATAACAGGGGACTTAAGACGGACCCCTGTGGGAGACCTCGCCAAACTTTTCGGGGCTGGAAGTTGGCGTGAGAGTGTCTGATTTGAACAGAGCATTCTACTAATAGATTGAAAATAAAAGTTGTAAGCCTTGTAGGAATACCTAAAGAAAGCATCTTAAGCTTAAGCAATGGAAGCTGGACATCGTCGTAAGCAGAAGAAACATCCAAGAACACCCCCACGACCGATTCATTGCTAGAAAGGGCTAACCTTAAATCGGCCGTGGAAATGCTCAAGCTGTCCATCGTGCTTAAACCCTTACGAAAGCCGAAAAATAACATTTTCAACACTCACGGTTTTGAAATTTTGAGGTGGCCACCTCATTCTAATTTAAATCCAATGGCGTGACAAAAACGTCAAAAGTTATAAAGCCAAATTTAGAGTTTGATGGTAAATAAATATACACATTTTTGGTGTAGGCAGATATGGGTAAAAAGAAGCGACTGCATATTTTAGAAATATGCTTCGATCATAAAGAAATATGACAAGACAAAAGTATTCTTCGTTTATTATTTATTTACTTATTACAGTACTGTCATGCAATCTTATGTGCGGTTTACATGTATTAAGTAGTTAAGTTTAGTTAAGAAGTCAAGGAATCCGTCAATTCTGTACTTAGATATGTGGTAAACGTGATTTTGGACAAATTTAGAGAAGAATTTGATTCGGAAATTAAAATCTTTGCAAGATTATGTATTTTTCTAAATTTTTTACGTCGTAAAGTTTTTGACGTCGATCGACGGACGATCGATTGGTGTGGTGGTTGGTGGGATATCAGCCTCTCCCAACTCAGAGGTGGCGTCCGACAATTGTAGGCCATCACGCCTACTGCGCCTACTACGCCAAACCTGGCATTAAATGCACTCTTAGGGCTCCCGCCCCTGCATCACACAGCCTTAAAAGAGGCTGGGGGGAGCATGATTAGAGCCAAAACCCAAAGAGGAAATGCATGGCTTTCAAAAAAAATACCCAATTATAAACATGCCCACGGATTACATGCTACCAGAGCTACAATTCAAAAAACTCTACCAGATAGAATTTCTGAACAGAGAAGAATGGACTAAGGGCAACATTCACTGGGAAGGACATAGCCTTATCTGGTTCACTGATGGCTCTAAAATGGACAATAAGGTAGGATATGGGGTACACGGCGTAAGACCCAGGTTTAGCAAATGCTCAAGCCTAGGAGCCTATGCCTCAATATTCCAAGCTAAGATTTATGCAATCTTGAGATGAGCGGGAATCAACATCAGCAAATCCTACAAAGGCTAAACAATTCATATATTCTCAGACAGCAAAGCAGCACTAATGGTACTGAACTTATTCAGAGTTGACTCCAAATTAGTAATGCAATGCCAAGAGACTCTAAATAAACTTGGGGAACAAAACACAGTACACCTAAAATGAGTCCCAGGACACTCAAACATCGCAGGAAATGACAAGGCTGATGAAAGCGAGAAAAGGCGCAATGCAGAAACAGATAGGTCCAGAACCTTTCTGCGGTATCCCAAGGAGCCTAACACGACAAATACTAACAAGCCTGTGCCTAAAAGAAAGCAAACGCCTCTGGACCGAAGCAGAAGGCTTGAAACACTCCAAGGCGCTAATAGAGGGTCTAAAACCCTACACAAGGGAACTATTATCTCTCAATAGGACCTAACTAAGAACATTAGTGCGCGCACTGACAGGTCACTGCAAGTTAAATAAACACATGTACAATCTAGGCGCAGCGGTCTCTACGTGCTGCAGATTCTGTAACATGGAAGAAGAAACGCCCCTTCATTTACTGTGTCAGTGTGCCGCACTAGTACAGAAGCGATCATTACACTTGGACAAACATGAACTGGACTCAAGGGAGATTGTATACATTGCCGTCAGGAACGTGATAGATCTGCTAGGTCACAGTGTGACAGGGCGCAGTTCATGTGACCACATAGTCCCGTGTAACCAATAAATTAATGAAATAGTCTGCTGTTGGGATATTTAATTACAGACATATAATATAATATACCAATGTAATTTTTAAGTTCACTCAAGGAGGTGCGAAATGTCGTATTAGCTTCTTTTTGGACAGCATACAGATTTGTTTCCTCAACAATTTTCAGAAAATGTCATCGGTCATAACGAAGAATAAAACCCGTATTTTGTGTCCATTGCTGTAAGGTCTGCACTATAGTCAATACTTCCTACAAAACGTACATTCTCGGGGAGTGTGTTTATACATTTTTTTTCCATACCAAACTTCTCAGAACTTGACGACGAGCGTGAGAGGCCGACGTGGAGACAGAAGTACTAGGTTGTATTTCTATATTTTCTGAGCCTGGTTCAACAATTGGTGGATCATCTGTAAATTAAAAAAAAATACTAAATAAAATCTCCAGACAATTACATCACCTGCATAGCCCCAAAGTTAGCAAGGTTTTGTTATAGTTACCATGTAGCGATTAAGGATCATAGAATATACATAAATTTATAAACAGATAAACATCCAGACCCGAAACATTTATTATTGCTCTATGCGGGAATCGAACCCGGGACCTCCCGCCTTACGCCTTGTATTATGCATAAATTATACAGACAAAAGCTAGTCTCAGTTCCTACCTATGTTATCAGTTCGAGGATCATCCTCACTGTCTGCCTCAAGGACCTGCTGCAACTCATCCTGATCTCTGTAATATTGGACCTCGTCATCCCGCTCATCAAATGCATCATTTTCGGCATCATCTTCAGACTCGTTACCATCCAGTATTGTAAATAGTTGATTATAGCTTCATCTGACCTAGTAAACCTCCGATTTTCACTCGTCTATAAATTATTTTCATAAATTGTTTTATGAAGTATAATTTTTATTGAATGCATAGGATTGAAACTACACATACAAAAATATCAATAATTAGAAAAACACAATGAAAAATAATGATATTCTATGTTTTACACGTATTTCAATAACAACACAGCCTAAATAAAAAAATTATAACTACTTACCTTGTAAATTCCAAGTAACAATAAATTTCAAATCACTGTTTTTCACTTTCTCGAACTTTGCGCGCCAAACTAACGAAAATCAGCTTTTGAATAGTTTTTTTTAAATGTAGCGACTGTGCCAACATAAAATCAGTAAAAGAGGTTTGTTGATAGATGACGTTTTTATGAAAAAATGGGCAAAAGAAAAAAATATATACAGCCAATTTGTTGATGTAGGATGTATCCTACAATATACTATTAAGGGTTAAATTAAAAGAAAAATGTTTGGTAGGTAATTTTATGGTATATAACTTTATATTTGAACTATTTTTATGATACTTATGAAACTAAAAAAATAATATATCTTACCTCGAGTAACTTTCTTAGCACATAATGAGATCGATGGCCACCTTTAGTATTTATTTGCAATATTATACTAACCCTCAGCTGGCGAGGTACAATTCTAGTAACATAGAGAGGCGTCGTCGCAGTTGCAGAGACGACATTTAAAAAATTGGCAATTTTTTGGGTGATACGAGGGTGGATTGAAAAGTTCGCGGCAGTTAAATAATGCAATTTATTTATTTATTTTTTCTACATATTCTCCTCCTAGGTCACAGCACTTAGTCCAGCGGTCCTCCAAAGCCTTGATCCCATTTAAATAGAAGGTCTCGTCAAGGTCTTCAAAAAAGGCATCTACGGTCACTTTGACCCCCTCATTGGTAGAAAATGTCATTCCACCTAAGTGTTATTTAGTTTTGGAAATAGGTAGAAGTCAGAAGGTGCCAAGTCAGAAGAATAAGGGGGATGAGGAAGCAATTCGAAACCACAATTCACTATTTGAGCCATCGATTCTGCAGATGTGTGAACACTAGCATTGTCCTGATGAAACAAAACCTTCTTGGTCAACAATCCTGGTCTTTTAGACTTTATTTCTTCGCGTAAACGACGTAATAATGTGCAGTTGTATGCAGAATTTATAGTTTGACCTCTTTCTAAGTAATCAACCAAGATGACACCCTTAAAATCCCAGAAAAACGATGCCATTACCTTGTTTACTGAAAAACACACCTTGGATTCAGATTGTTTGGATTCAGGAGTATAGAGATGAACCCATGTTTCGTCCATAGTTACAAACCTTGCCAAAATTTCATTTGGACAGCTTGAAAAAGCTCTAAACAGTCTCTAGAAATCGTGAGCCGAGTTCGTTTCTGTTCAACTGAATGGAGCCACGGAACCCATCTTGCAGACACCTTGTGTTAACGATTATGTTTTGTGTATGTTCATATAAAATCCCTAGAGCTTCAGCTATCTCAGATACCTTCAATCTTCTGTCTCCCATTATGAGATCACATATTTTTTCAATGTTTTCCGAAGTCGTAGCTGTAGAAGGCCGTCCAGAGCGGTGGTCATCTTTGATGCTCTCTCGTCCACGTTTAAATTCAGCTGTCCACTTTTTTATCATTGTATACGACGGAGCAGTTGTTCCTAAAGTAGCCACCATATCTTCATGAATCTGATTTGGAGTTAAGTGTTTCTTGTGGAGGTATTTGATCACGGCACGGTGCTCTAAACTATCCACTTTCAAAATTAATGAAACTTACTGTCACTTAGTGTTCAATAAAATAAATAATTACTTATGTATCTCACAGAAAAAATTCACAGAGACTGACAAAGAGTCTAGATTTCATATAAGGGTAGTTTTATAATAATATGACAACGCCATCTATGTTAGGCCACGGACTTTTCAATAAACTTACTTTACTATAATGAAGTAAAATTCCGAAACCAAGGCCATCAAGCTTAAGTACTCACCTATCAGTTGCAGTTGCAGAGCCTGTTTACCAGGCGGAACTGGAATTGTAAATTTAACCCTTGAGCTTTAGCCTTGAAGCTTTAAATGCAAAACTCTAAAGTCTGAAAAAATTTAAGGCTTGCAGCTTTTTTTATGCTATTTAAACCCTTTGAAATATATATATTTTTTACCATTGTAATGTACCTAATCGTGATAGGCTTAGAGCTTTAAAGGCTTGTAGCTTTAAAGGCGAAGGGCCTTAAAGGATTGTAGCTTGAAAGGCTTCGAGCAGAGTTTCTTAACCTTTTTTAGGCCGGGCCCCACCTTAACATTTCTAAAATGTTTATGCCCCATACATAATTTTTTACCTTTAAAAATTGTTTTGTTCCCGCAGTTTACTTAACGACTCTAGTTACCCAGTTGATATTTTGGCAACGTCAAACTAAATTATACCTAATAATTACACAGCATTTTTTTTAAGAATTTGCCTTTTTTGTTAAATTTGTCACCGATATCTAGAATTGCATTTAATGACCCAAAGCAAAAGTGTTAAAGTCGTGTCGAGTCCATTTATAAATTTTAGGGCGTGGACCCCGCGTTGGGTAACACTGGCTTAGAGCCTTTAAGGCCTGTAGCTTCAAAGGCTCGGAGCGTTTAAAGCTCATATTTTTATGCTATTTAAACCCTTTGAAATATATATGTTTTACCATTGTAATGTACCTAATGGTGATATGTATGCTACCTCACTTAGTGTTAAGTGGTTGTAAAACACAGTTAAAATTTTAGGTCATTTGCGTATAACTAACAGTTAGTTACTAACTAGTAGGTAGATAGTGAAATAAAAATAATAATGCTTTAACTCGGAAATTACCTGCGAATAGAAAGGTATAAATCTAATTCCTCCTTTTTTAAATTTCTCTTTCAGATCTATGCAGTGCATTTTTGAGGCTTTGCTTTTATATGATAAAATCTTAGAAGTTATCAAATAACAACAAATCCTTTAAGGCTAAAACTTTGAAGTCTTGAAAGCCTTTAAGACTATAGCCTCGAAGCCTTAAAGCTTTCAAAAAAGCTTTTCCTACAGTCTCAAAAACCTTTAAAGCTTAAAGCCTTGAAGCTTTAAAAGCTAAAGCCTTTAAGGCTTAGCCTTATACAACACTAGGCGGAACTCCTTGCAATATAATGTAATGCACGACAAGAAAAGAGGGTACATATGCCATCTATAGCAATTCCAGGGCAGCACTCAAAACTATTAAAGACCTGCAAAGTAGCCCCCCATTGGCTGTCAACGAATCTTACAAAATTAATCTTTAGATTTATTGTGGCCTAAGGCACACGTGGTTTGGTAGGCAATAAACGTGAGGATTTCCTAGCGATAGAGGCTGCCTTAAATTACAAATAAAGCTGGACTTTGACAAATACCCAGTTTCCTTTATCAAGCTAAGCATTCGTATGCGCTCGCTTGATGAATGGAAATCGAGATCAAAAAATGTAGTAAAACTGGAGGAACTACCAAGTTATTCTTCCCTGGCTGACTTTAACTTCTAAGGCACATTATGTGAAAAATGACTTACATGATATAAGGGGTACAATACTCTCGGAGCACAATGACAATAGGTAACTGAATAGATTTAAGCAATTTCTGTAGAAAATTATATATTTAGGTATTTTTTTAAATTACATTTTTACTATAATTCTTAATTAAATTTAATTTGCAAGCAAAACAAACAATTAATACTATCAATAATAATAAAAATAACAGGATATACTTCCCCTGAACCACAAAATCTTTTGTAAATTAAGTAACAACAATCCTATAATAATATGTATTAAAACAAATTTTATGTATTTATATATAAAATAATCATTAAATTATATGTATTGCAGTAATTATGTCATTAAACAATTAAAAAAACCACTTACTGATATTTAAAAATGAATTCTAGGAACAAGAGGTAAAAAAAGGTTCTCAAAAATTAGTATTTAATGAATCATTTCTCGTATCCCCATTGCCGTGCAATATTGCTTTTCTACTGTCGTTTTCTTTTGACAGTTCGGAGATAGTTGACAAATCTGGCACAGCGATTATAGGAAAAAACAATTGTTTAAGGTTTCCTGTGAGTCCTGCAGAGCCATTATTAGCTTTTTGTGTGGGCATGTTTGTATTTGTGGTTTCATCGTCACTAAACAAGTACCATTTCGATGTCTTTGGTGGCAATATCTCTGGTGATAAGTCTTCGGTGATAAGACTTGATCCTTTACTAGCGTTTGGAGTGACACATGTTAAATTGGTCTTTTGTGAGTCTAGTTCAGATGACTTTGCTAGAATGAAAAAAATGATTATTAATGGTTATTGTAATCTTCCCTTTCTGTATGAAGGGAATATCTTACATAATAATAAATCTTCATCATAATAAATCTTAAATAAAATATCAACTGCATGACCCTAAAGTAAGGAAACATCGTATTATGGTTTGAAGTACATAATATGATGTAAAGAGGAAACACCCAGATTACAACGGCAACTCATTCAAATATCTTTCCCGAGCAGGAATCAAATCTGAAAGTGCAGCTAAAAGCATTGCGCCTTTTTAATACACCCTAGATAGACCTGCAAATTAATAGAACGGAACACCATTTACTATTAGGTCGTAAATAAAATCAAAACTGTTAGAGTTAAAATACGGCAATTTACATAATTGAGTTATCACGTTAAGGTGAATTAGTGTTTTTTTTAAACAACTTAATTGTTGGCATATAGTTTTATGCGTATTTCCCAGTATTTAAAAGGTAATTTTTAATCACTACTTAAAGAAAAAAAGACTCATAACCTTACTCACATCTTTTGAAGCGAGTTTCATCCTGCGCATTATTGCAAAACATTTCTGGCGCTAAATTGGTACTTTCAGAAAATGTCTCATAAAATTCATCTGATTTTATCGAATCAGCGTTGATGAATATTGGGGAATCCGCGGAGCTGATTATGTCGACGCTACCAGAGTCAACGCATTCGTTGCGAAGGCATGTTTCAGAGTGATTGTGTATTAGATCCACACTATCGCTTCCTTGTAAGAAAACTCCTGATTCTTCAGTTTCGTTTTGAGTTGTTCTACAAGACCTGACCTCAGGTGTGCAGTTTTTGTTCTTCGGTTCGCGAGGGCTTTTACTCTTAGGTCGCTGTATTTTCACTCTGATAATATTCTTTTTCGATTTCTTTTTTGGAGATTTGACAAGTTTTTTCTTCGGCTGTTGTTTTTTATTTTTGTTCTCCTTGGCCTCGTCTTCGCAGTGTGATACAATTATTGGTGGGCACGATGTTCTACCAGCGTTCTGACAATATTGAACTATTTCGTCAATAACAGGTTCCATAGTTTTAGTTGTGGCCGTTTTTCCTTTCAGAGTTCTCTTACGGGGTGTCGAACTGCGTTTTTTGGGTTTCTTTTTTTCTGTCTTTATTTTAGTGCTGTCAACCTCCATGATGTTATCAGACACATGATTTAATATCTTTTTGGCGCTATCCAGTAAGAGATCTCTTAGTCTCTTATGTAAGCCGTCGGGTGGTGAAGGCATTTTTGTAATTACAACTGAACAATCTTTTATTAATGACGATTTTGTTTTGTGTGTAAAATCACTTATGGTCGAACTTTCATCTTGTTTCGTAAAATCATCAGCGAGGGGCATTGATGTATCGGCGTTGGGTATTGTGAACTTATCACTAGCTTGTGGCATATCTTGAGTTACATTTAAAGATGTTTCATTTTCTAAGTTACCAAGCATACTTTTGTTTATAGATATGTTTTCTACAATGGAAAGTTCTGGCGACATTGGTAGGGAGACATTGCTCGAATTAGGTCCTTCATTGTGTACAGTAACTATAATACTATTGCCAATACTGGTATCACTTTTACTAGGATTTTGATCAGCAAAAGGCTTCATTTCGTCAATACTTTCTAAATGCTTCGCAGTTCTTTTCCTCGGAAGTAAAAGTTGGTACGATTCTGATCTGTGAACATCACTATTTTCAGAAGACTCATGCACAATTGGCTTCCGAATATTAAACGATAAGTTACTGGAATCGCTCGAAGTTTCGACTATTAGGTGTGAGTTGGATTTTACTCGGTTTCTTTTG
Organism: Marasmarcha lunaedactyla; assembly: GCA_923062675.1. Lineage (NCBI taxonomy): Eukaryota > Metazoa > Arthropoda > Insecta > Lepidoptera > Pterophoridae > Marasmarcha > Marasmarcha lunaedactyla. The sequence continues at coordinate 18,141,271 of OV281352.1, read as the reverse complement.
AATTTATTTCTGGATGTGTTCACACTAGTTAGGGATGACGAGCTGTGTCTTCTTTTTCGTTTAATGCGATATAACTGAACGCTGTTATCTGAATCTTGATATCCCTGGGAGCTTTCTATAGAATGACGAGACGAGTTATCTGGCGACGGTACTTGTGACCGTAAATTGAGGTTACTGTAATGTAAAAAAAAAACTTAAAAAAAGAAAATAAAACAAGAAGAAAAAAACACAAAGCAATGTGCTAAATGGAAGCAGGTATGCAAAGGAAAACTAACAAGAATACCCAAGCGTATAAATAAAAATACACTTACATTTTCAAAAATGTATGCTATAATTATGAAATAAAAGTAAAACACAGTGTAATATTTTAAATATTTTATTACTTTTTTTGATAAAATACAACAGTTTACATCACCTGCAACCATTCAAAACACAAATAATTTGTAAAACGTATATTTTTAGAACCTAGTATTAGACAACTAAAATATTTATATTGTAAAACAAATTTGATAAAACATAACCATCGGTTTGCTAACGTATTCAGTAAGGTAGATTTAATCGTGATTTAAAACTATGAATATTTATATTTTCTCGACCAAATAATGATTTCCAATGTAAAAGATGTTTTTTTTTAATGTTTACGTAAACATTTCTTAGAAAAAAAAAACTGAATTACTTTCTTATTTTACTTCATTAAACATTTCACTAACTCAGTAACAATGTAGACTGCAACATAACGAGGATACAACAAAAATAGGAAAAAGTAGGTATGTAAATAAATACGGTTAAGTTAAGTCTCATATGGTAGACAAAGCTGAGTATCTATTTAAATAAAATAATAATTCAACATACTTTTTGTATTAATCAAAGGAATTTTACTGTCTTGACAATGTATAGGCCCCTCTTACTTTTATTTTCGTTAAAATATACACTTGATTTAGAAATGAAAAATTATTAAAATACACCCCATCCATATATAAAAGTATTTAAATTTTCTCGTAGAACTTGATATTTTACTAAAACATGAAACGAAATTTAAAACAAGTTCTTACTTCTAATAAGGTTCCTCAGTGTAAAAAATATTTCTTATATCATTTAATACTTAAGATCCAAAAAACAAAAAACTTATTTGTGCATCTCAAGAAGTGCGACTTGAATTTGCTTAGTAATAAAATCATGTGATCGTAAATTTTAAGGTGAAGAGTAAAACATGAAATGTTTCAGTTTATATTTATCGTAGACTATAAATTATGTACAGAAAAAAAATCATGCATGCCATAAAGAGATGTAACAATAAGAAATATAGAAAAAAGAATATTGAAATACGCATCCGAAATTTTGGATAGGTAAGGGTTGATTTTTATAGGGGATGTTCCCCCCTTCAAATTTCACCCCTCCTCTTCCGCGGAGATGCGTAGTTTTTTTAAAATAAGTTTTTAAAGTTTCGTGTAACGGAACGACTTTTTACAAACGAATTAACCATATAATTTTTTTTAAATATTACGACGATGTAACGGAACGTACTTTCTGGCATTTATTTTACATTCCTTTTTCTCGCAGTCTCGTGAATGTGCTCATTGTGGTTTTAGTGGATTTTTGAGTCAATTTGAATTATTATTTTGTAGAGGATGCGGTGTTGAACCACCGGCCAAAAGACGCCTGAAACTGAAGAAGTGTGTGGAATATGGAATTTAGTAACAATTATTCGCAGGTGTGGCACTTGTGAACAAGGAGTGGCCTTTGCCGAGTAGCGTGAATTAGTTCCTACCAGAAAACTATGTCGCGTGCATCGTACACCAATGAAAATAGACATGACTGCCAATTCTACAGTTGGCATGTTACCGCAGTAAAGGCAGCTGCAAGAATAAAACTCGAAATATTTTGATGATGTAATTGTTGAGTACATGTGAAGGAGAAATGTAATAAAACATAAAAGAGACCCTTTTATTACAATAGTAAATGTTGTTAAACGTGTGTAAAATATTCAATTAACTATTACATGCTTTTTTACTGTTCCATAAAAAATATGAAGAACAGCATAAATTACCAGATTAGGTTAGTTTTGTTAACAGTATCTTTTAAACAAGCCAAAAGTATGTCAAAAAAAGTTTCATTGGTTGAATTAGGTTAGGTTTTGTGTGCTAAAATATGCGCGGTGGTGCGGTAGCATCCGGCGAAGCGCCAGTATGGAATTCAGTTTCATTTCAACCCTCTCACATGTATACTTATTATTAACCTAACCCTTCAGTCCCGTTGTTAAGGGTTTTGGGCGTGATATTAAAAAAAATCAAAAACTATTCATCTCCGCGCGGGTGGAGTGGTGGAGGAGTTCTCACTACTCCCCTGCCCCTCCCCCATCGCTTAATACGGTATGCGTATTTCAAATGCATCTCCGAAAAAAAAACTTGAATTAAAACCTTTATTACGAACACGTTAAATTGAAAAATTTAAAACTTAGATAATACATGTTAAACAATCTTTCTGAGCGCCTTCATTTAATTAGTTTATGAGATTTAGTAAATTACATAATATCTATGTCTGTATTAGTCATGACAGAGTACTTACTATCTATTTTTATTGCTAGTTATTATTTTATTAGACTTTTTATTTGAAGAAACAGGGGAGGGGAATCTGTATAGGACTTCATTTTCATCTTCATCATTTTTATCGTCGAATGCCTTTTTTACCATCTTTGTTTGTTTTACATTTCTCTTCTTTCTTGGAGTTGGGACTGCATCTAAAATAAGTATATTTACAAAATATAGATCTCGAAGATCAGATATACATTAAATATCAAGTTATAAACGATGAAGACACTAAGTAAATAAGCTTTTTGTTACAATCTGTATATAATAGTAACTTATCATGTATCAATTTTTACGCGCAATGAGATCAAAAAACATCATGCGATATAGATTTGTACTTGATTTGCAACATTGCATAATCGACCTTTGTTAAACTTATGAAAATTAAATCAGTGACCGAACGTTCTACATATCAAGATAAATAAATAACGCGTCTGTGCAAACACATACTGAACATCTAACAGTTTTAGAGGGAAATATATAAATAGAAAGACACTCATGCCAAAGTTCGAGACAAGTTATTTGTAAGCACAAATTTAAAAACCCCGACTGAAGAAAAAGCGGTACTATTGGGTATTTGACACCATTTGAAAAGCCAAGTTATCATTTATTTAGAAAGTATAAGTTACATTGACCCAAAAAATGTTTACACTTTTTTTTTATAATTTTGAAGTAAATATCATAATTATAGTAACCTAGAAAACTTTAAAAAGAATCAAATAACAAAAAAACGTATAAAATAAATAATTATAATTTTCTAATATTACTAGGTAACTGCCATTAAATATAACAATTTTTATTAAAAGTGTGTGCATGTGAGCACATTTTCTATGTAGCTATTATCCAAATGCCCGTACAATTCCAGCATGATATACAGGTGGTGGTGACGTCACAACTGGGTACCGTTTTGTATGGAGCGTGTTTCGGCGACTCGAAGCAGCTCCTCAAACTATTTCTGTATTCAGAAAACTATTGATTGTAAATATGGTGTTATCTCTGCCATTACTGTTGATAAACTATTCAAATATGTAATAAAAATTTTGTCAAATACCCAATTGTGCGTGATTTTTCGTTCAGTATTGCTAAAAACTTTAAAAAAATTAAAAAAAAAAAAATCTGCTTTTTACACTGTACCGGACAACGCCTTTGATTGTAGTTTCTTGATTTAAAACAAACCCACACAGCACACACTGAGGGTGTTATCACACCAATCGATCGACGTTGCCTATTCCATGCTACCATCGATCGGCGTCGACCGATTGGTGTGGTAACACACTAACGATAAAGAAAAATCCACAGCGCTGCATACCGGAGTAGTGTCCGGTGCACTATGTTAACCGCCTAAATTTTAAAAACACCAAATGCATGATAGGAAACGAAGAAAGCCTTGCAGTATGAATGATCTCAGGGCAAACTAGGAGGAGTGTCGGAATAGAAAAATATGTGCTGCAAACTTTTAATATTTTTCTTACCTTTAGTCTTTTGAGGAGTATAAGTTTTCTTTTCTGTTTTTCGACTGCTTTTTCGTTTCAGACTCACATTACTATCATTTTGGGAGACATTATTTTCATCTGAAGTCACTTCATTAGGTTGTTCTAGTTCATTTTTAGTTTCTTCCGTATTTTTGTCCGAGTCATTGGAAGTTTTAGCCACTTTTAAGGGATATTTGGATTTTGAAACTTCAGTTAGAGGGCGCTTAAGTCCTAGTTTTCTGGAAATGAGAGTTATATAATGTTGAGTTGGTTAAAATGTAAATATACTTAATATAATATAAATACAGCTAAAACACGCGAATTGTACGGCCCATCAAAACTTGTATTATAGATAACCATGCAAAGAACTGTATGGTAATTAGAATAAAGTTACAAATATTAACAGAAAAACATGGAATCTAATAAATCGATTTCAAATATTCTTGCGCCATTAGAAACATAATGTATTCAGAAATAAATTTCAAGAACAAATTAAAACTGCTCCTAAAAAATTAGACTTATCGAAGGGTGCGGGTCCAGATGGTATACCTCCTGTATTTTTAACGAAACTCGCGGTTGAGCTTTCGGTTCCATTACACATTATTTTTAATAGATGATTACAGGACGGCATATTTCCTACAGCTTGGAAAGAAACAAGGATAGTACCGGTCTTTAAAGATGGTGACCAATCTATCGTTGTTAATTATAGACCCATAGCAATTTCGTCAGTATTAGCAAGGTGTTTGAATCATTCGTGTGTAAAGAACTTTCCTCACACTTATCTCATCTTATAGATACCAAGCAACATGGATTTATGAAGCACAAGTCCATAGCAACTAATCTCGTTGAGTATACCGAGGAATTGATCGAGGCTGTTGACTCTAAGGCACAGATGGACTCAGTATATACAGACTTCAGCATGGCATTCGACACGGTCAATCATGGAATATTATTGCAGAAATTAGAAACATATGGCGTGTCTAATCCCTTACTGAGTTGGTTTGAGTCATATCTTCAAAAAAGAAAACTTAGGGTGGTAGTCAATGGGTCAGTTTCGGAGCCATACACTGCTTTCTCAGGAGTTCCAAAAGGATCGCACTTAGGACCTTACCTATTTAACGTGTTTATAAACGACATATCCAAATGTTTCATGAATTCTAATTTTTACCTATTTGCTGACGACTTGAAAGCTTGTAAAACTATTAAAACTTTGAACGATTCCCGTCTATTACAGAATGATCTTGATGCTCTTACTAAATGGTGCATTAAAAATGATGGCACTAAACGTAAAAAAATGTAAACATGTCAAATGCACAAGAAAAAGAAAGGTATTTCCTACCTCCTACGCTCTCAATGGTATTAAACTCGAAGAAGTCACATGTGTCCGAGATCTTGGAATTCTTTTCGACAGTGAACTGAAATTTTCTAGACACATTGATAATGTAGTTCTCAAGGCTTCTAAATTACTAGGGTTTGTAATAAGAGAGGCAAAAAAATTTAAACTCCCTTCGACTAAAATAATTATGTACAACTCTTTAGTGAGAAGCCAATTGGAATATTGTAGTGTTGTATGGTCCCCACATTACAAAGTGCATATAGCTAGAATTGAGCGCCTACAAAAAAGAATGTTGTGGCATTTAACTTACAGCCAAGGACTGCTTAAAAAACTCAAAACTTACCAACAACGATTGCTATATTTTAAGATGGCCACACTAGAGAAGCGTAGAAATTATTTAGACCTAATATTCCTCAAAAAGTTATGTGCTGGTGTACTGAATTGCCCTAATTTGTTATCTCGAGTTAGGTTTCACATACCGAACAGAATTCCAAGATCTAATCATAAAATAATGTTTTCCTTGCCAGTCTGTCATACAAATTTAAGAAAATTTAGCTCATTATCCCGTATGTACAAACTGTATGAGTCTTATGCCTACGCTAACTTGGATCTGTTTTCCTGTAGTAATTTTAAAAAGATAGTTTTTGAAATTATTGAAAATTGCAACAAAATCAAAAATGTATTGTTAAATTTAAACTTTTAATAAAAAGTACCGCAAAGTCGTTTACCAAATTAAAAATAAAACAAAAATAGTGCATGTCGTGGTTTCCTGTAATTGGCAAGACACTTAGATTCTAAGTATGTTGTTATCATAATATAAGCATTTATTAGTGTACTTGTTGTTGGAAATCCTATTAAATAAATAAATAAATAAATAGCATGGGCTACAATTTATCCCTGAATGCCCACGGGATCAGGGGTTCACGGGTGAAATTTAGCTCTAGTTGACGTCTAAAAGAATTGGTATGGAAACGAAGCGGCATCAGTTCCTCTGGCCAAGTTGCAATCATGTTCAATCGCTAACGCTGTTAAAAACGATACATATAAATAGTTAAGTAATAACATGTTTTTCTATAACGATAGCACGCATAGATTGACACTTGGCTAAGCCCCCGGGTGATTCTATAGTATGTCTGCTAGTTAAACCTGTATTAGGTGAATTAAAAAGTCTGATTTGACTGACGCGATCGTATCTTCCAAACGAATGGACCCCTTTTGATGTGTTTATTTGTCTAAAAATTTAATGAATAGTGTACGTAACCATGTTTGGTCAAATTCGGTTTAGCTGTTCAGATACAAATTAGGGATCCTCCGACTGATCGCAAAAAATTTCATTACAGTTGAACAGGCTGTTTTTAAATAAAAACAGCCTGTTCGAATATTTTGAACTCAACCCTAAAAAAAAGTGCCCGGATTGTATTCATTACAAGTTATTCGTAAATACAAATTGTATTTGTATAATCGTATTTACGAATTGTATTTTAATTGTACAATTTGTATTTACGAATAACTTGTAATGAATACAATCCGGGCACTTTTTTCGGCCCACCCATAAAGGGTTGAGTTCAAAATATTCGTGCCGTCGGCCACTTATGTTTCAGTAAAATATACAGGTATAATTATTTTTATTATAATAATCAATAAGGTTAATACCATATTTTATAATCACATGAGCTAAATACTAATTAGTTTTTTTTTTATTTTTAGTGTTAAAATAGCCATCAATAGAGTAAACTTATAATAACTATACTATATTGCACCACAAATTCTTTAATCTAAAAATATTTGTTACTTCATTTAATAGGGAAAAAAGGAAAAATAAGCAATTAACTACTAATTAATTATTTATTGTGTTAGTTTGCTATCTCATTAGTAAGCAGGCTGCATTCCCTTGTTGCACAAAAACAGAGCGAATGTTTTTTTTTATTGAGGGTTGCCGATCTAGGAAAATAATTTCGCACATAAACCCAAGCAAATAAAAAGCACAAAAATAAAATATTTGACTACAAAGCTGACATAAATATATTTGAAGTGATATTATTTAATATGTTATGATTTTTGTCATCTATTTTAAATCATAAAGATTGACCGAGTTCGAGAACCTTGTCTGTATCGGTAAAGAAGCACGCAGTTACGTATTCCTTGATTTTCTTTTAGGTCTTTTATATATTTATATACATAATTTTGTTCTGACTTTCATTTTTAGTAATTATTATAAAATGTTACAAAAATTAAGGTATAGTCATTTTTTGCGTAAAGTACTGAAATCAAAAGCTTATTGAGGGCCTGGAATGAACTCATCTATTTACGGCAGTTATAGTGAGTCTCTCTGCGATATCTGCAAGCTAGCTATCAGGACTTATTAGATTTGTTATAGATTAACTTTCGTGAACTATACAATGTATGTACAAAATCCAAAAATTAATAAAAAAAACTAACTTAGAGGAGTTCGGAATTTTTTTTGTGGAATTGTTTGGACACCTCAAGCTGAAACATTACCTTTTTGTTACGTTCACATTCTCCATACTTGTCTCAGCTTCATGTATTTCTTCTATTTTTTTAAATATATTTTTCTCCAACTCCTCGACTTTTCTCTGGACAGCTGAGGATTTCAAATAATATTTATAATATTTTCAAAATATCAAATAATATTTATAATATTATAATAACAAGGCTTTAATCCTATTCGTTTCTTGAGTCTTTTATTAATTTTTGCCACGCCATTTATTATGGTTTCAATTAAGAAACTTAAACTGTAAGAAAGCTACACTATCCGGAAGTAACTAAAGTACATGTAAATTGAACTATATTATGCCCGCGGCTTCGTTCTCGTAAACTCCCATTCCTTTAAAATTCCAGGATAAAATAGCCTACGTGTTGTTTCAGGACGTATTCTATGGGTACATCTAGTTCCAATATTTGGTTGAGCTGCTGCATAATTTAGTAAGAAACATACATACTTTTTTGTATTAATAAATTTTTAGTTATGTATTTGTCATAAAAATCATAGATTTTACCTTCATCCGGGGTAGTACTTCGGCTCAATACTTCAAGTACAGTTGAAGTAGAGACATTCGACGTTTTTCTGTTCCCAGTCTTATTATTATTAATCGAAGCAATGCCTCGTTCACTCGATTCATTATCTTTGTGTAATATACCGACTACTTGCTGCAATACCGGCTCCAGTTGCGACCAATGCCCCTCGAGTTGTACTTCCTGCAATATAATAAACAATAGGTTAAAAAAGGAATTTCCGAAATTGTTTTGTTTACATTTTATTGAGGGCTTCGCTGTTAGATATTGTTTTAGACGTAAAATGCCATTGTGCAGCATGGTTGTCTATTTTATCTCATAAACTTTTCACTCGTAATTCAGTATGCCATAAAATGATTCGTCGAAACAATTAATTGTCTGATATAATACTTGTCATAATATATGTCCTAAATTATCTTATGGGTCAACATATTAAGACAAGTATTATAGATTTTCAAATGTATGAGTAGTATGCTACCTATTTTTATAATAGGTCTTTACCTATGAAACTGCCGTTTTGCCGTACTGGCCATTTCAAATGAAAAAATTTTTTTTTTGGAGTGATAATTCTAATTTCAAATTAATTTTATTTGACAAACATGGAATTCTTTTTCTAAAATCGTCATTTGTTTAATAGTTAGTGTTTTGTTTTCAACGCATTGGAACAATTTTCGTCATCATGGATAAGTTAAAAATTCGAGTAATTATGGAGTATGAGTACCGTCGTGGCAGCAAAGCGGCACAAGCGGCACGCAACATCAACGACGTTTACGGAGCGAACACTACAAACGAACGCACCACCCGTTATTGGTTTACCCGCTTCCGTTCTGGAAATTTTGACCTGAAAAATGAACCCCGTGGTCGTCCGAAAACTTTGGTCGACAATGACGAATTAAAGGCAATTGTGGAAGCTGATGAAACTCAATCCACGGCTGAATTAGCAGCAGCTTTTGACGTTAGCATCAAAACAATATTGGTCCATTTGCGTCAAATTGGCAAGGTAAAAAAGCTTGACAAATGGGTACCCCACGAACTCAATGACCGCCAGCGCGAAGTACGCGTGGAGACGTGCCTTGCACTGCTTAGCAGGCATACAAATGAAGGAATTCTGAACCGCATTGTTACTTGTGACGAGAAATGGATCCTGTTTGACAATCGTAAGCGCTCAGCAAGTTGGTTGGACCCTGGTTCAGCACCCAAACAATGCCCTAAACGAAAACTTACCCCTAGAAAAGTGATGGTCACTGTTTGGTGGTCTAACGCGGGTGTAATTCATCACAGCTTCTTGCCAAACGGGACAAGCATTACTGCAGATGTGTACTGTGAAGAACTGAACACAATGATGGAGAAGCTCGCACGTCTCCAACCAGCTTTGGTCAATCGTTCGGCTCCACTGCTCCTGCACGACAATGCGCGACCTCATACTGCACAGCAGACGGTCTCCAAGCTACAAATGTTGGGGTTGGAAGCTCTCCGTCATCCGCCGTACTCACCAGACCTTGCGCCTACAGACTTCTACTTTTTCCAGAATTTGGATAACTTCTTGGCGGGAAAAAAATTCAATACCCGAGAGGCAGTACAAAATGCCTTTGAAGAATTTGTTGCCTCCCGTCCAGCTGATTTCTTTAAGAAAGGCATCAATAAGCTACCAATGCGTTGGCAAAGATGCATTGATTGCATGGGTGATTATTTTGATTAATAGAAATAAAAAATATATAAAAAAATTACGCTTCATTTATTTCGTGAAAACGGCAATTTCATAGGTAAAGACCTAATATTTGTATAATGTATCTGTTTTAAATAGATAAACTATCAGTGCTATTTTTTATTAATCTTGCATTGCGGTACTATTGCTCACATATGTAGGCCTTCTACAGTAAAGAAGCCAAAGAAGTCAGTGTAATAAACCTCATTTGCAGAAATTTTATTATTAAAATATGAAGAATGGTTTACGGTAATATCGGGAAAAAAGCTGTTTTCGTTTAACCAGTTGTAGGATCGACCGTTGCACTCTTTCGAGGTTTATCATACACCCACATCAAAAGTGTCTAGGGATCAAGTACGTCTTGGAGTCTTACCGCAATATTATTGTACTGACTTTTTTGGATCGCTATTGATTTTATTTACCTACTGAATTTCCCTATTAAAATATAAATTTTGTTTAAATTTCGATTGAAAAATGTACGTTACGGACGGCGGACAAGTAATATGAAACGAAAAAGGGCAATTTGGTGCCAGTGATCACATATAGTACAGAAACGTCGCTGCTAACTACGGGCCTCATAAACAGCTCAAATTCGCTCAGGGTCATAAAGAAGCTATGTTTGAATTTTCGCTGAGACATCAAATCTGGAATGAGAAGATTTGCAGGCGAACCAAAGTCAACGGTAGCTCCAAAGATTGAGAGTTAAGTAGCAAAGGGTTAAGTATGTAAGAGAGTTAAGTATGGGCGGGGCACATGGCTTGAAAAACAGATGGTTGTTGGGGCTCGAAAGTTTTCGAATAGCTACCAAGATCAGGAAGACGCAGTATCGGCAGGCCTAACCATTTAAACTAAATACTTATATTCTTCCTACATTGACTAAACAAAACACTTCTCATGGAAGAAACTTGTCCATCTATGACTATGGCGGCGTAACGCGAAACTCTTTGTCAAACAGACATATCACTCAATCAAATCTTATTACAAAACACAATTACACTTTTTTCCGTTTGGTCTACCTATAATACCTTTTAAAAGTCGAACTTTGTTTCTGTATAAAACTGTATAAAACTGTATTTCTTAACTATGATGAAATAAAATATGTTGATGTTAATTTTATTTTGAATTAAACAATACAGATAATATTTCAGTCTTAAACAAGTAGAATTTATTTTACAAATTTACAATTTATTTTTATATAAAAATATTGAACTTACTACTACTTAGTAGAACGTACTAGTAGAAGTACTTAACCTTTAGTTGGGCATCCTGGAACAGTCAGAGAACTTGGTGCATGCTCAGATTCGATTCAAAATCTCTTGCAGTGTTGACGTTACTTAGTATGTGGAGTGCACACTTAAAAACCAATCAACGCAAGCGATTCTCGCTTTAGCCTCCGCCGAGTTCCGCGACTGAACATACATATGGAGAGAAAATAAACTTACTTCATCCCTTTTTGTAAATCTAATTTTCACTGTTTTATTTGTCTGCTTCTGGTTGGTAATACTTTCTTTACTCTCTTCTGGTCCTTTATCTGTAAAGTAAAATATATTCATTTATTTATATAATTAACTTGATAACAGGGATGATGCAGGTGATGAGGGGCACATATTTTTTTTTATAAACAATTTATTTTTGTTTCAGTATTATGCCTCAATAACCCTTTTTGATTAAGAAATCAATTTTGAAAAGGTTCCTCGAAACCACGGGATATTCAAATATTTTTAAAAGCGACAGCATCGGATTAGCGGATGTAACGTAAAGTCCATGACAATTGGCAGCAGTATCTTTTCGACCTACTTGTTTGTTTTTGGCGTAAACTATGATGCCGTAACAAACGCGATAAAATAGCGAGCGTTGATAGTGCCGGAGTTGGTTGGCTTAACTATTTAAGTTCTTTTAATAAAAATAAAATTTACATTGAATATTTGTTAAGAATAGGGATTAAAGGATTTATCTAAATTAAAAAATGCTAATGTATTAAAAGTAATTAAACCACATTATCTGATTCTAAAGCGAAAAATTTTAATTAGCTCAATAAAATATATGGTTTTCTAGATTTCAGAAGAGCTTTTTTGGTTTGTCGTTTACTTGTACTAAATGGGCTTTCGAATTTAAAGTTTTTTTTCTTTTTTTTTAAATGGGCAGTTTATTTATGGCCCTATGGACCTTTTAAATTTCACCGGACTTTGTAGCTTAGCGCTGCCGGCCCTTAGCCGGAACTTAAACGACTCCTACGTACGATACGCCTAAGGGCACCCGAGAGGGCACGGACCTCGGCTTAGGACGTCGAATATTGAAACTACCACTGGTTCGGAAGGATCATCTACTGCCAAAGAACCAGCAAGAAACTCAGGAAACTCAACGAACCGCCGCGTCGTGGTTGGCTGTGTATTCGGCTGACTTATTGACCAGCGGGTTGGGTTGGTGGGGAACATTGTCGAGACGCCAACTTCATGTATGCGGCAATGGTGAACAGCTCGAGATCCTTGTGCAGATCTAAGTTGCGGACATAGGGCGGGGCCCCGAGCCATTTGCGTAAGAACCTATTTAGAATAACATGCAAGTGATTGAGGTTCGACATGCTGGCGTGAGTGAAAGCCACACTGGCATAAGTCATGATGGGGCGGATGCAAGTTTTGCAAAGTGTAAGCTTATTTCTAAGCGTCATTTTACTCTCATTCAGATTAGAGGATTCGAATTAAACTGTGCTAACTAACTCAATAACTTAGTGGTATCCTAAATAAAGATAGCCCATGGGGCCAAAAGAGATCTAACTATAATTTACGAAAAGTAATATAACCTAAGACTTACTTTTATCATTTTATTTCCAACTTGTGTTCTTAATGTACCTTCCTTGATAATCACTGATGACCAACAACTTAAGTTTGTGTTTCAGTATCAACGAAAATGTTTATCTATTCATTGATATTTTGTATATTATATAATATATACGTATGTTTATGTATGTTTGAATGTATTTATATTTTTAATATTGTTATAATTGTAATAATTAATAATCACACTATGTTTGTTAATATTTGTTTGCAGTACGCACTAAATTTGTTAATTTGTTACACTTTCCAGCCTCAGGCTAGCTGGAAGAAATTTCTTTTAGAAATAAGCTGTGCCTTTGTACATTATTTTTCACTTATTTTAGTTTATTTTTCATATTTTCTAATGTGTGTACATAAATTGTTAAATAAATAAATAAATAATGCCAGTTCATAGGATAACTTTTATACTCACAAGAACCCACGAAAACTCCAGATTAATAAATAAATCATTGCATGGCCCAAAAAAAGTAAGCAGAGCTTGTGTTATGGATGACCATAAATTCCGAACCAGTCGTAGTGTCAATATACGACGTCCTAAGCCGAGGTCCGTGCCCTCGGCTTATGACGTCGTCCCTCTCGGGTGCCCTTAGGTGTATCGTATGTAGGAGTAGTTTAAGCTCCGGCTAAGCGCCCTCAGCGCTAGGCCACAAAGTCCGGTGAAATTTAAAAGGCTAATAGGGTCATAAATAAACTGTCGATTTCGGAAAAATAAAATAAAAAAAGGATGACCATACATCGAACTGGGGGGGATCCCAGAATAAACATATAAAGGGTATAACATAAAGGAAGCATAATACTTAAGGGTCAGTTAATATAACATTGATGCTAATTCTGTCCGAAAACCGATTAAACTAAACTATAACTAAAACGTTTCCAATTTAGTTTAATTTGGTCAAATTGCTATTCTGTTTTTGACTTCGAACTAAATTTAGTTTATGAAATGGCAGGACTACATTGATTTTGACGTTTCTAAATTAAATGCTCAGTTGTTGCCACCATTTTCCAAAAATCACGTAAAGAAGTGTGTTCATTAGACAAAAATGAACTAATGATCACATAAGTCCATAAATTTAAATTTTATTTTTCTAATTATTATATTTTTAACTTATTTTTACTACTTTTTCGTGTTTTAATAACTGTACATGATGGGAAAACGAAAAAAGAAGAAGTTGAAAGATGATGAAGCTAGTACCGAGGAAAAGACCAGCACGGAAGAAGATACTGAATATTTCAGGAAGTACAAACCCTACTTACTATGCATCTGATTATAGCAGAAGATATCCTGAGGATTCTCCTCTTACATATTTTGTAGTAATTGTAGCATCAGGCGATGAAAAGAGACGCGGGATTTAATTTCCATGTCTACAGTTTTAAAGAGATTTAATAAAGGGATTAAATTCTTACAATCTATAAATAAATATAAAATGGTGTACATTTTGAAAAGCTCACTAGCTAATGCTTTTTTAAATAATACGACATTTTTAAGTGAATATCTGATGAAGGCAACAACACCAGCAACAGGAGCAGCAGTAACTGGCGTCATTAGTATTCTTGATACGAAATTTTTCAATTCCAAAATCTTTGGTATGATTTACACTTTCAGAAAAATTATTTACGTGAAGCGCATCACAAAAAGAGTACACGAGAGTAAACGCACAGTAATTATCACTTTTGCTTCGAACGTGCTGCCGGAATACATTGATCTTCACGGCTGGCGCCACGTGGTGAGGCAATACATACCCCCAGTAAAACTATGTTACAATTGTTTAAGATATGGCCACTTAGCTTAATACTGTAAAAACTCAGTTGTATGTTCTATTTGTGCTGAAAATCATCACTTCTAAGAATGTAAAATAGCACCAGGAATTGCAGTATATGTCCACTGCAAAGGAAACCATATAAGTATTTCTGGACAACGCCCTGTTAAAAAGCAAAAAATAAAAGAAAACCTGATTAAGTATCAAAAAAGTTCGTTTGCTAACACACTTGATATCAAAACAAAGATACAAAGAATCTTTTCCTGAATAAAAAAAAGGAATCCAACAGAGACATTAAAAACTGTATTAAACAGTGAAAATATTTTAAATATAATTTTAAGACTACACGGAAAGAACAAGGAATGTCAGTTAGAAGAGTTTTCGAGTAAATCAATTTTTTAAGTTTGTCTTATAAACATCTGGAAAACATTTATCTCAGTATATTATTAGCAAAAACTATTTTGTTTTACATTTTCATTAGTAAAATTACAATTAACAGTAGAAAAGCTTGCAAAGTTAATAAAACAGTAAATTGTTATTAATATGTAATTGCAGAGAACAAGGAATGTCAGTGACTTTCCACTTTTTGTTAATTATAATTTTATTTAAATAAAAGAATAGAATTATAATCAGATATTCATTCTTCAAGAGAAATTATTCATGACTTATATTTTCATATAATATTTGGGCTTCAACAGAGCAAAATACCTTCTTTTTTTTCGTAATGGACAGTTTATTTATGGCCCTATTAGCCTTTAAAATTTCACCGGACTTTGTGGCCGATACGCCTAAGGGCACGGACCTCGGCTTAGGACGTCGTATATTGAAACTACCACTGGTTCGGAAGAGTTCTGCCAAAGAACCAGCAAGAAACTCAGTAGGAATACGTAGGCCGCGTTAGACTGGTCCACCCTGTTGCCCTATTTCTGACTGGAACACCGGCGCTCCTTATTGTAATAGCGTCGTCGGGTTCTGTTAAGACGTTACGCGGACGCCTGTAACGAACCGGCGCGTCTGGGTTGGCGGTGTATTCAGATGACTTATTGACCAGCGGGTTGGGATGGTGGGGAGCGTTGTCGAAGTAGCGTCTAGACACCAGCTTGAGATCTTTATGCAGATCTAAATTGCGGACATAGGGCGGGGCCCCGACGCATTTGCGTAAGAACCTATTTTGAATAACCTGCAACTGATTGATATTCGACTTGCTGGCGTGAGCGAAAGCCACACTGGCATATGTCATGATGGGGCGAATGCAAGTTTTGTAAAGTTAAGTTTTTCTAAGCGACATTTTACTCTTCTCAACAAAATGTCTTCAAAACTTGAAGGTCTGCATATATTTAGCACTAGCTATCTTGAGCTTCATCGCTATCCGACGTTTTCAATGTTTGTTTTCTTTTAACAAAACGTAAGTTAAACAGATAGACCTGCAAAACAGGATTACAATATGCAAATAAACATTACACACACGTTATAAATGATTGATTTTTGTATAACGTGCGCGCTCGCACTGACGTTCCTTGTTTTTGTCGACTACGCTCGGATATTCCTTGTTTTTAACCAGCCTATTCAAATAAAAAATGCGAAATGTCATGGACTAGTCGTGTTCTAACGTTAAATGAAATATCAGAATAGAAAGTGTTGTAGAACTACCACTAGATGGCATTAATAGTTTAATTCTTTAAAAATACTGACATTCCTTCTTCTTCCCGCGTGGTCTTCTTTTTAAATTCTATTTCAAAATTAATAACCCTAAATAAATCTAAAGAAAAAATTATATCTTCCAAATTAATAAAAACTGTTCTCATAGAAAATATAAAATCTAAATAGCACTATTTTCTATCTTTATTTAATATTTATGGTACAGCTAAGAATTTAACAGTGGAATGCGCAGAGTTAAAAAAATAAAAGTCAATTTATACATTATATCTATGAGAATGATATGCATATTGCTCTTATCTGTGAAACCTGGTTTAAAGCTAATAAATGCCGAAACTATAAACTCTTCCATCTCGCGACACCTTTTTACAGTTTAGATTTTTCCACACCTCTTGACATGTAGATTAAAATTCGTCTGACAATTCTTATTTTAGTCAGAATCTGATGTTAAATAGGCGCAACAGAATACCAAATGTGCAGGCTGAACTAAATTGAGTAACTAAAATAGTTATAGTCCTGTCAAACTACATTTTGGTCTAGTCCTTCGTTTTCTGAATAGCAAACAAGAATAAACTTAATTTAGTTCAAATTTAGTTTAGTTAAGTTTATTTTGTGGAAACCGAATCGGCACTATTGTTAGAATATACTGTAAAAGAAATGGAGTTATTGGGGCTGGTTAAGACTTTCGTAATTTTTTTATTCCAATGTAATTACTTCAACATGATTACAGTCCTAAGTGGTTTTCATACCTACCTATGCATGAGGCACGCGAGGCGGCCGCGCGCTCGCTCCGGTGTTAGGTAGCTTGGGTCCAACGGAATAGGTACTTAAGTATGTTGGCCTTCATAACGTAGTGTGAATCAAACACAGACAACCCCCTATCTAAGGCGCCATTTCACCATGTGATTGACGTCGAAAAGAGTGCCAGCTCGTCGTGTGCTGGTACTCGGATTATCTACGACGTGAGCGGCTTCTATAGGTTGAACCCACACCCTTCTTACATCGGACTACTAAACGCAGACTGGCATTCCATCCCTTTATGGTAGATATCCCAAGAAGTCGAACCAAACGCTTCGATAGTTCCTTTTTGGTGCGGGTCGCCAAGGTGTAGAATGAACTGCCTGCGTCTGTTTTTCCAGAAAACTATAGTCCTAGTTCTTTCAAGCGTCGAGTGAATAGGTATCTCGTGGATAGACGTGTAACACCTTCGTCTTCATCGTCACTTTCCATCAGGTGAGATAGAAGACAAACGTCTAATCCTTTTTTAATACAAAAAAAACATAAGACTCGTTGCTTTAATTTACGTGACGTTAATATCCTCCTTAAGGACATATTAACTTTAGTGAAATAGCTACCAACCTTAGCGACGTTCACAAAAGATACGAAGGAACTATATAAATAACTTAACAATTACTATTACTAAATGAATGAAAGCAAACCCCTTCCTTTAAAAGTTGTGTTCATTCAGCAATCGGTTTACCTAAATTCCAAATTTCTTCCTAACCCATTTAGAAGTTATTGCGCGCAAGAGATAAAACCACTTAATAAACGTTCACTCTACCTCCCAAACTTTCACACGTAGGTATGTTGGTATAATATTAGTCCCTATTGTGTTTGGATCCGTAAAATGACATTTTCTACCTCTCTTTCGAAGTTCGTAATATGCATGCACCCACGTTAGTGCGTTTAACGCGTTTACACACATACAAATAAAACATAGGCACTAGATTACCACTGCACACAAAAACACCAAAATTAGAAAAATTAATAAGGCACAACAAAACATTTGCACTCCACCCTCACGTCTTGTAGATCAGCGGTGAACTGAAATAAAATAACTCTTTAAAATTTTTTTATTGGCTATTACTTTAAAAAAAATGCTAATGCCGAAAGTCGAGAGAAATGCATAGAGCAGTGAATTGAAGTTTCGCACATAGCAAATTATAAAGTAGGTAGATAAAATTTCGGAATTATCTAAATGATATTATATCTTAACTGTATTTATTGAGAGATAGTTTAAGTACATGATTTTTAGTTTAGGTAGTACATATGTCATGGTAAAGTGAGTCATTTTCTTCAGCAAAAAAATATTGAAATAACTTTTAAATAGTTAAGTCACATCAATGAGAATACATAATTGTCGTAAATAGGGAAAACGAAATAAAACTGATTCATGAAAAACTTAGGTGCGGACGCCCAGTTTTAGCAATGGAAATACATCGTAATAATAGCATACACTTACTGGTTAAAATGTGATTTCCTGAAAACTTCTGCTCTTAATTAACATAACATAATAGTTTACCTACGTAAGATCATGTACCTACACTACCTCTCAATAACTACAGTAAAGCTTTATTTAAATAGTTCCGAATTGTTTTCTAGGTACCTACTTTGCTATGTGAAAATCTCTTTATTCACTGCTCTATCCAAGTTCAAGTGGACTCAAATAAGTTGTCCCTCGCTTTTCGGCTTTTGCTAGTTCGCGGCGCTTGCGGCGGCGATGCATCCGAGTCTAGCTCCGCCCAGTAGACATTCCGTATGCATTTTTTTGTAATAACCTACTATTTTCGATTTTTTTTTCCAAAGTAGATACTTATTGAGAATCAACTAACTTGCTTTAGATAAGATTTATGGTGAGTTGAAGTAAGTTAAGTACTAATCATGACCAATAGTTAATTTTAAGATTTTAAGTTAAGATAGGATTCTAATATTATTTTTATGTCAGCAAAAAAATATTAGTATTTTACGGTTGAAAACTACTTGACGAACCCTTACGAAAATAACAAAAAAGAGACACTGCGAAGCCTTGAATATCGGCTATGGGTGGTCGACTGGAACTGATTCCGATGGTACCTACTCGAAATTAAGGTTTTATTATTTCGCTACGTTGAACCCCGAAACTTTTTTAGGAAAAAGACTAGGCACTTTTGTTGACTTATTAGGTATTAATTTAATTTTTTAATTTTAGTATCTTCGTGTCCTTTGCGAGCGTTAGTTGCTATCCCAATTTTTATATATTTATATATATATATTTTTAAATAAAGTTAATGTCTCGACGTGATAGTAATGAATAAAATACACGGCATATTTATTCGAATAATGAGTTCTATGACATGATGTTGTGTGTTGGCGCTGCTCGTAACCACAGCATTAATGAAGCTCGTGAAATGTACCGCCAGCGGTTCGTGAAGGGCAGACCGCCAGCTGTACGACAACACTTACCAAACTATAGCGTGTTTAGGAATATGTGTCTTCGGCTACAGCATACCAGTTCTTTTCACGCGGAATGCAGCGAGGGTCGTCCACTCGCGCGTTCCTTCGACTTAGAGGAACGGATTCTGCATCACGTAGAAGAGAATCCGAGGACCAGCACACGACGAGCCGGCTCTCTTTTGGAGGTCAATCACATGGTGATATGGCGCACGCTACGTGATGATGACGCTTTTGTGGGTAGTACAGGGATCGCGTAAATGCTGATCTTCACTCCTCGAAGAAAGTCATGTGGACGGACGAAGCGTCTTTTCCGAGGAGCGGAGTGCTCAACTTGCACAAACATCATGTGTGGGCACACAAGAATCCTCATGCTACCAGTAAGAGCAATTTTCAACACTAATGGAGCATAAACATGTGGGCTGGCATCGTCGGCGACGGGGTTATTGGTCCCAAGTTTCTTCTTCCGGGCCTTAACGGGGAAGTCTATTTGCGGTTCCTCAATGATGAAGTGGAAGAAGAGTTAAGAGAGCTGCCAGTCATAGAATATGTGAGTGTGATATACCAACACGACGGAGCACCTGCACGCTATGATTGTCGCGTCCGCGGATACTTGGTTGCGATGTATCCCAACGGATGGATAGGCAGAGGCGGCCCGATACTCTGGCCAGCTCGCTCCCCAGATCTGACTCCGTTAGACTTTTTCTTGTGGGGTTATGTGAAAAGTTACGTATATGCAAAGGGGTGCAATACGCGAGAAGAAATGCGAAAGAATAAACGCGGAATTCACATCCATAAACCCACAGATGTTGCACAACACCAGAGCCTCCTTGATTCGTAGAACAGCTTTGTGCATTAAAAAGGAGGTGGGCATTTTGAGCCTTTTTATGATGCTGGCCTAGTGTGCATAAACTAGTATGGAAGGAAAACCACTGTCGTCGCGCGCGTCCCATCCCATGTTGCAGCCTATACGTGTGAATTAGTGAATTGTTTTTACTTTTTAAGTTTGACATACTTAAATACATTGATTTTAGAAGCATTTATCCATGAGCCTATTTTATCGTTTTTTCCTATCTTAGTACGAAAGACATTTGTTGCCTGAAAAAATGTTGATTATTATTATTAAATATTCATTTTGAATACGTAAATACAAGTGCTTTTTATGAGTGTACAAGTGCAATTTATGAGGCACTGCTACTAACCACTACGCTACTCGGTCGTCGAAATCATAATATCGAAATTTTTAACAGCATTAATCAGTTTATCAAAGATTTTACTTACTATTTAAAATACCAATGTGGTCCTCAGGTTTATCTTGGACACGGGGTATTCTGCAATAACAGAAGCTTTAATTAACACATCTTATTTAATTCCTGATACAGAAGATCTTTTTAGTGTCAATCCTTTTTGGCTTAAATTTTTGTTTATTGTTATTTTATTTTAAGGCAAACTACCCGTCAGGTTAGTTGATCCAATTGGTTATTAAGTTTAAAAAATACTGGCTCACAAAAAGGTTTCACAATACGAAAATTTGGACAACGCAGAATAAACAAATGAAAGTAATAGAAACAACTTGTAAATGAACATTTGAACCGTTACACATAGATCTGTTTAAATCCACATCCAAAATGTTGACCTTTGGTGTCAATTAGAAAATAAAACCATAATTCTTTTTATTTAGGTTATATAAAGAAAAAATGTTTCGGACATTGATTAGCTAGGTGTGTGATAAAGAAACAGAAAATCTGAATTTTAAAAAATAAGATCTTATCTTACCCTGATTTTCTTTCTTGTGTAGGGGCGACATGTATCTTTTCTGGTACGATTTGATTAGCTTCCTTATCATTAAGCATTCTGAAAAAAAAACTCAATTAAATGTTTAGAATAGTCAAAAGATTCCGGTTATTAAGTTAAGAGGTTGGCAAGTGCAGAACGGTATTGTCTGTCTTCATTTAATGCTACAATTTTAGCCCAATTTTAGATTTTAAGTCATTTACTGAAATAGTCAAATTAAAGGATTGAAATGAAATATTTATTTCTCAATATTGACAATTACTTGTTTTTATTGACGTAAAATAAAACATGACTCTACCACCAGTTCGAAAAAACCTTCGTGAAAACGAACTGGCAAGAAACTTCACAAGTATATTTTTTTCAAAATAAATTTACAGAGTCTCTTTATGTCTATACAAAATTATTCTTATCTGCATCTGTTAACTCGGCAAGTCTCCCTCCCCCCAAGTATCCAAACGACGAACAGCCTCAAACGGCACCCGTTCACGAGTTAACGCGGGATCCAGCCATTGTGCTCCTCAAACATATTAGAGGAAAGTGAGCGACCCGTCACTCGAAGCTACCATAAGAAGGCGTACTTTAGTGACAATGACGCTTTAGATATTCATCGGGACGAAGAACTCAACGAACATACAGACACATTACACATGTTTTGTTACAAATACTAGTAAAATCCTGTTAATGAGGGGATTATACCCAAGGGCTTTTGTCATCCAAATAATCGGATAGTTTATAATATGCTTTAGCACACAACTTGTGCTTTATAGTTTCTTTGAATTTGTCAATAAGAAGACCTTGGATATCCTCAGGAACCTTATTAAAAAAGGACTCATGAATGAGTTAGTGACTTTATGAAGCTATTATGAGCTGCTAGCATATTTCTTCCTCTTGTGTTAACATTGTGCAGATCTTTTTTTCTTTTGAACAAAGTTATGTTCTTTTTTACACACATTAAATCTTCTAAAATAGATTGTGTAGTGATAAGTGACACCCTTGGACCGAGCTGATAAATTCCGCGACAGTTCTTTTCTGCAGAATAAATATAGTATCAATGTCGGCAGCACTCCCCCACAACAGAATGCCATGTGTGATGAGGCTGTGGAAGTAACCGAAATAGACTAATCGAGCAGTTGTTTCATTTGAAATTTGTCTCATTTTTTTAACAGCATATGCGGCAGAGCGAAGCTTTGTGCGCTAAACCATCAACATGCGGTCCCCACTGGATTTTGGCGTCTAAGGTTATGCCCAGAAATACAGTTGAGTTAACAGGAGTCAGTTCCTGGCTCTTAACTACAATGTTTGTGTTTACCTGTTTGACATTTGGCAACGTAAACTTAACACATTTAGTTTTGTTTTCATTGAGGAGCAAATCATTAGCTGAGAACCACTTTTCTGTGTTGGAGATGCATTTGTTTACTGCTCGATAGTCAGTTTCTTGTCTTTTGGTTTAAAATAAAAAGGAAGTATCGTCAGCAAACAATATGACCTCGCATTGATTCTTAACGACCAATGGCAGATCATTGACATATACTAAAAATTGAAAAGGGCCAAGAACTGAGCCCTGGGGCACACCCATTGTCACTGCCGATCCTCATGATCTTTCTCCATTTATTGCAATTTAATCAAGGCAAGCGCTCGGTTTTTATGCCGTAACGGTGCAGTTGGCCTTGGACAAGTCATAAAAGACACTAACAGCGTCACACGACTCTTCCCAGGCGCTGAATACGTATTTTATGAGCTCAACACCGGCATCGGTTGTTGAGCGACTCTGCGTGAAACCAAATTGCTTAAAATTCATTAAACTATTACCATAAAAATGAGATAGTCTTTGATTTAAATTTTGATTTGATTTTGATTTCAAAAATCTTACTGAGTGTTGGTAGTATAGATATAGGTCTAAAATTATTAGGGTCAGACATACTACCTGTTTTGAATATTGGAATGACCTCAATTTCATTAAATCAGGAAATACACCATTATCAACACAGTCATTAAATATACTGGCTAAGTGTGGGGCTCTACCATCAATGACAGATTGAATAATTTTAACAGAAATTCCATCTAAATCGACAGTATTTCTTACTTTAATGCTTTTAAATGCATTTAAAACTTTGAGGAACAGTAATATGGGATGGGAGTAAAAAATTTTCAATTGCTTCAGCAACTTCTTTGTCAGTTGACAACAATTTATCATTAATTTTTAAATTATATTTGGTGTGGTTTTGCTTTTGCTTTCCCAGTTTCCTAATTATATTCAATGCAGTTTTTGAAATGTTAGTACTATATTAAATTTTATTATTAGCTTTTACTATTAGCTACACTGCATACTCCTTTAAATTATTTTGAATACTTTTTAACATATTCATAAAATGTCTGATGATTATAAGTTCTTTCACTGTACAATTCATATAATTTATTTCTGCTTATTCCCACTGTTGCCCAGTCACTAAACATAAATAAATTATTATTTACACATATTTTCTTTTTTGTAAAAACAGAGTCATATTCGTTTTTAATTATATTATGAATAGTAATCTAATTTAAATGTTTTTTCAAATACAGTATTTCTAAATGTTTCAAGCCGTCTCTCATTCATGGGTCTAAAGGTAATTTCTCTTTTTAGAGTGTTTTTTTGCCCAATATCAAAAGTGGCCACCAACTGCCCACTAAGATCTGATTGTTGTTTATTAATTACTGACTTTGTATAAGGCATTAAATTTATAACAATGTTACCAAGGCATGTGGCTGAATTCGCTGTGATTCGCGTAGGCTCTAAGAGATTTTAGAGCTTGTATAATAAGATTAAAAAATCGTTTACTTTGTTATGTCTCTAATAATAAATCAATATTAAAATCGCCACAAATAATTCTTTCTTTGTTTTGTTATTTACTCTATGTAATACCTCATCCATAGTGCTCTCAAACACTTCCAAACGGTAAGGATGGGGGTCTGTATACACTTATTATAATAATATCCCCTATCTCAATACAGGCTTTTTCAACAGACCACTCAATAGACTGACTTACAATATCAGAGTGTTCTTTAAATGTAAGGCTCTTATGAATGATGATCATTGAGCCACCGCAAGTTGTTTGTTCTCTGCTGAATGAACTAGCAATTACATGATTTTTATATGAACACATAATTTGACACTGTCCGAGCCACTGTTCTGTAATACATAGTACATGAATATTTTAACAGTTTATAAATAGATCTATCTGTAATTCCTTACCATCAATGCCCTGCATATTTTGATGGACTATGTTCATAAAATTATTTATTACATTTTTATTACTTAAATTACTACTTAGAATACTGGTGCTAGATGTATTATCTGTTGTATAAAACATTTAAAACATTATTTTCATAAAAACCAGGTGCTTGTATAAGGTTGACACATCAAGGGCTGATTGGTCAAAGCTCAGATAACTTTTATCAGTAAAAATATTTTTAGAACTTGACATAATTTACATGGAAAGTCTTGTCAAGTGTCTAATTATTCTACCGAGAAAAATTATCTGGGCATCGAACAGTCAGCCCTAAGTAACTATAATAATATTTGTGTCACAGTATTAGATATCAAATTATCACTACATTTGATTATGTATTTAGTAACGTACCAGTTACCACTCTAAGGGCCACTTATTCTGATATTTCATCAGATATAAAGGTACCATACATAACTTTGAAATTCTACAATATCAGCGAGCGCGAGCAATGCTACTGACAAAACTTAGTATGTTATTAAAAAGCATAAAAGAGAAAAATGTAACTGCAAGATACTAACTTAGTAAGCTCGAAAGATTTTTTTTTCTCTTCTATATATTTTGCTCTCCAGTACGAATCTTCCTGCTCCTCTGGTTCTTCTACAAAAAAAAATTTATATTAATTAATAATTTCCTCCAATGGATACTATAAATTAAAATTAAGCTGAGTTTATGTAATAATCAGAAAACTACTATATAAACGACTACATAAAGTTAAACTTTGAAAAAGTTAAACCTGATTTTAATATCACCTTTACAAAGCTACATTGTTCGTCAATAACATGTCTGAAAAAAATCGTATTAAATGGAAGCAAATGAAGAGCCACCTCATTTGCTTCCATTTAATACGATTTTTTCAAACTTTCAAACTTAGGATAACTAATAGATATAATTTTATGTAACTATTAAATATTACATGCTACATAAACAAGAAAAGACTACAAATTACACTTTGTTCAAGTAGTTAAAAGAAAAATTAAACAAATCAATTAATAAAAATGAAAAGAAAAACTGAAAAGAAGCCTCAAAACATTTTTTTTAAATCATATCCATAAAAAATACTTAAATGCTGTTGTATTTGCTTACCTTCTGGTAAATAATTAACATAGTTCTTAACAACTTTTCCGTCTTTGACGATTGGGAATATTTTTTTCCCGTACATTACAAATAGGCCCCCTTCTTCTTCTAGTGATAAAACACGAGCAGATTTTGGTTTTCTGAAACAAAAATAATGTTGCTTACAATAAGTTGCTTCGTTGTGTTAACCTAATAATATTTTTTCACCCCTAATTTAATTAATTAATAAATTAAATTAATTAATATACCCCTAATTTTTGAAGTGTTAGTTATTAAAAATTATTAAATTATTTATTTTTATCCTAGCCACTAAAACAGTGGTACTATTGTAAATGACCAAAGCAAGCAAATAAAAAAGCTTTTAGCGCTCCTTATTACTTTAATGTGAGAGATTTGTACAGATTCAGCAAAAATATTTTATAATAATGAACTGAATTTCTGAATAATATAGAAGATATTATTGCAAAATTTTAATTTGTTATGACGAGTTTTTACTTACAAATATTTATTCTGATGTTTGCTTTTAGAAGTTCTTGGCGGGGATATGTATTCACAGTCACTTTCTGAAGTCCATTCACTGGACGCTGAGGAGTATTCACTGTAAGTAAATAATTTATTTGAGACAAAGACAGTACCCTCTGAAATCTATGCACAAGATTATTCATTTAAGTATAATTCAAGAAGTATTCTGCAGTTTCACCCGAAACTATGGAAAGGACATTGTTCTGCATGCATACAAACCGCTCCCTGGATCCCAGAGACATGCCGAAGTTTATTGTAAACTAAATCAGAAGTAGATGCTTCTCACATATTCATTTTAATTCAGGCAAGCATGTAAATTTTAGTTACAGCAAATTTATGGGACTTGGAGTGTATAATCTACTGTGGAACATTAAGGTATTTGTATGTAACGCATCTGTATTTAAAATCTCTATACTCTCTAAAAAAAAATAACATTTCACACATTTCAAAGTTATAAATACAAGTATGTGGCATTTAGAAATTATATTCATATCATAGTAACATAAAAAATATAACTGGTTCAAGGTAGCAAACCTTGAACCAGTTTTCAGAGCCATTTATGAAACTTTAATAGAATGTTATGTTCAATATTGGTATGATTATTATAAGAGCCTCTCTAAATTAATCTCTTTCTCTATTCCCACTCATTTGAAACTGATGATTCCAAAAATATGTCAAAAGTAATTTGCATTTTATCATTATTTTTTATTAATGCTTGTCCATGTGTTAAATTGAATTGCAGTCTTTACAATAAAATAAAATATTTTTATGATTGGGGTGAGGTTCATCAATTTCCTTTTCAGATATATGTGTATGATACATCTGCATAATAACATAGCTCCAATTGTAAAAATATTTTTAAGATTCAGCTGATTATGTAAAGACAGTGATATAACCACGACTGCACCTCTGGCCAGTAGCCAAAAACATAGAACAAATAATAACTACAAAATAAAACATAACAAAGAATTTAAAAAAATGAAAAGAATAAAATGTGAGGATAGTTTTTTAATTCTCACACAAAAAGTACTGAAAGGGGTTTGATAAAACTTTCCTATCATAGAGTGTGTGTACTGTAAAAATAGATACATTACTTACAAAGCTCTTCTGTAGTATGGAGGAGATTTGTGATAAACGCTGTGTCTATGTTTTTTACTTACTCCTCCTGAAAAAATATATAGTGTGTATTAGAATACAGAATTTTTAAACGGTGTTAAGGAAGAACATTGCTATGGGAACTTACAACAGCCACAAGCAATAATAAAATAATAGTTGTATGCAAGCTAAATTAAGTTGCATCCACACACCACACCATTTTATTAACCTTATCAAAACTTACCACTAGAAAATCCAAAAACATTTGCTAACATTCTATTCTTAGTTTTTGATAAAGGTCTTCGTTTCTTATCAATTTGCTGTTTAATTGGTACCTGTTGCATATCCTTACAAGACTCAGAACTTGATTTTAAAATTACTTCACTTTTTGACACATCTATATTATTATGGGCGATTATTTCTTGGCCTGTCGTTTCACTGACTACAACAGGTATTACATCACTTTCACTTGATGCTGAGATCAAGTAGTTGTTTGGGGTAAACTGTTCAGCATAAAGGCTAACACTTTTAAGACAAGGGTTCTCAATAACTTCATTATCTTGATTTGTGTTTGATGCAATTGTGTTTGATTCAGCAATACCAACTGGTTCATCAGATTTCATTTGTTTGTTTGTTTTGTAACTTTCAGAATTGGGAGATGCAGAGTGTTTTTGAGTTGACTTATCACCTATATTGTTACTGACTCCTGCAAGTTGTTCATTACTTTCTCTTTGTTTTAGTTTGTTTTGAGCTAGGGATTCTTGATTATTGGGTATTGTTGTGTCTGTTGATGTGTTTGTGTTTGGTAGAGATTGAATGTCCTTAGCTAGCTCCATGGACTCTGTCAGATCATTTTTAGCCTTACTCCTTCTCATTGATAACTTTTTCGGAGATGGTAATGTGTTTTTCTTAGTGCTAGATTTTTCCTCTTTTTCAGAATGATTTTCTTGAAGTTTCTTTGATTTTGACACATTACTACCATTTATTTTAGATCCTGGTGATCTATTTTTGTTAATTTTTGTTGGGGATTGAGTTATCTCTTCTGATTGATTACTGTCAGCAACTTTTTCAGCATCTTTTTCTTCAGAATTAATGTTTCCTTCAACAATTTGAAGTTTGTTTTCGTCTTCACTTGCAAAATCAGTCATAATTTGTTGCATCATAGGTGTTAAAGGTTCTGAATAAATAATGCAATCACGGATTGATTTTGTGGATAGTCTGTCTGCCACATCACTGTCACCATGTAAATCATTCCTATCTTCTTTATCAAGGACTAAAGTTTCAACTGAAGATCGGCTGTGGGTAGGTACTTTAGCAGATTGTTTAGTCTCACCTGATGAGGTATCTCCATTTGCACTTTTGGATGGGTTTGCTTCATTTTTTTCTTGTTTATCAACTAAAAATAAAAAGAAGGATTAGTTTGTAATATGTAATATAAGAATAAACTGCTACCTAACAGAAATCATTTATTTTATTTATAAAGTTGTCACTCTTCAACATCTTTCATACACAAACCAAAAATATTCAACTATTATTGGGAGTCTATAATTAAATTATTTCTATTTTTTCATGGCAAGGATTGTAGAAATTATATCTGAATTTTTCATTTCATTGTTATTGATACACATCATGCAATGGAGTTGTTTTGGATAATTAAGTACTGCTGAAAAAATATAAATAAAAAAGCTTATCATACCAATACTGCTAGAGCCATCACTGAGAGTCCTCAATTCCAATTTATTTTGTGATTTTCTTTCAATGTCACAACTGAAAAGTTATTTATTTATTAAATTTATTTTACAATATACTAGGTTCTTTTTGAAATAATAGACACTGCTAGCTTACCCTTCTCTAAAAGAACTAATTTGAGCAAAAGTTAACTTGTAATATGGATTATGAATGTCAGGTAATATCCGTTTTAGAAATGTTTCTTTTAAACTCTGCCATGTTCTTGATGTTATCTAGAACAAAAAATGGTAATATTGTGTACTAAAGCCTATTATATCTATATATTTGAATTATTCCAAGTAATTGATGACAATTATGCTAATATTTTAAATAAAACAAATGTAATGTTAGATAATGTTTGTAAAGTGAGTTCAAAGTATATAATGTCTAAAATGTCTTTTGTCACTGACAGGTGATGTTGGCTGGCTCTCAAATAATACTCATGGGAGATATTCTGGAATCATAAATAAAGTTTAACTGGCAACTTAAATTACCTTTGAACTTGCAAGTTCAATCCATTTTTTCCGGCCTTTAATATCACCATAAGCTTTATGCTCAACCAAATAGTCTACAATAGATTTCATTTCCTTTATGCTGTATGGTTTCCTGCAAAAGAAAGAATTTGATATTCAATTAAACCATTTTATCAGAACTGTTTTCAAATGTTTTTAAAAATAGAAAATTTTATTTATTACTACCCTCAGTAACATTCTTACAGTTGAACTAGTGGAGGTCCAGAATACATGAACTGAAGCTTGCAATACTATAGCTGACTACTTTACTTAGTGAGGCTTCATGTTATTTAGTTCCTGTGTTAGTTATTAATCATAGACACAAACATATTGCTTGATAATTATTATATTGAACCATTAATAATAGAATCGCATATTTTCTATGCCAACTTGTTTTTAATTTATTTTATACGTTTTAAAACTCCGACTTACCCCGCCATGGTTGAACATATATTATTTATGAATGAAGGGCAGTTTATGTGCAGGATCTGTTCATTTGCTTGTGCAATGAGCAATATTCTACTATAATATCATAAAGTTCAACTTTTATTTGGAAGCTCTTGTTGTTACAAATATTCCTCATTAACGTTACAGGAACGGGGAACACAGATAACTATTAACTAGTCTACGAGGAACCAGTCACAAAACAATATTACTCCTAGCGGGAACTGGAAAACCAAGTTACAAACGCAAAAAGCCGTTGTTGAGTAAGTGTTGAGTGTTGACTGTTGATGGTGAGTGATTGAGCAAGCAGAATGATGAAATAATATGCTGCGTTCCGTTTGCCGATTACAGCGCTCATATACCCGTTCCGTTTGCCCGTGAGCGCGCTCACAGCGATATCGATACGTCATCAATGACGTCATAAACGCCGCCATCTTACCGCTCACAGTGCCAACGCTACGGAGCATGGTTACATGACGTTACTTTGTTGATGTTTTTATTAGTCGATTAAAGGTTTTAAAAGCTTGCTTATTAATTTTCTTTTGTAATAATATGAAAAAAAATGGCTCCTGCTTCATTCAGGGTCAAAGATCTTAATGAAATTGTAACTTTAGACTTAAGCGACGAACAATCAGAATGTTAGCGCGATATTTACCGTTCCGATTGCAATAGCACTAATAACACTTTTAGCGCGCTCAAACGAATCGGAACGGTTTTGAGCACTTTTAGCGCTGTGAGCGCTGTAATCGGCAAACGGAACGCAGCAAATATCATACACACATATGCGCACGTGTGAAGCACTGTCACTACCCTTGTTCCTCCAATTAGAACTGAATATATATCTAGTCCTTTCTTTCCTTGGTGTAGACCAAGCGACACTTATATACAGGGTGACTGGTGACAAATTTTAGATATTGAAGGAGAGCACTCTGTACTCGATTCTGATCATAATTATGTACCAAAAGTAGGTACTTAATTTTTTACTAGAATTTCCTATAAATAAATAAAGTGTTGTAACTTTACCTACACTTTTCCCGACGCCTGAGTCAACCGCGGCACGTGACCTGGCCACCACCCGCTAGGTACCTACACTATCTATCATCCCGCCCGCGCCGCTGCCGCCTAATTAGTGTGAGCGCAAGCGCCGACAGGTCCGCATGCCCTGAATTACCGATTACTTTCCCGCCCTGCGCTTTCTTCTAGTGTAATCCGTCGTCGTGTGTAAATTAAGTATGTCTAGTCAATAGACAAATGCAGAATACTTAGGTATGGTACGTGCGTATGCGCTTGCAGCGCGTACGTCTGTGCTAAGTAGGTACCTACGCTAGTGTAACCATGCGTTGCGTAATTAATTCTTTAACATTCGGTTAAGTTTACTCAGTAAATAATGAATATTTATATTTTATTATATTTTTTCACTTCATGTATGATCTCAAACTATCACGTCCTCGAATTTCGAAAGTGACCCACCAGTCATCCTGTATAAAAATCCTGACCGTGGCAGCCACAAATCTGATAAGTTACCGGTGTCACCAATTTTGGAGAAAATCTACTCAAATTATTTTTAATGTACACTGCTATAAATGAACACGTAGATATGTATATTATTTTATTCCTTATATGTTGTCATTAGTTTTAATTAGTGTTATTTCATCTTATGTAGTGTTCTAGTACTATATAACTTAATAAAGCACTTTCTTTTTTGCAGCATGGATATACAATTGTTCTTCAAAGTTCTATAAAAATCTTTCTAGTACTTTGAAACCAATTATTTTTGCATCTAAAATAATTTTGAAATATTCCTTTTCAATCAAAAAATTTCTTTATTGAAAATATTTCAGCATATTTAAGAATACAAATATTTTTAACAGACGAAAATATGCTACATAAAGTACATTTAAATTAGTGCAAAATATTATAATTAATGTACAAGTTAATTGTCTGGTTTCTCTGGTTTAAGATTATTTATTTCTCATAAAAGAATTTCACTTACATGAGAAACGTAGGGTATTTTATATAAAAAAAGCAAACAATTTCTGCGCTTAGCGAGCCAGTAATACTATTAGTGTCAAAAAATGACGGTACTTGTAAAATTATAAACATAATAGTTACAAAAGAAACTGAATGACAAAGATATATCTAAGGATACACAGCAATATGTGGCACTGGAAGTGACAAATATGATGGTTAATTAGTTGTCATATGTTTATATTTTTGTGACTTTTATATGTTAGCTGCCCTGATTTACGCGCGAAAAGAAACAACAACATTAGTGCAATAACAAAATGGCGCGAAAAAAGCGCGGGAATCTTTGTAGTGGAAAAGCGGTCTCCTAAAATATTTTTCATTTAAAACTTAAGATATTCTGTATAAATTGCTGTAAACTTGTAAATAGCTTTATAAATAGTGTGAAGTAGTTTGAATTTATAATTATCGGAAAAAGTACGCGGAAAAGGAAAAGAAGGGGGTGAACAAAAATCCAGTATAGAAGATTCTTCATCTGAATCCGACTCATCAGTTGATGGAAAGTATGACTACGATGCCTATCCATTTCTTCCCTAAGCCAGTGGCAAAAGTCCAGGTGCCTTTCATTATCACCTGGATGAAAGTTTTGGACAACTCGTCCATAACCATAGCACTTGTATTTATGTTTTATAAGAACTGCATAAATGGTGCTCCGGGAAACTTGAAGGTTCGTTTCTGCTTCACGATTTTAGTTGTTCTAAATCTTGGTTGATGATTCGTGGGTTTCGTGTCAATGTTTTTTTTTGTTTCTTCAACATGAGAGAAGGTGTGATGTGTTGTTACTGACTGATGACAAGTCGTCGCAAAGTCTAACTATTGCTATGGCAAGTGATTGTTGATAGAATTTTCTGAAGGGTGACCATTTCGTTTATTGACTATAATACAAAACTACATTTTAATGAAAACTGTTGTTTTGAAAGTAACTGTTCATCCTTCTTACAACTGTGGTACAAAATTTACGTGTTTGGAATACACATAGGTTCTATGATGTTCCAATTTAAAGCGCCCCTAGTCATTCTTATCGAGTTTTGACATAAATCTGAAATATAATTTGTCTTGTTCTTAATGGCTAACCCGGTTTTGGGCCCACCTTACTTATAGTTAGTTAACCCATTTAAAAAATGACTTAAATGCCCAAGTGCCGCCAAGGTGGAATGTTTAAAATTGATAATTATTTCAAAATCCTACAAAACAATCTTTGTTCTTGAAAATTTTATTAAAATTAAATTATGATTTTAAGAAATAATTTTTCATAACCTAAATTCATCTTTTTAATGTAGGTACAATAATATTTTCAGTACAGATATAAATAATACCTAAAACAGGTTAAAAGTTGTAATTTTCAGTTCGGCTAGTTTATTATATTAATAGGCGGTAGAATTAGTAGGATAAAACATTGTGTAACATTTTTTTACAAGGGTGAAAGGTATTCAAATTCAAGTACATACTTCTCAACATTGACCATTACTTGTTCTTACTGACGTCAAATATAAAACATGACTCTACCACCAGTTCGAAAAAACCCTCGTGAAGTAGAACTGGCAAGTAACTTCAAATTAAATTTACATTGTCCCTTTATGTCTATAAAAAAAAATATTCTTATCTGCATCTGGTTAGCTTAGCAAGTCTCCTTCCCTCAAGTATCCAAACGACGAACACTCTCATACGGTACCCGTTCACAAGGGATCCAGCCAACACCCTCCTCAGCCATATTAGAGGGAAGTGAGCGACCCGTCACCCAACGCCTACCTATACCTTGCGATCGGCGTAATTAGCACAGTTTTAAAATGAAAACCTTCCCAGTATTTAGGTGTAATAATTCAAGTCTCATCTTCCGATCACAACCTCATGAAATTATTGTAAAACCATTGCTTTCCATTTCCTACCAAGTTCAAGTTTCTAGTTGTTGCCAAGTAAAGCATGTAAAGCAATAAAATAACATGGTAACACTAGACAAGGATTCACAGGAGTTTGGGTTCGCGCGTGTTCCGAGCATTAGTGAACCTTCCAGTAGTTTTATTTTACTTCCATGGATTCTTACTCTCAAGATAACTTCAGCTGTCAACCTACCTGGGAAAAGTCAGTCATTTGATTGACTTTGATTTTGAAAATTTGAATCTTAACCTCGTAGCGTCTGACTTACTGAAATAAATAAATAAATCCTCATTAACTTACTTATTCAGATAAAAATTGTTACCTTGTTCCAATAATAATAACAAATTTCTTTATTGAATAACATGAATAATTATTTGTCGTTATCTGATATTTTAGTTACCAACGAAAAAGTTCCTTGTAAATTTCTTCACGATTTACCAAAGATGGGTAAGGTTTCGTAATTTAAGTTTTTCTTATTTTCTTTCTTCGTAAACTTTGAACGAAGTGCGTAGTTACGACAGTGAGTTGTGTTACGAGGAAAACTTTATAGTCGCAGGAATGTCTGTGTGTTTACAACTTTATTATCTTAAAGTCGTTATATTTATTTGTGGAGTTCATTGAGTTTATATTTATTCAACCGAAAACCTGATAAGAGTTTACGAAACGACGCCCACACACGTTACTATTTTTCCTTATACTCCATTATATTGACTATGATATTTTCTTTTGTAGGTTTTCTTGATCCGTCCGCAGCTGCAAATGACTTAAAAGCTGGTTCAAATATTGAAATTTCTCTATGGTTGGTTGAGTCGCTTTATGCTAGAAGAGTTCCTGTAGTAGCAGTTGATTTGCCTAAAATATATAAAGATGCTTATAGAGAGATACTCAATGCTGATGCATGCACTGTTGACATGCACAAGTTAGGCCAGTATTTCTATGAGCTTGGATGCTATGTGGCTAAACATGACATTAAAGGAGAGGTTGCAGCAACTCTTGTAAATGTATGTAATGTTTTTGTATCATTATTGAGGTGTTCTTATATTATAAATCAATAGTTTTCCAAATTACTAGTTAAATGAGTTATAAAAAAAATTTTTAATGTGGTTTGGATTTCAGACATTCAGGCAAAGATTTAGAATGCTACTGGCAGCAAGTGTCTCCACTGATTCAATAACATCAATGCAACCATTGTCTGCAAGTGAGAGACAGAGAGCAGCTGCTGCGGCTATAACTGAGCAGTCTTTATGTCACTGGCTTCAACAAGGCGACTGCTTGCTCACAACTGCTGCAATGGTAGCTAATCATCGTAAAAGAAAAAGGGCAGAGATGGAAATGTTATAGCCTGTTAATTATACAATATAGTTATATAATATAATAATAAGCATAAGGTATGCATGAGGTTGAGATTAATTTAGATTTTTCAATGGTTAGATATCAATTATCTGGAGGATATATTTGACACTTTACAGGACTTTCTATAGAAATTATGTCAAATCCTCAGAATTATTAAATTAATATAAAAGTTATTTGAGCATTGAACAATCAGATCTAAGACTGATATATAATTAAAACATAATATAAATGTTTAATGACAATGCTATTGGTATGGATAAAAACAAATTTGAAACAATTTTTAAAGAGTTTTACTTTCAACCTGAAATTAATCTATTGTATTGTATTGACTAAAGGCTGATTTTTCAACCATCAGATAACTATTATCTGGAGAGTAACTTTGATGCTTAACACAACTTTCCGTAAATATGTCAAGTTCAAAAAGTTATTTTATGGATAAAGATTATCTGAGCATTAAAAAATCAGTGTTAAATGTAACAAATTCTTAATGCGCTGATTCAAACACAATCATGATTTTTTATATGTAGATTGCTCATACAATTCTGAGCAAGTTTCAAATGTCAGGCAAACATTTTAGCTATGAATTGACTTTTTCGTCTTCATGAAAAAGAATATTGTTTTCAATGCAAAGAATATCCTAATCAATCCTTGAAAAGGATAAATAGACTTATCCCTTTTCTTATTGTTGAAAGGGCTTAGCAAAATAGGACTCTTCCATCTCCATAACCAATCAGGGTTTATGGAGATGCTCTATTTAGACCCTTGCCATGCTAACAACTTAACATCAATGAGAACCGTTTTGGTAACTTTAAAAATAATTTTGTAATGGAATAAAAACCAACTTTAGACATAAGTAAACTAAAAACGCAGAAATAATAACTTTCATGCAATTAACTAATTAATGCATTAACTAATAAAAATCTAATTCGAACCCAGATGTTTTAAAAAAATTTTCCTTTGTCTCAAAAATAGTACCTTTATGGTAGTCTAGGAATAGAAATAAGACAAATAGGTATTATGTAGCACTTCACATCGCTATTCGGTACTGCGTTTTATTTTTCCGTCTGCGTTCACTTATGTTCGTGTTGAAATGAAAATAACACGATCATCATACCCTCCACACAATGCATAGTCAACAGCGCAAATGCCGAACATTCACGAATATGTTACCTTTTCGCTGTCACTGATGGCTGAGTTGATAGCATGAGTGAGAGAATTGACTAACGAGTCTATTTTATCCGGGCTATCTAATTGGTCGGGCGAGATCGCGAGCGGAGAGTTCGGGGCCTCTAAGGCTGAAACTAACCTATTTTTAAAGCCTTACCAGTTGGTAAACGTCTTAGGAGAGGTGTCGTTAACGTTGGGCGATCCTAGCACGAGGGAGACGGGGCGGTGATCAGAGCCTAGGTCATCGAGCGATTCGATAGACGTGAGATCAAGATTGATATGCTTTACTATTGCAAAATCGAGGATGTCGGGAGAATGGTTCTGGTTGTCGGGATAATGAGTGGGAGTGACGGGAGAAATAACGTCTAAGTCGAGTTTCTCAGTGATGTCTAGGAGGGCGATACCGCTGGTGTTGGTCGATAGGCACGTCCAGTCAGTATGCTTGGAGTTGAAACCCCTGAACATAATGACTGATCGGCCGAGGGCGAGAATGGCCTCAAAGTCGCTACGGATAGGTCTGGTGCCACTAGGTATGTAGATTGAAGCTATGATAACGGTCGGATGACCTGCCATAGCCAACCTACCCACAGTGGCCTCCATGTTGAGGAGAGGAGGGGTTGGGAGAGAAGAGCAATGGGAACCTCTTTTATAGTAAATGGCAGTGCCACCGTGACCGTCGGCGTTGGGCCTATCGTTACGAGTGAACGCGTATTGAGGAACAGCGAATACCCTGGAGCGGTTTGGGGTGAGCCACGTCTCTTGGAGAAGCAGTAAGTCTGGCTCGTTGTTCTGAACGAACAATTTGAGCTCAGGAAGGTTAGTACTAAGGCTACGAGCGTTAAATGAAACTAGGGATAAGCCCTTGGGTTTGGTACGGCCGGACGCGGGATTTGCAGGTCTAGACATTATATTTACTATTTAGAGAATTTATACTAAATATAAAATTTACAAGGAACTAAGTAGCGAGTGATGCTCGGCTAACGCGAATAGACGCTCTTGAGGAGAGCGGGCGGCTCGCAGTTTGCGTGCGAGTACGGCGATTTCCCTAATGTCGACGTTTTGAAAAACGTCGAAAACGGTCTTCATGTCCTCAGCCAACGACGACTGAGGTGAAGACGACGGAGCGGGGCGCGGACCTACGGGAGCTGGGATAGGATGGGAAGGTGGAGCGGCTGCACGGTGTGACATACGGTAATGACGTGTAGGTAAGTTCCTAAAAGTAAGAATTAAATCAGTATAATTACATTTTAAATAATAAAAATAAACACCTTTTTCAGTAATCGACCCATTACACGCTCCATTGCAGTTTTCATTAGCTGCTGAAATTAGAGCCAGTTTACCGGCTGATGTAAGCAGCCGACTTTGCTTCATAAGGCCGATTATCTTAAGCTAACTGAGTTTTTAAAAGAAGTTACCTCGGAAAAATAATTCTGGGTCTTCGAGACTGTTGATAAGATGGTTTCGGTCTTTACGCTTACATTAATGAAGATATATCCAGGTACGTTCCTAAATCTAGGTCGAGGTCTAAAAAGTTTCCTATATGGTTCTCTGGAGTGCTATGCAAGCTTTTAAAAGAGAACATAAATACCGTCAGAAATTGCGGAAATATAACAATAATCCCTGTGATCAGGCCAGGATCTTTCGACTTGGCCAAGGAGAGATGTAAAAAGCTTATCTCACGCTGTTATTATCTTTATATTTCTGGTTTAGAATTAAATCTACGATCCAATCTTAAACTTTTCTGGTCCTTTATTAAAAATAAAAAAATTTAAAAGTCACTTTCCTGCTCAGATGTTTCTAGATAATGAGTCCGCCTCAACGAACAAAGATGTATCATACCTTTTTGCAAAAAAACTTTGCATCCGCCTACAATTGCTGCTCTGAGGAATCTTTGAGGCCTACTAACGTCACTGGTACGAAAAATAACTACTTGACCCAAATTAAATTTAGCCGTAATCAAGTTTTAAAAACATTAAAAAACTTGATATTTTCATGGGGGCCGGTGCAGATGGTATCCCGTCTGTTTTTGCAGCCAGGTGTGCATCTGCGTTAGCACATCCTTTATCTATAATTTTCAATCGCTCTTTACATACGGAATCATTCCCAAAAATATGGAAAAAAGCTTTGATTGTACCCTTACATAAGGACGGAGAAAAAAGCTCAATCAAAAATGATTGACCTATATCCATTTTGCCCGTATTTACTAAAGTTTTTGAAAACACCTTGCTTCTAATACTTTCCTGGAACTTCAAACAAAGCCTCACTTCACACCAGCACGGCTTTTTAAAAGGAAGGTCCACTTCTACGAACCTTGCCGCCTTTGTTAACGATGTTTCAACTTTCTTAGATGGACACTCTTCTGTTAGCGCTATCTATACAGATTTTAGCAAGTCGTTTGATAAAGTCAACCACTCTATTCTTTTACAAAAGCTAGCTGCGCTTGGTATTGCAGATTCCTTGCTCAGTTGGTGCAAGTCACATTTGGTGGATAAAGCATCATCAGTGGTCGTTAATGGACACAACTCAGATTACTTTCCTGTAACCTCTGGCGTCCCCCAAGGCTCTCATCTTGGACCGTTGTTTTTTAATGTTTTTATTTTTATTTTTTATTTTATTTTATTTTATTTTCATTGGATAACAAACAGTGTACATAGTTATACAGTTTTGCTACAGAAGACATAGTTAACTTAACACCATTTACATGCTATCACATATAAGTAATAAAGCGCTTGTTTTATGTCACAAACAATAAAGGAGAATCCCAAATCAAAAATAAAACACATACATTTATAAATATACAAGAAAAAAGCAAGAACATTGAATATGACAATACACAAATCCACATTATAACTAGCCAGGTGCATCACTTTCGTAGTCAGTTCTTCAAACGAGAGCTCAATATCGAAAACAGAACGATAAAGAGGCTCACAATATTAATTAAGCCAGTAGAATACAAACACAGTAAATGTTATTTCAGGAATCGCCCAAAAACGCTTCGAGAAAACAAAAAATAATGTATAATTATTTGGTGTCAAACCATTTGGAGGATATTACCCGTTTAAATGTTAATGGACTGGAATTGAATAAATCCAAATCCACAGAACCCGCGAGTGCATTTAGGTAATTACTCGCACTGACAAAAAAAGAAAATTTCCTATAATTGGTATTACTGTACTGTACGTGCAAAAATACTGGAAGTCTAACGGATTTTGCGGGTACACGAAGATTGATGTTAGAAAGAAGATATGGCGAATCTACTTTTGACTGCGCTATTTTAACCAGGAGCGAAACATCTGCTATCTTACGTCTTTCTGCAAGAGGCAAAATATGATGTCTCTTACATCTCGACTCATACAGTATATCATAGGTTTTGCTCTTAAACTGTAAGTACCTTAAGAACTTTCGCTGGATTGTTTCGAGTCTGCTGACGTATACGTCATATTGTGGATTCCAGATCTGAGAACAATACTCGAGAGTGCTACGCACTAAACTACAAAATAGTATTTTAACAATTTTGACACTTTTGAACTGCGAACACGTTCTTATTACGAATCCCATAGATTTATTGGCTTTCCTGGCAACATGGTCTATATGTTTTTCAAATGTTAATTTAGAGTCAAGAATTACGCCGAGATCCATTGTATCATTGACTCGTTGAAGATTCTGTTCTTTGATATTGTAGCAAAATAAAATAGACTGTAATTTGCGAGAAAAAGTTATTAAGTGACATTTCGAAACATTTAAATCCAAATTATTCTGGAAACAGTATTTCTGAAATCTTGTTAAATCTTCCTGAAGGCGCATGCAATCGTCCACTGATCTTATTTTTCGATAAATTTTCATGTCGTCAGCATATAGAAGAAATTTTGAATTACGGAAACAAGAAATGACATCATTAATGAAGATATTAAATAATAACGGGCCGAGTAATGATCCCTGTGGGACTCCAGAGGGGATCGAGCGCCACGAAGATTGATACCCATTTAGTGCAACAGATTGGGATCGATTGTCTATATACGACGCAAACCATCTAAAAAGATTACCATGGATACCGGCGAATAATAGTTTTTCAAGCAAGATTTTATGATCTAAACGGTCAAATGCCTTACTAAAATCGGTATAAATACAATCGACCTGTGCACCAGAGTCCATAGAAGATGTAACATGATTGACAAAGGACAGGACATTTGTAGCAGTAGATCTATTTTTTAGAAATCCATGTTGTTCAGCGATAAATGAACATGACAAGGAGCTATAGACTTGATTAAAAATAATTCTTTCAAATATTTTTGCGAAAAGGGATAGTTTTGAGATTGGCCTATAATTTTTGACCTCGTCTTTGTTACCGTTTTTGTGAACGGGAGTGATAAATGCACACTTCCATACTCCGGGTACAATTCCTTCATTTAGTGAGCGTTGGAATAATATGAAGAGAGGCTTCGTTAAAACTTTGGCACATTTAGTTATAAATATGGCAGGTATGTCATCTGGACCAGCTCCCTTAGTTAAGTCTAATGATTTCAGCAACTTGAAAACCTCATCTTTTTCAACATAAATATTAGATATCGTTTGTTTAAAATTCGACGGTTCAGTTCTGGAATCAACGCACTGGGTTGTTGTGGAGAGAAAAGTTGTTTGAAAGTAATTCGCAAAGAGGTTGCATATACTTTCTCCAGAGCTGGCAGTTTCGCCCTCGTATGATATTATTGAAGGGAGGGAATTAAAACCTTTCTTATTCGATTTTATAAATGACCAAAATAATTTTGGATTATCTATAATTGAGCTTTCAACTTTCTGGATATAGGATTGATAATTTTTTTGTTCTAAAACTTTAGCTCTTTTTCGTAGCAAGGAAAAACAAGCATAATCTGAAGCGTTGCCGTAAACATGATATTTTGAAAGGTATTTCCGTTTCTCTTTAAGAAGTTTTTTCATACATGAGTTATACCAGGGTGGAAAATTATCAGGAGTGACAAATTTGACAGGCACAAACCTATCTCTGACGTCATAGAGGCATTGGTAGAAAAAATCATCCAGTGAACCGTTAGACAAGTACGTATCCCAATCAATTTTTTCCAGCTGAGCCATAATTTTGCCATAGTCACCGCGATTATAAATGAATTTTTTTATTTTATTAGCCTTAAGTGTTTTGGCACATGTCAAATTCAAGTCAATATTTAAAGACCTGTGATGGGCATCCTCAGGAACTAAAGGATTGGAACAAGCGCATACAGAGAGATTGGCGTTACTGAATACTAGGTCTAATAATCTATTGTTCACGTTGCGACAGTGGTTGAACTGCGTTAAATTACACTCACAAAGCGTATCAAAGAAGTTTATTTGAGAGTCACCTACCATACCTAAGGGCTGAAGTATTGACTCTTCATTTGACCATTCGACATTGTTGAGATTGAAATCACCTAAAATTATAAAAATGTCATTGGGGTATGAGTTAACTAAAAAAGATAGCCTATCTGTAAAATTTTGTAACTGCACATTAAATGAATTACCATGCCTTTCATTGCACAAGTAGATGGTACATATATGGATATTACGAGATATAGGATCTTTAGTTTTAAGCGTGACCGTGAGCCAAATATCCTCTGCCGAAGATGTCCACTCAGGGTGGTCAGTGACTGACAATTCCCGACGCACAGCCAGCAACACTCCTCCACCGTACATTTGTTGCGTATTTGTATAGTTCCTATCCCTTCGCCACACTAGGTATCGGTCATCAAAAAGCTCACTATCGCTTATCCCGTCAAGAAGCCAAGTTTCAGTCAAAGAAATAATGTCGTAAGAGTTCAAAAGTAAATTACGTTTAAAATCATAAGTTTTAGTACGCAGACCCCTTGTGTTCTGATAATACATGTTCAAATTAGACATCATTATTTATATTTAAATAAATTCTCTTGCGAATCAATACAATATTAAAACAAATCCAGATCGAGTAGATATTCACAACATAACGCACACAACACACACAAAGCAAAACAGCCAGCACTAGGTCTGCAACTAATTTTCTAATCACTAACAAATAGTTGCAAGGACTTTTTGTAAATGCACAATCATTAAAACATATTATACTATTACAATAATCAATCACTAACAGTTTGAACGTATTGAATGCTGAAGTGTATTTTGAATATATGCATGGAACAATAAATACCAGTAAATATAATAAACACTTTACTGTAGCAACTATTTTATTTGGCTTAAAGATATATTTATGTACTAAGCAAGTATTAATAAAGATATATTTATGTACTAAGCAAGTATTAATAAAGATATTTTTACAGTAAAACACAGACGTATCAACATTCACTTTATAAATGCAAGCATTTAAAGGGTATAAAAGATTGTGTTCGGTATTAAAGTATTCATTTGAAATAAGAATGCTAGAAGCTAGGACGACATTTAAGTTCAATATACAGAACAAAATCACATGTTCTATGGACCTACACAAAAAAAGACTAGATTGACTTTTCACGGTTACTACGACTACACACAAATATAAGCATAGCACAACAACAAACCAATAGTATTTCTCCTGCATCAAAAAGGTATCCATACGAAATAAAAATCTTATGATGTTCATAAAAAACACTTTAACCACGAAGCAGACGTGTAATAAGAGCAAGTCAAGTACTGTAACATTAAATATGTTTTGCTTATCACAAAAGTACGATGTAGTTTTACTCACAAAATTGCGAGTAAATACATGCATTACTGACGTTGCATATGATACGCGTATAAAAATATTAACGATATTAGATTTGTACAAATAGTGTAAATCAATTTTGTATGCAAGATTTCCGTAAATTAATGCAATTGAACATAGCATATTAACAGTAATTATATTTAGTTCATTTATAAAGTACAATACCGTTCTAATAAAGAAATAAAATGAATTCATGTTTACGTTATTCAGTTTAGAATCTCCAACATATTGCATATTTAAAATCATCAATTTCCAGTAAACGACAGAATGAGAGGTAAAACAAAAGAATTTTAAATGATTTAACTGTAAGTGAAACACGTCATTCCCAGTGAGTATTGGCTCGTATTGAGCGCGGCAAATGCAAGCAAGATTGACCCGAAATGACATGCAAAAATATGCGTAAGCGGGCGAAGTTGAAGTGTGAATGGACAAACTTACGTGCGATACTCGGGTGCCCTGTCCGCTGTGGGTAAATCGACAAATTGGTTGACAAAAAACTGCAGAAGTACAAAGTTTGAGGGCGATTCCTGTTTCGGACGCAAAGTTAAAGTTTTTTTTCACTAGCGTATTGAGAGAATTTATGTTATTTTCAGAAGATCCTTTTCTTCCTTGATTGTAAATATATGCGATGTATCGGATTTTCTGGCCATAATTTTGCAGTGTTTGACCCATATGTACCGGAAGTTTTTTTCTTTCGCAATAGCTCTTGCTTTATTAAGTAGTGTTTTGTTAGATGGAGTTAGGTGGTCATTAACATAAAAGGTTCCCGTTGTAGAAAATCCGATGTTGAGCAGTTCTAGTTGCTTACAACTTCGTGCTAACGATACAAATTCTTCTTTCAAGTAACGACTATTGAAGCTGACCACAATAGGTTTCTCTGAGTTTGAGACACGGGTAGGTATTCGTGCGATGTAGTTAACATCTTCCTTTTTGTATGGAAAGTTACACACACTACTTATTTTTTTTAGCAGTTCAAACAAGTTTTCATTCTTTTTTAAAGGAATGCCTCGTATTTCCACATTGTTGATTCTCGCTATTTGATCGCGTTCCATTAACACTTTGTTTAATTTTGCAACTTCATTTCGTAGCATTGGAATTTCCTCGACGGCTTTTTCTTGTTTATCGACTTTGCACTCAAGAGTTTTCATTTTCACCGAGAGATCGGTGATAAGTTGATGTGCCATCTCTATTGACTCCTTGAGACTGCCCAATTCAGTTTTGATAAACTTAATGTCAGCAGCCAGAGAAGTTAAAGGTGTCAACTGGAACATAATTTTGTTGAGTTGCTCCTGCATTCTGTCTAATTGGCTGGGTTGAGGGGACATCGCGACAGGAGATGGTAAAGGACTGGCCTTACACTTCGGGCAACGCCAGGCGTTTCTTCGGTCACCCAACTTACGGTAGCCGACCTCTGTGATTCCAGAACATGGGAAGTCGTAGTTGCATTTGCATGTACTGCAAATCGTGCCTTCCGTGTATTGATTTCCACAGCTTGAGCAGTTATACATTTTGATAAGTCGAGAACAGGAACAACCTCAATCTGGACAAAAACTAACGAGCGTCTGTTCACACAAGTGGCCAAGCGGCGTATGATATTGGGCAATGCTTC
Source organism: Marasmarcha lunaedactyla (assembly GCA_923062675.1). Classification (NCBI taxonomy): domain Eukaryota; kingdom Metazoa; phylum Arthropoda; class Insecta; order Lepidoptera; family Pterophoridae; genus Marasmarcha; species Marasmarcha lunaedactyla. Next base: position 18,096,495 of record OV281352.1, on the reverse strand, counting down.
AAACACAGCAACTATTTCCTCTTTGCCGATGATCTGAAATTTTATCGCTCGATAGATAACAGCGGGGATATTGTCCTGCTACAAAATGATTTATCAAGGCTAGAAGCATGGTGTGAATATAATGACATGGTCCTCAATGCGTCCAAATGTGTAACATTACTATTCACTCGTAAAAAAAGTCACATTCCCAGTGTACCGCATTAAAGATTGCTTCTTAATTGCAATGTTAACACCGTACGAGATAAAGGTGTAATTCTGGACAGTTAGTTGATTTTTAATAGCCATGTAGATAATATAGTTTCTAAAGGATTTAAGAGTCTCGGTTTCCTTTTACGAAATTGTAAGAGTTTTAAATCCCCATCTACAAAATTGTTATTATATAATGCCTTTGTCCGTAGCGCACTTGCATATGGAAGCGTAGCATGGAGCCCCCCTTCTATGAAATACACAAAAAACGCATTGAAAGCATTCAAAAACGTTTTGTATGGCACCTCAATTTTTCAAGTTATTTAGCAAAAAAAGTGCCTAATTATAGGAAAAGATTAGAACATTTTAAAATAAGTGCTCTTGCGAGGCGTAGGATTAAGTTTGACATATTGTTTATTTATAAATTATTGAATAACTCAATTGATTGTCCTCATCTGCTAAATTCACTTTATCTATCGGCTCCACGTCGCCTACCCAGAGCCAGCAGATTTAATATTTTACATACCGCGGGATTTCGGTCGAATCTGGGGTACAATACCCCCCTTGCAAGGGCGGTCAGAGACTAACATATATTCGAAATCGGGACTCCTTGGTCTTTTCGGAGATTCCATGAATACTATCGCAAAGGCTTTGACTTACTTTATTGTTATTCCATATTGAAAATTGTCCTAATAGCTTTCTTCTTATTTAATTTTATGTATATTTACTTGTTACTTCTTTTAGCACGCTGTATTCGCCTATAATTAGAATATTACTTAGTTTGTATCCATTATTAAATGTAACTTGACAATGTTTTGGTAACTATTATGTTGGTGAACTAATAAATAAATAAATAAAATAAAAAATAATACACGGCACAACCAGTCAACAAAAGAATTTTTATTTAAAAAAAAAATTAGGGTCGCAGGTCGGATCCCGACTATTATTTGCTTCTACAGTCCCGTACTTGCCAAACAAAAGAATAAAAAAAAAATTAGGGTCGCAGGTCTGATCCCGACTATTATCTGCTTCCACAGTCCCGTACTTCTCTGAGGCGGCCGAGGATGGAAGGTGGCTCGTGGCAGCGGTCAATAGCAGCAGGACTTGGTTGTTTGTGTGACCAAGACAGGGGTGCTTCAACTTCGTCGTAGCTCCAACTTAGTTTCAGCTTAGTTCCAACTTAGTTCCCTGGAAAGACGTTCCAGTTAATTAGACAAAAAAAACTTCAGTTAAATCCGCCGATCCGCGGTCGCAAACATTCCTAAGCCATGCCTAAGCAAGGAAGACGGGTAGGTAAGGAAATTAGATGATGGGGTGGCTGATAAGATCGCATTCAGAACGGAGTGCAAACACTTTTTAAAATAAATCAATTTTGAATTACACAAAAAGAACAAAGTAAGCATTTACTTATTTTCGATTAAAAAAACTACGTTATAAAAATGCTTTAGTTAAAGGAAAAGATGATAAATAACCTTTTTATTTAGTTTAGGTAGGTACTCTAGAAACAAAAAGAAACATAACCCTCCTTTGCGTTGCGCAGTTGGGTAGCAATACTAGGTCGGCAAATAACTTGCAATTTAAATAAAGCTCAAAAACGAAGCAAGAAGCTAGTACAAGTACCTAGGTAGGTAGGTACACAAAATAGAAACTAGTCTCACACACATCATTACTAATACTTATAACTATGGTTCACTATATAAAATGAAAGATCATCAACTTACCCTTTCGGGGAACAACGATTTAAAAATATAATTTTCTTTGTTCGGTAGGTGAACAAAGGCGCAAATACAATACGTGTACTTTTCTTCAAAATTAAAAAATTTGATACGCACATGTTAGCGACGCAACATGAAACGGATTCGGCATAATAGGGACATAGTCATATAAGTAGTTTTGTAAATAACGCTTAGTCCACGCCCTCACTACTTGCGCCCACACTCGAACACCGGGTCGTTCAAATTGTTAGTAAGTTATATGATTTAATGGTAATATTTGCTTGTCAGCGCTACGCTACTTGTGCCCGTCCTCGGATGGGTGGTCATTTTCGAGTGTGACGTAAGCAAGGTCTAACAAGATTCTTATAGGAAATTAGGATGTTATAGGAACCTAGGTATAGGTATATTTTGAATGCTATTTTGATAACATTGATTTATGGTTGAATTGATGACATTTGTGTTTAATAAAGTTCTAAGAGATTTCATTGATAGATAAGCGTAATATGAGAAGCTTTATGTATGTCTTAGATAGAAATTAGACCTAGGTTATTTGTCAAATACTGATTTGTTTAGATTTGTCATAATTGTGGTAATTATATGGTTATTTCGTATCAGATTAGGTAGATAATGGTAGATATAACGTTATTGTATATACGTTCATATAATAAAGTACTTATTTGAAGTAATAAATGACGTAATATGGTTAGATATTTTCTCGTTCAGTAACTACGTAATTATAGGGTTTATTGTTATGGTTTATTGATAATAATGTGCAAATTGCTTTCTTTTATTGAAATGGAATAGTTATTTTCATGGTGTTTTACGTATTTGAAGAGAATAACGAGAAAACCTTTATTGTTGTATATGTTCCTAATTGGTAGTTATATCTTGATTGATTATGTTAAAAACTAATTGTAATTAGAATGTTTGCATATTTTAATAATGTAAAATGTATTATTATATATAAACATAATTTAACTTAGGTACAATATTAGGTTAAGTAAGTAGTCTGCCGGCGCAAACGGTGTTTTGAGATAGTCTTTGTTCTAGAAAGTTTTTTGTATTTAATTTTATCAAATTGATATTTATGTTCAGTCAGTCATCAACCGAATACTTAGTTGTTATAATAAACAATTCCAATCCATTGATATTTTTCATACTGCAAAACAGTCTTTTAAGAATCTGATTACAAGTGATATAAAGTTGCAACTTAGCAGTGGAAATTAGGTTTATATTTTAATATCTGAATACCACACTATTATATAATTGTTAACATGTTACATAATTTTCTAGTCACATTCACTCAACAGACACACACACACACACACACTCACACTACACACATACATAAACGCACACACACACACATAAGCACGCTTACTTCCGTGGTTGAGTACCACACCGCGCGTATTATTATTAATAATAATTGGTTGTATTTTGTATTAAATTCTAATATTATGTTTGTAATTCTTCGTTCTATTATTATTATTTTTTTTTTGTATATTTTTGTTTTGATTTGTGTTTAATTCTTAATTAATTAGTATTTCTTTTATTAAATTCTTTTGTACCTTTGTTTGTTAAGTACATCTACTTTCAAAATTTTTGTCTTAAAATTGTGAACCTGTTATTGGCAATATTTAAATAACCTGATTATTTCCATTGTATTAGTAATAAGTGCTGTTGATTCTGTGAAAAAAAAAAAAGAATGTAAACATATAGGAATCGTTTCGCTCTATTATTTGAATATAATATTGTAATAGTTTGAAAGATAATTCGATGTAAAGTTAGAATCCAAGTAAAACTTAAGTGTAATTAGGTGCAAATTGCACAAACGCGCCAGCCAATCAGAGCGCTGGAATTATTTAGGGCGAAATTTGTAAAAAAGGCGCACGCCGAGCTACTGTAGTCTCAAAAAGACAGTCTCGGCTTGCGTGCGGATTCGTTCGCACGTCGATCGCAGACGCTTTTCCGCTCTCTAGTCCCCGCACTAATTGAGCACCCCGTTTTCACGACTCAGGTTTTCGTACCGTATCTTCTTAAATTTCATAGAACCGTCGTTTTCACGACGAATCTTCGTTCGTCGCCTGCAGCCCGTCGTCACCGACCTACGTCGCTGTCGCCGCTCTGGCAAGCTCTGCGTTCCAGGACTTCGAGTCTTCGTGTTCGAGTAAGTTATCTGCGTCGTCCCCAACCCCCCTACCGCGTGTAGGGAGGTTTTAGAAAGTTAGTCATCGTTGGTAGGTTCATAGAATATATAATTATGTATTGATGTCCCTCCCCAACCCCCCCTCCGCAATGGCAATGGCTTCGCTAAGTCCCTCGTTCATTACGAAGTACTTAGCCGATGGCCTCACCGCTGCAGGCTTTAACTGCAACGATCATACCCTAAAGGTAATTAATGATTTTATCCCTCAACTCATGGCCTTGTTGCCCTCACTGGCCCCTCAGGCCGCCCCAGTCCCTCAGACCCCTCTGGTCCTAGGCCCTCCCGCGTCCCCCACCTCCAGTGACATGGAGTGTGAAATGAACGCCCGTCCGCGCCGCAAGCGCGCACCCGCGACCGAGTCATCCTCGGACACCACCCCAACTGGCCCTGAGCCTCCCTCTTTCACCCTTATTAAGAAGCGCTCTAAGAAGCGCTCGAAACAAGCCCCGGCGTCCTCAACGCCTGCCCCGGTGTCTTCAACACCCTCCGCGGCGACTACAAAGCCAGCTACCCCGGTGCCTACAACACCTGCCCCGGCCCCATTGATGTCACTCACTGTGACCCCACCCCCTACCGCGGCCTCAGTCAAGTCTAAGGTCCCACCACCCGTATTCCTCCGGGAAAAGGGCAAATGGTCCGAGGTCTCGACTTAGTGCAAAGAGCACAAGATCCTCTACACCCGAGTGACCAACTCGGTTGAATCTATTAGAATCACTGTCTCGTCGTTAGACGATTTCCGAGCTTTGACTAAGCTCCTCACCGGTAAGCAATATGCTTACCACACTTACGCTCTCCCAGAAGAGCGTAAGTTCAGAGCGGTACTCAGGGGAGTCCCGTTCGAATAATCGAACGAGGCTATCCTAGAGGATCTGCAGTCCCAAGGCTTCCCGGAAGTACGGAAGGCGTCACCCTCTCGCTTTGGTGGTACTCACCAACGTCCCTAAGTCCAGGGAGATCCTGAAAGAGGTTAGCACCATATGCGGCCTCTCTGGGATCTCGATCGAGGCGCCTCATCGCCGCGGTCATCCCGGCCAGTGCCATCGGTGCCAGTTGTACGGGCACGCGGCGGCCAACTGCGCCGCCCCGCCCCGGTGCGTCAAATGCCTGGTCCCTCACTTCACTAAGGAGTGCTTTCGCACTCCTGAAACTCCCTCTCCTCCCGAGTGCGTGCTTTGTGGCCAGTCCGGCCACACCGCAAATTACAGGGGCTGCCCTCGTGCACCCCGCTGTATGCGTCCCAAACTTTCCGCCGCTGCGTAGTCGGGTTCCTCCGGATGCAAAGCCTACTCAGCCCAAGCCTGCTCCAGAGAACTGGAGGCAGCGCCCCGCTGCACTAGCAAATCCCATCCCGGCTCCTTGCCCATATAAATCCACTCCTCAACCCTCCGTAGCAGACGATATGCGTATCGTCCTCGACGCTATCAAAAATATTGATGTTAGGGAAATTTCAGTCTTAGCCCGTAAACTTAGGGCTTCACGTTTTGCGACAGAGCGTCTGCTAGCTCTGGCGGAGCATAGTTCCCTTCTCAATTCATTATAGGTTCATTTCAATGAATTGATCCCTAAATCAAGCTTCGGCCAACCTCTGCGCAGCCCCGGCTTCACCGGAGGCTGCCCAGGACGGCCACCAACTCATGTACCTTTGAGCACGTTCAGTGCAACTTTACACATCCGGCGGAAGACCCGCTAGCGCGCCCACTTCCCAACGGGTGTCGCTTCCGATGAAGGCTAACGGTAAAATATTGCCACAGCCAAAGAGGTGGTTTTATAGTGGGTAGGTGCCATTCTGGTGAGTCCCACATAACCCCCCGCAGAGGACGGTATTTTCCTGCGGGCGGTATGCATGACGCATCTTCCACCTCCCTCCCGTAAGGGAGTTGCTTCGGCGGCAAAAAAAAAATACGGAAGTCAGTTCGGTGCCCAGAAGTGAAGAAATAAGTACTAAGAAGAAAAAAAAGTTCGGTGCCCACAAGTGAAGAAAGAACAACTAATAAGAAGAAAGAAAAAGTCTAATAAGAAGAAAAGTTCAGAAGATTCCAGTTAGAAGAAAGAAAGTGCTGTTCGGTGAATCCGGAGGCCAGTGAAGACCCAAGAAGACGTAATTGCTGTTCGGTGAATCCGGAGGCCAGTGAAGAGGTCTGAAGAAAGAAGCTGAACTCCAGGAACAATTGCGGTTCACAGGGTTGTTTATAAGGTTTATTTGTAACCGCAATAAACGTTCCTACTTTGAAGACGTGTTGTTTTCACTACGCTCCAACCTGCACTCGATCAATCGGGTGTCACTCCGTGGTTCGTCAGGTCGTGGTGTCTTCGGGGCTTCGAAGGGTACAACGACATCTACCCAGCCGGCGCAAATAAAATTGGTATAGACTGTGTCCGGGATCCTAACCTGGTCCTGCTTCGAGTTAGACCTTGAGTGCTAACAGTCTCCTGGTCTTTCGCGAAGTCGGACTCGGGGCTGATTTTGTATATCGGTTTCCCCGAACAGTTTTCCTGGTCCTTTGAGCCGAGATCCTGGATCAAGAAGATGCCAACCACACGGTCAACTGGAAGAACGAAGCCCACCACCGCCACGGAGTCTTCGAGGGACTGGAGCGCAGCCACGCCGACAGAGACGACAGACGAGGGGGTCGTCTACGGGGTCGACGTTGACACCAGAGGCACCAACTCACCCCGCCGGAGGAGCGCCTGAAGCACGCCACGCCGAAGGTTGCACCGTACCGCCAGCAATGGATGGGGTTGCGTCGAGAGGCGCTACGGATGAAGAAGCACGGTTCGCGGTACCAGCGCCCGTGGAACCCAGGAGGGTTGGTTCCACCACCAGGTCGAGGGCTTCCAGAAGAAGAGAAGCCGAATTGAAAATGGAGAAAGCCCAGCGGAAGCTGGATCTCGCCGAGGCCGAACTGGAGCTCGTGCGGGTCGAGTCCGGCAGTGAAGAGGACTTCGCAGACGAGGAGCGGCAGCACCACTTGGAGGAATGGCTACAGAAGACTGAGAGGAGATCGAGGGTAATGCCACCCTTGGTGCCGCCGTCGCGACCACCGTCACCACCACCACCAACGCGGCTACCACAGCCGCCGCCTGCATCCGGGAAGATTGACATCCAGGAGTTGGCTGAAGCATTGGGGAAGCTACCTAGAAGCCGGTCGGAAGCTGTACACATCGAGCTTACCAACTTCGACGGCGCCGCAGAAGAATGGCTGGCGTTCAAGAGGACGTTCGAAGGCACGGCACCCACCTTCAGTCACGTGCAGAACCTGGCCAGATTACGGAAGGCGCTGCAAGGGAGCGCGAGAGGCAGTGAAGAGCCTCTTGTTTACGGCGGCGCATCCCAACGAGGTCATGAGGGGGCTACAACTGAGGTTCGGAAGACCCGGAGCTCTGGCAACTGCGGAGCTGGAGAAGCTGGAGAACCTGCCACGGGTCACAGAGGATCCGAACGACGTGAGCACATTCTACAGCCACGTGAGGAACGCCGTGGCCACGATCAAGGCAATGGAGGCAAGCAAGTACCTAGATTCCCTTAGAACCACGAGGACCCTCATGGCGAAGATGCCGACTACAATGAAGCACCGGTGGATCGCATACAAGAGGACGAATCCTGACGAAGAACTTCGGGACCTGGAAGTCATGAACGCATTCCTGGAGGCTGAAAGCGAATGGTACGTGGAAATAGCTGACCCTGAAGTATCCTGGAAGAAAGAAGACCGTCAGCAATCTGCACCACCGAAGACATCATGGGGCCACGAGCGAAGACTATTGGATGCTGGGGTGGCGCAGATGATTGGGGCTGAAGGGAAGGCGAGTCCGATAACTATCGAGACAATTGGAGAACATGGAATCAAGAGGTGCGACTCGCAGAAGATAAGCGTCAAGATCAAGGGAGCTCATCGTAAGAAGAAAGAAACGATTGAAGTGCGAACAATCGACAGTTTGAAGCTCTCAAGACAAGGTGTGGTTCGAGGTGTCATCCAAGGATGCTCGCACCTGCAAGGCATTCAAGGTCAACTACTATATGAAGATGAAGAGCCAAAACTTCTCATCGGGCAAGATAACTGGGGTCTCATCGTCACGCGAAGACTGAAGAAAGGGAAAAGGTCCGATCCAGTTGCATCACTGACAAGCTTGGGATGGGTCCTCCATGGGCGTCACAACGGGAAGACGTCACAGTACAGTTTGTCAACCACAGCAGACTCATCGAAGAAGATGAGACAGAAGCCTTGGTGCGGCGACACTTTGAGTTAGAATCGATCGGAGTGCAGCCTCGCTGCCCGAGCAACGACGCAGACCAACGAGCGCTTGAGGTCCTGCAATCAACGACGAAGCGCCTTCCAGAGGGGAGGTTTGAACCCGGGCTGCTGTGGAAGAATGAAGACGAAACCCTCCCAAACAACTACGTGCAAGCTCATCGACGTCTTATTGGGATTGAAAGGAAATTGGACAAGGATGCAACCCTGAAGACGTCATATGAAGACCAGGTGAAGAAGCTGATAGAAAATGGTTATGCAGAGAAGGCTCCAGTATCAACGACCGCTGGAAGAACATTTTATTTGCCACATTTTGCGGTAATGCGTCCCGTGAAGAAGAAGCCAAGGATAGTCCTGGATGCTGCTGCCAAATTTGACGGGAAGTGCCTGAACGACGCACTCCTGCCGGGACCAGATCTTCTGCAATCGCTATTTGGGGTGCTTGTGAGGTTCAGAGAGAAGCCGGTCACCGTCGTCGCCGACATTCAAGATATGTTCCTGAGGGTACAGATGCGTGAAGAGGATCGCGACAGCCTGAGGTTCCTGTGGCGCGGCGACAGAAGAAATGGGACACCAGACAAATACCGAATGTGCTCAGTGGTGTTTGGTGCGGCTTCATCACCGTCTACGGCGATATTCGTAATGAACAAGAACGCAGAAGATTTCAGAGAAGATTACCCGGCGGCAGTGGAAGCTATCGAGAAGAATCACTATATGGATGATTATTTGCAGAGCTTTGCCACAGAGGAAGATGCAAGAAGCAGAAATGCAATGGAGCAGCAACAGGCCGAAGATCCTCGATGGGATAGGAGATCTGCTCAAAGAAAACAGCACAGAACTGGTTGCTGAAGAGAAGACCCTTTGGCTGAGATGGCTGATGGCAGAAGACTTGCTGGCCTTTAACGTCGGGTTCCGGAATACCAGCCCGGACATACTCGAAGGCAAGAAGACGCTGATGAAGAGAGAAGTCACCAGCGCCGTGATGTCCACCTTCGACCCTCTGGGCCTTGCTACCCCAATTCTAATTCAGGGGAATAAGCTGATTCGGGACATATGGTGCGGGGAGATCGGCTGGGACGACGAGATTCCCGAAGACCAGCGAGCAGCCTGGGCCAAATACGTAAAGGAAGTGTCCGTATTGAGAGACCTTCGAATACCCAGATGCATCTCACCGAAGTTGGAAAAGGCAGCGAGTCAAGAGGGATCCCGGTGGAAGTTCATACCACCTGGCTGTCCATACATGGGCGGCGCTTGGGAAAGGCTCGTACGATCGGTAAAGACGGCTCTGCTGCAATCCAGTATACCACGAGAGGAAGTCCTGCACACGCTGATGACTGAAGTCGAACACGTGGTGAACTCGAGGCCACTCACCCACGTTAGCGTAGACCCTGACGATGAGGAAGCTCTAACGCCGAACCACTTTTTACTTGGCAGATCTTGTGGAGCACCGGCGCCTGGGGAGTTTGCAGACGTCGAGCTCGTCGGGAGGGCAACGTGGAAGACGGCACCACGACTGACGGATCATTTCTGGAACAGGTGGATCAAGGAGTATCTGCCTACCCTGCTGCCGAAGAAGGTCAACGGAGCAGCAACGCAAGATCCGCGAGTTGGCGACATTGTCATGGTCGTCGACGCAACACTGCCGAGGAACACCTGGCCGAGAGGAAAAGTTCACCGAGTCTACCCTGGACCTGATGGGAGAGTACGAGTTCTGGACGTGCAGACACCATGAGGAATGCTGAGGTGGCCAACGAGACGGGTCGTCATCCTGGTTCCAGCTGCAGCGTCGCAACCGCAGGATGGAGTGCTACGCACTGCGGGGGAGACTGTTAGCGACGCAACATGAAACGGATTCGGCATAATAGGGACATAGTCATATAAGTAGTTTTGTAAATAACGCTAGTCCACGCCCTCACTACTTGCGCCCACACTCGAACACCGGGTCGTTCAAATTTATATGATTAGTAAGTTATATGATTTAATGGTAATATTTGCTTGTCAGCGCTATCCCTACTTGTACCCGTCCTCGGATGGGTGGTCATTTTCGAGTGTAACGTAAGCAACGTCTAATAAGATTCTTATAGGAAATTAGGATGTTATAGGAACCTAGGTATAGGTATATTTTGAATGCTATTTTGATAACATTGATTTATGGTTGAATTGATGACATTTGTGTTTAATAAAGTTCTAAGAGATTTCATTGATAGATAAGCGTAATATGAGAAGCTTTATGTATGTCTTAGATAGAAATTAGACCTAGGTTATTTGTCAAATACTGATTTGTTTAGATTTGTCATAATTGTGGTAATTATATGGTTATTTCGTATCAGATTAGGTATATAATGGTAGATATAACGTTATTGTATATACGTTCATATAATAAAGTACTTATTTGAAGTGATAAATGACGTAATATGGTTAGATATTTTCTCGTTCAATAACTATGTAATTATAGGGTTTATTGTTATGGTTTATTGATAATAATGTGTAAATTGCTTTCTTTTATTGAAATGTAATAGTTATTTTCATGGTGTTTTACGTATTTGAAGAGAATAACGAGAAAACCTTTGTTGTTGTATATGTTCCTAATTGGTAGTTATATCTTGTTTGATTATGTTAAAAACTAATTGTAATTAGAATGTTTGCATATTTTAATAATGTAAAATAATAAAATTATGTTTATAATCGTTTCGCCTTAGGTACAATATTAGGTTAAGTAAGTAGTCTGCCGGCGCAAACGGTGTTTTGAGATAGTCTTTGTTCAAGAAAGTTTTTGGTATTTAATTTTATCAAATTGATATTTATGTAAACATATAGGAATCGTTTCGCTCTATTATTTGAATATAATATTGTAATATTTTTGATTAATAGTTTGAAAGATAATTCGATGTAAAGTTAGAATCCAAGTAAAAGTTAAGTGTAATGCAAATTGCACAAACGCGCCAGCCAATCAGAGCGCTGGAATTATTTAGGGCGAAATTTGTATAAAAGGCGCACGCCGAGCTACGGAAGTCGTATGCCTCGCCAATCTTTGCCCACGCCAAACCCTCCCTCCTGCACAAACTGCAGGTAGTTCAAAACCTCTTTTGCCGCAGGGCCACAAACGCACCGTGGTACGTGCGTAACGCGGACTTGCATAGAGATCTTGAACTGCCTACAGTACAACAACACCTCAAAACACTCTCTGAAGCGTTCTTCAAACGCTCCGAAACCCATCCCAATCCACTAGTTCGTGATTCAGTCTCATATACTACTCCTGTCTTAGATTCGAAGTTCAAAGTCGCTAGGGCTAGGAATGCGCAAACGTACTCATCCACCAGACTGTCAGCCGATCTCGAAGCCCTTCTGGCCGCAAATTCTAATTCTAACGTAAATTCTAATTCTAACGTAAATCCTAATTCTAACGTAAATGCGAATTAATTCAATTTTATTTAGCAATTTTTAATTTTTTTAATTTTTTAATTATTTGATTTTCATTTTGAGCACCTTCAGTGCTATGTATTAACCTTCGGTGCTTTGAGCACCTTCAGTGCTATGTAATCCCAGCGAGTGTCCCCTTCTGGGCCCCGCTAGCGCGGCCTCTTTCTCTAATTGGCCGTCGCTCAGATGAAGGCTGAGTGGCAAAAATGCACGAGCCGACAGGGGGTTTTTAGTGGGTATGGTCCTGGTAGGCGTCGGGACGAGTCCCACATAACTCTGGAATCGCGCCAGAGTATGCGTCAGGGCATTTTTATCCTCCTGCCCTTCCCGCGGAGGGGAACAAAAAAAAAAAAAACTACGGAAGTCGCCATTCTCGCTCCGATCGCCACGCGGTGCGGACATGCAAGACCCCGTTCTCCGTTGATCGGTCCCTTCCCGATATTCCGTGGCGCTCAGTCTACTGACGTCACAGTTTAGCGTGTTGGTTCCGTGCTACGGTTTTCAAGGTTTTTCTACTCCCTCTGAGTGCTATCGAAGTGCGATTTTTCTTTGCGACTAAGCCCCTTAGTCTTCAAAGTGCTGTGCTAAGTTGTGTTGTGCTTGTGCTGAGTGCAGTGTTGTGCCCAGCGTAAGTAGTCTGGTTTCAGTACAAAGGATACTTAACGGTGACAACGAATTTGTACTGAACCAGTCCTTTTATTTTTATTTTATTTCTCTTCTCTATTTTATTTATTTTTCTTCTATTTTTCATATTTATTTTTATCATATCTGTGTGTTTTCGTGTGTATCTGTCCTTTCTGTCGGTAAAGGTTGACCCTAACGCGGTCAACTCTTTACCTGCGTACCCTTTTTTTAGGTTTCTAGGTAGCCGCCTTCGTCGTACTAGTGTTAGTTTTAAGTTTTCCTCCCCAGCCCCCCTACCGCTGGTAGGGAGGTTAGCCGCTAGGATTTTGCTAGGTTTTTAGGAACTAGGCATTTTTTATTATACTTATATTTATACATATTGTCCCAACCCTCCCTAATAGATCCGCTAAGCGTTATTAACGCGTTCACCCAGGCGCTTGCTGCGGCAGGCGTCTCCATCCCGAAAGACATCATAACGCAGGCCTTGCAGGCATCAATCGCGTCCCCGGCCCCTCAGGCCCCAACTCCAGCCCCTCAGGCCTCCAACGCCCAGACCCCTCAGGTCTACAGCTCTCCCGCGTCTCCCGTTCCATCCGATATGGACTGCGCGTCGGTCTCATCCTCGCGATCATCTCGTAGGAAGCGTACCACTCCCGGGAGCGATTCAGACTCCGCCGCGTCCGAAGCTTCGTCGGTCGCCGCCACCTTAACCGGCTCTCCTGAGCCCGCGTTCCAACTAGTTAGCAAACGCTCTAAGAAGCGTTCGAAAAAAACCGCGGTGTTTTCAACACCCGAGCCAACCCCGGTGTCTTCTACACCCGCCCCCGCGCCGCTCATGTCACTCGAAGTGACCGCGTCTCCGTCGGTCCCGTCTAAGCCAGCGACGCGCTGCGCTCCCGTCCCATCGAAGCCTCAGCTCCCTCCGCCCGTCTTCCTCCGCGATAAAGCGCGCTGGACCGCGGTTTCTAACCTGTGCAAAGAGCACAAAATCAATTACCTCAAGGCAAATAACGCAGGCGACACTATAAAAATCCAAGTCGCGACTATCGACGACTTCCGCGCGATCACTCGTTTACTTTCGCTTAAACAAATCGCGTACCACACTTACGCCCTCCCGGAGGAGCGTAAGATCCGCGCAGTGCTACGGGGCGTCCCTTTTGAACTCAGTAATGAAGACATTCTCGAGGACCTTAAGTCCCAGGGCTTCCCGGCTGTAGCAGTGCACAAGATGCACTCTAACCGCGGTAGGCGCTTTCCGCTAGCTTTAGTTATCTTGTCGAATACTCCCAACTCGAGGGAGATCTTTAGAGAGGCTAGCACAATTTGCGGACTCTCAAATATCTCTGCCGAGCGTCCCAACCCCCGCGGTCACCCTGGGCAGTGCCACCGCTGCCAGCTCTACGGCCACGCAGCTGCTAAATGCTCAGCTCCCCCCAGGTGCGTTAAGTGCCTGGATCCACATATTACGAAGGAGTGCACTCGCACTCCCGAATCCACTTCCCCCCCTGCCTGTGTGCTGTGCGGCCAGTCCGGTCACACAGCTAACTACAGGGGTTGCCCGCGCGCTCCGTGCTCCACCGCCAAGAGGGTCGCGCCTAAACCGGCGCCGCCGCTCACTCCCGCTAACTTCCCGCCGCTGCGCAACCGGGGTCCCCCGGAAGCAAAGCCCGTTCAGCCGACGCCTACTCCGGCTCTGTCTTGGAGGCAGCGTACGGCTGTCCCGCCTGCACCTTCCCGACCCATCCCAGCTCCCGCAGCTTCCGTAGGGCCGCGTCCTGCTTTGCCATCTTCACCTCAGTCGTCGCTGGCTGAGGACATGAAGACCGTGTTCGACGTCATTCAAAACGTCGACATTACGGAAATTTCTGTTCTCGCACGCAAACTGCGAGCCGCCCGCTCTCCTCAAGAGCGTTTATTTGCGTTAGCCGAACACCACTCGCTTCTAAGTTCGTTATAAATTTTATTTTCTTTTTTTGTATAAATTCGTAAATAAGCAATATAATGTCTAGACCCGTATATCCCGCGCCCGGTCGTATCAAACCCAAGGGCTTATCCCTAGTTTCTTTTAACGTTCGTAGCCTTAATACTAACCTTCCTGAGCTCAAACTGTTCCTTCAGAACAACGAGCCAGACTTATTGCTTCTTCAAGAGACGTGGCTAACTCCAAACCGCTCCAGGGGATTCGCTATACCTAAGTACGCGTTTATTCGTAACGACAGGCCCAACTCCGACGGTTTCGGCGGCACTGCTATCTATTACAAAAGAGGATTCCATTGCTGCCCTCTCCCTACCCCTCCTCTCCTCAACATGGAAGCCACTGTGTGTAGATTGGCTATGACTGGTCATCCGACCATCATCATAGCTTCAGTCTACATACCTAGTGGTACCAGACCAATCCGCAGCGACTTTGAGGCCATTCTCGCCCTCGGCCATTCAGTCATTATGTTCGGAGACTTTAACTCCAAACATACTGACTGGACGTGCCTATCAACCAACACCAGCGGTATCGCTCTCCTCGCCATCACAAATTCACTTGACTTAGATGTCATCTCCCCCATCACTCCCACCCACTATCCCGACAACCCGAACCACTCTCCTGATATCCTCGATTTTGCAATAATCAAGCGAATCAACCTCGACTTCAGGTCTATCGAACCTCTCGATGACCTAGGTTCTGACCATCGCCCCGTCTCCCTCGTGCTAGGACCGCCGAACGATAACGTCTCATCTCCTAAGACCTTTACCAACTGGAAAGGCTTTAAAAATACGTTAGTTTCAGCCCTAGAGGCTCCGAACTCTCCACTCGCGATCTCTCCCGAACAATTAGATAGCCCGAATAAAATTGATTCATTAGTAAATTCTCTCACTGATGCTATCAACTCAGCCATCAGTGACAATGAAAAGGTTGCTAAGCAAGGCAAACCCACGCTTCCCTTAGCCGTTAGCAATCTTATTAAAGCTAAGAACGCGGCTCTCCGGAGAGCCAAGAAATATCCCACGCCCGCCTATAGAACAGCTGCGAATCAGCTTCAACGTAAAGTTAGGTCTTGCCTCGCGGAACTCCGAGACGCTCAGATGAACGATCTCATGGCGAATATCTCTCCGTCCCACCAAGCGTACTATAGCATGGCCCGAGCCTTACGCGTAGACACCGCCTCTCACGTTCCTCCTCTCACTCGTCCCGATGGCACTACTGCCTTTGAAGTCGAAGAGAAAGCCGAATGCTTCGCTGACAGCATTGCCGCACAATGCTCGCCCAGCACGCAACCTGCTGATCCCTCACATATCCAGGCGGTGGAGGACGAAGTCCTTCGCAGGGACTCTCTCCCCATCACCGCCGACCCTGTCACAGTCTCTAATGACGAAATCTTGCTTCTCATTAGAAATCAAAAGTCCAAAAAGGCTCCGGGTGCGGATGCAATTTCCAACCATGCACTTAAGCACCTACCTCACCAGATGCTTACCTTGTTAGCTATCATTTTCAATGCCTGCTTCGACCATAGCTACTTTCCAAAAGCTTGGAAAGAAGTGACATTCATAGGCATTCCCAAGCCGGGCAAACCTCTGAACGTCCCGGCTAATCACAGACCCATCAGCCTCCTCAAGGCAATGTCTAAACTTCTCGAGTCATACTCTCTCGAATGCGGAACCATCTGTTTCCAACGGATGGCGATCCTCTCATTATTCCCCATCAGTTCGGCTTTCGCGCGAAACACTCCTGCCCTCAGCAAGTCCATCGAATCGTCGAGTATATACTTGACGGTTTCTATCCGCGTCGTTATAAAACAGTCGCGGTTTTCTTTGACGTAGCCAAGGCTTTCGATAAAGTCTGGCACAGCGGTCTCGTTTTTAAACTCTACAAGATAGGCTTACCGGATCGCCTAGTCAGTTTAATAGCGTCGTTTCTCAAAGACCGTACGTTTCGATTTAAACACGAAGGCACGCTTTCTGCGCCTCGTCCCATAAAGGCTGGAGTCCCTCAAGGCTCAGTCCTCGCCCCTCTGCTGTACACCGTGTACACCAACGACATTCCCATCCCGCCGAAAGGCGTCGAACTCGCCCTCTTTGCCGACGACACCGCACTCTATACCAAAGGCCACAGTGTTCGGCACCTTGTTACCAGACTCCAAAAGGCCGTAAACGCCCTTGGTGTATGGTTCCAAAAATGGCGCATCGATGTGAACCCTGAAAAGAGTTCTGCGATGCGCTTCGACCACAAACGCCGTCGTCCCGCTGGCGATCCCCACGTTCGAATGTTAGGCATTCCCATCCCCTGGAAGCGCAGTACTAAATACTTAGGCGTCACATTAGATCCGACGCTTTCTTTCAAGCCACACGTCGAAAGAGTTTCGAAACTCGCTCGTCACTACTAAGGGCGCCTAAATAGCATGTTAGGTAGAAAAAGTAAAATGTCTTTCAGAAACAAACGTACACTTTACAAGGTCTGCGTTAGACCCGTCATGACGTATGCCTCGCCAATCTTTGCCCACGCCAAACCCTCCCTCCTGCACAAACTGCAGGTAGTTCAAAACCTCTTTTGCCGCAGGGCCACAAACGCACCGTGGTACGTGCGTAACGCGGACTTGCATAGAGATCTTGAACTGCCTACAGTACAACAACACCTCAAAACACTCTCTGAAGCGTTCTTCAAACGCTCCGAAACCCATCCCAATCCACTAGTTCGTGATTCAGTCTCATATACTACTCCTGTCTTAGATTCGAAGTTCAAAGTCGCTAGGCCTAGGAATGCGCAAGCGTACTCATCCACCAGACTGTCCGCCGATCTCGAAGCCCTTCTGGCCGCAAATTCTAATTCTAACGTAAATTCTAATTCTAACGTAAATCCTAATTCTAACGCAAATGCGAATTAATCCAATTTTATTTTGCAATTTGAAATTTTTTAATTATTTGATTTTCATTTTGAGATCTATGCTATGTATTCACCTTCAGTGCTTTGAGCACCTTCAGTGCTATGTAATCCCAGCGGGTGACCCCTTCTGAGCCCCGCTAGCGCGGCCTCTTTCTCCAATTGGCCGTCGCTCAGATGAAGGCTGAGTGGCAAAAATGCACGAGCCGACAGGGGGTTTTTAGTGGGTATGGTTCTGGTAGGCGTCGGAACGAGTCCCACATAACTCTGGAATCGCGCCAGAGTATGCGTGAGGGCATTTTTATCCTCCTGCCCTTCCCGCGGAGGGGAACAAAAAAAAAACTACGGAAGTCAGTTCGGTGCCCACAAGTGAAGAAAGAACAACTAATAAGAAGAAAGAAAAGTCTAATAAGAAGAAAAGTTCAGAAGGTTCCAGTTAGAAGAAAGAAAGTGCTGTTCGGTGAATCCGGAGGCCAGTGAAGAGGTCTGAAGAAAGAAGCTGAACTCCAGGAACAATTGCGGTTCACAGGGTTGTTTATAAGGTTTATTTGTAACCGCAATAAACGTTCCTACTTTGAAGACGTGTTGTTTTCACTACGCTCCAACCTGCACTCGATCAAGTCGGGTGTCACTCCGTGGTTCGTCGTGGTGTCTTCGGGGCTTCGAAGGGTATCTTCCCAGCCGGTGCAAATAAAATTGGTATAGACTGTGTCCGGGATCCTAACCTGGTCCTGCTTCGAGTTAGACATTGGGTCCTAACAGTCTCCTGGTCTTTCGCGAAGTCGGACTCGGGGCTGATTTTGTATATCGGTTTCCCCCAAAAGCACAAAAATAGTCGTACGACGGCCAATTGAATTTTAAAACGTAACTTTTATTCTACTACACGTACTTAAACGAGTACGTGCTTACTGCCCAACGCTCAGTCAGGCGAGGTTTGCGTCACGTAGGCACAGCGAATGTTCTCGCAAAACCGGCGCTCACGCCAATTTAGGCTCCGCTCACAAAATTCCTAAGTGAGTTAGAGTTCGCGCGTCAAGGTAGTGAACCATTGGGTTAATTTTGTTTGCGCAATTGAGTAGTTATAATTATATTAAGTATAACTATATGATTGTTTAGATGAATTGTTATTTCTTTACTAAAACACTAATTAATTATTAGATAAGGAACGCGTAATGTTACAACAGGCTTTGCTTCCGGGGGAGCCTGGTTGCGCAGCGGCGGGAAGTTGGAGGGAGTGAGAGGTGGCGCCGGTTTAGTCGCGGCCCTCTTTGCGGAGGAGCGCGAAGCACGCGTAAAACCCCTGTAGTTAGCTGTGTGGCCGGACTGGCCGCACAGTTGGTTGCGTGGCCGTAAAGCTGGTGACGGTGGCATTGCCCAGGGTGTCCGCAAAGTCCGCAGATTGTGCGATCCTCTTTGAAGATGTCCCTCGAGCTGGGAGTGTTGGACAGGATGACTAACGCGAGTGGGAAACGTCTACCGCGGTTGGAGTGCATCTTGTGCACGGCTTCAGCCGGGAAGCCCTGGGGGCTTAAGGTCCTCGAGAATGTCGTTGTTACCGAGTTCGAATGGAAGCCCCGTAGTACTGCGCGGATCTTACTTATGATCTTACTCGATTTTAATGGATTGCATCGATGCAGGGAGTTTTATAAGAACGGTAGGACCGGCCGCGCGCGCGTGCGCGGCGTTCTATTGTTCCCGATACGTTCCTGATTTGTACGCACAGCATTTCTCTTCTGTATTGTAATTATTGTAAATGTACTGTAAATAATTTGTACATACATAAAGAGCACCTTCTGATATTAAAAAACAATACCATCTTGAACCGGTTTCAATACACATTGTCACGTAATAAGACATTGTTACGTAGTTTTTTTGGAATAAAAGTTTTTATTCCAAAAAATCTCAAGGACATGAGTTAGTCGGAAGGGTCGCCGCGAAGGCATCCATGGTGAAGGCGCTTAGGCGCTCGCAGGGTCAATGATCGTTGATCGTTGAATGAATCGTTCATCCAGTACACCGAACAGGCTGTTTGCAATATAACCCACGCCGTTGACAAGTCCTCGTCTGAGGCGCCGGGGTTCCCCCGTGAACTGCTGAGTTAGTAAAAGTTGGTTGTAACATAGTAGTTCCTGGTACTCGTGCTTAAGTTGTAGTAAGATCATATCGCAACCATTGTTGTTGATATCAAATGTTTTTTCTAGAATTTTAAATATTTTGTTGTATGCTGCGTCTCCTTGCCAATATGGTAACATGTCATGGTACACTACCAGGGTCCATTTATCTCTTACCAATTGCATCTTTGATAATGGGTCGAAATAAAGGGACTGATTGAAAGGGATTGATGTAATATTATAAGGGCTCGGCAAGGCGTAAGTGTGCAAAGTAAGGTTAACAACGTAAATAGATAGGACTGAAGAGTTGTTTTTTACTTCTGTTTGTTTTGCTGATTGCTGTTTTTGTTTGTCAATGCCAGGTGTTAATGGTTGTTGCTTGCTGCTGCTTGTTGATGAGGCACTAGGTGAATTCTGGGAGTTCATTGCAATAGGCAAAACAGATATTTTAGTAATAGGCCGCTTGATGATGCCGTTTTTGGTTTTAAGGCTCACGACGCGAACCAAGCCGTCGCTGCCGGGATGTACTTCTAAAATTCTTCCCATAGGCCACTTCCCTGGTATGCTGACGTCATGAATAACTGCAACGTCACCGATTTTTATGTTATTTTCTGCTTTCAACCATTTATCTCTTGTTGTTAATTGTGTTAAATATTCTAATTTCCATCTTTTCCATAAATCTTCATTTAATTTCCTTATAATTTCCCATCTTGTTCTGGCGTCTTCTTCGGTGGCTATGACAGTTAATCCTGCGTGTCCAGTTAGGAAGTGAGTGGGAGTTAGCACGTCCAAGTCCTCGACGTCATCTGTTAATGCACATAAAGATCTTGAGTTTAAACACGCTTCGATATGAGTTAAAAGCGTGGAGAACTCTTCGAATGTTAGTTTTTGCGATTCGAGAACCACTGACTAAACTATTCATAATAAGAGCGTCTGTTTGGAAGTTAAAATTATTATACATAGATTGTCCTGTTATTGTTATAAGACCCTTGTAATTATTTTGCTTTTCTCCGACTTCGAAAATAGAGCCTTTGCACCTACGCCGCCACAATTTTAGCAATTGTGCATCGTGTTCTGTAATTAATGAAATCTGAGAACCCTGATCTATTAGCGCACGCATGACATGTTGAGAACCGTCGACCGCAGTAACTTTGATATTCGCTGTTGCTAATACGATTTCCGAAGCTTCATCAATCGACACGTGACTTGTACCTATCACGTTGTCTTGGCTGTTTGAGGTCGCTGTGGAAGTGCTAGGTACAATAAAATTATGCTGAGCATATGCATCGTGCAATAAACTATTGTGATATTGAAAAACATTTGCTTTTATGCTTAAACAAACAGTTTTTGCATAATTTCAATTTCGAAATTGTCTGCAATTTTATGTCCGGTGTCATTTGTAAAAACATGTCGCAATGACATATTCGGTGTTCTTTCAAACAAAGTGGACATTTGATATTAGTTGATATATGCATTGATTTTGGTTTGAAATTATTGGAATTGAAATTAGGTTGTTTGTTATAATTATGCTTTCTTGCTTGAATATTATGTTGACCTGAATTAATTACATTGGCTTTAGGTAAATTGGTTTCTGTTTCCGGCGAGACGATTCTAGGTTAGTGAATTTTTGTTCTAGAAAACTCATTAATTCTCGCAGTACAGGTAGATCCTTAGGATTGCTGACGGACTCTACGTAATCTGATAATTATTGAGAATCTAATTTTTGCTGCAAAATATGAACTATGATGGGGTCCCAAGTACTAATGTCAATGTCCAGGTTCCTAATTCCATTGAGCGCTTCAGTTACAGTGTCGTGCATTTTCTTAATATAATGATACGCTTGTTGTTGCATAACAGGCAAACTCATTATCAAATTAATGTAGGTAGAAAATATTGCTTATTTATTATTGTACCTATTGTTCAAAATATCCCAACATATGCTATAATTATCTGTGCTAATAGGTAGATGGCGAATCAGAGTTTCTGGTTCTCCTTTGACTTTGCTCTTAAGATATTGCATCTTTTGGGCTCCTGAGAGCGATGGATTCGTATGAATAGTCTCGACAAAGAGATTTTTAAAGGATACCCGTTTGCTGACAACTACCCGTGAATATAGGAATATCCATTTGCGGCGTAGTTTGCTGTCTATGCGCTGCTGACCATTATCTTGCTCTTCCATAGTAACCTCTATTTCCCAATGAAGTGCATCGATTGTTGACCACCGAGAATGGAGAGTTTTTAAGGAATATTCATATTCTCACTTCTCAGAGATGCTATCCATGTCAATGTTGTTGACTGTTCTTGAAAATGCTTTAAAATTAATGGTTTGCTTTTTGAGAAGTTCTAGAAGGTTGATCTTTACAGTTGCTGACTTTTCTTTGTTCAAATACGGTTGAATGCTAGGGTCTTTATGCTGATTCTCTTGTATTGGTGTTAACAAAGTTGGTTCAACACTCTTGCTTTTTTCAACAGCTGGACTTTGAAGTTGTGACGAAGAACCTTTCGACATTGTCGGCACATGTAGGTTGCTGGCCCCTGCTTCCGGAATTTGTTGTTTTAAATACCTTTTACTTTCTTTTATGTACGATTTCGTGGACTCATATAAACGGCTAGCTAATTCGTATTCCGAGTTAATTATTTATGGATGTTCTTTTATTTCGTCATACTGGCACAGTTGGATATGGTTATTTTCAAACTCAGACCACAAATTCTCGAGCGTAGATAACCTCTTTTTAAAGTAATCCGGAGACGACTTCCTCTCAAAACTATCCTTTTTTAAATTAATGAAAAGACGATTAAAAGCGTCATGGGTTGTCCTTTGATTTTCAATAAGGTTATCTAACTCCATCACGCTTAGTAAAATAGAAAGCTCTTACTTGATAACTGCTACTACTGCTGCTAGGAGGATGGGTTTCCTCTCGATTTGAGAGCTGCTAACGAAGGCAATAAGCCCTCAAGGTAGCCGCTCGTTGAAGGCAAGTAGCCTTCAAGGTTTCTGCTTAATGGACACGAAGGTCCCCAAGGTATGCTGGTTGAAGGCAAGTAGCCCTCAAGGTATCTGCTTAATGGAGACGAAGGTCCCCAAGGTATGCTGGTCCAGGCTTCCCTTAGGTAACCCGGTGTGACTTCGAACGTCAAAAAAACGTCAGTGTGTCTTTAACGGAAGTCAAATCGACTACACTATCATTTGATTCGAAATTTCTAGTTCACAACCGCACTGCACAAACACGTTCACCACCAAGTGGTGTGGTTTCCACGCGCGCGATGAAAAGTCCCGCAAGCTCAAAGGACCAATATGTTCGGACTGGTGCCGAACTCTATTGACTGCTAGGAACAAAACGATAAAACCCGCTTTAAACGAGTGTATTCACCGAATGCTAATTTAACACTGAATTAATATTAAATGTTAAATGCTGATTATCAATAAGTTAGGTTTAGTACCTAGTAGTTAAATGCTGATTCGGTAGTGTTTGGTTGCAAACCGAACAGGCAGCTTCAGAGTTACTTGCAGAAGACTGGAGATGTTATCGGTAGGATGGCTTGACATAGACTGGAGATGTTATCGGCAGGACGGCTTGAAATAGACTGCCGTTCTAAGTTTTTTTTTGCTGCCGCAGCACCCTCGCGGGCGGGAGGTGGAAGATGCGTCATGCATACCGCCGCAGGCAACCGACTTCCGCGACGGTGATGTGGGACTCACCAGAGTGGCACCTACCCACTAAAAACGGCTGTAGAATGGGAATGCTGTCAGCCTTAATCGGAGCGACACCCGGGTAGGGAGGTGGGTGCGCAAAAACTAGGCCAGCAATCGGCTTATATAGTCGAGATGGCATTCCTTTGGAAACGCAATTTGAAATTTTGAATTTAATCTTATTGGCCAGGAATCAAGTATATTTTCTTACAATAGTTTTGTAAGAGGCTTAGCTTGTTTGGCAGCCTCCATTGCTGTCATAAAAAAATCGAATTGACATGATTGTCAATAAAGTAAACAATATATTTAGAAAAATTAAGAAAATCCAAAAATACCAATAAAGAAGAATATTTTATAATAAAAGGACCATAAAAGATGTAAGTTTTACAACATCGACCTGAAAACTTTCTGCCAAAACATCTACACTGACGTATAAATGTGATAGATCGCTTTGTCTTGCCATATAAATCAAGATAGATCAATTTGGTGGAAAAAATATCGGTATGAGGACCGAGCAACATTATGCACGTATTTAAAGTTATGCAACATAATATTGATATGTGATATCAGAGACTAGTAAATAACTATAGACTGACCACCTCCATACAAAAATTCGTGACTCGGAAAAAGCTCAAAATCCAAGCTAATACTAGATGTCGCTCTCAAATAGCTTGGAACAACCTTGTCGTCTTTAATTTTTATATGAATTATTGACGAGAAACGTAATGCAAAATATTTGTTTGTATATTAATACGTACTAAAACTGCTAGATGGCGTTGTCAAATAACCTGAAACCTTAGCAAGTAAATAGTTGAGTTCTTTCCAGGCCCTCAATAAGCTTTTGATTTCAGTACTTTACGCAAAAAATGACTATACCTTAATTTTTATAACATTTTATAATAATTACTAAAAAGAAAATCAGAACCAAATTATGTATATAAATATATAAAAGACATAAAAGCAAATCAAAGAATATGTAACTGCGTGCATCTTTACCGATAGAGACAAGGTTCTCGAACTATAGGTGAATCATTATGGAAAAAGAAATACTTGAGGGAATCTATGATTTAAAATAGATGACATAGATATTCAGTTGTATTAATTACTTTAAAAAGTGTCAAAATCATAACATATTAAATAATATCACAAAAAATATATTTATGTCATCTTTATAGTCAAATATTTTATTTTGTGCTTTTTATTTGTTTGGATTTATGTGCGAAATTATTTTCTTTGATCGGCACGAGTCACAGTAGGCGAGCAGAAAAATTGTGAATTCAAAGAAATGCAGGGAAAAGTTACAAAACAAACACACGGCCAAGAATTCAAATTGTCAAACAAATAAAATGTTGTCATAAAAAGAACAAAAAAAGTTGATTTAAGTTATAAGTGTCTAAATACAATATTTACAAAATATTTCAAAATCCATCCAGCAAGAAAATATTTTTTTAACTACTGCAAAATAGTTATGAGTTATATGCATTATAAATAAAAATTATGCACTTATTAAGACATAATTTTTATCGATATCAAGAAATAAATTAAAATATAAGAAACCTATTAATTAAATGCACCGAAATTCGTTTTATTATGTTAAGGCAGATAAGAACAAACTGTGAAGATGAATGCTATATTTTTGTGGGAAAAATTATATACTGGCAATACAGTAATCCAGTAACACTACAAATAATATCCGGGGTGGTGTAAAGATTTCTATTACCGAATTATAAGAGCGGCAACATAGCATCAAATAATATAATGCACTAGCTGGCAACGTCTGTTGTCGCCTGATACCTACGGATAGTACTTGCAATGAAATATCAAATGATTTTGTAAACAGCTCCATCTTAAGTTTTTTTACGAATTATTTTTACTAAATTTAAATAACTTGTAAATCTAATACAACTAACGCCATCTCTCTATCTTAAAAACAACTATTTTTCAAGTCACAAAATTTTGTTAGACATGGTTAGTCTATAGTTATTTACTAGTCTCTGGTGATATGATAACTTTGAACCATTCAATATTATCCAAAGAACTTCGATTTTGAACGTACTCGAAACTTTATTAGTTTCACACAACATTTAACATCAAAAACCGATAACGATTTCACAATATTAATTACATAAAACTTTACAGTAAGTTTAATATTTTAATCACGATTTCAAGCACAAAACACCTCCAACAACTTCACTAAGGAATGGCGGGTATTTTACAATATTATAACATTGAGAGTTTTTTTACTTCGTTCTTTTTTTTCTTCGTTTTTTTTTACTGGATCCGTTAAGATCCATGAACACCCAATTTCAACCATTCAATCATTCATTTAGTTTATCATCATTCATTCATTCATAGATTTAAAAAGACTGAGAAGATTGTATGAATACTTGTTTCAGTCATTAATTAGATTATTCAAGTAATTAGCCATACCACCATTCTACTATGCAATCATTCATTCATTCATACATTTTAGGAAATACAAATATAAAAAGACAGTTGATTATTTAAAAACTTATATCATTCAATAATTTTAACAAAAACAAATATTATATACCTAATTATCCTTAATTCAAGTACTCATTTAACATTACCATCATTCTACTATTCGAGCGTTCGTTAAACTAATACATGAAAAAATATAATAATATATAAGATATTCTATTGAATGGAATTGTTTCAATCTTTAATCAGATTATTGCTTATATCTATTGTAAAATTTTTTTTACCATTTTTAATCATTTTTTATCATAATTTATTTACAGATTTACATAGGTATTCGCTTTATCCATGTATTATCAAAAGTTTCTTTGTTAATGAATAATTTCGGACAATACAGAAGTTTGGATAATTAGTATTTGGAACGAAATTATGTGATAAGTACCTATGTTAATATGAATGATATATTTGAAAATGTTGAGTAAAGATAAACCATAAAGTCTTTATTACTATATTTTATTTAAGACATACCTATATAAGATACTTTTTCAGCAATTCGTCCATAAAAACATTTTTCACTACATGTTGAACACATAATTCGGCGTCACAATCACAAAGCGAACTTTTAGTATCGAGAAAATTTTCCGCATCGTAAACTTCAACTCAATCCTTATCACTTTAGCCCCACGAGTGGGTTTCTTTACATAAGTAAATGCCGTTCAGCTGCTTATTGGGGGCTCCAAATTTAATTGCCTTTAATTTTTCTGTCCTGCTACTGCGTTCATAGGAATGAAGTTGAATAAATCGTTTTCGGAATCCTGGAAATAAAAACATTACCTTTAAATTCAATAAATACCCAAGTAAAACTGGAGTATTTAATAAAGAAATGAGAGTCATATTAAACTGCAAACTAAGTATTGCATCTTTTGCATACCGCGTTATCGGTAGTATCTAGTTATCAGAATAACACCTTTAATTAAAGCGTCTCGGTTTTCTGTGCAAAATATATTTTTATAAATACATGTGTTAAAAAAGTTGTTAAGTAGATATTGATTAATCAGTTAGTGTTAACCATTTAAAAACGTTTATCAAAGAAACATTTTAATACAAAAATATTTCTAAATACTTACCTACATACTTTTTATTTGAATAAGAGAGGTTGAATAAGAAAGGTCCAGTAACTTTTCAGAATAACTTTAATTGTGATATTAATGCTTGAAATTTTATGATAATTATTATGTATATATTTATCTTAAAATTAGAAAATAATCTAATTCGTAATAAAAATTAATTCAAATCTACTTTCTTTAAAATCAATATTAACAAAGCGGGCAAAAATATTTTTTATTATAATTTATAAAAGCCAACAAACGAATACTTTATTCAAGTGATAGCAAGTGGCCTCCAGACCCGTGGACCCAGATTAAACAATTTATCGAACAAAATCATAACAATTTATTGAAAAAAATAGTTTTATAAACTTGGGTAAGAAAATTTGCAAAGAGTCCAAAATTGTAATGTTGGCATAGCTTTAACCCTGAAGAGTTCTATGTGAAGATTATAATGTAAAGGATTTTGGATGTTATAAAGTTTTGATAAAACTATTGAGCAAACCCGAGTGGAAATTTAGTATCACACCTCCCAAGTCGAGTTGAAGTTGAAACCTTTGATGCAGCATTTTTCTAAATTTGTTTGTGTGTGTGTGTGTGCGTAACACCTAGATGTCATATCCGTATATGCAAAATTTGTACTATTTAAGAAGCTATCTACTAAAGCTAGACCACAAACCACTTCACCGCAACCCAGTGACACCATCCAGTTCCCGAAATCAAAGGAAATTAAATCATAAAAATGTAAGTTACCTTTATATTAATATAAATATATTATTATAATTGGTTCATTCAATCACTTTATTTAAAAATCAGTAAAATTTAATATAGGTATCTATCTATTACACCACTTTTAATAAAGTTATTGATTGAATCATTCATTTATTCATCCATTCGTTTAATCTTTTATTTAGCTAATCATTTAATCAATTGATCATTCATTCATCGTTTCAATTTTTCACCATCTGTGTGTTTTGTAAAATAGCCATATATAAATTCAATTATTATTTGAATGATTAAAGGTGTGTGGGTTTGATTAATCTATACACAATTTCGTATAGATTGATTACTTTGTTAATAACTCTACAATGCCATTAGATTTATTTCTTTTAAATGTTTATTTCCTTTGACCTACTTTTCTCTCAATCTACAATAATACGCATTTAAAAGTTTATCAGTTACCATCCCGATTTCCATTGTGTGTATTTCAAATATGTAAAGGAATTTACTTTTATATCTCATTCTTTCAACATTTTTTTGTTTGTTTTCAAAGGTCGACGAAACTTGCAGACCAGCTTTTCTTGTCTGAGGAAGACTCCGGAATGGAAATCGCAGCAAAAAAAAGGTGTGATAAAAAGAAACGCAAGCCATCGCCAGGGTCCTCTGAGTGCCAGCCATCAACCAGCAAGAAATGTTCCTGTTCGGTAGTGATTCCGAAACGGAGCAGTTAGCGTCAGCTGGTAAAAAAGTTCCATCAATCTACTCATACATAATACGTAGATTGGCTAATGGTTTTTCAAGGCAGATGGACGAGAAAAAGACTGGCAGTTCGTTGAGTTAAAAGTATATCATTGTAGTGATATTGAGTTAGTTCCACCAGTGAATAGATGGCGCCACACTATCGCGACTGAAAAATAAATGTGATACGGATTCGGAGTCGTGTTAGAAAGGAGTTTAAAAACTGTCCTCCTACTTTTATAAACTCTTATCAAATATAAACTAACTAATAAAACCATCTTTTTAAAATTAACTAAATTAATCAACTTACTGATATAATGAATGTTTAATTATTTATTACCCAGATCACTACTTCGTAATCGCCATTATGACTTTTTTGCATACCTATTTTTACGCAATAAATCCTAAATAATTATGTCTTATTGATTTTTTTGTATTTTTTCCAGTTAAGGCTCCGGTTAATTCAACACCAAGCACTTACCATTGCGATAAATGTAACGTTGAGATCCCAGATCATGAATACCTATACCATAAGAGAACTAATATTCATAAATCTAATTGTTTGATAAAGTCTGAGTTTGCGAATGTTGATATTATTGCTACAGCATTCAAAAACAGAATAATCGCTTATCGCTTGAATCCATCTCAAGAAGTTGAGTACTCATTAATAGAGACCTTCTTATATTTTAAAAATTATTGAAATATCTTTAATGAAACATAAATGTATCAAAGTCAAGTTCGAGTTGTTTGCTTACTTTGTGTTGCCCATATCGGGTGAGCAGCATCTGAAGTCCTTTAATACTAAATAACTTTAATACCAAAGTACTAATTGCGAAATGTTGTATTCAAATATAAGAGAGATTTAAAAAATAAAATAATCCGAATTTGAGCATTGCCAATCTGGATGGACTTTTAGTCCGGATCACTGTTTGCCCTACCTGCTAAAATTAAAACTACAAAAGCTGTTGAAACATACAAAACAATGATGATTACTGTTATTTGTGGAGCACAGCTGCATCATCATTTCTTGTTAAAAATAATGCTTGTAGAACAAGCTTATATCCGAATTCAAATGCTATGTTTAATGTAGAAGGGAAGTCCTTTCCACCGTCGAATAAAGATATAGCGTTGTTTGAAAAACAAAATTGTGAAATGAGTATAAATGTTTACGGATTAGATAAGCGTCATAATGTTACTGGTCCATTATATGTCACAAAGAATAAAAAAATAAATCGTATCACCTTGCTATATTTTGAACAAAACAGCAAAACTCATTACTGTTTAATAAAAGACCTTAAACGCCTTGTAAGACGTCAGGTTTCACATCGCAAAAGTCAAATGTATCTTTGTGAAACATATCTACACGTTTTTACTATTGAAACAAAATATAACTCACACAACTGTTCTAAAGTTATAACCGTATTACCTGAAAAACACAGTTTTTTTTTAATTTAAACATTATGAAAGACAGCAGAAAATCAATTTTGTTATATATGCAGATTTTGAATGTTCGCTATCTGATTATAAAGATCAAAATACAGATAAAAGTACTATAAGAAATAAATTACATCAACCCTCATGTTCTGCTTATTATATATGCTGTAACTATGATACAAACTTGAATTTTGTCACTTATAGAGGAACTGATTGTGTTGAAGTATTTATAAAGACATTAATTCAGGATGTAAATTTTATTCATAAAATTTTAACCACAAAACTGCCTATGAAACCTATGACTAGACAGCAAATTGATGATTATTGCAATGCTAGTGTAGGTTACATTTGTAAACAATTATTGTTTGACGACAAAGTACGTGATCATGATCACGTTACTTCTGAGTATAGAGGCGCAGCTCAATCGCACTGCAATTTATTATTTAAAGTTTGCTCATTCATACCAGTTCTATTTCATAATTTATCCGGTTACGATGCTCATATATTTATCATGGAATTGGCAAAATACGATGGTGAAATTACAATCATACCTAAAACTATAGAAAAATACTTATAGATAACAAAAATAATGAAATCAGATTGAAATAAAATTCCATCACAAATTAAATTTATAGACTCTTTTCAGTTCTTAAGGTCGAGTCTTGATACATTTAGTAAAAGTTTATCAGACAATGATTTACGAAGAAACAATTCGATTTAATAAGAATGAAGGGCATATATCCATATGAATATGTTAATTCACGGCAAAAATATACTGAAACGAAACTTCCATCGAAAGATTGCTTTTATAATAGCTTGCAAATGAAAAATATAACAGATACAGAATCTGAACATGCTCAAAATGTTTGGAAATATTTGAATATTAGTTTTATTGGTGAATATACGGATTTATATTTATAAAGTGATGTACTTCTGTTGTGTGATGTATTCGAAAATTTTAGAAAATTATGTCTTATAAATTATAGTCTTAATCCTGCATACTATGTAACTGCACCAGGTCTGAGTTGGGATGCTATGCTCCTTTTCACAGGTGTTCAACTAGAGCTTATAAATGATTTAGTTTATCAAATTTTAGAAAAAGGAATACGTGGTGGGCTTGCCCAGTGTACTCACAGATACGCTAAAGCAAATAACATTTATTTACCTCATTTTGAAGATTGTAAACCTTCAACATATTTAACGTATATACGCTACATACACGAACAAACAACTTGCGGCGGCTCAATGATCATCACTCATAAGAGCCTAACATTTAAAGAACCCACTGATATTGTAAGTCTGTCTGTTGAGCGATCAGTTGAAAAAGCCTGTATTGAGATAGGGAATATTGTTATAATAAGTGTATACAGACCCCCATCCTCACCATTTGAAGTATTTGAGAGCACTATGGATGAGGTATTACATAGAGTAAATAACAAAAACAAAGAAATAATTATTTGTGGCGATTTTAATATTGATTTATTAGTAGAGACACCACAAAGTAAATGATTCTTGAATCTTTTTATTGTTACAACCTAAAAAATATCTTTTTAGAGCCTACGCGAATCACAGCGACTTCAGAATAATAATTGATAACATTTTTACAAATTTAATGCCTTATACAAAGTCAGTAATTAATAAACTACAATCAGATCTTAGTGGGCAGTTGGCGGCCACTTTTGATATTGGGCAAAAAAACACTAAAAAGAGAAATTACCTTTATACCCATGAATGAGAGACGGCTTGAAACATTTAGGAAAAATGTATTTGAAAAAACATTTAAATTAGATTACTGTGCAGATCCTATTACTCAATATAACTCTATTCATAATATAATTAGAAATGAATATGACTCTGTTTTAAAAAAAAAGAAAATATGTATAAATAATAATTTATTTAGGTTTAGTGACTGGGCAACAGTGGGAATATGCAGAAGTAGAAATAGATTATATGAATTGTACAGTGGAAGAACTTATAATCATAATAAGACTTTTTATGAATATGTTAAAAAGTATTCAAAATTATTTAAACGAGTTTGCAGTGTAGCTAAATCTAATTACATTAAAATTAAAAATAAATATAGTACTAACATTTCAAAAACTGCATGGAATATAATTAATCAGGAAACTGGGAAAGCAAAAGAACCACACACCGAATATAATTTAAAAATTAATGATAAAGTGTTGTCAACTGAAAAAGAAGTTGCTGAAGCATTTGAAAATTTTTTTACTGCCATCCCTGTGTCAACTACTTCGAGTATTAATTCATGTTCCACTCTTGCACAGTCACTGCTAACGGAAAATGTAAATTCATGCAATATTGATTTTATTTTTAAACATGTTACTGTTCCACAAGTTTTAAATGCATTTAAAAGCATTAAAGTAAAAAATACTGCCGATTTAGATGGGATTTCTGTTAAAATTATTGAATCTGTCATTGATGGTATAGCCCCGTACTTAGCCAGTATATTTAATGACTGTGTTGATAATGGTGTTTTTCCTGATTTAATGAAATTGAGTAAGGTCATTCCAATATTCAAAGCAGGTAGTATGTCTGACCCTAATAATTTTAGACCTATATCTATACTACCAACGCTCAGTAAGATTTTTGAAAAATTAATTTTAAATCAATTACTTTCTCATTTTTACGGTAATAGTCTAATGAATTTTAAGCAGTTTGGTTTCACGCGGGGTCGCTCAACAACCGATGCCGGTGTTGAGCTCATAAAACACGTATTCAGCGCCTGGGAGGAGTCGTGTGATGCTATTGGTGTCTTTTGTGACTTGTCCAAGGCGTTCGACTGTGTGGATCATACTACTCTACTCATGAAACTGCACCATTACGGCATTAAAAACCGAGCGCTTGCCTTGATTAAATCATATATTTCTAATAGAAAACAGAAAGTTGCAATAAATGGAGAAAAATCATCAGGATCGGCAGTGACAATGGGTGTGCCCCAGGGCTCAGTTCTTGGTCCTTTCCTATTTTTAGTTTATATTAATGATCTGCCATCGGTCGTTAAGAATCAATGCGAGGTCATATTGTTTGCTGACGATACTTCCTTTTTGTTTAAAATCAAAAGACAAGAAATTGACTATCGAGCGGTGAACAAATGCATCTCCAACACAGAGCAGTGGTTCTCAGCTAATAATTTGCTCCTCAATGAAAAAAAAACGAAATGTGTTAAATTTACATTGCCAGATGTCAAACAGGTAAACACAAACATTGTAGTTAAGAGCCAGGAACTGACTCCTGTAAACTCAACTGTATTTCTGGGCATAACCTTAGACGCCAAACTGCAGTGGGGACCGCATGTTGATGGTTTAGCGAAAAGGCTTGGCTCTGCCGCATATGCTGTTAAAAAAAATTAGACAAATTTCAAATGAAACAACTGCTCGATTAGTCTATTTTGGTTACTTCCACAGCCTCATGACATATGGTATTCTGCTGTGGGGGAGTGCTGCCGACATCGATGCTATATTTATTCTGCAGAAAAGGGCTGTTCGCGCAATCTATCAGCTCGGTCCAAGGGTGTCACTTAGAAGTAAATTTAAGGAAATAAATATTCTTACCTTCCATTCACAATATATTTTAGAAAATTTATGTATGTTAAAAAGAACATAACCTTGTTCAAAAGAAAAAAAGATCTGCACAATGTTAACACAAGAGGAAGAAATATGCTGGCAGCTCATAATAGCAGGCTTCATAAAGTCACTAACTCATTCATGGGTCAATGTATACGCTTTTATAATAAGGTTCCTGAGGATATCCAAGGTCTTCCTACTGACAAATTCAAAGAAACTATAAAGAAGAAGTTGTGTGCTAGAGCATATTATAAACTATCCGATTATTTGGATGATAAAAGCCCTTGGGTATAATCCCCTCATTAACAGGATTGTACTAGTATTTGTAACAAAGCATGTGTAATGTGTCTGATTGCTCGTTGAGTTCTTCGTCCCGGTAAATGTCTAAAGCGTCATTGTCACTAAAGTACGTCTTCTTATGGTAGCGTCGGTTGACGGGTCGCTCACTTCCCTCTAATATGGTTGAAGAGGGCGAGTGCTAGATCCCGCGTTAACTCGTGAACGGGTGCCGTTTGAGGGTGTTCGTCGTTTGGATACTTGGGGGGAGGGAGACTTGCCGAGCTAACAGATGCAGAAAAGAATAATTTTGTATAGACATATAGAGACTCTGTAAATTTATTTTGAAAAAAAAAATATACCCGTGAAATTTCTTGCCAGTTCTTCTTCACGAAGGTTTTTTTTCGAACTGGTGGTAGAATCATGTTTTATTTGACGTCAATAAGAACAAGTAATTGTCAATGTTGAGAAATAAATATTTGAATTTGAATTTGAATTTGCTATGGATACGCAATGATGAAAATGTTACCCATATCTGATTTTATATATATGCAGTATAATGATATAGTTAATTTTAACTTGTTTGAAATTTCTGATGAATCTGATTACGGTTATATATTAGAAGTTATATAGTATTTATTATATTATACATAGTATTATATATAGTGGACGTATCCGGATAATTTACATAGTGACTTACCCTTTGCATAAGAAAAATTTGTACCTATCGTAGGGAAGGAACCTAAATTGATTGCTAATTTGTATGATAAATATAATTATGTCAAACATTATGTTCACTTGACGGAATGTCTTAGAAACGGCCTTGTTCTCAAAAAAATTCACAGAATACTTCAGTTCAGACTTATTAGACTATATTATATAAGCTAGTTTTAGATAGACAAATATACAATCGGATTTGCTGTGCTTGAATTCGCCAAACAACATGTGTATAATTACTATTACAATTTCATTAAGGCTAAGTATGGAGATAATGTGAAATTATGTTATACAGACACGACAGTTTACTGTAATTAATAGAAACGCCAAATTTGTATAAAGATATGTGTGATAATATACAGGAATTTGATACTTTTATCGATGTACGGTATACCTAAAGTTAATGAAAAAGTACCTGGTTTATTTAAGGATGAACTGGGAGGTGATGTAATCTCAGAATTTATTGGACTGAGAGCAAAACTTTATTGTACTAAATCGCTCAAGACTCAAATTCAGAAAGCTAAAGGAGCATCAAAGCCTATAACAAGAAGTTTAAATATATTCGACTATAAGGACTCGTTATTTAATAATGTTGCATTAAAGCGTAAAATGAATATGATCAAATCAGTTAAAAATATATTATATTCACAAAACGTTAATAAAGTAGTATTAAGTAAAGTTGATGATAAAATACAAGTCCAATCCAATCATTTAATACACTACCATGGGGTCATTGTAATTCCATATTTTAAGTTGATTTTTGTGAAAAAAATATTGTTAAGAAGTTTCATCTGGCTATCTATTTTTAATTTGGTTTTAAGTACTGCCTATTTAATCGAATGATGTGTCGTTACATACGTATTTTATTGTAACTTGTATCGTTGTTGGAACAATTATAAGCAATTGATGTAACTACTAAACTAAAAATACCATGTATTATATTATTCATAAAATCTTTTTTTTTAAATCAGTCGAACAATACATAAAAAAAAAATTTATTCATTGTAAAGAAATACAAAAGTAAACATTAATTGAAGACGATAGGCCATTTAGTTAAAAATTATAGCAATTTATTTACATAGCTTCAAATTTCCCGAATGAAAAATTAAAAACATCATAACTACAACAAAAAAATTTTTTTAATTTTTTAAAATTCTTTTCTGTCGATAAAATTCGGTCTAGTTTCCCCCATTTTAATATGTGCACATTATAAAGATTCGCCCTGTATAACAAATTCGTTATCCTGTCGGATAGCCAAAGTGGTCTCCAACATTTATTGAAATGTGCTCATGGACATAGAGCAGTTCCAATAGCTTATGTAGTTCTTCAGCAAATATTTTTTTTTTCAAAGACAAGGTGCTATTCTGAGGTTGTAATGGGTGCCATCCCATGCCCATTTAAGACGTAATGAGGAGGCTGACGCTATAGCCAAAGATGCTATGATGCAAGGAAGTAAATACATTTATGAAACTAAGATATTAATACCATATTACTCAGAACAACTTAAAGTGTATAAAAAATATGTCAAAAAAATTGGGATTCCCACATGCAAGCAACTAACAAAGGTATTTGGTATTAAACAATACAAGCAAAGCCTCCTCACTGCCCCTGGTTTGAAAACTGTGACATGAAAATTTTGCTTATTAAAACAGCCCAGAGATGTCGCTCAGGACACATTCCTTCAAAAAAGTTCAAACATCTTATGCGTGAAATAGATTCACCATACTGTGAAACTTGCAATAAAGAAGAAGACTTATGCCATATTATCTTGATGGAATGCGTCAAGAACCAGAGTGTTAGAGATAATGCTTTTACTACACTTAAAATCAACTTGTTGAACTTAGGAATTTTCCTATTTGGTATTTGTCGGAACCCACGTACTAATTCTGTCCGAAAACAGATTAAACTAAACTATAACTAAAACTTTTACAATTTAGTTTAATTTGGTCAAATTGCTATTCTGTTTTTAACTTCAAACTAAATTTAGTTTATGAAATGGCAGAACTAAATTGAATTTGACGTTTCTAAATTAAATGCTCAGGTGATGCCACCATTTTCCAAAAATCACGTAAAGAAGTGTTTTCATTAGACAAAAATGAACGAATGATTAAAATAGTTCATAAATTTTGCCAAATTTAAAAATAAAATTACGGTTGACGTTGGAAAAAAGCGCGGTAACCTCGAAAGAGAGATGCGGCTATTTAAATTTTATTTTCCAAATTATTATATTATTAACTTATTTTTACAACTTTTTCGTGTTTTAATAACTGTACATGATGGGAAAACGAAAAAAGAAGAAGTTGAGGAGTGTGAAGCTAGTACCGAGGAAAAGTCCAGCACGGAAGAAGATACTGACAATTTCAGGAAGTACAAACCCTACTTACTATGTATCTGATTATAGCAGAAGATATCCTGACGATTCTTCTCTTACATATTTTGTAGTAATTGTAGAATCAGGCCATGAAAAGAGACCAATAGGCACGCGGGATTTAATTTCCATGTCTACAGTTTTAAATAGATTTAATAAAGGGATTAAATTCTTACAATCTATAAATAAATATAAAATGGTGTACATTTTGAAAAGCCAACTAGCTAATGCTTTTTTAAATATTATACAACATTTTAAAGTGAATATCTGACGAAAGCAACAATACGAGCAACAGGAACAGAAGTAACTGGCGTCATTAATAATGTTGATACTAAATTTTTCAATTCCAAAATCTTTGGTATGATTTCCAGTTTCAGAAAAATTATTTGCGTGAAGCGCATCACAAAGAGAGTACGAGACAATGGAAGAAGCGTGGAGCAGCCAACACGCACAGTAATTAACATTTTGGCTTCGAACATGCTGCCGGAATACATTGATCTTCACGGCTGGCTCCACGCGGTGAGGTAGTATATACCCCCAGTAAAACAATGTTACAATTGTTTAAGATATGGCCACTTAGACACTGTAAAAACTCAGTTGTATGTTCCATTTGTGCTGAAAATCATCACTTCTAAGAATGTAAAATAGCATTAGGAAATGCAGTTAGTGTCCACTGCAAAGGAAACCATATAAGTATTTCTGGACAATGCCATGTTAAAAAGCAACAAATAAAAGAAAACCTGATTAAGTATCAAAAAAGTTCGTTTGCTAACATACTTGACAAAGAATCTTTTCCTGAATAAAAAAAAAAGGAATCCAACAGAGACATTAAAAACTTCATTAAACATTTTGAATATAATTTTAAATTCTATTACACAATTAATAACCCTAAATAAATCTGAAGAAAAAATTATATCTTCCAAATTAATAAAAGATGTTCTCATAGAAAATATAAAATCTAAGTAGCATCATTTTCTATCTTTATTTAATATTTATGGTACAGCTAAGAATTTTACAGTGGAATGCGCAGAGTTTAAAAAATAAAAGTCAATTTATACATTTTGTCTATGAGAATGATATACAAATTGCTCTTATCTGTTTAAAGCTAATAAATTCCGAAACTATAAACTCTTCCATCTTTACAACAAATTACACGTTCGTTGCGACACCTTTTTACAAAGTTTAGTCCACACCTCTCGACATGTAGATTAATTGGTCTAACAATTCTAATTTTAGTCAGAATTTGATGTAAAATAGGCGCAACAGAATACCAAATGTGCAGCCTGAACTAAATTGAGTAACTAAAATAATTAAAGTCCTGTCAAACTAAATTTTGGTCTAGTCCTTCGTTTTCTGAATAGCAAACAAGAATAAACTTAATTTAGTTCAAGTTTACTCTAGTTATGTTTATTTTGTGGAAAGAGAATCAACACCAATATCCAGCACAAATAGTTTATGAAATTGTTCTTGCACACTTGCGTCCTCCAGTGTAATATTTTTGTGTATGATGGATGATGTAATCATATTTCTGTTTTAGTATAGTATTATGTAATTATATGGGACTGACATATTTATAAAATAAATGTCCCTTAAAAAAAAGGTACAGCTATTTTTATTTTTTGTCAGCATGTTTATATTCCAGTCACCGCAAAGTATTATTTTTCGACCTTTTTTGTTTATTTTTGTCAAAAGTGTATTATTTTTTTCCCCAAAAAATACAGATATTTTGGACGTAGTGGTGCGATAAATGCATACAATTAATAATAGGTCTTTACCTATGAAACTGCCGTTTTGCCGTACTGGCCATTTCAAATGAAAATATTTTTTTTTGACTGATAATTCTAATTGCAAATTAATTTTATTTGACAAACATGGAATTCTTTTTCTAAAATCGTCAATTGTTTAATAGTTAGTGTTTTGTTTTCAACGCATTCGAACATTTTTCGTCATCATGGATAAGTTAAAAATTCGAGTAATTATGGAGTATGAGTACCGTCGTGGCAGCAAAGCGGCACAAGCGGCACGCAACATCAACGACGTTTACGGAGCGAACACTACAAACGAACGCACCACCCGTTATTGTTTACCCGCTTCCGTTCTGGAAATTTTGACCTGAAAAATGAACCCCGTGGTCGTCCGAAAACTTTGGTCGACAATGACGAATTAAAGGCAATTGTGGAAACTGATGAAACTCAATCCACGGCTGAATTAGCAGCAGCTTTCGACGTTAGCATCAAAACAATATTGGTCCATTTGCGTCAAATTGGCAAGGTAAAAAAGCTTGACAAATGGGTACCCCACGAACTCAATGACCGCCAGCGCGAAGTACGCGTGGAGACGTGCCTTGCACTGCTCAGCAGGCATACAAATGAAGGAATTCTGAACCGCATTGTTACTTGTGACGAGAAATGGATCCTGTTTGACAATCGTAAGCGCTCAGCAAGTTGGTTGGACCCTGGTTCAGCACCCAAACAATGCCCTAAACGAAAACTTACCCCTAGAAAAGTGATGGTCACTGTTTGGTGGTCTAACGCGGGTGTAATTCATCACAGCTTCTTGCCAAACGGGACAAGCATTACTGCAGATGTGTACTGTGAAGAACTGAACACAATGATGGAGAAGCTCGCACGTCTCCAACCAGCCTTGGTCAATCGTTCGGCTCCACTGCTCCTGCACGACAACGCGCGACCTCATACTGCACAGCAGACGGTCTCCAAGCTAAGAGTTGGGGTTGGAAGTTCTCCGTCATCCGCCGTACTCACCAGACCTTGCGCCTACAGACTTCTACTTTTTCCAGAATTTGGATAACTTCTTGGCGGGAAAAAAATTCAATACCCGAGAGGCAGTACAAAATGCCTTTGAAGAATTTGTTGCCTCCCGTCCAGCTGATTTCTTCAAGAAAGGCATCAATAAGCTACCAATGCGTTGGCAAAGATGCATTGATTGCATGGGTGATTATTTTGATTAATAGAAATAAAAAATATATAAAAAAATTACGCTTCATTTATTTCGTGAAAAACGGCAATTTCATAGGTAAAGACCTAATATTTTCGGACTAAGAATTTCGATACCACAACATTCAAAGTTTTCTTTTTCTGAGATGATTTCCGTGATTGCTAATGTAATGTAATATTTATATAGATTATTTATTAAAATGCATGAACCTCCTCTTTTTTTGTCGAAACTTGACCTATGAACTGCCAATTTGTAGTTGTCGAGAACAACATTTATTTCGTTTAAGCGTTTTAAAAAAGTTTCATTCAGACAAATAACATCAATATTAGTTTTTTTACGTTTAAGATCGTTTGACAATAGTTCTAGGTCACCTTTTTTCTTTAAAATACTCGCGATATTTTGGTGGAGTAGTCGGAAACTATGTTTTATGTTAGTTTCGAAAAAGACATTTATGATCTTTGTTTTATTTTTTAAAGTAAAGAATGGTACCTTTCGTTTCCTCTTTTGTGTTAATTATGTTTTGATGTTTGAAGGTTGCGGTATTGTGACATTTTTTAAAGTAATATGGGATTGTTCGTGCCTTTGGTTTAT
This sequence comes from Marasmarcha lunaedactyla, assembly GCA_923062675.1. Lineage (NCBI taxonomy): Eukaryota > Metazoa > Arthropoda > Insecta > Lepidoptera > Pterophoridae > Marasmarcha > Marasmarcha lunaedactyla. The sequence goes on along the minus strand of OV281352.1, from coordinate 18,056,500 downwards.
CTGGGGACGCTGACTTACAATTTTATTTAATGTGTCCATGCGCTTATGTTCTTGCCAGATTTTCCCAGAAATTTTTTTGAGTATTCTTGAGATTCAATTTCAATTTTTATTTATCGCATATTAATTGGAAAGTTATGTTGTAATCTCCATTTGATGCTTAATTTACAAATTTAAAAGTGTTGAAAGGGGAGCTTATTGTTTTTAAATGGTGATTGTTAGTCGATGAATTCAAATAGGCATTGTGAAGGTCAAATAAATCTGGAGAACCTGAGTATTTACCATATTTTTCAGTGCAAAGTTAGCGTTCACGTAGCAATTTGGTTGGATTTTTGTCATTTGAACCTTGAATAATATCAATATGTAATTTGGACCTAGGCGCAAATAGTTCGTATTTAGAACAGTGGAACAATCCGCGCCGGGCTTAACAAAGGAGTTAATGTTACATTTATAAGGTGAGCTAAGGAATAGAGTATGCAAAGCGCTAGAAATACCCACAGCTTGTTGGTCACCCAAAATAAATACTTCGGTTGTTTTATAATTACAGTTTGCAGTAGGTTCTGGTTTGTAAGGCTTCAAAGTTTTGTGTGAATACTGGTCCGGTATCTTTTTGTTCTGCTTGGGCTTGGTCTGGTGGGGCAGTGTAATAGAGTTCATTGCTGCTTGTATAACTGATGTTGTTTTTATCATGTCCATTTCATTTTTCGGTGTAGTGTCATATCTTGATTCCGAAGTAGTGCTAGAAGTATGTCTTTTATTTTCTTTGTGTGATGAAATGTTGATTAAATTGATGTTTTTTTCTTTTTTCTAAGAGTTACACTTGGGTCAGCTAGTAGCTACGGTAACATTTTTTTTTATGCCGCCAAGACAACACCCTCACGGGAGGGAGGTGGAAGATGCGTCATGCATACCGCCCGCAGGAAAATACCGTCTTCTGCGGGGGTTATGTGGGACTCACCAGAATGGCACCTACCCACTAAAAACCACCTCTTTGGCTGTAGTAAAATTTTACCTTTAGCCTTCATCGGAAGCGACACCCGTTGGGAAGTGGGCGCGCTCTTCCGCCGGATGTGAAAGTTGCACTGAAGGTTCTCAAAGGGACATGAGTTGGTGGCCGTTCTGGGCAGCCTCCGGTGAAGCCGGGGCTGCGCAGAGGTCGGCCGAAGCTTGATTTAGGGATCAATTCATTTAAATGAACCTATAATGAATTGAGAAGGGAACTATGCTCCGCCAGAACTAGCAGACGCTCTGTCGGAGAACGTGAAGCCCTAAGTTTACGGGCTAGGACTGAAATCTCCCTAACATCAACACTTTTGATAGCGTCGCAGACGATACTCATATCGTCTACTACGGAGGGTTGAGGAGTGGATTTGTATGGGCGAGGAGCCGGGATAGGATTCCTGTGTGCAGCGGGGCGCTGCCTCCAGTTCTCTGGAGCAGGCTTGGGCTGAGTAGGCTTTGCAGCCGGAGGAACCCGGCTACGCAGCGGCGGAAAGTTTTCCTGAGAAAGGGGCGGGGCCTGTTTGGGTGCCGCCCTCTTAGAATTGGAACGCATACATCGGGGTGCACGGGGGCAGCCCCTGTAATTTGCGGTGTGGCCGGACTGGCCACAAAGCACGCAATCGGGAGGAGAGGGAGTTTCAGGAGTGCGATTGCACTCCTTAGTGAAGTGAGGGACCAGGCACTTGACGCACCTGGGCGGGGCGGTGCAGTTGGCCGCCGCGTGCCCGTACAACTGGCACCGATGGCACTGACCGGGATGACCGCGGCGATGAGGCGCCTCGATCGAGATCCCAGAGAGGCCGCGTATGGTGCTAACCCCTTTGAGGATCTCCTTGGACTTAGGGACGTTGGTGAGTACCACCAAAGCGAGAGGGTGACGCCTCCCACACCTGCTGTGCATTTTATGCACGGCGAGTGCCGGGAAGCCTTGGGACTGCAGATCCTCCAGGATAGACTCGTTCGATAATTCGATAGGGATTCCCCTGAGTACCGCTCTGATCCTACACTCTTCAGACAGAGCTTAAGTGTGATAAGCATATTGCTTATCGGTGAGGAGCTTTGTTAAAGCACGGAAGTCGTCTATCGATGAGACTAGGATTTTAATGGATTCACCCGAGTTGGCCGCTCGGGTGTAATGGATCTTGTGCTCATTGCACAATGTCGAAACCTCAGTCCATTTACCCTTTTCCCGAAGGAAAACGGGTGGTGGGACCTTGGCCTTGACAGATGTTGGGGCCGGAGCAAGTGTTGAAGGCACCGGGGCAGCTGGCTATGAAGACGCCGCAGAGGGTGTTTGCGACACCGGGACGGGCGTCGAGGGCGCTGGAGCTTGTTTCGAGCTCTTCTTAGAGCGCTTCTTGACAAGAGTGAAAGATGTCGGCTCTGTGCCGTTGAGGGTTGCGTCCGAGGATGAGTGGGTCGCGGGTGCGCTCTTGGGAGCGGTGCGCTTGCGGCGCGAAGTGGCGTCCGATTCACAATCCATGTCACTGGAGGTATCGGGGGACGCGGGCGGGCCTAGGACCAGAGGGACCTGAGGGGCTTGCGTGGCCTGAGGGGCCTGAGGGGGTGCGCGGTAAATCCGCTTGTAATGCATAATTTATACATTTGTTCTGAAGTCATTTCAAAACCGAGAAAGGAAAGATTTCGGGCTAGCATCGCCGCGAAATCTTCAAGACTTCGCGAGGCCATTGCGGAGGGGTTGTGGAGGGACAACAATATATAAATATATATACCTACTGTGAACCTACCAACGATGACTAACTTCCTAAAACCTCCCTACACACGGTAGGGCGGTTGGGGACAACGCGGATAACTTACTCGAACACGAAGACTCGAAGTCCTGGAACGCAGAGCTTGCCGGAGCGGCGACGGCGACGCAGGTTGGCGACGACGGGCTGCAGGCGACGAACGAAAATTCGTCGTGAAAACGACGGTTCTATGAAATTTAGGAAATACGGTATGAAAACCTGAGTCGTGAAAACGACCCGTGAAATTTGGGGTGCTCAACTAGTGCGGGGACTAGAGAGCGGAAAATGCGTCTGCTATCGACGTGCCATCGAATCCGCACGCAAACCTAGACTTACGCTCTTCCAGAAGAGCGTAAGATCAGAGCGGTACTCAGGGGAGTCCCGTTCGAATTATCGAACGAGGCTATCCTAGAGGATCTGCAGTCCCATGGCTTTCCGGCACTCGCGGTGCATAAAATGCACAGCAAGTACGGAAGGCGTCACCCTCTCGCTTTGGTGGTTCTCGCCAACGTCCCCAAGTCCAGGACGATCTTTAAAGAGGTCAGCATCATATGCGGCCTCTCTGGCATCTCAATCGAGATGCCTCATCGCCGCGGTCACCCCGGCCAGTGCCACCGGTGCCAGTTGTACGGGCATGCGGTGGCCAACTGCGCCGCCCCGCCCAGGTGCGTAAAGTGCCTGGTCCCTCACTTCACTAAGGAGTGCAATCGCACTCCTGAAACTCCCTCTCCTCCCGATTGCGTGCTTTGTGACCAGTCCGGCCGCACCGCAAATTACAGGGGCTGCCCTCGTGCACCCCGTTGTATTCGTTCCAATCCTAAGAGGGCGGCACCCAAACAGGTCCCGCCCCTTTCTCAGGAAAACTTTCCGCCGCTGCGTAGCCGGGTTCCTCCGGCTGCAAAGCAAACTCAGTCGAAGCCTGCTCCAGAGAACTGGAGGCAGCGCCCCGCTGCACACACGAATCCCATCCCGGCTCCTCGCTCATCCAATACCACTCCTCAACCCTCCGTTGCGGATGATATGCGTATCGTCTGCGACGCTATCAAAAATATTGATGTTAGGGAAATTTCAGTCTTAGCCCGTAAATACCTACATATGAAATTGGCATTTTGTCGTATTGGCTAATTTGATCACACACAAACTTATTTATATTATTATTTGTACTTTACGTACAAATAATGCCATGCCAGAGGTCCCGGGTTCGAATCCTGGTAAGGCCAGATATTGTATTATATTTGCTTTCTAGTCATGGATGTGTATGTATGTAGTTTATTTCTAATATTTATATATCTACTTATGTGTTTATACATTTCTTAAGTTTATTTATCCGTTATCTAGTATTCTTAATGATACTTAATTTAGGCTAGATAATGTGGTGTGCTTGTAAGAGGTATTTATTTATTTATTTAAAAAGCTAAAATAAGGAAAACGAAAGACACATTCGACGGCGAATTGTTAATGTCTCTCATTTCTACCAAAACTACAGGAAATTTTCAACCACGGACATTTTTTAAGTCATAATTGATGCATATTATACCTACTTCATATTACAACTACCGAGGGATTTATTATCAAGAAAAGAAGAACAATGTTCGCTTGCTTTATGATTGAAAAAAATGAATGCAAAATTAAAAGCGAAATAAACTTCATTTATTTAAAGGCATTTTATTTAAAGCTGTAGGTAACTCTGGCAATTCTCCTGGCGTTTTGGCTGTATTCTTTCAATGTTTTTTTTATTTTTGTAAATATTTTGGTTTGTAAATACATTTCAATTATTTTTTTAACAACCAAACATACATTTTTATGTAAATATATTTAACCGATTACAGTTTATCTATTTTTGTTTTAATAACATGTTGTTAATCTAGAGTAAAATTTTGATAAGGATTATAAATTATACGTTATAGGTACAATGACTGCATCTTTTCTAATGACTTACTTTTTTTATTCACCTGTTCTTGAAAAATATACCTCGTTATCAAAAGTCAAAATAATAATGCTTTTCAAGAAATTTCTTTTCATATTTTTACATTATTATTATTTTGCATACCTTAATTTCTTCTCATGAGCTGTGGAATTTTACAAATCTATGTTAGAAACATATTTTCAAAGTATTTAGTATGAAAGTAACGGCTCTTTAGGTATAATATAGAACCTCCTTGCAAAATACGATATTCAAACAGAAATTTGAGACACCCATTTTGCTCTAGCCACCGTCAAGGCCTATAAATGCGTCACAAGTCACAAATGATAAGTTTACTTACTCTCTCAAACTTCGTCCGATGAAGCTTCTATAGTATTCTCTAAATTAATTTCAGAACGTCACTGCAACCAAATAGATACCTACCTAATGTAATGTACTTAGATAATATAGCGTTGGCTGGCAGCATAGAGAAAATACAAAGTACCTACCTATTTTGTATTTGCGCCATGGTTGGCAGTTATTTGATTCGAGAAATAAAAAAATTGTGTTGAGATTTTTGATGTATGAGTCAGTTTGTTGGCGCATTTAGGTTTTTCGACTTCATGCACGAACAAAACACATCATCAATACAAAGATAATTGGCAATATTGGCACAGCATTTGGCCCTGCCCTATTCACCTATCGTCGTTTATAAGTTGAACCTAGCGTAATGGGTTTCAGAAGTCAGTTATGTAGTTTATAGCAAAAACCTGCTACTAGACTTGGTTAAGTCGAGTGGCATAGTGAGTAGTAGCCCTGCCTCATACGCCGGGGGTCCCGGGTTCGAGTATTATTTATTTGGTCTCGAATCATGGTAGTTTGTATCTTTTTGTGTATGTTTATTTTGGGTTCTCCCAATTCGCTTTATGGTCATCTATAACACAAGATCTGCTTACGTTGGTGTGTATGTCTGGGGATTAGTAAAATGTGCCTACCTATTGCTAGGTAAGCGGCTACTATGGGTTAACTTAGGATTAGGTCAGTATTTCTCTATCGGAATGTACTTACATAAGACGCAATTTCGTTCGTCTTTGTTTTCATAAAAAGCTTTTTTCATATATTTCAGCCAGCGATGTCCTCCCAAAATTATGCAAGAAGCATTACAAAATAATGTTCAGCAAGGTCCGTATAGGAATCAACTGTCAAAAGTTTTATTAACTTAATTTATCATTTGGACTCGCCAATTTAAAAGCTTTTAAAAACTCCGGTTAGGGATGTCGTTCTAAATAATGCATCGATGAATTTTTTAAAGTTTATTTTCCGACTACTTTGGTTGTCACTCACGCCAATGCTGAAGGTACATCTAACATGGCCTAGTCATTTTAGAGGTCAAAATATTAATACCTAGGGTAATGACTTCAGGTAGGCAGACTATTAAAGATAGACGTACTCAATAATACCTAGTTGTTAATACAACTGAACGGATTTGGATACATTTTAGTAAAGCTGGATAGAATGATCCACAAAGGTTATCTGAATCAATCAAACTAAAATACAATCAAAATATGATGTGCTGTTTCCTGCTAGCGAAAATTGCAAGTACATAGGTACTTCGTCTGGCGTCACTTACTATTTTCCTAGAAGATACAAGATCGCTTATTTAAATAAAGAACATCCTCATTACCTGACCTATTGACAGCGAAGAAATTCGATCACGATTAAAATAAGTTTGTTTGGATTCAGTTCATGTTAATGTCAGTCTAATAAAAGATTTACTAGGTAGGTACTTACCACAACTTTCTTATTCTCAGTCTTTAGGGTTGAACAACTAGCAAATAAATAATAAGTTAGTTTAAAAAATATAATAAGTACAAAGTTTACAAATAGACGTTGAGGTGTTTTGAATATGACTTGTTTATTATTAATTGAGAATTATAACGTATATCAAGTTTGACACTGGAAGTTCTTATTCGTTTGTAGTAAAATAATGTTATGTATCTGAAACCTACTTATCTTGTAAGAACTGAATTTAAACTGAATAACTACTTATCAAATTTTTGTAAACTATATTCTATCACGTAATTTATTGATTAGCAAATAAATTAAAATGAGCAATACTGTGCCAACCATTCGTTTGTTTATTTGCAGATTTGGCTCGGAACTTGTCTGCTATAAAACATTTATCACGAAACTGCGCCTTTCGTTAGTTTGGGATCGGCACTATTCCGACTGACATCATGAGTGAGCAGTCTTTTTATTCCCGGAATTTAATGGACCAAAATTTTGGTTTGTGTATCTCTCCGGAAGATTTGATATATCCTTTTCATCATCAAAGCGGAGGAAATTATTACAGACCATGGAAATGGTTCGATCAATCTGGTGTGAAAGACTCTGGCTCCATAATTCTCGAAAACGAAGAAACATTTAAAATAACTCTGGATGTCCAACATTTTAAACCGGACGAAATCAACGTTAAAGTTAACGATTGCGAAGTTATTATTGAAGGCAACCACGAAGAAAGGAAAGATAGCCATGGCTTTATATCCAGGCAATTTAAAAGAAGGTACTTTCTCCCGCACAACTGTCTTTCTGAGACTGTAGCATGTACATTATCTTCAGACGGGGTTCTCATAACCAGTGCAAAGAAAATTTTAAAGGATAAGCAAAGTAAAGAAATTGTCGTCCCAATACAAATTTGTAGTGCGTCATCAAAAAGTGATAATGTGGAAATAAGACAACATACGACGAATAATGTTGTTGCTAGTACTGATAACGACCAAAGATGCGCCGAGAATAAGAATGATATGCAAATTATGCTGAAAGAAGAACATTGTCGTCTGTTGAAACCAGAGTTCTTAGGGCCAGCAATATTAGAAGCTAGCAAAATTGTTTGCAGCGAGGCAACTTCAACATCAGCAACAAATGTTTCTACGGAGACATGTGAAAAATTTTAAAAACAGTCTGCTGCAGAGATGTCAGAGCAAAGTAAATGTCTTGATAGCATTGTAGCACGAGAAGACAACATGAAAGCTAAATTTTGTAAAAAAGAAGAGCAGATTCCACAAAATGTTGCGGCTTTTATTGAAGAGATTATCAATGAATCAACATCAAATGGAACGCGAACTGATATGAAATCTGAAGCTGTTGAAAAAATATCTGGAAGTTTGCAATTACATCAGAGTATGAATATGGAAAGTGCAGCTGATCAAATTAAGATAAAATCTGAAGATGCAACTGCACAGGAAGAAGTATCAATGAAGAAATCAAAAGCTAAAGAAGAAATGATCAGTGAATCAAATGTGAGTATTGTTGAAATGGAAAATATTTCACGGAGTGCTTTCAGCTCTGAATCAAACGAATCAAGCAGAATTCAGGATGCAATGCAGGAGAAAATTGTGATCAATGAAACTGCTAAAACTGAAGAATTCAAAAATGTCTCTGAAGCAGCAGCAAGTGCATCAGTGAAAGCTAGTATGTCATCTACAATGTCTCTACAAGAATCTTATGAAGAAACCTCTACTGAATCTACCACAGGTATGATGATGCAAAGCACTGCAATAGATGAACTAATTAAAAATTCAAATTCTACACAAGGATTATCTGGCATGAATGCTACTATAGAAGAAATAATTGAGAAATGTAATACTGAAATGGCAGAAATAGCCAGCAAAATTGCAGAATCCAACATGGTTTCATCATCAGAGAAAAAAAGCATGACAATGTCTTGTACATCATCTGAAACTCAAGAAGCATCCTTTATTGAACAATCTTTTAGTTCTACATCTTCAAAATCAAAGGGTACAGAGGGGAAAAAAAGCGTTATGGTACAAGATGTTGTTGCAGAACTTAAAGATGCAACTGAAAATATATAAAATAAAAAAAGCAGCACTATTAATTTAATTTATTATCTAACACATCAAACAATGACTAAAGCTTTGCCAACTAACACTATGGTGTGATGTACATTTGGCATTGCTATTGGAAGGGAGTTTTCTGCAACTCACATTCTAGTGATAAATCTTATGCATACATCATTATGATTATATTGACAATGTACATTTTAAATCTAATGAGATCATTGATGAACAATGTCATTAAAATGACAATATCCACATAGTTTGATTTTATGATTGTAAATACAAAATCTTAAATACACTTTATTTATACTTACAATGTAATCAAAATTTAAAATGTAATACTATTAAATACAAACATGTTGCACACAAATAGATTGTCTGTTTTTAAGTCTCTTCATCACAACATTGCTGTACCTCATCACCATTTTTATTCCCAAATAAAAACTCCGAGGTACACTTGTATGGGTTAATTGACTGTTAACATCTGTCATTTTTGACAGACGGGTTCAGGTCGTGGAAGTAAGCATGGGCCATTGCATCATCAGCAGGCATCCTCAAAGCAGGGTTACAGGTTAAGAGTCTTGTGAGTAGGTCTCGGCCTCGTGCAGGAAGCCGTGGCACAATTTGAGCCAGGCCTAAACTTGGCTGATACATAGGCAAGGGTTTGTAATCAGGCAACTGGGTCACCCCTGGCCATGTGTCTTCACTTGGGGTTCCTGAAACAAGTAGTTGGAATTATTTACTACAAAATAATATAGTTGCAAATTCATTAATTAATATATATTCATGGAAATCAAATCAATCTCTGTATGAAGTCTTAAAGAAGTCTCACCCAGAAGTTTGAATATTCTTTTTAGCTGATCATCCACATCAGAGCCAGGGAACAATGGGCGGCCAGAGTTGGCCAGCTCAGCAAATATACATCCTGCAGACCACATATCTATGCTTGTAGTATATAGTTTAGCACCAAATAAAACATCTGGTGGACGGTACCACAAAGTTACTACTTCAGCAGAGTAACACTTAACAGGTATACCAAAAGCCCTTGCAAGACCAAAGTCTGCCAATTTTAATTCACCATTTTTATTGATCAGTAAATTCTGTGGCTTTAAATCTCTGTGCAAGACATTATGACTGTGGCAAAAGGCGAGTCCTCTTAACAATTGATACATAAACGATTTAACTACATCAAGATCTATTTCACCATTGAGGCTGTCGAAGTACTTCTTTAAATCTTGATCACAGTGTTCGAATACCAGTGTTAGTTTCTTCTCACTGTGTAATACATCATACAGACGAACAATGTTTTTATGTTTAAGCTCTTTTAATAAACATATTTCCCGTAAAGCTGAAGATGGGACTCCTTCATCATCATCATCGAGCCGGACACGTTTAAGCGCTACAATTTCATGCGTTTCTTTATTTTTGGCTTTAAAAACTGTACCATAAGTTCCTTCGCCAATTTTTTCGAGTTTTTCATACTTCTGCATTTTAATTTACTTAACTAAATTGTACTTTTATAGTTAGTTATACAAATTAAAATCGATTGTTTACAAGTAACAAGCAGTTCACTTATCCTAGGCACCTGCCCACTCTACTGTCAATCAAGGCAACTAATGTCCATTGCTGCGTTCCGTTTGCCGATTACAGCGCTCACAGCGCTAAAAGTGCTCAAAACCGTTCCGATTCGTTTGAGCGCGCTAAAAGTGTTATTAGTGCTATTGCAATCGGAACGGTAAATATCTCGCTAACATTCTGATTGTTCATCGCTTAAGTCTAAAGTTACAATATCATTAAGATCTTTGACCTGAATGAAGCAGGAGCCACTTTTTATATTATTACAAAAGAAAATTAAGAAGCAAGCTTTTAAAATCTTTAATCGACTAATAAAAACGTCAATAAAGTAACGTCATGTGTCAGTTTTGACAAGCCGTTCACAGCAACCATGCTTCGTAGCTTGGGCACTGTGAGCGGGAAGATGGCGGCGTTTATGACGTCATTGATGACGTATCGATATTGCTGTGAGCGGGCTCACGGGCAATCGGAACCGGTATATGAGCGCTGTGAACGCTGTAATCGGCAAACGGAACGCAGCATTAGTAATAACTATCTAAAAGTATGCAACCTTGACATAATAATTATCTACACTTCCAAAAGAAAAACTGTTAGGTACAGAGATATCTCTGAATATGCGGGTCATGTTGTAAGTCGTTCAAAGAATTTAATCGATTTTTAAAAGATCATTCAATGTATTTATAAATAAAAATACACTAATAGCTCATTTATTAGGTGTGCTTATCAAACGCGGATTAATTTGATAAGGCCGCGGGGGGGTTGAATCAAACCGCGATGCTCGCTAAGTTAGTGGACGTTTCTGTGTCTAATCAAAGCAATGCGCAGTATTGAATCGCAGGATATGGTAATTACATGTTTAGGTATGGCTATCAAACGCGATTTAATTTGATAAGGTCGCGGGGGGTCGAATCAAACCGCGATGCTTGCAAAGTTAGCGGACGTTTCTGTGTCTAATCAAAGCAATGCGCAGTATTGAATCGGGTGATATGGTAATTAGACCGAGTCTGAGTTATTAATGACAAATTTTCACTTAAATTCAGACAAATTCTCACTTAAATTCACCTCTTGTCCAATTAGATTTCCAACTGAACAAATTCTTATTTCTAACCAGATCAATTTGATTAATCCACGTATCAAAATAATTAGGTCACGGCCGCGACTAGTAGGCGGAGAAGTCCAAATTTCCTCAAAAATCCAAAAGGTCCTGTTTCTGGGTAGTAGTAGGTATTGGCGGACTCTGGATATGATTTTCATAGTTTAAGCAACTAAAATGATACTTAAACTTAAACCCTTGGACGGTTTGCAGATCAAAGTAGGTATTTGAATCATTTGACACCAATTACCATAGTTAGAGTACCATCAAAGTTATTTGATTTTCATAGTTTGAACAACTACTGTTATTTTTAAACAATGCTGTTTTTTATATTAGATCATTAGACGGTTTGTACATCAAAGTAAGTATTTAGGTTATTTGATTCATACTATCACAGTAAGAGTAGGTAACTTTAATGTAATATTAACGATAACCTTTTTTGCGTTGAAACTGTGGGAGATTTTTCGAACATTTGATTGGTATAGTTATTATATAAATAAAAATAGTGATAATCTTTATTTGTTCTTCACATACAAGGCACATAATAAGGTGTTAGATGTATTTACTTTCACAATTTATTCATGTACCTACTAATGAAGATTGATGCATGAGATTTTGCGATTTGTCGAAGCATGTGCTTCAGGAGTTAGAATTTTAAAAAGAGAAAACGTATGTGCTACAAGAAGTGTAGACATTTCAAGATTATATAATAGGGAATATTACATCTAAACATCAGGTATGTATTTGTGAAAGAGAGCGGGATTGTGTATACGTCTGCGTGAGTGTGTGTGTGTGTGTGTGTGTGTGTGTGTGTGTGTGGGCTAGAATATCTGTTTTGTATGTATATGTATGGTGAGTCTGTGTGAGACTGAGTAGTACAATTAGTGTAATGGTTTTAGCAGGGATTCGGTGTCGGAGTACGACTTTTCTTTAAGCCATGTTACAACTTTATTTTTGCAGTTAAATGTGATTTTGTGGTATATGTATGGTTCAAGAAAGTTGAAGAACCTTTGGCTAAAAGAGGTTTTCGGAAAAGTGTTGGAGAAAACTAGATGATTTCTTTTAGATTGAGTCTCAAAACAGAAGAGTGTAAATTTACGCTGGAGGAGTACAGTTTCTAAAATAAACAATGTCCTATATATTTAAGGGTGCTAATTAAAAATCTATATTGCTTTCTTAATTACTAAGCCAGCCACAATTTGTAGGCGTCTGAACGATACTGTCTTAGCCAATAAAAATTTGCTGTTGCGGGGTGTTTTTGTTAAAAAATTTTGAAATATCATCCAATTTCGATTATGGCACTTCGCCGGGTGCTGCCGCACCACGCTCACTGCGCTCGCTCGGCTCACGCATTTGATAATTACAGTCTAACATTAACCTAACCCAAATTTAACTACTACGCTTTCTATAGAGTATTTAGCAGGCGTTGCAAAAAAAAAGATTTATTAATGTATTAGAGGTTATCTCATTTTCCCGTGGTTTAGTTATAAAATTAAAAGTTTGATCACGTAACCAATAAAGAAATTTGTGACTTGGCTTATAATTTCCCTATATTCAATATCTACTTTACACATAATTTACATTTCAAACAATATTTCGAATCCAGCCATCCGTATATCAAAGCTGTTGATACCTTCCAACGAACAGGGTTTTTAACTACTGCACAGACAAATGTTATTGACATAGTACTCAGTTTTCTTAAATAGTATTGTATGTTAGTGTACCTATTGCGATTATAATTATTTCACTTGCAAGGTATTGCTTATATTTTACGGAAGGGGTGGTTAAGTAGAGTCTTATTGTTCATATTATTTAAACGTTATGCAGCATGTTTTATCTTTTTAGATACGGCAAACGTATAAAAATATATGAGTAGTAAGGTTTTTTGTTAGTGTTACCGCCTATTGAGAGCTATAATAATTAATCTTCTTAAAGCATGTCAAATTTTATGTTAGGCTTTATTTTAACCATGCGCAAATTATATCTCTGACAGAAAAGAGTGATATATATCTTTTCAATCAAAGATATATCTCGTTCTGAGCGAGATTTAGATATAAATGTTAAATGCCGGCCGATTGAATCAACTGAAGCAAGTATACGTACTGACACTCATTATACTTACTGATCTTATACTGCAATAATTATTTTTCTGTAGTGTTATTTCCAAATAACAGTTATCGAAATCTGTTATTGTTATCGTTGTATTATAACAGTATGAAATAGTTATTGGACTACTAGTCATAGTAAATTAGACCTTGCGACTTAAAGGATAAAATCATATGCAATAGAAATGTGTTCTGTAATAATGAAATATTTAGGTTTCAGTTTCTACAACCTTACTACGTCGAATTAAAGTTTATTTTCTATTAGCGGGCGAAAGCAGTAGGTATAATGATTATCATTGTGAAACGGTAATTCGGATGTTTGCCAAATTAGACTTAACTGCTACGAAATAAAGTGTAAATTTGTCTAGTTATCGAAATTAACAGCTATAATATAAATGTTCTTTTAACAAAATATTTATTTACCGTCCACTTTTTATTATTTACAAAATAAAATACAAGAAACTCGTAATCAGTAGCGTAGCCTAATTATTAAGGTACTTATATTATTATTACTGCGTCTAAACAGCACGAGTCAAACCAAGAACGCGCGTGACATCCAACTGACTTATTAAAAAAAAAATTAAATTTCAAAATACCATTTTTTCGAAAATACCTAAAATCTAATAGGTACTGCACTTGCAATGAAACTTTGATTTAGTCGTACAATAATATACCTTTTTACAATGCAGTAACGCATGGTTTGCGTGGCAGGTAGCTACGAAAGTAACGAGAAGGTCTTTGTTTCGCTCAGGTGGTCATAGCCATGCATTCAAATTTATCAAATTTCTTTTAAATGAAAGATCCAACTTTGTGATAAAACATTTATTTTAATATGAAAATACAGTCTTGAATAGATTTCTTTCAAATTCAATCGTTATATAAAGTATTCTCAGTAGGCACGTTTTTAAAATTTTACGATATTTAAATTTTAAGATAATTTTATTTTACCATTACACTAATTGTACTACTCAGTCTCACACAGACTGACCATACATATACATACAAAACAGATATTCTAGCCCACACACACACACACACACACACACACACACACACACACACACTCACGCAGACGTATACACAATCCCGCTCTCTTTCACAAATACATACCTGATGTTTAGATGTAATATTCCCTATTATATAATCTTGAAATGTCTACACTTCTTGTAGCACATACGTTTTCTCTTTTTAAAATTCTAACTCCTGAAATACATGCTTCGACAAATCTCAAAATCTCATGCATCAATCTTCATTAGTAGGTACATGAATAAATTGTGAAAGTAAATACATCTAACACCTTATTATGTGCCTTGTATGTGAAGAACAAATAAAGATTATCACTATTTTTATTTATATAATAACTATACCAATCAAATGTTCGAAAAATCTCCCACAGTTTCAACGCAAAAAAGGTTATCGTTAATATTACATTAAAGGTACCTACTCTTACTGTGATAGTATGAATCAAATAACCTAAATACTTACTTTGATGTACAAACCGTCTAATGATCTAATATAAAAAACAGCATTGTTTAAAAATAACAGTAGTTCAAACTATGAAAATCAAATAACATTGATGGTACTCTAACTATGGTAATTGGTATCAAATGATTTAAATACCTACTTTGATTTGCAAACCGTCCAAGGTTTTAATATAAAAATCAGCATTGTTTAAGTATCATTTTAGTTGCTTAAACTATGAAAATCATTTCCAGAGTCTGCCAATACCTACTACTACCCAGAAACAGGACATTTTGGATTTTTGAGGAAATTTGGACTTCTCCGCCTACTAGTCGCGACCGTGACCTAATTATTTTGATACGTGGATTAATCAAATTGATCTGGTTAGAAATAAGAATTTGTTCAGTTGGAAATCTAATTGGACAAGAGGTGTATTTAAGTGAGAATTTGTCTGAATTTAAGTGAAAATTTGTCATTAATTACTCAGACTCGGTCTAATTACCATATCACCCGATTCAATACTGCGCATTGCTTTGATTAGACACAGAAACGTCCGCTAACTTTGCAAGCATCGCGGTTTGATTCGACCCCCCGCGACCTTATCAAATTAAATCGCGTTTGATAGCCATACCTAAACATATAATTACCATATCACGCGATTCAATACTGCGCATTGCTTTGATTAAAGACAGAAACGTTCGCTAACTTAGCGAGCATCGCGGTTTGAATCAACCCCCCCGCGGCCTTATCAAATTAATCCGCGTTTGATAAGCATACCTAATAAATGAGCCAGAATCCGCCAATACCTACTACTATTAGGTAAAGGATGCGCATGTTGTTCTGGTCCAGCCAGGTAGGTAATCTACTCCCAAAAGTTTGACAGATCGGTTTGTTATTTATAGAGAAAAATATATAATAACTATACTATTTCCATTTCTTTATTTTCTCGATGACAGCTCCTGTGAAAACATGTGTGAGCGTTTTTTTTACATTATGTATGGTAATGTGAAACTGAAAGGGATGGAGCTATATCGATAAACGTAACACGATAACAGACCCGATATATTTTAAGAAAATGTAAGAAACTAATATACTGCCGGATACTTTTGTATAAATTTATTAACTAATATCATACTTCATTACAAGATTTTAACACGTATTAATCCTTGATTGATAATGCCAACTTCTTTAAAATTTTCGAAGCTGTTGTAAAATAAATAGGTATAGGTACCTAGGTACTCGGCAATGATACGAAATAATTATAACGATAGGTAATCTTTATTTATTTATTTTAATCAAATTCTGATGAATCGTCACTGTCATTCGATGAGCTCTCCCCTACATTTATTATAAGTTCCTGTACTGGTTTCACATTAATTTCCCAATCCGAAGCTATAATGTTTTGAGTTCTTCTCACAATTTTTTCCCAGTTTTCGGCAGTTACTTCCGCACATGCATTTTTTAATAAATCTAACATCTTGTTTGCCGTAAAAGGGGGATGGGTATTGTTTCGAGCGGCGTGTCCTTTGATTTGTGCCCATATTAGTTCTATAGCATAGTACTGGCAATGATACGGCGGAAGTCGAAGAACCCAATTACCACATTTGGCAGCTATTTCGTCGATAACATATCTTTTAGGGTGGCTTTTTTTCGATTTTAAAATATTCACTAATTGTACTTTTAATAAAGTACTATCCACATTTTCGCCATGACGTTGGAGCCAGTCAGAGCCTGCGTCGGCATTTTATCAATTTGTCTGGAGTGATATATTTCTTACAACCATCCTTCGTAAATCGCCACGTTCATTTCTTCGTGGTAGTCCACTGTTTTCTTGGATTTAAAGGCCAGTAAAGCATCGGACAGAAATCCTTTCGTAGACCCTGCATGGCATGTGATAAAGCTTTCACCTTTTCCCATTGGCACTGAACTAGTGGAAGCGGCGGTGTCGTCAGTCCAGTTCTTAAATACTGTGTGGTTTGCAATTTAACCAAGTCTCGTCAGTGAAAATAACGTTTGACCGATCTTATATCGAGCCATAGCAACGTCGTGACGCTCCATCAATATTTTACGTTTGTCCGATTTTTTATAAGAAAATCCAATTTCTTTAAAAACTAAGCTTAATGACGATCTTTGGCCATGGAACAAACCACATTCACGTAAAGAAACAACAAGTTTTTTAAGTGTTGGAATTTCTTTGCGCAAGTACTAGTCATATATATGACGACGAATAGCATCAGCGTTGAAGTTGTCAACCGTTGAACACGACGTGGTTGGCGTTTTTTCTTCGGCGTAAGAAACTTATTTTCCTGCATGCCGCTTGTACCGTAAGCTTCGGTAGTAATTTTTGAAACAGTAGGTCCACTTATTCCTAATGCGGCGCAACACGCTCTCGCACTTGCGGCAGTGGTGATAGCGGGCCACCGTTTTGATACTCTGCTTTAAAGTAATTACGAACCTTGATCACTAGTTCTCTCGCCTGCCTTTTCAGAACAGATCCTTTCGGCATTTTGATATTTGACAGCTGGGCAGCAATCAACACGGAGGAACACAAAATACATAACGCAATGTATGAAAAATGTGAAAAAACTCAGCGAACAGAAACGTAGTGACTAGCACGACCGTCTTGTTGCGAGTGACAGATTAAAACAAACACAAAATGGCGGTGGGCCATTGAGTGTTCCCATCTTGAAAAAATATATTTGAAATTTTTTGTTGTATTTGTCTTTGTTCAAAATATAATAAATATATGCGATCGATATCATTACTTATTTGGTCACAACACTACATTATATCAAATTAGAACTGTCTTCGAGAAAATAAAGAAATGGGAATAGTATAAATGAGTACATATCACTACATAACTCAGCTTTTTAGTGTTTATTAAGTGTACTTACTAGGTTACATAATACGTTTTGTAAAGGAAAAAATAAAATAACTCCATACTACTATATCTTATGCTGACGTAGAAATGTATTAATTATATATGCAAATAATTATATTAGATCCCGTATGAAATTGGCGTTTTGTCGCACTGGCCACTTTGATCCGCATTATCTCCTCTTTGGTTAAGAATTTCAATTTATACAGCTATTTACTCACGCATTTGTGTTTCGAAAACCGTAATTCATTTGTTTTTTCCTCTTTTGGGTTTTTCTTTGCGTCACTTAGTTTACAAAATGGATAACTTGAAATATTGCCTCATTTACGAGTACGAGTTCCATCGTGGCACAATATATTTATGTAGGGTATAATTTTTGTCAAGTTAGAGTTTTTTTCCTAAATATTCACTTAATAAATATTAATAAAACAATTAGTTTTCAATTTGTTCGGTAATTAATAAAAACTGACCTTTGCTCATATTACAACAATAGGGACAAATCAGCATAAGTTTCTATAAAATAAACTTGAAGCCCTTTCTATTTTAGATTGTCATTATCTTTAAAAAAATGTGGAAATACTGTTTGTTTTACTGTAAAGGCCGTTCATGTTTGTCTATACAACTAAATAAGTATCGATACCGATATCAAGCATGTCCCATTCCGAGTAACGTAGGTGCGAGGCAGCGCGGGTGGGACATTAAGCGTCGTCCCTTGCGTCTGTTTTACCCCGCATACCAATGGATTTAAAACTGATATTTAGAATTAAAACATAAAAATTAGGCAGAGACAGTAAATGTTTTTACTGTTCACGCTTTTTTCAACGTTTTTAAATAACGCTTAAAATTTAAATTGGTAATGAGCAATGAAATAATACAACCAATTGCAACAAGATTTTTATTAGTAATATATACTGGAACCACCATATATTTTTGTATATTTTTTCTCTTATTCCGGGATACAATACCCAATACCAAACCATTTCCTAGTTTATAACTAATTAAATTTACAAACTTTTACATCTAATTTAACATCGATAAGACAATTTAAAGGTTTTTCAACTTTATTTTTAACTTTCTTTGAGGTGTCAACACAACCATTTTTTATTAATAAACTTAAATGGAATGATTGAATGATTGATACCAAAAAGATTTGTGTACTTGTCAAACCACATTTCTTAATTTCAGCACCGATAGACTAGCAGTAACGTTTCGAATAAAGTGTTAACTGAAAAGTAAGTTTGGAATGCAAATATATCTCTTGTGTGTTTGTACTTAAACTAATAAACAATCGAAAAATATATACTCTTATACGATTTTGATGTTTTAGGAGTACGTATTGAATAGTTCGTAAGTCACGATATCAATTTTGGCACTAACCATATAACATCAAATTATACATTCATTTCTATATACATAAATACAAATTTATACTGTGTGCCCTACGTTATTCACAACTTGACAGATGGAAATAGTGATTGCAGCAGCTTAACACTTTTTCAATAATTGGCATGTGGTATCGATTATCGAACTTTTGCTGTCGAATAATAAACGGTGCGGTTTCTATGCTTCTTTTCATTATTATTGTTATTAACAACAAAACAACATAAATTTGCCGTTTTGCTTACCATTAATTTAATTCTGCAGACTTTCATAGAAAAAATTTGAGTAAAATTATAATGTCTGTATATGTAGTCATAAATAAGACTAGGCCGTTTACATATTTCCAAAACTTCGCATGCTATAGTTAACCGTCGTGTAATCTGAATACGTTACCTTGTATCTCTCCTGTCAAAAAGTGATTAACCTGGTGATTTGTCCACTAGATTAGTTATTTATAAATGCATTTAATGGAAAACTGTTGATATGTGATTTTGTTTTGTTACTAAGAAATTTTTAAATTCTATTACATGCATGTAGTTGTTTTACATGTGTTTTGTAAAAATGGTAAAAAAATATACAAGTTACAGTTTAAAGATAGTTGAGTTGTTAACTGAAAGCTTTTTTCTTATACAAAGAAAGGTCGTAAGCGAATATAATTAAGCTTGATATCTGAATTATAACAACATAATATTTAATTTTATAATCTTAAGTAGCTGTTGTGCACCACACCCACTCATTCTCCCGAAAAGAAATCATGCACCTGCAAAGAAAATACAATATAATATAATATACTGTATTCGTTCGATAATTCTGGGACTGAACATTCAAACATCTACGACATTACTAATTTAATCTGTTTTGTTCTCGTTTGATCAGTCAAGTTCGTATACGACCCATGAAAATGCGGAAATCTCAAAAATATATGTAATAAATAAATAATGTTCAAGAAGACGCACCTCGAGTCGATGTGGAATCGCTAACAGTACAAATATACAGGATGTAACATAAAGAAAGCATAATACTTAAGGGTCAGTAAATATACCATTGTTAGAATATACTGTAAAAGAATTGGAGTTATTGGGGCTGGGTAAGACTTCTATAATTTTTTATTTAAATTTTTTTTCTCAACATCTTTGACAGCCCTAAGTGGTTTTCATATCTACCTATGCATGAGGCACGCGAGGCTCGGCGCGGTTCCGAGCGCAGCCTTCGTCACTTACCTACCTATCGAGTAGCACGTGATGCGATGCGACTGGACACGATCTTAGTTACTTTAATGATTTCAAATAAATAAAAAAACTCGTATTTTTTTATTTATTTGCGCCTCGCGCTCCTCATGCGTCGGTAGGTATGAAAACCACATAGGGCTGTCAAAGATGTTGAAGTAAAAAAATTTAAATGTGTGAAAATCTTAACCAGCCCTAATAACTCCAACTCTAGCTAGGTAAACGCATGTCATATGACACGTGATTGGACAAGAATATCTTCATTCGGCTGTCAAATTGGCTATTTTTTGCTATGTATAGTGCTTCATGTTTGCTTAAATTAAAGTATCAGATAAAAATATTTAACTCATCTTCCTGTGTATTTGAAATATCACAAACGACTAAGATATTAAAGTGTCGATATAAACATATCGAACGGTACGAAGATGTGTTAAGATGCCAAGAGCGAAGCAATGATGACAAATCTCAAGATACGAAATATATCGTAACATAGTATCTTCAAATTCCAAATAATATATCGCGAGGCTTTTATGCAGGATGCAAAAAAGTACAATACAAAAACAATACAAATACAAAAATATTTAATTAATAAATATATAAAGATAAATTAATAAAATAGGTATTTTCGCCGTTTGTGATGCGGTCTTGATGAAGTATAAATCGTTCTTAAGTTTTAATTTGTTGAAAATGATAGAGAACAGGAATTAAGTATTCTTAACTATACAATTTTATGACAAATGAAAAAAAGTTTACAACTGACCTAGAAACGTAAGTACTAGTTATAATTTGTTTTATCGTTTTATTTATTTCCAACACTGATAATAACGATGATTTACGACCCAGTTTGCAGCGAGAGAAAAACTCTACTACAATATTTTGAACTCTTGAGCATTGTTATCGGCAGTTTACTAATGTATCATCTGTTAATTATTAAAAAATATTCATTATGCCACCGACTTATAAATTGCCATTCCTATTGAAATTTTAGGAAGAAAGATACTCTATGGGTTATTAAAGGTATAATCATTCAAATTACAAAAAAAAAAAAACGTTTGATATTTGAGCAAAACGGCAATTTTTTACTAGAAACTCGAGGAAACGAAGCTAACGAACAATAATATCGAATTTATTGTTTAACTTTACGAAACGTCACTAATTATGATTTAAACGTATTATTACCCAATTTTTGTTTATTTTTCAATCGATGTTTGCTCCGAATCTAACTTTTATCTCGAAATGATGACGGAAATACAAGGGGATGAAATCGAAGGCATTACAACTTACCAATCGGCTGTTTCATCGCGTCAGTGAGCTTGAATCTTGTATCGGTACACCAACACACTGGCAACTCCTACTAAGAAACTCAACAGGATTGAGCCCCAGACCAGCATCTGTTAAGAGACAGAAAGAGTCAATAAACTCAGCAGAAGTAAAAAGCTATGCGTATCCTTTTATTGCTATCGAATAAAAAATTGCGTGGTGTCTACACCTCTGTTTATATTATTGTTTAATACAAAATAAAACCGGTTGTTAGCCGGTTTTTTAGCTTAAAGGACAGTTTTGCAGATTTTTATAGCTAAAAATTTGCTAAAAAATAAATACTATTACCCGGTAAAAATTAAGTTTGGGAAGGTATAAAAGGATTCTTACTGGGAAAGTAAGTCTCTATCCATCTCTAGGTGTGCATTTTACTACTCATATCTCTAGGTTGCTGGATGTTTCCCTTGAAGTGTAATAAACTTGAGGCGTACCTTTTAATTTAAAAACTGTGCAGCAATCTAAGTTAAACAAAATAACCAGTACATGATCATACATTTTTGTTCAAATAGGTCTTCAAATCTGATGAAATGTACAATACATAATTTTCTATTTTATTTTATATCATATTTTTGCACATTTTTGACTTTCCTAGTGTTATTAATGTTTTTATTCTGTAAAGCCTAATTCAAGGTAATTTAAGGTCATGATACTATAAAAATTGGGAAACTTCACTGCAATACTTCCTTTTATTGAAGCAAACAAGCATCCACCACATGGTAAGCAGGACACATAAAAATTCTAACCTTTAATAGGCTTAATAGCTCACTGTTGCATGTATAAAGGTAATATAGCCTATTATATACCTAATTTTGCCGTTGTCGTTGAATTGATGTGATATAAGCACATTTGACATTGCAATGTCACAACGCGTTTGGATTAAGGTTAAATCATGCCTCTAGATTAAGGAGCTGTAGTGACACAAGTTAAACTTACTACTAACCGCTTTTCCGTATTGAAAATAAATGGCATGTTTCTAAAACAACGAAAAAAATTTAAATTTTTATATTTTATGTATATATATATAAACAACCATGACCCAAGTAGAGACATATGTGTTCATCGCACATATGAATGCCCCGACCAGGACACGAACTTGGGACCTCTGGCGTATGAGAATAACTACCTTAGTCCTCGAAGGTTTCTTATCATCGCCATTTTTCTTGGCACCTCCAGTCCCAAGCATTCTTTTAGCCAATCGACGTTCTACAGATTTATCCCGGTTAACCCTCTGTTCACAACTCTGAAGTTCCTTGCGAACGCCCGCGTCCTCTGGGGCCGCGGCGGCAGCCGCTTTCGCCGCTTGTAATGCCTCAGAGTTTTTACCCATGGCGGACAATATACGGGATTTACGGTATAAAGCCTTTGCGTTCTGTGGCTGGCACGATAACACGCAGGTCACTGCCTGAAAAAAAGGTTTTATTGTAGAAGTTTCATTTTTGGACTTCGCGCCGAATTTAATAAGCCTAATGACGACCAATATAAAAACAAGTTTTAGATATTGTATCGTATTAATCGACATTGTGTGTTGGTGTGTTTCTGGGCAGACATTGTTATTTTATTTTAGCAGTTCAAGCAAACTGCTTTTAATCATGTTTGCACCAACTCACAATGTAGTTATCCATATAAATTAAAGAACTGACAGTTCAGCCGTACAAACTGTCCTGCGATGTAAATATAATTATTATTCTGGGAAATCATTGCTTTCTCGTTTCATTAAAAATCGAATCAAAATAAACAAACTAAAATAAAATAAAACGCTGTAGACTAAAACTGTGGAAAACCGGTTTCAAAAATAATTTGGCTTTGGTTCATTGACTCACTAAATACCTAGTATAAAAAGCCAACAACCAAACCACGTAATTAATAGACTATTTTAAGGTACTATAATTAATGAGTGGATCCAGGTAGTACTTTATATAAACAAGCGCTGTATTGCAGAGATCCACAAATAATAATATTGTATATGATAACTTCTTACGATTTACTGATGTGAGGTTTTCTGTACTTAGGACTTAAGCAGTGCAAATCTTTAAAAAACCTTGAAACATTCGAATGTTTGTTTACTCGTATCCACTTAGAACACTAAAAATAAGTAAATACTAAGGTTAAAAACTATAAAACAACATTTTCATTTCGTAACTACTAATATACCATGTAAATGTAATGCAATTCTAACCAATTAAAATATTACTCTCAGTGATAAGTTTATAATTTTTTTTTATCCCTTTTTGGTTTTTATTTTTTATTTTCATTTTTGTACCAACATTTTTATGTATCGGTTTAATGTATGTATTAGCAAAAGAATAATATTTTCTTTCTTGAAATCATTCAAATAACCTTACCTGTAACGCAGCATCATAAGCTTTGGCTTTAAGTTGAGCGGCGGCCATATTGTTCTGAACCCTCAGCCTCTCTTCGAGCAACGCCTGCAACGCGTCCGAGGTCGGCTTGACCTCCCCGCTGGGTGTAGGGTCTGTGATGCCTCCTTCGGACTCGTCTAACACGTCTAAGGCCCGACGGTACAGCTGCACGGCTAGTTGCGCCTCGCCTCGGCCGTACCACCAGTTGCCACGGGCACGGCGACGAATTCTGAAATGAGGGGCGTGTTTCCTTAGACCTTATTGAGAATGAAAGTACCAATTTTTATTCCGGTCTTTAGGCTGTTAAAATATTACCTACTTAGTAACATACATGAAAGTGAAACATAGACAATTGCTTGTTCTTGTTAACGTTATATAAAGCACAGCTCTACTACTATTTCGGAAAGGACTTCGTGAAGCACCGGCGAGAAACTTCACGGTAGACATTTTTCACATACAACTTACTTAAAACTCACGGAGCTTCCTTCGTGCATTGTGTAGTATCTTCTGCAGCCATCCAAATTAATCATAACATGTTATAAATATACGAAAGTGAGTTTGTTTGTTACGTATTAACTACGTAACCTAACATAACCCTTTGCATATAAGATTGTTGCTCGGTTTCTGGTGTATGATGGCGGATCCATGTTTCTACATTTGTAAAACGACGCAAAAATTCAGTTTTATTCCCTTGAAACAACGCCGAACCTGACTCGGAAGTGGTCAGACGCATGCGTTTTCGATCAACAGTTAGTAAACGAGATAACATCTTCATATCTAAATGCGGGTGTAAGATATTGCGCACACGTTCGCCTATCTCGCTCATGTTTGTCATGGATTTTAGTGATCATCTCTGGAGTAGTGACCTCAACTGGGCGCCTTGGACGATCAACATCACTTGTGCTTGTATGACCACACCGAAAATCAGTAGACCACTTATGCATAGTTTTGATTGACGGAGCAGAGTCCCCATAATATTGAACATGTCTTTCTTTTGTTTCCGTCACAGTTTTTTGCGCAAAAAATAATGTTCAATCAACACACGAAATTCACGGTTCTCCATCTATGCAACAATGTGTTCAATTGTTTTTCTTTAATGGCTATAAAAAAAATCCGACTGTACTGGGTGAAAATTTCAATTTAGTCATTCAAAATAGTTTTTTTGGCCAAATTATGGCCTCGCAATAGCGCAAGGCCGCGTGGTCATGAGCGAGCGTAGGCTTACCTATTTCGATGTTAGTTAGTATATTTTTTATTGCAAAGATAGGTATGCAAAATTAAAACCTTTTTTTGCAAATAATGTATCGTACAAACAATCCTGCAGCATGAATTATATTTTTAGACAATGATAGAATGGCGTGGACGCGATACTGCTGTAGGCAAGCTATTTTGCTAATTTGCTATCAGCCAACGGTTGGTATATAGTGACAGAGGCCTTTGTCTTATTCTAAGTATAAAACATTTTGTAATTGCTATGGAGTAAGCCCATTTTATAATTTATCAAAATTTAAACTAAGAACAAATTGTTGTCTAATTTTTATACTGGTAAATTTGGCCAAAGCAATAAGCTTCTACTATATGCATCTACTACTATCAAGGTCAAAAAATAAACTATAATTTGGGCTAGATAATAAATTGTACAAAGGAAGTTCATTTTATCAGCTCAATACTACTACTACAAGGTCAAGCAAGGCCTTTGATAATAACTACAATTTTAACGTACGAGCTTAAAGAATCGTAGATATTTGTTTTTGGACTTTGGCAACATAATTTGCAGCGTCCTAACCCGAAGAAGATTATTTTTAATTTTTTGTTGCAACAAAATTTTAGAATGCAGCATTAAAAACTACATTCTACATAATTATATAACATAAGAATTGCATTAAATGCCGATTTAGATTGATCTAATATCTGGCGCCAGTGTCACTGGCTTCCCTCGCTGTACAAATGTAAACAGTTTCAAGCCAGTAGTACACCATCCAGTATCCAGCACTAGACCGGAATAGACAAACCTCCTATTTTTCGCCCCAATGACCAACCCCGCGCATTGCGCATACCGTGCCATGGGCGTTGTTCCGTATAAACACATAGAGACCACGCGTTTTCTTTGGACGTTTGAAAATGAGATCGTAAAAGTTGTCTAGATAAAGAACTTATTTGTTTGTACAGACAAGATAAACGCCTTAGCCATAAAACCTTAAGATTACCGCGACAAAAATATATAGTCTATAGCATCGTAGAATGATTGCGTTGCAATGACTGCGGAGCGCCTAACCATAGAGAATATTATTTAAAGTAAATATAATCATTCACAACAAAGGGGGGCAATGCAGGGTTTTTTAGATATCAAATCGCCACTTTATATTGATATTTGATATCTAACTTCGAAACAAAATATTACCGATGTATAGATATTGAATGATATCAATATCAATCAATACAAATCAATGCAACAATGTATACAGATATTGAAACGAACTGAACTTCTGCATATAATAAATTCAAATTCCTTTATTGCTTATCACATAACATTTAAGATCTTAATTAGGTACAGTTGTAGTTCTTGTGATACCCCATATGCAATGCAATATGTGAGGTGACATTACATTAAACTTATTACTAATTACTAAACCTACAAATACTATATATTTCTTTTAAAGCTTACCTAATAATAATTTCTATTTTTACATCATTTTATTATTATTACATCATTATTTCAAATTACATATTTAAAAACTAAAACATTACTTATATATTTTTGTAAACTTGTATCTAAAATTATCAGTAACTAACGTTTCGTGTTTAATAATTATTATTATGTTATAATATTTTGACCTATTGGTTTATCTTATTGGTTATACAGGGTGAATCTCTATAATGTGCACATATTAAAATGGGAGAACTGCACTTGGAAAGTAGATGGTTTCTTTAGTTTCGGGTTATGTCCTTTTGGGCACCACACGTGTAAATTACAGAGTTTACGATGCCCTGCCTCTTGAATTGTGATTCGTCCATCCACAATTATTTTTTACAAAACTCCATTTTTTTCAAGTGGTAGACGATTCCTATAAAAGAATTTTTTTTTTCTGTCTATAAAATTCGGTCTAGTTTCCCCCATTTTAATATGTGCACATTATAAAGATTCACCCTGTATATACGAGGTTTTATATTATTTAACTATGAATTGTTTTAAATTGGTAGGTATGTTAAAGAGGCAGTTACGTATAATAAAGACTATATTTTGTATCGTATTCTCTACAGACAAAACTATATGACAACTTAATACAAAAGAGGGTGTTGCTAAGAGACGCAAACTTCTAAAATAATTTTTTGTTTTTACATTGTTATATCTGTTATTACACGAAGGCTAGAAAAAATCATGTTCATCGAATAACATTTCCTCTCTGGTAAACCCCTGATGGCTTACCTACTGGGTACGTAAAATATGATTTTACGTAGGCGCGAATGAAGCAATCGAAAGTAAAAAAATTTACATATGAACCACGCTTAACCACGATGAATGCCAATGGTCAAAAGATATATATATATATAATAGAACTTATTTTAAAACACATAAGGTCTAAAAATACTTCACGGGAAACCCATCAGTACAAGTGAACCCACACTATGCGCTGCTCTGCTTTTACGGTCCTTCGTAACGTGGTTGAATTCGAGGAACTGACCGAATCGCTGCAAATCACATCGGTCTACAATATATAGTTTCGGAAAATATATAGTTGTTGAAAACATCAGTATATTATGGTTTTAAGATATTGCGTCAATATATAGTTTCAATATGTGCACAGGATTTGTATCGCCCACCTCTTATTCACAATGCCTTTAATTCTCTTCGATTCTTCACACGCTAGACTAATCTTCGTAAATGTGTACTCACCCCCAATCTACTAGACGCATGTAAACAGCGTGGGCCAGTGCCCAAGCCAGTCCAAGGAATGCGAGTGACTTAGAAAGCTACTGGATCAATGTAAATCAGCTTTAAAGTTTTTCTTCTGCCACTGGTTCAGCCAATGTGCAGTTTATTTGTCTTCCATAAACACTTCCTAAGATCGCGATTCTGACCACACTCCACCAAAAAATCTTTGAGATTTTCTGTGACTCCGCAAATGTTGCACAATTTCCCAACCATGAACTTTAGAATAACTGTGTTAGAACTTTTTGAATGGAAAGTGACTGGGATGCAATCTCTGTTACTTTTGCAGTTGAAACAAACTTATTTACTTTATAATAAGAACACAAGGATACAGAAACAAGAGGCAGTTTATATCTGCAAAACCTCTGCTTTGCTGTGTGGTCATCCACAACGCAAGCTCATTTTACTTTGGGGCCATACAGATGATGTGTGCGTCTCCAGATTTATTCATTTGTTTATTATATTGATGATACACTCATGTCTCTGTCAAAAACTATTAAACTTTTAAACTGAGCTATCTTAGTGAATAGAATAAAAATATATGAACTCACCCAATTTCCATTCGTTCAGCAATAGGCAAACTTTCATGTTCTGGTTCCTCATTCCAATCATGAAGTTCCAACCTTGCCTCCAGCCAGGTTTCTGGGCCAATAGCGAGTCCATGGTATTTCGTGATTTGTGTTTCTCCAACCAACCCTAAACTCTCGCCTGGTTTCAGACCAGTTTCTCCATAGGCAAATCGAGGGGCTATTTGTAGAATACATTCTTCACCTTTGTACATGAGGGTTAGAGCTAAATCCAACCCTTGAAGAATCTGAAGTTAACATGATTACCATAAATTAATACCTTTTTTATAATTTATGTACTATAGAGCTTTTAATATTAATAATTAAAATACAACAATCCATAATAAGTACAATGTAAACAAATAACAAGTAATAACAAGGTTAACATTTTTATCAAACCACACATCATCCTAAATTTGCTATCAATTCAGTGTTACAACTGATAAAATGCTATGCTTGCGCACTTGCAAACTAAAAAGAAAGTAGCAATATTTATAATAATTTTGGCAAAATTTATTGAGCTTAACTACTTAGCATAAACTATAAATAATAATAATAAATCCCCAGAGAAACACATCAACTGTATGGCCCCAAAGTAAGCAGAGCTTGTGGTGTGGATGACCATACAGAGAACTGGGGGGAACCCAGAATAAACATACATATATAAATACAAACAACCATGACCCGAGAACAAACATCAGTATTCTTCACACAAATGAATTCCCCGGCCAAGACTCAAACCTGGGACCTTCGGTGTATGAGGCAAGGCTACTTGCCACTACAATACTCAGTCATCTAAATGTCATAAATATATTACTAACTAGGTGACATTGAATATGGTTGTGTAACTTTGAATACTAAATATTGCAGAAATCAAGCAAGAAATCAATCAACCACATACTTACTTCATTGTCACCTAAATAAATCTTGATGTGATCACGTTTCTCAAACACTTCATCACTGTCTCTAATTTTCAGCTCATAACTAATTCTACAAATATCGCTTCTTTGTGGTCTGGACCCCTCAGATTCATCTCCAGGCTTCAATATCTAGAAACATAAATAAACTTTATGTTTAATTGTTACTAAACATATTCTTCATGAAAACAAAATCCTTGTGTGGTATTACTTTTTTTAACAATGCTCCAGAACCCAAAACATCTTGCCATTCGTCGGCCTTGGAATCAGCTGACTTTTCTTTTTCTAAAGAAGCTGCTTCAGCTAGCTTCGCGTCTTCAATTTCCTGTGCAGCAGCAGAGGCTAGGTCTTCAAAAGAACTGCTCTCTGATTTGTCTATAGGGTTGATCTCACCTTCACTCATCTGGAACCAAAACCATACATGTTACAATCAGAAATGCGTAATAAAATAATTTACATATTATCAAACGGTTCAATATGTTGAAAATAAAATCAAGAAACGTGCATGTACGGATGGCCTTACGTTTTATATGTATTTTTATTATTTTATCAAACTGTACTGAAATATTATAAGAAAATAAAAATTTGTTATTTTCCAATTTGACTAATATTTTAAGTTTGACAATCAACTGACAGTACAGTATAATGCTTTTTTTTTAATTATTTCTCAAGTTGAGGAAGGCAAAGGCAACGCCATGCAGCCAAGTCTTTCGTTGATTACCTCTTATCAGGATAGCAATAAGGCCGAACTCACTACTTTATTTTGTCACTTTTAAAAGGCCTGAGCCAATTCTTAATATTCTTCTGTATTTGTTTTGTCCGCTTACTGAAATCATGTCCAATTTAATATCTTTCTTTTCCATTTTCTCAATAAAAAATAAAAACTTGAGAAAACTGTCAAAGTTTTATTTACAAACAAGTTTCCATCAAATTTTGGCTGAAAATTTACAAATTCACAAAACTTTACATCATATAGTACACAAGTTAAATATTATTTACAGTATAAATTATAAAATTATGGCGCTGAATGCCAAAGGCCGAGCAAGAGAAGACTAAATGATCTACAGTCTGATCTTCCTGTGTTTGACATTGATCACACTAAGGATTATCTACAATTTTCATTCTATCTATACAAGTGATGATTGACACGACAATGACCAAGCCTGAGTCGACAAGTAGTGCTGTAGCATTTTCTGTTGCGTAAAATGTTTTCTTTGCAAAACCATGAAATAGAAAAAATATTTTTACCTGAAGCATAATACCAAGAATCCTTATTTTTGATTCTTACAACATGATCCCAGTGTTCGTTCCATTGACTGTACATATCTTTTTTAAGAATTGGAATTATATCAGTGTAGGGGAGAGCAAGACAGAAGTTGTTATCATTATTTTGTGTGAAAGATAAATATATGTAAGATAAGATAAATATATAGTCGAGCTTTGCTTGCTGTCAGTGAGAATAAGCCAATCTGGGAGTTCTGATTGATTGTCCTCGATAAACTTCAATGCGGCTAAAATATCAAGACACTCTGCCTAAAAAAATGCTCATCTGATTTAGGAGTTTGATACCATGACCAGTATTTAGGTAAGGTATGTAAAAAGCCATTGAAACATTATCACCACTTTTGAAACCATCTGTGTAAAGAATATTGGCAAACTCACATACATTGTCAGTACCGCTTTTATTTTCGCAGAGCCTTTACGTATCTATAATTGAATATGTGGGTTTGACTGTTTGAATAATGGATAATCGAAATGCAATCATAAGATTTATATAGAAGTTGGGAATAAAACGTCGAAATTATGCTCTAACCTCAAAAAACACGTGAATAAGATGTCAAAATGTTGTTTACTTAATAGGACGTACTTATACGGTTTGAGGGTTAATACGTTCATAGGATAATCAGATGAAGCTATTGAAATTAAAAATAACCCTAATTTCGGAAAAACTCAAAGGCCACACCCTGTTTCATTTAATAGAAAACACTACGCAGCAGTAAAGTAACTAACTGCTTATTGTACATAAAACAGCGAACCGTGACAAGACAATTGACTCTCATTGAAATGGCGGCTCAACTCAATGTCTTTGAAGTTTGACAGATTGACAGTGTATAATTTTTCTAGATGTCGATAAAAAAATAAATGGCGTTGTTATAAATAATTGGATTTTATTATATTTCTTAGTATCCCCACCAACTATTTGAATATTTGAGCTTGGTAAATACGTGTTTAATATTGACCTATAAACTAAATATAGCCCGGTTTTGATTTGTTTACAATTTATAAATATTACAGTTATAGCTATATAGTTATATATATATATATATGTGTAGTTAGATTAATTTAAGAAGTGTGATTTGACAGCTGACCATAGAATGTAACGTAATTTTGCAAATTTTTTTACCAAACACAAAACAGTGATGTAAAGCGTTTAAATCCTACAATCAATCAGAAAAATTATTGATTGAATGTAGTGTTGCTACTTTATAATCGTTACTGTGGTAGAGACAAATCGATTTAAATTCAGAAATCGTCGCTTAACAAGGGAATTACTAATTGCATATTTATCCAATTGATTTGTACATCCGTTTGTTTAGAAAGTTTCTGTTATGGCATTCATATAGACAAGAATTATACACTATCGTATATTAACAAAGAAAAGAATCCAAAAAGTGAATAAATATTATTAATACCTATTTCAACGTTTAGTATGTAGTTACATATATAATATTATGTATAAAATGTAACATTAATTATGTAAATCGTAGTTGGTAGTCGGGGTGTCACCACTTTGGTTTGTGTGGTATTGAAAGTCGAGTTTAGGATTTCAATCGTAGCTAGCGTATCGTTCCTCCTCCGCTAACTTTTTTTTTGTTCCCCGTTATGGCAAAAGGCAAAAAAGGCATTTCCGCATACACATAGCACCTAATGAGCACTAACCACTAAAAAACCCTCTGAATGACTCGTACATATTTTGGCGACGACCAATTGGAAAAAGCGGCCACGCTAGCGGGGCCCAGAAGGGGTCACCCGCTGGGATTACATAGCACTGAAGGTGCTCAAAGTGAAAATAAAATTTGAATTAATTCGAATTTACATTAGAATTAGAAGTTGCGGCCTGAATGGCTTCGAGATCTAGTGTTAGTTGCGTGGCTACGTTCGTGTGCGCGTTTCTCGGTCTAGCGACTTTGTACTTCGAATCTATGACAGGGGTAGTATACGAGACAGAATCTCGAACTAGAGGTTTGGGGTGGGTTTCGGAGCGTTTGAAGAACGCCTCAGAGAGTTTTTTGAGGTGCTGTTGCACTGTAGGTAGTTCAAGATCTCTGTGCAGGTCCGCGTTACGCACGTACCAAGGTACGTTTGTGGCCCCGCGGCAGAAGAGATTTTGAACTACCTGCAGTTTATGCAGGACGGAGGGTTTGGCGTGGGCAAATATTGGCGAGGCTTATGTCATGACGGGTCTAACGCAGGTCTCATAAAGCGTACGTACGAACGTGCTAACTTATAAGCGGTACTAACCTAACCTAACCTAACATACTATATAGGCGGCCTAAGTAAAAATCGGCGAGTTTCGTTACTCTATCGATGTGTGGCTTGAAATAAAAACGTCTGGTCTAAGGTGACGCCTAAGTGTATGGTAGTGCGCTTCCAGGGGATGGGAATACCTAACATTCGAACGTGGAGATTGTCGGCGACACGACGGTGTTTGCAGTCGAAGTAACCCGCAGAACTCTTGTCTGGGTTCACATCGATGTGCCATTTTTGAAACCATGCACCAAGGGCGTTTACGGCCTTTTGGAGTCTGATGACGAGACCCGAGACACTGAGGCCTTTGGTGTAAAGGGCGATGCGTCGGCAAAGAGGGCGAGTTCGACGCCTTTCGGCGGAATGGGAATGTCTTTGTGTACACGGTGTACAATAGAGGCGCGAGGACTGAGCCTTGAGGGACTCCTGCCTTTATGAGACGAGGCGCGGAAAGCGTGCCTTCATGTCTAAAACGAAACGTACGATCTTTGAGAAAGGACGCTATTATTCTAACTAGGCGATCCCGTAAGCCTATTTTATAAAGTTTATAAATGAGACCGCTGTGCCAGACATTATCGAAAGCCTTGGCTACATCAAAGAAAACTGCAATCGTTTTCTTACGCCGCGGATAAAAGCCGTCGAGTATGTACTCAACGATTCGATGGACTTGCTGAGGGCAGGAGTGCTTAGCGCGAAGCCGAACTGGTGGGGAATGATGAGGGGATCGCCATCCGTTGGAAACAGATGGTTCCACATTCGAGAGAGTATGACTCTCTCGAGAAGTTTAGACATGGCCTTGAGGAGGCTGATGGGTCTGTGATTAGCCGGGATATTCAGAGGTTTACCCGGCTTGGGAATGCCTATGACTGTCGCTTCATTCCAAGCTTTTGGAAAGTAGCTAAGGTCGAAGCAGGCATTGAAAATGATAGCTAACAAGGTAAGCACCTGTGGAGGCAGGTGCTTAAGTGCGTGGTTAGAAATTCCATCCGCACCTGGAGCCTTTTTGGACTTTTGACTTCTAATGAGAAGCGTGATTTCATCATTAGAGACTGTGATGGGGTCGGCGGTGATGGTGTTACGCGTTGTTTGCGGAGTGGTAATTGAGGGTCCAGAAAGGAAATACCAAAGCTCTCTTCTATGTTTATTTTGCAGTAAAATTAAAAATATACAAAAATGCCAAAAATTTTGGCTACGCACACTCGTGTACGTAAAAATAAATTATTGATTTCATGAAAACTTTGATTGTAGATAATAAAAAATTGATAACATGTAATTTTGAATAATAAACTCGGAAACAATAATAAATAAATAGATTCTAGTTGTTATGATGAATAATTTTTCGTGACTGGCTTGTCAAATGAAAACATTGCCGTTCTCCGACACTACGTAATTCGTAGTTTAAAATTACGTCGGGAACGACAAAAAAATAAAATTTACTGACAAAAAGAGGTCGAAATAGACAACCGTCACAATGGGGAGAGAGTCTCTGCGGAGGACTTCGTCCTCTACCGCCTGGATGAGGGATTGTGGATATCTAAGTACAGAATTGACGAATTGCTTGACATTTATCACTGCTCATCTTCATTGAACTTAAGAAGTCAAATACTTAATCCGTTTGGCCGGGAAAAAAAATCTGAAAGATTTTTTCAGTATAGTTTTAAAAAAAAATATTCAAACCAAATCAAAATAAACCGCATATACATATCGAATTTTAATATTTAATCTGCCAAATGAAAGAACGATCAAAAGAACGACGAAAAAATAATAATTAAAAGCAAAATGAAAATTAATATTAACATCCTATAGAAGAATTTTTCTGAAAAAACATCCTGTATATATGAAAAAAAAAAATAATACTGATATATTGCATATCAACAAGTTATTTAATAGAAAAAGAAAACAAAACAGACGAGAGAGAGAAAAAAAAAATCCTAAATAATTATCTTAAATTACATGGTTCATGAATGATAAAATTTTAAACATGTTCCTGGAATATACAATGTTAATATACATCGTTCAACTCCATCAACGTACATTATAATTACAACATACATTCTCTTTCATACTAGTCTTATTCCAACTACTGGAAATAAAACATCATGCAGTTAGAGTTGCTTATGAGGAATCGTATCCTAAATAAGTCAACTCAACAGAGTTGGACGCAACGGCAAAAGGCTTTAATAGTTGCCATCCGCTGAAAATATTAATAGCTTATGGCTTCTTTAACGTGTCGCTAACTCCCGCACGGTGATTACTATAAACAAGTTTCAGTTAAAGACTGAAATAAATATGCCGGAAAGAAAAGAAAATCATAGCCAGTCGTGAAACATTGACTTTTAAATAAAATCCAAGGGTCTTTTGTGAAGTAATTAAAATACATATGTAATAAACATATGAAAATAATTCTCACGGGAAAGTGATTCAAGCGTATAAATAATACACATAGGTATGGTTTAGTTTAACGAGTTACCTTAATAAACGCTCATGCAGAAGGCTTAATTTTACAAGTTGCAAACCGCTTGAAAAAAAATTGAGAAAAAAAATTGATAACATTTAACAAATTATACTATAAAGTATAATACAGATATTGAAAATAAGAGTTTACACTCCTAGAATTGCAAATATTAAATAAATTACACAATAAGTTAACCTAATACTACGATGATGATAATTAATTATAAGTTTTGACCAACGTCAATGTTAATGGTATAGCCAAACGATAATGAGGTGCATAGAAAAAAAAAATAAGACAAAAAGAATCGGCTTATGCTCGCCGTGAGATAATTAGCAATAATTATATATGAATTCATATAAAGTAATTGGTAACAACCAATCTAGTCACTCAAAGAAGAAGTTAAACGCGGTAGAGGTTTAATGTCTGTGATATGCCAACGACCTAATGGGTTATTATTCATATCCACTAAATCGTAAATTAATGGTGAAACTTTATTTGAAACTTTACATTTAATAAATTTGGGTGCAAACTTGAACACACAATCAACAGCAAATGGTTTAGAGAAATCTGGACATGCCAGAACTGGTGTACTAATTAAAGCTTGCTTAATAGCCTTGAAAGCAATTTCAGCTTCATCAGACCACTTAAATGGAGGTGATTTTTTGCTTGTAGAAGTTAATTTAGTTAACGGTGCTGCAAGAGTGCTTAAATTAGGTACAAAACGTCTGTACCAGCTGGCAGTACCCAAAAAACGTTTGACCTCCTTAGCAGATTTTGGAGTTTGTATATCAAGAATAGCTTGAACTTTTTTAGGATCCGTTTTTAAACCATTTTCATTAACTACATAGCCTAAGTACTTTAATTCTTTCCGGAAAAATGAACATTTTGGAAAATTGACTGTGAGATTGGCATCTGAAAATTTTTTAAGAATTTTAGTAAGTATATCGACATGTTGTTCAAAGGTTTGAGAGATACAGACTATATCGTCGATAAAATAGAAAACATTATTATCATTTGTAAGGTCATTTAGTAGATTTTCAATGAATCTTTGTTGGGTAGCAGGTGCATTAGTTAAACCAAATGGCATAACTTTAAATTGAAACATTCCTCGGCCTGGAACATGGAATGCAGTTTTGAGTTTATCCTCTTTTTTAAGGGAATATTCCAAAACGCTTTAGCAATGTCAATAGATGATATAAATTTAGCATCTTTAAGGTTATCTAATATATCAGAAATGAAAGGAAGTTTGTAAGCATCTTTTTTTGTGATATCGTTTAATTTACGACTATCAATACAAAATCGCCAAGTACCATCTTTTTTAGGTGTAATAATAACTGGGTTCAGCCATGGGCTGTCACTGGGTTCAATGACATCTAATTGTAACATA
Source organism: Marasmarcha lunaedactyla (assembly GCA_923062675.1). Lineage (NCBI taxonomy): Eukaryota > Metazoa > Arthropoda > Insecta > Lepidoptera > Pterophoridae > Marasmarcha > Marasmarcha lunaedactyla. Next base: position 18,019,811 of record OV281352.1, on the reverse strand, counting down.
TCATCAACTTCTTTACAAAGAGCTTTTTGTTTCTCAGGAGAAAGTCTGTAACAGCGTTGACGAATAGGTGGATGGTCTCCAGTGTCGATGAAATGTTCGACTAAATGAGTACGACCTAAAGGTTTACATTCAGTTGAAATCAACCTAAACTTTTCCATAATTGCATCTGCAATAATTTTTTGTGTATCTGTTAAAGAATGGTATTCATGTAAATGAAAGTTAGGATCTGTATTAATGAGAAAAGATGAGTTTAAATTTGAAGGTTGTAATGTGATATTACTAAGAATATCCGGAGCAAGATTAAAAGTTTTCCAAAAATCAATACCCAAAATAAGTGATTCAGTGATTTCTGGGATCACATGAGCTGTAATTAACGCAAATTTATTGTTATAAAAAGTAGGAAGAGTAATAATGCCGATAGAAGAAATAATTTGTCCGTTTGCAACATTACCTTTTATTAAACAGCTTTTTTGCATAAAAAGACCATGTTGTGATAAAATTTTATGAGAATTATTACCCAATATAGTGATAGCACTACGACTATCTAAAAGACCATTTAAAGTTAAATCGTTTACTTTTATATGTAAATAAGGACGTTCAAAATCTGATGTTTTATTAAAGAGGAGAGCACAAGTGTTATAAGATTTAAAAAAAATTGTTAAAGTTTTTAACCATGTATCCCAATCTTTTTTGTCAAAATTTGATGATTTAACACTATTATTTTTATTTATACACTCCTCGTAATTTTAGTTTTTTGGAATCGACTTATTACAATTAGGACATTTACTAGTAATAAAGTCTTTTTTTCCACAACGAAAACACACTATATTAGTGTTAGTACAGTCTTTTAATAGATGTGTATTAGATCTACAACGTGGGCAAGTGAATTAATAAAAATTCTGATTTTCATTAATTGCAGCTACAGTATTAGGCAATGGATTTGCTACAGCTGCTACAGCCCTGTTCGGGCGCCAGTGTGTTACGCGTTGTTTGCGGAGTGGTAATTGAGGGTCCAGAAAGGAAATACCAAAGCTCTCTTCTATGTTTATTTTGCAGTAAAATTAAAAATATACAAAAATGCCAAAAATTTTGGCTACGCACACTCGTGTACGTAAAAATAAATTATTGATTTCATGAAAACTTTGATTGTAGATAATAAAAAATTGATAACATGTAATTTTGAATAATAAACTCGGAAACAATAATAAATAAATAGATTCTAGTTGTTATGATGAATAATTTTTCGTGACTGGCTTGTCAAATGAAAACATTGCCGTTCTCCGACACTACGTAATTCGTAGTTTAAAATTACGTCGGGAACGACAAAAAAATAAAATTTACTGACAAAAAGAGGTTGAAATAGACAACCGTCACAATGGGGAGAGAGTCTCTGCGGAGGACTTCGTCCTCTACCGCCTGGATGGGGGATTGTGGATATCTAAGTACAGAATTGACGAATTGCTTGACATTTATCACTGCTCATCTTCATTGAACTTAAGAAGTCAAATACTTAATCCGTTTGGACACACAAGTCACTTGGGGTGGCGTCCTACAATTGTAGGCCATCACGCCTACTGCGGGTTAGCAGACTTACCAACTCAGGGGTGGTGTCAGACAATTGAAGGCCATCACGCCTACTGCGGGTTGGCAGACTTACCAACTCAGGGGTGGTGTCAGACAATTATTGGCCATCACGCTTACAGCGACGTCGACTGTTCTATTCTGCCATTTGTCAACATCGACCGGTCGACGTCGATCGATTGGTGTAGTGACACCCTTAAATATTCTTCCAAAAATTTTAAAGTTGAAACTAAACTCCACTCCGACATTTTAAAAAAAAAGAGAAAATGCGACATAAATACGAGCTCTTGCCACCACCCGCTTTGTCAACTTATGCACTTAACTAAAAAATCACCTCCCAACGTGTTAAGTGAGAAGACCCGCCCACCTACTTAAACGAAAAATAGAACGAATCCTAATCTACTTAATCACTTGCGTACTAAATTTTAAGTTACCACTTGTCACTTAATTGGCTGTTTATACGCAACTTTTAACTTAAAATTTAGTTAAAACTTAGTTACCAACTTAACCACTTAATGCGAGTAAACCAGCCATTAGATCATCCCCATTAGAAGAGCCCGCGATAAAGGATCTAATAAGAACGAACCCGTCTAATGCCGGAAGTACGTAGTTCCGCTATCCATAACTTACATCAAAATCCAACGATTAGCCTATATGTACTGGTATCTCACCTCTCTCCTCTTCCTCGGATAAGGAAAAAAACGTGGAGGCAAAGATGAGTTTCTGTGAAATTACAAGTTTTTACCGACAGTCGCTATAAACAACAGCTAGAAGAAAAGTAAACAGCTTGCTAAAAAGAAGATACTAGCTTCAACAGAGAACACGCAAAAAAAAAATCTTTTTAAAAATAAACAGAAGCGCTGTACCTCAAAAGCGAAATCCTTATTGACGAGTAGCGTCTAAAATATTTCTGTAGTAGGTTTTAAACAGAACGTCTTGTTTGTTTGATGTGTTGACATTCGTAGTAATTAATTTCCAAAGATTAATATTATTAATGAAAAAAAGGATGCAATATTTCTTTTCGTCGCTGCGTGTCCAATAGTCGCTATGTGTTTTTTCCCTACTTTTCAGGAGAGACAAAAAACGGATTATCTCTGTATTTTGTTTGAGTCGAATTGTATTTTTTAGTAGTCATAACATATTTACATAGTTAAAAGCATATTTCCTTGACTTAAAATTATTTTTAGGACACATAGCGATTTTTTTTTAATTCCTAAATTTACGCTATGTGTCGAACTAACACTTAGCTTCCATTAAAATATAATAAAAATCAAAAACTGTGCTGTTTTGGTTCAAGCTATTAAATTAAACTAATTAGAAAGATTTAAAAGATATATATCAAAAAAATTCACAGAAAAAAAATATGAAAACAACATAAAAGTTAATTTTCATACTTAGATATAGTATTTAGCATAACCTCTATGAGATTTTTGTGTCGCACCACGTTTGCTTGGCATTTGTATAATTTTTCGATTCGCTTTAACTTTTTTCTCCTTGTTTAGTTTTCTGGTCTTCTTTATTTATTTATTATAAATGTTTTCCTTATCCACGATAGGTTCAAAATATCTAGTTTGGTCATTAAATTTTATTAAGGCATGGGAAGGGGCTGGTGCAGTAGTGGTGTATGTACGAGTATTGTGTTGTTCTTCAAAAAAAGAGTTAGATACGCTCATATTAGAAGTAGTTGTTATAAGGTTTTGTGTTGTATCTGTCATCCCTGAAGTTACCACTGTACTTGAAGTTCCAATAATATTTGTAAGGTCAGTAATCAATAAGTACTTGTCCGAGGGTCAAACTGAAAGTTCTTAGAAAATCTAAAAATTGATTAAACTAGCTATTAGTTTTATTATATCTTTTCAAAATAGTGTCATTCACGTTATCTACATCTACATCGCTGCATACCATGGAACCACTGAGAAAAGCATTTTTCCCACACTTCCTTAAGGGTCTCTTCGACGGCCTTTTGGATTGCAGCCACAGCTTCCGTGGCGTCCATTAAACGTTTTCCTCGAAGTTTTTTATTTTATTTTCGGGAATAAATAAAAATTGCAAGGTATAAGGTCGGCACTATACGGCAGGTGACCTAGTAATTTCACGTTTGACGTCACCAAATAGTAGATCGTTCGCCTGGCGGTGTGCGACGAGACATTGTCGTGGTGAAGGAGGATCCTACTGTGAGGTCGTTTCTCCCGAACTTTCTCCCAAGCAAGTGGTACACAAATTGTTATTGTACCACTACACAGAAATGTTTTTCGATGCTCTAATTAAACAATTGTCGCGAAATGACCTGCCCTTCCGAACAACGAGGCGACCATCTTTTTTTCCACGCTTTGACCTCTCTTCACTTTAGTTGGCAACTCCTCAGTATGAAACACCCACTGGGCAGACTGTGTTGTGGTTTCAAATCATCAATCAAGCTTTCGTAAGTATGTGGAACACAGCATTTGGAGCCACCTCCGTTAAATCTTTCAACCATTTTACGGCACCAATCAACACGACGGAGTTTTTGGCCCTCGGTCAAATTATGAGGTACCCACCAGGCACAAAGCTACCTAACCGCTATATGTTTTGTGCACTTGACTCATACCGATGCACTATGGAAAATGGTAGAACAGCGGCATATCAAAGATTGTTTTCATTAAGTCGTTACTGACGTACTATTAAAAGTTAATTGTATAGTATAATAGTGTAACTTCAATATAATATAGTAATTATACTTGGGTTATATATTTTTTTTAAATCACAAATTGTAATTCTTAAGAATGTTAATGTCAGGCCTGTTCGCTTTAACACATTAAATTTACTTTCTTTCAAAAACTTATGGCAATAGATATAAAGTGTTCTACATTTCTAAAAAGCTCACAGCATGTAGATTTTAAAGCAATTATAATTTTATAGATTTTATGATTATATTTCTTTAAAAAAAAATTACAACAAGAAGCAAAAAAATACACGTTTCTTAAATTCATCGAGACTTTTGACAGTTACCGATGTCTCCCGGTTTTTTTTATAGCCATATATTCATAAATAACATTTATTTATAAAAATAAGCTGCCGATACTTGCAGTTTTAGAAGTTATCGCGACAGAAATCCTCTATATATTGAGGTGTCTAATGTTGTACACATTCATTCGATTAGTTTGCGGTAGATATTAGTTTTTTTTTTGATAATAGGGCGTGTTATCTACATTTTACACTAATTTTGTGGTACAAATTTAATCAACAAAATGTCAATTATCAACAAAATTCACACTACTCACAAGTATAGGATCTCTACTTTATTTAAAGCATTATTTAATACTCCGTGCTTGTGCAAAATTTCAATCGTTTTCCTTGAAAAATAAAAAATGTATCGATTTTTGATCCGAAACTAACCTCGATTTTCCAAAGTGCGATGCCTAAGCATGTCGGAATCTGCTGATGTCACTCTTTTGTCAGTCTCTATCATACGCCGTACCTACAACACAGACGTCGAAGGCCGTCCCTCACGCAGATCAGCGGTGAGATGAGTGCGACCTCGTTTAAACTCATAAACCGTAATTGTAGAGGGTGGAAATAATATCGAAGATTCTACTTGCAGTTCCATTGCCACCTGGTTTATTAATTATTCTGGATCTTCAGCTGTGCAAAATGACGCAACTCCTATAAAAACAGCAAAATATTAAGCGTTGCTAAGCGAAAACAGACATTATGGCATCATATTATTCATTAAATAAACTTAAGGGAGAACTTATAATTTTTTATTACTTAATTTTTAACTTTCCTTGGCGCAGTTGGTAAGGCGTGAGCTCGTGGATTCGATTCCCATACGAATTAGAAAAAAAAATAATTCGGGTCTGGTCGTACCTCATATTTCTAGTATTTTTAAATATATTTCTTTACTATATCTGTCCATTATCTAGTTCCCATAACACAAGATTTCAAAGATGTTTATTTTCATATTAGGTACCTACTTAAACGAACATACACTTTATGAACGTCACAAGTTCCTTCGGCTTCAACAAAGATTTTTGACTTTAGCAAATTAGAAATCTTTATTTATTATTTATTTAGATACTTAATAAAAAAAAATTAAATTAAAAAAAACTTAACCATTGAAAACAAAAGCCATACTTGGAATGTAATATTATAATAGGTCTTTACCTATGAAACTGCCGTTTTGCCGTACTGGCCATTTCAAATGAAAATATTTTTGTTTTTTGACTGATAATTCTAATTTCAAATTAATTTTATTTGACAAACATGGAATTCTTTTTCTAAAATCGTCATTTGTTTAATAGTGTTTTGTGTTTTGTTTTCAACGCATTCGAACATTTTTCGTCATCATAGATAAGTTAAAAATTCGAGTAATTATGGAGTATGAGTAACGTCGTGGAGCAAAGCGGCACAAGCGGCACGCAACATCAACGACGTTTACGGAGCGAACACTACAAACGAACGCACCACCCGTTATTGGTTTACCCGCTTCCGTTCTGGAAATGTTGTCCTGAAAAATGAACCCCGTGGTCGTCCGAAAACTTTGGTCGACAATGACGAATTAAAGGCAATTGTGGAAGCTGATGAAACTTAATCCACGGCTGAATTAGCAGCAGCTTTCGACTTTAGCATCAAAACAATATTGGTCCATTTGCGTCAAATTGGCAAGGTAAAAAAGCTTGACAAATGGGTACCCCACGAACTCAATGACCGCCAGCGCGAAGTACGCGTGGAGACGTGCCTTGCACTGCTCAGCAGGCATACAAATGAAGGAATTCTGAACCGCATTGTTACTTGTGACGAGAAATGGATCCTGTTTGACAATCGTAAGCGCTCAGCAAGTTGGTTGGACCCTGGTTCAGCACCCAAACAATGCCCTAAACGAAAACTTACCCCTAGAAAAGTGATGGTCACTGTTTGGTGGTCTAACGCGGGTGTAATTCATCACAGCTTCTTGCCAAACGGGACAAGCATTACTGCAGATGTGTACTGTGAAGAACTGAACACAATGATGGAGAAGCTCGCACGTCTCCAACCAGCTTTGGTCAATCGTTCGGCTCCACTGCTCCTGCACGACAACGCGACAACCTCATACTGCACAGCAGACGGTCTCCAAGCTACAAGAGTTGGGGTTGGAAGTTCTCCGTCATCCGCCGTACTCACCAGACCTTGCGCCAACAGACTTCTACTTTTTCCAGAATTTAGATAACTTCTTGGCGGGAAAAAAATTCAATACCCGAGAGGCAGTACAAAATGCCTTTGAAGAATTTGTTGCCTCCCGTCCAGCTGATTTCTTCAAGAAAGGCATCAATAAGCTACCAATGCGTTGGCAAAGATGCATTGATTGCATGGGTGATTATTTTGATTAATAGAAATAAAAAATATATTAAAAAATTACGCTTCATTTATTTCGTGAAAAACGGCAATTTCATAGGTAAAGACCTAATAAAAGAAAAAGGTTTGTATTTACTTACTTTGCGAATTATATTTCTTATTTACTTAACTATTCTTGTATAAACATTTCAGTTTTACATGTATGTCTGATCCGTTATGTGACAGTCGACGAGCACTAGCCACGATCAAAGAGGTTTGAATTCGTTTAGAAATATCGCTATGTGCAGATAAATACATATCGGGCGCAATTTGAGACTACGTCGCACAGCTATTTGACGTCAATAAGAACAAGTAGGTGATTGTTAATGTTGAGAAAATAAATATTTCATTTCATTTCAGCAAACTGATATAGCTATTTAAACACTTAGCGAATTTAATGTATGAACGACTCAGATAGAAATATTTTTACACCATATGTAGATTGAAATAAGGATCAAAATGGCATCAAAATAAAAAAATCGTAAAAACACATAGCGATTTTTGGAGGCGCAGCGACGTTTTGTTGGTTTTATAACTTGTTTTATTTTTAATACTTGTTGCTTAATCAGACTGATCTTTGTTGATAGATGATTAGAATAGGATAAGCTCAAAAACTTTACATAGTTATAAAATATCAAACTCTTCTTCAATATTTTCTGTCATATTGTAGGAAAAAAGTTGTATTAAATTTATCTGAACCAATCAAAATTTCAATTAATGTATTAAAAAAGTATTTAGATATCATCTGTGTGATAATAAGCTTTGCATAGTTAGCAAATATTCGAATAAACTGGGTGACTCATTTTAGATCCCAAAATTCAAATCAAAACGTTAATTTTTTTGAAGTAGGCAATGAATAAAATTAACAGGGTTTAGGTAAAAAATAAAAGCCTAATGCGACAATCTTACGACTGATTTGACTGACAGGTTCGACTATCGTGTTCTTTGGGGCTAAAAATACGCTGATTTTTTTTTGTCAGCTTGGCGTTTGGGGTGTAAACTAGAGATGGGTAGGTCCGCCGTAAATTGGGAGTGGAATCCGGATGTGCATCCAGCTCAGGTGATGTACATCCAGATCCCGTGTCCGACGGACCCATATGGATCCGGTTGGCGGTCACTGTAATTCGGGTTGTAGGACGGAAAGGCACAGAACATAATTCAGTAGGAAGATCCAGATCCCGTGTCCGACGGACCCATATGTATCCGGTTGGCGGTCACCGTAACTCGGGTTGTAGGACGGAGAGGCACAAAAACATGATTCAGTAGGAAGGTGTACTGGACGCAGACGTAGGTGTGCGAGCAGTTAATTTTTAAAAAGGATTCGAGCGATTTGATTGCTTGAATGTATGGATGGAAAAATTATACAACTTTTACTTAAATGCAATGTAATAAAAAAAATTATAATCAATCAGTCATGTTTTAAATAACAACTACAAATATAATAAAATCTTAACTGTCAGTTGTAAACAAAATACCCCTTTTGGTATAAATAGAGAAAAATATAGTAACACTGTCTCATCAAATGAAATTAACAAAACTATAAAAACAACATTCCTTTGAACGATTTGAAATAATTACAAAACCAATACGCCGCCCGTCAATCGGATTCGGATCGCGCCGACCAGTCCAGTCCGCCAATCCAAAGCGCCGTGTCACCACTCCGAGGAACCGTATCCAATTGGCCATTGGACACGCATCCATCTCTAACGCGTGTGATGCGTGTCCGAGGATTTACATCCATCCGGACCTACCCCCTACCCATCTCTAGTGTAAACACGGTTAAATTGTTTATTTTTGGTTTTTGGATATAAACAATTATTGGAGTCATTATTATAGTTATTTTACAGTCCAGTTGTGGTAAGTAGTTTAGGTAGGTAGATTTAGCTGAAGTTTGTATTTGTATATTTCTTATTTATTTTCGGATGTATAATGGATGGTGAAGTCATTCCCCAAAAACCTGCGGATGCTGGCGTTCCGCGCGGTACGTCACCTCTGAACAATATACGCCCCCCAGGATTAGTTCAGCCATTCTTCTCTGGCTAAGTTCAGGAAGCGGCCGAATGCCCTTTCAGATGTTACACCATTCCCCAAGAAAACAGCTTTAGATCCTCCAAGTTTGTCTCAAACTGTCTACTCCCATCCCAGTCTTACTAAAGGTAAGATTTATTCAGTTAACAATTCAGGGCCGTTTATTGTGCATGTCTCCCGGGCTGAGGCTAATCCTTTTGCCGGAACTACTCTGAACCCCCTAAGTAGCGTAAAATTTTTATTAACAACAAAATTAAGCATTAAATTAGATAGGGTAAAGAGAGCTGGTAGAAACCGGTTTTCGGTTGAGTTCGCCTCCACCTGGGCGGCTAATGATTTTATTAAGAATCAAAGTATTGCTTCTAACAATTTCATCGCCATTATTCCCACGTACTATATCACCCGTATGGGCCTTGTGCTTGGCGTGCCTTCTTCATGGTCATAACTCTTGCCATTGTGCAGTTATTAGTAGGTAGAAAGACTGCTACATCAAGAAACGAAAGGTAAATAAAGGATTTCGACATATTTCGGAAATACTTGCGCAGCGCGATTGCATAAGAACAACGGCATTAAAACAACATCCATATTGAGTAAAAACCTTTAATACTTTATTTTCACAATTTTAAATTTTCACACGCAAATGTTCACAGTTTACCGAGCCATCATTTGGTTTATATTTTTTTATATCACAATCTAGCAATTACATTGATATGGAATATATTTGAATAATTATGGTAACTTTAACAACAAAATTATGCATCATTAATTGTAACATTATTACCCCACTTCATTCAATTAACCAACAAACCATTTTTTTCAAGAACCTCTCTTTCACACAATCAAGACTAAGTTTCCTGAAAAAGAATAGATCGGACCCACTTTGAAGCTAAGGAATTTAAACGCAATTCAATTTCCATACTTGGATACATTTATGTGATTAATTAAATTGATGCCACAAAGTTCACACACACACCACATAAGTCTTTGAATTCTAGTAGAGACAATTTATGATAAAAAAAAAATTGTTTTAAATTAAATCTCTCATGTTGATTAACTTCTCATATTTTAAGTAAAAGTTAATTTTTATTTTCATAAATAACCTAGATTTTTAACGTATCTAAAACAAATCTTATACAATAGTAAGTAAACTAGCTATTACAATGAATATGCCATTCATTTATAATATAAAACAAATATATTCTATTTCATAGGTACAATAATTTGCAAGTGACATAAATCTATCAATAACATTATCAACTTCAATACAACAGCTTAATATTTAAAACCGTCCTTTAAGTTTAAGAGTTTTAGAACCTTATCATTAATGTTATTTATTAGTTAGTTATTATGTATTATGTAGATTGTTCTAGCTTGATTAAAATATTATGATACATAAGACTATTCTGCTTGTAAAATAAATATAAGAAACATAGAAACCGAGAATATGTACAGAAAAATAATAGTTTCAGTCGTTCCGCACATAAGTTTGCTTTATTTTTTACGCACTGCATTCGCCTACAGTAGTTATTGAATGATTTATACAATTTTCTGTCGTCAGAGCTATATGACATTACCCTTCGAAACAAGCTTAGTTTCTGTACCAGGTAGGATCTTCTTTTACAACGAACATAGATAGCTCGTCTTGAATGCAATGCGTCCAGTTACAGTTTTATTACCAAATACCGGTAGTCAATTATTGTTTCAACACATACAACAAACAAAAGACAGCCCAGACAGGGTCAGAGTTTTGTTTTGTAAGTTATTATTTTAGCTAGCCAACAGGTGGCGTGGGTCAGGACTAAGATTTGACCGATGGTGGCTACAGCTTGTATAGAAAACATCGTGGCCACAAAATCGTACAGCAGCTTCGGAGAAAACACAGTCCACACGAACAGATGGTGCCTGAAGCAGATCGCAACGATGCAGTAAACTACGACGCAGTAGATTCGATGGTACGCGAGGACGCTGATGGCTCGCCATAAGGAATTTAAGTACCTGTAACAATATAATAAATAGGTGCCAGAAGATTTTCAAGTATAAAATTAAGTGGCTCCAATAAAAAATAGAGTTTTCTCATATAAATATTGCATATAGATATAACAACCAATATTAAATCAACTTTGGTACACCCGATAAATAACTATCATGTCACAGACCAAACACTCCTCTTTGATATGGAAGAATAAATATTGGAACTGAAATAGTATTTGAAAAAGTCAAAATAAGTTAATATTTTCCGAATGTACTAACGAATTTACATAAAGCCAACTAACTAATTAAACAGCGAAGGAAAACATTGTGAGTAATCATACGGAATACCTAGTTATTTTAAAGGTACAGTCGCCAAAGAAGTGGTCTACAACTTTTGACAATACTTGTAGCCTGTCAAATTAGCTGTGTAGCCAAAACAGCTGATTCTATATAGCTAAACAATTTATAACAATTAAAAAGATGCACAATTATGATTTATTAATGGTCATGGACATTGTACGATAAAGAGAACATTATTAACCGTCACAATATTATTACAAGAAAAAGGGAAACTACAAGTCAAGCCACAAATTTCTTTATTGGCCACGTGATCAAACTTCTAATTTTATAACTAAGCTACGTGAAAATGAGATAGCCTCTAATACACTAATTCGTCTTTTTTGCAACGCCTACTAAATATTCTATAGAAAGCGTAGTAGTTAAATTTGGGTTAGGTTAATGTTAGGCTGCATTTATAATGCCATAATCGAAATTGGATGATATTTCAAAATTTTATAGCAAATACATCATGTAACAACATATTTTTAGTGGCGAAGATAGTATCGTTCAGATGCTCGTAAATTGTGGCTGACTTAGCAATTTAAAAGGCAAAGTCGATTTTTAGAGGCGAATAATGCTATTAAAAATAATTCTGTTTAATTAGCACCCCAAGGAAAATAGACCCTGTTTTATGACGTGCAAATAAACTTCCCGACAGAAGGATTATTAAGACATTGCAACGCTGTAATCCCGACTCAATAGATATTGGTATTAGGAACTCGAATTATAATTGGTCGATTGAGCTCTGTCGCTACATCGTTTCTTCTATAGCAGTTTATTAGGCTGGCAATAAAGATGTAACCTGCTGTGGTAAAAAGCTTGAGGGAAACTCACGAATTCCACTGTATATTGGAAGCTGCAATGGTGCAGAATAAGCTAGCCCCTGACAACGCAGGCCCGGCGTACGCGTGGAGCCCCATTCGGAACGCCACTCGCCAGGCACTGTACGAGCGTAGGCCGACGTAACCAGACCCGAGGTCGACGGACGCCAGACTGTTTGAATTGCCCTGAAAAATTAAAGATTTTAATTGTATTTGAAAGAGTCCAATCAAAAGCCGTATGAATAAATCTCACTTAAGAGCGCGCCATTCTGTTGTGTTTACGTGCCATTCGCGCCATGTTACCAAAGGGCAAGGTTTAGCTTACGTTTAAAGATGAACTGTATTTATTTTAAGATCAACCTCGTTTTCAGTTTGTTTTCATACAAATTAAGTATGATTTTACTATAAACAGATAATGGCCACAATAAGCCTATCAATGTTATAAACTTTTACAAAAAAAGAATTCGACGAGATTCAATAGGTTTATAAAAAGCAAAACACTAAGATAACAGGTAAGGAGTTTCGAAGACTAAATTAAGCGTATTTATATAATCAAATTACCTGGTAAAAGAAAAACAGCATTCCGATCCACATATGAACCAAAGTCTGCGCAAGTATATCGACTGCATCTGTTCTTCTCGCTTTCCTCGAATCCAAAAGCTTGTGATCTAAGCACTTCGTAGTCAGCCTGCAGGTTATTACTATACTCGGCACCATTATTACATTATGAGGCCGCATCAACAACGCTATGATCAACATCATGTCGTTTAACATCAAATGCGTCAACGATCTTGCCAAATTAAGTTTCACCTCTTCTAGATTCCACGATTCTTGCATCGGATCGTAAAAATAATCTTCCGATTTCTCTTTAGGCTTTTTAAAGGCAAAGCTTTTCTCTTTGTTAATGTTTGTATTGCAACCGCAGTGCTTTAAAAAGCCAACGTAGGAAATGATTTCAAATAACGCTTGTGCAATTAAAATTATCCAAAATAATGTGACTATGTCCACGTTGTCCCAAGTTTTGATGTCGTGCAATGGGGAGTCTAGGGTCTTCGTTGCTATTCTGTAGCAGAAAATGCATAAGGTAGCTGCTATTGTGAATATCGTGTGCATATGTTTCACGTTGTTTAAGTATCTGAGGTTGTACAGGCAAATGCCTAATGTACAGAGGGTTCCTGAAACGGAAAGAATGGTGCTAATGAGAGAAGCGGAAAAAATGGAAATAGAAACGTGTATAGAATTACGCAAATTCTGTTAAGAGGCATCTTACTCGTACATTTCTACACTTTCTTAACGTTTACATATCTATTTTGGATATTTGTATATCAAAATGTTGGGAAGTACAGGTCACATCATGTAAAAAGAACGCTAAAGAAAGTAGAGGGGGTGTGTTTGCGCATGGGTACACTCGCGCACGAAAGTACTAGGCTATTGCTTGCGGCTTCGCATATTGGTTGGCACATTTAAAATATATTAGATAGAATATCATTAAATAGAAATAAAAACATGTTTGATTCATTGTAGATTGTTTAATGTATATTAGTATATATTAGTAAAAAAAAGTACAAATAAGTAACAAAAAATATTCATATTAAAGTAATGGGGAAACTCCTTCCATTAAGTCATCGTGGGTGACCTGAGAACCAGATGAAGATGCGGTGTTGGTGCTAGAGGTGGTCATTTCATTGTCGTCGCTGTCGTCACTTGAGCCTTCACCATCATCTCCTATGCGAATAACAAATGTTTCTGTCATCATATCGACTACATGATCGCTCTTACAATAATCGGCCTGTTTTTCCTATACTATGGTGCATAACTTCCCCCATTCTGTTGCTCCCATAGAATTTACGTTTTCAATAACGAAATCAGTTATCCCTGTAATGTTCCAACTTACATTTTTGCTGGCAACATAACCCTTTATTCGGGACCAGGCCATTTCTATCGGATTTAGGTCCGGGTGATACGGGGGCAAACGAAGTACAGAATGGCCTGCTTCGTTTAATATGGCATCGATATTAAATCTCTTAAATTGCTCATTGTTTTGTTTTGATTGTACTACTCCGGCTTTAACATGGATTCTTCAAATTCAATTCCTTTTCGATGGAGCCAAGTTTGCATGTCTGCTTTTTTTGTATTGGCTGTTGGTGCAGCATCGAGTTGTTTGTTTTGGTACGATGCATTTACTACCACGACTGAATTAGGCGGTAAATTCGGCATCAGTTTAGTACGGAGCCACCGCTCGTAATTCTCTGAATTCATGTTGTTGTGGTAGTCGCCGCTTTTTGTACCGGCTTTGAACGTCAGTAAAGCATTCGGTACAAAACCTGCTTCACCGCCCGCGGGCACTATAACCAAGCGCCTGCCTTTAGATACAGGGTTTTTATGCCTTATGTAGGATCGTCTGTCCAAGAATGATGAGACATGTGGGAACTATCGACATACGATTCATCTGTATAAATTATGGTTTTTCCTTCCTCTTTATGTTTTTTAATCTTTCTTAGGTATTCAATTCTTTGAAGTCTGATTAGTGACTGTTCAAATAAAATTTTTCTGTTGGTTTCTGTCCTTTTCCACTTAAAACCCAATGTTTTTAATATTCGCCTGAGACTTGCTGCAGATCCTTGGAAATGTAAGTCATCCTGTAACTTCTTTAGCAACTTGCCTAATGTAGGCAATTCTTTTTCTGTGACGTGGAAATTGTGGACGGTTCTTTTTATAACACCCTGGTCAAAGCTGTAAATTTTTCTTTTAATTTTGCCGGGAGTTCGGAAGACAGTAAGAAATCCGAATCTTTTGAACCTTTTACAATTCTTCTCACTGTAGACTCTGAACATTTGTTGCTTCTGTTTTAAATTATCGACTAAGTTATTATCAGCCTCTCTCTTCATAAAGCAATAAGCGTCAAAAGTCATTTTCCAAACTTTTTTTATGTAAAACCATAATTCCAAAATCGTAATTAAAAACTTTTGTGCGCAATGGTATTTTGAGAACGAACGTATTCGACGCGGGAAGTAAAATCAACTGACGAACCAATAGCGCACCTGCAAGCATGTGGCCCGTGACCCGCCCGCCCCGCGCCGTACCTCGTACCACCAAATAGACCGATAAATCGCCTACTGCGCAGCTTGACAGCCAGCGTTCTTTTTATATGACGCGACCTGTATCTACGAGTATAAATCGACGTCATAAACTAGGAATTTTGTGTACACCTCAAATTGTACTTTTACAGAATATTCGCTTACCTACAACTAGATGGCATTGTAAATAAAAAATATTTTCCGGTGCATTTAGCCAATCAGCGGTATCCGGTAAGAATAGCCACCGATCTCCGGTTTGATTCATTGTGCGTAAATATCTGCAAAAACAAAAAATGCTATTTTTATGAAGCTAGAAGCTAATACTAGGTTTACTGCTTGGAATTAGGTGCCGTTTGAGGGTTGTTCGTCGTTTGGATACTTGGGGGGAGGGAGACTTGCCGAGCTAACGGATGCAGATAAGAATAACTTTGTATAGACATATAGAGACTCTATAAACTTATTTTGAAAAAAATATACCCGTGAAGTTTCTTGCCAGTTCTTCTTCACGAAGATTTTTTCGAACTGGTGGTAGAGTCATGTTTTATTTGACATCAATAAGAACAGTAATTGTCAATGTTGAGAAATAAATATTTCATTTCATTTCAATCAACGTAATAACATAAATTATGTCTTAAAAGGGTACTCCGTAAAGAGACAGTAAAGTTGCAAACAATGAGGGGGTTTCTGATGGATCCCAAGGGAAAAAAATATTTGTATCTCATTTTAAGTGAACTGTATATTTGTTAAAGGCAGTAGATGGCGCTGGCAGATTGGTGCACTGGTGACCAATCACAGAAATTTAAATGCCAGTCAAATAAATGTGGCGACAAACATTCACGTCAATTTCAACATTAGATAAGATCGTTCTCTAACTATTTTTGTTTAAATCAGCTGTCAGAAAATCCCTCATTAGAACATGCGACAACATTAGCCTGTTAGGAAAGCCTAGGGTTTTTAGAAGAAATTTTTATATAAATTATATTTTTGTTTGTTTCGATTTGAGTATTACTGAAATTACGAGGTTGAAGTTTAGTTTTCCGAAACCCTGCCAGTAGGATTGTGATTTTAGAGGATATTATTCTTCTTCTCTCTAGGGTGCCCTCTCCAACAAGTGAAGGTTGACTACCTCTTATGCTCTACAGGATATTTTATTTGTCTATATTTTTAGTTGGCATTGTAACCTGTTTTATGAAATACATCTAGTCTTTATAATCATATAGACTAATAGGAATATCAATAACCCTAATAAGCAACAAGAAGGTTATTTTGTTTGTACTTTCAGAAAATATTTTTGGTTATAAAAGAAACTAAAAGGGTTACTTTTCTTACCTGTGCAAAGCTATAAGCAGAACCCATTGTGGTACGATAGCCAAACTTGCATTGCTCATCCTCGACTCGAACTCAGGTTTGTCCTGGAGTTCCGTAGCCCCTGTCAGTTTCTTGCTAAAGTACATGACGATGACAACTATCGTACGGATCAACACGAAGAACATCAACGTGTTCCAGAAGAAATACCACGTCATATGCTCTTCTTCAATAAAACTCGTGCCGAAAAACGTCCACGGATGAAATAACGTGCAAATTATTAATAAATAATCGATTTTATTTAATTCTCGCAACGGGGACAGATCAACTGTTACATTCAGCGAAGTATTGATAATGAAGTATTTTATTGTAAACGTCATAGCTATTGCTAAAAACCCTAAAGACCATAGCGGTTCAAATGAACACAATTGGCTCTTCGTTTCGGTTATGAAGCAAGAAATTATAAGGAATGAAGTTATAACAGCTAGTACTATGAGGAATGCTACTACTGTGCTTAAAAAGGAATGTTTCTTTGGTCGGCAAGATGTACTTGTGTTTCGAGAGTTTTCGTTTTGAAGCGAGTAGAGAATTATACAGCAAAGCCCAGCAGCAATCTGTAAAAAAAATTCGCTACATACACTACATAAATTAGTTAATATTTTATTTATATTATTATGAAATTAAGCATGTATATTAATAAAAAGTATCTGGATAAGAGTTTTCTTTTTTTAGAAGTTAGTATAATATTTATTGTTAAAAAAAGATTTTTAAATTTAAATTTATCTAACAAATAAATCTTTGTAATTTTGTTGAATAATTTTTTTAAAGAAATTGATTTGAACATCAAATATCTACATTTTTACCTATAGTAACTACCAGAAATAACTGAACCGATACAAATAAAATTCAGTATTCACATACTCTAAACAATATACTATAGCTTATAACAACCGGTCGGAACGGTGTTCAGTCTGTTAAATTAATATAAGAAAATGAATTTTTCAGGGATTTCCACGATTTCCAAAACGGAAATTGCACCGGAGGCTTTTAATTATCTAGGCGCAAATATAACAAACGTTTTGGTTTAAAAAACGCGAAAATCAATCAGATATATATATTTGTATGATGGTTAGATTAGGTTAAACAATTGACAACCGAGCGTATTTGCCGAAATCCAATTCAACATTAGCAAAGCCGCGGGAAAAGCTTAGTATATATACAACAAGTATTAAAATCACTTACCATATACAGCAGAACTATAGCTATAACCATAGCATAGATATCAAAGTCTACGGTAGACTCGGTAAGGTATTTGGCCATTAGCTCAAGAGACTCCTCATAGAAATCTTTCGAGATTTTAGCAGCGCTTTGTTGACCAGTAGCTAAGTAGTGAGCAAACTGCTTTTCTGCTCTTTGGAATTGTTTGTAGAACTCTGTGAAAAATAAATGAAGAGCATATTTTGACATAAGTTAACCTGTAGATTTTGATTCAAACATTTATAACTTTCACACGCGACTTGTAGTCTGATAAGCTACATATTAATCGATCAATTTTGAAATATTATTTTTTCATGTATTTTTGAAACCCTCAAGCCATCTTGATTTTAAAGTGTTTTAGAGATAAAATTGAACTGGCAATGAAAAACTACCTCTAAATATAATATACTACCTTTATCCACTGGCAACCCTGGCAATTTGGCATGATGGCTTGCAACAACATGCAACAGATACAAATGTTGTCTAACATCATTAGGCAGTAAGGCAGGAATTATCCTTCCTGTTGAATCTCCGGGAATGGGGGCGTTTAGTAACCAAGATATTGTAGGTGCTACGTCAACTTGGGCTATCACTCTTTTTTGGTGATCTCTGTAATGCCGAGAAAAGAAATATTGTTATTATGCATTAAAAAGAAAAAGTACTTGTTATAGATGTAAAATGGTCAAGTGGCTTACTATAACTGGGTTTCTTCGAATTTGACAACTTTTTTGGAACTGACTTCAAGTTTCAGACTTGAACTTAAATCTTTTAATGGCAAATATTTAATTTTCATAGATCGTGACACATGGCGCATTATCTTAGTGACAGTTTTCTAGTGCGTTGATATAATTGATAACATCACAATTTAGATTCAGATAATGCAAAGATCTTTCCGCTCTTTTTTGAAGATAAATAAAAAATAAACAGTTACAAAATTGCAAACATAGGCGGTCTCATCTCTGGAAGAGATTTCTCTCAGTCTGAATGGCTGAAAAGGCTGATATGATAATGGATGAATTTGTTGACAGATAAACATAAACACAACAATTTATTCCTATATTAGATATATACAAACATATCTAGGTACATATACATAATGGGGACTCTTTTATGTCGGCTAGATGTCACTCTTTTATGTAAATTGTAAACTTTTGTTGTGTAATAAAAAAAAATCATAAATATTGTAGCTATTTTACAAATAAATTATAGTGATTGTAACAGTATCGACATTCTAAGAAGTCTTTATCCTTTGTTTTTGATAGACGTACTCAAGCAGAAGTATCCTCTGAAGGTTAGTTTAAGAAATTCTTCTAAGCCTATTTATACGAGTACCAACAATGTTATTTACCACTGTTACAATGAAACTAATAAAATCTCTTAAGTCACACGCGTTGTGCGGTTACAAAAAGAAAAATACATTACAAACAAAATACATGTTTTAATTTCAAAGAAAAGGTTTAGAATAAAAATATATATGTTATTTTCATATAAAGAGGTCTTAGATTCTTATAAAAAATACAATTGTGCAAGTTAAATACTCATTTATTTTTTATATGCCAACCAATTATTCCAAAAAATTCATTGTAAAGGCGAGTGCGGTGAACTAAAAATTTAACCCTTACTTGGCTGATGCTGCAGTGGGATAACAAAGGCAAGTGATGTGTCGTTTATTTACTGCAGATTTTTGCTTACAATTTTTCACCAGGCACACATTAACAGCACCTTAATTTTAATTACTTTTTTGCGTATTCATACTGTTTTGATTGAGATACTTTTGAGCACGAACGCTAAGTCCATATCTTGACGCACCAAAATTGTTATAAATATACTCACGAATCAGCACAAACAAAGTCTTTAGCTTTGATGACTACAAGTGGAACCAAGACCTCGGCAGAAGTGGCGCCGCCGTGGCCGCCTGCGTCGCGCATGCCGTGGTCCCCGCAGATGATCAGCACGCCCGCTCGGTTCTGCAATTCGCCAACCATTACTTATACAAATATTGTTTTTGTTAGTATGTAGGTGAATTGATTGAAAAATATCCAGCCTAAACAAGAAAACAAAATAAAATACGCTTACTTCTTAACACAATCTTCACTTAACTCAATGCACTTCCATATGTTTCTCAAAGTTTTTTTACGGGTTTTAAAATTATTCTTCACGGTCTCTAAAATGATTTACTGCGACTTCGATCATTTATTTGACAAACATTTCAGATGAAAGACGGATAGTACGATATCAGGAGAATAAGCCGGGTGTGGCAAATTATATAATTTATATAAAAATTTCTTCTAAAATCCCTAGGCTTTCCTAACAGGCTAATGTTGTCGCATATTCTTATGAGGGATTTTCTGACAGCTGATTTAAACAAAAATGGTTAGAGAAGGATCTTATCTAATGTTGAAATTGACGTGAATGTTTGTGGCCAGATTTATTTGACAGCGCACATCTGGCATTTAAATTTCTGTGATTGATCACCGGTGCACAGATATGCCAGCGCCATCTACCGCCTTTATTCAGAACTTGTTTTTTTTTTAGGTTTAAAAAACTTTATTTATCATAAGAATAAATATACAGTTCACTTAAAATGAGATGCAAATTTTTTTTTTTTGCTTGGGTTCCATCAGAACCTCCCTAATTGTTTGCAACTTTACTGTCTCTTTAAGGAGTAACCTTTTAAGACATAATTTATGTTATTACGTTGATTCCAAACAGTAAACCTAGTAATACACTATAAGCTTCATAAAAATAACTCTTGTGCATCGTGGATATTTTCTTTTTGCAAATGGTACGCAAATGGAATGCTAATGGTCACATCAACTTTATGCCGAACATAAAAAGATAATAACAATATAATAACAATCATTATCTTATCAGTAGCAATAAAACTTTTTTTGAATATAACTTGGATTACATGGACTAATACCGGGTTTTTTATTGTTCTAAAAATGAAAGAAACACATATAAAGTTGTAACCGATGCTCTATGAAACTACAGAAATGGTTAAAGTTAATATTATAATATTAATATAACTTACATTATCCAGAAGTAACGTGGGAACAGAATAATAAGAAC
Source organism: Marasmarcha lunaedactyla (assembly GCA_923062675.1). Classification (NCBI taxonomy): domain Eukaryota; kingdom Metazoa; phylum Arthropoda; class Insecta; order Lepidoptera; family Pterophoridae; genus Marasmarcha; species Marasmarcha lunaedactyla. Next base: position 17,999,011 of record OV281352.1, on the reverse strand, counting down.
TTCCACGAAAACGCTAGATTATATTGTAACGGTAATCTTTACATACGCTTTATAACCTCAAAGTTAATATAGTTACCCAAGTCTGCATGGCCGTTACAATTTTCTTCACCACCAGATCCATTTCTACCAGCTTTGGTTTGATTTTAGGACTCCGAGCGCCTTCCAAATGTCCGATATGGTCAAGTCCCAAGTAATGAAGGACTAGGAAGTCGAACTTTGGCCTCTGGTCTTCATCAGGCGACAGAGTTTCATCTAGATGCCTGGTCACGTTGTTGTCTACCTGAAAAGTGTGAAAATAAATAAATTTAGCATCGATAATCAGATAAACTTTCTTTTACATTTATACCCTGAGCAAACAATTCTTTGCCCTTATCTTATCGTCTGAAAAAAGGGCACATGCACCACAATTCGGTATGTAAAGTAATTTTGGAGTATATTTATTTTAATTTTTTCTGAAACAATTAATTATTGGGGAAACAATTTGATTAGGTATTTCTGATTTATGTGCAGTGTTCAAGTTAAAGAAATTGGCACAGTGACGTCACGGAGTGAGAGTTTAAAAATCCCATTGCAAGTTTAACCAAAAAGAAGTTAGGAAATGATGCTACTTTATGACGTCATATAGAGGTTTTTTTTTTATTTTTTTTATTAATAATTAGCAGGCGTTTGTCTTCCATCTCACCTGATGGAAAGTGACGATGAAGACGAGAATCATACACGCCTGTCTAAGAGGTACCTATTCACTCTACACTTGAAAGCTCCAGGGTTATATTTGTCTGGAAAAACAGACGCAGGCAAATCGTTCCACTCTTTGGCAACACGAACCAAAAATGAGCTATCGAACCGTTTAGTTCGGCTCATCGGCACGCTAACCACAAACGGGTGAAACTTCTGTCTGCGCCTGGTTGACCGGTGGAGAAAGGTGAAAGGTTCGATCAGCTGAAAAACAGCATTCGCTCACTCTCCAAAGTGCAATCTGTAAAAAACCTATAGACTAGCAACTTTTCGACGATGCTCGAGACTTTGCAGTCTCGAAGAAGTAAGTTTGTCGTCACTTTAGAGTCTACGGGCCCTTCGGTCGACAGAATCCAACGCTTCGAGATGGTATTTTGCGGAATCATGCCAAAGATGGCTGCAGTACTCCATACAAGATCGAACCTGGGCTGTGTACAGGTTGAGCAGCTGTTCGGAGTTAAAGTACCGCCGGACCTTTGCGATGACTCCCAATTTTTTGGAAGCTGACTGTGCCATGGTTTCAATCTGTTGACCGAAATTAAGTTTCGACGTGATGGTCATGCCTAGAAGCCCTAGTTGGTTTGTGATCGGTACAGATACATTTTGGAAAGTGGGCGTCAAGGTGAATGTGCTCTTTTTACCGGAGAAGAGACACGCCTGATGAAATGATGCTACTTTATGACGTAATATAGAGGTTGATTATAAGACAATATATTTTACGCGTTTTCGTTAAAACAAACTTAACTTTCGTTAAAACTAACGAGTTTATACTAACCAATTTAATATTATAAAAAGTGATAAGTACCTCGAAATTGTTTTTGAAGTAGAATCAGATTTGTTTTCTTTACATACCGAATTATGAGCAACTATCTCCAAGACACCATTTAGTCAAATTGAAAAAAGCTTTGACTCTTCTCTGATTGTTTTGTATGTTAACAATCAACAAACCCTGAACTACAAAACCGATTTAAAGAGTTAATTCACCAGTACAAAAGTACATCACTTAGGGTGTTACCACACCAATCGATCGTCCGTCGACCGACGTTGAGCAGTCTACGTTGATCGATGGCAGAATAGAACAGTCGACGTCGATCGACGGTAACTACCACACCAATCGATCAACGTCGACCGGTCGATGGCAGAATAGAACAGTCGACGTCGACCGGTCGACGTCGCAGTAGGCGTGATGGCCTATAATTGTCGGACGAACCCCTGAGTTGGTAATAGTAGTAAAATAATCCCATACACCTATACATTTATATAAAGGTATCTGTAGTCTGCCAACCCACAGTAGGCGTGATGGCCTACAATAGTCTGACACCACCCCTAAGTTGGTAGAGGCTGATATCCCTCTAGTGATTGACGTCGATCGATGGGAGAATAGACTAGTCGACGTCGGTCGACGGACGATCGATTGTTGAGGTAACACCCTTAGTAACTCTGTATCTTCGTACATGTATCCATATAGCCATGACTAAAGTGATTTCTTCAACTCGCCTACGCAATGGTGGACGTATTTAATGCAAGACTGGATGATCACGATTACAACTTGATACATTGGGTTGCCATTGCTAATTGATACTTTCTTCACTACTGTTATTACTTATAGTTATAACCATTGGCGTAAAAGCAAATGGACGGTGGATCTAATACAAAATTGAAATACAAGGTGTCCCAAGGTAACCCACACATGTGTGGAATTACACCTTATGTTGCTGCAACTAGGAAGTTGATTATAAAATGAACGCCCTTATTCGACTTCTTTGGCCGTTAAAATTTGAAACGGTTTTCACCAAGCAATACGTCATTTAGGACGTGTCAGGCGGTCAAGCAAATCAAGACTGGTATGATATTCATTTCATTTCAGAATTTTCATTACACTTTTGCTCCCATGCTATTGAACGCAGACCCGAAGTTTATTTGTTTGAAGTCAATGATTACAACATTCAAATAAAAATATGTCGAACGAACGTACTGTATGGCCCCAAAGTAAGCATAGCTTGTGTCATGGATGACCATACAGCGAAGTGTGGTGGAACCCAGAATAAACATACATATATAAATAACAACAACCAGAACAATGGTCATAACACAAATGAATGCCACGGCCAGGACTTGAACCTGGGACCTCCGGCGTATGAGGCGGGCCTACTAACCACTACGCTACTCGGTCGTCATATTGTTATAAAGTTTGATAAACGGTTAAGTCCATTTTAGGCCGACAGTAAGCTTTTTGTTTCAGCATTTAATGGACGAATGGAATATACGATAATTCGTATCATTTATGTAAATGATTATTAAAAAAACTATCAGAACTAAAATATTTCCCAATAAAATTATCTCAATTAATAAGAAACTAAACCTGAGGATTCTCCATACAATAGCTGCGCAACGTTGGGATTACTGATTCAATGCAAAATAAGTTTTGCTGGTGGCTTATTCAAAGATAAAGGCATAAAGCTTTTTATAAACAGTAAAGTAAACATGTAAAGTATACATTTAAAACTAAATAAATAATAAAAAAAAGCATATATTACAAACTTAATTATGTTGATTGTATAATCTTGCAAAGCATTATTTCGATTGCAACTATAACTTTTTGTGAGATTTGTTTTCTTTTAGTTCGGGATCCCTATCACCAAACTTCAAAATTCAATACGTCAATTCAATATTCACTCTATTATTTTGCAACAAGAGGATGTGCTCTTTTGGCTTTCCTTTTTTTTTGACTTCTTTTTCTTCCTATGTTATTTCCTTTTTGATTTTCCTTTATATTAGAACGTATTTTATCATAAAATAAACTAAATTATCCAAAAAAGCTCTCCTGTGTTAGACAATAAGAACTGAAGCTGAAACAAGCTTCATAAGCGCGGAAGGTTAAGCTTGTTTATCTATTAAAGTTGCACGGGGCTAGCATAACTAGCCGAGAAGGTGTCTAAACGTGACTAACACTCGCTTTGGGTCGAGAGATAATATGGCTCAGTAGCGCCAGTTTCTCGCATTTTGAGACCTCCTCGACTTGTCGCGGGTACAGACCTCTTCCTATAAAAGCCTTTAGGTTAGTCTAATGTATAAATGTGTTTCTTTCTATATTCTAGTTAAGATTTTGGTCACGTGACTCTTAGTGTTGTACGTAAGATTTCCTTGACTTCATTATTTAATTTAAATACCAAAAACAAAAAAGTTAGTTCAATAACCTTTTAAATATGGTTTATGACTATATAGTCAATCTATTAAAAATAATCATGACGGTATTATATGCTGAAACATCATAGGCCGACGGCTCAAACACTATGGACTTAAGCCTTTACAAGTAATTTACAACTTAAGGGCCTATACAAATTCTATTTTTATAGCTAATTGGCTTTTGTTTTTCTGATTAATCTCAAATGATTTATCTTATCAGTTTTTCTGAGCAGATAAATAAATTTAAGATTCGTAATGATGTAGAATGAAATTTAATGTTGTCAATTAAACTTGAGCTTCAAGCTCTCGCACATACATATTTTTTACTTATAGTTGTTGAGCGCCTGCGCCATAAGAAACCAACGAAGTAAATTATAGAAAAAAAAACACGCGACAAGCGATTTTTGTCTGTAATTTTAATGCTTCAGAAATTAAGTGCTGAAAGTACCAATTACGGAATCGACAACTTTTCAGAATTCCGGGGGATTTCGTTTCTCATTATTATTTATAGCTACTAATCGCAGGCCTTTGTCTCATATCTGACCTGATTGTAAGTTGTGATAAAGGCTAAGATAATCTTCGTTTTAGAAACTATCGGTTTAAATGTAAACCTTTAATGGTGAAAATTATGACTATAGGTACAGGGTGTTCCAGGAAAGACTGTCAAACGGCGGCCTAGAAGGCGGTAAGTAGAGCACCTTTGGGGAATCCGAATCACCCCTATAAATGTTATTTGATAGTTTTTAGTTTATACGTTATGAAGCTTTTTCTGACTTTTCAGTGATTTTCGACTTTTGAGCTTATTTTAACAGTTACTTAGTAAATAAGTGAGATAAATGCTTGTTTTTTTTGTTGATTAGTTTGCCATTACTAACAAAACAAAAATAAATAAATAAAATAAAATCATATGTTTAAGCAAATAAAAAATCAGAAAAGAAAAAAAAGTTAAAAAATTCTAATGACTCCCAAGGCGTTTCAGAAATAAAAAAAGGAAAACTTTGTAGCAAAACATAGACCTATCTCAATTGTATCATATCAAAAATTTGCTTTAACTCGTACACAACCTTTAAGGACTTGTCATATTCGATGCGTTCTGCGGTCCGGTCAAATCGAACACAGATCGCACCCTATGTCGGCCCGGGCAACCGGTCAGCAACTCGGGCAAAGTAACTAGCCAGCGCGTGGTGAAAAAGCAACCGATCATCGGTCCGAGTAAAAAAACAAGTGTCCTCTGGGGTGTTACGCACGTTGAACTGCCCCGGACCGCTTCGCGCTTGTTTTTGTGTGACGCCCTGTATTTGTGTGAACAGATTCAAACAGTGCTACAGAAAGGTGATTTTATGTATATTGATTTTGAAATTACATATAAGTACCACAAAATATTTGTTAGTTTGTAATTATGTTATCGATAAACTCTGTAAGTATTGAAATTCTTTTACTATTAGAGAGGTAAATTGTTAATTACTTATTTACGCGGGTTCCAGAATGAAGCGGGTAAAACCTTACTTAGTAACGGATAAATCACTCCACACAAAACATGCCCGACCCACCGTTTTAACTACCTATTTCCGGGCGCCGACCGCTGCATGCGAAAATGAACTTTAACTTTCGATATTATTATTTAATATAGCGTTTTTATTTCAAATAATTAATCACAAAGACAATTCTGTGCATGTATTTTATGTTTAGACAACATAAAAGCGCACGAATAGAATACCTCTGTAGGCGCAACTTTACTAACAGCCGCCGGCGGCGACCCAGCGGTTGGTAGGTATTTAGCGCGCGCGAGTACATCGAGGGTCAGACGCCTGCCAGAACTAATAGCACATACTCTATAAACTAATACACTAACCTCGGTATAATCGGTGACGTAGAACGACGTGGTCCCATCATACTGCGACCACAGCCCAGGGAACAATCTCAGCCACGTATCGTCCCCGTACATTACGGTCTTTCTTCCTCGACTGTGAGCGGCTCTCAGCACGCTGTCACCGCGAACGGCGGGCGCGCCGAAGTTGAGCGCTACGTCCGCGAACGTTGACACGCACCCGGTCATCATAGCCTGGAGTAACGTGCAGAGAGTTAGATAGATGTAAAAGTAAAGGTTTAAGCCATTGGCATGGGAATAAAATGGACTTCGGTAGCGCAATCAAAAGTATCACGTTGTGGCAAACACCAATCAGCAGTAATGCCAAACAATTTTAATAACTTTTTCAAAATTAAATAGGTTGGTTTCTGTTGGACAGGCCTGTAACGTTCTCGACTTCATCTTCACTTCCCATCAGGTAAGATGGAAGACAAACGCCTGCCGATTGTAAATGCAAGGTAACATGTAAAGATCTGGATATCCTTAGTAACAATGTCAAATGCAATATGTTTTGCATTGAAATTGTTACTAAGGTGACCTTAGTCGGTCCAGTGCAGTCTTAACCAGGTTTCATTTTACTACGGTACTTTTTTCATAAATTTCGTTTTAGACCTGCCCGAAGTCCATTTTTGGAACGCCAATCTTTTAAGACTCAACGACAAGAGAGTCAACTTTTTGAGCATGAATAGTTTTGCGAATATATTTACAATAGTGTTGTGTTTGTTTACTTTTCACACAAGATTTGAAATGTTGATTTTGAACGTAAAACGGACACGACAATATCTAACTGAAAATGAACATACGCACACTTGTTGGACATAAATTGTGTACTGTGTGGGTACTTAAATGTGTTTTAACCCTTTAATTTAAGAGGAGTCGAAAGCTGTTTTATACAGACACATAAAAAATCATTTTGGAAATAAAAGTGTTATGCACAAAAAATAATCATAACATTGTTTTTACGTATCCACAGGGTGAACAAATCTGATTAGAGGATTTTTTTACGTAACCCTCATGCTGAAACGCCTTCCACGTTCATGCAGAACTCCTTCACTTCACTAACATCTTATACACAATATACATGCAAGACTTTTAGTTTCTATATTAACACCCATATTACGTTAAGGGACCCAAGTCCACAGCCAAAAGCAAACTGTAACTCTGGAACATACTGTTAGTATTTGCTTAGCAACACTTATAAGCATATATTACGTTGTGATTGCGTATGCGCAAATCGCACATAACGTTTGAGCATCCGATCGGAACTGTCGGTATTGCGTGCTAAACTTAATTACAGGTCGAATTATTATATCAATCTATAGAATACTAGGACTTGGTATTTTTTAAAGCAATAAAATAGTACTGTCAATAAAATGCTGGTGTTTTGAAAATAAAATAAAAATCTACACATTTAAGTAAATATATCAATTTAATAAACTTTTATATATGTTTTACAGAAATCTATAGAAATTTTAGACTTGTTATGATTTTTAACACCCTGCAAACTGTGGGTACATACTATTTTATTAAAGAATTTAATTTTGTTTTGCAGAAAAACTGTTTCATTGTGCTACAAAATCAATACTAACCATGAACCCCAACTAACACCATATCATAAACCAATCAAATGAACATGCTGTTTCAATGAGTTCTAAAAGAAAGATATAATTTAAATTGAAGCTATGTACAGGCATTTGTTGTATAAACTACAGCAACTGTTTTTTGTTGCAATTCTCTACCATACTTTCTTTTAGAACCATTTACTTTTACATAACCAAAGAAAAAACTTATTTTCCTGTTCAATAATTCCTCTTTGTTGTTTTTTCTTTGGATATTGCATTTAATAATATGAAAAACAACTGCAATATGGATACATAATTAGGTGAGGTCAATTGTTATGGGACACTGAGGACAAAGTTTCTTTCATGGTGTATAAAATCAGAAGCACAATAAAATAAATTAACATTAAAATTATTAAACATTGGACATTTTTTTAAGCAAAGAAATATTATTTGCGTCTAACTCTCATCTGGAGTATAAATAATTGGGATTAAGAACTTTGTCTAATAATTTTGTACATTATTTTAATGTTTTTAATGAAAATTTTACTATGAATGTGTTGCTTGCCAAACTAAACACAATGCAAAGCTAATGAGATACAGTATTTACAAAGAGACACTTGCAAATATATCCCGCCAGAAGTTTATGGTGCGCCTCCACTGTGCCTTTTCCTTTTTACGTTCCGGTGACTGTGCATAAATAACAATGAATTTAGTTATAAAAAAATATAAAAACTTGAGAGTTTTTTCTTTGGTTATTTAACATATTAAGCAAGTTATTCAATCACCTGAAATACAATTCAAAAATAATTTAAAGGAAGCTCTATTATTATAATGCTGTTATAAATTTAAAGAATTCTTTAAAGTTTAACTATTTCAGTGAAAATTATGTATAACTTTAATTGACATACCTTAATTCTTGGCATAGTAACTGTAGGTGGTTCTGCTACAGTTACGTAAATGCAAGCCGATTTGTTCTTTATTAATTCACCTGTATAAGGCATATACTCCTCTGTGACAAAGTCATACCTCAGTCCGTCTATGACCATAAGGAGTACACTGTTTTCTCCAGCATTATAGATTTCATGTCCATCCACACTGTAAAAGTAACAATATAGATATATTTATACATATAAATATTAATACTGATATATATTTTTATAAAACTTAAGGGTATGCAAGGTCTTGGAAGTAATTATTTTCTTACAATACAGATTTTTTTGATCTTCATGATCTATATAAAATTAAAAAAACTATAAGAAATCTCTTTGAAAAGGTTTTCTATGGAACACAATTATTTAAACTATGATACTAAATGGTTAACTGGATATTTAATTTCATTATATGTCAAAATATTGTTTTAATTCTACTCACCTGACATTATCTATAAAATTCGGGAGATCATCCATATGTGCTAGTTTTCCTGAATGATATTTTAAAGGGAAAAATCCATACAAGAAAAGTGATAGGGCCAAAAAGCCCATAATTAACAGGTATAGCGGGGTCCATCGGTGTTCTAGGAGTGGCTTCATAATGTCGTACTTTATAAATTTTCAAAGCTAGCTCGGCCTGCAAACCGATACCTGTGAGTTTAGTACTACACTTTCGATCCTTTATGATACTGAACTTCAAATACGCGCTGACCGGATCCAAATTGTGCAATATGCAACAAAAACATTTTATACTCTGTCCTCTGATGTAGAGCGGCAAGACTAACAGGTTATTTACAGTGCGTATTTATGAAGTTATTCTAAATATTATTAAGTCCACTTTTGCCGAATTGTAACCCAATCCACAATAGCTAACTATTGATTTACTATCGTCTATCGCTCTGATAAATAACTGGCCGATAAGACTCTACTCAGCTACATAAAATTTTAAATTATTTGTTTTGACACCAAAGAAAGACAGCAGTGACTGACAAGCAGTCAGATGCTGCGTTCTGATTGCCGCTCACGGCGCTATTCTATCAGTGCTAAAACTGCTCATAAACGTTCCGAATCGTTTGAGTGCGCTAAAAGTGATATTTGTGCTATTGCACATATCGGAACGGTAAATATCGTGCTAACATTTTAATTGTTCATCGCTTAAATCTAAAGTTATAATTTCATTGAGATCTGTGACACTGAAAGAAACAGGAGCCATTTTTAACATTATTACGAAAGAAAATTAATAAGCAAGCTGTTAAAAATTTTAATCGACTAATAATGTATTTTGTTTCTGAAAATAAATCTATTATTATTATTATTATATTATTATCTATTTATCTATTCTTGGAAAACAAACCAAAAGGGATTTTTTTAAAACAAATAGTATTCCAGACGGTTTACAAATTTAATTAATGAATTCACAAAAATAACAAAGAGCTAAACAATCCGACAATTTGAATTAATAAAGCCTAGTCAATCACTTATTTTATCAAATCGGTAAACTAAATCTGACTCTAAGACAAAGACAAACCAAACAACAAGAATACTACGACCGAACACTGTATCGCACCGACACGACGGACAAAACGCAAAAAATGGACCTGACTGTCGTTGACACTCTCTTAAATAGCATTCCTCCCTCCACTACTCTCATATTCTTCTACACGGCCTCTCCTGACAGGAGACCGTCCTCGGACTCCTTTTTATCAGCATTCAAGATCCGTGTCCAGAATTAGTACAGAGGGCAGGGAACTCTCTTCGTTCGAAGGGTAGACGATCGGTTCGGAGTGTCGCTGTATCCTAGAAGGGCCTGGCTGCGGCTCAATTTCTTCCACAGGCTGCTCAACATCGGGAGGCAGGTCGACACGAGGAGGTAGCTCCTCTCCTTCAGTGTCTGCGTCTGTATTAAGGAAATATAACCACAGACATTTTTTCGCATTTTGGCTCAACGACCTCAGCTCCAGCACAACTGTCCATCAAAGTCAAATTTCTGAGCACAGTATAATAGCGTGTCTGAAATTCCCTAAGACAACATCCTATCCCAAAGCGAAAGACTCGACTTCCTGGTATAATATATCCGATGCACTCCAAGATAAAATTATCCCAGGCCCGGAGTCCCCCCTAGGATAACCTGTCCGATGCACTCCAAGACAAATGGTTATCCTAGGTCAAGAATTACTCAAGGGATAACAAATGTCCGATGCGCTCCAAGACAACTGGTTATCACCGACCCAGGGTCCCCCCCAAATCACCACTGTCCGATGCACTCCAAGACAAATGGTCATCCCGGCCCAGGGTCCCGGCTCCTAAGTGAGTGTATCCGATGCACTCCAAGATAAGCACTCACCCCATAACAAGTAATTCAACTTCCCCCTGCTTTAATCACATGTGAGGGACTCTTATCATAAAATGACAGCAACGAGACAAAGAAAACATTGTGAGTGTAAATAGGTTTAATTTCTCAAAGACAATTTTAAATCATAAGCAAAAACAAAACAAAACTCATCATCAAAGAAAGCAGAACACACTTCAGAGTCCATTCTCCACGCCACGGAACCATATATTCCGCAGCCGCTTGGGTCCACTTGCCATATGAGCCAGCTAGCAACTGCAGCTCATAGCGACCGTGTGGGAGTATCTTCACCACTCGATATGGTCCTCGCATACACGAGTCTAGCTTCCCGGTTGACTGCGCCTGTTTGCGAACAAAGACTAAGGAGTGTAATGTAAAGGTTTGAGCAGACTTATGTCCCTGGTTAACGTAAGCATCTTGACGGCACGAAGATTGGCACGAAGATGTTCGTATGCCCTCTGACGACACATCTCACGAAGGGCTTCCCGGTTACCACTGGAACCTTCAACGGTTATATCTCTTATTAAACTGCGTATGAGTGGTGTGGCAGCTTCAATACCTATGAGGAGCTTCAGGGCAGAGTATTGTGTCGTCTTGTGTTTTGTTATGTTCAGGGTCAGCTGTAACTTCCACATAACCGCTGGCCACCTCTGCTGTCGATGGTTGCACTCAATATCCGTTTGCCATATTGAGCACAGTACGGCAATAACGCTCCACTTGTCCGTTGGACTGGTGCATCTCGGGTGTTATAAAATGAGTGTCACATCCTATGTCCTTGACCCAATTAAGGAAATCGATACTTTGGAACGTGCGTCCTCTATCAGCGACGATCAATTTTGGAGTTCCAAAAAGAGAGATCATGTTCGTAAAGTGTCTTTTCAGTTCGTCAGTGTCTTGTCGGTGCATGGGATACAATAAGCAAAATTTTGAAAACGCATCTATAACAATAAGCACGTGACGATAACCGTCAGTTTCTGGCAGAGGGCCTAAAGCATCAATATGGACAGTCTCGAAAGGTGCGTCTGGTTTTTCCCAAGATTGAATTGGCTGCAAAGGAGCCCGAGGTGTTTTTTTGTGAGAGAGGCAAACTAAACAATGGGAAATATATTTTTGAGCGAATATTCTCAACCCCGGAAACCAAAAGTGTTTTGTGATCAAATCTACAGTTTTATCAACCCCGTGATGATCGTGTTCATCATGAAAAATGCGCATAAGGCTAAGCCTATGTCTTTTCGGGATAAAACAACAAAGTTTAGGATTTTCACCAGCAGGTGAAAGCTTAACATAAAGGATATCATTTTTAACGACATAACGACTAGGATCCAATTGCCCATCCGCTAGCCTTTGTTTTAGAGACAGCGTCTCCTCATCAGCAGCCTGGGCAACTTGTGCCCAATTTATCGGTTTTCGAATGGTACATACGTTAACCGGATTTCGGCTAAAGTAGTCTGCATGTGACAGAAGGCAGCCTTTTCTGTATTCAAGGCTAAAATCGAAGTCTTGGAGGTATACCCACCACCGGGCCACCCTGGGCAACAGGTCTTTCTTACGCTGAGTAAGTTTTAACGCGTTGCAGTCGGTAACCACGGTGAAGTGTACCACCCACAAGATAGTGCCTGAAATGCTCAAGAGCCTTCACCACTGCCAGGGTCTCAAGCTCGTACGAGTGGTACCTATTCTTAGCCCCATGGGTGAGTCTGCTAAAATAGGATACCACTCGCTTGCGATTTCCTTCATATGCTTGCATCAAGACAGCTCCAACACCAATAGAACTTGCATCAGTATGTATTTCTATCGGCAATGAAGGGTCGTAGATGGCAAGTACTGGCTCACTCGTAAGGCAGTCTACGATGTATTGACGAGCGGCCTGTTGTCCAGTACCCCAATAAAAATTTACCCCCCTTTTAGTTAGTGCCGCGATACAAGAAGCCTTTTGAGCAAATCCAGCAATATACCGCCTAAAATAGCTGGCCAACCCAAGAAATTGCCTCACTTGTTTCACGTTTTTCGGTTCAGCTGAATCAGTTAAAGCCCGCACTTCCTCATGACTCGGCCTAACCTGACCTTCACTTATCGTGCGACCCAAGTACTTTGTGTTAGTAGCCAAAAATGAGCACTTCTTTAAGTTGATAGAAAAACCCGCTCTTGTCAACGTTTCAAGCACTTTTCGAAGCAAAATTAAGCCCTGATCGATGGTCTTACTCATGATTAAGATGTCATCAATATAAACAATAATGTCCCCAGAATTTATGAGCTCGCGGAGTGTTTTAGAAATTATACGTTGATAGACATCCGGCGCAATCGCCAAACCGTAAGGCATTTTTCGATACTGAAAATGTCCCTCCGGTGTGACGAATGCTGTAAGCGGAATTGATTCAGGATCTAAAGGAACCTGATGGAAGCCGGTTGCCATATCCAAAGATGTAAAGTATTTATTATTACCCAACCGATCTAAGCAATCATCTATACGAGGCAACGGAAATCTGTCTTTGATGGTAATCAAGTTTTCGATAGTCCACACACATCCTATCCGATCCATCTTTCTTTTTAACTAGCAGGATTGGACTCGCGTAGTCAGACTCAGATTCCTCTATTATCCGTTTGTCAATCAAATCTTTTATTATATCGCGAACACGGAGCGTTTCAGCGTGTGATAGTTGGTACGGTCGATAATAAACAGGAGTGCTGGTTTTGAGTTTAATTGACATACATCCCGTGTTTACAGTTGAAGTTGCAATCCCTGTAATGAAGTACTGCGAAAATTTACTGATAATTCCGAGTAATTTGTCTAAATTATTATCTACCAAAGGTGTATTAATTGATATTGAAGTCTCAGATTGAACACTCATCACTGTGTCAGAGTTGTCAATAGCTCTAGTAAGTAACTGGCAATCCTTAGTACGTACATATCTAATACCCCTCCTGTTTGAAACGTCCGTACCTATAATTACCAACACGTTCATATAATGGGTGGAAACTACAAACAAATCTACTTCAAGAGTCAAACCGTCAAACTGAATAGGTAGCGTAACGTAAAAAGTGCTTTTAATTTCTTGACTACCTAGCCCTTTCAAAACCCGAAACGTCGGCGTACGCGAGCAATTGAAATGTTTTAGCAGTGATGATTAGATTAACGAAACAGTGGAACCGCTATCAATTAAAACGTCAACCGGTACATTCTGTATTACAGCTGTTATGACATCCCTGGCGGGACAGACTCGTTGCAAAAATTTACACTGTCCTTATTTGAAGCTTTGTGTCCCGGTCTCCTACAGTATGTACACGGTTCGGGCTTCGACGGTACGAACGCAGTCGACGACGACTTAATCCCCTCACGGTTCGATGAACTTTCTGGCAATGGTTCAACCCTGGGTCTTTTGCTACATGAAACCTGATAACTGACAACAGGAGAAGCACCTTATATCGCTGAAGTTGCGTTTGCGCGAATACTCCAGAGGACATCCACCTATCTTAACGTTTCGTTTCGTTCTATGACTGTTTGGTAACGTTGCTCATACTAGGCTTAACGTAGATCGAAAAGAATTCAACTAAATTATTCGGTAATAGTTTGGCATTCGTTGCTGAAGCGCTGATATTCGGATCAGTGATACCGCGAATTATTACAGCCGAAGTAAGCTCATCACTAAGCACTTGCACTATACGTATGCGAAGTAACGACCGACGTACATATTCTGCGTACGTTGGATAGTTATCAGAATTTTTTGTCATAACTGGAGACTCACTCATTGAGACATGATTTCGCATCTCCGAGTAAACAGTTTCCTATACGCGAAAGACTTTCAAAATCATTCCAATTATTTAAAACTTTTGCGCGATCTACCTCTAAACACCAATCATCAATATTATGAATGTTTGGGTCAAAGTTTGAAATATAGTAATGCTGAGACGATTTGCCTGCCGTACTAATCGAACGGATGGCATTTGCAATGCAATCGGCAACACTAGCCTGTACCGGATCAGATCGTATACCCGCGTCCCTTACTTCGCGGCCTGCGGACCGTATCGATGAAGTAATCGAGCGAGATCGCGAACCACGGCGATGGTCATGATAGCAAGTTGTTGTTTTACGTCGAGTCACAGGCAAAGGTGAAACCGAACGACGTCCTGACGGTGTTAGTGCACGCACGCCATGAGATACGCAACAATCAGACACACGAGCCCTATCACGCACACGCGACGGTGTCCGCAATCTTCGCGGTACCTGCCCACCGCGGACACTAGCAGGTGTCAAGGATTTGTCTTTGTCTATACGGTCGCGGGAGTGCGCTAACACGTGGCCTGAAGATGGATCCGGCAAGGGTGAAGCCCTTGTTTTCGCCTCTAACTCCTTAAGTCGAGACATCAATGCCTTAATTTCAAGTCTCAACATATATCGTTATCGTTAAGCGATTGTTCGCGGGACCTATTGCCTTGACTATCACGGCGATCACGGCGAGAATTACTATCACAAAGACTGCGACTACGATTACGCTCACACATTCTAGTATGAAAACACAGTTGATTATAATCAAAAGGACTTAACCAGTAACGCACACGAACACAGTTTATACACACAATACTTAATTGGACGAATCCACTGAATCAGATTTAGTTTATCCAACAACACAATTTGATATTTAAAGTAATTCAATAATAATAATAAGAAAAAAACTTAATCACAGAAATCACAATAACGAAATATTTAAGAAAAATAACGTGTAACTTAATGCGTGGGGTAGTCAAAGTAACGGAAATCAGAAAAAAAACGTACTGGCCAAGCCGGAATGGGCCCAAAAAGTAAGAACCCCACTTCTGATCTTGGAAAACAAAATCAAAAGGGATTTTTTTAAAAGAAATAGTATTCCATACGGTTCCAACTTATTTAATGAATTCACAAAAATAACAAAGAGCTAAACAATCCGACAATTTGAATTAATAAAGCCTAGTCAATCACTTATTTTATCAAATCGGTAAACTAAATCTGACTCTAAGACAAAGACAAACCGAACAACAAGAATACTACGACCGAACACTGTATCGCACCGACACGACGGACGAAACGCAAAAAAAGGACCTGACTGTCGTTGACACTCTCTCAAATAGCATTCCTCCCTCCACTACTCTCATATTCTTCTACACTGTCTATTCTTGTAATATATGGCAATCAGCCGGCGTTTTGTTTTATTATTATAAAAACTACAACAAAGAAACTTCATGTGTCAGTTTTGATAGGCCGTTCAGAGCGACCATGCCCCGTAGCTTGGCCAATGTGAGCAGGAAGATGGCGGCATTTATGACGTCATTGATGACGCATCGATATCGCTGTGAGCGCACTCACCAGCATTCGGAACGGTTATATGAGCGCTGTGAGTGATATAATCGGCAATCGGAACGCAGAAAGAGAAAAACTTCATAGCTAACAATGAAACTTACGCTTTTGTTTAAAAACAAATATAAATACTCTATTTTAGACAAATCGGTATGATTTTGTGAAATTTTTTAGATCCGTGGAAAAATTTTAAGGTCTTGATAACTATGTTTTAATTTGCGTAATACTTTTACATAAACTAATACTTGAAATTGACAGAAATAGTTGTTGTGTAGTAACAACAGCTGATTGTTATAAAACATAAAACACAAAATATAAATAATAGACATATTGGGATTTTTATCATGCTTAGGAATTTTATAACCGTATATTTTAATAATAAATAATATTGTAAAGAAAGACACGCACCTTGATTACGAAAACTTTTAATTGGGTGTTTTCATACCTACCTATAGAGAATACCATATTCAAAAAAAAGTTTGTTAACAAACCTTTGCCGGATATAAATTCGTCAATTTCATCAAGAATTCCACTTCCAAGACACTAAAATTGCACACCAGTAACTCAGAAAAAACTGCCGCCCTTTTATTAAACAACTTTTAAGTAGTACTTGGAGCTAAAACTTGCAAAACTAAAAAAAACTACCATTAGATAAAAAAAATTGAGGTTATTTTTTTTTTTAATACAAACATTAGAGATAACCATCGACATAAAATGAAAATGAAAATGAATGAATAACGGGTATCGATTTCTGATTCGTATCGACCTTTTGATGTATCGATACAACAAGATCCGATAAGACTAAATCGCTCAGATAAATATGTTTATGTAATAATCGAAAAAAAAAACAGGTCAAACAGGTAAACACATACATTGTAGTTAAGAGCCAGGAACTGACTCCTGTAAACTTAACTGTATTTCTGGGCATAACCTTAGACGCCAAACTCCAGTGGGGAACGCATGTTGATGGTTTAGCGAAAAGGCTTGGTTCTGCCGCAAATGCTGTTAAAAAAATGAGACAAATTTCAGATGAAACAACTGCTCGATTAGTCTATTTTGGTTACTTCCACAGCCTCATGACATATGGTATTCTGTTGTGGGGATTGCTGCCGACATCGGTTCTATATTTATTCTGCAGAAAAGGGCTGTTCGCGCAATCTATCAGCTCGGTCCAAGGGTGTCACTTAGAAGTAAATTTAAGGAAATAAATATTCTTACTTTCCATTTACAATATATTTTAGAAAATTTAATGTATGTAAAAAATAACATAACCTTGTTCAAAAGAAAAAAAAACTGCATAATGTTAACACAAGAGGAAGAAGTGTGCTGGCAGCTCACAATAGTAGGCTTCATAAAGTCAATAACTCATTCATGGGTCAATGTATAATTTTTTATAATAAGGTTCCTGAGGATATCCAAGGTCTTTCTATTGACAAATTCAAAGAAACTATAAAGCTGAAGTTGTGTGCAAAAGCATATTATAAACTATCCGATTATTTGGATGATAAAAGCCCTTGGGTATAATCCCCTCATTAACAGGATTGTACTAGTATTTGTAACAAAACATGTGTAATGTGTCTGTTTGTTCGTTGAGTTCTTCGATCCGATGAATATCTAAAGCGTCATTGTCACTAAAGTACGTCTTCTTATGGTAGCGTCGGGTGCCGGGTCGCTCACTTCCCTCTAATATGGTTGAGGAGGGCAATGGCTGGATCCCGCGTTAACTCGTGAACGGGTGCCGTTTGAGGCTGTTCGTCGTTTGGATACTTGGGGGGAGGGATACTTGCCGAGTTAACAGATGCAGATAAGAATAATTTTGTATAGACATAAAGAGACTCTGTAAATTTATTTTGAAAAAATATACCCGTGAAGTTTCTTGCCAGTTCTTCTTCACGAAGGTTTTTTTCGAACTGGTAGTAGAATCATGTTTTATTTGACGTAAATAAGAACAAGTAACTGCAATGTTGAGAAATAAATATTTCATTTCATTTCATTTCGATAAATGGCGCTGAGAAAAGCTGGTCCGAATATATAGTCTAAGATAGGTAATTAGGCTGAAAAGAAGCCGAAGTTACTTTAATGACACAAGATTACTTATCAGATGCTCAAATAATTTAATAAATGTTAAAATTAAATAAGCAAATCTTTTACTCATAATGTAAATAATCTATGATATAGTTCTCGCCTTTCTCACATGAAAAATAGGATTAACTTTTACTTACTAGTGCGGACCTTTCGTGTTATTTATTTACTATTTTTCCGAACTGTCAGAAAATCCCTCATTTCTTTAGTAGTTTATTTACATACAGATAAATGAATGTATGAAACTTGGAACGTTATACATTTTATAGACGTAGTTCTACCTAAGCTTGGCGAATCTTCTAGTGCTTTTGTGAAATTTCTGTTTATGAGAGGTGTTAAAGAAAATGCATTGTCAAATGTTACAAAATTATTAAATCTAATATTTTATAATGTACACACATGTATGAACTTTCAGAAATAGATTATAAAAGACAACGTGTCTCCTTGTCCTACGCATGAAAATCATGTTTATAACTTTTCAAAAATAGCAGTTTTATCATTCCTCCCACGTTTTTAAAATGTATGTTCTAGAATAGCACACCTACAGAATTCGTTCATGTAAAGTAAATCTTTCAGTTTTGTGTATTAACATATCGTCATCGTATTAGTAGGGTAACAATGTACTCACAATATAAAAATAAAAAAATTTCGGGCATAGAAGTTTTTATTACAGTATTACATTATTAAACTCTATTAAACTCTATTACATTATTAAACTCGAATGAGTTTCATGAGAGTGGAAGAAAATAAAAAAAAAATTAAAATTTCCCTAAATATTTCGACCTAGAACCTCGTGACGTCATTTCACCACCGCCAACGCCACGCCGCACAGTAGTTCCATTCTTAAAAATAGTGGACATAGGACCTCAAGTCAGAATTTAAATGTAATTTTGTTTTATTGGTTAGCTGTTGACTAGACTAACAACTTTTGTGATATACAGAAAATTTCCAGGTTTGATAGGGGTTAATATAGTGGTAGCTTGTGTATACTAAAAAAAATTATACCTTATACCGTGACTTATCACCCCGCGGGTAATGGGTGTTGAAAATTTCAATATTAATTGCAGATTTTGCCTTTTTTGCGGATTTGTCTTTTTTGCGGAATTATTTATTATAGACAACCCTGAAAAATACCATCCTATTGCGAATATAACTAACTTGGGTATTTGAAAAATGCATATAGCTTCGTTTGACAAAAATTTTTCATAAACATGACATACTTGACCACAGACCATATGGTTTCCAAAAAGAAAAATTAACGGGCCGAGCGGCATTTAATTTAATAACTGAAATTGTAAAATACATAAACAAGAAGAAAAAAACATGCTTTATATTTTTTGACATGACCCGCGCGTTCGACTGCGTCTCGCAAATGACAAATGTAAACAGTATAGTATACGAGGCACAGCACGACATTGGATCAAGAGCTACTTAGAAAATAGAGTGCAGTACGTAGACATAAATGGTAGTAATACAAATTCCACAAATCAAGGCAAAGTCGAAACATTTTCATCTATGCTAAAATATAATAAGGTAGGCGTGCCCCAAGGTAGCATATTAGGTCCGCTCTCATTACTTTTATATTATTAATGACTTACCACAAATAACAAATAATCAAATGACATTGACAGCTGATGGCATATCAATTTTAATTCCTGACGATACAGATAAAAATATAAATTACATTATTCATTGGCTTGACGTAAATAATTTGACTGTTAATAGAAATAAAACAAAATACCTTCAATTTTCTAACAAAGGGGCAAAGGATATGGACTTAAATGTTACATATGATAATAAAAAAAATCAAGAAACCGAACTTCATACATTCCTTGGCATAGTATTGCACAAACATTTTACCTGGAATGACCACATAGAAAAAGTGTCCTCAAAAATAAACAGATTCACTTACACACTCTGGCGGCTAACACACCTAACAAACCCAAAAACTGCTCTAAAAGCATATCACGGTTATGTAGCCTCAGTATTGAGATATCGTATTCTTTTGTGGGAAAACTCTGTAAAATTGAATAGGACCTTCATAGCACCAAGACAATGTATCAGAGCTATTGCAAATGTTAACTCTTGGAAATCATGTAGGCATTTATTCAAATCTATGAGACTATTGACACTACCTAGTCTGTATTTCTATGAAACTTGTTTATTTGTAAAAACAAATCCTAATTGTTTTTAAAATAACAAAAACATGTTAATTTTAATACAAGGTTCCCTGATAGACTATGCCTTCCAGACATAAAAACAGACAAACGTAAACGCAGTATTCTTTGTATGCCTGCAAAAATTTATAACAAGTGACCAAATAATTTTAAATGTTTGACTATTAAACAATTTAAATCCGCCTTAAGCCACTTTCTAATCGATACATGTTTTTATAGTATTGATGAATATTTGAATACTAATTGAAACTCTGTAAAGTGTAAAAATATATAAACTATTAAGATTGCATGCTGCATGACAGTAAAATATAAGATCCTATTTCATATTAAGAACTTGACCTGTACCGTATTTTTTGCAATAAAGGATTTTGATTATTATAAATTTGTTGATCTTTTTATTTTATGAAACTACTTTATGTGTAAAAATGAGTGAAAATAATCAAATTTGAGCTTTACTATTTCTCATTATGATTGCCCATAGACTTATGGGCAATCCGTTACATAAGTGAGACTTCACTTACGTCTTACAATACGTCTCCCGTTACATGAGTGAGACTTCACTTATGTAACGGAAGACGTATTGTAAGACGTAAATTGGGGTGTTTAAGACAAAGCTTAAACGACTAGAGTTGAGGCAAAGAACTGTCATTTTAATATTAATGTACTTTTAAACCTCTTAGTTTATATAAGTAGGTATCTTGTGCCACTAGTGGATACTATTTTATTTTATTGTACATTATTTTACTGTAGGTAGTTAATAAGTTCAGAGCAATGGTTTAAGTGTTATAAGGGGCGTTCGTTAATTTACCTGTTATATTATATGGAAATATAATATCGACGGCAAATACTCATTTCGTTGTCGTTAAAATGCGTGTAGCAAATATGCAAAGCCAAAGCAAAACTCCAGCCTGTCTTTTATAGCCAAATGAAAAGCAAATTAACTTTTTTTTTTTTAATTATTAATTTTTTAGCTGCATCTATTTAATCGTATATCGTGAAGAAAGTCGTATATCTATTAGTATCTAGTATTTGTATCTTTACCGGCATATCAATTTAGTGTTACTTTCGATAAAAAATAGATTGCACATTCAATAGATGCAGTTAATCTCGTTTAAATGTTTATTTTAGTGAAGGCGATAGATAACATAGATTATCCTGACTTTGCCGGTGTCTGTCAATCCTTAGAAATCTTTAGTTATCATAATTAGGTAATTTTCATTTAAAATACTTTGGCATTTGACAGATAATTCTATAGAGAGGTAAAGTATTCTTTGAATAACTTGGTTTTGGCCGTAGCGTATTCGCTTGCGTATTCTTCGGAGGCGGTGCTTTTTCCTTCAGGGTATCCTACGTCCTTTTCTGTATGCAAAATTTAAGGAAATCCACAATTAGACAGCCGTTTAACATTTTTAATATTAGGTCTTTACCTATGAAATTGCCGTTTTTCACGAAATAAATGAAGCGTAATTTTTTTATGTATTTTTTATTTCTATTATTCAAAATAATCACCCATGCAATCAATGCATCTTTGCCAACGCATTGGTAGCTTATTGATGCCTTTCTTGAAGAAATCAGCTGGACGGGAGGCAACAAATTCTTCAAAGGCATTTTGTACTGCCTCTCGGGTATTGAATTTTTTTCCCGCCAAGAAGTTATCCAAATTCTACAAAAAGTAGAAATCTGTAGGCGCAAGGTCTGGTGAGTACGGCGGATGACGGAGAACTTCCAACCCCAACTCTTGTAGCTTGGAGACCGGCTGCTGTGCAGTATGAGGTCGCGCGTTGTCGTGCAGGAGCAGTGGAGCCGAACGATTGACCAAAGCTGGTTGGAGACGTGCGAGCTTCTCCATCATTGTGTTCAGTTCTTCACAGTACACATCTGCAGTAATGCTTGTCCCGTTTGGCAAGAAGCTGTGATGAATTACACCCACGTTAGACCACCAAACAGTGACCATCACTTTTCTAGGGGTAAGTTTTCGTTTAGGGCATTGTTTGGGTGCTGAACCAGGGTCCAACCAACTTGCTGAGCGCTTACGATTGTCAAACAGGATCCATTTCTCGTCACAAGTAACAAGGCGGTTCAGAATTCCTTCATTTGTATGCCTGCTGAGCAGTGCAAGGCACGTCTCCACGCGTACTTCGCGCTGGCGGTCATTGAGTTCGTGGGGTACCCATTTGTCAAGCTTTTTTACCTTGCCAATTTGACGCAAATGGACCAATATTGTTTTGATGCTAACGTCGAAAGCTGCTGCTAATTCAGCCGTGGATTGAGTTTCATCAGCTTCCACAATTGCCTTTAATTCGTCAATGTCGACCAAAGTTTTCGGACGACCACGGGGTTAATTTTTCAGGTCAAAATTTCCAGAACGGAAGCGGGTAAACCAATAGCGGGTGGTGCGTTCGTTTGTAGTGTTCGCTCCGTAAACGTCGTTGATGTTGCGTGCCGCTTGTGCCGCTTTGCTGCCACGACGGTACTCATACTCCATAATTACTCGAATTTTTAACTTATCCATGATGACGAAAAATGTTCGAATGCGTTGAAAACAAAACACTAACTATTAAACAAATGACGATTTTAGAAAAAGAATTCCATGTTTGTCAAATAAAATTAATTTGCAATTAGAATTACTAGTCAAAAAAAAAAATATTTTCATTTGAAATGGCCAGTACGGCAAAACGGCAGTTTCATAGGTAAAGACCTATTATTTATTAAATAACTTATGACATTACGTACGACACATGACATGAAAATCCTGAAATTTTCCTAAAATGAAGCTCACTCTACTCGCGCAAGTTCAAGGCACTGAATCACCACAGTGGGTCGTCTGTAGTTGTATTTAAATCCGGCGCAGGAGTGCCGCAGCCATCGTAGTCTCAGTCTCGAGTAGCGCGCGACTGCAACGACACCTACTAATTTATTCAAGGTATTAAACATTTAAATAATTGTAAAAGTTTTAAAATTAAAAATTAACGTTTTATCACTGAATATAATTTGAATTAATATATAATTTTTGTTAATAAAAAGTAGCACATTTTTCTGCTGCTTTTTGTATTGAATGCATTGGAAAAGTGTGTTACATTTGTGAGTACGATTTGTAGATTGAACGATGAGTGATGAAACTGCGAAATTAACATTATTTTACAAAAAATTATTGCAGGTATTTTTTAGAACTTAACTCTTTAAACTCATACTTTTAACAGTGAAGATTCTACCGGTGAAGGCATAGATTTCATTATTGAATTGTTTTAATGCCCATATTTGACTAATATTTACGACCACCATTCCTTAGCTTAACTAAAACACTAAACACATTTTGAAATTAGTGTGTGTATAGAACTACCTAGTGATACCAGTAACTAAGGACTCTTGTAACAATACAATACAAAAACTCTTGAATCAAACAAACTACCTTTTAATACTGTTAATTGATTTCAATTCGTTTCATAATAAATTCATCAAATATCAAATTACGTGAATCTGCTTCCAGCTTGTAAAATTTCAGCTCACTGAAAACTCAACAACAAACAACTTGAAATCTAATAATAAAACGAAACGCTATTTCTTTATGGTTAGCCATTATTATTAGGTCATCTACCTAAATGTATCGCAAACAAAATATTTAGTTATTCAAGTGTCACAAGAAGCACGCATAGCTCGGATTAGCGTTGCATCATAGCTAAAATGGTCAGCAGGTGAATCACTAGTGGATCCATTCCAGAATAATATTTTGTGTTTCGTTGTTGTTTGACGCCATTGCCGAGTTAGGGCGGGCGGACGATTGAATTGTTATCTTGAACAGTGTTGGCTTTATAGTTTGAGAGAAGGAAAGAAACTTTTAAGTCACGAAATAAAAGCTTACTTCTTGAAAACGAAGGCTGCTGAGCAATCCCTTGCTACAGCCGCAAAAGTGGTTTTTAGTAGTAGGTGCTACTCGGGAGAGTCCCACATCACCCTGCAGACCGGCTGCGGTATCCATGACTCATTTACCACCTCTCTCCCCGCGGAGGGTGCCTGCTGAAACAATAAAACATAGTTACTTTTAAATTTATTTTTTCTAGAAAAGTTAAACTAATGTCTGTATTTTTACGATTGTTATAAGCTTAATTTATTGTAGTTACCTTCAAAGTCAAAGGCTCAATAATAAATCATATATTTAAAAAATACAATAATCCCTTAGTAGAACATTAAATCAATATAGTAATAGTTCCCAGTACAAAGTAAGTTGATGAAATAAAAGTATATAGTGGACACATAGCTTTGTGCCTGGAAATAGATCTCGCTGAAAATATCGCGCTGTTTATCTCGAGAGCCGGTGAATTACAGACACTACAGGAGATGATTTACAGCCAAATCAACAAAACAGCCGCCATACAATGCAGTAATAACTCAAGGTCGATAGTTAAAGTTCATAAAATGTGCAAATTATCATCTTAAGTTTCAAAGCAAATAATTTCATACGAGGGTCAATGGTACCGATAATTCTTTTCAAACGATTTTATTTTTTATTTGAAAGATATTCGGACTCTTTGATGATTTGATCTCGTGTAATAAAATTCATGTGTTTCTTAAGTTTATAATTTAAGGTTTAAATTGGTGTTTAAAAATATTTTCTTTTGACAGCTTCTGTTCGATGTTAAAGAGAGTTAGGTTATAAGATCAGGTAGGTAGGTATCTCTGGGAGATGTGGTGGGACAAGCATGGTAGTCCTTGTCTTCATCATCACTTTCCTTCAAGAGGGATGGAAGACAAACGCCTGCAAAAAAGATAAGATCATTCCTGCGGTGTTTGATGTGGGCTGGGGTGTTTATCTCACAGATTTTTTTGTAAACGTACGAGTACATACAACTTTTAATCTGGGTATGAATAACGCAGTGCCAACTACTTTTACTGAGTGTAAGCGGTATGGTGGTCACGCTTTACAACGTTTAACATTAACCGCAGTATTCTAAAAGAGAAACTTTGATGTAGTAAGAAAATATAGTAGAAAAATGTGTTTATCCTCAGATGTCCATGGTACCAATGATGTTCCGCGACTGGTGGGACGACTGGGGCGAGCGTCCGTCTCGCCTGCTGGATCAGCACTTTGGGCTTGGCCTGCGCAAGGACGACCTGCTCTCTTCCCTGTCCTCCTACCCCTCCAGCTCCCTCTTCAGGAACAACTACTTCAGACCTTGGAGAGCGAACCTGGTGCGCCAGGAGTCCGCTTCTACTATAAATTTGACTAAGGAAAAATTTGAGGTATGAAAAAACATGACAGAGACTTGTTTAGATATAAATCGAGAATATAATAAACGAACTGAGATTTTTTTGTCTATAAATACTAGCTTCATTCCTTTTATATCTTTTAGCTACAGAACACCTGGCTGTTTTGAATTAAATATGCGTTTTTTGTCTGATGCAATAAGTACCTAGGTAGGATTTCAATCCTTAATGGAGTTGAAAGTCGAAATAATATTTATAACCTGCATAATTTAATAGATAATGAATCTACTACTTGGAAAAAAACAACCAAAGTTTTTAAATCATCTTATTCGTATTCGTAAGGAAAGTTTGTGTTCCAGGTTATCTTAGACGTCCAGCAGTTCACACCTGAAGAGATCACAGTGAAAGCCTCCAACAACTCCGTAATCGTCGAGGGCAAACACGAAGAGAAACAAGATGAGCACGGGTACATCTCCCGACAATTTACAAGGCGGTACATCCTCCCCACTGGATATGAAGTAGAAGATATAGTCAGCTCCTTGTCTTCAGACGGAGTCCTCACAATCACAGCCCCTAAGAGACCCCCACCTCAAGCTGGCGAGCGCATTGTCCCCATCAGTATAACTGGCCCCGCAAGACAGCCAGAACCCCCTAAAGTGGAAACAACCGGACAAACCCAACCCAAGGAACAAACTGTCCCCATTGTAACCTCCCCTTAATTTAACCTGTCGAGAATATGAGCGTCCCGAGATGGCAAATGTTGTCGTTCAGGATAATAATATTTGAAATATCGGAATACAATCCCGCAATCGAATACAACGATCGAGTCGTATAAATATCTAGCATTTAAGTTTTGCATACACTGTTAGCTAACAATGTTTATAATGATTCGAAACGAATATGTGTAAAGAATTAAAATTATTTTGCAATATACCTTTGTTGGTGTTTTATCTATCTCCTACATTTCAGTTTTGTATTTTTTTATTCACACTAACTTAGATAGTCACTAAATTAGAAGACGGCAAAAAATTATTTAACAAAATGTATACATTAATTGCATATAATATAAATAGGTGGTATTATTAAAGGGCTTTGAAGATTTTTGTTAGGGGTTTGGCATCAGCTATTCAACACATTTTTGCATTTTTTTTTGAAATCGCAGCGCACGATATATTATTGTATATCGATTGCGGACTCTTTAAAAGGAACACAAAAGTATAGTGGACTATGCTATAAATTGTCACGTTGCGCCAACTGAAATATAAATTTAAGTCTGCTTTAGGGTGTTGAAAAAATACATATATTAATAATACTATTTAAAAAAAGTTTTTTTTTTGTATTCATGGCAATAATAAGACGAATGCCACAAGATAAAAATTTTGAACATTTCTCAAACTTAGGAAACTGCTACTATCACATGCTTCTACTAAGCCTGAAGACTTGGCTATGGGCTTTGTTCCCTTTGCCTCTTCCTCAAATTTTGTGGTAAAAATAAGTGAAAATACATGCAAATATCCTTTTCTTCGTGTTTGAACGTTTGTGATAGTTTTCTTTTCAACTCGAAAATGTAAATGTCTCGTATCGAGAGAGACGATTAATTGAGCCGATAGAAATAAAAGAAACCTGCTTGTGAAATGCCTGGAGAGCCGCGAGAAACGCTATTCGGTTTTCTGACAATATTTTCTGGTAGGATTTGTATAGAGCACTACGTAATGCGCGGAACAAAGTGGGATTCGCAACTCATGTGCAATGATCAAACTATACACCCTCGTTTGGTAATCGGCCACTTTTTCCCCTTGGTGAACAATTTACTATTTCTAACTAATGAAGCATTTAATTTACGGCGCACATTTGATGTTGTACAAATATATTGACTTGTACAAAAACGTAAGAATATATGTCACTATGCTTTAAAGTGTTATATTTCAGGAATAGCTTGTGCAAATTTCTCATTAGAAGTGCTTTAAAACTTTTCTTTGCACAGTAGAGTTCACACATCAATACATGGCTAGATTAGACATTAAATTATTCGGTAAATTATTAAATTTTGACGAACTATTGAAACCAGAGACATCATTGCAAAAGTTACTCATGGAAAATAAAGTTATGCAAGTTGTCGACGAATTTAACTGACGGTGCACAATGGAACATGTACAAATCTTTTAAATAAATAAATGCATCCCAAGATAAGTACACCAACACCCAAAGTAGGCAGATCTTGTGTTATGGATGACCACACAGCGAGCTGGGGGAACCCAGAATAAACATACATGTATAAACAACCATGACCCGAGAACAAATATCTGTGTTCATCACAGAAATGATTGCTTCGACCAGGACTCAAACCTGTTACTTCCGACGTATGAGGCAGAGCTTCTCTCCACTACACCACTCGGCCGTCAAGGCATAATCAGGAACCAAGGTTTTTTTCAGTTTTGTTATAGTTGATACTGTCATCGAGAGAATTTCGTGCCTAAGTGATACTTTTGGTAATTTGTTTGGCCGCCTAAGGAGCACCCTCCGCGGGGAGGGAGGTGGAAGACGCATCATGCATACCATGCATGCTGGTCTGCTGGGTGATGTGGAACTCACCAAAGTGGCACCTACCCACTAAAAACTACCGTTACGGCTGTGGCAAGGGGAATGCTATGCAGCTTTCATCGGAGCCACACCCGATTAGGGAAGAGGGTGCGATTCACTTTTGGGAACACTTTACCTAATTGTACCCCTTTAAAAACTAGAGGTACCTGCGCGGGTAAACTTGCGTGACTCCTGATCCCGCGGGAATTTCAAGATAGAATATAGCCTAGGTTTCTTCTAGGTAATATACATTACTTATAGGTAAAGTACTTTCGGAATCGGTTCTGCTGTTTTAGAGTTTTTCCAATGAGAACATCATAATTTTCAGTATTTAACATATCCGTATAACGGTTTTTAGTGGGTAGGTGCGCCGCTCTGGTGATTCCCACATCACCCCGCAGATCGGCTGCGGAGGTATGCATGACACATCTTCCACCTCCCACCCCGCGGAGGGTACTGCTTAGGCGGCCAAAAAAAGTGGCTTGATGCTCAGGTACGCAACAGCCTATACGCCTAGTGAGAACACAGTTTGGCTTCTTTGTATTTCATAACCTTCCTTAATAATAGTGAAATGCAAAGAAATTCTAAACACACAAAATGAGAAGGGTTAATGGCAACACTTAGGTGGGTGTGACCATAGAGAAAATACAAAGAAGAGATGTGCAGTGTAGCATCTTGCTCAATGTAGACTGACGTGACCCATACTTTAGTCAAATCTCTTCTCGCTAGGGGCGCTGGTTTCAGTGCGCTCAGAACATGTTTGTTTTAATATCGTTTTAATTTATTTCTCAATTTAGAAAATGCGTTGCATTATATCAAATCAAAGTAACACTGACTATCGAAATGAAATTAAAGGCAGCGTATGTGATGTTTCGCTCGTAAGACCGTCTAAGGGTGTCACCACACCAATCGATCGATCGTCGATCGACGCCATCGATCGATAGTAGAATGGAGCACTACACTGCCTGCGCCTGTTTTTTCAGAAAACTATAGTCCTGGTTCTTTCAAGCGTCGAGTGAATAGGTATCTCGTGGATAGACGTGTAATACCTTCGTCTTCATCGTCACTCTCCATTAGGTGACATAGAAGACAAACGTCTAATCCTTTTTCAATAAAAAAAAACGGCGATCGATTGTTCGGGTAGAAACTGTCGATCGACATCGACTGTTCCATTCTACTGTCGTTCGATGGCGTCGATCGACGATCGATCGATTGGTGTGGTAACACACTAAGAGCTGTATTTGCAAATAAAAAAAAACGGATCGACGCTATCTAGTAAATTATTTCTGTACTTTTTCAATAGTGCATCAAACGTTTCTAATATAAGCCACTTCCGAGTAACGATGGCAGTGCAAAACACCATTTCGCCACCCTCTAAAGAATAACACATACAGCACCTCTTCTTTATATTTACTACATGGGTGTACCTAGGTAAGTATCTACCGACTTAAGTTTTTAGTCAGCTATTCCAGAAATTACTTGATCATTATTAATCACGACATCTCTTGTGTATATTAAGAAACTTTTCATCAAATCCATCGCTTACGTGTTCAAAACATAGTAGCTAGTGATTGTTAGATATTGTTACGGATGGAATTAACTAGATGTCTCTATTTTGCAAATAGAACAAGTGGTTATTTGTTTATTAGATGGTACCTAGGTATTTGAAAGTTAATTTTTAATTTCCTTTATTATTCGTAGTAAATCCTCGCGCTCGCCCGATTGGTTTAGGCAACCATAGTGAAGTGTTACAATTTCTTTGGATAACTCCTAGCTGGCTGCATGTGGAAATATACCTGAGTAAATAAACTAAACAAGCGCTTAACTCTGAAACTGCCGGCCGGAGTAGGCAAAACGTTTTCTTTTCAATTTTTGTTTTTTGTAGCGAAATTCTTTAGGCATAGGGCGAAGTTGGATAAAACGTGCATATGTGCACCTAGAAAACGCCCAAGATGTTTCAAACGTTAGATCGGTTGGAACTACCATTATACTTCGGACCTACAGCCGAGTGCCACAGTGGCTAGCAACTGTAACCCAGTAGCCCTGCCTAATACTCAGAAGGTCGCAAATGTTTGTTTTAGAGTTATGGTTGTTTATTTATATTTATATATGCATGTTTATTCGGGGTTCCCCCCCAGTTCGCTGTATGGTCATCATCACACAAGCTCTGCTTACTTTCGGGCCTTACAGTTGGTGTGTTTGTCTGGGGATTTATTTATTATTACCTACACACCTATTGTTATAGAAGCTGCCTGCCATAAATACAAGTCGACTGAAATACTCGATCAATGAGAAAATAATTAACGAACTAACTATAGGTTATAACTTCAGTCCCTATCCTGGCTGAAACTCATTCACCATTCTTAATTGATCTGTAAACAAAAAAGCAATAATTGTAGCAATTTCTGTAATATAGCCGGAGTAATAGATCTCCCGTTGAAGACTGACTGAGGGGGAGGGGAAGGGGGAAGTTCATCAATCAGCTCGAAGCGATTACTGATGAGGTGGTCCAAGTCGTAAGTTAAAGTGGGATAGATATGGAATATTCAATTAAGTCAGGTTCTTTTGATGCTAAAGTAAAATAAAAGATACTCAGAAATGTAGGTACTTTACTTGTTTTACAAAAGTATTTTAAATGTGATGCAGACATTTATGTCTTTGCAGTTCTTATGTATACATTACACTATTTGCGCTGTACCATGGTGCGGGTGACAGTTGCCTGTATGACGTTGACATCTGTCAGTACCACATGATACGTCGCGTTACGTTATGCAATTCATTTTTATCGCTAACGATATACCTACCTACTCGCAGCATAAATCTAGTTCTTTTTAATATTTTTATGAAAATTATTGTGTTATTCAGTTGAGCAGTGTGACTACGTGTATAAACTTGTCAATATAAAAGTTTTATGGCTACATATCTTTGTACTTGTACAAAACAATCAAATTATAACAATTTTTTTTCTTAGCAACCTTTTAAGCAATCTTACCCTACCTATAAGTATATGTTCTGTTGCTATTATTATTATTTCATTAATATAATTATAGAATTTTTAACAATAAAAATTGAACTACGCAGAATATACGTTTTTTATTATAAAATACATCGACTGACCATCGCAGCAGTACATCCATCACTAAATCCGGCTATGGCGTTACGTTATACCAGGTTATACGCATAAAACTTTGCTTAATTTTTCTTTCAATAAGATATTATTTGTAGACTAGAACATTCTGGTTGGGTTTAATTTAATTTACTGGTACAGCTGAAATACTAAGTCATAATTTGTAATTCGCGGCAACTTTCAAAAGTGAAACGAAACGTTAGTGAAACGAAAATAGTTTAGTAGATATCTTTCTATAGCACCACTACTTGCTTTCAGACTATGTGTGACGTACTCACAACTACCGAAACGGTACTGGTAATTAGTTATAAAATACCAATTGTAGGTTTGTAGGTATAATGTAGGTAGGTACAGTCAGAAAACTGGCGGAGGTTCAGGCTAAGGCGAGAATCGCTTGCACGTTATTCGGTCTTTTGTGGGCGCTCCGCATACTAAGGTGCGACGTAACTGCAGGGGAATCGAATGCGACTCTGAGCCTGCACTTTTTCTAGGCTCCTCAAACGCAGCTTGAACATTTGCCATTATTGATTTTATACACGTGAATCTTTGTCAAAATTACTACCGACGTTTAATTATAGAACAGAAGCTTCATTTTGTAGGTTATGGCGACCAGCCGTCACTAATACGCGACAGGCCATAACTGACTGACTATCGTAACACGGTATTAAGGCTGGTGGAATACATATCTTTTGGCTTCCTCGGGTTGAGATTAAATACTTACCTATAGGTAACAAAAAGTAAAGACATACTGTTAGTATGTGACACAACATTAAAGGGATTTAGGGTTCCTCTTTTCATTAAACGTAGATACGTAAAATTCATCAACCTACCACAAAATGAAGAATTTCCTCAATTGATTTAGAACTCTTTGGTACTTAACTCTAGGTTTAAAATTGGTTGAGAAAATTTAACATTCCGTGGTAGATTGATGAGCTGTTGACTACAAGGGGTAATTTGATGATAGAGGACCCTCTGGTTACTTTAGAGTTAAAAAGACCTTTTGATCGCCTTCTTATCTGTCGTCTCTGGAAGCGGACCCCTAGATATAACTGTCTTAAGTTCTGTCGAATTATCTATCGATGTATACACTGATGGTTATACCCATCAGTGTATACATCGATAGTTCTACGACAATTCTACTTTAAGCATTAGAACAACAAACATTTCAAAAAAGCTGTAAGATCGCTCCTGATTCTTGTTAAACTTAATTCGTATATGCTGTGTCTGTTCTTAATAGGTTTGTGGTCCTTTCAGTTCCTTCGCATGGTATTTAAAGAAAAACAATTAATGAATAGTGATCCCGGTAAAGATGTTTATTTACTTTACATACGTAGAACTAAATAATACAGTAAAGGAACTAAAACTGAGAGTTCCAACCTGTTAGAAATCCTATACCTCGCGCCACCACCACAGCCGCTTGCGGTTCGACAAGCGATTGATCTGCTCCTCGTATTAATTGCTGCTGTCCGTACCTACCAGCGGAGGTATCTGCCGACCGTCCAACTCGTCTGTTCAGTTCACAGTTACAAATTTGATATTTGCTAGAAGTGGCGTGTTTACATTGTTCACAAAAAGATAAATAAAATGTCAAGACAATCATAACGTTGTTATATTTATGTACCTACAGTGTACTTTTATTTACTGCCATTAGTTAAATATATACCTACAGAACAGGTATTCTAACCAAAATCAAAGTTATAATATGATATACAAATATCAATAACCAAAATTGTAAAAATTAAGAAAATTAAACAAATATGTAGAAATAATACCTGGCGCAGATCTTTGCTCCTCGGCATTGAACCAATCAGGCTGGCAGAGTTACCTCGTTACATGACTAAGCTAACGCTTTGTGCGAGGTAATTGCCAGTTCTATGGTCTCCGGAGACCTGGACTAATCTGGAAGAAAGTTGTCTGATGATTTCTTTTGTGTCTGATGACCACGGGCTCAATGCCTCTACCTATAGCGCCACAAAGTCGTGATAACCTGTTAGGTTCACGTATTAAACACGAGGCTGCTAATTTTATTACGAAATGCAAACCAATTATCTCAAAAATGGTTCAATTTTAGATACGCTTTATCAACCACATCCATTGCTAATCAAAGGTCATACAACCGCTGAAATAGATGGAATTACCAGTGACCCTATATAGCTCTTAGTACCTACGCAACCTCGCTACAATTCCAAGGTACCTGCGTTATGGATACCATAATATAGTGAAGTACAATGTCCTCACTTCAACAGACAACAGCACCGTCATCAGGCTATAGAACATAGAGGGAGCCTCCTGTATCTAGATCTCTATCTAATAAGCGTGGTTGTTTAGATTGGGCGAGGAGGGTTACCCCCTTAATACCGCTATAACAATAGTTCCCTTTTACCTTTTGATTAACATACGAGGCAGATATTAGTGGGTATAGGCCCTTAGTAGGTATAAGCTCAACTAAATAAACACTTAGCCCAACATGTCACGGTCATAACGGTTTTATAGGAGGGATTCTACGCGTGGTACCCAGACGTTTTTGACTGAAGTTAGACTTCTAATAGATTGGACTAGTAGGGCCGTACAACCCAGTTCAATACCCCACAGAGGTGGAGCAAAACAATAATATTTGTTTAATGAATTACTAATACATACAGGAATTACACGAAAATAGTTTAAATCAGTAAATATGTCCGTTGAGGCCAAACACAGTATTCATTTATGATTCATTATGAAAAATTCAAATTCATAAATTTATCAAATCATAATAATAAAAATGTAAGGCATAATTATCTCTATAAATTGAAATGTATTTTTTTAAATATCATATTCACATAATTTATCACAGTCAAAATAAAAACAGCCTGTTAAAAGTAGCGTCACCATATGTCGGAAGAGTTTACGTGCAGGTTCAATGATAGAAAAATTGCTCTAACAGAACTTGTTTTAGTGGTAGAAGAGATTCTTTGTTACGATCTGGTCTGGGGCGGCACCTACAACAGTCCTTCCTGTGTTGACCGTAGTAATCAGGTCTACGTGGTAGTGTTCCGGTGACAGGGAGGAATAGCCAGTTTAATTACTGGAACAAAGGCATTTTGAAACGAAGCGCACGGTTGGCGACGTATCGTTAGTTGATATAATAATTACAGTATCTATTTAGAAATAGAACACCTATGACTAATGATGCCCATGTGGTGCTGAAATCTCTTACCACCAGGTGGGCCGGGTGCTGGTTTGCCGGCTATGAACCTAGTAGAAAAAAAGCTTTTGAAATCCCGGCAATATCAGGACAAATATAGCTTAAGTTACGTTGCTTCGGGGTAAAGTAGGTACCTATCTCGATATGTGAGAGGCCCTTATAGTAATGACGGCTCTTCACTATCGAAGTCGACGCCATCGACGTCGATCGATGGTAGCATGGAACAGGCAACGTCGATCGATTGGTGTGGTAACACGTGCAGGTAACAGGGACCGCGTGCCCGAAGCCCCCGGCCTAAAGAGGCCCCCGAAAGGCTGAGGTATAATTTGAATTTTATACATAGAGCTTGATAATGACTCGACAATAATGTTTAGAGATTAAATTAATGATCTGATCACTTTTTGGCAACAATAAGCAATAATAATAATAATAAATCCCCAGACAAACACTGTGTGGTCCCAAAGTAAGCAGAGCTTTTGTTGTGGATGACCATTCAGCGAACTGGAGGGGAAACCAGAGTAAACATACAATATAATATAATATAAACAACCATGACCCGAGAACAATCATCCGTGTTTATCACACAAATTAATACCCCAGCCAGGACTCGAACCCAGGACTTCCAACGCATAAGGCAGGGCTTCTTCCCCTGACGCTACTAGGCTGCCATAAGCACTAGGTAATAAGTGTTGATGACGACATTTCCGAGTTTGACGGAAACCCGGGAAGCTAGTTAGGGGGGTTTTTAGTCCCGACGAATCACGCCTTTTTCTGCGTAGGCACTTGCCTCGCTGATTTGTTTCTTTTTTATATTATTCTACCTCAATTTCAGAGAGTACATTAAATATGTTATAATTTGATAAGTTAAACACGTGTAAACATTTTTGCTTCGATCTTTTGTACTTCTACCCCGTAAGGTTTGACGGTTCTGATCTTCCTTGTGAACGTTTGTGTTAAATAATGTTTTAATTCAGTTCCGTAGTTAGTTGCAGAATTAATCGATTATCTACATATAAGCAATCAAACAAAGAAACAAAAAGACATGTATTTTAACCTTCATAATAGTTTGGATGTAGGTACGTATTATTCCTTAGGATAGGACTATTTAGGACTATTTTGAACTCTTTGGCGGTTTATTCTAGGGTGAAAATCTGTTAAGAAAATTTAATATTTTCTAGTTGTTGACTGTACAAGTTTGTTTTGTCTAATATCACGCTATAGGTTAGACAATATAATGTTTTATAATATAATATAATCATTATATTCCCACTTCAAACGGTTTCTGATTTTAAATAGTAAAAAAATAATTTGGAAATAGGACATGAAAA
Organism: Marasmarcha lunaedactyla; assembly: GCA_923062675.1. Classification (NCBI taxonomy): domain Eukaryota; kingdom Metazoa; phylum Arthropoda; class Insecta; order Lepidoptera; family Pterophoridae; genus Marasmarcha; species Marasmarcha lunaedactyla. The sequence goes on along the minus strand of OV281352.1, from coordinate 17,963,373 downwards.
TCGAAGCTGTTCTTGACGACTTGTCCACCAAGACTGGCCGTTTTATATAAGCACCTATGCCTATATTGACGCGATCAACTATAAGATACTTTATAGTTATATGAATAATTAGTGTGTTATCTGAACACAACATTAATGTTTTTGAAAACATCTTATCACGACACAATACCTTAAATATGAAATGGCTAAGTACTGAACTGCTTATATTTTAAGAGTGCTATTTGTTAACATTCTGTAAATACCTTACTGAGTTTCTGCTTTCTTTTTGTTTTGTAAAGAAAAACAGTGGAAACTTAATTGGATTATGTAATATTTATATGAGTTTCCATTTATTGTATTTAATCTGTGTGTTTCCCAAATAAACTTAAACAAATAAATAAATAAATAATAAATAATAAATAAATTGCCTTAAAAAGAAAAAACTTAGGTAGGTAGGTACTTGTAGACCTACCTACTTAGAGGTATGTAAACTGACAGGTGTTGCTAATATCGTTTTGATGTTGCCATTTTGTTAAATGTATACCTGCTAGTATTCATATAGACAAAGATCATCAGATATTCATATAGATCACTGATACAGTAAAATTGATGATGAAGATGCGTAATAAAGCGCGCGCAGTAAAAACCGCAGACAATAATAACTATCACAAAGGTTTGAAAAAGTTGGTAAATAACAGTATTTATAATAAGAAGCGAGCTTACTTTGATTTTTTTATTAATTCAAATATAAACAACAGTTCTACCTTTTGGAAAACCCCTAAAAACAAAATATTAAGAGATCCGAGTAAGAGTGATTGTCTCCCTGAGTGATTTAATGATGCTAAGAAGATAAATGATTACTTTTTGAATACCTACATGTGATTCTTCGGCATCTTTATCGGATGTCAATAGATTTTTGAATATTAATGTTAATTAATCTATCGCCTTTAAGCCGGTTAAATGATGAAGCTATCTGTATGTACTGAAACTAATTATGTCTATAAAGTCTAACCTCATGGGCAATGACAATGTCAGTAGAGATATGGTCAATGTTAACATTATTAATAAATCAATCTTTGCTGACTGGCGTCGTCCCGCAAATATGGAAGGAGGCTTTGGTTAGTCCTATACCTAAAACTACTCACCCTCTGGAATTGAGAGATTCCGGCCCATCAGTATACTTCCTTTTTTCTTTTAAGTATTAGAAAAGCCTGTATATAATCAAATTTTAGCATATATAGAGCAAAATAACATCTTGCCCTCGCTCCAGTCAGGCTTTCGTAAAGGCCGTGACACAGTCACCGCGTTACTAGATGTGACTGATAGCATTCTTACGGAACAAGATGTAGGACGTGGTACGGTCTCAACACGCTTAGACTTTTCCCGCGCTTTTGAAAGTATTGACATTTCTTTATTACTCGCGAAATTGTATTCCCATGGTTTGGATCCTCTTGCGGTACGATGGTTTGCTAATTACCTCTCCGGGCATTGCCAATCGGTGAAGCTTCGAAGATCTGATGGCACTTTCTTGATTTCTAATCCTAAGCATGTAAACCGTGGTGTTCCTCAGGGCTCTATTCTTGGGCCCCTGTTATTCATTTTATGCAGTGCAGATTTTTGTAACGAGCTTGGGAATTGCAACTACCATCTCTGTGCCGACGATGTTCAACTGTACATCTCTGAAGTATCCGATAAAATGTCGCAAGCAGTGTTATCGCAAAACTAAACGCCGATCTAGATAGAATAGCAGAGTGGTCGGTTAGAAACTCCCTAGTTTTAAATCCGGATAAATCCAAGTTTCTCATCCTAGGCTCAAAATCACAGATTAACAAAATAAGTATTCAAAACCCTGTAGTCAGCATTAAGGGACAAAGTATCTGTCGTGTTGATGAGTCAAAAAATCTAGGAGTTCTTTTCGATAATCAGTTGCGCTTCGAAAATCACGTCCAAGGCCTGGTGAGGTCTTGCTTTTATAGATTAAAAGTGTTATATAAAATAAGACATTTATTATCCGAAAGGTCTAAAATGTTGGTTTGTGAATCGCTCTCGGCTTAATCATGCGGACCTTGTTTAGGTATGGCCCTAGACTTGTATATAAAACTACTCGTCTAATTCAACGTGTACAGAACGCCTGTTGTAGGTTCTGTTTTAATGTACCTCCAAGGAGTCCATTTTTAAACTATGTGGCAATTTTGAATATGGCGTATCGCAGAAAGTTCCACCTTGCTTCTTTATTATTCGACTTAGTCAATTTTAAAAGCCCAGAATACTTATTTTCTAAATTAAAATTTTCTACTTGCAAATATAAATAACAATAATCTTAGATCACAACGTCCCCCACTAAGTACACAGCAACACCGTACAGCGGCTTTCACAGGCAGTTTTCATTACCATGCTACAATATGTTGGAATGATATACCACCACCAAAAAGGAATCTGAAATCTAAAGCAACATTTAAATTAAAAACAAAAAATACAGGCTGCACGGGCTAGATCCCTTTGCCTTTCCCTAAGGGTAAAGAATTAAAAAAAAACAAAAAAATTATCCTTAGACCAACAGATGCTTTTGATTTTCAAAAAATAGATTGGTATCGAAAACTGCAAACTAGTTCACTTCTTATCTATGTAATTACCATAATATTTAGATTAACATGTCATTATTTAATATTTAATATAAATTATGTCATATTATTTAAAAAATATATGTAAAAGTTATGAATTAGATATATTTGAACCTAAACTAACTACATAAGTTTATTACTGATTTTCTTTTATATGAACTCTATTACTTTTAATTATTTATATGTACCTATAAGTATAGGTATCTACTATAATCATCGTCATCTTATTTCCTGCACTTACTTTTATTGCGTTTCATTGAGGTTTTTGTTTATTTAGAATTTATTGTATTTATTGTATTCCTTTATACCTCTGTTATTGAATAATTATTTGGCAGTGGCTGAAAATCAGCGTTGCGCTGCAAGTGGCTTAGAGCTGAGCTATAGCCTTTTTGCCTTTTGGTAGCAGAGCATTTCCGAATTTCACTGTAATTTGAATTGTAAGATTTCGGTTCTTTGAATGTAAACAATTCTATTGTCTCATTTTTACCATTAATTCTACTTTTTTTTACTGTGTTAAAACAAAATGTTTATATTATAAAATATATATATATATATATATATATATATATATATATTTTTTTTTTAATGTGTCACTTTTGACTATATACAACATTTAAATTGTGTCCTTAGTCCATATATTTTTTGTAAAAGTGAATTGAAAAAATAATGTGCTACCATTTTTGGCAAATAAAGTTTTTATCTATCTAATATCGGAAAACCTATCAAAACCAAAGCTAGTAAATTATAAAAATAGCAAGCAAATTTCAAGATGACAGCCGAGTTTCAAAATATTGCCATTTCACAGATAACTTGGTAGGTCCTAAGGCACCTAATTAACCTAACCTTTTAGTCTTTAAGTAATTATTTTAATATTATTATGATGACTCTTTTAAAGCTGTTAAAGAACCTACTTAGACAGGTAAAGTCGATAAACTACAGTCCAGGAACACGGCGCTAGTCCAGGCTAAGGCGAGAATCGCTTGCGCGTTGCTCGGTCTTTTCTAGGCGCCCCGCATAATAAGGGGCGACAACACTGCAGGGGATTCCAATGCGAACTTGATCCTACACCAAGTTCCCCGAGTGATATGACACCCACGTAGATACGTTATTATTTAGTTCTACGCAACCACTTGTCTTGTTACAGGCGCATACCTATACCTATAGATCGCGACAGGTTGACATGGCGGCTCTGAAGTTAGCTGCAGATCATGTCTGCAGACATCAAAATCACTTTTGTATGTAATTGTATCTAAGCAGACATGATCAGCAGCTAACTTCAGAGCCGCCATGTCAACCTGTCACGATCTATATAGGTACCGTCACGGCTAAGCCTTAGGAAGCACATCAGAGTGCCGCGATGATTCAGTAAAGAGGTCGATATGAATTAAGAAGAAAAGATATTTAAATTAAATAAAACACTTTTTACCGGATATTATCGCGTATATTTTAGTTAATTTTAAAATTATTTCGACGTTTCGGCATCTTTGCAGTTGCCGTGGTCACGATAGACTGCGATATGACCACGGCAACTGCAAAGATGCCGAAACGTCGAAATAATTTTAAAATTAACTAAAATATACGCGATAATATCCGGTAAAAAGTGTTTTATTTAAAGTATGAATCGTGAAAATTTAAGAAGATATTTAAATACCTATACGTTTGACATAAAAGGAATAAAAGAAGCAATACATTCTGACTTGCTCCGTCGTCGGAGTAACATGTACTAGATTAAAATTATATATTAAAATAAAAGAAAAAATATACCAAGACCAACATTTTATTACAAAAAGCCACGGGACTATTATAGGTGGATTTTATTGTATTAAAGAGATAGGAAATTGTTTGTTTGTTGTTCTTTTTTCAACGAACTCTGAAACTAAGTGCCTACTGAACAGACTTCAGCAAATTTTGCACCATGGACGGGTATCAAGACATAAGAAGCGACCAATACGAATTAAGCAGCCTTCCAATTTTTTTTCTATTGATTGTAGTATTCTTACATGAACCAAAAAAGTAGTGGGGCGGATTACATTCAGTACCCTCCTAATTAGGTAATACTCATACCTTATGTACCTACCCATTTGTTTATGCACGCAGCTATTTATTAAAAATCTTTTAAACTAAATTGTACTAAGATTCATTTCCTTATTTAGGTACATATTTCCCAACCAACCTCAGTATATATTTAGGTATTTAAAAAAAAAATATATACTTACCTATTATTTTTTATTAATTAATAAAATATAATTTAGGTAGGTACCAGCCAATATCCATTTAGGTATACCTACCTACATTATTCCGAGTTGCCATATTACCTACCTTTCAATGTTCTGCCTTGATCATTGAAAGGTAGGTAATATGGCAACTCTTGCTGATCGAACGCGGCAATTTACCCAGCCTTTTGGCCCTAGTGTCCTTTATACATAATAATTAAGGCATTTGATTCCATCTCTAATTCATTTTCTTACCTTGTTTTTCTCTTTCCCATTGTTAATTTGTAAATATTCTTGTTTGTAAACAAATTCCTTTTTAGTTATATGTATAACGAAATTATTGTACCTAACTATTGATTAAGTTTATTGCTTAAAATTATTTGAAACAATACTTCGTAATCAATTCGTAATTAAACAAACTCCATCATACTTAAATAGGTACGTACTTCCATACGGCGTACTTACGCAAACCAAATTACCGATATCCAATAAGAAACGATTGATACCGGCAATTATTCTATACCAACTTGGGATAAAAAGGATAAAATAATATAAAAGGTGAGGCGGGGCGTAATTACAATATCAATTTGATCAACGTGTTTGATTCGCCGCAGCGTCGGACGCCTATTGGGCGGAGTCCGGTCGAGTGGGGCGCCATGGCGTGCGCGTCCCTCGCTCATACCTCGTCGCTCGAGCTTCGTGCCGGTCGTGTCCCACGCCTCCGTGTTACATGTAAGTGCGCGAGTGAGCCGTGTCCCCGCTGCGTTGTGGCGCGTTCTTCCAGCCTGCAGTACAGAAACCGCCAAGATTCGGGTAAAGAACCGTGAACCGGTGCCGGCGTATGCCATGGCCGACGCCGATCGCGACTCGGACCTAGGCGACGATAGCCCGGTGGTGAGTTAGTACTATAGACCTAAGTACCGGCGAGAATTCTCATTTCCATTTTTAAATTACGTTTGAATAAAGAACGATGTCGATCTGTTTTTGTTTTGGTATTGTGTTTCGTGTTCGGATTTGTATTTGGAATGAGTTTTCTTGTAGGTTAGCGGGTAACAATTTCTCTTGTTGGAAAATGATTTAATTTTGTTTATATTCGACGCATAAAGTGTTACCATTCATAACAATAACGCTAATTCATAAGATAACTCCTAATTAACAAATAAATAGTAGTAAATTGTTGCCCACTTTTATGAACAAGTTGTAGGGTAGGAGTGAACATGTTTGTGCTGATGTTGTTGTGCCTTTGATACATTTTGATGTCATGTTAACGTAACGTGTAATCTACAGGAGTCACACCTCGGTATACAAGCTAAGTACATTGATGAACTTATTTTGTTTCGGTAACGAAGTACACAAAGATACATAGGTATCTCTTAGATGCGGTGCGGGTTTTATCCCCTAATGGCATAACTGCATATAGAATGAAGTAGAAAAATATAATCATGATAAATAATCACTCTTCCTATATTTTGTTAGATAATTATTGTGGAATTATAAATTCTACAATTAAGATGTTTATGCATATACCAATGTCAGTAACAAGGTAGGCGCCTAAGTACGTATATCTTATCTAGGTATAACAGTGCTGTATCTGTATAGGAACCAATTGACTAATTTGTTAAGTTATTGGTAACTTGAGACATGAACTTAACGTACAGTCCGGCACCAAAGAAGGATTCTTTATGACTTAATTAGTTTAATGTGAACCAACAAGTTCTTTATCTAACAATTTTTTTTAGTTAAATAAAAGCTGTCCATACCAACATGAATACCTATTGGGAAATTGTATAAACATGTACAAGTTCCTAATAAATAATGGAAGGTCCGTCAATAATGAATTATTGAAATAAAACACGAGTATCTTTGCTTTATCTAGACGGGGTTATGCTTTATCCGCATAATGACTGTATTATTTCTGACTTTAGTACCTACCAACGCCTAGTAAATAATCTAGAATAGACCTCTATTCTGGATTATTTACTAGGCTTCCAATAGTAGGTAATTGATAGATGGTTCAACTTGATTGTGCTCGCGGTGGTATGTGTGCGTGTGTTAATATGCCGTCCTCTTGTAAAACCGTGTTCTCGTCGGTTTGGTGTGCGTGTCACGCACACACAGTTGCTGTATTACACACATAACATAGCATCACCTACCTCGGCTAAATCTGTGAACCTCCTCATCAAAGTGTATATAATTATGTAAAAGTTTGAATTCAGTCGATTCCTTTACACGCATTACTTAGAAACTATTGCTTTACTAGTTCATAGTATATATTTTTTTGTTAACTCATAAAACTTCTAATAACTTTTGGTTGCAAAGAATGAAGGCATTTGAGTTTTGAGAATTAGATTTCAGATATCATCCGTAGTCGGTTCTCTTTGTAGTTTTAATTCAATTGATGTCTGGTTGATAATTACTTATTAAAGATTGCATTGTTGAATAACTATATCTATAATTATCAAGATACCTTATATCAACCACATGTCAAATATTACATTGAAGGAGAATATTACAAACACTACATTGAAGGAGATAGTGCTACCAAACAAATATTTATCTAACACGACTTGATAAAACCCTGTAAAGTTGTCATTTTCGCCACACGTGCGGATTATACGTCCGACCGCGCGGCGGCCGCGCTTTCAAAATGGCGCCTCCCCGTTATGATTATTAATAATTCCAAGTCCCAAGATTTGGTTTCATTCAAATTTTAATGCAGCCAGAAAGACGAACCTTCTGCCACATGTGTCGCTCTAGGAAATTCGACTGTGTATTGTTTATTAACCGGAACGATTTTGCCGCCATTCATTTTAGAAAAAACACATTTTTTTTTCTTTCATCCTGCCAGTGTTGCCGTTATTAAAATAGGTTTAGCAGAATTATTATTTGTGAGCGAGCTATCCAGGAATCTTAATGATCTGAAGAAACTAGATCTGACGGCTGTATTATTGGTTACCTGCAGGTATGAAAGACATCATTAAGGGTTTATTTCGGTCGAGCCGGGACAGATATGATGTTCGTGTTGGTCTTAATCATTTATTCAGCGACGTCTGCCGCGACATCTCGCGGGAGGCCAAAGACTACGCACGATTTATTATACTCTCCCGGCGAATAGAGAGGCCTGAATTAATTAATCAAAACGGGCTGTCAGTCAGTTCACAATCGCGACTATACTTAGCTGGGACTCTGAAGCCGGCTGCCAGTTTCCTCTTCCTGTGCCGCCGATGACGGATTCATTAATTGAAATAATTGGCGGGTTTTCCACTGGTGTTTTTTAGATTTTGACGCATGTCGTTTTAGGTTGTCGTTATTAATGAGAATTATAATGTTTATTTTTAGTTTATATGCTAAAGCTTGTTTCATTGTTTGATGTGTGTAAAGTTTAAAGCAAAGAAACTATATAAATACCTATGTAGGTATAACGAATAATTAAAACTTGAGAGTATAGAGTTAAGTTCTTAGTAAACTATGAACACAAAGTCATTGAAAGGATTCAATTTGTACAAACCACCCAATTTAATTCGACACCCTAATCGGCAGGTGTAATCTCCGCTTCTACCTGGTCGCGTGCTGGGTCACACACAATCACATCTCCAGCCACAATTTGGCGCCATTCTAAAGTAGCCCACTTTTTTAATACTGGCAACGCATAATTCGAAACTAATAGATCATATTGATGATAGTATTGAAGCCAAATGACAAATCATTGTAATCTCGAATTATTTAATAATATTGCATTTATGAGTATGATCTTTTGTCAGATTTATGATTAGCATATAAATAAAACGGTGTTATCATAAAGGTGTACCTTTGTCAACTAGCTCGGGAATCGAACTTGATCGTTTATCATCAATTTAAATTCAATATACGCGTTGTAAATAATGTGATTTACATTTTATATTTATACAGGAAAGGTTGTGTGGGTTATTCGTGGCAACGAATTGTAGCTGCGCATGAGTTTAAGGGTCATTCTCTTTGATAAGATTGAGTAGGTATAAAGGATTTTGAAAGGTACCTACCTACTTAGATGGTTCATGTTCATTTGTAAGATTGACATCTTACAAAAATTAATAAATACACTCAGGTGATTTGTTTTAACTAGAGCCTGCCTATCGTCATCGCACGGGCCGATTAGTTTGACGGGTTCATTTCTTAAAATAGGATCAACTAGAGTTCAATTTCCAGTAAATTTTAACAGCTAATTTAATATCTTAAGTCTGTAGATTTCAAGTTGTTTACGATACAAGAATTTCGCACGACAGTTAAAGAATTTGCCGTGAACTTAGATACAATCATTTTAAATATTCAATGCCGTCATGTTTTAATTTATGTCATTTATTGCCATAGATAATTAAAACTTATTAATGTCTTCAATTATTGACTTCATAGTGTGTTAGACCCTATAAATAAGTGATTGATCTTGGATAGTTAAAGAATAAAAAAAGCGTTTATAAAATGAACAACCTTCCATGCCAGTCACTGCACCAGCTATTATCTATTATTATAATAACAGGTAAATTTATTGCAATATTTGCTTTGATCGGATTTGTGTTATCGCCAAGGTCAGCTGTGTTGGCTGTGAGCCAACAAGTTAATAAATGATTGGGTTTTATTTGTGATTGCTCGATTCCCTACGTTCCTCAATATATATATGAACTATTTTTGAATGCAGTGCAAACTCGTGCCACGTGGTTTGACAAAAAGTTAGGTTGTTTACGAGTATGGCCACGGAATTTGTGCAACCGAAAATGCAGCATAAACCAAAAAAGTCCGCTTTATTTCAAAATTTTAAAAATCTTCTATGAAGCTTTTTTAAATATCAATCAAGATACTCGATTATTTCTGTTATAAAATTCCAGCATTCATATAAGTAGGTTCAATAATTTTCAATAATTTCTAAATAAATACGAAACAACGTTAAAAATTTAGCATAAAATACATGAACGCACCTTGAGGAACATGTACATAGGTATAAAATGGTTCAAGTTAGGTATATTGGCGCGCGGCGGTTGGTATGTGTGCGTTAAGCATGTACCTATAAGTATATACAGCAACTGTGTGTGCACGACACAAACGTACTGATGGTACACGCACACCAAACCGACGAGAACACTATACTATATATGCATATATACATAAGCTGCATATTAACACACGCACACATACCACCGCGCGCACAATCAAGTTGATCAACATAGTGATAATTGTCGATACCATTAGAATTGCAACGAGTTTTCCTTAAACGCTCCTTTCCACATGTGCAAAGCTATAGTTACAATAAAAACAATTACCTATTTTTTATTTCTAATAATTATAACTCGTATTCATTAATTTCGAACTCATTACCGATATAGATAAAGTTGGTTTCAGCGTGAAGAGTGTTTAATGTCTTTGACGGTAGAAGACCCGGACGCCCGCATCCATTGTGAGTGTAATTTTGTAGTATAATTCTTCCCTATAGCTGAATATCGCATTCTTATAAATTGCTTGTTGATTAAACCATGTTGGTTAACGGTTTCTAGATAATGTTTTGCTGTGAAATATTTTTATTTATAGCTTCGTAATAAATTGCTCCATTTTTTGTTTTTAGTGTATTTAAAGAATTAAACGGATTGAGGGTTAAAAGCATTTTTAGGTACAGTGTATCACGTAAGTTAAAGTTGATAAATTTGACATTCATATTTGTATAGAAGTCAAAGTAGACTTGTGGCCACACTTATACGTCAAAAGCCTACTAATTGGGAGCCTAAGTATAGAAATTGCAAATTGATACCTTATGTTAACTTCTTCTAAGTATATATTTGCTCAGCAAAATCCATCATTAGGAACGTCTTTTTTTTAAATCTTTATTTTTGTTTTTTGGGGGTTTTTGTCTACAGCGACCTGTCGACGTAACGTCTTGAGTAACTGGTAGTCTCTGAGTGCGGCCGTTAGAACATAAAATTCATATTACTTTTTTATCGAATAACTTCGTTATTCGATAAAATACGTTTACTTTTAAGTTTTATATTTCATGCATAGCTTGTCTCGTTTTTTTGAGTACATGACAAATATTTATTGTTACTTTCTTGTACATAATAGGAGTAAATAGTAACCTAAAGTTGGTAGAATTATCTCATTTAACTTTGTTTATTAATAACAAGTTTCAATTATAAAAGTCCAATTAATATAATTATAGAAATATTGGTAATTATTGACTCGTTAACAATAATGTACGCTGTTCACACACTAGAGTTGCGCGGTAACGCCCGCGTGTTTTTTATCCCTTGGGAATTCCTGGATAAAACCTCCCGAATAGCACAGTTAGCATTACAATTGATCACTTTCAGTTTTATTTGGAATACTAGGGATTAATACAGACCTTATAAGGTTCAACCGTGTACTAAAGTCTGCATATGAAACTTAAGTCTCTATAATAGCACTATTTAAGCAGGAACTTGTTCTATTATTACGGGATACGAGTTAGTGCAGATGTCAAAAACCACTTTATTCAGCCTATAGCATTTGTTTAATACATTGGTATTTATAGGAATTTAAGTGGTAATGAAATATGATAATTACAGTATGAAGGAGTAATTAATTTCCACTGAAATTCTAGCATCTTAAAAGAGTTGCAGTGGACTACAATACAGCCAACAGTTTAAGAGTAGTGTGCGTGTAGAACAACAGTTCACTTCGTATCTACTGTATCAAAGCTACATTACGGTATTTAACTAACATAAGCAAACACCAAAATTTTGTTTGCTATTTGGTTGCACGTCAATATCAATAAATTGATGTAATCTTCATAATAGGAATTTAAATAGGTATCTACATAAACGGAGCAATATTTGTCTTGTTTTCATATATCGTAATAATGTTTGGTAAAAGTGAAAATTAGTTTGACATCAATACATTATGGAGTAATCGAACTTAAATGTAAGTGAAATAAAATATTGTTTAATTATTGAAATTTTATGGGTTAATTTTGTATTGCAAAGTAAACATAAACTATAAAATAAATATTAAAAAAAAATACAAAATAGAGTAATTCACATAAATGGTTTTAGCGTTAAAGTGAATCATTGTAAAGATAATAACAGCCGATACGCCGTATGTTTGTTCACTCGTACTATTTTTTTCTGAAATAAGCGTAGCAGAAAAACGGAAGTAAACTCTTGTTCAGCTATGGTAATTAATTCAGGATTAAAACAGTTCACATAATGAATTCCTTCTAATGCCCGCCATTTTATTGCTGTCTCTATCACAAAAATACATTGTCTTTTTTTTGTTTTTTTTTTCATTTCATTTGTTTAATACGCTTAAATTTTTTTTTAGATTTAGGTACCCTCGTTAAATAAATCGTAGTGTGCGACCGTAGATCAAAGAAATAGTAGGGTGTGACTTCGTAGATGTGATACCTACCTATACATATGAACAATCATACCAACAAACACACAAACTACTTTTTCCTTTGAATAATAATAGTAGGTATCTGTAACCTTGATCGAACTTTGATCTCTAGTGGAAGCGTCGCGTCGTCTGTGACTGCTACCAACCGATAAGTAAATACCGTTATGTATGGTAATACTAACAATTTTACTATGTAACTACATTATTTAATTAAATAACCATATATTCATACGACCATTATATTTCAAGTCTGCCATTAGAACAAAGCGCCTTTAAATTAGCGTCGATAAACTTAATATAATAGACACATTTGTTTAGAGACTGCAATGATAGGGCGGCGAAAAGCGACATTTTATTCAAATTCTGACGATGATTCATGCATGCGGCCATCTTGAAAGCCTTTCTAGAGAGTTGCTAGAATTTGTATTTATGTTTAGGCAGAAAGTTTTAGAATAGGTACTTGTGATTTGCAATTTATGTATAGTTATCTAACTACTACACGGTTTCTGAATATCTATATATGTATATATATTTACTTGGTGTAACATTTTAATGATATAAATAAGCAAGGATTATTTGTAGAACGAATTTATGTAGAAAGATTTGGCTAAAGCAAACAGACCATAAAGTGATAAGTGAATTTATTCCATAAGTTTTTTTTGATTACAGAAATAATATGGAGCGCGTGTAACAATGCATATACCAGGCGTTATATCTAATGTTGTAATAGTTACGTCAGCCTTACCGTCCGACTGAGGTGAATAAATACTTATTAATGAAGCTTGCTCCGAGTTTCCGGAGCTTACGGAATAAAATACCTATTTAGGGCGAATACAGACCATGAATTTTTAAAACTATAGGATAGAGACAGTTATTTTATCTTCATCTCCATCTTAACTTTCCACCAGAAGACATTTTAGTCCGCATCTTGAAAAAAGTCAATCAAAACATAAATATATTCAATAATGAATGAGAAATGAATAGCAAGCAATGAATTATGTAAGCTAACACCGGCGTATCACAGCGGCACTCGTGCGGCTTCCAGAAGTCATACGAGGATGATAATCGCGTTTCTATAATATCTACGATCGCTGCATATGTCCTTAATTACGCGTGGATATGTCCTTAATTACACGTGGATATATCTTTAATTATTTATTTTTCTTTGGAAGACCAATAAATTAATATTAATAAATAACAGTAAACGAATTACAGGTGTTCACTAATAACAACTAATGTTTAAATGTAATCACTACAGAATTCAAACTAAGAAATGGCAACATATATTTTTTGTATCCATACATTTACATAGGTATTTTCTGTCCATCCCATCCCAAAGTGGCAACATCCAAAACGAATTTTAAAAACAAAATTTGCCAATTATCAACGAACAATTAGTACAGGTTGCAGAGTTAATACATATAACGCAATAAAAAACATAAAACAACCTTCCCATCTACTTGTCAAAAAACTCATTGCTTAGTAGGTAAGCGTCTTGCGGTTTTAATAGTTGTTTGGCAGAAGGTTTTCAGGTCAATGTGTATTGAAAAACAGGTGGAATTGTTATTTAATATCAAGAGGGGCTCTTTATATACAAAATATTTACAGTACATTTACATTAGTTACAAATCAGGAGACAAATGCTGTGCGTACAAATCAGGAGAGTATCGGAAACAATTGAACAGTTCAAGGTCAATCTCCCTGCTCACTTTATTAAAGTTACTGACGCTACGCAACAAAAATGAATTCTGCTTGTATGCGCCATGCCAGTCGTGTACATGTGGTCTAGGGATCGTTTAACGTAGTTAGGTGTAATACAGACTGTTCTTACATTTGTAGATGAACCGGTAAAGTAAGGGTGAGTTGCAGGGTGCGTTGCACTCAGGTACAGTTATAGTCAAAATTACTTTTAACAAAAGCAATAGCGACGTTAGATCTCAACCATTGCGTGCTCCACCATTATATTATTCGTTAATGTTACGTCTGTAGGTTTGACAGTTAACTTGACAAAACTATAGTATTAACCGGTCAACATCTAGTGGTTATGGTTACGTTAGTTATGACGTCATTTTAACCATTGCTAAAATGGTGCAACCCATGTTTGAATTTGAATGTAGTATTTGCATGATAAACCTGTCTTTTTTTATTTGGATTCTGGGGCCACCTGGGTGTTAAGGGTCTGGGTTAAAGTGTAAAGATGCTTGGTTGGTTTAACTTGCGGGCTAATGTTAGAACGTACCTACACGCCCGTCATCGACTCGATCTAGAATTATGATGGCATGTCCATCTTTCAGCTACTTTTTCCCGTTCGAGTAGAAAAAACTTAATCTGTATTTTGACACTTAATTTTTTTTATTTTCTTTCTTTTAATGCTACATATACAAAAATCCGATAATCATGGAAAATCCAATGCTGGGAAAATCTGTATCCTAACTAGTTAGATGTCGCTAAAACTTTTATATTTATTTTACATTGCTAACTTGTTAGATAAATGTAATAGTTTTATTGTGTGATTCGTTTTACTTATAATGCAAGTGTAAACAAAAAGGCTGGTTAAGAACTTTCAAATATAAACTGACTACGGCAATGCAGCAGGATTGCCTTATAGGTAATTAGAAAACTATGCCAGTGATATTCGAATAAATGACCTGTTTCATTTTAGTATGGGCGCCTGGCTAGCAGCTGTGCCATGGGAAGTAGTTGGGGAATACTATTACTAAAATGCTAAAAATAGTTTTTTTCTAAAAACCTAAGTACTTTTTGTGTACAAAATAAAAATCAATAGTTTTGCAATGTACCACGGGGAACTGAGATGGCGTCGTCAGTTCAGTGGCGCCAACATTCCTGTATTATTATGATTTCTTAATAAACGCGTAAGAAATCATCTTACGCTCATCTTACTCAATAAAAAAACATGAAAAGAAACTGAATTGATATGTTATGCAATACAATATAGCGATATAACGAAAATCTGATATTGTTTAAAATATCAACAAGCCTATGTTATATTCGATGTTCCTTTTAAATTATTTGGTAACTTTTAAAGTCTTCGTTTCGTTGTTTGTATAGTCTTATCTATATACTTATCTATTTCAGTTCAATAGAAATCAGGTATTTATGTTATTGTTTTTATCGATGAATTATAAAAAAACCTGTTTCAATCAAAAACTTATATCAAAATATGATCCACAATGGACTAACGTACGGTCTTTCATTCGATGGTCAGATTGAGTCATACCCGTCCATCATGTCAAACTACCTTATGCACGGCCATCTTTGATGAACTGTGAGTATTTCTGGCAAAAATTCCGGTTTCTTTTATTATTTGTACACGAAAATTGCTGATTGTTTTTATTACATTCTTGAATATTTTACACAATTTAGTAGATAAGTCACAGGTGGTAGCCAGTTAAGAAACGGGTTCTTTGTAAAAATTCAAGTTCATATATATTTATAAAAGAACCGCGGTCTGCATCTCTCAACAAAATATAAGATCCGTCATTAAGTATTTTTCTAAACTCCATCAGCGGCCGCTGGCAAAAGTTTAATTTCTCCCAGAAGATATGCAAAACATCGCAATAAATTGCGAAATTACTCAACAAAAATAAAAATCTGAAATGCGCTATTACGCCTTATCGTGACCGGGCTGAAGCAAAACGAGCTTACTGCAGTAAAGGTGCTCCTACACAAGGAGAATGTTGTCTAACGTTGTGTTGTTTAAAGTGAAGTTGTTTTCATCAACTGATACTTTCTCGTAGATAATTGTTATTATTGCTTTAACAAATATATTTGGAATTAATGAACAAAACTTCAGTTATGTTTGAATAACCTTGTTAATATACCTACCAACTTATTTGTGAACTGACAAGTGTCGATAGTTAAAATGTTGCTATTTTATTAAAGTGGAAAAACTTTATGAACCAAAGCTTGCTGAATACAAAAATGGAAAGGAAATTTCAAGCGGAGTTACAAAAAAAGGCCATTTCACAGACTTGGTATGTCTCAAATATTGTCACTAATGCCTGCGTGAAACCAATGTGCTGATTGTAAACTGCGAGTGACAGAGCCAAACTGACTGCATTCACACTTTTATCGATGGATATGATTGTGTATCGTACACAAGGATAACAAGCATTTATTTGTCTTGGTGAGATTATATTATATTAAATATCGAATAGATCGATCCGAACGATTGTTTGTTCACATGCAACTCTAAAACGTATGAAACAATTTGTATTATTCTTTTACCACTAAAATGCTACGTTATCTATATTATCTATATCAGTTACATAGATGATTCAATCAAAAGTTTCATCATAGTATTATTTGCTAAAAGGGTGTTATGGCACAAAACGTCATGTCGCATATAGAAACTTCTATGCCTTTCATTATTTATGATATTGGTTTCATATATTTTCAACGTTCAACATAATTTTATAACTGGTGTGTAGCAACACCTTAACATTGGCGAGGTCTTAAGAGCTTCTCCTGCGCTGAACCACAGACTATATTATAATGGCAGAAGTGTATCAATCACCCCCACCACCGCCCACCAAGAAAGCGCCTATAATGTTGCCCGTTTATTGCCAGATCAAGTAAAAGGTCATTAGTGATGATTATTAGTTGCCAGCGAAATTATTTATTTTTGCTTGTTTTTTTGTGAAGTTGGTATGGTATGGGATTTGATAGGTGGTTATTTTTTTCGTTTTGTGAATATTAATATTGTTTTAGGTAAGGTTGTATTACTTTGTATGCATTACTTATCTTTGTGCAAAGTTTGGTGGAATAATTTGCACCAATATATTACAATATATGGGAGGTTTTCAATGATATTAATGGCAATGGGTCAACTAAGTATTAAAATGGAACCTTGTATTTTCGAAGCATTTTTCTTTTATGTTTACAACTTGGTAGTCTTACTTCGTAAAACTTTATTTTGTGTTACTTACAAAGTGGCGCTGAACTCCCAGTTGTAAACCTTAGCCAAAAAAATTAGTGTTTTCTTAGGACAATCAAATATTACAGTACTAACCAAAAGCTGTCTTGAAATTAGATCCCTCATAAGACAGTGCAGTATTGATCGTAGAAACTTGATAGCTTTAAGTCCTTGCGCTTTCCTTTGTTGATATCAAAGGATTAATACCAGTTAATACTTGCTGATTAAGTAAATGTGTCGGGGCATTGGTCCTTTTATTACCTGTACTTTTGCCTGGTATGCGATCCGCTGCGACGGACTCTACTAGTTCCTACCTAGGTCGGGAAAATTGTAAACGAAAACTTGTAAGACATATTTGTCAATAAACTTGATGTTGGTGTCGTGGTTTGTTGGTTTATGTTTCATGTTGCGTTATTTGTGTCTTACGTAATGAAATTTTTTTAAAATTTTAAATCTACTACAAGCTGCTATGCGAATCGACTTAACACGATTAATGCGTACGATTTTAATTCTCAAAATAAATACCTTTCGCTATATATCTGAAAAATGGTTTAAAATTATTTTAACAGTGGTTGTTTTCTTTTGGGTTAGTATGAACTGGTTTATAATTCTTATACTTTGACATAGTCAGACTACTTACTTTGAGACATTTAGCTGACCTCGAGCAACTGTTGCTAAAAGTAACTACTAATGTTGGTCATAATTTTTATTTAAGACATTTTAAAAAAATTATTTTGTTTTTATGTTAACCTATTTTTTTCTAATATAATGTCACTTGAATGTTATTGAAATTTAAAGTGTGGTAGTTTTTATTAAAGAAGTAAGATATAGTAACAATAAGGCAGAATATGCATTAGTAGCTAGGGACTGTTAATGCTGTCGATGTGATTATTCTAAACTATAAAATATGATAAAATTACTAAAAAGATAATTTTTATTAATTAGCTTTAATTTGTAGCCTTACATTTTTTTGATAGCTTAATTAATAAGTTCGGCTATATTAATGTTAAAAAAAAGCTTAACTGATTCGGACGTTTCGTTCGCAGGATATGAATATAAGGCTATTCCCAGGATACATTTTTTCATATTGACTCAAAATGGCGACGGTAATTAGACATCGTATTTTTCTTTTGTTACTATATTACTATTAACATAATTTACAAGAAACATAGTTGAATCTAATTTGCTATGCACGAGTGAATATCAATTGGATATGTTTTGATAGATGCTAATGATTAGATGGTATTAGCAGTTATCTGGCTTCGTCTTGCCGGCGTCTTACCCGCTGTAAGCCGATACACCGTGTTTGTGGTCGCTGTTGATGTGTCACTTTAGTATTGTGACTCGATATTAATTCTCTTTGGGGTGATTGTAAAATCCCTGTCGTAGGGTGGGTAATGTTTATGATCGGTGGTAAGAGGGATTGTTTTTTATTCATTAGAGGACACGACGCAGTTTCCTTAGAAAGTTCCTAAAAACACACGATATTTATTTAAGCCTTATATAATGAGCTCGGACCTACGAGTGCAGGTTTTGAAAATAAGAATTAAATTTGTTCTGGGAAACTCCGTTAATTGCATTGTACATGGCAACAATTCTCCATCAATGATGTACAGAACCAAGGCAGGTTCTTCGTCCAATTTCCTTAAATTTGTTTTGTCTGGGTATATAGTTCTAGAGACCTCCGAACCGACATAAATAAGGCGTTTGTTACTCATCAAATTAGGCTTTAATTATTTGCTAGCAGTAAAACGCACAAATAAACGAAACTTTTCGTCCTGACCTACCCCTTGGTTCTTTTTCTGAACAATATTAAGGTTCACGGGGATCAAATTAGAGTGGTTTCGTGTGAGTAGTAAAAGTGGAGGGAAATAAAATTCTTGCAGTGGGCAACCGTCAGCTGACAGGTGTTTTGCTTCAGTGTTTCCGAGTTAAGGTTAATTTAGTGAAATACGTCAAGTGTCTGAGCTGTGAATACACAGAAATTTGGGATTTAAAAATATAAAAACAACGCTGTTGTTTGTAATAGCAAAAGTGTTTTAAGAAATGAAGTCGTAATTACTAAATGCTTATTTTTTAGACTTGTTTGAATTGGCGCTGATTTAATATGATTACTGAAATGAGACTGCAAAAAATAAACAAATCAGAAATTTCAACAGTTTAAATCTCCTGTATTTCAGAATCCATTAAAAAAACTTCAACACAGAACACGTATCAAAACGTTTGAAAGATCACATCCAATAAACAACTACTAAATCAAATGTTACATTTTAAAATTAACCACGCAATATGGCCCAATTAATATAATATTCGTTAACAGTGTGGTCTCAGTAATATCAAGATGTTTTATAAACACATCACAGGAGCGGGCCACGCGTGCTGCCTCCTTTGATGTGCGCTCCCCTTTAAATGATCTGCGACGTCACGTCACGGACATTCTTTTTTTAAAAATGAAACGTCAAATTTCATAACTTTTTAATATTTTGCTGAAAGGAATCAGGCAGTGGTTATCTTTATCAAGTGTTAATGTTTTGCTTCATGATATTGTGGTAAGTATTTACTTAGTAGAGAGTAATGTTTTGTAAAGCATAATTCAGATAGATTTAAGTATTTAAATGTTTATAGTTACCATTGTCCACTTCAATTCTATTTTAACATATAGTTTAAGTTTGTAAAATTAAAATAAAAGACATACCTTTGCGGTTTCACTTTTATGTTGCTAAATCAAAGAGAGAACAAAACGGTAATTAAGTTGCTTACTACATTTATTTATTCATAAAAGAACCGAAGACGGTGACAAGTCATTAATTAATTAATTTGACAGTAATCACAAAGGTTTATATTCAAAAGGCTTTTATTATGAAATGCTAAATTATTTTTTAAACGTTGTTGCCTGAGTCATTCTTTAGAAAAGCGGCAAGTTTTATCTTTTCCATAATTGCTTTGATTAATTGAGTCACTTTGTGAATTATGTTTATTGCTGGTAATCTTTTTAGTAGATAATTTCAAATAAATGTATTATGTTTGAATGTATGCGGTAGGAATATTGAACCAGAAAGTAATTTACCACCAAGATAATTAGATTTATTCAACTTTTACTGCACATTCTGGTTGTAATATTAGGGTTCGTTTGTTTTTTAAGGCACTACATTAGAAATGATAGATGTTCAAATATAGGGACTGGTGTTACCTAGGTATAAAACCGTGTAGAAATTGTTGATAAGTTTGTTTATGGCGTAGCCGATGTCTTGAATGTGAGAAAGTTTACATTAACTTAAGTAGATACACTTATAGATATAACATTGATAAACTTAGGTATAATATACTCGATAGGTACAGTCTTGATACAATTTCCGTATAACTAAATAAATGTAAGATTTTCACATCCAGTTTTTAATCTTCCTTATTATTGATATCAATCAGTAAATTAAATAATCCTAAGTATATGAAATAATCGCTTGATAAGCTATTTAAGTATGTCGTGATCAAGCGGTGGGCAGTCACTTTAATTGCGCGTTTATCCGCCATTTTAACCTGATCTCAAGATGGCGGCCGGGTGGCAACGCGACTTCTCGTCATTAAGGCTAGCTATCGCACGACCTGCCACTTACCCTCTAATTATTTGCTACCGGTGACTCCTATACCCATCACGGTATCAATAATATCTGATATTAAAAACTGGAAACATACTCCTTGTTTAACCGAGTTTGCAATGTGGAAATGGCATCAAAATTGCGCTTGCTATAATTAATTCTTGCTCTAGTTGTGCTAGTTCGACTCAAAATTAATTTCATTTAAGTTTAATAAAAAATACATGCAGTTCAAAAAGTAATTTCTAGAAGCTTCTGGTACTTAGGTGTTTTCTTCCATTAACAAATCGCAGTCCAAAGAATTTTAAGTCATCTTCTGAAGTTTTTGGCATAATATAAAGACTTATTAAGACATAATACCTCATACTTTCTTTACTAAAACATTAAACATTTATATTGATATTACGTAGTTACCAAAAATAGAAAAAAGTGTAGGTACAAAACAAAGATTAACTATTCCAAACTTACAATACGTTTATTCACAAGAGGATATATGTATCTCAACAGCATGATTCTAAATAATAATGGTTATAAAATAGATTTTTGTCAACTAACCTAACCTAAAATCTTAATTTGGTAAAACCAAACAACGCCCCAATTACTCATTGGGTCTCAATATAAAAACATTCCGGTAAAAAATACAGAAAAACGAATTACTCTCGTGTTGGTCAAATCCCTGTCAAAATCTAAGGTTATAATAGCGTGCAGTGATTCAGAACTCTGTTGTGATGAATCCCTTCGTGATTGTTGTGATTATATCCAAATTGCCATCGTTATACAGTAGCTCCTTGATAGCTTATGATCCTGTTCTATGAGATTTGGAGTCGAATTCGTGTGAAAGGTTTTTGTTGAATTTAATCATTGTGCCACACAATCACAGTGCCATCTCTAAATTCAACGCTTTGAGACTGAAGCAGATAACTTTAATAGAAATGATCGTAATGGCAAAAACTAAGTACCTATATCTCATATTCTTACAATACTTGAAGTTTTTAAGCAATAACTTATTCGGTGTATTTTCGCATTTAGTATTTCCTGAACTCAACTTGAAATAAATAATGCATTCATACCTAATATCGTAACTTAATGTTTCGCTTCTGTAAATATTCTTGTTCCTAGTTTTCAATTTGAAAATCATTTAAGTTTAAACGATAAAATTAACTCTTCCTATACATATCCAAAATTAACAAAACAAGACAGTATTGTTTGCTCAAATCCCATAATCATCGAAAATTAAATTGATTGCCATCATTAGGAGTTTCAATAGATGTATTCCAAGAACAGATTTTACTGAAATCTTATAACAAAGGATCTTTATGTCTGTATAATGTGAATTACTAATCTGATTATACTTTGTATCAATAAATATATCTGCTGTTCGTCTGTATCTCTCTCTCTCTAATCCTCTGAAAACTGATTGTTTCTATGGCTTAACTTTAGACTAGTCTAGTATTTTACGCTTGAAATTAGATAAGAAATAAAATTAAAGCAATAATCCAAGAGTCTTTCAAGAATTTCAAATAAATAAAAAGAAATTGATTAAAGTTCAATTCCCACGATGACGAGGATCAGGTGAGTTCTGCGCCTGCGCGGTTTGATCGCCGTCAACTTGACAACCGATAATTTGGAGAAGCGCTACTGTTGCCCCGCGGCACCTCTAATAGTGAGAAGACATGATAATAAACCATGATAAGATAAATATCTTCTCCTATCTTTCACGAATTAATTGCGCATTATTTGTGCATAAATTATGATAGTTTGATATTGACATATGGCACGAAGGTATTAATTAGATGAAGAGGTTTGTTTTTGTTATTTACGCTATCGCTTATCGGCTACAATGATGAGGGCAGTTGCTCATCATAAATCGCTTTATAAACATGCCAGTTAATTACAATTTAAGACTACAAATTTTCCTAATGTAATTAATTTCAATTCAAAGATTACTTCAAAATCTTGAGTTTATCTTTATTTCATATCTGCAAAAGAAAATGTTATAGAAACTTTATATTTATAACATGTGAATGTTCCAAATATTTATTTATCAAAAATAAGTTCCAAAAACTATAACCTAACTTGTTATTGTAAATCAAACGTAACCATTACATTTTAATACAATAATTTGTTTATAGGGCCTAATTCTGACAGAACTTCGCTGCAGGCGCACTTTAAGACTATTCGCCCTGAGGCTGCCGTGTGGACATGCAAATCCCGTGGCTGTGTAACCTTATCCAATGATTTTTCAACTGATTGTTCTTATGAACTCATTAGTGATTTAATGGCTGCTGTTTAAACGAGGCAGGAAATATCTGATGTAGCTTGATTGGGACGCTGGTTTTAGACAACGCGGCATGTGTAGGTATCTATTTAATATCCTTTTTCAATATTTTTCTAAGTAATACTTTGTATATTGTTAAAAAAACTTTATTTGTAGCTTTTTACTAGAAATAAACTTTTTAAAAGAAAACTTAAGTCAAGTAATAAGAGTTAAGACGGTAGATGGCTCATTAAGCATTGCAGTTTATGTATTTTTAACATTCTTGAATTTAGAACTACTCGTAATTTAATAGCGATAGACGTAGAGGAAGCAATTTGATCCATTATATAACCATATCCATGATGAATGGGCTGAAGGCCTGCCCCCCTAGCTGTATATACCTGAGCGTAATTTACTGCTACCAGTAGTCTACCTCAACTGTTATTACCTCCTTGATTTATACCTTCGTGGACAAGATCACTTAACGAATGTAAAGACACTATCTTATCTGATAAAATTGCCTTCAATTTAGCGTTAAATATTCTAGTCTCATTTCGTTTTGTTATTTGTTTCTAGGCGGTATAAAAGTTACCATATCTAATAAAGTATAACAAAACCTTAAGATTTAATTGCAGCTCTCTAAATGACGCTGTTTTAATTAACTTTCTGATTGATTTACAGTGTAAGAATCTTCTTAGTGATAGGATTGATTATCATACATCTATTTACGTCCTCTAACCTTCTGGTAAGAGGAACAAAGATTCATAAATTATTATTTTCGATTCTATCAAGACAAGGGAACGTGCCTCGAACTCCCGCCTAAATATTATTTAAATTTAGAACGGCGAAGGGATGGGACATGTGTGTCGTAACGCATTTGGCGAAATGTGATTACAGACCGTAATTAACAAGCCGCTATTTATGGGACATTCATCCAGACGATCATTTGAATATTTTCTTTTCATATTCTAAAAGCGTCTCGAGAACGAACGCAGTCATTTCGGAATCACATTTGAAATAATTATTGTATTTTGTGAAAGTGTTTTACCGTTGACCAACCGTGTCATGTCCGCTTAGTGTTTCTTGAAATAAAGCACGCTTTCAATTGCAGACTAATTATTCCGACACGAGAAACTCATTCGGCGTTGTCCGTTTTTCGTGTAAATAGAGATTAGTGGACTTAAGTGAGGGTCGCTCGAAGAGGTATTGTGATGTAGTCCGATAATGATGATACGCTTGGAAAATGTTACTGCTAAACATAATGGCCGCTAAGGAGTTTATTATGAAATGTCATTTAGATTCAGAAGTTGTCGCGTCGGTGTGTCACAAACTCTTGACTCGACATATGAATATATTATCGTACCACATTAATTTATTGATTGTTATTCAAATTAAGTTTCTCAATCGCAGGTCGGAGGTGATTTCTGACGTGCTTTTGTTAACGCACGGTTTTTTGTAATTTTTTTCTGTTAATAAATACTTTATAATAATTTATTTACGTCTTTAATAATGATAAATATTTACATTAGTTAACATAAAAGTAACTATCCGCTCAGAAGTAAATTTTTGGTTACTTATCACGAATAGAAGTAAACGAGGAAAACAATTAACAAATAAGTATAAACTTGAAATTTCAAAATTTATGGAAAGAAAATTCAGTAAATCGCACGTAAATATTAAATTTATTTAACACATAATAAGTAAAGTAATACAATAGCGAGCAATAATTATTGCTTGCGCCATATCGGAGCGGTGCTCGTTGCGTATTGGCTATAACGTTTGAAAACCGATTCGCCTTAAATATTATGTTATTTCTTAGAAAATATACGCTTTACAGAACTGTTTGTAATGACAAAAGCAGTTTTTATTATTTGATCGCCCGCTCGTTTCTGTATAATTGTTTCGGCGACGTGATTTTAATATATCATGCATTTTGAATGGAGCCTTTTATCGCGTATGCTAATTAGTGTAGATTCTTGTTACAAAGGCTCTTAGGCTGGCCAGAGTTGATTTCAATACTGTATTAAAATAACGTTTTGTTGCATTATCGACATTGAGAGAAGTTATTAGTGAATGTAAAAGTTTCTCTTATGTGGTTTAAAAGTTTTGCACAAAGAGGTTGAACATGGATAGCAGACGATTGATTGATAGCAGATTTGGCATTTTGTCATGATCTTTGGTCACTGTGGCACGGTAACAAAATGTATATTTCTGGATGGTAAACTAATTTTAAAAACAACTTAGCACTTTCAGAGTTTCTTGGTTATGAATATAGAAACAAATATTTGCTCTATATAGTAATATATCAGTTAAGGATCCAAAACGCTACGTATCTCATACGTTCACGTTGTCAATTACCTGAATCATCAATTTTCAGACTATCAGGAATTAATGTTAATAGTTATTTCTTACTTTTTTTTTATATACAATAAATCATAATCGTTATTGCTCACACAAAATGAAAAGTAAAATAAAAAATATGTGCAGTAAAAACTTAAATCTAATGTGGGCAATACTTCAGAACCAAAAAGACTAAAGTTGCAGCTTCAATTGGAGAAACACAAAAAACATTACCTACTTAATCAAAGTGACTATTACAATGCTTGTGTCTACTTTTCAAAAGCATGATACAATATCTTCCACCTGGGTCCCTACCTCCCAGCTAGAGTCCTCACTTCAAGAGTTCCTCCCGAGTTACTCCCGCCCTCGCACTCCTGTTTACTCTAAGTGGAGGACTCATCCAAAGTTGTCATGTAATTACGTTCATGTGTGGCCGGTTTGTTTGATTTCCGAAATTCTAGGAAGTGGTATGATTAGATTAATAATGTATTTAGATAGGAATCATGAGATGGGTTCTTGATAAAAACGCAGTGAAATTTTCATATTGACCGGATCTAAATCTTTAATGATAATAATTTGTTTATTTCAAAAAAGAAAACACAAAATACAGTTATATAGAGATATATAAGAACTACCATTAATACAATACTGGTTTCACTACTCCCTACGAAAGGGCAGAGCCCTGTGGTGGCCATGGGATAAGTATAGTATGCTCAACCTTTATGAGTTTTGGCAAATCATGTTAAAGTAATACAATAAAAAAACAATTAATTACTAACGATCAGAACAAAATGATGAAAAATACAATAATAAAACATTGTATTATAGCATTACTGCTGGATGCACGTGTGTGGGTGTGTGTGCACGTGTGTGTGTGTGTGCACGTGTGTGTGTGTGTGTGCGTGTGTGTGTTGTATGAGGAGGGTTTGAATATAATTTGTGGATGTGTTTTATTCTATTGGAGTAAGAATGGATTCGATAACTTCATAGCTTTGGGTGAGAAGCCATCTTCCTATTGCATTCGAATTTTGTCAAGCTGTGTAGACTTAAACGTTCATTTAAAAGATTGTACAGAAAAGGGTATAATTTATTACTAAATAACTGTATAAGAAAACAGCCGCAGCTTTCAGAATATGAATTAATTGTATATGTAAACGTTGTTTTTGGTTATGCATATTTTGTAACAATTTAATAGTAACAAATAATTTATATTACGTATTTCATTCGCTTTAATGGAATTAGACCATCACCTTAGCGGGTAGGTTACCACCTACCCACTCGAAATGACGTTTGTTGTTGTTTTTATTATTTTAGACGAGATATATCTAGATTAATGTCTGTAAGTGCCCTCAACTTATTTCTAAATATTCCGGCGTTTTTCCTTCAGTTCCCTAAAAATAAAGAAGAACAATTAACAAATTCGCAAATACTCCATTTCATTTACCCAAGAACCGTTAGTCACAACTTGACAATTCCCGTGTATGACATGACAATGGTAATTAAATACAAAAACAGTATGATGATCTTCATACTGGTTTCCAAGAACAGTTGTCAAAGTGTGCAGCTCCGCCCCCTTCCTGTTTCACCCCCGGGTGCTTAATTCGCATGCCCAGGCGCAATTTATTATTGAGACATAATTTGGTTATATACTTTCGGTTTGTAGGACTGAAAAGTTTTGTGACATGGTTTGGTTCGGAACAAACGTGGTCGTCTATACTTTTTCTAGTTACTATTATGACAGGAATTATTAATTTTTTTTCTATTTCAAAGCTTCGTTATTCAGTTTTAACATGGATTTTATTTAATAATTTATGTAAAAGGTAAGATAGCAATGGTAATTGTGTATACTTTACTCTATATTTATACATATAAACTGTATGGTACCTGGATGATGATAACAGAACAAAGGCAACCTTAACATAAAATAGCCAATATAAGTAAGTAACTAAATCTCTTTTTTTGTTATATTTAAGTAAAAAAACAATTTTAACCTTTATTGACTCAAATTCCCTACTTTTCAACTTTGTATCCACAATCTAAACAAGATTAGAACAATCTTGTCAGACACATAGAAAGTTAATCAAAACAGAACGACACCGTAAATGGACATCCCTATTCGCTCTATTATCTACGGGGTGTCAACAAGGCCGACAAAAACAGTAATATATAGCTCACACCACCTTTATTAGGTCGGGTAAAGTAATAAAAATGTAGATGTGGCAGTATGTGGTAGGACACAACGTCGTGTCTGGCTACCGGTCGTCTCATGAATCTTCAAGCAGTGTATCTTTAGCTTGCCTAATGTCGCTTCAGTTTGCTGGTTTTGTGTATGACATCGAAAGTGTATTGTAAATTTAAGTAACTGATTTATTGAGGTTCTCCTTAATATATGTACTTAATGACAGAATCTAGCAAATTGCAAAAAATCGTACACGATGATATTTTCTTCGAGGTTATAACTGCCCTGTGGTCATATTTCTTTTGTAAAAAATTATGTGGCGTAGAATTTTACTCTTCTTATTGTTTTTTTCCGTGTTATTCTTGTGTTGTTTTTCTTTATAGGTATTTGAATTGTAATATTGTGGTTATTTAAGTAAATATATGTTTTCGCACGCTAGTTTAATAAAAAACACTGTAGATTTGCAATAGTAATTTTAATATTGTTAAAACATTAAAAGACTTTTGTGCGATGTGTGAATCCGTACTGAATTCAATAGTTAATAACAACTTTCAGCATTTCAAGCGTGCCTCCGCCAAGTTATTAGTATACCTGCAAAGTATACTAAATACAACGAGTGTTGTTCTAGGGACGTATATTGACAGCCGTGCGTGTGTGGTCCAATGACCACATCGAACCCTAAAGAACGACGTTATTGCTTTGTCTGAATATGCTAATCTCAACTCTACGGCGACTCGAGAAGGTTCCAACTCACGTGTACATCAAGAAAGGACTGTTTGGCTAAACGCTATAGTGTTTCTTTTATAAAAACGCAAGATAATAGTGAAAGTGTTAAGTGGGAATGGCTTCTTGCTTGTTTGTGTTCAAATTGGTTAAGACTTCGGTAATCATTTTGATACAACGGTGATGTGGTAGGTACAAAGAAATGGCAGACGCCGAGCCAGACGTAGCGTGGGTGACCCATTGTGTTCTATTTCTGATCTCGACCGTATTTAAATGCGGGTTTGTAATAATTAATTAATCAGATTTGCATTTGAAATCATAACGTTTGATTAATTATAAAGAAAAATATCATACAAGTGGATTTTGGTGCGTGCTTTTGATACATAAAACGTTCTAGTTTTCGTACTTAAGTCTGAATTCATATTACTTAGGACATATCACAATTTGTCATTATCTGTTGAAACTGTCGAATACGTGGAACTATGTTTATAACGCACTAATTGCGTAATCTCTTACTTGAGAATAGTAATAGAAAGCGATTTAAAATAGATGATCTTACTTTCAAGGGTTTACGCAGAAAGCTTTCTTTAATTCCTACTCTAATATTTAATGAAAATAATGATATACAATTATAACGTTTTAATATCTTAATCCCGAGAACTATCAATTCGAATAACTTGTTAGAATATCGATCTAGACGATAGCATAATAAATCCCCGATGAACGACTATTTAATCCATCAAAATGGCGGCCGGCGTCATTAATAAGTTAATGACAGCTCAGTTTGACAGGTGGCTATCGCGCCATCTACTACAGTTTAATATCACGCGCGTTTTCCCCCGTCAAAATGTTATGATAGGTGGCTGTCCTGTTCTACTCATTTGATTTAGTGCCTTTTAAACTGAGAACTGCATTGATTTATCAAGTATTTTTGGTATGTGAACCCCACATTTTTAAAGCACGATCTTACTTTCATGTCATTTCATTTGAATTAAATCATTAATTACGTTGTCTGATGCGTAGACGGTTTTATCTGATATATTTGATTCGGATGTGTAATTCTTTAATATCTCGTACGCGTCAAGCGTAATAAGTTCGGTGTATTTCGGTCATTGGTCTTAATAATTAATTGAATTCTTTTTCTTATATGAGTTTGGGTAGGTTTAGTTTTGTATGAGCCATGTCTTTGCCAGTGTTTTTGTCTTCTAAGGTAAATATATTATTATATATATATATATATATAAGGTATATTATTTATTAGTCACTTGCAGAAGTTGTTTCGTTAAGCTTCACGTCTTTGTATTATTGTAAATTGTATATTTTCAAGTCAACGTTCATGGATAACAATTGATATTTATCCTGTTTAATTTATTTTTTCTACGGTGCTAGGGGACCTGATTTGCTCTAGGTGGTTCAAATAAATTTTGAGCCTTTGCCCTTTTCAACCATCAATCGTCGTTTAAAACAACGTCCTGAATAACGTGTCAAAGTGTCTCAACAACATCCTTGTAATGAATTCTGACGCCTCAAAAAACGGAAGAAGGTTACAATGACAAAGAAAACCCCAGGTTGATATTATAAGTGACGCAGGGTTTAATTCGCTTTGCGAGCGGTAATACAGAGTATTGTTTGTTAATGCTGCGCCCGCGCATGCGGTGCGGTCTGCGGGGCCCCGCTGCGATCCTGTTTGAATTAATGTCATTTTGTCGCTTTATAATTGTCTGGGTTTTTCTTTTGGTTTTAAGATAGTCATAGAAAATATATTGAAGTGATGACTAGTAAACAATTGAGAAAAAACCTTATGGAGCTTCATCTGTAAAAATTGTAAATTAGGTCTATAATTTTCTATGAACACTGTTTTAGATCTTATATTAGTATCATTTTTATCTCTTTTGGATGAAATAAAATAAATAAAACCTTAAAGCCTCTCTTGTGAATTGACATTCATCATCATCATACAATGCATCCGGATGATTTATTCCACAGGATGCAATATCAGTGACATTATTTAAAACACAATGACGGGTGACAGATCGGGGCTATTCGATTAGACTCGGACTTGATCGATTTTTGTCCCCGAAACTCGTTTTTTTTTTATGTCGTTTATTGTCCTTTTAATATTTGAATTCATCGAGAGGGTTATATTGATTTTGGACATAAAATGTTTGTTCTTGTCTGGATCTTGTTAATCTCAGTCGCATTCCAGTTAAGTTTACTTTAGATTTTGAAGGAATATCAATTATGTAATGATTGTAAATTGTATGATCCTGACTAATAATCTACCTGCAATCTGCCACTATTATAGTTCTGAATCTGATAGAATGTACTATCTTCAATCAATTAGGTTAATATAGCCTATATTAGATCATATCTTTGTACTTTTTCCTATTTTGTGTGGATGTGGCAACCTCTACTGTCAGTGTTGATCAAGCTGCCTTTCTATTATTTACTCTTCGTAGCTACCAGAAGCGGTATATCTAAGCGATTGTTCAGTTACAATAGCCTTATAGCCTTGTATAGGTGAGCATCCTTTCATTGCGAACTGATTCCCAGTGAGCCTTGGTTCCTTGATATGCAGCATACGTCAAACTTCTCTTTATGACGTGTTGTTCAATACGCATTAACTAATGATTTATGTCAATAATAAAGTGTGTCACGATGAAGCAGGTTATGAGGATCAATCTTAAAGACTGTGACTCATAATGTACACGGTAAGCTCGCTTGCGAATAAATAACCGAAACGGTCTTTTGTTCTCTTGACTGAAGTTGAATTTGATCAGTACCTAAAATTACGATAAATTCAGTAATGTAAACTTACAATTGCAATTCTTATAGATTAGGGAAATTTTGTTGATTCTAACAATGCACCTATAAACAGATTACTAAATCAAAAGATAACTTTTCGTCAATCTATGTTTCTTTTTATTAAGATGAAATCTGAGAATACTAAAGAAGTTGTACCCAAAGTATTTCTGAGCAACTTTTAAAGGGATTAAATAAAGTAGTATATAGTAGTAGTAAATATACTAAACATGCGGTTTGGTGAAAATACCGAAACAATTATAAAATTTCATTACCACCAAGGTTTTACAATGTAGCTGTCCGTTGCATGAGTGACCTGTGGTTTTGGTATGAGTATCTAATTCTAGGTTAACTGCAACCACAGCTTATAATGTCAGTAATTAAACGCGGTTAAACTATGATTTTACTGTAATTTTACTGCCATCGAGTTACCATTGTCTGGGATATGAAATATAGACCTCTCTCGTAAATGGGAAAATAAATAAATAGATTTTCGGAACTCAGTTTGCCGTATGTATTTCAGAGTTAGTATTTCGTGTCAAAAATATCTAAAATTGGCGTCTTCACAACCATGATTGTTCATTGACTAAAATGCCTACCCAGTTCTTCGGCGAGCTGCCCCCCTACTTTTCCCTACAACTATTGTAAACGGGTGTATCTTCTTTCTTATGACTAGGAAACTGAAATAGAAAGAAAAGAAAAAAATATAACAACCAAACATTAGACACTTATCTGATTTAAAAACTTTAACGAAACATTCTTTTGTTTTTTTTTTAATCTTCAGTTTAGGAATCTTTCACAACACTGATATTTTATTTCAGTAGGTATGAATAGCCGGGCACAGCGAACTGGCGTCTTACAGAGTACCATATCTGTACCATTACCAAATCAAAACTTTATCCAATCAGCTAAATAAATATGAATACTGTCCTAATAAGCAATAAGTAAATATGGAATATCCAACATCATTCATGAGGAAATGACATAAGCTGGTCATATTTTAGTTAAACAACAAGAATAACCACATCCGTTAGGCGCCTTTATTGATTTGTCTAAAGCTCATTCGAAATCTTACCTCAATCTATCTATTTATAGATTTTTTTAGATAGTTGTGGAGATCCCCAATTATATTATTAAAGGCGTGACTTTGTGGAAAAAATCTGATTTACTGGTTTACTTATATTGTCACATTACAATACACAAAGATTTCATATAATAAATAGAGCAGGTGACCTCATATAGTAGTGCCGCTTATCTTTGATTAGTCGTCTCAAGAATGAAAACATTTATTTTAAAATATTTACATAAACGAGTGTCACCTACTTCCGAAAAAACCTTAACGAAAGTAAATAATGCCATGGGCATATTTTCTCCGTTTTGCACAGGTAGTGACGTCACACGCACTCGTGCTTCGACATTTCCTTTCAAAAGTGACTCAATGCGTGGACAAAAGCCTCAACAAAGGCTTTATATGTGATCATTGATGTTTGCGAAGTGAACGATGCAAATACAACGCTAAAAGTAAACAACCGTTTAATAATGCTTGGGTCACGAAAAATCCCAATCGACGAGTTAAGTTGGGTTTTAGTCGGATTCCGATTCAAGCTAAGGCATTTATTTAATAGAACAAATAATACTTTCTTTAAGTACAGCAAAGTGATAATTATGTAACAAAGGTGAGGTTCGGTGTCAAAAGATCAGAGTCTTGTTATCCAATGGCGAAAGCTGAGTGTTTGACTTGAATTATAGTAGGTAAACAGCTTAGGGCTAACGGCTTCACAATGCTACTAAAGATCCGAGATTATCTTATCACATTATTACATAACGATACATTAAAATAAAAATAACTTTCAGTTAGCATATTTCCCAACTTTGGGCGATTCATTGTCATTTATTGCTCAATACCTAAATCAGTTCGTTGGTAACATTTCGAACCGGATCGTTGTACGACAATAACGTGGCAGCGCTCTAGTTTGTCTAACAACTTAGCAACTTTCATTGCGTTCGATTCGTCGGCAAACCACGATTACTTTTAAAAGTTTCCTCGAAATATCACTCGGTCGGTAAACCCACCGCTATAAAGCGATCGATTATTACCTATTTGTGTGAAAAGCGGAGGGATTAGTCCATAAAGACTCCATAACGTGTGTTATAAGCACGAGCCGCTCTGTCGCCGTGAGAAAGGTCAATATTTGACCACCATCGCGTTGCTACGCTTCGAAATTGTCTCAACGATTTCGATATTTTCCAATGTCAAATATTATGATAATAGTTCGAACTTCATCGGTGCGTGGACGCCGCGTATTAATTGTCCGCTGATGCTCATCTTGCATCACGCGGCGAACTCTCCGTAAACATCGATTCATTATCTCAATCGTAATGTTAAAGAACTCGTTTATATTTGCGCTTTCTACGCATAAATAAATATGTATAAAGGTATATTGACGCCGCGGAATCTGGCACGCGTCAATCAAACAGAACCAACAACGAAACCTAACGATTTGTCACTCCGCCATTTTGTCTCATTTACAATAACAGCGGCCATTTTGGTGACAATAATTAACAGATAGACATCATTGTCTGTCCTATACGCTTTCTAGTTTTTGTTTTTCCAAAATAATTATCATCACAATAAGCGTCGAGATCTCTTTTTAGTTACCGCTGTTGCGGTATTTTGAATAATATTAAATGGTTGAACGATCTCTTATTCAAAGTCTACTTTACAGTTGTAATGAGCTTCTATTAGGAAACAGAAGGAAGATTCCACTTAATTATTCCGAAAAATTCCATTTATATTTGAATATGTGGTATTAATTATTCTTATTCAGTTAAGAAACAAATCACAATGTTTAAATAAAACACTTTTTACCGGATATTATCGCGTATATTTTAGTTAATTTTAAAATTATTTCGACGTTTCGGCATCTTTGCAGTTGCCGTGGTCACGATAGACTAAGGTGTTGTTCATCTATTGCCAGTAATAAAAACTACATGATTGTCAATAGATTGGGAATTGGGAATGTATTGACAATCATGTAGTTTTTATTACTGGCAATAGATGAACAACACCTTAGTCTATCGTGACCACGGCAACTGCAAAGATGCCGAAACGTCGAAATAATTTTAAAATTAACTAAAATATACGCGATAATATCCGGTAAAAAGTGTTTTATTTAAAGTATGTATCGTGAAAATTTAAGAAAAGATAAAATCACAATGTGATATTCACATAGCGGTTGTGTTTGGATATTGACTATTGACTGGCGGTTCTGAAGCGGATTTCAGCTAAGCGTTAAACAGATGTCGAACGCAAGTTTAGCGCACTTCAGCACCGTGTCACGAGTGTACGGTCGACATTTCAATAGGTTGCACGACTTTGACTGAACACTTGTGAACTTTAAATAGGCACTTTGTTGTCGGGGGTACTTAGCATTATT
The DNA here is from genome assembly GCA_923062675.1 of Marasmarcha lunaedactyla. Lineage (NCBI taxonomy): Eukaryota > Metazoa > Arthropoda > Insecta > Lepidoptera > Pterophoridae > Marasmarcha > Marasmarcha lunaedactyla. Next base: position 17,928,904 of record OV281352.1, on the reverse strand, counting down.
CAGTTAACAGAGCAGGTTGTTTACCTCTTCTTACACAACTTTTGTTGTGCTTATAGTTTCTTGAATTTATTTATAAAAAAATATGGAAACTAAATATTGGAAACTTGATATTCAACAGAATGTGAAGGTGTATTTGCACAAGCTATCACTGAAATTAAACAGCAAATGAAATAGAAGCCGGAGTCATTGGAAGGGCTAACTATAAAGGCATCGGAGGCCGATCGGCGATACAGGTCCTTGTGTCCACATTAGCATCTCGACGCAGGAGTGTGTGCAAACACGGTGGGGTCATCTGATGAAATGTTCAAAGGCTTTTAGTTCCCGAGAATTATTAAAACCCCAGGATCGTAATGTAAACAGTGTATGTTTGTCGACCCGAGAACCTGTTGCTATGAGGCCGTGTTCGTCTTATTGGCAGGTTATTTTACGTTTGCTAATGTGAATAATGCTGGGGCAACATTGTCATATCGCATTCGAAGGTACTGTCCGTGTTAATGTACGTGCCGTCGATTAAGTCTAAGACGCTAGTGTTAATGTGACGCAAATAAAGTCGTTCAATTATAATTAAGTATCGCATTTCAGAAATAATTAAGGCTTTTGACTGTAATGTAGACTTTCTAATTGAAAATTGTAAGAATAAAAAGAGCTTCGGACATTTCGTTATAGTAGACCATTCTACGTTTTAAAAACCCTAATTATATATCGTTATTAGTATCTCGTTAGTTCAGAATCAATTCTACGAAACAAATTTTGCTGCGAAACTGATCATTAAAGCTGACAGATCTTGACCAAACAACTATATTACCAAACAATCATCAATTCCTTCAAGTATTACGCAAACGCCAGTTTCCTGTCAACAGCGCGTTGCACAAATGTGTTGTAACGGCCGCGGAGCATCAGAAATGTGTGGATACCTAGGCAAATATCCAGGTATAAGTCTAGGCAAACATTCAGGTAGCCCTCCGGTGCTAACTCTGCTAATGTGTGCACCAAGCAATCGTGACGAAGTCCGCTAATAAAGGTTCCAGGGAATAGGGCGGTCGACCTGCGGGAATCTCATGCGCGCCTGACGCCGATCCTCGTTTGTTTAAATGATTCTATCAAAAATCATTCTGCTATAGAATTTAGCTTTTAAAAATGGATTGAAATTTATGGAACGGTATCATCACTTACTTGTAAATGAATCAGTAACGGGATGTTTGTTTTACTTGCTGTTGAACTTTAATGTATATTCTAAAGAACATGATAAATATTGGTTTTATTCATCAAAAGTAATAGCCGCGTGCGTGACAAAATAAATTCGCGGAGTTTCATCTTAGATCTATCGGCCATCTTTCTAATTCATGTTTGTTTTTATTACGTATTAATTAAATAGACATGATTAACACGTCCATACTACATATGTATTTTCTCTTAACAGTTTATACAATCATTGAGTTTAACGACATTACGTTTCAATATTTTATTACCGGCTGTATTTGTTTTGCATACTGAACGAGCATCGAGTACACAATATATTTCATTACAAGCTTCTATTGGATTTCACCTCATAAAAATTTGTCGCATAGATACGATTTTGTTCTATATCATAAATAAGGAAAGCTACATAATTCTCAATTAATTACAGAACCAAAGTGATTTTCATCTCTATGTTTACTGACTAAATAGTCCAGTCATTATAGACATTCGAAATCGAAAATTTGATAATAATTCCAAAAGTTTTCAAACTTCGGTCAAGTGAATGGTACATTGGGACGACAATAAATCTCATTTTGCAACCTTGTCCGCAGTCCGGAACATTGTTAAAATTGCAATTAAATTAATTTTTGCTGTATGGTCGTGAAAAAAATTCCAAAAGTTCTGCAAACTTGGGGAAGTTTTCGATATAATATTTCATATCACGTATAAAATTTGCAACCAACCTAAGTGTACGGAACATTTTTTGTTATTGAAAATTAATGTTTTTTTTTATTAAACTGAATGAAAACGTTCCAAAAGTTCTGCAAACTTGACACATATATCGGAAAAATATACCGAACGGTTGTATAAATTTGCAACCTTTTTCGTTGACCGGAACATGTTTATTTATAATTCTTTTTAATTCGTGGTCATTTTTTCGAGTAAGGTGGTCTCGGAATAATTACAAAAGTTTTGAAACTTGGTTGCAAACTTCGAAAACATCTATTCTGATGTATTTACAAATTTGCAACCTCATACGCGATCCGGAACTTTATGCAATTTGCAAAAATGTAATTTTTATATATTTTCACCTTCAAGAAAATTTCAAAAGTTCTGCAAATCGAGGGGACTGTTTAATTTTGGGATTAATGTCAGTATTTGAATTTGCAACCTCTCACGCAATCCGGAATCTTGTGTGATGTCGGAAATTTAACTTTATGGCATTTTTCATTTTCGAAAAAATTGCAAAAGTTTTGCAAATCGAGCCAATGATTGTTTCTTTGAGGTGCATGTCAGTATTAAAATTTGCGGTTGACCTAAACGATCGCTCTGAGCGCACCATTGTTCCACTTTAGTTGGCTCTTCATCCTCGTCGTCAGATTGAGTGAGATCCACCTTCATCGCGTTTGCACACGATTGCCCATGGCAGAAATGGCAAGCCTCGGAGCAGTTCAACCCTGCTTTTTTGCAGCCGCATCTAGCCCCACATCCTTTTGCACATCTGCATTGAACAAATTCAAGCAACTCTTTCGGTGCTGGATCCTGGAGTGTAAGAATGGGCGTGAGGCCTCGGCTCCCGTGTTTCCATCCCCAAGATTCGGCTTGCAGGTCATTGCCCATCCAATGTTGGACCTGGTGAAATGTGCGGAGTGAATGTTGTCGGGCTGCAGCTTTCGTTGGTGGAAGAGAGGCGAGGTTAAATTTGCTTTTAGTAATAGATCGACTGACCCCATCGTACCGTAACTTGCTCAGAGAATCCTCGCTTTTACCTCCGTAAAGAGCAACTAAAACCTTTTCTCCAGCGGCATCGATAGAATCGGGATCAGAGTTTCTGTTAACGAATGTGTCTATCACAATCTCCAAATTTTCGAATTTTTTCGACAATGTGGTAACTTTCAATTTTCCCTGGTTGAAAATGGCTGAAGTTGTATCACATCCGGTGAATGCGTGATAGAAAAGAATGTGTCGCGCTAAAGTTGGATCTTTCAGGCTGTTTGCTGAATATACTAATGTCGGCGATTTTCCTTTTCCTGGCTTCATGAAGTAAACGTTTCTTTCCGTTTCCTTTGCGATTCCAGAAAATCCCAAAGAGAGCACAAGACGCTTTCCAACCGAAAAATCACAGCCTACTGACCGTTAGTACGTCCGCAGTGTGCCACGGTCACGTGGCCACGGTAGCCTTGTTACCATAGTAACGCGACCATTGGCCGCGTTACCATAGCAACGCAGGTATACGACGTCGCGGCGGCTTCGTATAGCACAAAGTTTAGGCCCTGAATATATAACAGCGATGGGTACGGAAATAATATTTTGCGTGAATGTGATTAAAAAATATTTCCGTATTCCGGATATGGTTGCAAATTCAAATACTGACATTAATCCCAAAAGTAAACAGTCCCCTCGATTTGCAGAACTTTTGAAATTTTCTTGAAGGTGAAAAAATAAAAAAGTTACATTTTTGCAAATTGCATAAAGTTCCGGATCGCGTATGAGGTTGCAAATTTGTAAATACATCAGAATAGATGTTTTCGAAGTTTGCAACCAAGTTTCAAAACTTTTGTAATTATTCCGAGACCACCTTACTCGAAAAAATGACCACGAATTAAAAAGAATTATAAATAAACATGTTCCGGTCAACGAAAAAGGTTGCAAATTTATACAATCGTTCGGTATATTTTTCCGATATATCTGTCAAATTTGCAGAACTTTTGGAACGTTTTCCTTCAGTTTAATAATGAAAAACATTAATTTTTAATAACAAAAAATGTTCCGTACACTTAAATTGGTTGCAAATTTGACACGTGATGTAAAATAATATATTTAACACCACTCCAACTTTGCAGAACTTTTGGAATTTTGGTCTCAAGAACTGAGCAAATTATCATTTATTGCATTTTTAACAATGTTCCGGACCGCAGAGCAGGTTGCAAAATTTTATAGTTTGTTTTAATACCACTCCCGACCTTACATCAAAATTTGAAAACTTTTGGAATTATAATGAATTAATTGTCTTGACTGACTGGACTAAAAGTTTATATTGTCTTAGTAATGTCTTCGTCGTCGTTATACGTAGTCCTAATAAGATCACTTTATTTTTCTATGTTCATTGATCGTTTTTTGTACTTTCTTAAAATGAGCTTCATGTCCTGAGTAATAAGGTCTACGTTAAAAAGCAAGGTTTTATCGATATCACGTTTCGAGGTGATAATCAATGGTTTGTCTCAGCACACAATGAAAGAGACTGGTCAATCGAACTTTTCTACGAAGAGTTCAATTTAAAGTTAATTTTCGAGTCCATTTTTGTTTGAACAATAAATAAACAAGAGTGCCTTTTAGAACTGAAGCTATCGCTGAACGAGTTTTTGAAGTTCTTTGATACTTATTTTGGAGTTTTGATGGCATCGCCAGTTTTTTGCCCGTCCCTAGTTCTAATCCTGGTACGGACAATCATATGATAAACACAGATGCTTATTTACAAGTTATACATGTTTCGTTCTGTTCTGAGTACTTGGTGTATTTGTTTTACTTTAATTATTTATTATATATATTTAACTATTATAGTTTGTGTATGGTTTGTGATACAATTTTATTGGTACCCAATAATTGCTTCAAAAGAAAATTTACTACGTGTTTTAGCCGACAAATTTCCACAACGAGATTTAGAGAGATTACCGCTCCAATATTGACATTCCTTTTGTGAAATCCCGGTCAGCCATATTGACTCATCTAATATCAAACGTGTTGACGACAATTTTATTATCGCAGTTCAACTTACAGTTAATAATAAATGATAAACTCACGGAGCAGTTTTCGTCGATGTGCGCCAGACGGGGAATTTATTTGTCTTCCATTTAGCATCGTTTGTGCTAACTCTATCCTACTTATCTATATGTCGTTGTGAAGTTTTGTACAGTTCTGCATAAAATAATGTACAGACAGTTTTGGAAGTTATATTATTCACTGTAACTCGTTTTTAACGAAAGTTAAACGTAAAACCAGTTTAGGTTACTTTATAAAATATGAAACCGTTTAATCAAGAGAATAGTTAAATAAAAATGGTGGCAGTTAAATTTGATAAAGATTAAAATGGTTCTCACCTCAAAACAATAAAAAGTATACGGAATCCAGTAGCTGCACCCGGCTACCATGAGAAAGTCGAGAATGAAATAATAAGGCATTCATCGGGGCCTCGCCAATTATAGGGTTCCACCGATGTTAAATGTTAGGTGTAAAGACGGTTGTAGAATCATTTTAAATGGCAGATTGAGTGTTTTGATGGAAGTAATAAAATACGTTTTTATCATTTGTTGCATAACCATTTTAATATTGTTAACATTGATGACTGAAGTTAACAGTAATTGGAGCGGATACGTTTCTGGAAGGTTGGCGCAGTGCAGGTTATACATTAAGGTTCGTTAAAGATTTAATGGTGATTTTTGGTGGCATGTTATTCGTGTCTTACCTATCACAGCATCTAGGTATTCGTGAATTTCTTATTTAATTTTTATAAAGTCTAACTTTCCCTGTAGCAGATTTTAGAACAGTTTTTTTATGTTTAAATTATATAGTAATATATATTTACTTTATATATATTTATATATTTCTTTTTCATTCTAATTTCTTAATCAAATATTCCCACTTAACATACAGAACCAAGGCACAATTTTCCCTGGATTGCGTGTCGCGCCAACCGTTTATCCGAACGAAACATTTCACCGATAATAACTCCACACAATATAATAATGCGAATAATAAATAAAAATGGAAATAAAATAATTTTAATACCGTAATTGAGGGCTTCGGGCGGCTGACGCAAAATGCACTCATTTCGAACAAAAATCTGATTGTTATACACTTTTGGTTGTATAGATTCTTGTAGTGGGTTATTTAATATGAAAGACAGGTTTTTCTCATTTATTGGTTATTTTGTTTTATTTAGGTATCAATGTGTGCGCTCGTATTATTTGGACGGGCTCTTTAAAACTGTGACGAGGGACAGAGATAAAAGGAAAAGAAAAGAGGAGAGGAAAAATCTCGCTCCTTTCCCTTTTATTTATCTGTTTTTATGAATTAAACATTATTTATATGTACATACCTAATTACTTTTATTTAAGACCAGATAATATTATAGGGAGATTTATAAGATTTCAGAATTAAGATATTCAGGCTCAAGCTAATATAGAAATAGTTAAACAAAGTTTAATTAATTTTGAGTATTTAAGCTTAAGTAAGCCGTTGCCTAAAGGAACGCAGAAAGAACGCAACTTTTCTTACCACATGACACATTTTCGGTAGTTTTTCGAATCAAATACAATTACACATAACTCCAAAATGTGATGCCTCAAGCGCATTCCATATTTAAACATAATTTCAAACCACAGACTTGAATTATATTCCACTTCTTTATCAACATATTTGTAGAGACAAAGAGAATTTTAAAGTAATGTATCGATTTCCTGTAAACTAATTGTGAAACGTAACATTGTATGAAGCGAGCAATTAAATAAATTTACTTAAGAGTTTCCGTGCCATAGTCGTTTCTGTTTTCAGGATATTTGTTTGCGATCACGCCGACTTCACTTATAGAAGTCATTGGGAGCACGATTCTATGACGAATAAAATAATAATTAACCTACAAGGTAATCGGAAACTGTAAAATGAGATTACGATAAGAAATTCTGCTTGTGTTCACGTGTTTCTGTAATGAATTTAGTTAAGGAATTATTACAGGATAGTCATGATTATTACAAGTTGATCAGTTATTTACTTTATTAATTTATCTGCGATGTCTTCCGCTTAGATTTGAACTAAAGACCTTACTCACAATAATCATTGAATTTGAATTCTTAATATCCATTGGGCAATCAATCAATTTATCGAACATCTACATTACGCAAAAAATAAAACTACTCAAGCAAGTTAAATAAAAAAATGAAAATAACCGTTGCTGTATAAAGTGCATCCTTCACAATTTCGATAAATACTATGAAATGAGTTCTCATTTCTAAATGCGAGTTAAATATCATTAATGACGGGAACCAGTCTTGCCTGCGTCCAGTGCTGCCATCATTACTTATGTTTCTAGATATATTTATTTAAATATTACGTTTATGAATCGCATGACGCCTCGCGACATTTATGCGAAATTACTGGGCCGCTGTAATTCTCTATGGCATTGCCACCTGCTTTGACGATTTCTGTAAAAAAAGGAGAAATTATAAACGTTCGGTTTGAAGATAATTTTGAACGTTTTTATTGGACGAAGTTAAGGCTTTTTTTTAACATACTTTAGTGCAGTATTTTGATTATTAGAGGCTACTTATAAATATTAAAACACACTTATCTTATTCCTAGTTTTTCATATTTTGAATCTGGTCAGCACGAAACGATGGTAATCCTTTGAATTAAGCTACAACATACCCTTCTATACAGTTTGATCCCTCTACCATAATTTACTATTTCGTGATTTCAACTAAGTCTCTCTTGTCCACAGTCAGCTCGATCGGAAGGTGACTCATCAGACAACCAATCCTGCGAGAGTTCAGACGAAGGTGTTGGTCGGGACGCTCCAGTGCACCAACAGATTCAGCATCCTCTTCAGCATCAGCCACTTCAACAGCACATGACGCATCATTCTGTCAACCAGCCGCAGATGCCTCACAGCATGACGCACCAGCATCAAAGGAACTCACCCAGGCCGATTAAGACGGAGTTGAAGGTGAGTAAAAATGTTGGACGCATAAGTACTATCATAAACCGGTGACTAGGACTTAAGGACGTCATGTAACGTTAGTTTGATGGACCTACGATCGCAATATAGTCGTACGCAAGCAGATCATGGCTAGCATAGTTGGCGCGCTTCAGGCGAGGCATATATCCAGCGGTGGTACGCCTGGTTGAGTAGATGCAGAATAATGAACTGCCAGCTTTTGTTTTTTCATAAGTGTTTTGGTTTAATAATCGACTGAATTGATATGTCTCTCGTGGAATGTAAGACAAATGACTATCAAATTTTGAATAATATCTGGAGATATTAAGCTAGTTCCCAATATATAATTTACGCTTCTCGAGTTGGATGGTTCAAACTTGAAATGTAACGAGCTTGACCGGCAATTTCGCTAACACTCTGTTGCCACATAAATCAGTGAGTAAATTTGGACAAAGTACTTACCATATCTGAAACAAATAGCCTACAAATCATATCGTACAATAGATCCTTGTTCCTTAACTCCTGCCATCAAATATCCCAGTTCGTAAAGTTTATTACTCTCATTTTCCACTGAGCGACTTGTTATGGTGCGAGTCGTGGTCTCCTCAACGTATATTGTACCATGGTATGACTGTCCTGCAGAAGTGCTTTGTTTCTCGGGGCCTAAAAAGCGTTCCCTTCGCAGAAGGCAATTTTTTGTTAAGAATTGCTCAGTAGGCAATATTTTTTTTAGAATTGTTCTTACCTATTTTGAAAGCCACACTAAAAGTTTGGGGATAAAAGAAAAGTCAGACACGAAATGAAAAATAACTGGCATTTTGCACTTATGCCTTGAAGTGTTTGAATTAAAACCTTTGATTAAAGTAAAATAGAGGAAGATAGATGACAAGCAGCTGACACACGGATATCGTAGGTCCCCTTCGTTTGATTCAACATGGTCGCAATCTGTCTGATATGACTCGAGTTCTAATGAAATTAAATCACTACATAGTATAAAACAAAGTCGCTTCCCGCTGTCTGTCTGTCCCTGTGTATGCTTAGATCTTTTAAACTACGCAACGGATTTTGATGCGGTTTTTATAATATACTCCGCACGCCGAATGATGATCCCTATGACGTTTCAACTGACAGTTGTATTAGTTATGCGAAACAATTTCGATAAAATACTGTTTTTTCAGGCAAATGTCATGTCATTCAGCCAGGTCATTCAACATAATAAGCAATATTTATTTATTTTGAAAAAAAGACTACGCGCATTGATGGACATAAAACACTAGATAAAAAAGTAACAGCCTTATTATATTTTATTTTACTATACTTTAATTTTTATTCAAATTGCATTCACGGCAAATAAAATGATGGTTTTATTGGAAGAAGCTTGCGCTCAAGTGACAGCTGACGATTGGCGAAAAGTGGTCGAAAGAACGAAGAAAATTTGCTTACAAAACTGGGATCGAGATGTACAATACGACAATATCATTGACCAACCGTTAATAATAAACGTCACGGATAGCTGCAGTTCAGACTCAGATTTTGAAAATCCGACTGACCCTGTATCAGATTCAGATTGATATAAATAAAATACAAACTCTAAGCATTTGTTTTATATTTCCAACAAATTATCGATATTTTGTTTATCGATGTGTCCCTTCTTAGTCGATAACAGCTTGCCGACGTAACTTTTGCAGCACGTACCATGTACATTTGCATTGAGTTTTTTTCTATTATTTCCGAACATTACGTAATAATTTCTTAATATTCATTTTTATAATTTACAATTGTACACAATTATGATTTTTTCGTCTTTTTAATGGACCTCTAAAGGATTTGATGTGATAGGACGTCAGTACAATGTTAAGCGCTAACGAACTGTCATAGGGATCATCATTCAGCGTGCGGATTATAGATAGAGTGATTCAAGAGGAAGGTTTATATGATTGTATAATACATGCATAAAATAGTACAGAAACACTGATAATTTAAGACGTTCTAATGTGATGTCGTAAATAAACATATTTTTTGCGCTTACATTGCAAACGCTGACTGAACCCTACGAGATGGATCAAAATAATGTACTACAGTATTGTACACCTTAAAAAGTTCTACAAAAAAGTCCGCGATGTTATATGTCTATCTCTTAGGGATAACCCACAATAACCATTTTTTATCCTTTACTTTTTACGACAAATTATGGCTTATTTACGAAGCGATTTTAAGCAATATTCGCGATATAAGCAGTATTAATCCTTATCCAATTAAGTCCCTTAAATACATTTTGCATGTAATATAGATCAATATGGCCCTTTACAGCGTGTCATTTAAATGAATATTTTCGTAGATATTTCAGATTTAAAATGCAGGGACATAGACCCGTGCGAAGCCAGGGCGGGTCTTAAGTGAAAAGATAAATTCAGTCTGCTTGCGCGCCATCCACAGGCATTATTCTGCATCTTTTCCAGTTTCATTAATGTAAAGTTCCATAAATATAATATACTTATATGAGTTTGGTGAGTAAATGTATCTGTGGAAATACCAGATATATAATGAGTTTTCATTTAATCAAAGATTAAAATCAATATTTGGTTTACATTTGTGGTTCATGATACCGCATTTGACTCAAAACTTAACATTGACATGAAGTTTGAAAACAACTAACTCCTACACTACTCCCCTAGGTCCGAGATGACTTCGAGTCACTGAAATCTTCCCTACACCCACACCTGTCTTCGCTGGCTTCTCTAGCCCAAGGAGCTCCTCTGTCGACCAGCTCCAGCGTGTTCGCGCTGGCGGGTGGCGGGGCTGCGGGGGGCTTCCCGTACGCAACCCCAGCGTTCCTCGCTCCCGCACCGCCGCCGCCGGCGCAGCCCGCTGGCTCGGCCTCGTCCTCCTCGTCGGAAGGAAGCGCTGCGGGATGGAGCTTCGAAGAACAGTATAAGCAGGTTCGTCAGGTAAGATCCGACGTTCATAGAGTTTCATAGACAATCTTATTTTGGCCTGTCATCATGTCTAGGCCATTTTATTCAAAATGTTGCGCGGTCCCTTGTCATATCAGTCCTTTTACCTTAGTAATTTAATAGGACGCAGGCAATAATAATTCCATGTCATTATTCAACACAAAAGGAGACGTCGTAACTACATAAACGGTAAATATTTACAGCAACAACATAATCACGACAAATCGAAGCAACCCTCAACCCCGATCAATTATTCAATGTTGCCATATTAACCATGCGACTGTCCAATAAAAAAATAGTTTAATATCCGCTTAGTAGTCGGCATAACCCGTTTTTCTTTTGTTGCATAATTCATTCGCTGAATGAGGGATTGGAACCTTTGAGGGGTCAGTCTTACCCTCGTAGGATGAGGAGTGGACTAATCCCCTATCAGGCGTGTTATTTCGAGGGCTGTACTCAATAGACATGACTTAATCATTGTGTTTGTGTTGGGAACCTGTCTAGACTAGCATTTATATTGTATTGTGTCGTTATACATAATAATTGCAGGGTACAGGGTATAGATGCGACATGATAATAAAATTGCGTTTTTTATAACAACTTGTACATTGAACAAATTAAAACGTTTATCTACTTCCACTGCTTGTGGAATTATATGACTATAGAAACGAATAATATCGTACTATCATGGTATTCGTTGACCACAATTATAATACATTTTAAATCTTTTGAATTTATATTACGCCACTGACTTGAACGTTATTTTATCTCAAGTAAATCTGAAGAGTCCGGTTTATGGCAAAAAGTAATTTTCGCGGTTTCTTTTATACTTCTTTAATGTTGTATTGGAAAGCTTAACAAGCTGTTAATTTTTATTTTATCAAAGAAAGCTGGAGAATTAGCCATTTCAATACCTTATACCTCGTTAAGCGTGCACTTTCCAAAAGGCTGCATGAAAAGCAGTTCAGATCTACGTAACTCTACAATTTATGAAAAACGTGTAAATAATATACCACCACATACAAATTTGAGTAATTATTTGTTATTTTAAATAGTTTGCGATATTTGGGTTCAAAAGGTAATTGTGAATATTCACCAACAACATAAATCACGACGCGACGCGACGCGACGCGACGCGACGGGGCGACGCGGTTGTAATTCAATTCATATGTTTGGGTAGCTAGTTAAAACAGCTTATGATGTCCAGTTCGCTTTTGTGTGTTAACTGTCAAAAGGGCGTAATATAATCGAAGAATGCTTATATTTTGATTTATCAAAGATGCTCAATGTTAAGAAAACTATTCTCGATTCTAAGAAAAGTCGCATAATTCCTTGACACAAATTCAATTACCAATCGGAAGTATAGGCGAAGCTTTTCGCCAAAAGAATAGGCTTTGAGAAACATATGGCCTAGCATTGCCGCGCAAATTATCTCTTTCATCTCTGGGAGTCGATGAGCGACCCGGTTCAAAGGATAAGCAATTATTGATGGCTTGCGGTTATTAATACGAGGGTATGTGTGTCTGTGTGTATGTGGCAATTAATAGGCTTAACGATGTTGTCGAAATGTAGCCAGAATTTAATGATATACCTACACAAAACGTTTATAAATAGATATTGTTCTAGAAAAAAATGTACCTGTCGTTATACCCGAAAATAGGTAACATATTTTTTGTTACTTTAAATTATTTAAATATTTACAAATCTAACAGATCGCCTGTCTTACCGATTCCAACTTGGATTGTATCTTGAAATAAACATTCCAATTTATTGATTTACTAAATGCAGTTGAAATTGATATAAGAATTAAACTTATTTTTGTCTCTCTCTTGTCAACTTAGTACCTATCGTTAGGAAAGGAAGGTTTCTTAAATACTTTGCATCGCACTAAGGCTTATTATAAAATAAAAAACAGCGAAATATAAAACATGCATAAATTGAAGGCACGTCACATGCACATATAACTTCGTGATAACTTGCGAAAGCTTGTCTGTACATTTTTCACTCTCAAACGGTCGAACTGATTTGATTTTTTGGACGATAGATAACTTGTAGTCTGGCTTAACGCACGTGCTACTTTTTTCCATAACTTCCGACGTTATTGAGAATCGATGCATGAAGTAAAAAATATCATTGTTACTGCAACACTTTCTCGAATACTTAAGTCGTTTTAAACTGCCTTGTTAACATGAACTTAATTGTTATCTTTTGACTGTGAGCAACCAAAAGATGCCATAAGGTGTAGTCACGAGCTGCTTTGTACAATTTTATTTTAAATAAAATTACTGGCAACACAATTTGCGAGTGGCAATTTAAAAAAGCACAATGGCAATAAAATTACAAGTAACAAGTTTGATTCAAAGCAACTATGTAGAGGTGTGAATAAAATAATAGCGCTTCGTAGGTTAAAAGTGGATTTGTGTAATGGCTGATTTTTACAGCCATGTGGATTATTTTATAGTCCTGTGAATGTCATCAATATAATGCCGTAAATATCTTTTTGTGTTACTTTGTATGGCGAAATTTTAGTTTTAATTAATTTTTGTTTTCCTTTTTTTGTGTTCCGGATCTTTGTTGCAAATAATTATTTCTGAACTGATGTCATGCTTGTTTGGTACTTATCAATTCAAAAGCGATTTTTAATAAAACAAATTGGGGAAGTATTAAATGTTAGCTAAATAGTTTATTTTATTATCTAATATGCTTGTTGTACACGAAACAAATTTCTAAAAAAAATTTAAATATATTGTTAAAAGATGTAAGAAAATAGGCTTTCTTTACATTTTTTCAAAGGATATCCATTGCAATTGACACTAGTACATTTTGGATTAACTTAGTTGTATCAAGTTGTATATGGAACCAGGGCTAACTTATTTTACCTTTTCTCTATTTAAACGCGCATTTCTCAACGTCGAACTCCTTACTTTTACATTTACGACATTATTACGAATTTCATCAATGTCGATTGTACTTTATATTATTACAAAGATCAGTTTATAAATTTGTCTAATGTAATGAATGACATCACGTATTAGGTGCGCAGGCGACTCTGCGCACGCCTGCTGCATCTATCTTGTCTATGCGCCGCCGGCGGGGGTCCCTTGTTTATGGTAAACACGTTTCGTTTTATTACATTTTTCATTCAAATGTTATTATTTTGTAAATCGTTATTTGATAAGTAGATATTCATTAGTCTTGTGTGTAATAAATTTATTGTTTTTGATATGGATTAGGATCTGTGTTTTGTATTAAGTTGTTTAGCAAGTGACCGAGTATAGTTATTACTATGTTCGATTATTTGTATCGTTGTATTCATTTTTCACCGCATTTATTACATACATTTTATAAACAGACACGGCTATAAAATAAAGATACCTAGGTTCCGAGCTGATGTTTACAAATTTATCAAAACGGATTGAAACAAACTAGACATCATCCGTCGCCTACGTCGTAACCACACCCCGGCATAATCTCAAACAGCTTGTTTTAAATGTTTTTAAACGAACAACAACTATTAGATTCGCCGGGACCTTTTAAAGTGGCAGTAGGTTATGGGTGCGTTCAGTAAAAAATAAATGTGTTTTTTCGAACTGGCAACTAAATCGATTAGCCAAGTGAGCCATCGAGCTGGCATTCGAATTTCGAGTGCTTAAGATATTTATTCCGTCTAGACGGTTATCTGTGGATGCTTTCGATTGGGTTATCCAACGGAATGTTTTATACACTTGAAATTGTCGTTATTTCGAATTCGTATTTGGAATGTGTCTCTGGCGCTTACTAAAAGAGGATCTGCGTTTTTAGTTTTCGTCATGTTGACATCGTTAGTTTTTTTGCGTAAGTTCACGTTTGCGTTCAACATCGCTAAATTTATCGTCTATGTTTTAAAAGTTACTGAATGTCTTTGTAACTTTTCATCATCAAGACGTTTAGCTTAAATTATCCGACTGTTAGACGTAGATTCTAAGTATATTAGAGAGTTTTTTTGTTTTGTATATTACCTAAGCATTTGTCTGCCATCTCTTTGACTCCTTATTAAAAGTGACGATACAGATTTGTGTGTGACGATGGCGTGTTGTTTTAAAGTTGGCACACCGCATTAGTCTTATTAATTTATCATCCCTGTCAACAACCGTAGGTAGGTACCTCAAACCTTCCAAGCTATAATGAGGCAATTAGTTTAACTAATCAGCGCATCCAATTCCTAAACACAGCCGTATCAGTAATGCTTGTTTCTAATACACAAATAATAACTTTATTTTTACTTATATGCCTTTAAGACGTATTAGTAAAACTTCCTGTAGTAATTAAGGTGTCACACTCATTACAATTTTCTATTTAGATCTGGCTGTTATCGGATTTGGTTGGAATGTGCAATTAGCCTTAAAATTGGTCAGAGATTAGAGCTTACTCAGTTGTTCAATCGGGAGGTTATTGTTCACTCTCGATAAGGATGTCTTTGATTGTTTTGTTTACTGTTTTGATGGTTTCCACTTTTGTTTTCGTTAAATGGTTATAATTGTTATGTTTTCGGCATAAGTTTTCGGTGCCTCCAACTTTGGAGGTGTAGCTGTTCATATAATTTACGTTTCACACGGATTAATAAGTAAGCTATGAAAGTTGTGATCACAGCTAATCATTACAGCAAACTTTAACGCCTCAGTATGGAGGGTACGCACCCCCGCTGACTTTACTTTTCTTCTGACGTAAATACATAATGTGGTGCGAGGTAGGACTGAAAAGTATTTTAATTAAGTATAAGCTATTACAGTAGCGCGCGCTTTTATTACAAAATGGATCTATTTACAAAATCTTTTTATACAAATATAAAAAACATTCTTCTTGAGTGACAATACTAAAGAGGCATGTTTTTTATAATTTTTTAAAATTAAATATTTGAGTCTGATTGAATAATTTCAATCAGTTGCAAAATCAAGTCACAATCAAGTGTTACGAAAATTTAAAACTAAGCTGCACAAAATCGTTCACAGATATAGTGTTGCAGATGTCGGATGACAGTT
Source organism: Marasmarcha lunaedactyla (assembly GCA_923062675.1). Classification (NCBI taxonomy): domain Eukaryota; kingdom Metazoa; phylum Arthropoda; class Insecta; order Lepidoptera; family Pterophoridae; genus Marasmarcha; species Marasmarcha lunaedactyla. The sequence continues at coordinate 17,913,044 of OV281352.1, read as the reverse complement.
GACAGTGACAGGTCGGCCGACGGGTCACCCGACACGGTAATGCGCGCTAGAGTCGATACATATGGACGGGATATCGGATTAATTTGAATATTGTGGCCAGCTAGTAATTATAGAGAAGGATAGATCTTAGATCAATTAAGGTGAACCATCCAATTTAAAGCATTTATGATTGATATCAGTAATTCTGAGTTATTTACTTTCATTAGGAATCACTGGCTCTGGTAGCACATCTACAGTAGTTTCGAAGTCAGGGGTATTTTCTCACTGTGACCTCTGTATGTAAACATGAGATTTATGTTTAAATTGTCATAAGCCTTAAACTGTGTACTGTGTTTTGTATATTATTTGGTAAAAAATAAATTATTATTATTATTATTGTACGTTTCACATCAGATATTATAGCATTTTAGGTAGAGTACTCCTGCTGATTAGTGAGCTTGTTAATATTCCAGCCAGGTAACTTGTATTATTAACAAGTTTACTAATGCAAGTTACCCTGGCTGGAACTTATTTTGGACAACGTTAAGATCCAACGCTGTAATTCTGCCAGCCTTTTGGCCACTTTTCTTTTCTATATTTAATTATATTTCTCTCCTTGTTTTTTCTTTTTCCTATAAACAATAACGGCCGAGTGGCCTAGTGGGTGGTAGCCGTCCTCCTAGTCCCAAGTTCGAGAGCTGTCCTTTGTGTGATGCATTCATTTGTGTGATGAACACAGATGTTCGTTCTCGGGTCATTGTTATTTATATTTAGATATGTATGGTTTGTTCTGGGTTCCCCCCAGTTCACTGAAGGGTCATCTACAACACGAGCTCTGCTTTCTTTGGGGCCATAAAGTTGGTGAGGTTGTCTGGGGATTTTTGATACTTTAGGCATACACAATACCACCAAACTTAAGCAGTATAAACATGACATTCTATATCCATGATTGGTTGTAGTTTTAATATCTTCTTGTTTTCAACATTTGACAATTACCTGCGGAACAGGTAACGACTTCTTAAAAAAGAGATAGTTGGTTTCTAATTCTAAATTTTTATTTCATACGTTTTGTATGCGAAAATGATAATCATTATAGTTTAGAAGTTACTAAGAAATAGCCAAAGTCCCGAGGTTAGACTTGTTTTACTGAATATTCAAAAATAGTTCATGAGTTTTATTACGGACAATAGTTATAAAGAAAGGAATTCGACCTCTTAAAGAAACAAGAAGATTGAGTAAATAATAAATAGTCCCTACTTCAAAGAAATCTGTAGGTCATTTCTGTGTTTTGATTAATATTTTACAACCTAGATTCAGAACCCAATCCATTAACTTTCAGTGATATTATTCACAATAAATCATTCTAATACATTTTGAAAAACGTTTCAAAGAATTCAATATTGGACCGAAGTTATTTTAAAATTGTGATCTTTTGAACGCGGCTTTTCCATCGTGAAATTATTATTAATATAACTTACTACTATATAGGGAATTGTTTAAAGTTTACAGCCGATGTGTGACCCTCCTCGTTTTTGGTAAGTCAGTAAACAATTGCATCAAAAAAGTATTGTAAAAGCAATATTTCCGTAGGCAATGGTTGGTTCCCAATAATAATTAATCAATAATTTGGATATCTTTTAAGGTTAGAAGAAGATTCGCCACATGTGTCCTGGAACCACGTCGAGGTTTAGGGGAAGTGTCGGGCGTTGATGAGTGAATAATAAAACTTTGATTTCTATTTATATAGACTTTAAGCTCAAAGTGCAATCAATTGACTTGTTTGGTATACATACTATCAGTATCGTCACTAAAGAGGCATATTTTTTTTAATATTACTAAGCTTATTATTAAGATTTGCTATTTAGGTTTGTGTTGGATCCATTGATATATTTTAAATAAAACATTAATTGCTGATTAAGTTTGATTATGCATTATATATAGGTGATCAAATACCAAGTTTTACAATAAAACATTGAAGAATATGACTTAATTCAAGTAAATAAAAATCATACGAGATTCTTATTTTAATCATTATAATAATAATAAATCCCCAGACAAACACCAACTGGATGGCCCCAAAGTAAGCAGAGCTTGTGCTATGGATGACCATACAGCGAACCGGGTAAACATACATATATGAATATCAACAGCCATAACCCGAAAACTAACATTTATGGTCTTCACAGAAATGAATGCACTCGAACCTGGGACCTCCGGCATATTAGGCAGGGCTCCTAACCACTACGCTACTCGTTCGTCATTCATCATCATGAAAACATATAGAGACTACTTGCATTTGGGTTGGTTTTATCTTGTTATTTCCAAAAACTCTCGACTTTTTTATCAACGGGGTGCCTCATTTTAGTACACAAGAACTTCTACAATTACTACTGAAAAAATTACAAATGCGACATGCACGCGGAGACGTTTCATAGAAATTACTGATTAATTTGACATTAACCTTAGCCGTAGTCGAAATGAGTGTGCTTCTGAATATTTTTAAAACAATAACATGATGTCAGTGGCGATTCGAATCATGCAATATTTCTAATAGAGAACCCGTTAATTTTTAATGTTAATTTTACTCTCACTTTCTTCAAGATGCAACGCGAATCCTCGAAACATTACTTACGAAACAATACACATAAAATTAGTCCACAAAAAAAAAATGCTTTTGATTATATCTGACATGATGATCGCCATTTGATACCATCATTTTAGCAGATGTAACCATTGACACACGTCCTCACAAAAACTTTATACATAGATAAAGGAGGGCTAAGTGAGGCTCAGGGCATCTTCGGAGGGGAACCACCGAAAATAGCCGCCGCACGGGCCTTAGTGAGCATCTGCCGAGTAAATGTAGAAGCGATGTAGTAGCAAGGACGATTATGTTTATAACGGGTTATTTGTTGATACTTGGTAGGTGATGTCTTAGGTAAACGTAGTGAAGACTTAGGTATTTCGGTACGCTTTTGGTGGGGACATGAGTGTGCAATATGTTCTCTGACCGAAGACTTTTTCAGTTGCGAGGATGTGAAGTTTAACGATTTAAACTGGAATTTAATACCTTTCATACTGCAAAATTTAAAGAAATCGTTCTATATGTTTAAATTCGCTTAAACTAATAACTCGCAGAATCCAAGTTATAAGTTGCTATAGCAGTTTTCCTCTTCAAAAAATTTACTAAAAGGATCACCAAAGTCATTCATAATAAGGGCAAGATTCAAATATTTATAAAATTACAACTTCCTCTACCGAATCCCCTAAAATGAAATCAACATTTGGTTAGCAGTTTTTGCTCCAAACATTCCTATAAAATGTTTATCACCCTGCGCGAACACATGTGGCACCAGCCCTCTTCATCGGAGATTATTCTAAAATCTCCAGATTGCCACCCTGCAGGCAAAAAATAAATAAATCCATGCACAAAAAATCTACGGAATCCTTGAGTTATCCCCTTGAAATACGGCTACAGATATCGTAAGATGAAAAATTTATAATCGTGATAAGTTTTCAGTTGCAATAGAAAGAGACGGCACGATTTCAAGTAGTTTTGTCGCACGATGCGCTTCAGTGAGCATGCATTATATTAATCGATTTTCAGTTGTTTGTGAATAGAAAGAGATGGAGGTTTTCTATTTCTATTGCGATGTTTGTGTGTTAATTTGATTACTTGTAATATAGATGTCCATGTATGTGTGTATAATAAATAAATAAATGTTTCTAACAATCACACCACATTATTTAGCCCAAATTAAGTATCATTAAAGAACTTGTGTTATGGATACTAGATAACGGATAAATAAACTTAAGAAATATATATACACATAAAGATATTTTTTTATATATATAAATATTAGAAATAAACGTAAATACACATCCATGACTAGAAAGCAAATATAATATAACATCTGCCTCTACCAGGATTCGAACCCGGGACCTCTGGCATGGAAGGCAAGGGACTTACCTCCACACCAAACAGGCCGTCAATAATGACGAATCGTGTAGTTTTGTTTGTGTGAATGCGTGGCGGCGCGGCGGTGGCGGCAGGGGTGTCAGCGCTGGCGCACACAACCCGTAGGTTATCATTTCCTGTTCTGAATTTAAATTTACTACACTTTTTGCGCTGGGGCGTTACAACCTTGTGTAATGTGTCATTTTATGAAACTGTGTTTTATTTTATTATTTTTAAATTAATCGATGTGTTTAGGACTATGTTGGTTTTCTAGCTCATTTTTATTTACCAAGTGATACGTTTTAGAAAGTATTATATGTTTCGTATATTACTCGAAAAAAAAAGCTAAACAGTGAATTTGTCATGTATCAGGAAAGCCAGTGGAAATTTATGTGAGCAAGTCCTTTGAGAGTTCTCAGAATTACTCTACAGATTGAGGTTAGATTGAATTTAATCCTAAATTTCCCACATACAGCTGATTACACGTCTTAAGAAAGTAGACCGCTCCGCTCGATAAAATATCACAACAATTTTACTGTTTTATATGTGTATGTAATTGTTTATTAGGTCGGCCACGCTCGCCGGCACGGCACAGGCGTCGCGCCGGCGGCTTTGTCGGCCGAAGCCGCAATGCCTTTATTGCTCCCCGATTCGACGCACGCGCACTACGGGTTTATATTCGCGATAATAAATGTAATAAAATGTAATGTTGATGTTTATTTAGCTATGGAAGTTGTTTTTATTTGGCGGATTTATTCGATTATAGATTTTATTCGAACGGGCGTAGGTTGAAGGTGGTCTGTGAGGAAATTTAATTTTGATTTGTTTTAAATGTGAGTTAAGTAGTAAAAAGGTTTGCAAAAACAGCGGTAATGATGATGTTTGTCAATCAGTCAATACTGATTGAACAAACTGTTGTTTCAGCATTATTTGTACTTGATTTTTAAAACATTTGCCAGGATTACACTGAAGTTAAACGGAGCTAAGAAACAATTGGTCGGATTATAAAATAATATAAAGTTTAAATTGCTTTGATGCAAACTTCCCTATTTTCATTTGTCACGAATTAAAAACAAACGCATAACCAAGTAAAAATTAAATATAGAGTTTTAGCTATCCACTTACCACGTTAATTATAATTAGTTGCATGGTATTGGTAATTTTACTTGTTACAGTATGTGTAGGTACTTAAGTACAAAAACAAACTAATGAAACAATCTCCTTCATCTCAAACCGTTCCGTAGAATCCTAACAACGCAAGTAGGTGCCTACTTGTCAAAACATGGAAGAAACCTTTGATCATCCCCGATTACATCTATTCGAGGAAATCACCTAATGAGTTATACGGCACAAACAAACTAACAAGTAGTTTTGGTAAACACGGAAGTAGTATTTACCATTTCCCGAAAATATCCTGAAAAAAGATGAAATTCTGGAAATTTGTGTAAAATTTTTTTATGTAATCGTAAATTGAAATAAGAAATGAGATGCCTCGAAGGCACTCTTCATTAATTAAATTTCGTTAATATACATAGTTATTCATTTCTTTGGCGTGCACGGGGCAATAAATTTATTTCATGGTGAAGAATTTGCGATAAAACCATTTATGCCAAATTTCTAACGGAATCAGACGGATTTCATCACTCAAAACAAACCTGAAATATTCCAAAACTTTTTGTTCTATCTAAATCACACCAGAAAATAGTAAAATATTCCCCATCCATCAAACCATACATAACCTAAGAAATGCTCTAGCGCACAGCTCACAACGATAGTCTAACCTCGCACCTCCATTCCAAGCTATACTATGCTATAAAGCGCCTGTCGACCGTACGTCCGGCTGGTTTGTTTAGACAGCGGCAATCACAAAGCCTCGGCTGCAACGTTTCTGTTTTACGAGCTTCCCAACTGTACACTTTGTATCAGTATCCATTGTTTTATCAATTTCTATAATTTATCTGTGCCCTGAGAACGAAACGCGTCAGTCGACACATAAACCATTGTGATCCGGGATTCTGAGAAGTAAACTATTCGGGATTAATTCTGCTTTGTTCGTCTTTTGTTCAAGAATTTTTTGATATTTTAGCTTGTACTTGAGTTATTAGTAGTTGATATAGGCTTTTTTTGATAAACCTTTGCAAGTCAAACGCCCTTTAATAGTTCCTTAAGCTTCTTAAAGGATTGCTTGCCAGATAGCCTTTTTCATTTATTTTCAAATATACGATAAAGTAGAAAACTCCGGCTATTAAAGGTACGTGAAAAAAATTTATTCTAAAAAAATAAATTCTGTCTTATATTTCCCGTTGTAATTACAGTATGTTTGATATGAATTAGCTTTTCAACGTTTTTAAAAGTCATAAGGTGTATTGCACGATTTTTTCATGATTCTGTTGTAAAAGAGACGGACAAATTAAATCGAGGACTTAACAACCCTTAATTTATAAATGTTTAAACTAGATGCCGCCGCTGATAGATTCCTACAAAGCGTAGGACAAACCTCATAAAAACTGACTAATACAAACCATTACTTTTACTGTAAAACTGTATTTATTACTCCAACTGTCATAAAACCACTGATCAACATTACATTTATTAGTCATTGTTTTTCCTTGAATTTCAATCAATCAATTTTGATTAGAATGGCGCAGTGTAAAGCTTTAGCACGCCACCTTGCGGAGGGCGTGGTGTAATAATGAGCCCGGTCCATTATGAGTTTACTAGCAGTTTATAGGTGTTTTACAGACCATTTTAATTATAGTAAAACGTGCATAATGCACTCCATAAATGATTGCCGAGTATATCTCTATGTGGCCTAATTACCTAAAGGACTTATGCTTTTTTTATTGAATTCGTTGCATATTAGTATTTACGAAATTATAGCTTTTAGGTGAAGTTATGGGCTAATTGTTTTTGTTGGCTCTGGGTGATTGCAAATGATTAAGATCATTAAGGATCTTAAGGCCCAGTGGTGTTCTGGTAGTGTACGGGTTTAATGCGAACCATGCGGCTAAGACTTTAAGACAAATGCACCAGGTTCGATTCTTATAATATTATCGTGCTATTGTGTATTAAGTCTCTTTTCAGTCGATATGTAAATAACGTAAAACAATGAACATTTATATTCGTTCTCACTTAACTAGTCCTGGACATTTTTAAACCTTGTACATTAAAATGACAAAACTAGCACTTTTAAATATACAAGTCCTATAAACGTATCATACAATAATAGCTCAATATAAAATTAACAAATAAATCAATCTTGGAATCTAAAACGCTCGTGAAGGATAATTAAGTTCGGATAATAACATTTGCTATAATTATCTGTAAGGGTGTCTATTTTCTATTGGGAGATAATTAAAATCAGTCGTCGATAAATCTTCTTCCCCGTGCGAAATACGACGAGTGTTACATGAATAGACCCCTGGTAATTTCGAATGATGCAGAATCGCCACCTATATTGATTGGTCAGGGGCCGGGATCTCCAACTTTAAATATTTGATGACGAATCAATAGGGTAGGATGTGTTTAATGATCACACGGTACAAATAACGTCAGGCCCTTAAATGTGTGTGCGTGATCTGCCTAAATGACATCTTATAGACACAATAAGTATTCTAAAGAGCGGTTAACTTGCAATTTTGGTTGTACATTTTAATTTTCAAGCTTATGTTAGCTTCATGTTGAAGCCTGGATAGGTTCTCATTAAATTATTTAGGTGTTTGTTGATTGTTTTGTTGTTTACTGTTATTATTTATTTTTATATTGTTTGTTTCTGTGATTAGTTTAATTTATTTCTATAGACTTTATCCCTAGAGGCGAAATACCAAATTTGATATTAGACAAGTGGCATTCGACGGTACAATTGAAAAGTGAATAGAATAGCAAACCTTTGGCTAAACGTCGCTCGTACGCTTGTCAGTATCATAATTAAGGCTGACATCTATAAAGACCTATAAAGAAACGCCTAGATATGGCCTAGACTTTACCCAGTTTACCATTTAGGGTCACACAAAAGGCGACTTTGATGTCTACTGCATAGTGATGAAAACAGTATTTGTTAAATTTTGGCAAGATTGGTGTTACATGTTTCCAGAATATGTATTCTAAATAGCAAAGCACAAAGTCGCATTTCATTTGACCCTTGATCTGAGATAAGTCTGCCATTAGCCTAAGTACGCTTAATAGATTTCTGTCTTAGAATTCTATTCAGTTTTCAATTGATTGTCGAATGCTACTCGTCTAGGGGTGCTGAATGGATGTAGAATTGGAATATTCAACATCATGCGCCCTGTAAAAAGTACTCTATATAACGAATTTAAAAGTAGATAATTAAGCTCCATTTAAACAAATGAAAATTACCTATTATCTAATCGTGTTCAAAGCTTTATTTTTGTTTTGACTCATTATTCATATATTCCTCAGGTATCATTTATTTCTATATATTCATTACCCACTACCATCAGCGCTTTATTGTAGGTACTACTGCCGAAAAGTTACCTTCCGATAACTTAGAAATGTCTATAGATAACGATATCGACAAGTCGATTGAGAGACGAATAACGCATGTTTTTTAGAATAAGCTTTTGTAATACTTTATGACGTAGAAGATTCATAATGAAAAATATATTTGAAATGTTCAAATATGGTTTGTAATGACCACGATTCCGAACAATTTTCCCAATAGCGAAAGATTTAAAAAAAAATTGGCTACTCATACGTATCCTATTACCGGGTATGTATTTTCATTGTACTAAAATTTACTTCAGTGTCGAGTGCCTTCAACAGCCATGTAAAGACCCTCTATTTGAAGCGTCCAAATAAAATGCCCAATATATTTGAAGGACTTTTATAACCTGAACCTTATTTCTATATAAGTATAATCATAGAAAACAGGACTGATCGCTAGAAAACCACCAGCTATTCTACTACGTTTTATAGCTTTTAATTACTTGACAGCTATAAGCGAATATTTCTTCATATATATTTCATGATCTCTGATAAATATCCTAAGTAAGCCCTATGTGTGTGTACAATCAGTTCCTACATTCTTTCACACAAGGGCCCGCACGTACATGTGACATGAATCGTCTATACTTTTGTGAGACAACGAACACTAAAATCTTTACAGTATCTAATTGTTACGATAAAAGAATTCAACGATTCTTTATTGATGTGAAAAAATTTAACTATCTTTATGCTTAGCCATTTTTATCCTCTCTTTACCTGAATAACTTTTAAATCTAAATACCCAACGAATCTTTATCTCGGACAGTATAATTTTATTTACTCACATACGGTCAGCAGCCATCGCAGCCATTGTTTCATTCTGCAGACATATTTCCAAGAACCCATCCCAATAATATCTATTATTCACTTCCTCTCAGATAATAAAATAAGCATCCATTGTTTGTACTGTTTCCCAATATTTTTAATAATTACAGAGATCCTTTTCGCCAGATTCTATTGTATAGTTTTGAACGTAGTAAGTCTTGGACTAATAAACTTTTGTCGGTAAAATTTCTTCAATTAGACTAAATTGTTATTTCTACCTGGGTAGAGATATCAATTAGAAGAAGATAAACATCTTTGGTACAGTAATTTTAGCGTTCTGTCGTTGTAATATATGTATTATGTACTTACAGCAGAACTCACAAGACCTAGCAGTAGGTTCTGGACTCTTTGTTTAACTACACACACTACATCAGTTTACAGAATCGGCCAAAACGGAATTCAAGGTCATATTCAAAATATTCTATTTTACATTGGTAAAAATATTTACACTTGAGAGTCTTCTTTTTCTTCATCTCCATCCAGATTGCATTAATACAATTTTACTTTGGCTTTTAAAAGGTTTTATGGGTAGACTGAGAGGAAAAAAATAACCTCTTGGCACAGTTTGAAAAAAACCATTCATATATAGTATTTCTAAATTCATATAAAATCAATTTTAGGTAGATATAGCTGTTCTTTATAGTTGAACTCGCTGTAAACTCTTATGTTTTTTACCACAACGACCGACGATATTGATTGATTGATTGATTTCAAAACTTTAAATGTCATGCCATCGTATTCATGTCCTTACTGTTTTATTAGAACATCAAGTTTATCTTTACCGTTACAAGTTCCAAAAAGTAAGAATGAGGGTTGCGATGACGTCATCGTTGAAGTCTTTACCTCGGCCTAAAATAAGCCGTGTGGGATTCCCGCTCGAACAAAAGATATCTATTCGACTTTTGATTAATTTCTACAAAAAATCCCGAGTGAATTTTGTCATGGCTGCTTTTCTGCGAAACCGCAATAGTTTTTGTTCAAAGATTGTGACAATTGTTGATAATGTGTGGAATTAAATTAATTTTCAAGCCAGTTAACCCATTTCGCAACCACAAAAGAAATGTCAAAAGTCTAATCATTTCAACCCTTAAAGACCTGTCACAACAGAACACATGCCGAAATCCACCCGTATGGTATCGACCCGTATGCGATTTACCCAATTCACCCCATTTATGAAGATATCAATAACAAGATAAATTCTCCCCATATGATTGCCATACAATTGCCAAATTGATTATTTGTGAAAAACGAAATAATTTTCTGGCAAAATGTATAATTTATTGTCGCGGCCCCTCGTAGGTTGATTAAGTAATCGGAGGGCGCGTGGGATTCGGTCAGTCGGTCGTTTTGTGCAAACTGTTGCTGGTCATGCCAAATTAATTATAATAGGTATTTCTGAAATTAAACACAACCAAGAAAACTTTTTAAGATTACCACAGGAACTTTTCTTTGCTTGAAAATTGTATCTATTTACGTAGCTTGAAAGTCGATTGAATGTAAAATTATGCCGATCTTGCTGATCTGACTGAAGTATGCTAACACGCAGCCATTTCAAATTACAACATTCTAAAAATAACACGTGCACAAAAACTTTATCTGTTTTTCTCGACAAACAAAATATAACCTATTGTTTGACCATAGAGTTGCAAATTGCTCAATTCTTTTGAGAGAGATGTGCCGTTATGTTATTGAGCGGTAGTTTTTAAATTTCGAAGCGATATCGTCCGGCGACAACCCCTGCGCGCAATCTGATGGGGTGGAGCGGCGCTTCTATAACCTGTTCTGTCTCTTTCTCTCTCATCGGATTAAAGTATCTCCGTCTCACCTATTATTGTCATTTAAGATTCGAACATTGCATTTTGTTTCCAATTTTCAATTTAGTTTATATCGGATGTTGGCGGGAGTAAGACGTTTGGCCGCACGCCATTGCTCAGTGTCCACGTGTTGCGTCCGCAAACGAAAAACTTTTTGTAATTAATAGTTTTGAGGTGGAAATAAATTGAAGTTTGAGTGTTTAGAATTTGCAATATTATTAAATGGAATTCATGGAGTTCTTTCACAATCTTATGGAGGAGCAGAGACATGCCTCTCATAATGACAATTCGAAGATGCCGAACTTTTTTGAAGTTGACAAAAAGAAGGTAGGCAATTAGTTTATAATTACTGATTTGACTATATAATGATAATTACAATATTTTGATAAATTGATTTGATTTGATAGAGAGAGATAAAACGCGTTTAGAATACAATGTTTTTGTTTTGGTGACTATAATTATTACGGTACGTACGAAGGAATTGAATACGGATCAACGATATTATTTTTGACTGCAGCTTTGCGGTTTCTTGTAACTAATTAGCAATGTTATTTCTTTATAGTGTAAAAGTTCCTTTTTATTATTATACAGATAAAAACATAAATTTCAACTATAAAGGTATTTACGAAAATGATAAAAAATACTATAAGATATATAAACAGTCCACCTACATTTACTCTGCCAACAAAGTTATTGCTCTGTCGGATGAAAGTTCGTACCCGTGACCTCCACGACGGGCCTGGTCCCTAATAAAGGGGAACTTACAAATCATTATAAAACTTAGTAATAAAATGGAAGAAAACCTTAAAAGATATATGAATATTAAATCTCCGAATAAAAAAACCTGCGGAACGGTTAAAAGGAATTTTTTATGTGCCAGTTAATTATAGTTTTAATAAAAGCGATACGAAATTAATATCGAGAAGCGGACATATTAAAAATGGATAACGAAATAAATTAGATTTATTTATGGACCTTGTTAATAGGTGTTTAATCTTGTGTCATTGCGCATATTGTCTCTTGTGTTGTTTTTTATTCTTACTTTGTATATAACTTCTCAAAAAAATTTCTGCGCCTTGTAAAAAAAAAGGCTATTTCTTTTAAGTTTGGTTAAAAGTCGAACAATTTTCATTGTTCTTTGCTGAACTCAAAAACTTGTTATCATATTTAAATAAAATAATTTATTAATTTTTCAAACGTATGGCATTAGCAAATATGTAAATACGCTTACAAAAAGGAAAGGACTTAAAAAGAAATAAGCCTAAAAAATGCTGAAGTTTGTTACTTGTTTCGAAAGAAACTTAAAAAAAAAACCGGAGATATTTTTTCTGTGTCGCTGGGCGTGTTACATACATTTCAACAAGTGGTAACTGGTGATGGCAAAAAATGCTTGAGAGTTTCACGGAGGCCTCAGTAAATTGAAATTACAATAATATTTACTTTAATACAGTTGTAGTTACTGCAATAGTTTTTTAATGAGTTTGGATTTCAATTAGTAACTATTTTAGATTGCAGTTTAGATTTATTCTTGGTTCACTACGGTGCTAGGTTTCTGTCTGGTTATATACTAAGCTATGGCCTAGATAAGCGTTGCTTGCTTTTTTAGGCTCCATTAATTTGTGGGATCTATATATCTAATAGCGATCCAACACAGCAATTTCGTTAGCCTTTCGGCCAATTTGCCCTTTGTTAATAAATTATTCTATATTTAGTTCTAATCTTTATTTCCTTATTTCTTATTTTTTTATATCCTTTATACATGATATTAACTTAATATATAAAAATATCTAAAGCTTTAAATATAAAAATATTCTATATAAATATATAGGTATAGTAGACCACCAAATGTTACCATATTTCTGCAATAAATTGATTTTGATTTTGATATAGGATATTTTTATATATAAGTACGGCTACAAAATCATTTTTGCAGCCGTACTTTTGCATACAATTTTTTTTTAAATAGTTTGATTACTAATCCTTGTCCATTATTAACACATACCTAGATAATATTTGTATCTTACATTTAATCCTTACTGAAATTAATAAAATGGCTGGATAATCTCTTTTGTCGTTGTCGTAATCTAATTTTGATCAAGTTAAGTTTACCACTATAAAAAAGTAGTTTTTAATAATATTAACCGTAAAATTTTATAGGATCCGCCTCTGGTAGCATCCTTTTTTGGGATCACCTTTTAATATATTTTATTTTGATATCATTGTGATCCGATTAGAAACTCATTTTATCCGAATTGATTTATGTTTATTTTTTATGTGTTCAAGTTTATAGTGTTGTCTTCAATCGATTAAAATACCTAAGTTTATGATTGAATTGATTCATTCTATGTTTTATTTAGATATAGGTATTTAAAAGCTTATGTTGATACTGAAATTCGAAGAGGTAAATCTAGATAGAAATGTTTTGCGAAAATGTTACAAATAGAAAACTTTGTTACGATATTATGTTAGTATAAAACGTGTAAAATGTACAAACAACATTTTGTACATTTTACACGTTTCCATTACATATATTATTTGAACGTAACCAAATAACAAATATTGTTTGAAACGTTAGCAAGTTAATAGTCACAAGATAGATATCTGTTGAAAGCCAAGAAAGGATGTTCCTTTTCATTAAAACGTTGCAAAACATCAGAAAACAGTACCGTCCCATATTTGCCGATCCAGCAAAGAAATTAGCATGTCTGCGCGCAGGGCCTACACCAACAGCTAGTGGTGTGGGTAGGTGCGTACCTACACGCCGCGAACATATCCTCGTTGGGGGTGTGCGGAGTGCACACATTGCCGATTAGTGCATCGACCTCTCGTTACACCTGCGAGTGATGGAGGACATCGGTTCTGCTTTGCGCTTGGGAATCGTTCTTGAAGTTTCTCGTTCTAGTTTCTCTCTTCTTAATAACAGATGCAGATAAGAATAATTTTTTATAGACATAAAGAGACTGTAAAAGTTTCTTGCCAGTTCTACTGCACATAAGTTTTTCCGGTGGTACATTCATGTTTTATTTGACGTCAATAAGAACAAGTAATTGTCAATGTTGAGAAATAATATTTGAATTTTGAATTTGAATTTGCCAGTTTTTCTCCACGAAGGTTTCTCTGAACTGGTGGTAGATTCATGTTTTATTTGACGTCAATAAGGACAAGTAATTGTCAATGTTTTCGTTGTCAATTCGAATTATATTATTTTAATGTTATCTTAAAATTGATAACCTTCGAGTTGTTTCATCATCAAGAACATTCGTGCAAAAAGTCGTATTCAAATGTAGACTAACAACATTAAAGAAAAGTGATTACTTTGTATTGTATATTCATGGATTGATTAATTATTTAAGTACATTAAACACAAACGTGTTAATGTATAAGAATCAACTTGCATACAGTTTCGTAATATACTTCAACCAACTTAAGCCAGATTCAAACTTATGTACTCAGCAGTTTGATAGTTGAAAACTAACATAAATAAAGATTAAATATCCTGCTTACGACGTTCGCACATTAAATCCTAAATTCGCGCAAAATTGAAGTCTGACTTAGGTCTTTCTACAACCGACCCTAAGTGACTAAAATTTAAAATATTTTCTTTATCATAAGTACATTTTACATTTTGTTTACAGACAGGTGTTTACAAATTTACAATATGAAATAAAAAACAAACAATGCCTAAATCACTCTGTACGTAGTGCTGCCTATTATTACAATTGTTTAGGATTGCCGCGTTGGACCTCTAACAACAAAAATCATTTAACTTGACGAAAGTCATGTTTTACATTAAGTAGGTATGAACTATAATTTGAACCAAATCTTGAGGCCCAAGTGAAACGAACCTGCCCATTACCAATGTATCAGTGCATGTGTGCGTTCATTTTAAAGTACGAATGCAATTCTTGCATGTATTCTTGTTTGTACGTGTGCTTGACTGTGCGCTTGTGTGTCTGCACGTGCTGAGTCATTCCTCTTCTTTATTGGCGTAATGTGAGCACTTTCTTAGGGATTAAGTGTAGTTTATTTTGAATAATTATTCTTATTACGCTATTTTGCATATGTTAAATATTCTTTTCAGTTAAAAGTTCTGATGTTTCTTGCTTTGTCCGAGGAGAAGTCACCAGAATAACTTCGAAAGTTCTGTAAAATGATAAAAATTTAAATAGACTATTTTTAAAAGATGATCTGTTTTAACAATCTGAAGAACGGGGACATGATGTCACAGAGGGATACACAGGCCAGTGCAGCGCAGGCTTCAAACTTATAACACCCTCGTCTTTGTTATAGTCGGGGGTTTAAAAATGTCAATTTAGCGGTCTAAATGATTCTAAAAGACGAACTAAATTGATTCTCTCTAATCCTTCGAAGTAGTTTGCGGTACGAGTTGATATCGAAGCGAGAATTACTGGATGTGAACAGAATTGAAGCCTTTTGGATTTAAAGATGTTTACATTGTTAACTGAATAGAAGGAGACAAACAATTTTTCTTTTATAGAATGTTTCACTTTAATTATCGACTAGAGTCCTAGCCGTTTTAATATTTAGCCCATACTGAATTAAGTTGGAAATTTATTCGTCTGCCGTAGGTGCAATAACTTCACCCCAGCACGGCAAGTCCGATTTTATGAAATAATTATTTTTAACCTTATCAATAATATTTAATCAATAATTAAAAGAAAGAAATCTGCTCAAATAACTCACAACTTATCACATAGAGCCGCAAATTGCCACCTTCTGTTAACATATACATTTCCAGTCGATTGCATCCCCCACTGGGTCACCCCCGCACCTCGCACCCCTGATATATCAGGATTATGGACCCCAAAATGTTCATGTAATTGATCAAAGGAGGGTAATCGTATTGAATGCTTATACTAGTAGATTAATATACTTTTGTAACTAGAAGCGCCCTGCGTTTCTTCAGTTCGGTTTCTTCATAGCTTGTATGTTAAATAACAACTATACGCCGTCTGCAACAAGTCTCACAGTCAAGCTAAATTAGAAATAAAAAATCATCTTACATTACCTGCACATTATGAAATATAATTATTTTATATGCCTTATTCGCTTCAAGCAGAAACTATTACAACTAACTAAACAAGTTTATATTTTATTCATGAACCACATCATTGACTTTTTTTTACCCTACAGCATTATTTTCCCGAAAAATTTTAATTTTTTTTCCTCATTATAAATAATTAAATAAGAACTTTACAAAAAATGTTATTATCTCAATAAAATTTTGACGTGGTTAATTTGTAGCAGAATATTCATATAGAAACCTATTCATCTCTTTCATTGTGTGGCGTATCGTGTCACTTCCAGAAAATCCATATTTTACATGTTTGTGTTAGGCGGTCAGTTTCCGGTTTGTTTTTGTCAATTAAGTGACTATCTGACCGGAATTAATACCATCCTAGTTTATTTGGCAACTCGTCGACTTTGAATATGAACACGTTATGTGGTATGGACCCTTCAATATGTACGTAACTATATTTATGAAGCTAGTCGTACGACTAGCTTCTGTCATAGCTGGACTCGGCGACACCTAGGTGCTAGAACTTAGGCGAAAATTATACCTACTAAAATTTGTAGTATAATTTTCGCTTTAGCTGCCGAGCTAACTAAAATTTTTTGTCACTCTTTCTATTTACATATAAATGTAGGTATACATTAACATCTGTTCAAAAGTCAATCAAAATGAAAAGGCAATAAAATACATACTTTATATCCAAAATAGATTCTGAACTATTCAAATTGAATTGAATTATCGCGGAAGCACATCAACAGCACATATTGAAACTATCACATATAGAATTTCTCTAAAATGCTTTGCGCAAAACTCGCATACCTCATTGTATGTAGATATTACCACAGCTTCCATGAAAATAACTGTTTGTCAACCAAGCAAAGATACGTGGACCACGCAAGCAGTAGACAGATTTGTGTCATAATTAATAAGATAGTTTCGCACTATGTTTTTTAGCTAACTACGTATCTCTTGTTTGCTTTCGTACTAGTTTAGGGCTTATGTGTGGGTTAAAGCAACGCTGCCTTGTATAATAAAGCCTTGAGTTTTAATTTCTGGTATTGATGATGGTTGATGATGAAATGTTAAAAAACGTAGATGTTTACTGTGTGAATAAAACCACTTTATGTAACTTTAGCGCTGAAGGTTTGTTTGAGGATGATATTATTTGACTAACGCAAAATATGACATAAAACAATGAAAAACAATATTCATATTTAATAGTTGAAACTTTGTAATGAGATAAAAACAGGTCTACGCGACGTTTATTATTTTAATTTTCTCGTATCTTACAAAAACTGAATACATTCATGTTTCTATAGATAGAATGGTTATTACATAGAATATATAATAGTAATAGACGTCCAATACCAACAAATTATAGATGCCCCTCGATTTTACTACATACGCGGTCTATTCAATTTTACAAATGGGCTCGTCTCCACAGTATTTGGTCTATGCCGATTTGTACCTCGTAAAAGAGGAGAAATTTATATTGAATGCTTTAGAGAAGGTATTTTGAGAGTGTAACATTAGTTTCTTTTTTTAACATTGAATTAAAAACGTACTTTGTGATCTGTACAATAACAATTTAATGATATAATGTAGGTTTCAGGTTAAAATGTGAATTGTTACACGTTTTTAGCACAGTAACAATTATAAAATTGGAAAAGAATAGTCGTCGGGCCTTCACACCTTATTTTGAAGCGTAAAATTTTTACAAATATTGTGAATAAGAAATAAATAGACTATTTTGTACACAAGGACAATTCATTTATGAGTATGGTAAATTAAACAATTATTGCCCAGTAATGTAAAAATTTAATAGTTGCGATTAATTATATTTTTTCATTTTAACTCGACGTTAAAACGCCGACAAGATCCGGTTCAAAAGTTTTTTCTTTATTATAATGAATCGTGAAAACTTAAGACAATATGAATGAGCATGTAGTGTATTTTTCATATATACGACATCAACGACTGACGAGAAACATTTGAGTATAATATTTCTTATCTTTTTGAACAAAGATAACTAAAGCTATAAGTTTCAATTCTTAAATGAAAATATTAAAATAAATATTTGTAACTGCTATTACAGTCAGGTTCATAACTCGAAATAATGTGGAATCAAGAATAATGCAGTAATCACAAAAACGTTTTTGTTAAGTGAATGTAGTAATTTTATGAAAACTATCACACTATTACTTGAAACTGGCAGAAATAGTTATTGTGTTGTAACTACAGCTGATTGCCATAAAACGCAAAAATCAATCAATCAATCAAGAATAATCTGGGATAGTTTTACTTAAACTACCGGTAGGGCAATTCTCAATCAGTGTCATTATATTTCGAAATCGTGATGCAAGTCTATAAACATTTTCAGGTCTACCACTTACACGCATTCGCTGCATGTCGCTCGGTAAACTTCGTACATGACTTTGACAACCTCAAAATGTAGAAATTTTAAATCTCTCCCTTTGGTATCAGGTATTCGAAATTGAGAATTGCCATCCAGTTTCACGATATTCTACCCGCGTAGCTCGTGATGCCTTCGACAACTGTAACCTTTGTTAATTCTAGGTCTTGCAGCTTTCAAATGGTGACATAATTATTATAATCAGATCAGTGCTTTCTAATTGTATGCATTATTTAACAAATAAATGACCAATTTAAATTATCGTATTATATTATTAAATATCTTTCTTATACCTTTAATACTTCATCAAATCACCATTAAGCTGCGTAGACCACAACAGCCTTAGTTACGCTTTAATTACTATTTTCCATTTGTTGTGTCTTTCAAAATAAATGAAGTACTCTAAAAGACCATAAAAATCTTTGTTTCGCAATGTTTTAAAACTGCGTAGAAGTTTTTTAACGAATTTCAAAACCATTGTTCGCTTCCATTTCGTTACTACAAAATGTATTGAAATTATTACTTATCACCTTTTTTATGGGGAACGGAAAGACTTCTGTTATTATAACTTGTCATTACCCACTATCTATAGAAAAGTAATTTTAGAAAATGAGGTTAACTTATCAAAAATGTCTATGTGCATATGCGATAGATATTATGTTGCTAATAGGGTTAGGTACTACTTAAATATTGTAATTTAGGTGTATATCTTGTTAAAGATTATTTATCACATCTGGAGATGTCTATTGGAAAGTATATTTTGCTCATAGCAAAGTCTTTGGTTAGGGAATGCGGACAATCTCCTGAGTACATTTGAACTGGAACATTCTTGTTTATTATGATTAAGACTAGTTCCTTTAAAACCTTGTGATAAGTAACTTAATATAAAAAAATAACATTAAATTTTGAGATAAAATAAAGTTTTAAACAAGTTAAGAATTTGTGTAAGAAAAATATGACTATGAGGTACGTAATTCACTGAAATAACAATCAAAAGTGAAATTGTTTTTGAGTTACAATCATCGAACAGATCTTATTCATACATTATGATTTCTTCTTTAATTTCGGAAAGTCAAAAAATAGTCACAATGGAATAAGGAATAAAAATATTCATATTTCGGTCCGAAGAAATACATAAAGACCATTAAATTTTATGATTTATTTCGATTCAAATTGACAGCCCTGAGCCCTGAGTCGTTGCCACTTCACCCTACACTTTTACAGCCTATTAGGTGCGCAATATACAATGTAATTTTTATTTGTAACGACGGAACTCACACTTCGCAATAGTAATAAATAAAACACATAATTTAGTGACTCTGTTGCAATTTATTATTTCAATACAAAATCGTTTTGAAAACCCGCCATAATAATTTATACAAGTGAACTCAATAAGTGTAAATCTATGGATTTCCATAAATGCCTTATTACTATTACTTCGATAGTCCTCGTAGCGTTTTGTATTTGTTGTATTGAAGGTTCAGATTGTTTGAGCTAAAGATGTTGTGTATTGTGGCTTTAGGCGGTTTTAAGCTGGAGCAAATGGCGCCGTGTAGGATTGGAGCAGTTGTGTTGTAATATAGTCATTTGTTATATATTTTCATTACATTATGATGTGTAGTTGTTTGATTTTCGATGGCAGTGGGTAATTCAATTAATTGTGTTTTTCAATTTGAAATTGACAGGGGTACTCACAGTCCTAGAATATAATTTGTAATTTAGATAAATCTAATATTATGTATAAATAAATATCTTAATGTAATGTAATGAGTAGATCACAGAGAATGGTGTTATCAATTTAATCACAATTTTTTTTATATAAATTTATTAATTATAAGGTAAGAATGATTAAAAATTGAACTCAATCGCAACTGACCATAAAAATATAGTTTTGGGTCACCGAATATGGCGCATAATTATGGACTTATTTTGATCTGCCATTCGCAAGTTTATATCAACATCCATTCGAAAAACTTAACAGCAAATATTTTATTTGAATATGGAATGGACCATTGTAAATGTAACAAATGAATATGTACTAGATAATCGAAGGCCTGAACTGCTATAAAATTGCTAAAGTTAATTTGATTTTGGAATACAATAGTCAATCGCAAACGCGGCGGTGTCATCGGAGTAATTCAATGATTATAAATAATATTGAAACACCTTGTCCTAGATATCAAAAATATATAAAAGGAATTTTATTGAAGTTTAAATAGGCAAAATATAAGAACTATAACAAAAAAATTAACTAACCTTAACTGGTATGTTTATATTAATCCACCTGAATTTAAAACTGACATATTGAGCTGTAAAACAATAAATATATATTTTTTTCTCAGTAATGTAGATACTTA
Source organism: Marasmarcha lunaedactyla (assembly GCA_923062675.1). NCBI lineage: Eukaryota > Metazoa > Arthropoda > Insecta > Lepidoptera > Pterophoridae > Marasmarcha > Marasmarcha lunaedactyla. Next base: position 17,892,157 of record OV281352.1, on the reverse strand, counting down.
TTGGATATTAGAAAACAATTGCAAGGCTCAACTTTTATTGTGACCAATAAAATTTTTCTTTGGTTCAGTTAGAATGTTAGTTTTCTTTATTAAATAGATGGAATAGATGACATGTAATAAAGAACTGTAATATTCTAATTGATCCAAAGAAAATATTCATTATTTTCAAAAAAAGATGAGTTATTGAAGTTGGTTATAAATTGATTCGACAAACAATACCAAGTTTTTTATATAGTTTTAATTCAGAATATAATTATCGAAAATCTAAAACATTTGATCCGATGACATCACAAGTCAATTTTGCACAGGTCATAAGTCATAAAACTTATACATATATTTTACATATAGAATTATCAAACATATTTACCTACATTGTATGCAATCGATGATGTGATCATACCATTGGAAATGATGTGACAATAAATTTGTTTCTTTATTTAACGGTAAATGAATATATGTAATTACTTGTGTATGCATAAAGATCAATTAAATTGTAGCTTGTATCATACAATTTAATAAGCCCCATAAATTTGGTTTTTTGTTCGTGGATTTTTGTTTACGAGTCACAGTTATTTATATTTGTATATGTTTATTTTCGTTTCCCCCCAGTTCGCAGTAGTTCATCATGACACAAGCTATGCTTACATTTGTTTGGGATTTATTATTGGGTATTTTTATGGAGGTTATTCCGCCTTTAAGGCAATCTGCCCAGTCGGCCGAGCATCAGGGCTAGATAGAAAGCGAACCACCTACGAAACGCAGCCTTTCTAAGTGTTTGGTCATTGTGGCTGGGATTGAGCTGTACACGGATATCACGACTTTCGGGTGACACCGCTTCCCACATCCCTGTCACCTCGTTTGCTAGGTCCAAGTACTTGTTGGTTTTCGGTTTCAGCCTTTACGAGGTTCTCGTCATGCGAGATAGTGATGTGATGTGATCACCAAAAACATGTTTGACTGTGTCCGACCCATCAGCACTATATCAGGTTTATTTGCTAGAATAGTCCTGTGCGTGATGATGGGTCAGGCCCAGGAGACCCTGACGCTGTCGTTTTCAAGAACTGGCTCCGACTTGTACCTATGATTATATTTATTTTGTACCTCATTCTCGCAAGTGTTTCATGTGCTGGACATCTCGTCGTATTTGGAAGTTAAGCGCGTCTTATAAACGAAAACCAGTAAAAATTTAAAATCACAATGACATTCAACCGCAAAATATAAAAAATAAACAAAATTCGTCTGTAAAAGTAATGAAGCGTTAATTTGTGTAATATTTGGTTCATATTTGTTTATTCAAGCGGAAGGGGCGAGTCCGTAATTGGCGTCACACAATGGAGATTACTCGGCTTAGCGCGGGACTCGAACCAGCTCCGTGGGTGACAAAGCCCGGCCTGTTATGATAATATTCTCCACAATTCATACAATAATTCGGCCAGACGAGAGGATACTAGAATAGGCGCCTCGCCTTTGTTGTTATCGCATGCGTAATATCCATTCTTGTACCATCTTTGTTACACGTGGAAGTCGACAACTTTCTCACCTAGATTTGAATTATTCATTATTAATCGTTATTAACGATCTTACTTCAACGTCTGCAAATAAATTAAGAAAATCGTGGTTTAAACCTTTAATAGCGGGTAAAGAGTAACGTTGATCGTTGCTGTTTAGACGAAGTTTGCTAATGATGAGAGAGAGATGCGGCTATTTGATTTGATGTATTCGTCTCTTTTACTCTTTAGTGATGTTGGGTATGAACGGGGTAGAAGGCGCGGTCGTCAATCTTCGGTATCGTCACTGTCGGGTCGGTGTTGCTCCCCGCGATTAATCACCAGCCAGAACGTTTTCGATTAGCAACGGATAAAAAAAGAAAAAAGGCACGTTCCAATTATATGTAAGATCTATGGACTTTTTTGAATAATTAGAATTTTGTCTCGTTCATTTGTTTTTTAATAAGCAGAATTCGAACTTAGGATGAATTCGATAACGCAATGTTTGACAATCACATTAATGTATATTTTCTAAAGCAGTTTGTATAGTTGTGGGTACAATTACTTCTTATGACCATGTTGATACATTTCGCCAATTAGAAACTAAAACGAACAAATAACGTTAATTAAAGTTTTTGCAATTAAAACTTCACCTTTTTTCCCAGCAAAACAAACATTAAGAACGGAAACGGAAATCTTCAAAATGGGCTTTCCTTGTCTTTCGCGGCCCAGTTCCTCGGCCTAAGTGGTTTGCTGTAATTGTCAGAGTTATGCAAATAGTTAGGTGTTTGATCGTATGTACGACGCCGGCTTATGGACCAGAAACATAGCAAAGGTTGTGTAAACCATCACCCTTATTGCCTTGCTATAAGGTTCAAAATGCATGGTACCGCTATACTGTGAACCGGACGGTTCAAAGTTTATTTAACGGGTTAAAGTGATGTTTAGAAATCGTAGGTTCGCGCCTTTTGTTTGAAGCTTTTGTTTATTAATATTGGTATTTGATTTCTTATCTGTTTTTATATATATTTAATAGTTGCTTATTGTAAACGTACCAAATTCAGCATACATACAGGGTGTAATTTAAATCTACCCGTGAATATGGACAGCTTTATATCGGACGACTTTCATACTCGAAAAAAGTTCAGATCAAAATGTATGGAAGAGCTTTTTTTTGTATAAAATTTGATACCATAGAAAAACTTTGTGTTTGCGGGTAGACTCATCTCTGAAAGTATGTCACTTTATTTCAATTTCACTATATATATTCAGGGGAGACAAATGTTACTGAGAAATTAAAATATATTGCATCATAAAATTATATCTAACTTATAATTGATAACTTCGTACATTAACGATAACATCTTAAATAAATACATATCTTCTTTATGATACTTAACTCCAAGCAATAAAGTTTCAACGAGAAAATAAAACGTTCGTTTTAGTTTTGCTCATTGAAGCGACATTTCCATGTAGATGCATTTCAATGTTTCCATTTTCCATCCTCATTAAGTGTCGAAACCAATCAGCCATGAAGGTAGATAGCCCTATCGCGTAATGGAAGTGTAACTGTTATATTATCTGTCACTTAAATTGCAAGACACGTATTTTAAATTCGTGTGATTGGTTGTTCCATACTTAGGTGGTTATAGATAAGCTGCACCCCCGCTGTTAATTAGGTTTACGCTGAAATATTTTTTTTGCTGGAAAATTTTATGGATAGGAATATTGAGAATAAAATATCAAGGTATAAAATGGATAGATATTTTTCATGCATGTGATAAAATTGGCTTTGTAAAAGCTTTCTCAAAAAGGTTGTGAATTCAAAATGGATTACATGTTATGTGTAATTAGCAAAAAAATGGCATACCGGTGGTCTGAACTTGTAAGTGGAAAGTCAAGTAATAGAAAATTCCCAAGCAGTTACATATGTCATAGGGTAACGAGCATCACTAATGTAATTCCGATGTTTAGGTCCAGGCGATGCGGGTGCACGTGGACATTTACACGCTCCGCTACACTATGACGATTTGCATTGAATTTTAATTTGCTACTGGTTATGTCGTTATCGTGAGAAACTATGATATAGGATATTATTGTATATTTAGCTTTTTTATACACAACTTTTATGTTTTTCTAGTAACCCTTGAACAGTTCCTCTTGTTTTAACTCCATTCATTGCTTCGAAAATTTTTGCGCTTTTTTTTTTACTATGTTCATAGTCGGAAACCAACTCGCGACCCACCTGATTTTAGGTGTTTAAGTTATTAATAATGATTGTGATTATTATAGGCGTCCGATGAAATCGCCTTTGTTCCAGTAATTGCACACAGTAATTCCCTTTAACCAGAGCACTACCACGTGTTTACGATGGCGGGCAAAATAGGAGCGACTGTAGTGCTGCCCTAGACGAGGTCTTATCAAGGATTACCACAAAATGCTTCTATTTATACTATGCTTCACTAACAATAAAATGTCTTGTTACAGCTGTACGAGATCAGCGATGACCCCCAAAGAAAGGAGTTTCTGGATGACCTCTTCTCCTTCATGCAAAAACGAGGTAAGTCCAATATTAAACAAATCAACGTTCAAAATTAGAAATAACTTGATTGATACTCTACATCCATCGATATTACTTGTAATTCATCATTTTACTAAATGTTTCATTCACGATCATTTGATCGAAATGATATCAATCGCCTGTTATACTTTGAACCCCGCAGCCGAGTACAGACCTACGTGACGAGAGGGCAGTCGAAATTGGTGTGTTGTTTATAATCAGATGTAGCGTAATAATTCTGTAGATGAACAAATGGGTTTTATATTGTGGGGATCGGTAGGATCGTTGGATAAGATGATGTGATTGAAGGCTTTTAGATTGGTTTAATGAGATTACAAACTGGTGATCTCATATCTGTATTGCATATAATATAATCCATAAATAATAAATGCATTTGTACATGATAAATAAAATACAAACGACCCTGCAAACCAAGTCATTTTCTAATGCATCATAGTCACATTAATCATACCTACGTATAATTATCCATATAGTACGAATGTTACTGACCTAAGTTCTTATAAATTAAACGTAATAACTATAAAAATTATAACGAGTGTGGGAATTTGCCATATGGGCATCATGAGGGCCGATAATCATAATATTTTAAATATCATAATAGAAATAATTAAACGGACCTCTAGATTGCCTCGAGGCGTTGAGATCGTGCGCTTACGCATGATTGATAACTATGCAGTCGTCTCTTTCGTTTATTCGTCGATGGGTACAGTTATCTCGTTTTAGCATTAATTGGTCCTAGTTGTAAATGGCGCCATCATTGTCGCTAGATAGATCATGTTGATATTTGGGTCTTTTGTTATAGTTTGATTATTTATATCCTTAAATTTTACTTTAATTTCAGTATTACCGATACAAATTTTTATTTGTTATTTATTTTCAAAGTAAACAGATTAAAAGAGTGTATACATTTGAAAAGGATTGTTCAAAGAATTTTTATTGCACTTCCAGGCAATATTTTTTACGTATAATGCACCTAAATATAGATAAACAATAATTCGAATAACTTTCAATTGAAAACGGTAATTTAATCTAAAAATTACTCCTTAAACGTTTAAAATATCTTGTTCCTCGATCAAAACCGACATGGCTATCTTGTTCAAAATAAATTATTATTCAATTTATCAGGCCGGGACGTGACCAATAAACTTCTGGATGTAGCGCCGCCGAAGATAACGAGAAACTAATCATTTATTTGCGAGGTTTAATTTATTTATTGTTCCAAAAGTTAAACTACATTGATTTAATTAAGATTAATTTTTATGGTAAACAGGCCTGATAATATTAGTTGTACTCGTACAAAATAGGTGTAAGATTAATGTCTCCTAGCAAATAAATGTATTCCAAAACATATACAGTTATATCTTTCCTATAGTAAAGGCTTTTAATGTTTTAACTTTTTACATTTAGGAAACGTATGTAGTTTAATTAAAAAAATGGAATTAATTTATTCTTCTCGGGTTAATCTCAATCATGCGAGGCATCATTCCGAGTGATCCCGTATTAATAATGTTTTATCATTTATTATGGACATGAGTAATGAAAGTGAGCTGACCACGCCCCCAGCGCAGGCGCACTTTGTCTTCGTCTTCTTTCCCGGCAGATTCATAAAAAATATTATTTTTATTGAGGGGTTTTGGTTGTGTTGACTTTTGTGAATTCTTGGATTATGACGTTTTACATTTGGGTTCTGATTTTAAGTTCATTTTTCAATAAATTTGATTATAAAATATATATTGTGTTACCGCATACTACTGGTTAACAGTGTTTATTTATAATTTCATTAGCTCATGTTGAAAGGCACCAAGTAATAATCAATATGAATTAATCCCACTTGATTGACGATCAACATCAAAAGATCCTTAATATCCTATTTCATTCATAGAACCAGTCCACTAGTGGGTGTGCCGTGTCGTGTCCAAACGGTTCCGTGTCCCAACTCTTGCGCATGATCAGCTCGTTAGCAGCTGATTGATCGGCCATCACTCGGCCGAAAATCTCTTTATACAGAATGTTTAAAAATTTTTGAGAATTAAAGGGATATCCTTTTGGAGGGTGTAGTGAAGATTATTAGTGACGAGCGATGTGTGTATGTGTGAATTTGGATCAAAATTTTTTTAATGGATTATTAGGTATTAAGAGTTCTAAATAATTGAGATATATTAGTTATAAACAAATAAATAATAAAGATATATTTGATATAACTTCCGTAAAGTGGTTTTAGATAACGTAAATTAAAAAAAATCCGATTGACTGAAGAGCACCCAAAAGCAGCACCCTCTATAGAGACGCCTATTGTTTCACTTGTTAATAGAGAGTGTTGTATAACTAATAACATCTCATTCGGATTCGTTTCCCGTGATTAATTATCTGTTTAATCGATATAAGATGTTCTGCCAACAACCTTCTCCAATTACAAACATTCAAATATGTACTCTCCCGTTCGGACAGTAAAGTCCAGTTTTGATTACACCTTTCACGTTGATCGATTACGTTAAAGAGTTGATCTATCAATTTTTTTTATCTCATTAAAGATATTCTTTGTTGGTGGTTTAATTGGGGTTTAGGACGTGGTTTAATTCGATTTCTGTTTAAACTTTTTACTTTTTCATTCACTCGTTCTTTCGTTCATTTGTTTTTGTCTTAGACGAGTGTTAATCTAGAGTTGATTGATTGGGAGCGACCTCAATTTTGTGGGCGGAGTCGTATTATATTTTTGTGAGTAGTTTGTATTTTTCCGTATAAGTGTTTAATTTAAATCAAAGAAACCTTTGAAATGAAGTTCGTGAACTGTTAACAAGGATTTCTTTTTGTTTTGAATATTAATATTTAATGACAAAATTTTTCAATTGTTATACGATTTGAACAATAATCATCATCTTTCATTGTTTAATTTTAGAACATAAATATTTTTTACTTGTTTTTCCTTCAACGGATAAACTTACGAATACAAAAAGTATTTATGTAAATTATACGTAGATAATGAACGACCTAACATTAAAAATTCTAAATTTCGTTCCGCGTTTAATTCATTCAGCCCGAGTGACACCCGTCACAGTCGCCCGGAATAGCCAGGAGATTGATGATGTGGCCAAAACTTTGAACTGTGATTAAAACGGAGCTAAAATAAATGATCCGAGGGAATTTCCACTATTGCATTTTCTCGAGAGCCGTGATAAAATTTTCACTGGTTAATTTCACACGCAGATGGGCGTAGAGAAGAAAAATAATTGAATAACTCTTGTAGGTATACTTTCTTGTCAATTCAATGATTTTATTTAATTTATTTTTCTCAAACATTTGGTGTATAGCGCTTTTGTGTGTTTACCGTGACACCTTGCGTAACACAAATTTTATATTCATTAAAAGCCAACATTTTATATCAATTTAAAAAAAAAATTTAATTTACTTATTTCGGTTCCATTGCGGACATAATTTGTCTTTTTCAAAATCAGATATTATCTACTGTAAATGATGTAATGATACATGTAATTCGTATGATATCTGACATTTCTATCGAACGCAAAATACCTTCCACATGTGTATTAGTTCAAACGGAGATCCGAAACGTAATAACAGCCTGTTAAAGCGCATGGATCCCGTGACAAGTAGGTAGGTACTCAAGTCGGCATTTAATTTAGATGATAAGTCAGTGTTCAATAAATCAGCCCGCTCGCTTCTGTGACGGTCACTTTGCAGCAATAACTGTGTGGAATAAACGCTAGTCATCCTGGGCTCGGAGCGGCGATGTGCTGCAAGCTATAGGAGATTTGAGGTCTTGTGTCTCGTAATATTTCTAATGAGAAATGGAAGCGAAGGTAAGCGCTCTTGAAAGTCTAATTAAACTAAAGATAAAGGTTTTTAAACTCTTTAATTGTTGATGGTATAAAATGGCATGGTTAAATTGAAATCATTATTTACAAGATCCGAAAAAAGCGCTCATGCTCGTTTTTCTGTTGTATTTGTAGTTTGTATTATTGTTTGAGCTGATATTATTATGAGCATATAATATATATTAAAAAGTATACTTTCATTGACGAAGTTAAGTAAGTCACAAGTTAAAATGTCTGTGTCCGAACAAGTTAAACCAAATAACAAGTTAACTGAACCAGATCAACTTTTAATTTGTAATCCATGATATTTATTCACAATTGCCTTGTAAAGTTGTTTTGGAAATTTTAGAGAAATAAAACTTTGAGAAACGCTTCAGTTTATGAATTGAACCAAAATAACGGATGCGTGAAAATAGTCGACAACGACAGCCGACGAGCGCTGTCTATGAATGAATTGGAAAATAAAATGTTTGTTTTTATTACAGAGTTAATCGCTTTCTTTTATATCTAATAGTTGTCATTCAGTTTATTATCACTATTAGCGGGTTATGCTTGGGTAAAATGGCTTTAAAGCTGATTTCATATTATAAATGATTTAAGTTCTATTGTAATTTGCGCAAACGTTGATTAAACGTTGGTATTTGTTTATTCTTGGAGTTATTAAAATGTAAAATATTAGTTAATGTAGTTATATATAAGTTAAGTGCTTTTCTGGTTTTGTAGTTATAATTGAAAGTAATGAGTTAAAGACAACATACAAATAGTTCATAAATAATTGATTCTGAATGTCTTATGTATTATAATAATATTATAATGGTCTCTTCCGTTTGTAACCTAGCTGCATTAGTTACAACTAAAAGTGAAAACTTGTAATTAGCCCTAACACACCTATTTTACATAATCATGTATAAATTAGCTGTAAGTTTTCCAAAAAGTGTTAAATAAAATAAAAATAAATAAATAAAACGTGTAAATATGTGACGAAATTTAAAAGATATATAGAATGAAATATCCGTTCATTATTTACGTAACTGTTTTAACATCCCAATATATTAGAATCGGAGTCAATAAAGCGATTATTTTCTTATGATATTTGTCCACTTTCTCGATGTACACACAGCGGGTAAACACACAAGTAATGAACGTCAAACATGCGTGGAGCCGCTACTGGTCTGTTTACCCTGTTCCGAAGTCATATTTATGGAATCTTGGGTAAATATGATAGAGTTTTTATTATGAGTAATGTGTAGATTCCTCTTTATACTTCGTCCTTGTTATAATAAGTATGTTAATTAAAAAGTACGATACGCAAAATACACAAGTTTAATGTTGACTTTGTACCAAAACTAGTTGATAACTGTTAAAGTCTTACACCAAAAATAAAACTATTCGCAAACTAATTCAACAAAAAAGTTATCAAGAAATAACAGTCTCTTATCTTTAAATTTTGTAGTAAGTGTCACAATTCACATTAATCCACAAATCAACACTCTTAACGAAGTATGTGTGAAATGGCGGAATCTCCAGCAGTGAACTATATTTGCCGTTTTTTAACAGTCGGATAAAAATGTTTTTTTATATAAAGTGGTTCTGGTTGAGAAGAAATGGTTTTTTGTTGTTCGGATTCTGGAATGTGGAGTGGATTAATTTGATATAATATTTGAATAGTGTTGGGAATTGTCAAGATAAACATCGATATTTTATTTTTTACAAGTTTTAAATAAAATGTTATAAAGCTCAGTATAAGTACAAAATATGATGTTTCTGCTTTAATATAACATATCATAAAACTAATTTTATAAATTTAGTTACGAGACATTTTTATTTTGATTTAAAAAATACACTGTTGTTTTTTTTTAAACGTATTTTTGAAGACTTATAAGTCAATTAATTTGAGGTTATTTAGAACGTAGGAGGAACGAAGAAATACCGGATGACTTTTTACCGTTCAGGTAGTTGGCACATCAGATCACAATTCTGAGCTACTTTTCCAAAGACACATAAAAACAGACAACCGTAGACAAAAGTTCACCCGGTATATTTGAATAAAGATCATCACCACATTACGACATCAAATGTCGTGCACTAAACATCTCTAGAGACGTGATTGTCTGGCCGGTTTCCTGCAAGCAGATCTCTAGATAATCTCCTGAGAGAACTTTAAATAAATATATCAAACCGCGTTCCACTTTTCACGTGATATTTAATTTTCATATGAGACAACCGGCCGGGCTATTAATATTTTGTGTTTTTATTGTCGGTTAAGCGTTTCTTTGTTTTGTTCCAGTTCAATTAATTTAATTCTATCTGACGTTCTTTGATCAGTTACGTTGGTTTTCTTCGGAGTTTTTCGTTTATTGCCTGTTTATTATGTGATGTGTGTTATTTTTAGCGGGAACAGATTAATGGAGTTTTTTTAGTTAATTTTTTTTTATAAATTAACGGGTACTCATTTATTCTTACATTTTGCATGTGGATTACAGTTAAATTAAATTGAGAAAATGTTGATGTGTGTTGTTCGTAAGTTTGTCTTGAATCGCTCACCAAAATGTCTGATGTATTGTGTTTGATACTGGCCCGTGTACAATCGATTATTTTAGCGAATTCGATATGCCTTTCGATTTTCTTTGAATCAACTTACGATTCGATTCCAAACATTACTTTTTTACCACCCGAATGTAACACCTATAACCAAAATAAATACCGTTTTATAATTTTCTTTACCTTTAACGCTGATTATAATTTTCATTTCATTAGAAATAAACTTTGATGTATGCCGTATTAATATACAAAAATTATTTCTGAGAAGGATAAGCTATAAAAATGTATTCAAACTAAAGAGCAGAATGACCGCATTTTAATACTTAAATCAGGGCCGACCGATTCTTGCCATATTGTACGACGCCATTGTTAAATGTAAGTCTGTCCATCTGCATCTAACACGCCTATAAATCATATTCCTCATAAATATTGCATACAATGAAAGATCTGTTCGAATTTGAATATAAAAATTAGTGACATTTTTTTATTTTATTACTCGGCCAAGTTTTCTAATGATTACAAATTTTTGATAATTACCCGTTCCGTCTTATTACCCTCATGAGTAAAAACGGAGTTCTTATAACAATGACTTCGAAACAAAGGTTAATTTCGTTACAATATAAGTTTCAACTCACGACATTTGCGTTCGTATCACAAATTAGCACGGAAACATTGGTTTTTGTGTTTTTAAAGTAATTACGGGTGTATTATAGAGTTGAATCACAAATTGCACTTAGCTATTGTTGCGTGGGGCCGCGTGTTTACGCTGCGAGCACGTACCGTCTACTTTGTCGCGGCGACATCTGCTGCCTCGCCTCCCACTCCCAACTATTGGCACCCTTAACTCAAAAGAATAGGGGTCAAATTACATTATCATCCCGAAAGCAGACTAGCCCATCGACAGACGCGGTTAATTTTAAATTCGACGTGTGAAGGGAATTTTATTGAATATTTATTTATAACTCTTGTTACAATGTCAAGGTTTGTTACTATTATAGTGAGTGTACTCAACTACGCACCCTAATGAAAAGATTATATTAAGCAAAAGTGACGTAAGTCTAAATAGTGGTCACAACTTCAACGGAGGTCCAAAAACGATGGTCAATTTCTTATCTCAGTGAAACAGACACATGTGGCCACCAGCGGTTACTCATGTAAATTCAAAACATCAATCTGATCCTTTTACGTGACTTTTTAAGGGTTAGAATCGAAGTAATCTAACGTGTACAGGCAAAAAAGTGATAAGTCCCTTTGTCGTTTGAGACGCCACCGTGGCTTTACGCTTTGAGTTAATTGCTTTTTTTTTGTCGCCGTCGGATGTCGACAAGCAAATGTTTTATTATGCATTTGTCTACCTGAATTGCTGGACAATCTACTGCTATTTAAATCTCTGTATTATTCGAAATATCGGAGCTATCGATAAAAACGTGAGTCACCAAATTCGACATAGTTATCGATATATTGTGGAATGCGTTATGGCATTTTGTTTACTTTGGTGGGTTTTCATAGGATATTGATTAGCCTATAATCTGATAGTTCTCCATAAAAGGGCGTAGGTTTGTAGATAAAATTATAAAAGTAACATTACAATTATGTCATGCGTATTTCAATACATGGGTAAATGGACAATTTCAAACGGTCTCCTTATATTAAGCTGTCATCTCCTGAACGTACGTTTTTCCATATTAACAAACAAGCTCCACCGAGACAGCCGAAATGATCTCACTGCAAAACTATCAGCATCGCCGTGCCTCAAACTCACTGAAATAATACAAAACTATTACAATTACAATTGATTTAATGCAAAAAATATAAAATGGTCGTCCGACGGGCGCCTAACGGGACACAGTCCCTAATTCCTTAGAAACAAATATGGCGAAATCTATTGAAACAATTCAATAAATGTTTACCTAAGATTTAAAAAGGAAAGGTCTGGAACTGTGAGGCCAATTGTTTCCAATTTTTTTTAATAAGATCCTTATTGTATTGTTTCTCTACGATCACGACATCTGGGAATGATCAGATATGGAAAGAACGCATTATATTTTAAAACTATTAGCAGCGAAACGTGTCTTTAAAAATATTTATTTTAATTATTTGTAACGACTTTTATGACAGCTTAGAATTGACTTTATTGATACTTTTATTAAAAAGCATATAGTTATTTGCATTTCTGGTTAACATGAACAATGACTAACCATTCCGTTAGAAGAGGGTAACTTATATTTAAGCCTGGAATGTAGTTTGTCAATGAAGTACGTTCTAAGCAGCAGTAAAGTTCATTCGCAGGTAACAATGAAATGCACCAGGCACCATGGCTTTTCATTTTACATAGTAACAACTATTTACTAGAAGCTTTTAATCGTAGTACCTACCTAAAAGCTTACACGCAGCCGTAAATAGTAGCAAATGAATGGGACGCGCTACTTTGTCGTAATCTGTACTTTGATTGTTCACGTAGAATGTTGACGCAATTTAGTGGCTAAGGTGCCTATAACAAAAACTAAACATTGATTTTAGGAGCGCCACTGTGAGAAAAGGCTGAACTTAAAATATTATATTTTCTCTTTAAAGATATGGATATAGAGAATGTAAACTCAAAGAGCTTCATGTGAATAAATTGCCTCGCATGCAGCAATTCTAGCAATTGAACGCCGATTATTATACTGTATCGATCGTGATCGGGTAATTTGTTGATGGTTCGCTAGATGGCGCTTCGCGGAAGAGGTGCGCACCCGGCATTATGCTGTGTAATTTATTACTTATTTCCCTGTAATTGCGAGTTAACCGCCCCTCGCTAAATGCGACTACTTGGCGTGCATGCGGTTATCTTACTCGAAAATACATACCTACTTCAATATTTTCCTTTAATATCTATAGGTATCGTTGTTTTTGGTAGGTATTTACGTTTTGAATAATTTATTTATTGCTTATATGTTTTTTTAGGTATTTATAAAAGCATTCTTATACCTATATCAAACGATATGCCTAGTAAATACTGAATGCAGTAGGTTTTCCACTAACTTTATAAAAAAAAATGATATACTTAACGCGTTCGCAGCAATTACCCCTCTTTAAAGTTATTATAAGCGTTGAAAACCTGGACTGTTGTCATTATCTGATATTTAATTTATATTTTATTAAAGTAATTGTCCCGCCAACTGTGGGTTGTCTTTGATTTCATGACAATCACACCTTGAGATCTCGATTACAGTCAATCTAGTTGGCGTAATTATTTTATAATGTAGGTAAAGTAACTTGTTTTCAATCTTGAATTTGTTTGTATAGTAGGTAAAGAGCTAATCTGGCTTCGTAGTAGCATTTTTTTTATATGCTCTGAAAATAGCTGAGGGCTATTTACATGGGTTGATATATATATAGTATGTATAAGCTTTTGTATTTATTGATAAACCACAACTATAACAAACGTCAAACATTGAACCTTAGACCAAAAACAATCATGTTTTAAATAATATCAAACATGTTTTTCCAACTGTGGGCGAATTTGTAAATATGATGAAAAACTCGAAATTGAAATAGTCGAATGTTGTAATCGTCTAAATCCAGACATATTGAATAATGTATTTGGAGGCCAAGCGCCTTGAATATTTGATGGAGCACATTTGTGTAACTTAATCTCGCTGCTTGATTCCATCACATCTAGCCGGAATCTTTGCCAAATGTAAAATTAATTTACAACAATAGACTTGTAGAACGAGGATGAGCTTCATTCTTCCACCGTTGCCATTTTTTTAGTTAAAACATAATTATTTAAAAAAATAAATAGTCTATTTTACTATTACAAAAAAAACCTGAGTAATATAAAATTGCCTCTTATATAAAAATTAAATAAACAACCATGATATCTCTCTAAAGTAAGACTTAAACTTATTGAGGAGTAACGTGTGCTAATATTATTTGTCTTTAAATTCCTCATTTTAAACGTTCACTATCTCCGCATCCTTTCCAAAAAATACTTTCGTATAATTTAACCTCATTAATCACTGTGGGATATTGTCAAAATACGTCCACACATTCTGTGGTCGTCGTGTACAATATTATCTTCAAAACAACTCTATACAATCTTATACGTATTTATATCTCTTCGCTTTAAACGTTTGAGAAACACCTAATTGATTTTAAATTATGTTTATTTTCAATTTTCTGCTATTGAGGACACTTACAAAAAATTTGTATGTCGACATACGTGAGTTTTCTAAGAATATTAGCTTTCTTTTCTTGGGAACAATTCATACCTAGAGTATTTTTGTTTCTTTAATTGCATTGATTGTTGGCGGTTGATTTGACGAATTTCCATTTATTTTTCGAAATTCCAGACCTTATGCATTGAAAAATAAGGCCTTTTACGTTAGCTATAAACTAAATCGCAGTCACTGCGAATCAGTTTATGAAGAAAATATTGTTTAATTTAACTACTTAGTCATAATTATTATTAGGCATGTATCCTCAATAAAGTACTGTCGTGGCTTTGTTTCAACATGATTTATAACCGGTCTTTGATCACCAACAGCTTGCGTACATTCATGAAATTTATATTAATCAAATCCGTTTAGTGCTTGCGCAAACTAGGCTACACTATATATAGGTTCAGAACGAGATGGCAATCAAATATTTCCTACCGTAAACCCGTTATGAACATTATTGTACATTTCCTCGATTCTGGTTCCGTCAGAATGCGACGTTAGCAAGTACTACATCATATTCCTGGATAAGAGCCAACGTTTTATGATCAGTTATTGTTTTAGACTTTATTAAGATGTTCACATATTTTGCATCACCAGTTTTATTCTTAGTTCCAACAACGATTACGACACTTTCCTTCTTATCCAGATCAAAAATCATACCTATTAGATATACATTTAATGATTAAAAAGAAAACATGAAATCTCCCGCGACGTCTGTCAAATTAGCATCAGAAACAAAAATAGCGTGATCCTAATTATTTTGATGAGTCAACCGAAATACAATTAATCTTGCCGGTTCTGTGAACTGTCCCGAGTGACGGATGGACGAAAATATCGTCGCATTTCGCGATAAATAAACTACAGTCCGATATCGGGTTTCAATTCCATCGGTGCTTCGTATCAAAGATTTTATACGCGTATTAGTTAGTAGGCAACCAAGCGCGGTGCCGGTTCTCCTATAGGTCCGCGGCACGTTGTCGCTGGATGGCTGCGCAAACGCTGCCAAAATTTCGTTCCGGTCATGCGCTTTAATGGCGTAAATGTGTTTCATGTATGTAAACAAGAATGAAGAACGATTAATTATGTATATAACAAAATTCATCACTTCCTAGGCCTTTCTCATTAACTCTATTCTCATGCTTTTTCAACATTTTGTTGTATTTATAAATAAATAAGAACTTGATTTAGTATTCGTAGAACTAAGATAATAAAATGTAAGTTTAATTTATTCTTTTATCTATATTTCCCTGAAGCATCTGTGAATTACTTTAGATCCTCCATTAGCGTGGAATATCGAAGCGTATGCAGTTACCAATTCTCCGAGCGGCGGAAATCAGCTGTCCAGCTCAGTAGATCGGTGACTGTCCAGCAAACCCTCATCCGAGGTACAAATTAAAAAGAAGACGCGGCATATTCTGCGCATATCGTTCTGTTAAATTATTTGAATTTGTAAAATAATTAATATAACTAGAATTATTAACGATAAATCATTATATCATACTTATACGTTTGTAAAAGATTTTTAAAAAGTACTGCAAATGTCAAGATGACTCTAGATATTTTCGTTAGTTTCTCACATTGAAACAAAAGAACTTGACTTACTATTTGACCAAAACTCCGTCCGTCTGGCTTGCGTCTAGTCCGTCACGCCACTCGAGTCGGGCTATAAATCAATCGGCCACAAATTCGAATAACACTAAGCAATACAACTAAAAAAACCCACCATCGGATCTAATGCCCATAAAAATATGATTTCGAGTCGCATTTTAATCCCACCGTGGGTTTACGAGCGAATAAAAATTGATTAATAACTTGTGGTAGGTACTCTCCGCCAGAGGTCGCACAAAGTTGCACTGACCCAATTTTGGGTACCTCTGTTTGATATTTTGCCAAAACCGCAGACCAAACAAGGATCAGTTTTTTAAACGAAATATCGAATTCTATAACATTATTGTTTGTATTTGAAACTTGTATTCCTTGTTATATGCGATACAGTCCATAAGTTTGCCTCGACAACCGTACACTATCAGTGATTAGTGCCGTAAGTACTAAGTTGATAAATATCAATAAATATCATGCCATTTCATATTTTTCTCAAAAACATAAATTGTCATACGAAGGAATTTCCACTACAATATCTATTTCAATCTTCTATGATTGCCGAACTACAATGAGGCTAAGCGTCGGAGGCACTTGTCAATCTGTCATTTATGTGTCACAGTGTTTTTATGTTTACCCGCCGCGATTCATGAATTGCGCGAATATTCGTCAGTAGCAAGACAAGTGGGTTATTTTTGATTTGTCACATGTTCCCTGCTGTATCAGATTTAGATTTTTTTTTCATTCAACGCAGGTGAAGAACAGGTTATGTTTAAATCTCTTTTGGACGACGTTATGATACGTTGTTGTGTGTAAATTTTAATTCGCAAAACTGTTTTGAGTAAGTACTGCTGATTCATGTTGAACTTTTTGTGTGTTAACCGTTCTATCTGGACATGTACAATGTATACAATTAATTAATTTTTATTGTGAATTAAATTATGAAAATATAGCTCGCCTATGT
This sequence comes from Marasmarcha lunaedactyla, assembly GCA_923062675.1. Classification (NCBI taxonomy): domain Eukaryota; kingdom Metazoa; phylum Arthropoda; class Insecta; order Lepidoptera; family Pterophoridae; genus Marasmarcha; species Marasmarcha lunaedactyla. Next base: position 17,874,950 of record OV281352.1, on the reverse strand, counting down.
TACAAATTTTGAAAATACTCGAAAGCAAAATTATTGTTAAGTTGTTGATAAAGGATGTATAACGAGGTCAGAACCTTTATTAAACTACAATGAAATCCAAAAGAAAAATAGTGTGACTACTAACAAATCAGGAAATAATTTTATTTTAGTAAATGAAAAAAGTTTAATTACATCTTAAATCTTCCGTCCATTTGATAAGCAGCTTATTAGACATCGACATATGTGGCTTCAAATGGAATGCCACACTAAATAATTCTTGTTACGGGTCGAATTTATTCATCTGGCGCATATGTTTTATTGTTGTGTCGGCCGGCAGAGGTTGCCGCAGGGCCCTATAAAATTATTCGAATAAATAAGCAACATATCGAAGTCGTAATTAAAAACATAACTTATTAATATCGATTATTAAACACGGCGTATTCGCGCCATCTTTCTCGCCCCGTGGCTGCTAAACTTTATATGACGCGTGTTCTGTAATTCTCGACTTTATTTATTAGGATCGAATCAAAATAAAATTGCGTAGGTTACGATGAATAATTTATGATCTGATATTCAACTTGTGATTGTAATTTATCTTGACTTGGTTTTGATCAGATGTAGATCCTATATCTTTGATAAGTTGATACATTCTAGGTCGTATTGGAAATTACAGTAATGAGATAACTTGAATGTTTTCTACGTAATAAGTATACCTATTATACTTTATAAGTGTCGTACACAAATCTGGTTTCTAGCTTTGGTTCATAGCAGGCAACGCTATGTCAAACCATTTTCGACGTTTTTGAAGTATTTTTTAGAGCAAGGCGATCTTTTATTTAGTACCGTTTTGAAAAATACAAGTCCTCATTTAAAAAGTATTTTATTATTAGAAATTAAAGTACCTACCGAAGTAACAAAAACTCTACGTGCTATTATAAAACTACATCACACGAAATCTAATAAAATAATCGTGAGTGTTCCCAAATATTGTAAAGTGAGAAGAGAACAATAAACGCGTTGATTTATTTTAATAAAGTAGTTTATGACCCGTTACAAATTGGTGTTGTGTTGCCCGAGTACCGTCGATATATCGATATTATCGTGTCGATAAAGTTTAATATTAATGATACTCACTTACGCTGTGATATATTCATGAAATATGTTTTAAGTATGAGGAAGTAGTTTACTGAAGGTTTAATTTGTCTTAATTTGTATTATATTCCAAATTATATCCGCAGTTATTTGTCAATACTTCAGTTTTATTATCACCATATATATTAAATATTGTTATTTTTAGTTCTTACAGGTTTAATTAATTATTCGTCTGTATTTCAAAAATAACTAATCGAAACAAATAAAAATGATAAAGTTAAACGTCGACCCCATCGAGTCCATAAAGAAAGCGCAGCCCGATCTCTTGGCGATGGACGATAAGTCATTCCTCTCGTAAATCGACTCGGTCATAACTCGCTTCGGTTAATTACGAATAAATAAATAAATAATTGAATGTGAGAGCCGCGGGCCTAATCGATCTTCGGAGAGTGTCCAAGGTGTTAACAAGGCCGCGCGGGAACGTCGGCTACTGCGAAAGATAACGTGATAAGACCCATCGACGCGAAAAATTCAATGAGGAAGCTCAATTTTCAAGTGAGTTATTTGTGATCGGATATTTTAAGAAGAAAATGTGATACGAGTAACGGATGCTTGAGATTTGCTTTTGTAAGTTAAACTTAAATTCTATATTTTATACATAAGAAAAATTACTTGTGGTTAATAAAAGTAAATGTTAGAGCAATAACGTAAACTTGATAATTTTATTAATACCTATATAGGTAAATAATGGCAGAGACAACCTTCGTTGTGTAATCGTCTCATTAAACTATATTTTCATATTTAAAGTAAAAAAAAGCACCTTCGAAAATTAAGAAATATTCTAAAACCAGATAACTAAATAAAATATCCCTTAATCTTAAATGAAATGAATACCACCACCAAATATAGACACGGAAACCTATTGTTCTCTTCTTTTTGTCGCTGGAACGATTGACGCGTATCCATTTCCCCGCTAGAAATAGTTGTACGATAAAATAAAGGACGTCAATCATCGGGTGACGGACATCGGGATATAATCGTAGGCCGTCAAATGTCTTAGAAATCAGCTCGTTAGGAGGTAATTAGCTCACGGATCAGTCAACGCGGGCTATTTCAAATGCGGCGAAAAATAATTCGTATAAATCCCGATGGAGGACGCTTCCTACGCGATTCAAATTTTTATAATTCTCTCATTCTTGCTTTACTGTGATAGTTAATTTTTTAGGAACTGCAGAGACAAGCTTGAAGCATTTTCCAAGAGACTGCTTTAAGCCGTGAATATAAAATTAGTAATATTTTTAAGGCATATTAAAGAAAAATGGGTATAATATAAGAATGTCACAACATGACGAAATTGTAAAGCAATAAGTAATCTGCTAAAATAATGAAAAAAAAATTGCAATTTGTTTTGGTTAGATATCTGTGATCTGATTTATAGATAATTAATTGTAATTATTTGATATTAAACGCACAACTTTGTAGCATGCTATTTAGAATTTTGAAATAATTATTTATTATTTGCAAAAAAATTTATCGTAAAAATAAAATTAGTAAGATTAGTTCAATGTACATTGGTACAAATATATCAAAATATGGGAAAACCTAAATAGATACTTTTAACTTACCGGATGCCACTAGATAAATCTTAAGTGAAGTATAATTAAATTTGAAAGCCTTGATATAACTACCTATCAGGAGATCATTAAAAGAGGTCTGTTAAAAAAGAACAAGCTTTCAAAATTTTGCAATAAATTTATACAAAGTTTGTATTATATTATATATTATTAAACCTGGAAAATATAACTTTTTTTTTTCTAATAAGACACAAGTACCTATCGAATGAGTCTTATTTAATACCAAAGAAATAACTTCGATAACTAGAAATTTTCTTCTTCGAATACAAGTCAACATTACAGCGCCTATATCCGGTCAGTAATCTAAGTAGGTGCCGGAAAGAGTTATCTACAGAGATACCTATTGGAGGCTCGGTTTTATCGTACCGACATCCGACGTGCGTTTACATCACTAAACCTGTGTGCTTTTCCCACGGATGTGCCGACGTATTTGCTCTCTCATTTTATGGAGATTAAAATTGCTAATTGTGGCGAGATATTTGCGACTTTTTTGGGATTGAGCCATTGGTGTTTAATTATTAAGTGGTTTCCGAGTAGAAAGGTAAAAAGCTTTCAATGCCAAAAACAAAGTCATTGATTTTATGTAAAAATCAAACTACTTACCTTACAGGTCGTAATTCGTTTATACTCGGGTTCCTTCTTATTAAAAGCATTTACTTACGTTTTAAATCGATCTTTTCGTTTATCGCCCTAGTATAATTGCATGTTTGGATATAATATGCTATAATAAATCTAGTAGAAAGTAGGCGGGTCTTCGGAGCCCCCGCCCGCCTTTCGCTATGGGCGGACTAAAGCTCCTGTAACGTCGTAAAACAGAATCGGAGCTTTTACTTTATACATCTAAACTTTAAGGTACTTTTATTATTTGTTAGACAACATAAAATCAATTCTGTTCAGTTATAATGAAAACTTATCTACGCAATTAGGATTTTTATGATTGTTGGTATATTCTATTAAAATTGTATGTCGTATCGCAGTGAGACTATGACAGAAAATATATCCAAAATTCGAAGGTTTCAATCCGAATAACGTAACGTAAATTGAATAACTTCTAATATGCATAGTTATTTGTGTCAACAGTGAACACAGCAAGGCAAAACTAATCATGTAACAAAAATAATTCCTAGCTTCCTAAATGTCTTTGCATTGGAAGAGAAAACATGAAATCATTGAATACGGTAAACACATCGACATCACATTTGAATGGAACAGCAGCAGAGACAATGGCTGTCTAATATTCATGAGCAAATCAAATTTCTCCGACCCGCGGGCCACCCCATCTTCCAATTTATGTTAATGTTCTTCATTTCTTTTCTCAGCATCATTTCATTTAGCGCATTACTGCTGTACCATTGTCGTCCTGGCCTTTGACTCCATTGTGTGTTTTTTGTCACCCCGATGATGGTTTATTTTATTTCCGTTCATCTTCTAACCGCGGTGCAACGTGCATGTGTCTATCGAATTTCATATGCGTTTTTTGTGATGAATAAAGGTGTGTTTTGATATGTTTAGCTTTATAGCGATAATTTATTTACATTTTGTTTTTTATTCATTTATACGCTATTGTCATGTTTGAAGATATGATTAATATTTTCGTTTTAGGTATTACTCGATTTTTGAATGACATATTTTTTTATTTTCCTCATGTTTCAAGCTTTCTTTTAAATAAAGTTTGTCAATATTTATTCTTAAACTAGTAGTTTCATTAAAATCAATACCAGATGCAATGACTTTTAAATTATCTTCCATCTCCCGAAACACAATCGCCGAACGACAATCGGATACGTATTATTAAATCGAAATGGCTCCTCAAATTCTGCCTCGTCACGAATGGGACGCCGTGTGTCGTATCTAATTTAAATTATCATTCAAAAATATTCATTCATTCGGTATCTAAACCCGGTGGCAATGAATGCTCGACACCTCGCCGCTCGCGCGTCACCCGGCGGCGCGGCGCGACGCGGCGCGACGCTCGCTTACCTCTGTTTAGTTTCTCATAACTCAGTTAATGCATCACGCAAACAATGCCTCGCATGATTGACAGCGCATGCCTCTTCACTACACTCACACGAATTCAAATCAAACAATCTATTAATTCACATTCTAGCTATCGCTATAAAACATCTATAATTTCATACATTGTTACACATTGTAAGACGGACGATTAGCAACTCTGTAACTATCCACAACAAAGGGAATGATAAAGAAAATTGAAGGTTTCCAATGATATTTTATGATTCCCTCAAGCGACAAAACGGTGCTCGTAAAAATGTGTAAGTATAGGTAGGAGAAAGCTGTGACTATTAAAATGTAATATAATAACTAAAATCGCAAGGAATATTATGTTTCTGATTGGTGTCCATTTGACTAAAATACAGCTTTGGGCTGTATCATCCTTGTGTTAAACAATCTTATTATATCAAACTCCTTGCAGTAGAAATTATAGCTTATTACCTTCGTAATTATAACAACCATGTTTTATTAATATCCGGCTATCAAAATACCCAAATAAGTATTTTGAGGCAAACCAGTTGCGTTTGTCTTCTTCTTTCCGAAAGTTGTTACGTATTTATCGTGTTATTATAATTATATTCTTTTTAAATCTCATATAGTATTAAACTTTACTATAGCTCATAAAAGAAAATAAATCGTAACTCGACCGAGTATAATTTGAGAATAAAGGTTTAGAAGAAATAAAACTTTGACGAATGAAATACCGCGAGCAATTGTGGGGTTAGTTCATAAATCGAATACCTTATATTACCCCTTCTTTTCCACAGGCTGTCGGTTAGATACGAGCAGATTGCACTTGCCGGAGCTGCCTTGCCGCGTCCCGAGCTCCATTGTTGCACGAATGCAATGATCTGTCATAGTTGCGTCGCTTTTCTGCAGCATCCGACATTTCCATTGTTATAATTTTATAGCTGGTGTTACAGTCCCCGCGAGCGTCGTAAACCATGCAATAGCTTTCGATACTATCTACCGCGATCCGCCGACGTGTAAATGGGATCTGTGACCGCAACATTATATACGTATTATGCTTGTAGCCACCGCCCTTTCATGATTTTCATTCTTTCTCAATAAATTGATATGAAGCGAGCCGCGACCTGTTCCAGCCGTGCTATTGGTTGAGGCGTTCCCCAAGGTTCGATACACGGGCCCCCGTTGTAAATCAACTTTACAACCTTTAATTACAGATATTTGCCGTCTCATGTGTACGGGATATCGGAGGGCCGTGCTCGCGAAAATATCGCATAATAATGGGTATTGACCAATAATGGCTCGCCTGTAGGTAGGTACTATCGGCTACCTTTGTCTTGATTGTCCGAGCGAGCGAATATTCTTTTCTGAATGATTGCCAATTACATCGAATGACCCCTGAAATTTTGTGATGCGATACTACCGTTAAATATGCGTTTCAATTTTGATTTGCATCTGTATAAGTGATTTATGTTTTTTTTAAGTAAATGCTTTTGTAACATGAGTACCTATTTTATATAGGTAATCGTAAAACATACTTTAATTTATTTTCTTGCAATATTTAGTCTGTCACGTAAAGTATTGTGATAATTTTCCTTTTTAATAATAAAGTGTGATTGTGTAGTGATTGCGCGGGCGCACGGCGCGGGCTACAATGTTGCGCCGGATAGGGCGGCCGTCATGTTAATGTCTTTCAGACGGAATTACGCTGGATTGTTCTCAGTTTTACTGCTCCCCCATGATTGATCGTTGTATACTCGGCCTTATATCATTCTCGCGCCATATCTCTCGGAATTTATACTAAAAGCAATAACTACATATTGAGTTATGTTAACTCTTTGAAATTATTACATTCGGGCCCTTCTTTACGCTCTGGAACATCAAAATAACGCATACACGTTATTTCAAGGAATTCTATGATATAATTTTACGATCCTCGAAAGGTGAAAATAATATTGAAGCGTTAGGTGCAACATTTTGCACTTATCTACCTACTTGTGTGAATATATTATATAATTTTAGAACTAATTGCGGAGTTGGTGGTTTTGACGTAATAAAGTTATGAACGGTGGAAGTCAAATTTAATGAAGAATTTGGAGTGTGGAAATTAACACTAGAATGTTCCTAATTAAGCCTGGCTGCTAGCCGCAATAAATTTATCCGACCATAAAACTGGAACGACTGTCTAAACAGGGGCTGCCTGCCATTTATAACGCTTAAAATACAAATCACAAAATCAAATCAACATTTGCAATTACCTTTTTTTATTTCGCACTCTCAAAACATTACGGCTTTACGACTTCATATTTTATCATTTTATTAATAAACTTAAAAGATGTTATTACCAAGGGTTTTATGCGTCTAGTCTAGGTAGGTATTATAAATCTAAAATCTCTTTAGTTATTATCTTTTGATGTGGACTTTGATTTTATCATAAATATTTTACAGCCACAAGTATTCCTATGTTTCCTTTATATTCCCTATAAACTCTTAATTAAATGCCTTTATTTATCAAAATATGTTTAGTCAAAATGATAATTTTTATATACCTAAGTGTACCTGTATCTCTTCGAAAAACAAAAACGTTATTAACAGTATGATATAAATCAGTTTCAACACCGTCTGTGAGACTACTCAGAATAAACAAAAACCGTTTATTGCACACATTAAGTGCCTACGCCGAGCATAATGTGATTGATAGTGACGTGAATTGAGAGGGGGCGGCGCAATCAAAAGCGTATCAAGCCAATCCTGGGCCAGCGCTGCGCCGACACGCCTTCGGATTGGCCAGCTGCGGGGTTGAGGGGCTATAAGGGCCTTGATTCACTTCTCGATAAAACGGTAGGCGTCGGAATAGCGAGCACATCGATTATCGCTTGTGTTACCGCAACTCTATGTATATAAATGATATGTTGCGTAACTAGCCATTTTGGTATTGGTAAGTCTTGATAATACATTTTTGTTAACGTTATTGGTTAATAAATAAAAATACGTTTTCTTACTATTCATATAAGATATTCATGGCATTTAAAATAAAACATGAGTTTGCAAAGATTTAGTACAAACATAAAAATCATTTAAAATTATAATAAATCCACATTTACGAGATGATGTGCAACAGACTAATCAGTAGCTATTTAAAGTAGTTTATCAAAACGAAGGCTTAACGTTTTTCGATTTATGATACGCAGCACAAAAGGATTAGCCCTTCTAAGCGACATACATTGCCAATAAATATCTGGTGAGGTGAGAATAATCCTGGCAACAGTGTATAACTATTGTGGTGAGCTTAATGCATTATAATACAAAGTCGCATACAACCCGAACGCTTCAGAGAAAATAACATGCATGTTCTTAGAAAGACTGTAATATGGTTACAATTGCGGACGATTAGATTAGCTTGGTTCCCGATTGGACATAGGTCGTAAATTAACCGAATCGAGTGAGTTGTCAGAGTCCGTGCCGTTGTATTTGGAGTGTGGTGTTCTTAAACCGGCAGGGTTATGCAAATGGCGTGCGTACGGCTTGCTCACGCGCATCTAATCGTGCGTTTTCCGCCGACGGTTCTGAGGAAATCGTTATTGGGGTGATTGCTTTCATAAACAGTGCTGCCATCTAGCGGTTCTCGTGAATACTAATACAGGAAAGGATGTCAGATTACGGGCTAGTTGAAGGTTTTCATTAGCTGATGGTTTTATCGTTATTGAAATTATGGTACTATTTAATGTCAGCAAGTTTATTTGTTGCTATTAAAAGCTGGCCGATCACTTGGTTAGTGAAATATGTGTTTCGACATGTGACATTTGACACCTGCGAATGTACCTACCTACATAAATGCTATATCGCCTATATTGCAGTAATGAGTACCTACCTACCTATTTTGTTTAAATTCTTTTTAGGTTAGGAACTTAAGGACATATACATTTTTTATCACACATTAATTACTATGTTAGTTAAACACGCGTTTAAACTTACCTTAGGTTCTGAAGTGGACAACTAAGTTAGCTACATCAAAGCTATGTTAGAACGGAAACTGTTCCCGTGTTCCTTCAACCATGAGCCATGGTCATAAAGAGGAGGGACTCCATAAACCGTGGCCATGGATCAAAGACACATGGGAGGGGCAGCCGGAGGCAGGTACCTGATCAGAGGCGCAATGTCCACAAATGACTTAGAAACAGGTGGCAGAGTTATAATAAAGCATAATCAAAGGTGTGGTAGATAGGTAAGCCAGAGTTTTATAAGTTACTGTGGAATGGGGCCTAGCGTGTATGGCCATAACACCTACAGGTAGGTCATATAGCGGGTGACTTGAAAAAAAACAGACAAGGTCTAAACATAGTCACCCGTTGACTTTTCTACCGTTTTGTTACTAACCCTGTTCTGTTACCTACCTAATAAACATTATAACCAATATCTGGGACGTTAGTGTTTTGAGTTTGAACTTTATTCAGGCTGTATAGAGCTTGGATTCAGTTTAAACACCTACCCGTAATACTTTCAGTCCTTGTTCAGCGTTATTTGTTTAACTTGTATCAAGTATCCATTTACGATATTTTATATGAAATCTGTAAATTTTTAAATAAGACTTCCGTGCTCAAAGTTTTTGTATAATCCACGGACAAACATTTTTTTAGCAATCATATTAATAAGGGACTTCTATAGAGGATAAAATATTTATTTATTTAAACTTCGCACACATTTTTATGCACAGGATATAACATTTTGGTCTTAAATGAAGATAGGTAAGCTGCAGGTAAAAGAACGTAATTTCTTTATAGAAGTTTGAAGAGACCAAAACCAGTAGGAATCTGAAGGCATTAATCCTTCCCAGCCAAACGCTTTTAATTTTTGCTCAGTAGCTCAAGAAGGTGTGGTTACTCTATTCCGGCCGCTGTTTCCCCATTTCTTGGTTGAGCCTTATCAGCTGTTGGCAGTAAAGATCCCGTCCAATCCCATCAAACAATCAAAATCGCCTTATTGTGGGTTAATCCAAATTTAGCCTCGGTCTGTGTGTTTGACCGCTCTCTCTTTGACCATCAGCTTTTCACGCGTTGTAGTTGTAGTTGATCCGTCGATATTCTCAATGATGGTTTGAAAATGGTTTCATTACGTTTCAGTAAAAACCCGCAAATGAGTATACAGTTCATTGATAACTTAAATTTCATTTTGTGAGCTCGTGCGGTACCAAAATATCAAGCTTATTGTATATCCAGATTTTTTTAAACAGATTAAAACTATTTATGGACAATTCCGAATTCGTCATCTATGTCGTAACTACTTATACGCAAATGATGTAATTTCAAATTGTTACGAATTTCTTTTATACGCGCACTCATTTAATTGAAAAGAAAAAAGGTTACCTACCTACATGTGTTCCAATTTCTCAAAATCAGACATCAAAAAATTTCATACAAAATGACTTTATCCCAGACGTATTTAAATATATCTAATAACATTAGCTGTATTTAATGAAAATTGTACTAAAACTCCTTAAATAACTGACTTTACCAATATTTTCGCAACACAATTACGGCAAATAAATGAACTGACAGTTACCACTTTGCTCCAATTTTAACCCATCACGTTGCCAGTTCCCATTACTACACTCCATTTAGAGCAATTAATCTCAAGTGACGTAAGCGGAAGCCCCCCTATTTCAACCCCCTTTGAGCCGGTATTTCACCCCCTACCCCTGGATAACAGGGTGGGAAGGGGGTGAATCATTAACAAGCAGGAAGATGGATAGTCGTTTAGGAATTTGCTAATGCTTCGTTCACATCAATAAACGATTGATGCTTGTTTAGTCCTGAGTTCCAGTCTTGTTCGCGTTACATTTGTAATTTGTTGTTCGTATTTTCAACTTAAAGGATTTACCACTTCAGACTGTATTATTAAACTTAATAATATTAATAATAATAATAAATTCCCACACAAACACGTCCCAAAATAAGCAAAGCTTGTGTTATATATAGATGACCATACAGAATAAACATACATATATAAATATCAGCAACCATGATGCGAGCACAAACATCTGTGTTCATCACCCAAATTAATGCCCCGAGCAGGTTTCGAACCTGGGACCTCCGGCGTATAAGGCAGGCCTATTGTGGATACTACTCCACTCGGCCGTCTAAAAACATAATACATTTGATATCGATTCCTTTTACGTCGTGTGACTTAATAGAATTTTGCGGATATTTATTTGCAATAAGAACTTAAAGACGCTCAGATCCTGGCAATCGTGACTCGAAGTCATCTCGGTACGTAATTGTTTCCGGTTGTGTTTGTACACAAATGTGTAGGTGCAGCTGTTAAACATCATACCTATATCCATCCAAACTATCTGCTAAAACTGAATTAGGTTTATGATTCTTTGTCTCGATTCAAGACGATGTTAGTTGAATAAGACAGCCAGACGACGGGGCTATCCATTTCCGATAATCAAGGTGTAGATATTGTATCTGAGCAGCTTGTATCGAAATAAAAATGAACCACTTGGATCTTAGGTATAGTAAATTAATTTTTTTGTATTACATTTATAGGTAGAATACATACATGGCTCTGATTATAGCATTCTGTGCTGAAATCCTGTCCACTAGAAATATTTTTGGGATTTACTGTTTCATACTATGAATAATGACATCTTTTTTAAGAAATTAAATTTTGCTATTACATTTATTATCATTTTAATAATACCTAGTGGTTTTTAAGAACTATAGATCAGACATATATATCTTGATTAGAATTATCAATAAGGTACTCTACAATAGTAACAGCCAAGTAAAAAAAAATATCACGTATAGAATATTACGAACTCTTTCATTGTAGGTACCCACATCACCTAAGTCGATGACTCGGCCACACCGACTGCTCTAAAATCGTCCCAGCATCGTAAACGTGCGATCGGATGCGCCCGCGCACCATAAATCATCCATCAAGCGATGCGATCCAACGCGACGCGATGCGATGTTGCACGCTCGCCGACTTTACGCGCGTTACCAAGTGCGCTGTAAAAGGGTTTTAGTGTCGCAAATAGAGAGCAAATGTTGCCGGTTTGAGAAGTGCGTTCGTTGAGTCGTGTTTGCCTATGGTTTTGTATGTTTAAGGTTTTTCGGATGCATGTTTATCTGAATATTGCTTATGCTTGTTATTTTCGGCAAACTACACATCGCTTACGAATACGGAGACTCTACATTCCGCAATAATATGCCGTGTGACTTGTTTACCGTTCGGGAAAGGGTATACGGGCCTTTTCCAAGACACCATGTCTCAGTTACGCTGTCAGAATTGTTGCCTGCGTAAAAAAACCATCTGGAAAATATATGCACTGCGTCTCAATGTTTACCTAACGAAACAAAAGCTTATGTTATGGCGCTCGTTATTAACAAAATACAAATAAAACCCTACACAAAGGAAGAGTATCTGATTTCGCAAAGCAGCACAATCTCTCCCTATTAAAATTCGAATATCGAAGACACCTACACAGGACAACTGGACAACATACAGGACCACTGATTTTTACCACTTTCATGATTACCTTCTTCGTGTTATCTTCTCAACTTTATTTATCCTTCAATCGCCGCAGCTCAACTTTCCCAATTATTCAACATCCCGTTCTTTGTTCCAGGCACGCCCATCAACCGGCTGCCGATCATGGCGAAGTCGGTACTGGACCTGTACGAGCTGTATAACCTGGTGATAGCTCGCGGCGGCCTGGTGGAAGTCATTAACAAGAAGCTGTGGCAGGAGATCATTAAGGGTCTGCGGCTGCCGTCTTCTATTACGTCCGCGGCGTTTACTTTACGTACTCAGTAAGTGTTTGGAGCCGAGAAACTTTAACATCTATATATATTAAGCTTTAACTAAGCTAGCTAACAATAATTATGTAGATAGATATACTATAATACCTTTCTAGGTATACAATTGTAGGTCCTCTGACTATTCATACACGAGTGTTAGGGTAATTTCGGGGATGACTGCCTTATGAAAGAGGCGGCCAATCGAAATATTTTACAACTTACTCGTTAGATGTAGCCGAAACAGTGCATGTCAAAATTATTAAGAAAAAGAATTAAAAGTATTAGAAATCCGATATAATGTTTTCTACTTGCAGTGATATACATAGAAAGATAGATACAGTTTATGTTTTACAGTAATGCGATGTTACGTTGTAAAAATAAGGACTGGTTTTACATTTTCTGAAAAGTTCAGGTGCGCTGCCATATTATAATTACCTCAAATTTCTTCACGTGTTATATGTACGTGTTTCTTAATAGATGTAGCCATCTCTGCAAGATTAGAAACGATGTGGCCATCCCAATAATAACATTGTCAATACTACCCAAGTCGCCCCACTGAGGTATAGATGCAGGGCGTCTTGTAAAATCCTTGGGTTCATGAAAATTTTACCGATTTTGTCGATAAACGTTCGGCGTGTGAGTGAAAGCGTAAAAAGAACATAAGGGTGAAAACATTAAATTAAAGGGCAAAAAGTAATATGGAGATGGTGCAAAATAACACCCTCTCTACTCTACTCATATGGACACTTCACCTAGGGTTCCCAGGATTAAAAAAAAATGTAATTTGAAGGTTGTTCTCATTTAATAAATCACATAAAGAACGAATAATGAAAATTAAGAAAACAAAAACTTTTGTTTTCATTTATATTCATTTAGACACACCGTTGAAAAAACTTCGAGCAACTCTTCTCTATTAATCATATTTGAAATTTTGTGCTAATTTCATCTTTGTACTAGGATAACATTTTCAAGTCGGTAGCTAATAACAAAAAATAGAATAGGGGCGTCTTATAACGGCCAACGACTTATCTTGTCTAGTGCCATCCTTTTATATCCTCCTTAAGCAGTTATTCATCAATCTGTGGAAACTACCAACAAGAAAAAACAAAAGTGTGTGGTCCAGGAGCCACTGCATCCCAAATTGCCTTACAGCTCACGTTCTCACGGCGACAACACTTTCACAATGGACTGTCGCGTCATCCACAGCCCGACTTCATAATTAATGACCTTTGCCCATCTTGGACAATGCGATTTACCATTTATCTTTCTTTCAAGGTTCTTGACCTCGCCTCGTGGTGGACGTCATATTGTCATTCCAAATCTAAAATGTGACCGTTACCATCTGATGTTTCAATTTTTAAAAGTACCCGCAAGTTTTTTCCAGAAACAAAGGAAAAGAACTAGATCAGTACTTAATATTCTAACCGCATCCTCTATACTGGCGGCATTGTCCGATTTTAAAAGTAACTATAAAATTAGACTTAAAATATGACGAATGTTATCTATTTAGTTGAGACATTTGACAGCATATGAAAAGGTAGCCCACAAAGTTTTTATTATGAGGATCGTCACGCCGGTTTCAAAAGATCTTCATTGTGTTTCGTATTAAATTATAGGACAGCTTTTATATGAGTTATGAGGACAAGTAGTTGACAATATGGATAGATAAACGTGAACGTATAATATCGTGTTGTAATAATAGGATTAGAGTGTCGCGTTCCTTTAATAACTCGGGGTTTAATATAGGGCAATAATTTCGGTGATATGACTGACGAGCTCGTTTTAGTGACTGATAGATACCGGGCCGTGTGCCGACAAACGTACAGATCGAATTAGAGCTGGTGACATCACATCTGATTTATCTATATTCATTTATTTCTCCAAGCGTTGAAGGGTTTAAATATGTTCTTGACAAAAATATTTCATAAAATTCAGTGGTGTAACTACGAAGATATTTACATGTGTTAATTCATCCGTCACTTTTTAGTTTGCTTTCTTGACGTACTTAGCGTACAATGAGGAAGTTTCTTTACTTTAGACCAATTCTATCGCAGCAAGTTACATCCTTTTCTTATATTGACCAGTGCCTTGACTATGCCACCAACGTTTAAACTGCCAACTGGGAATTGTATATTTTATAAAAGAACCGTTCAGTGGCACGTTACAGTTTTGTAACACTAGCCTCATTTAACTCTTCTCACTTCTATTATGCTGGGGTAAGTTATGTAACGTTTCGACAGCAGAGTCTTTACTTATGACTTAAAGAAGTGAATGATGCAACCATTATTTAATGATAATTAGAAGTTATACATTGTATCATCAGTCACTTTTATGTACCTACAGACATTTAAATTTCTCTTATACCTACTTAAGTAAATTTAAGGTAAGGACCTTGGACAGGATTAATGAAACCTTTCGTTAGCCTAACCATAAATTACGATTGGAAAGTCCAAAGTTAAAAATAGCCATTGGTTAATTAAAATCTATTATAATAGAAGAAATTATTACAATATCTACAATGCTTTGCTGATAAACTCAAAAAGAAGGTATCTCTCTTAGTGGGATGTCACAGTCCCTTCGAACTTCACTTGATAACAAGTAGACCGTAACTTATTTTTCCTCCTCGACTCTAAACAACCATCTACCATTCCAGATACATGAAGTACCTGTACGACTACGAGTGTGAGAAGAAGAACCTGTCGAGCCGCAGCGAGCTGGACGCGGCCATCGAGGGTAACAAGCGCGAGGGACGGCGCGCATCCGGCCAGTACGATGCGCAGGCGGCCATGGGCATGGTGAGTGCGGACGTGGAGCGGCTTGGTTTTGCTGAAACTATAGTAAGGATGTAAGGGAAATAACGGGAATAAAACTGAGGCTAATTGATTATTAATAAACATTTTTTTAAAGAACAAACTTTCTAAACGGCAGTCGATTTCTTGTTTGGATATTACCTATAACACAATTCTTAGTTTAAAAATCAACGATATGGGAATATGGGTAATTAGATAAAGAACAAATAGCATGTATGACCTATGAACCCACTGTCATCACAACATTTTAGTTCCTTCTAATAATGGAACCGGGGAAATAAAGAAGTTTTAATCTGGTATGACCACGCCACGATATGACGAATTCAAAGAGTATTAGAATTGTAAAGCTCTCAGAATTACTTAAGATGTCTCTATTTCTATTGTGTTTAGGTATTCTAATGTATTTTATAGTACCTACTGTTCTGACACCTGTTAATTTTCTTTAAAATATCCTAAACAAGTTATTGTACGTACATATAAATACTAAATCAACGGTTTTTCCTTTCAGCCGTCTCTCAACCGCGTGCCGAGCTCTCTCGCGCAGCTGTCGCAGCACATGCAGCCTCTCTCGCTCTCCCTCGGCGGCGGGGTGGCGGGGCTGCCGCGGCTGCCCCCGCTGCCCCCGCACGCGCCGCATCTGTCTCAACACGACCTAGAATACAGGGTGCGCGAGTACATGAAGATGATTCAACAGCAGAGGGATTTGATGAGGAATGGTTAGTTCTTTTTGGTTGTTTTATTGCCATTTGTATTGAGTCTTACGTTATGATTGCTAGATTGAATACAGCTTGTCTTCATTTAACTATCCATCAATAAAATATATGTTTTTGTAAAATTTACAAAGACTACAATAAAGTAATGCAATGTTACGTAAATATTTAATATAAGCGTTCAAAAAATATAAAATGATGGCATTAGTTAGGTACATAGAGATTTACTTGAAATGTATTTTAGTCTTCATCGACACATGCAATTATCCTGTTCGTTTAGGAATTAATGTTAATCTGTCAGAATACAACTGGACCCCATCGTGAAGTACCAGAAGACCAGTAGAAGATGAAGACCTACGATTCGATACAACCACGCGTGCAGCTGAAAGTAGAACGTGTTTGTCATTCGCTCACTTTGAGAATGTAAATGTAAAAAAGTTTTATCTAATAAAAAAGCCATTGATAGATAGATAGTCAAATCATTTATTTGCATTACAAAATCACACACACAAATACTATAAAAGCGAAATGAAACTAAAACCATATTATACATTATTCAACAGTTAAAATATACAAAGGAATTAGGTATATGATTAAATGCACCTTCAATACACATATGCAAGATCTCACGATATGTATAGCGATTCATCTACGTCGGTCGAACTAACACTCTTCCCTGCTGCCAGGCTCGGAGTCCCCCCCGAACACGGCGGCGCCGGCCATGATGACTCGCGACGCGCTCAGCGCCATCGACGTGTCGCGCCTCACGCTGTGGTCGCTCTACAACAACAACAACAACAGCCCTCAGCCGGACTTGGAGCCGCAACGGTAGGTTCCCGCGGAAATCTACATTTAGAACTCGGCGATGACTTTTGACGAAGTTCCTCAAAAATATTACGATAGATATTTGACGCTTACTTTAATCTAAACCCCTTTGTAATTAAAAATCAGAAATGGAATGGTGTAATGCAATTCTGTTTAATTTCATAACGGCTTTTTTGACAAAGTTCCTCAAAAAATATTACGATACTGGACCCTTACTTGAATGTACACCCCTTTGTAGTTAAAACTCGAAAATGAATTAGTGTAATGCAATTCTGGTTAATTACATAACGCCTTTATTGACTACTGTCATCGGATAAAAATAACAGTTTACCTACTGCACGGCAAAATTTAAAAAGCTTGTGTAAGAATATCCTAACATCCATGACTCAAAAAATCGTATCTTATTTGTGTGTTCGTCACAGAGACTTGAGTCCGGGAACTCTGGTATTAGGCTCCAGAATCAGGCTCAGAATTATAACTTTTTTGACGCAATTGCTTTCAAATTGGTGTTTCTTGATTACAAATAAAATAAAAATAATAATTGCAATTAAAATAAGTCAAATATAATATAATAATGACTTCAGTATAAAGCAGTGTAGATTTGGTGCACTCTGTATAGGTATATATCTAATTGGTATATTGTAAAAGGTATTCCATTACCATTACCATATTTGAATTACCCAGGTAATTCATAATAATAAACATCCAGCAACTTCTTTTCTAATATTAAATGTAGGATACTTATTATTAACACTTTGTAGATAATATTGAAACACTTCCACATACTTTCATACACAAATTCCTCACTAGCCATCACCGTTACAGCGAGGCCCTGAACCTAAGCGAGAGTCCGAACTCCGTGCACTCCATCAAGCGGGAAGCGTGCCGCTCGCCGCCGCCGCCCGCCAAGCGCCGCGCCTCGCGCCCCGCGTCCCCGCGCTCGCCCCCGCGGGCCCCCAGCCCGCCGCGGCCGCAGGTCAACGGAGCCGCCTTCAAGATTACTACCAGAGGTATTTTGGTGAACTTATTAAAAAATAGGAAGAAAAGTATGCTCATTGTTTACAAACAGTAAGTATAGTCGGCGCACTCGCCGGAAGGCCAGGCTAATGTTGAGAATGGTTTGCGTGTTGTTTGGTCCTTTGTAGGCGCTCACATATTAAGAGGCAACAACATTGTAGGGTGCGAATCTGAGTTTCCTGATCGTATCAACGTTCGGAGTCCCAGGCAAAGGGCGAGGATCGTTTGCGATCCCCCCGCGTACTTGTGGCCAAAGATACTATAGGGGATTCGGAAGCAATTCGGTACCAAATCCACCAGCGCGTTGGAGTTCCGGGGTAACATATAGGTATGTTACTCCGGGATGATGTAGCTATCAAATGGCGAAAGAATTGTCAGTATCGATTCGGTATTTTTCAAATTTACTGAGTATGTGTCAATCAACAATAAAATCTTCCCTCAGCATAACGTTAGTAAAGAAGAGTAAACAAAAATGTTTATTGTTTAAACACAATATTTTACATTTAAAATAAATTTATTGTTTGACGGCCGAGTGGCTTAGTGGGTAGTAGCCCTGCCTCATACACCGGAAGTCCCAGGTTCGGATCGTTGTTTGTTCTCGGGTTATGGTTGTTTATTAATATATGCATGTTTATCCTGGATTCCGCCTAGTTCGCTGTACGGTCATCCTTAACAGAAGCTCGGCTTACCTTGGGGCCTTACAGTTGGTGTGTTTGTCCCGGGATTGTTTGTTAGGTATTGTATTTAAAGTGAACTAGAATATTTACGTTCAGTCTTGATGTTTGGTGGGACGGGGCCTTAATCTATTACTGGTAAACCTGCTTCAGGATGGGAATATGTATTCCAAATTTGCAGGTGGTGTCTTTTAAGCGACACTGTCATGAAATGCGGAATAATTTTCTCAATTAAAAAAAAATTAAGAAGGGTTTGTAGCAATTATATGGGCGAAGCAGTAATATATTATCCGTAAAAAATTGTGTAGGGTACATTGAAATGAGGAAATAAGTATCGAAATATTATTTCTTATGAAGGCTTAAATAGGTTTGGTGCAAGGTAAAATTTAGTTACGTCAAACATTTAATTATTAATGATGTAAAAACCTTATGCTCTAATGTACCATTAAGTCGTGTAAGTATACTTTCTCCGTATTAATAGTTTGTATAATTTATCAACAACGTTCCTTAACTCGCAGGTGATGCTGCCACGGGAGACCAACAACTGGTAGTGTCCATAGAACTCAACGGCGTCACGTACGAAGGCGTCCTCTTTCCTTCGCAGAACGGCGGCCAGAACGGCCATCGGCAGATGGTTTCTTAAATGAATCGCCTCTTAGCATATAGGTCGTTAGTTCGAATGCTATTTCAGGCCCGAAATGTTAGCCCAGCAATGCGAAACCAATCAACAGCGAGGAATATTAGTTAATTACCTCTGATTGGTTGTAAATAAGTAAACGCGTGTGAAAACGCGTATTCGATTTTGATTAATGAATTTCCAAAGATTTTTTGAAATGTAACTACTCAATTTTTATCTTAATGAATTTGCAAAACACAAATTGTCAAAACTTTGCAGTAACAACTTAGAATAACTCCATCCAAATTACTGTCAATCTTGATAGTTAAGCAGATGTAAATCTTACGCAATTTTTTCTATCGCAACAAGACTCGGACACTTGGTTTTTCTTGATCAATTGTTCGAAAAGCTTTTACAACCCAAGAAAGACGGGGTTCTGTAACATTTCTGTGACAACTTTCGAGCGCTTGATTTGTTTGGACGAAGTAATGGACTTTGATATTTTAATATACCTACTTATAATTTATATGTCGTTATAAAATCAAGTGTGACAGTTTTGGATGAAATACATTTGCACATGAAATAAAGATCTTTTCTGGTAGCTGTGTTTTGTCATTAACTATAAAAGTATTTCGATTTGTCTTGTTAAAATATTGAATGATGTAAACTAAACTGTAAAAATATATCAGATCTCTTAAGTTTCTGGGACTGAACAAGCATAATAGTATCTTTAAAATTTTATTAAATAGTAAGTACAAAATTTCACTCAGGCTGCTAATATTTCTTTGAAATAAGAAGTTTCTAGAATGTGATTTATTATTGTCGTTCAGTACGTTTTCACTGAATTCGCATCACTGCCGTTGCGGTACCCAAAATTACTTGTTTCAAATAATTTTTTGGTGTTCCTGGCTGGATGGATGAATATAAATAATATTTTAATACCTTTTTTTTACGGTGTCATGAAAGAGAATGGCTATTTTTGTAAATAATTTAATTACCTGCATAGTTAGTTTTTTAAGCTATTTATAATTTAGTGTTTGGCAAGCAGTGTGTATGCTGTATGTGTGTCGAACTGTCATAGGTTTCTATGTAAATTTTTGTAAATATTTCAGTTCCGTAAATAAGCATAATTTTTATATTTACGATTTTAATACTTTTTTTGTGATTAGGTGTTTGTTTTACAAAGATGTATATTTTAATCGTGGACAATGTCAGTATTTTATTATAGTTTATAAGATAATTTATGTATTTAACGAAATTCTAACTAGCTACTTAGATCAGGTTCCCATTCGTTGATAACTTCGGTTCCTATTGCTTTCAAACTGATACATCCATAGGCTAAGTAAAAATTTTCAATTTTTATGTATAGTCTACAGCTAATCAACCTACCACAAAATTCCCTTAATTAAATTTAAACTCTTTATTGTTAAAGTCAAGGTTGAAAATCGATTGAGATTTGTCATTTTGTAGTAGGTGGATTGAGTTGTTGACTGTACCTATGAACATTGAGAGCCTGCACTGTGTCATCGATTGAATAGGACACGGAGTTGACTCATCACAATTTATTCAAGATCAATTTTTTTTATGTATCTGGTTACAAAATATGTTCTTGTATAAACCATCCATTTTTTGGAATAACCGTTTTTTACATTACACATATTAAATGACACCTACTAATGGTAGTGATCTAAGATTACTAAAGTAAACAGGCCATGTTCTTAAGTAATTTTAAGTAGATTTAGAATTTAAGTCAATACATCTGAAAATTAAAGAAAAAAAAATGTGCAATGAAACGTGTAACTTTGGTAGAGATAGCACGAAAGTGCAATAGCTTTCGACTTCTTCAGATTAAACCGACAGATTGTTTGATGTAGCGTTGTTGTATAAAGCTTTGTAAATGACTGATTAATAGTTTTTACTAAGTAGATAATTTAATATTTAATTTTTTAAATAACCTACGGCTACTATTGTAATAAGCTGCGTAGTCCTAGTATTTAGTACATTCCTATAAATGTACAAGAAATTTAAGAACAATTTTTGTTACTGTACTTGCATACTGGCCTTTAAGTTTAAGTATTAAATAAAATAGGTAGCGTAAGCATAAAAATGCCTATTTATTCGGCCAGCAATCGCGCATGCGATTTACGTGTTACACCAAAAATTTTTGATGTATTCTAATAATATACATGAATATAATTATGATTATGACAAAATTGAGTTTTAATACACGCTATCTCCCTTTTTAACTGCAGTTACGTTCGTTGACAGCGAGGGTAGCAAGCTCCCTTCACTTTGGTTCAAGTAAAATAGAGACAAGACAGGTGACGCTCGTGTATTCCGTATATACCTGGACGATGGCTCTGCTACTACCGCAGATACATACAAAAACTCAAATAATTTGCTTAACGATATAAACAGATAGAATGGTGCAAAACATGGGCTTGCGAGCAACAAAATATTTCGTAAAACTTACGTGAGAGATTTTAATTAGGAATTTAGTAACGCAGCTTACTCACGGTACACTGTCGGATAGGTCCGAGTAGTTTCGGACTCGTCTGGAGTCCATCTTCAGTTGCCATCCACTCCCGCGGCGGCCGCTCTTGCGCCCACCCAGCGTGAGCTGCGTGCGGCGGCGCGCTGTGTGAGGCGAGGCGTGTAGCCGCGACTACACTCATCCCTGAAGATGGACTCCAGACGAGTCCGAAACTAGTCGGACCTATCCGACTGTGTACCGTGAGTAAGCCACGTTACTAAATAACTAAAATATTTCATGTGCGTATAATTTCGCTTTTGTTCATGTCGCGTACTGTCAGCGTGGTTCGCGTGGTGACTAAACCATTTGACGAGTAAAGCCAGGCGACCGGGAACTAGATATTTGAGGTCCATGTATCAGGAGCTTGTCACCTAACTACCGCTATTTTAATTTAAACGAAGTAGCTCTTCATGAGATAGGTCGATGAGACCGATAGCTGTGATTCCACCGGAGCTGTTTGAGAAAGCTCGGCAATGTGTGGGAGACAGAAAGAAGGCCAGGAACATTATTTCCGGTAATTATAAGTAATTAACAAATTATAAATATTAGCTATTATAACATTAAGCCTACGCTTCATGATAACTCCTTTTATCTCCGTGGCGTAGTCATGTGTCAGGTCAAAAATATTCCAAGAACAATATTTCCTTGTTTTTTTAATTATATTTACCTGAATTTTATGAATTATACTATTTCCATTTCTTTATTTTCTCGATGACAGCTCCTGTGAAAACTTGTGCGAGCGTTTTTTAAATTAGGTATGTAGATGTGCATTATTTTATAAAAATATGACGTTTACACACGTACAAGGTTATATAATACCAGAAAAACTGATAGGGATGGAGCTATATCGATAAACTAGATAGATAGAACTGTCATCGAGAAAATAAAGAAAAGGAAATAGTATAATTTTATTATAATATTAATAATTATATTTATTTTTTAATTTCATGAATTAATTTTTACTTTAATGGAAAGGATATGCAGCATAGGAAGTTTATGCAGCGAAGTAAGTTTATGCAGAACTTGGAACAAAATCAATTTGAAAGGAATATTGCGGGTGAAACGTAACGCCGTAGTCTTCTAATAGAGCAAGCAGGCGGGACAAATGTAGCTATGTGTGGAACATGATAGAATCAGTGTGAAGTGTGAATGCATGCAAGCACGGGCCGACCATCAAATTACAGGCACCAGTTGCTATGAAACTATATGACCGAACTACTCACTTTTCTTAAAGTTACACGGCTAATTTGTTTGGTGAATATTTCGTAGCCTGTTGCTAAAAATTTGTATTGAATACTGTCAGACAGTTCCCGGCGATGGTGACTGCCAGATGCTTTCAAGCTCCCAAAAATAATATACTTTAGTTTACTTTAGGCTCAGTGTTGAATTTTATATATGATACCCGGGAAACCATTACAATGCCTTTTGTAAGTAGCCAGGCAAATCGTAAGTGCTAACCACGTCAGATTTCAGATTCATCCATAATATTAGGTACTTGGTTACATATGAAATTGGCGTTTTGTCGTACTGGCCACTTTGATCTGTAGGTATTATCTCCTCTTTGGCTATTTACTCACATTCATTTGTTTTTTTCTCTTTTGGTTTTTTCTTTGCGTCACTTAGTTTACAAAATGGAAAACTTGAAATATCACGTTATTTACGAGTACGAGTTCCACCGTGGCACCAGTACTGCAGAAACGGTTGTGTATGGCGGCGGTGTCGCAAAATAAAACGCAGTGCGTTTTTGCTTACAACGTTTTCGTTCTGGAAATTTCGACCTGCAGAACAAGCCCCGTAGACGGCCGGACACCAAAGTTGATTATTAAGAACTGAAAGCTATTGTGGAAGCGGATCCATCGCGAACCATGTCTGAGTTAGCTGTAAGCTGCGGTGTTAGTAACAAAACTGTTCTAATCTACTTGAAGCAAATTGGGAAGGTGAAAAAGCTTGAGAGGGGGTACCTCATTAATTGAGTGCAGCAAACGGACAAACGTGCGTCGACTGCTGCGTTACATTACTCAACCGGCACAATAATGAAAGGATTTTTAATCTTGTGATGAAAAGTGGATCCTTTACGACAATCGGAAACGCTCATCGCAATGGTATAACCCTGGCGAACTAGCCAAATCCTGCCTGAAAATTGACTAAAAACAATTACTTGTGAGCGTTTGGTGGACTAGTGCCGGTGTCGATCACTACAGCTTTCTTAAATCTGGCTAAATGCTTCAGGACAACGCTAGACCACACACTGCACAACACACGGCTACCAAATTAGAGGAGCTTCAATTGGAATGTCTAAGACATCCACCGTACTCCCCGGACCTTGCTCCAACAGATTACCGTCTTTCAACTCCGATGGGGCAGTCCAAAGCGCCTTCAAGGATTTTATTGATTCCCGTCCGAATGTTTTTTTTAGTAAAAGGATCAATGAACTTTCTATGAGATGGCAAAAGTGCATAGATAGCAATGGTACATACTTTGATTAAATAAATATATTATATTTAAAAAAATTGACTTTATGTTCCTCCCTTACAAAACGCTTATCTCGCCAGGACCTCCTTGCGCGGACTCCAACCTGATGTTAGCACGGCAGCCCGCGACTCGGCTCCTATTTTAGTAGCGTTAGTTCTTGGGTCACTAGCAGTCAGCAATATTAGTATTATATGAATAGCACTCAGAAAAGTTGGGCGAACACCGCGGGGGCGGTCAGTTCAATTATCCATGACGTGGTGCCTCTGCAACGTGGTCACGACACAGGATTGGGATACAGAAACTCTGCGTGCTATTTCTTTGGTACAATATCGTTTTCTCTAAAAGTTACAATTCTTGCTCATGCAATTGCAAATCTTCTGACATTACTCTAGGCTATTTTTCAACCAACACTTTCTCCGAAAAAGTAAAAAAAAACCTTTTGAAATTACTTGGTCTAATCTCTGAATTAGCGCAAACGGGGGTTAAATTGGAATTGTTATATTGCTTCATATTTAAATTCTAAATTTTGAAGTAAATAATCGAAAAGTATAAAGTACAATTTCTGTGTATATTTATGTGTTTAAATAGTTAATTTTAACCAGGCATTAATGCTATTCACACCGCGAATGTAACGTGGTTTGTTTACCTTTTAAGACAAGTATAAAAAAATGGACTTTAGTTATATTCTATCGTACCAACAAAAGTTTTTTTTTCAAACCGACTGCAAACTTTTTTGGTGTGTGTATTTTTTGCTGTGACTTACTGTGTTTAAAAGAAAGTGCATTGATAACAAGCAGTGGTTTTGCTTCCCATATCTAGCAATTACACCGGTTGATTAAACTCAAAACTTGCAGAGATACATTTTCTGTTTCGCAATAATATCCATTATCTTGTAGGAGATTAAAGGGCCCTTTATTGAGACGGTTGTAGTTTTACAGCCTAAGAAACTCTTTTGTAGGAGTTATCCTCATGCTCACGCCTTAAAAGAAAGCCTTTCTACCTTACAAATACAGAGAGTGAGGATCTACAAGATGCACTAGCCTGCCTCGTTAGAGAAGTGCTACAATACGGATTTGACTTCATTTATAATTATAATTTGTGCATGTTGAATCATCTTATTAAAAAATCAACGGTGGAATCCCACTAGTACTATACATATGAAAGTTTTTATGTTAGGTACGACGTTTGTTACGGAATCACACAAAAATTGCTGGATAATAATATTAATAATCCCCAGACAAACACACCAACTGTATGGCCCCAAGGTAAGCTAACTTTTATTCAGAACTTATCAGGAGCGGGAAGCGACGCGTGCCGATGTTATCGAAACCTGTACTAATTTATCAGTTGTCCATGAGAATTTATGTTAATGTATTACATATTATGTAATTCTATTTATGTACCTCCTTATTGTACTTACTTATCATTTAAACATGATATTACCTACCTAAACGAACGGAATAAAATAGATTAGGAAGGTATATTGATAGAGTATCATTTAATAAGCACTTTTCTCGAAGCAATTTATTTATAACTTGAGACAAACTGTTAAAACGTGGCTTTAAGATACCGTAGTTAAATTCTGTTCTAATATTTATCACCTATTCAAATTAGCGCATCTACAATGATCGCACAGCGACGTTTCTATTGAACCCGAAGTGCCAAAGGCCTTTCTATTTGCCCCCTCCTCAAATCTATATTATAATTTTATAATAATTTAACGCGGTTTACTGTTATAATGTATTTCTGTGAGTAACTTACGCACGAAGCGTGGTTCAGAAAAAGTAGCGTAGGCCTTAACTACTTGTTAAATAAGTTAGGTAGGTACTTTGTATGTAACAATAACACCTCAGTGTCTTTTCACTCGTTATTGCGATATTTACTTAGTTTCTTCGCATCCAAAAAATTCAGCCACATTGCAGCGGATACCGCTACCAGTATATTAAATCGCGCTGTGCACTTTATCAATGGGATAAGGTCGTTGTTACAGAGTAAGTGCCACGAATTGCTGCATTTTTATGAGGAGTCTGTAATAAAAAAAATAGAAAATTATTTAGGCAGTGTAATCGCTCCTTCGCTCCTAGGTACATATACATATTTATACCTAACAAGGTAGGTAGGTTCACCGAACGATCTACTTACTAACCCCTAGCCAAGAATTTAGTTGGTTTTATGTTGGTTGGATTCCATTTGGAAAATTATTCTATTTTTTTACACCCAGTGCCATCTATAAAAATGATACAATACTATTTGAAGGTAATGTTTCTAGTAGAGATAATGTCACAAAAATGTAATCAAAAGTTGTAGGTAGTGATGTTAATAGACGTCGGTTTATATTATTATAGTATTTAAAATATCCACAAGATGTCGCCGTTTAAATTTTTTCCCCCAGATTTCTGCTGTTCATTCTGATTTTATTATACTGTCTACTATATATTTTACTGATTGTTATGATAAATAATATAATAATACTTAGGTAGGTTTCCCAAAAATAATAAAACAGCTTTTTAAGCTGTTTTTTTCCATATTTATTTAAAACATTCAGGTCATAAAAGCTTTCATCTAAGCTATATTTTAAAACCTTGACGCATATTTACTTTCAAATTTATGTTTTTGGTAAACCTACCAAAGTTTAGTACTTTAGAAGTTTGTGAGTTTAAAAATTAATGAACGCACAGCGTAAATCTAGGGAAAAAATATTAAAAGTGACATCTTGTGGATATTTTAAATATTATAATTATTTAACGCGACAACTACTTATATTCACTTACAACTTTTCGTTACAAGAAACATTACCTTCAGAATAGTAATGTATTGTTTATATAGATGGCGCTGGATTTAGTGAAAAAGAATAATACAATATCGATGTGGGATCCAACCAACATACAACCAAGTGCTTGGCTAGGGGTTAGTAGATCCTTTGGTGAACCTACCTACCTTATTAGTTAAAAATATATAAGTGTACCCAGGTACGAAGGAGCGACTACACTGCAAGGGGATTTGAAAGCGAATCTCAGCCTGCACCAAGTTCCCTGATTGTATCTATACAGTCTGTGAAAGTTCATTTGCACGGCATGAATCTACCAAGTTGATTTCCTCTTGTCATAATATTCTGGGAGTTATAGACTCAATCTTAGAGGCTATTTTTTTACACGGGCAGTTTTGTCAAATGTGGCAAGCAGACCACTTTCTTTGGCGACTTTTCCTTGTAGATACCTATTCTAGGCCACAAAATTTGGGTAAGCGAACGAAACGAACAGTCAAAAAAATTATAGTATTTGAAATATCCACAAGATGTCGCTATTTGCAATTTCCCCCCAGACTAATAATTAACTGTGAACTAGAAAAAAATTACTGTTCGCTTATAACAAACGCACTATTTATTATCATAAATAATATATCAATACTCAGGTAGCTTTACCAAACAGAATATAACAGAAATTTTAAGAGAATATTTTAACTCATATATCACTATTTGTCTCAAGTTTTTGAAATATACCAGGGTGGATTGAAAAGTTCGCGGCCTAACATAGATAGCGTTGTCATATTATTACTACCCTCATATGAAACCTAGACTCTTTGTCAGTCTCTGTGCAATGTTTCTCTGAGTAATTATTTATTTTATTGAACATTAAGTGAGAGTAAGTTTCATTAATTTTGAAAATGGATAGTTTAGAGCACCGTGCCGTGATCAAATACCTCCACAAGAAACACTTAACTCTAAAGCAGATTCATGAAGATATGGTGGCTACTTTAGGAACGTCTGCTCCGTCGTATACAATGATAAAAAAAGTGGACAGCTGAATTTAAACGTAGACGAGAGAGCATCAAAGATGACCCCCGCTCTGGACGGCCTTCTACAGCTACGACTTCGGAAAACATCGAAAAAATATGTGATCTCATAATGGGAGGCAGAAGATTGAATGTATCTGAGATAGCTTAAGCTCTAAGGATTTCATATGAACGTACACAAAACATGATCGTGAACGAATCAGGGTTCCACAAGGTGTCTGCAAGATGGGTTCCGTGGCTCCTTTCAGTTGAACAGAAAAGAACTCGCTCACGATTTCTAGAGACTGTTTAGAGCTTTTTCAAGCTAATCCAAACAAATTTTTGGCAAGCTATACTATACTCCTGAATCCAAACAATGAAAGAGCACCGCATCTCCGACCCCCAAGAAAGCCAAGGTGTGTTTTTCAGTAAACAAGGTAACGGCATCGGTTTTCTTGGATTCTAAGGGTGCCATCTTGGTTGATTACTTAGAAAGAGGTCAAACTATAAATTCTGCATACTACTGCACACTATTACATCGCTTACGCGAAGAAATAAAGTCTTAAAGACCAAAATTGTTGACCAAGAAAGTTTTGTTTCATCAGGACAAAGCTCGTGTTCACACATCTGCAGAATCGATGGCTCAAATAATGAATTGTGGTTTCGCATTGCACCTTCTGACTTCCACATATTTCCAAACAAAAAAAAACACTTAGGTAGAATGAAATTTTCTACCAAAGTAGCCGTAGGTACCTTTTTGAATTTCTGACGAGACCTTATATTTAAATGGGATCAAGGCTTTGGAGGGCCACTGGACTAAGTGCTGTGACCTAGGAGGAGAGTATGTAGAAAAATAAAAATAAAAATTGCATTATTCCTGAGTTTTCTTATTTAGGCCGCGAACTTTTCAATCCACCCTCGTAGCTTAGATAAGAGTTTTTGTAACCTAATATATGAAATTGTTATAAGCTGTTTATGTCAACTTCATTAATTTAGCTTTCTATGCCATCGTCGAATGCCACTTGTCTAAGGGAGGGGGAGGGAGATAGGTATTTTTATGAACAAAATGAAAGAAAAACACCAGTAAATTACATGGTATAATGCATTATCATTGTATATAAGGTAGGAACCAACCTATAGTAGGATAGATTAAGCTTACGTACATAATATTTATTATAAAGGCATTGTCAATTAATGTGGGAAGGGGTTCCATGTAGATATAGGAATGAAGGTAATACGCATATTACCTGTGTTTTGTGTTTGCTGAAAGAGTAATAAGCACTAACTATTTCAACAATTTCACAGTTTACGAGATCCCTCTCTATGCTGGATGTTACAGGGATACCATTAATGCTAGGCTGATTTTTCTACTAATTAAATCAGTAGAATAATTAGAAGACTGACATAATCTCTATGTAAAATCTTGTGAAATGTCAAAGTCATACTCTTGCTAAAAGTTATTACTCCATTGAAAAATCAGCCCTTAGTGTATTCTTCTATGTAATGAAATAGGTTCTCAACTAAGGTCAGCAGATAGTCAGGCTGTTTATATCAACTTATAGTCTACCATACCATGCTTGTCTTTTGCTGGTTGGCAGACTTTATGCGTGTGTGGTATAAAGGTTTACTTGCCATCATCGGAATTCGAACCTGGGGCTATGATAATAGTCATAGTTAATAACATGTGCACAGATAATTAATTGACAAGCCTTCTAACGCAATACAATCAACGGCTAGAACACCAGTTCATAAAAATTTTATAATAAAAAAATCAAACTCTCATAGTTAAATTTAGAATTTGGAAATTGTGTTGGGTAGATTACAACCTCATTTTTTACTTTTTATGGCTTTAGATCTGCTTTTAAAATGAGCTTATCACCGTGAAGTATAACAATTTAAAAAGTCAGGCAAACAGTTTCTCCTTATTTGATATATGATAACAATTTTGGCCACAGTAGATTTAAATGTAATTACTATATACAGGGTGAAATTTTATAACGCCACCTGGAAGGAAAGTTTTAAAAACTGGAGTTACCAAATTTTACTCTAAGATTTCCCTTATTTATAAAAAGAAGCAATACTGCAATCGAAGATATTTCAAAATATGGGAATCGAACCAGTTAATACCTTAAAACAAATTGCACCCTATTGGTAGGTTCCTATTTTATGGCACGGTTCGCACGTTGTTGTCATAAATAATCTTCTTGTCATCACCAGTGATATTTCTCTTCAAAGCGGTTCAGTTTATTTACTTTTTAGTAGAGAACCGCAAACGAGTCCACGGTACATTAAGTTGATTTCCGTGAGCTTTTTCTGTACCTATATTCAGACTTTTTCAAATGTTAAAACTATATTGTGGGAAATTCCCAATCCTCCACTTATGTCGTAACTACATAGGCATATGTAAATCTTGCTGAAATTCTTAAAAAGGGCGTGACTTTGACTGTAGCAGGGTAACCAGGGCGAGCGACTTTGTGCTACTCCTATTGACACTACACTATATCCATAAACGTTTCTGCTTTAGACTCGCTCATTTCATCGTTCAGAAAAACAATTGGAAATTACAGTCAAACATTTTTTTATTATTATTATTCATTGCATAGTATAAACATCAGCCAGAAACAAACAATAGAGGTAACCAAAGAGAAATAATTACAAAATATCGCATATAAAAATGAAAAGACATTGCCCCAATTCCCCGAAAACGCACAAAAAGAAATTGCGCAGTATCTTATCACGCGCCTGCGCAAGGCAAAGAAGTGGTATCCTGTTTATTACCAGCCTTATGCACGTGTCGCAGACGGATGATACAGTTAGCCGTTTAACCAAACGGCATGTTGTAAACGAATCTGTTCAGCTAACCGGCTAGTTATTATGTAGAATATGAGTAGTATAGGCAATTATAAATCAAGCAATATGCGACATCTTCATTAGTTTTTTTACAAACATTTCATTTAGAACAATTTTACAGTAAAAAAAATTATAAACAAGTGATTGTTTAATTAAACAGCTTAATATATCACCAGCCTGTGACAAATATATGTATGTATATTTTAATCTGCGTGGCACTCTAGATACAAAACCCGTGGGCTAAATTTACGGATTCTTACATCAATTGATTTGTCTCGAATTCGATAGGGAAACAACCAGGCCCTGTAATGTAAAAAGAAAAAGTATATTAAATAGGGTATGATTGAATAGGCAATAAGGGATTTTCCTCAATCAAATTAAGAAAAAAAAATAGTTCCAACGACCTCGATAGATGGCGCTACATAAAGCTCTTCCGATAAAATAGTAATAGGTCTTTACCTATGAAACTGCCGTTTTGCCGTACTGGCCATTTCAAATGAAAATATTTTTTTTTTGACTGATAATTCTAATTTTAAATTAATTTTATTTGACAAACATGGAATTCTTTTTCTAAAATAGTCATTTGTTTAATAGTTAGTGTTTTGT
This sequence comes from Marasmarcha lunaedactyla, assembly GCA_923062675.1. Lineage (NCBI taxonomy): Eukaryota > Metazoa > Arthropoda > Insecta > Lepidoptera > Pterophoridae > Marasmarcha > Marasmarcha lunaedactyla. Next base: position 17,843,576 of record OV281352.1, on the reverse strand, counting down.
TTTCAACGCATTCGAACATTTTTCATCATCATGGATAAGTTAAAAATTCGAGTAATTATGGAGTATGAGTACCGTCGTGGCAGCAAAGCGGCACAAGCGGCACGCAACATCAACGACGTTTACGGAGCGAACACTACAAACGAACGCACCACCCGTTATTGGTTTACCCGCTTCCGTTCTGGAAATTTTGACCTGAAAAATGAACCCCGTGGTCGTCCGAAAACTTTGGTCGACAATGACGAATTAAAGGCAATTGTGGAAGCTGATGAAACTCAATCCACGGCTGAATTAGCAGCAGCTTTCGACGTTAGCATCAAAACAATATTGGTCCATTTGCGTCAAATTGGCAAGGTAAAAAAGCTTGACAAATGGGTACCCCACGAACTCAATGACCGCCAGCGCGAAGTACGCGTGGAGACGTGCCTTGCACTGCTCAGCAGGCATACAAATGAAGGAATTCTGAACCGCATTGTTACTTGTGACGAGAAATGGATCCTGTTTGACAATCGTAAGCACTCAGCAAGTTGGTTGGACCCTGGTTCAGCACCCAAACAATGCCCTAAACGAAAACTTACCCCTAGAAAAGTGATGGTCACTGTTTGGTGGTCTAACGCGGGTGTAATTCATCACAGCTTCTTGCCAAACGGGACAAGCATTACTGCAGATGTGTACTGTGAAGAACTGAGCACAACGATGGAGAAGCTCGCACGTCTCCAACCAGCTTTGGTCAATCGTTCGGCTCCACTGCTCCTGCACAACAACGCGCGACCTCATACTGCACAGCAGATGGTCTCCAAGCTACAAGAGTTGGGGTTGGAAGTTCTCCGTCATCCGCCGTACTCACCAGACCTTGCGCCTACAGACTTCTACTTTTTCCAGAATTTGGATAACTTCTTGGCGGGAAAAAAATTCAATACCCGAGAGGCAGTACAAAATGCCTTTGAAGAATTTGTTGCCTCCCGTCCAGCTGATTTTTTCAAGAAAGGCTTCAATAAGCTATGCGTTGGCAAAGATGCATTGATTGCATGGGTGATTATTTAGATTAATAGAAATAAAAAACATATAAAAAAATTACGCTTCATTTAATTCGTGAAAAACGGCAATTTCATAGGTAAAGACCTAATATAAGATAGAAATATAAGTCGAAAGTTTCTAAAATACCACAATAAGCCTATTCAGAGCTCCAACAATTAACTAAAAGTAAAAATAATACTGAATAAATATTTACGACAGACCAGTACTATGGCGTAGTTCTTGCCTTCCTCATACGATATACGTTAACTACAAAAAAAAAATGAATGAACTTTTACTGGCGCCACCTGTCGTGTAATTTATTTAGGTATTATTTTTCCGCGCTGTTAGAAAATCCATCATTGAGAATCATCTCAGGTTTCTCTTATTAGTGTTCATTTCGAATATGTTACTATATTACCTAACATATTTATCACTAACACTAATTATCTAACATATATTTTTACCAAATCAAGTCTACCAGAATGAAAAAACATAGGTCCTTTATTTTGTGAAAAGTAAGAAAAGTGTTTTTGCAAATTGTGGGAAATTGAATAAAATTAACTGCTACAATCGAATAGCAAAAAAATTACATAAATAAGATTTTGTAAACTTTATTGTCTAGATTTAAAAAAAATTTTCTTGGTTTCCACCGTTAACACGAATAACGCAGTCGCAGCAATTTGGCATGCTTAATATCAATCAGTTTATCAAAATCAAACCACTCACGTGCTTTCCATCAAGTCAAAAAGTTGTTGTGGGGTGTGCACGGCATCCATACTCGGAAGGGCTCTTCCTTGGAGCATATCCCATGCGTGCTCAATTGGGTTGAGGTCTGACGATTGAGCAGGCCATGGCAGAACGTTACATACCAGCTTCGGCAAGAGAGCGTGTTAGGACTCTTGACGTGTGTGGACGTGCATTGTCGTGCATTAGTTAAAACGAATTACCCAACCGGCCTCGCAAAGGGATGATTATGCCTGAAAATCCTTTTCACGTAAATCTGAGCATTGAGGTTGGCCTTGCCCCTAATGTGATCCGTGCTTCCACCGACCCTAATACCGCCACATTTAATTATTGTTCCCACACCACACGGATAAACTTCATGACAAAATCTTAAATGTTCATGTCGTCCAGAGGTTCTCCAAACTCGAATGCGTCTTGCATCCTCATTCTGAAACGAGATTCATCGGATAAGCACCCACACCGTCAGTCTTCTTGCTGTGGAGCTGCGGAGCCTCGTAACCTACATCATGGCGGTCATGGCACGATTCCAGCAGTATTTTGGATGGACCAGTCCTGTCTGCGTGGTAATGCGTGATCGTCCTCTATGTCGCCGGCCAACCTGCCCGTGATGTGATAGCGTGTCTGTGTAGTGCCAAGAGCAATAGCAACAGTACGTTGCCTTGAGTCACTTTCCAACATTCCTATGGCTCGCATCATCTCTTCTTGGGATAAATGACGTTGTCGCTCAGGTGTAATAATTGATGAGAAATTTAACTGGAGTGATCACATTGAACGTGTGTGTAGTAAACTGAGACAATTTCTTACAAATATTACAATTCTCAAAAACCGTAGGTATCCCTTTTAAGATTAATCTCATGCTTTATAACGCTTTAACCTAAGCAGTTATGGTCGTACCTATTAAATGTATCTTGATAACATCTACAAGTTACAGGTAAAAATCCTAAAGACCATAGTTTCTCCTCAAATAAAAAATCGCTTTAATGAAAATGAAAATGGACTATTTCATCATTGCAATATCTTACCTGTACAAAAATAATTAAATTTCTTAATATTTAAACAACATTTCTTGAATGAATATTTACAGAGCTTAGTTAAACACCCTGTATGCACCCGAGCCGTAGCTAACTAGAATTAAAATAAAGGGAAATCTTTTGAAATTCAGTATTTAAAACAAATTAAATAAACTGTAGGTACACTCGGGATTACCACCATCTCGTGATAATTGAAAATAATGTTGTAAATTTTATATGTATTACCTATTATATTGTCTTTACCTATGAAATTGCCGTTTTTCACGAAATAAATGAAGCGTAATATTTTTATTTATTTTTTATTTCTATTAATCAAAATAATCACCCATGCAATCAATGCATCTTTGCCAACGCATTGGTAGCTTATTGATGCCTTTCTTGAAGAAATCAGCTGGACGGGAGGCAACAAATTCTTCAAAGGCATTTTGTACTGCCTCTCGGGTATTGAATTTTTTTCCCGCCAAGAAGTTATCCAAATTCTGGAAAAAGTAGAAGTCTGTAGGCGCAAGGTCTGGTGAGTACGGCGGATGACGGAGAACTTCCAACCCCAACTCTTGTAGCTTGGAGACCGTCTGCTGTGCAGTATGAGGTTGCGCGTTGTCGTGCAGGAGCAGTGGAGCCGAACGATTGACCAAAGCTGGTTGGAGACGTGCGAGCTTCTCCATCATTGTGTTCAGTTCTTCACAGTACACATCTGCAGTAATGCTTGTCCCGTTTGGCAAGAAGCTGTGATGAATTACACCCGCGTTAGACCACCAAACAGTGACCATCACTTTTCTAGGGGTAAGTTTTCGTTTAGGGCATTGTTTGGGTGCTGAACCAGGGTCCAACCAACTTGCTGAGCGCTTACGATTGTCAAACAGGATCCATTTCTCGTCACAAGTAACAATGCGGTTCAGAATTCCTTCATTTGTATGCCTGCTGAGCAGTGCAAGGCACGTCTCCACGCGTACTTCGCGCTGGCGGTCATTGAGTTCGTGGGGTACCCATTTGTCAAGCTTTTTTACCTTGCCAATTTGACGCAAATGAACCAATATTGTTTTGATGCTAACGTCGGAAGCTGCTGCTAATTCAGCCGTGGATTGAGTTTCATCAGCTTCCACAATTGCCTTTAATTCGTCATTGTCGACCAAAGTTTTCGGACGACCACGGGGTTCATTTTTCAGGTCAAAATTTCCAGAACGGAAGCGGGTAAACCAATAACGGGTGGTGCGTTCGTTTGTAGTGTTCGCTCCGTAAAAACGTTGATGTTGCGTGCCGCTTGTGCCGCTTTGCTGCCACGACGGTACTCATACTCCATAATTACTCGAATTTTTAACTTATCCATGATGACGAAAAATGTTTGAATGCGTTGAAAACAAAACACTAACTATTAAACAAATTACGATTTTAGAAAAAGAATTCCATGTTTGTCAAATAAAATTAATTTGAAATTAGAATTATCAGTCAAAAAAAAAAATATTTTCATTTGAAATGGCCAGTACGGTAAAACGGCAGTTTCATAGGTAAAGACCTATTATTTTTATTTAAGCAATTTTAATCTAATACATCTTGCTCTCTAACGGAGCTAGTCAGAATCTCTTGCTTCTTTTATTTCTGTGATGTCAAACGTATATTTAAATGTATTTTCTTCTTAATTCATAATAATTCATATTAACCTCTTTATTGAAATGTCGCGACATTCTGACGTGCTTCCTAAGGCTTAGCCGTGACGATCGGCCACCCGCATAAAATTTATTCACACAAACAAGGTTGGGTGGATAAATTTCTACAAAGTTTTTCTAACTACCTGCCTGAAACAGGATGTATTTGTACGACGTCCTCAGGAGAGACTACCCCTGTCGATAAGGTCATTCCTGGTGTTTGGTGTGAAATCTTTATGTACAAAGAGTAAATATAATATTACAAAAGCAATAGCTTCACCATGATCCAAGGAATAACTGCTTCGATAGGAATTCCCGACCGTACAACCTCGCTAAAAGCAGTCGAACGTCTCCTAAGCTACTTTCAATATAATGTTTCCTAATCACACGTCAAATATTCTTACGGAATGTGGAGATGCGAGCCAGATGGCAGATAACTTCACCTTATCGCGCGCATTGATAACCAGCATGTCACCTGCAGCCCGCAGAGCATGCCACCTATTCTTTAAGAGAATTTATGGTATTGGTGACTGCCCGATTATAAATGAACGTCCCTCGGTTCCATCACCAGATAAGGACATAGTGAAACACAATGCAAAAAAATCTTTACTAATCATTACATATAACAACTTTTAAGACAAGATAATATTAATTTCATTATTTTTCGCAACGCCAAGAGAGGGTCATCTCTCAGTGGCTGCCATCTCATCAACTAGTGACTGCCATCTCATCTGCTAGTGGCTGCCATCTCATTTCCGTTATAATTCAAAATATGAAAAAGAAAGAACATATAAGTATATTAGAATATAACATTATAATAATACATATAACATATATTATGCCAATACACATTCTTAATGATAACATATAATAACGTTTACTACGGTATTATCAACATATTTACAATGGTCATATATCTTTCAGATTGATATATGTCATGCTAATGTCACCTCATTTTAACCTAAAAACCAGAAAATAACAATTATTTACTCTTGACACTTTACAACATTTACATAATTACAATTTATATAGATTTTTATTATAATGAACTCTACAAAATTATCGCAAAATAAAAGGTTTCAGCCGATTGACATGGACAGTTATTTCTCTACTTCCATTCACCGCCTTTATTAAATAATTGTTTTTACTTAAACCTCTTCATATTCGATATAGACCTTTAAATGGTCGGCTTAGCTTTTTACTCATTTCAGACACTCTTTTAGGGTTTTGCAATAATACAAATTGACCTGCCTGAAGAATAATAGATGAAGCTTTTTATCATATAGCCTTTTCTGCGCCAAATGAGCTGTACGAGAGTTCTCTCGTGCCAAATTTACATTATAACCTATATCTATTCCTCCTGACTTCGAAATTTTCAATATTCAAGTTGGGATTTAATCTTTCAACGGACGGAACTTCAGGTTCCCTAGCAAAGATTAAATAATACGGTGAAAACTTAGTGGAAGCTTGTTTGGCACAATTATAAGCATACACTACTAATGGCAAAAATTTACACCAATTACGTGGTGTTTAGTTTACATATTTAGCTAACATGTGGGAAATTGTTTGATTAAATCTTTCTACAAGACCTAACGTTTGATGGTGCATAGTGGTCGCAAGACATTGTTGCACACCGAACTCTCTCAGCGTATTCTTAACTAATCTCGACGTAAAAATCGAGCCTCTATCGGATAGCATTTCTCGCTTTTTAGCGAATTTCGTGAAAATTTCTTGTACGAGAAAATCACTTATTTTTTTTTTTCGAAATGGACAGTTTATTTATGGCCCATAGGCCTTTTAAATTTCACCGGTCTTTGAAGCCTAGCCTAGCGCTGACGGTGCCTAGCTGGAACTAAAACTACTCCTACGTACGACACGTCTAAGGGCACCCGAGAGGGCACGGACCTCGGCTTAGGACGTCGAATATTGAAACTACCACTGGTTCGGAAGGATCATTTACTGCCAAAGAACCAGCAAGAAACTCAGTAGGAATGCAACGACGCGTTAGCCTGGCCCACCGGTGGGTTAGGCGATTCGAATGCCGTGCTGCCCTATTTCTAACTGGAACACCGGCGTTCCTTGTTGTCATATAATCGTCGGGATCTGTTAACCCCTCCCGCGACGACTCGCAAAAGCCTAAAATGCCCTGAATGCGTCAGGTTTTTTTAACAATATTTTTTTGTTGGAGGGCCTTTAGAAAAACGGAAAATTTGACAACAATAAGATGTATATACGGTTTATAGGATACCTTTTTGGATTCGTTATGAGTTTATCTATCTAATTATAACAATGAATAAACAAATCAAACTGACCTTGTTACATAAATATGCATTATTTTATCATATTTTATGACTTTCTTTCACATAACCTTGAAACTTTAGCACATTATATCAAATTTACGTAAATATTCACAAAAACAACACTTCATTATTATACTTTGTATATCTATGTAGTCAAAACACTAATAAGTTCACTTCATATCCATCTGTTTACACAATAAAAACTTCTTTATCTAAACTAAGAAAAAACAACGCGTAATGGCTGTCGCGTGCGAATGCCGTCGGCTCAACATAATTGTCTATATGTACCGTTAACACAAAAACGCATTGATTGCAAATATTCTTTTCAATCAATGAATTTCTTATTCAAAGTGATAAATATTATTGTAATTTTATCTTATTTTATTATTATTACTTTAAATTAATTGTTACTTTGTCGATAATATTGTTATAATAATATAGGTATCTATTGTTTTTTTTTCAAATCAAGATAATAAACCGTTTCTATCATCGTTATTATCATATTGTGTGACAGCTATATAGAACAATTTTGTCTCAATAATGTCTAAATAAATATAACAACAAGAAATACAAGTGATTAAAATAGAATTTTATTTCAATAAAACGTAATTGTAGGTTAGTTGAATAATATCATGGTATTCTCTAGAATTGTTAAGTAGATAATAAAGTTAATTATATTAATATATCCTGCATTACTGTTAGAAAGAACGTTAAAAACTTCACACAATCCTACTTATTGTATACTACAAAAAACACCTGATTTGTTCGCGAGCTTTCGCTTACATAGTGTAGTATCTTAATATATACATACAATTATTATAAACGTGTGTTTGGATGAAATTTTGTGTGCATATTTTAATGGGTTCCTAGATGGTTTGAAAACTTAATTGGACCCTGTAGACCGTGCTGCTGTAGCTACGAAGTCCGTCAAGTCAGCTAGTATATACATATTTAAACTAAGCTAGTGAAAATTTAGAACGCGTAAGTATTTGTCCAAGGCGTCATTTTCACTCCTATCTGCGGTAGCGTCCGGGAGACGGGTCGCTCAAATCCCTCTATCAAGGTTGGGAAGGGCGATGTCTGCATTCGCGTTATACTCGTGAACGGCTGCGGTAGACGGGGGTCCGTTGTTTAGAGAATATTTGGTGTAGAAACCTTGCCGAATTGACAGTCACATGTAAAAAATGAATTTGTAATCCTAGTTTCAAACACAAACTTGTAAATATAATTTTAAAAAATTGCTTCCGTGAAGTTTCTTGCCAGTTCTTCTTGACGAAGGTCTTCACTTCAACTGGTGGTAGTTTTAAAAAGTATGGTGACAATTTTAAGTTTATAATATATCCCTATGAAATAAATATGTTTTTGACTTTAAACGCATATTTCGTGTCTCTATAGAGCGACTCTTACCAAGAAAAATGCTGAGGTAATTCTATGATCCACAAATTTTATCGAAGCTTTTTTAAGATAAGGCTAACGTATGGCTAAAAATTGGGGACTATTGGCATTTAATTTATAATGGTATTCTGACCGTCCGTACCAGTTTTAATCTAAATACGAATCAATGTCACCTTAACCCCTTTTTTTAGGCTTGACCAGGCTATCTCCTTTTTGCCATATTCACCGACATTCTGCAACTACCTCCAGTGTTCCTCTAAGTCTTATAGATCTTAATAAATGGTGTAGGCGTTTGATTTCCATCTTACCTAATGGTCAGTGACAATGGAGATAAAGAGGTTACACGCCTATCAACAAGGTACCTATTCACTCTTATTTTGATAGTTTCTGGACTATTTTTGTCTGAGAATGTAAATGGGCAGCAATATTATTTAGGGTCGTTTTTCCAGCCACGGCTTTCAATGAGTGCTTGGCTCGCAAGCGAATCATTTTCACTTGCGGGTTCATTTGGAGGCATGAGCTGGCAAGACAACTCAACTTTGCGTTTCTCTCGAAGCGTGAAATTTGTAATGTGAAAAGCAAGACTAATGGTTTTTTTCTAACTGTGAAAGGTTCAAAATAAAACAAATAAATTTTTATTAAGAATTATATTTTGCAATAAAAAAAATTGTATAAAAATGTATATTGAAGAAATGCAACATGCAACTGTATTGACATGCAAGTACAAAAAATATAAAGCCTTCGTAACCATTACTATTTATTTACCTACAGACACATTAGTTCATAATGCACTGATACTCAGACTGACATATACAAATTTGTGATACTAAGACGTTTTACCACAAACACAAATACTTGTACAAAATTATTACTATCCAACATTTTTAGAAAAAAAAAGTATTTTAATCAAGCAGCAAACATTCAAACAGCAAACAAATTCAAACAGCACCCGTTCACGAGTTAACACGGAATCCAGCATCGCCCTCCTCGACCATATTAGAGGGAAGTGAGCGACCCTTCACCACTTCGCTTCCACCACCGCTGTACGCCGCCACCACCACCACCACCACCACCCGATGACACCACCACTCCACAACAGAAGCAGTGAACGAAATCTAATAGGGTGTGGCTATTGAAAAAAGACACTGAAAAAATGTGGCAAACTTAATAAATACATGTACGGCGACACGTATGTTAGTACAAAATATCTGAAATACCTTTTAATAATAAATAAAAGACATCTCAGGTATTTTGCAGTAATATAAGAGTTGCTATGTATGTATTTCTTAAATTTGCCATATTTTTTCGTATCCTTTTTCAATAGCCAGACTCTATACGGTTAGGCGTCCCCTACCGTCGAAACGTGACCCTCAATTGAGGGCCCGGCTCACCATCACGTTCACACAACAAAGATTCATTCATCTAGATGCCTCCGTTTCCGCCCATGTATATCTTTGCCTGGGAGGTCTGCTGCAGTATGCCATACAGTCCAGCAATCCTCCTCAAAGCAAATATATACATCACACGGAATGCACCTAGAATGAACCAATTTTGTTACATCCTTTCGGTAACACATGACACACCTTTTTCTCTCATTCCGTCCTTTCAAATACTCCGGTCTATGAACAATATCTTGCCTCAGCCTCATGAGTGCCCCTACTGGCCTACTAATCTCTGATAAACAGGGACGATGCCGTTTAACCATCGATGCAGCAAGATCATAGCGAAACTCACGATGCGTCATAGGCAATTTATTGCGCCGTTTGAGCGAACCCACATACATAACAAGAGCATTGTGAATTGTCACGTTCAGCAACCTCTTGAACATCTTCACATACCATTTCAGTCCCCTCTTTCGCTCCAATAGATACATAGAGAGTTTTTGATCTTTGAGATCAACTCCCCCCATGTTTCTATTGTAATCTTTCACGCAAATCGGTTTCACAATTTTGACAAATGGGTACCCCACGAACTCAATGACCGCCAGCGCGAAGTACGCGTGGAGACGTGCCTTGCACTGCTCAGCAGGCATACAAATGAAGGAATTCTGAACCGCATTGTTACTTGTGACGAGAAATGGATTTTGTTTGACAATCGTAAGCGCTCAGCAAGTTGGTTGGACCCTGGTTCAGCACCCAAACAATGCCCTAAACGAAAACTTACCCCTAGAAAAGTGATGGTCACTGTTTGGTGGTCTAACGCGGGTGTAATTCATCACAGCTTCTTGCCAAACGGGACAAGCATTACTGCAGATGTGTACTGTGAAGAACTGAACACAACGTTGGAAAAGCTCGCACGTCTCCAACCAGCTTTGGTTTTCTTCTACATTTTTAATTTTATTTGTGGACAAGAAAATATTAAGAAAAAGGCACCTCACACAATTATTTGAAATACAGTATAATCCTATTTGAATTCATATATTTTGAAAGTGATTTTCAAGTATTTTTTTAATATATTTTGTTGTCAATCTACTGATGAGATCAGAAGGCCTACCATCAACTTTTAGTTAGCCATTCAATTCCGATGCAATCCAGTTTAGGTACCTAAACTGAATCGCTAAGATTCGTACCATGAAGTGCCTTTAGCTAACTGGCGTTTGAATCGCTCACGGAGGAATGAAAGATCGAAATTTGTCTGTGGTCCGCGTGTGAGAAAGAGATGACGCTGTACAGTCGTTGCATAAGTCTGTCTCTTTTACTCGAACCATATGCGTTGCGTTTCGAAATCTAGTTGATATGATTTTAGCGGTCTTTTTTTGTGTAAAAATAACAACAATTATATTTTAAAATTGCGCTTTTTAGTGTCAAATTATATGCCATAAGCCCGTTTTAGTACTTATTAAATAATAGAAATTTATATAATTCTTTAAATTACAAGTAATTAAAGGTTTCCTTAGTGTTGTCGTAAAAATAAATTGATTATGACGAGTTTAGAACGCACCCAATTTGACTTCTACCTTTGTCTCTGATAAATCAGTTGATTTTGTGGGATTTTTGTTGGAAAGGGGTCCGATTGTTTCCGTGTTGTGTTTATTTCATTGTCATTTTCCAAGAAAACAATAAGGACTAATTCGTCAGACATCTACAAAACAAATCACTTTTTCACATCAACACATAAAAAAACACTAAATATTCAACTGAAATACCTTGAATTACGTATATTTTCAACATTTTTTTTGAAGATAAACCGAAACGATTCACTTTACGCCAAGAAAGTAGTAACTTTTTTTGAATCGCTTACTTTGACATTTGAGTCATCCAATATAGGTTGAAATATCACCTCATGGTACGAAAAATGAACGAACTATAACAGTTTGCGATCCAATTGGCGACTTGAATTGGCGTCAACCTAAACTGAATCGCTTTAACGACGTCGTGGTATGATATAGCAAAGCAGTTTATTTTAGGTCGACTATTGAATCGCAATAATAGTTCATAGTAGGCCTTCAGTAGGTAATTCGTTAATAAGCCGAGGAACCATATAGCCGGTTGTGCGCTCGCCGTACGCACTGTTTGCGCGTTGAGTCCGAAGTCTGTTCTTAGAAACGGCTCGGGTGCATACAGGGTGTTTAACTAAGCTCTATAAATATTCATTCAAGAAATGTTGTTTAAATATTAAGAAATTTAATTATTTTTGTAGAGGTAAGATATTGCAATGATGAAATAGTCCATTTTCATTTTCAATAAAGCGATTTTTTATTTGGGGAGAAACTATGGTCTTTAGGATTTATACCTGTAACTTGTAGATGTTATCAAGATACATTTAATAGCCACGACCATAACTGCTTAGGCAGTACCTTATGTGGGATTCCCCTAGTGCGTTATAAAGCATGAGATTAATCTTAAAAGGGATACCTACGGTTTTTGAGAATTGTAATATTTGTAAGAAATTGTCTCAGTTTACTACACAGACGTTGAATGTAATCACTCCAGTTAAATTTCTCATCAATTATTACACCTAAGTAGGTTTGTTTGTCGATTACATTTATAGGGAACAGTCGCACACTGTCTTACTAACAGCATGCAAACAGTTGTGACTGTGGGCCACTAGTTTTTGAATAGGTGTTTTCTTTATGTACGGCAACTTAATGACTAATAAATTTGTCTTTTTAAGTTTAATACTAAACCGGCATCATGACACCACCTAGTTAAAGCGTTAAGGTCAGAACGCAAGCGTTCACAAGCGATTTGCGGATTTTTTTCAGCAATAACAAGGCAAGTGTCATCCGCAAACTGATAGCATGTTCTGTTAGCAATACAGTTGCTCATGTCATTAACATAAGACAAAAAGTGTAGGGGACCAAGAACTGAGCCCTGGGCCGTGCTTTCCGTTACAGAAATGGGTTTGCTACACGTGTCATCCACTTTAACCGCGAAGGTCCTATTTTTTAAATAACTGGAACACCATTCCAGTAATGGTGTTCCACCTAAACCACAGTCGTCCAATTTATCGACCAGTTTATTATGATTAAGGGTATCAAAGGCGTGTGAAAAATCAATAAATAGGGCTAACACGTACTTTTTGTCATTTCAGTACCTATTTACTTCATCAGTGAAAGCTGACAGTAGATCTGATGTTCCTTTGCCTGGTTGAAACCCAAATTGAATAGGGTTGACATTATGTATTGACAACGTTATGTCTTTTGTAAAAGGCGTGTATCTGATCACAGATAAATTTTTCGACTATTTTGTCTACCGAGAAAAGCATTGTAATTGGACGATAGTTTAAATAGTCATTTCTTTTTCCCTTTTTGTAAATAGGTCTGACACAACCTGCTTTAAGGTCATTTGGATATTTATCAGTTTTAAAACTATTATTGATTAAATCAAAGATAGATGTAGCAACTTGATTTCCCACGTTCTTAATTTCGGAAATTTTGATATTATCAGGACCAGAGGCTTTTTTTGAATTTAGATTGCCAATAATTTTATTAATGCTGTTTGCTGTAGCTTTTTTAAATAAGATACTAGAGTCAAGGGGCTGTCTCGTACTATTGGGATCAGTTAATTTAATACTACAATTGGGAGTTGTACCTTAAACCACTTTACTAAAATGATTTGCAAAGTTTTCAGCAATATCTTGAGTGGTAATCCCTTGCTCACCAAACGCGCCAAGAACAGCCGCATCAATTTATAACGTCACTCTTCCTAACATTCGGTTGGTAATTTCGTAAATTTTTCTTATATTCTTAAAGTTAGTATTTATTTGTTGTACATAGTAGCTATTACGTTTATTTTCTGTAACTTTATGTATCTTATTTCTAATTTTATTATACTCTAATTCTAAGGTAAGATTATTAGGATTATTTTTCCAGGTAGCAAATTTGTCTCTTATGATACAGAGCTGAGTCACATTGCTATCTATCCAAGGTACTTTATCGAGTTTGAAAAAAGCTTCATCTATTAATTTTCAGACAGGTCCATTTGTATTGTTGCATAACCCTAAAAGAGTGTCTGAAATGAGTAAAAAATTTAGCCGACCATTTAAAGTTATATCGAATATGTAGAGGTTTATCAATGCGCGCGATAAGGTGAAGTTATCTGAAGTATATAGGGACGTGAAGCCACGAAATAACATCTCTGTAACGGTTCTGGCCCGCATCTATAACATTCCGTAAGAATATTTGACATGTGATTAGGAAACATTATATTGAAAGTAGCTTAGGCGACGTTCGCTTGCTTTTAGCGAGGTTTTACTGGCGGGAGTTCCTATCGAAGCAGTTATTCCTTGGATCATGGTGAAGCCATTGCTTTTGTAATATTATATTTACTCTTTGTACGTAAAGATTTCACACCAAACACCAGGAATGACCTCATCGACAGGGGTAGTCTCTCCTGAGGCCGTCGTACAAATACATCCTGTTTCAGGCAGGTAGTTAGAAAAACTTTGTAGAAATTTATCCACCCAACCTTGTTTGTGTGAATAAATTTCATCCGGGCGGCCGATCGTCACGGCTTTAGGAAGCCTTAGAAAACACTTCAGAATGCCGCGACATTTCAGTAAAGAGGTTAATATGAATTATTACGAATTAAGAAGAAAAGATATTTAAATATACGTTTGCCATAACAGAAATAAAAGAAGTAATATATTCTGACTTGCTCCGTCATCGGAGCAAGATGTATTAGATTAAAGTTATTAAAATAAAAGCATATTAAATTTATCAATACTTTGATTTAACCACGAGTTGGTGGTAATCGCGAGTGTACCCTAGGTAAATAGGTTTGGAACTAAACCAAAATACTTGTGATAAGCAAATAAAGAATCTGCGAACATATCATTTAAATACTCTTGCTTTTTATCGAAAAAACTAAGGGTTAACAGTTGTCATTCACATGACATTGACATATTAGTTTACAGGTCCAGTACAGCGCCCACATTGAGAGAATATCGTAAATTCTTATTTTTTTACTGAAAACTTCTAATGATCAAATCATTTTTAAAGTTCAGGTCGGTAATGCGACGGCAAATAAGCAGTCAAATCTCCCCTTTTAATAATATTGCTGTAGATACATACCAGTACGTATTCATCGAACTACCAAATTAAATTATTCAATTTATATTATCTCTGTATTTTCAGGTGACTTGGTTCTTGAAGTTCATACGTCAAGAAACTTAAGATATGGTTAAAATGATTGTACATATTGCAGGGCTGAGTTGTATTTTAGAAATCAGTGTGTTTCTATAGATAGATGGACGCTGAAAGTTAACTCCAAGTATAAAAAAACGGAATCTAAAAACTAGCGTCTAATTCTTCAGTATAGTTCATGATTTATTTTTAGTTTATCTGGTAACCACATAAATCGTTTTATTACTTGAACAAAAGCATTGAATAATTTTACCCAGAGAAGTTATTTAATCAGTTTTTACTTGGACTTTACTATGACCCATTTGCTTTATGAACGATGTTACGAATTGTAGGGGTGGCTCTGTAGTGAGCGGCACCCTACAGCGGCCCGCGAGCCACGCTGCAGCAGTAGTAAGATGATACAAGTCATTTGGTAGGTTTATATTTTTGAACTGGAGCAGTCACCTACATAAGGAAGACATCTTTACATGCTATGAAGCACATGCATTGAAAATTCTGTTCCTTCGAAATGAAATGAAGCATCGAAAGGAGTAAATAACATCATTATTGGCGCAGGTACGGGCTTATGTTGAAGTTCTTGTATTTATTGAAGATACCATCGGGCACAAACCACATCCAGCTCACGAGGGTTTGAATCCAGATCACACACTATCTGAGACTGTACAGAGCAGCAGAGGCAGATGACCGAGTAACACCACGCTTCTATTGGAGTAGGAATCACCAGGCTGATAGATAGGTAGCTGAGAAGTCCTGAGATGTGAAGAGCAGCGGCAATATGTGAACATGCAAGGACATACTTGGATTCGAGCCTGGCGTCGGACTTGTGGCGTGTACCGCAGTATTTTGTTTTATAGCATTCAACGCTCTTTATGCTTAATGTTTGAATTTTTCTTTGTTTTCCATGTTTCACATGTAAATTCTAGTTAAACATCCTTCTTTCTCTTGTTTGATTGGTCTGTGCGGTCTAAAATTATACATTGTTCTTTACTTACGTGACATACAAGCGTTGTGCTGTATACAATCCGAGGGATTTTTAAACGTCGTCGTTTACACATTACGATACTTCACGAAAATAAATGCACAAAATCGTTGTTTTTAATTGCTAAGTACGAATTTGGTCCTGTCGGTCAACAAACAGCAGGTCTATCAATGTTAACAGGCCAACTGACACTTATCGATCATCGCAGCATCTATCATTGAATAGATGGTTTAAAGGGTGTTGCGCGCGGCCCTGTGTGCGTGTGCTTGTAAATATACAACTTTACTTTGTGCTGGCGCCATCTTGTCTAACCGTGTTCTCGTCAATTTGGTGTGCGTGTACGGTTAGTAATTTTTTTGTCGCAGTTGTTGCATACATTCAAGCTTAAGGCTTGGATAGATATACTGTGCCCGATTTATAAAACAAAGCCAAGGATATTAGCTAAACGAAACTGCCGTTGAAAACATGATGGGTCAAATTTGCCTCGATTAAAAAATTATCTGAACTTATGTACTAGATTTTTCTCAGTTTTATTTTGATTATTATGCATGAATTATTATAAAAATTGCACTGCTAAATCAAGCTTACTTCTTAAAATCATTCCATGCGGTTAATTTTGTAATTTTACTTATATTATTTTTAGCAATCGAAATAAAACTGGTTTATATAATGGTATTGCGATCGCTGCTTTGTTTTTTACATAAGTAACCATGGAAACATAACAGTATAGGCATGTATCATTATGATTGTTCACATCGTAATTTGACTCTCGAGAACTGCCCACATACTCGGAAAAAACTTTATTTAACTACTGCGTATAAAGTTACTCAAACTAACAATATTTAATAAAAATCCTTAAAAACTTCGAAATTAAAGTTTCAATGTTGTAAAACAGTATAAAAATGTGTTCCTTCTTCCAGACTGGGAATGATAATGACAATTCATACGTTCTTAAAGTCAAAAAATTGCTGAAGAGTTCGTACCTATTTCGGTCAGATGGATTATAGGTTTTTAAAACAATTGCATAAAATGTTTGCCCAATTAGTGAAAAAAGTTAATCTTCATCATCACAAATCGTAATTTATTGAATTGTTTCAAAATTAAATATTATAAATAATTATATCATCAACATGAATTGGACTTTTTATTTCAAGTTATAACACTTTTTTAAGAGATAACAAATTTATGATTGAATCAGCGAAATATTCTGTTGGCATGGATTTTAAGTTTATTATTAATCGTAGACTTTTGTGACATTCTAGTAACAATTTCATCTTCCTGGTTCAGTAGCACAATACAATACAGAACTATTGATAAAAGAAAAAAATTACAATATCACAACAAAACAGTTTTCTTCAGAAAATAGAAAATCAGACATCAACGTCAAAAAAGTTTTGAATGATGTTGACAGTTGCCACGAAAACATTTGGGTAATAAATTATCACGAAGTCAAAAAATAATAATACGTATCCTAGCAGTTGTCTTATACCGCAACAAGATATACAGGGTGTTTTTTTTATTAGAGCATAATCCTTTAAGAGGTTATAAAAGAGGTACAGGTCATTTGCAACTTTTTTTTATGGACACTCATATGCGAAAGTGGACCATTATTGAGATATTTTAATTTTGGTGTTTATTTGAAAAAATCGTAGGTGGTAACTTAAAATCTAAAGAAAAAAATAAAAATTCAAAAGATATTTAATTGTTAATATCTTAATTTTATTTATTTATGACAATCTAGTTACATATCTAGAGCATAAAATGAACAATAACAACGTTTTTTTAAACACTATGCTCCCAAATTCAAGAACAAAAGAAAAATGTTATTAGTATTACACGCAAATTTACCCCTTTAACATAAAAAGTCAGTATGACATTTGTTGTGGATATTATTAAAAAAACATCTACATTTCCTAAGCTTTCTATTGAGGTATACAACTTTTACACAAGTGGTCAAACACCAAAGATATCACACAAACAATGGAGCAGGGAGCAGGTAGAAAAAATAAAAGAAATGACAATGGAGTGTCATACCATAAGTATGGATATTCCGACAGCAGTTGCAGAGTGATATCCTTGAGTAGCGTCATCCCAAAATCCGGTTGCACCTATACAACCAATGTCGATTCCTAGGCTGGAGTTGCTAGCAGCCGTGCTGCTTTCAAAGCTTGTTGGTTTCGTCGTACGAAATATGCAGGATTTGAATTTAAAATTGTTCGCTCTGAGCGATTCATCTGTTGTTCTTTCGTGGTTACAAACTCCACCGTATAAATTAAAATCATGTATAGCTAAGCGTGTTAGCAAAATAATAGACGTAGTACCATCTAACTGCTGGTCGCACGTGCGCAGCGAAGACAATGCGGCTGACGTGTGTTCGCGGGTGCCGCGCAGGAGTGGCTGCACGGCCCGCCTTGGCTCACCATGCCACCCTCCCAGTGGCCAACTACAACTATGGCGCCACAACAGTCTGACACTATTCCTGAGTTGAAATCTCATTTTGATACCTTTGTTTTCACTTCACAAAATGTTTTTAAAAATGACTTGGAAGATAACTTTAATAAATACTCCAGTTTCAAGCGTTTACAACGTGTGATAGGTTGGTGTCATAGATTCATAAATAATTTAAAATTAAAAGCATCATCGGAACGTGCTTCCGGTCCCTTATCAACTCTTGAACTTAATCTAAGTCATAAATCGATAATTAAAGTAGTTCAAAATAATTATTTTTTTGGGGAAATAAAAATGTTAAATGAAAACCAATTTGTAAATTTGCTTCGTAAACTATCTCCTTTTATTGACACCCTTGGGTTTCTCAGGGTGGGGGTCGGATTAATGAAAGTAATTTACCCTTTAATGCAAAACATCCTTTACTTTTACCTAAGAAGTCCTTTTTAACTACTTCGATTATACAACATTTTCATAAAACTTATTTACACGTAGGTCCTCGCACGTTGCAAGGCATTCTGTGTAAAAAATACTGGATAATTAATGCTCGTAGCGACATAGGGGGTCCCTTCTATGTTAAGGAAAGTTTTCGACGAAACTCAGACTTATAAGGCTTATTTATGTTTATTTATTTGTTTTTCTACTAAGCCCGTGCACTTGGAGGTGTTAACTGAACTTAGTTCTGACTGTTTTCTAGCCACCTTTGATAGATTTGTTGCTCGATTTGTTGACTTTGCCTGTACTCAGACTGTGGGACCAACTTTGTTGCAGCAGCTAAACATCTTAAGGGTGTAGCATCTCTCTCGCAAATGGTTAATCTTCACTCTCCGTGAACTGGAAGTTCAACCCTACTAGCACCCCGTCTATGGGAAGCCGGTATAAAATCGGCTAAACATCATTTATATCGCTCGGTTGGTAATAGGGCCCTCACCTTGGAAGAGCTGACAACTTTGTTTTGTAAGGTAGAGGCAGTATTGAATTCGCGTCCATTATGCCCATTATCGGATAACCCAAACGAATTCTAAACTCTTACTGCAGGTAACTTTCTCATTGGTCAAAACTTACTATCTGTTCCAGAAATTAATGTATGTGATGTGCCTCTGAACAGATTGTCACGTTGGCAATTTGTGAAGAAGAAGTTGTTTTGGAAGCGATGGTCTGATGACTATCTGCACACTCTTCAACAAAGAGCGAAATGGTTTTCTTCGTCTGATAATATTAAAGTTAGAGAGTTGGTATTGATTAAGTCTGAACAGTCGCGCCCTCTTCAATGGCCATTAGGTAGAGTTGAGGCTGTCCACCCTGGTGGGGACAATATAGTTCGTGTTGTCACAGTGAGAACTCAAAACGGTGTCTACAAACGCCCCGTGAATAAACTCTGTCCTCTACCATACACAAATTAATTTATTTTATAGTATTGCAATAAAGTTAATTTAGCATTTAAACAAATTTATATGTGTTTATTATATGTATTTGAATTATTCTATATATTTAAATCTTATACAAGGTAAAACTAATTTTGCTTAATCACTTAAAAAATTACATACCTATTCAAGTACGTATTTTAAAACATTTAATTGCTGATATTTTTGTACGTATAGTTCTTGTGTAGATACGTATGTATGAGTAGGTATCTTATGCTTTTACTTGGACCATGGGTAATTTTCATTATTTTTTGTGTTATATTATCCTGGAAATCATCATAATGATTTCGGTGGGGGGTTATGTTCAATACTTGTATTTTTGAGAGTCATGTGGGTAGTTATAAGTATTGCCCTTCCTCATCGACGTCACGACCCTCGCCGTCAGCGGTGCGACAAACAGTAGGCAGAAGAATCCGAACGCATAAGATAGGCGCCACCTTGGGCCTGCAAATATAGTACTAGAGAATACATACATAAAATTCATAAGTGCAGTAAAACTTCATCGTGCCTCATCTGAAGCGATTCAGGATTGCTTGCCATCTGAGTTACCCTGTGGTGTCGGAGTCGCGCATGAAGGTGAGTGGATTTTACGTTACTACTGACATGATTATAAAGTTCAAGTTAAATTCTACATACTAAAGCAATTTTGGTCCCATATCGAAGGTATATCTTCTAACCTGTGTGATAGGTATATAAACCTAAAAAACAATTAGGTCTATACCGCACAGCTATAGTATATTGTTGTTTATTATTTATTTGTTTTTAGGTTTTTGCTGATTCGAGGTTGTTAAAAAACACCTTTTGGTACATCGTAGTTGACAGAAAATAGGAATTTTCAATTGCTTTTCTTTGAAAATAGTCATATTTTGGTAGATTTTTAGATTCAAAATTTTTTTCAAACACCTTTTATTGCAAATTTTATTTATTTCACTGTGCCATCAGCTGCGTTGTGTTCTTGCGCGTCTTTTAAGGTGCCTTGGACCCTGTTCACGCGTTTATTTAAATTTGTATGGGAATGGCGCTGCAATCCTTATAGTCCTTCCATTCC
Source organism: Marasmarcha lunaedactyla (assembly GCA_923062675.1). Classification (NCBI taxonomy): domain Eukaryota; kingdom Metazoa; phylum Arthropoda; class Insecta; order Lepidoptera; family Pterophoridae; genus Marasmarcha; species Marasmarcha lunaedactyla. The sequence continues at coordinate 17,822,967 of OV281352.1, read as the reverse complement.
TTTTCTATCAAAGTGAACTTTATGTAATTTAACTATATGTTGTAAAGTGTACCTAACAGTGTTCGATAGACGAGGTGCTCATAGTTTAGTAACTACGTAAGACTTCCTGAAGGAGTTGCCGCCGCCCGCTGGAGGCCACGCTGACATCCAGATACATGTATTACGAGTGACACCAGATTAGTGCTGCTTTTCTTAAGTGCCTATCCTTCCATCCGCATTTATCCAAACTCCAGCGACCCCGCACGCCATACTCATTAAATACGCGCGTCCCCATTCTTTTTGGTTAGACTTCGAGCCGCATTTGTACCTACAGTATACGTTACTGTATAGATTACCGCTTTGCGATACTTAGTTATTTTATTATTTTCTTTACTACACCGCTATTTATTAACTCATAATTAGTCCTCAAATATTCAATCAATTGCTGATTGCATTATTTAAACCGCTTATTTCAACAAATAGTCTGCACGCGACCATATTGCATAGGTCAATTATTTTTATTCAGATACCAAATTACTCAGAGGTATAGTTCTTTTATTCCTTAAGTATTCTTAAAAACGCTACTTAAGCATACAAATTGCATACAATCCGCTATTTTTATGCCATTTTATTAAACCAAGATAAGTTTTCTCGCATCGTTTTACATCTACCCGCCAATTTCGTACATCAAAACTTCTAGAAAACGATTTGCAAACTACCTTTTGTGCCCTAAACATAAATTATAGAATAGGAATCTATTCTTTATACCTTCATATTCGTCATATATTTTTTTATAAGCCTTTCCTTAATTGGCATTAACTGATTGGATTTAGATAATATTAATGAGTACGAAATAAATCCTGAGTTTGAGCCAAATTATCAAGCTTTACTTGCGTTCGATGATATTTTTACAAAAATAATGAAATGTCGTTCTAGGTTGGAAGAAAGCGCTAATAAGCCTATTGCGTCATCCCACACGGAATCCGCATCTAAATCCTCCATAAAATTGCCCCCAATTAATATACCGAGTTTCGATGGTAAGATTGAAAATTGGCCCGTATTTTATGAATCGTTTAAAGCCAACATACATTGTAATCCCGACTTAACCGATTCTCAACGGATTCAATACTTAATGGGGAGACTGATTGGAGATGCTCTTAAAATCATATCTGGCGTAATTCCGTGCGGTGAAAACTATTCCTCTATTTGGGAAAACTTTGTGAAGAAGTATCAAGATAAAAGAGCCCCAGGATCTTATTATGTGTCGACGTTACTCAACATAAAAACTTCTTCAAATAATGCCGCTTCTTTAAACACCTTTATAGAAACTTTCGACGCCGCTGCCGCCGCTTTAACTCAATTACATATCGACAATGTGCATGACTTTATTCTACTAAATTTAGCGTTACGAAAGATTGACTCGAGTACTATGCAAGCTTTCGAGATGACAGTTAGAGATAAAGATATTCCTTTGTATAAAGATTTTGTAGAATTTGTTAAAAGTCAGGTAAAGATACTGGATCGTACTAATAGTAATTTAGGTTCATCAAACCGCACTGCGTCTTCTTCTAATAATAAGAATATCGCTGTTAAAACTAAAAATTACTGCCCGCACAATGCAGTCCATTCATTTGTTACTCGTAATTAGAGTGGCATTTAGAATGTAATTTTGTTTTGTTATACTATGCTTATTTAGATGTACACTCTGTTGGTGACCTAATAAATAAATAAATAAACAATAATAGTCGGTTGACTTGTTCTATGTGTAATACTTCCGAACATTATCAACTTTACTCCTGTTCTGCGTTTAAATCCATTCCGACAAAAAATAGGTTGGAAATTATAAAATCTAAGCAAGGATGTGTTAATTGTTTAAGTTTAACTTACTCAGTTTTTAATTGTAACTCAAAATATAGGTGTAAAGTTTATAATAAAAGACATCATTCCTTGTTACATTTAGACACAAATGGGACTCGAACCCAGGGTGCTCCGGAGAGTACGGCCGCAGGCCGCGCGCTTGCCACTGCGCAGTCGGACACGCCGCCGCCTACTACGGTATCCACGGCCGTATCGCTTTGCACTCGCGTTCCTGCCGCTGTAAATGTACCGCCCTGTACCAAGCTATATTGTAATGACCTATTGAAATTCTTTTGTCTAATGCTTCTGGTTACGCACGCAATTGTAATAATACTATAACGCGTTCTGTTAGATGTCTTATTAACGCTTCGCAGAACCATTTGATAACAATACACTGTTGTAAAAAACTTGGTTTAGATATTATTCCGCTTACGAATTCATTTTTAAAAGGAGTTGGTTTAACCTCTCGTCCTATTAAAGGTTACGTACATTTAATAGTTAGCTCAAAAATTAATAAATATTCTTTTAATAACCGCTTCAAACCGCTTTGGTTGTTGATTGCATTACTGATCGACTTCCGGTTGAGTATATGGACACTTCCGTTATAAGTCATTTAATAGATATCCCGCTTGCTGATCCACTGTGGCACGTGCCAGGTGAGATAGAGTTAGTACTAGGAGCAAAGTTATTCCCATTCATTATTTTAAGTGGAAAAATAATAGCACCACCTGCACCGCCCGCTATAGAAACTGTGTTTGGTTATGTATTGATGGGCAGTGTACCTTCCGATACCGCGGATGTATGCTCTGACTGGACTATCCCGCAATACATACCTACCGCTTCGTTCTTAACTTGTAATAATATTAATGATTACCTCTCCAAGTTCTGGGAGTTAGAGGAAATTCCACCATGAAAATACCTGAGCTCTGCCGAGCAAGAATGCGAGCATGGATGTGTCAACTGTAACACGCGCCGACTCGGGCCGTTACTGTGTCGCTTTGCCATTCTGTAAGGAACCTAGTTCCCTCGGGAACTCCCGCGCCATAGCTTACCGCCGTCTACTGGCGCTAGAGCGTAAGCTCCAGGATCCAGATTTGCGAGCTAGTTACAACGCCGTAATCAAGGACTACATAAGTAGTAACTACTTGTACGAATTACCGCCCGAATTCGATAATCCCGATGAAGGTTACATCATTCCTCGTCACCCAGTAGTTAGACAGGATAAACGAACTACCAAGCTAAGGGTTGTTTTAGACGCTAGTGCGAAATGCCACAACAACATTTCCCTCAATGATATTCTCCATGCTGGTCCAAATCTACAAGCTGATTTGTTTTTATTGTTACTTAACTTTCGACTCTTTCCGGTAGCTGTTAATGCAGACATTAAACAAATGTACCTACAAAGGGTTGAGTTCAAAATGTTCGTGCCGTCGGCCACTTATGTTTCAGTAAAATATACAGTTATAATTGTTTTATATTATATTATATATTATATTTATTATAATAATCAATAAGGTTAATACCATATTTTATAGTCACCTGAGCTAAATACTAATTTTTATTTTTTTATTTTTAGTGTTAAAATAGCCATCATTAGAGTAAACTTATAATAACAATATTGTATTGCACCACAAATTCTTTAATCTAAAAATATTTGTTACTTTATTTAATATGGAAAAAAGGAAAAATAAACAATTAACTACTAATTAATTATTTATTGTGTTAGTTTGCTATCTCATAAGTCAGCAGGCTGCATTCACTTGTTGCACAAAAACAGAGCGAATGTTTTTTTTATTGAGGGTTGCCGATCAAAGAAAATAATTTCGCACATAAACCCAAACAAATAAAAAGCACAAAAATAAAATATTGACTATAAAGCTGACATAAATATATTTTTAATGATATTATTTAATATGTTATGATTTTGACACTTTTTAAAGTAATTAATACAACTGAATATCTATTTCATCTATTTTAAATCAAAAAGATTACCTCAAGTATTTCTTTTTCCATAATGATTAACCTATAGTTCGAGAACCTTGTCTGTATCGGTTAAGATGCACGCAGTTACATATTCTTTGATTTCTTTTATGTCTTTTATATATTTATATACATAATTTGGTTCTGACTTTCTTTTTAGTAATTATTATAAAATGTTATAAAAATTAAGGTATAGTAATTTTTTGCGTAAAGTACTGAAATCAAAAGCTTATTGAGGGCCTGGAATGAACTTAACTATTTCCGTAATTGAAGATCATCATAAATATCAAAAAATACTTTACCGGTTTGGTCCGTCGGAACCAATACGTACATTTCAATTCAGTAGAGTTACGGTTGGCCTTAAGTCTAGTCCTTACATTGCAATGCGTACCGTACATCAGTTGTGCGACGATGAACGCAATAATTTCCCGCTCGCGGCTGCTATAGGTAAGAAGGAACTATATATGGACGATTTAGCTACATCCATAATAAATGAAGATGACGCCGTTAAAATTTCCACTCAATTAATTAATATGTTTAAATCAGGAGGCTTCGAACTGGTCAAATGGTCAAGTAACTCTGAGAGGGTACTCGAAAGTATCTCTGAACCGCTTCGACTTGCCGAGCAAGTCAAGTTTGACAAAACTAGCTCTCTTAAAATATTAGGTCTTGAATGGCAACCTAATAATGACACATTTGTTTTTAAAATGTATAATGATCACCGCGCCTGTACAAAGCGCACAATACTATCCCTAATCGCCCGATTATGGGACGTACTTGGATTTGCCGCACCAGTTGTACTTTTCGCTAAACTTCTTATAAAGGAACTTTGGTTATTAAAAATCGGATGGGATGATATACCCCCGACTAAATATTACGGACTTATTTACTAAATTCAGAAAGCAGTTACCACTTTTAGCTAATTTAAAAATACCACGGCACTTATCTGTAACTCAAGGCTGTACTATAAACATAGTTGCATTTTCTGACGCTTGTATGAAAGCCTACGGCTGCGTTGTATACTTACGTGTAACAGACCCTACCGGCAACATTCATGTCCGCCTAGTCTGCGCTAAATCTAAAGTGGCACCGGTGAAGGTTGTTTCTCTCGCGCGTTTAGAACTGTGCGCTGCAGTACTGATGGCTAAGTTAACTAAATTAGTTAACGAAACTTATTCCGCTCGTACCTCTATACAAAACGTCTATGCATTTTCAGACTCTACGATTGCACTTTCATGGAATCATTCATCTCCTCATCAATGGAATATATTCGTTAGTAGTCGGATAGCCAAATGCCATGAACATCTGGAGCCTAAAAATTTCTACCATGTAGCAGGCGTACAGAATCCAGGCGATTGCATTTCCAGAGGATTATTACCAGAGCAACTGCTTACGCAAAAGTTATGGTGGAATGGCCCAGCTTGGCTCAGTAATACTATTTCCGCCTGGCCCATCAAATTCTTTGAACCTTTGAGTTCTGATAACTTACCTGAATACAACAGCAAGACTTTTAATGCAACCGCTGCTCTACCAATAGATTCGCTGCTCTGTAATCTCGCTCATAAAATATCTTCCTGGAATAAATTACTTGGAATGAATTATTGTTTATATTTTGAGATTCACACGGCTTTGTCCACGCTTTAAACATATAACTGCCGCTCATTTAAATACCGCTGAATAATACTTCCTTCTTGCCGTTCAGGCTGCTCATTTCCCGCACGTTATTAAAACCATTAAAAAGGGGCTTCTTACCTTCTGGTCCATTACGCAAATTAGATTTATTTATTGACAATGATGGTATTTTAAGAATAGGAGAAAGATTATCAAACGCTAACTTACCATTTGAGACAAAACATCCCGCATTGCTACCCAAACGCGATCATGTTACTAACATATTAATTGATCATTTTCATCGAATTTATTGTCATACAGGAGCTACTCTCCTGAGTTCATTAATACGACAAAGATATTGGTTAATATCCGCTAGATCTGTTATTAGGCAACGTGTATTAATTTTTGTTTTAAAAATTCCCCATCACAGCCAAGTCCGAAAATGGCAGATCTTCCCGCTTTTCGAGTTCAAGAAACTAAGGCCTTCGTCCACACGGGCGTCGATTACGCTGGCCCTCTAAGTATTACGTCGTGGACAACGAAGTCAGAAAGCTTACATTTGTTTATTCATCTGCCTTGTGACTAAAGCCGTGCATATAGAGTTAGCCTCAGATCTGTCAACCGAATCTTTTCTTAATGCCTTTAAGCGATTTATATCGAGACGGGGTCCCGTTTCGTGCTTATATTCCGACAACGGGACTAATATCGTTGGCGCCAAGGTGCAATTAGATGAAATTTATAATTTCTTATATTTTGAATTTAATAATACGCTATTTAGCGAACTTTCTAATCGTCGCGTTGAATGGAAAATGATACCACCCCGCGCTCCCCATTTTGGAGGTATTTGGGAGTCTAACATTAAGTCTCTTAAAACGCATCTCTACCGCGTAATAAGTGCGCAGCTTATTACTTACATTTTAAATTCGCGACGCTTTGTATCTTGCAAGAGGAACCACATGCAAGACCATTGACAACCCGCTCATTTTATTATGGCTTCACCCTTACAATACTTACCTCTAACGCCGTCTTCCACTACACCGTTAGCTGCGCGTAAACAGCTGCTCGATCAAATGGTTCATTCTTATTGGAAAAGATGGCACTTAGAGTACCTGAACAATCTGCAAATTAGGCAAAAATGGTTGGCAAATTCGGAATGTATCAAACCCGGGACTGTGGTTATTATTCATGATGACAATCTACCGTCTTTGCGTTGGTCTTTAGGCAAAATTGAGGAAACTTACCCTGGCTCGGATGGTATATCTCGTGTTGCATTAGTTAAAACTCAAAATGGTTCGCTAAAGCGACCTATTGTTAAATTAAGCCCTTTACCGTCTCAATAATAAAATTATAACTAAAATATATCTTAGCTAGTAATTTTCAAATTTACCGCTTCTTAATTTTGTTTGTACCGGTTAATATATAGTAATTTAAATTAAAAATGTTAAGTTTCTGCATTCGCTTAGCATAAATTAATCCTCTACTTCGTCTTCCCTTTAAGAAACCTCAAGTTTCTCAAGGTGGGGGAGGATGTTCACGCGTTTATTTAAATTTGTATGGGAATGGCGCTGTAATCCTTATAGTCCTTCCATTCCTACTCTGTGTCCCTTTCCTACAAGTAGCACTACTAATAGGTGCGAAAGGGATGAATGGCGTTATAATCGCAAATGCAGCGATGCCGAGCTGTACATACGCTGCGAAGACGACGTGAACTGTCACATACTTCGACGTTCGAATACGAAACCGCACGCTACGCACCGCTTTCTGTTTAAATAACCTTTTCTATCAAATTGAACTTTATGTGATTTAACTATATGTTGTGAAGTGTACCTAACAGTGTTCGATAGACGAGGTGCACATAGTTTAGTAACTACGTAAGATTTTCTGAAGGAGTTGCCGCCGCCCGCTGGAGGCCACGCTGACATCCAGATACGTGTATTACGAGTGACACCAGGTTAGTGCTGCTTTTCTTAAGTGCCTATCCTTCCATCCGCATTTATCCAAACTCCAGTGACCCCGCACGTAATAATCATTAAATACGCGCGTCTCCAGACCCTTCCAAGTGGAAAAGGTACAGAAAATATTTGTAATATTTGGTGAAAATTTGGTATTTTTTGATTAATTGATTATTGTCCCGAGGTAGGGGAGAGAGGCTTTATTACCAAAAGTGTAAGTGCGATTTATTCTTCCAGTAGCGCCATCTATACGTTAAAGGTAGAATCAAAGTGGTTCTTTATTGTTTTGTTGGTGATTTTTCTATTTTTGTTTTTCTCTGACCTGGATAGTTCCTTTGTGATATCCATAGACTAAGAATTAGACTGGGACACTATACATCCCTAGATATCATCTGCAAATAATATTGCAATTACTTTTTACGACTATTTACAAATTATACATAATTTTCAAATTATTTTTACAAATTTATTTTGTTATACATTGTTTTGACTATGGCGTCGTATCAGGTCTTTTGTGGTTCAATAAATAATTCACGTAATTATTTACACTGTCTATTTTAGTTTTATTACAACAATCATTTAAATCTTTACTTTATGTTTTTGTAAATAAATGAATGCAGCGACACTGCTGTGCTCGCGAGAGACAAAAGGGTGAGTGACGATGCGCCCGCGCCGCAGGCCGATCCGACCCTCCCGCCGCTCGGACACACTCGCACAGTGTCCAACCTCAAACTAACTTAATGTGTATTAGTTCTATGTTTCTCATAGCTGCCAATAGATGGCGTATGCGTCGAATTAAATCGCATAGTTAAGTTTAACAATCATGCAATAGGGTGTAAGCTGAATTTGAATATATGTGAATTCGTTCCTGGATACGGTTGTATTATTTTTGACCTTATTGGACCCTTAAACACACAGTTATGTTGAGTTCGATTCTTAACATACATATACAACTGACGATTACCTCCAATGGCACTCTACCGTACACCAATTAAGATGACTGGTGGTGAACTTGATACCAGAAGTCACCGTCTAGAACGGTAACCCTTTCCAAGGTAAGACGTAGTATATGGGAAAGGCAAACGGTGGGATCAGATCCGATTTCAGTTTCCCCTAAAACTACTAGGACAGCACAGGAAGGACCTGAGACCAAGTACAAGGACCGCAAGAGCTAGGCCAGGGCATGCCTCAGCAGGGCAAAGAAACACCTAAACAACTCGCGAAACCAGAAAAGTGAAATCAAGAGTGGCTTTGCTGAGGCTTGTGACAGGCTCTTCCAAATTGTGAAAGATCTAGATAGCTAATTAAAAGGAAAGGGTAAAAGTCACGAACAGGCACAATATAAAGGTGAAGAAATTAATGAAGAAAGAGAAATAGTGATGAGCGAAACAGAACTGATTGCTCAGTTAAGGACCAATTCTAAACACCTTAAAGAGAACAGCCAGAAAATAATGGAGCTGCAAGAGACGATAGAAAGACAGAGGGAGGCGACGCCCGAAATCAGAACAGCTAGCTACGCATGTGTGGTTGCAGACCGACCAAAAGCTAATACTTTTGAAAGGACGACGCTGCACTCCGTAGTGATAAAATCAAATGACATTAACGACACGGGTGAAGTCGTCCTGAGCAAAGTACGAGAGGCCATGAACGCCAAAGAAGGCTAAGTGAAAGTTGAGCGGGTTCGAAAAGCTCGAGATCAAAAGGTTATAATGAGCTGAAGGGCAGAGGAGGAAAGAACAAAAATAATAGAAAGACTGAGAAGTATAGAATAAAGACCCTCTCCTGCAGCTCAAAGACGTCCTTGTAGCCAATACCGACGAAGAGATCCTCAAAGCATTCAGAAACCAAAATGCATCCATTTTCGAGGGTCTCAATAAACAGGATGACAGAGTAGATATTAAGTTTCGGAAAAAGGCAATAAACCCTCTCACTTGTCACATTATCGTCTCTACGTCTCCAACCATATGGAGGAGGGCAATTGACAAGGCCTCAGTGCACATAGACCTACAGAGGATCAGGGTCGAAGAACAATCGCCCCTGATCCAATGCACACGATGTCTAGGCTATGGGCATAGCAAAAGGTTGTGCGGGGAGGGCTCCGACTTGTGCAGCCACTGCGGCGGACCGCACCTTAGGATGGAATGCGCAGACTGGCTGGCCAGTGTGGCTCCTTCCTGCAAAAATTGCAAAAAAGCAAAGATGCCACAGACAGAACACAACGCATTCAGCCAGGTATGCCCGATACGGCAAAAATGGGACCCTCTGGCGCGATCGTCTGTGGCTTATTGCTAAGGTTGCTCTTGTATCAACACTTCACAGCATGCTTAGAAAAAGCTCAGAAATAAAAATTTTCATCCTTGTGAAAAAGTGGTCATCCTTAGCACCCAGGTAAAAATTCGGTCGACCAGAGAATAGTGAGGGCATGTAGGAATATAAATAATCACTGTGTGTACGTTTGTGACTGTGAATTTGGAATAGTTAAGAGCACTAGCAAGGAAGAAACCAAAAAAGAAGTCAACCCTAGAAATCAATATGGTGTTCAGCAAATATCTGGTAAATTATGTAGTACAGTAATCTTCTTAAGATGCTCGGAAAATTGTATGTTAAAGATATTGAACAGAAAAGGAGATATAAAATATGTTGTATAAATATTATGGGAATATTTGTAGTAACATATGTTTAATAAGAAATGCAAGTAAAATGTAAGGTAGTGTTTAAAGAAGATTCAAAATAGGAATAAGTAATAAAAATATATTAGAGATAGAGAAAGAAACAAATGTAAAATAACTAGATGTAAAATGTAAACTGTTATGTTGTCACAAAAACTGTATTGTTTCATGAAAACAAAAAATGGGAGTACGTGTTCCATCGTAATATAATAGGAAATAAAAATGTAGCTCAGGCTAAATAGGCGTGTAGTCGGGAAATTCACCCGCATGAGTGCAAAAGCGAGAAGTATTAATGAAAGATTTAGTACGAAGCATAAAAGTGAGGACTAGAATGGAAGGAAAAGATAAACAAAGTTTGCGCCACTGCCGGCGGAGGTAAGAGAAAAAAATTAAGAAAAAAAAACCAGTGGGAGTTTCAATATACGACGGCCTAAGCCGAGGTCCGTGCCCTCTCGGGTGCCCTTAGGCGTATCGTATGTAGGAGTAGTTTAAGTTCCGGCTAAGCACCCTCAGCGCTAGGCCACAAAGTCCGGTGAAATTTAAAAGGCTAATAGGGCCATAAATAAATTGTCCATTTCGAAAAAAAAAAGTCGATCATGCGTAGCACGCACCGTCGTAGTTTCGTAGATGCGTAGTCAATACGTAAGCTCCAGAATTATGCATAGGTTACCCTTTTTGTGAGTATTTGTTTTAAGGGTATGATTTTATCAATAACCTTATAAATGCATTTTCAATGACCTAATAAATAATGTTAACTCTAAAATAGTAGATCTGTCACTTACTGTCACACGTGGATAAATACTTTTTTTATTTCTTTGGGTTTATACTTTCCATTGATATGTTTTGAAATGAATATGTCTAAAATGGATTAGGTCCTCACATATGAAATTGGCGTTTTGTCGTACTGGCAATTTTGATCTGTATTAAGAATTCTAATTTCAAATTTATACAGCTATTTACTCACGCATTTGTGTTTCGAAAACCATAATTCATTTGTTTTGTCCTCTTCTGGTTTTTTCTTGGCGTCGCTTAGTTTACAAACTGGAAAACGTTATTCACGAGTACGAGTTCCAACGTGGCACCAGTGCTGCAGAAACGGCTTGAAGTATTAATGCTGTGTATGGCGGCGGTGTCGCAAAAGAAAACACAGTGCGTTTTTGGTTCCAACGTTTTAGTTCTGAAAATTTTGACCTGCAGAACAAGCCCCGTGGACGGCCGGTGACCAAAATTGATAATGAAGAATAGCAGGCTATTGTGGAAGCGGATCCATCGCAAACCACGTCCGAGTAAACTGTTTTAATCCACTTGTAACAAATTGGGAAGGTGAAAAAGCTTGAGAGGCGGGTACCTCATGAATTGAGTGCAGCAAACCGACAAATGCGCGTCGACTGCTGTGTTACATTACTCAACCGGCACAATAATGAAAGGATTTTAAAATGAATCATTACCTGTGATGAAAAGTGGATCCTGTACGAAAGTCGGAAACGCTCATCGCAATTGCTGAACCCTGGCGAACCAGCCAAATCCTGCCCCAAGCGAAAATTGACTCAAAAAAGTTACTTGTGACCGTTTGGTGGACTAGTGCCGGTTTTATTCACTACAGCTTTCTTAAATCTGGCCAGACAATTACGGCACATGTCTTTTATCAGTAACTGCAAACCTTGATGGTAAAGCTAGCTGCTAAACAACCGGGGCTGGTCAATCGCTCTAGGCCACTGCTGCGTCAGGACAACGCTAGACCACACACTGCACAACAGACGGCTTCTTGCAAAAGCAAAAGAAAAACTGAATCCAAGTAGCTATCTACAAAGTTTAGCCTCACTGCTGTTAGCTCCGCAGCCGTTGAAACCACAACTCGGCATTAACCTAAATGTAGGTGGGTATTCAGTTTTTTGGCGCTTTTTGTGCCACCTACATTACATAATATTAGTATGATTTGAGAATTCAATTAAAATATCAGCTTAAAAGTTGATCATGTTTTAACTAGATGAGACAAAACCATCCGTTCATAAATACTAGTTGATAGAAACAGGTGTTACTTTGCGGAAATCCATACTTCAACAGAGTAGCAATATAACAACTTAAATACTAGTAAAATAATAATATGGATATATTTATATATATATTATTGATTCCCGTCCGAATGGGTTTTTTTTGGTATAGGGATAAATGAACTACCTATAAAATAAAAAAAGTGCATAGACTGTCGATTGAACCCAAATTGTCGATTGCGCCCAATTTACCTTGCTCCTCGGCGCGTAGATCACGTGGTCAACTCTTTGAGGTTTCAACGATCAGCACTCAAGATGCCTATCAACCGCATGTTACTACGGAAGTAGCTGCTACGGACGTAGCATCTACGAGCCAGACTAAAGAAGCCATCCAACAAAATGACTCAGCGCCTGATCTCCGGTTGTTGATTGAAAATGTAACGGAAACAATGATGCCATAAAAGAAATATTGATTTTACTCTCACAAAACCAGCAAAGTCGTTTTAATCAGCTACAATTAACTGTTGAAACGGTAAAAGAACAAAATGACAAGTTGACGCGTAGAGTGGAGCTTATGTCTAATAAATACGATGAGTTTTTAATAAAAAGCGATCTTGAAGCCAAACGGCGGGAAGATAGAAAAAAAATCGAGTTATTAGAAGAAAAACTTGATCATTTTGAGAGATCAACGGGTAACAAAATAAAAAACGTTCCTAAAATTGGAAATGAAACTAAAATTGATCTGTGTAAAATAGTGAAAAATATTGGGAAAACTATAAACAGTGACATTGATCAAACACATATTAAAGATGTTTACCGAGTAAAGTCTAAAGATCAAGCAAATCAAATTATTGTTGAATTTGTACCATGACTCACTATAGAAAATATACTTGGAAATATAAAAAAGTTCAACAAACTGAAACAAGCTAAGGATAAGTTAAATACAAGTCATCTAGCTTTTCCATTTCCATGCAAACCTGTCTATATATCCGAAACTCTATCTACTAAACAACAAAGACTACTCCACTTGGCCAGAAACTGCCAAAAACAACATAACGTCTCTTTCTGCTGGACGACGCATGGAGTTTTTTACCTGAGAAAGGAAGAAAAGTCAGCTCACATTAAAATAGTTTCAGAAAACGACATAGAAAAGCTGAGGAAATCCGAGTGACTAGACTTAAATGTGGTAATTATTTTTAAGTTATGTTCTGTTATCTCTACAAAAAGCATACTTACACTTTACATATATTATACTAACACTACTTTTAACTTACACTTACTTTTTTTATTAACACAATACACGATACACGAAAACATGGAATGAAACTTATCGGAATGCCCAGAAAGGATTTGATGTGGTTAAGAGGTGGTTACACAGTAACATACTAACACTAAATACAGATATAACCAAATACTTAACTTTCTCTATCCGCAACCTTCCAAATAATAATTTACAACTGTATGCCCACAACTGCCCATCAAATGTTGCAGATAGTAAAAAATCCTGTCCTTGTTTACCACTTGAGCGTACCAATACCATAAATTATCTAGGCATTACAATAGATGAGAAACTTAGTTTCAAAACGCACATACATCTTTTACAAAAGCGGCTACGAAAACTAATCTACGTATTTAAAACCCTGAGACATGTGGTAAACCTTGTAACACTCAAACAAATATATCTTGCTCTATGTCAGTCTCTTATCACATACTGCAATATTTCCTGGGGTGCTGCACCAAAAACGACTATGAAAATACTGGAAGTGTCTCAAAGAACCATTCTTAAAGTTTGCACATTCAAGCCCTTCCGGTATCCTACTGCGCTGCTTTATAAAGACTGCCAGGTGCTAACTGTACGTCAACTAATTATTTTCAAAGTTGTTTTAAAACAGCACTTTTTATTGGAATATAAACCCAACTTAATAAACAAGCGCAGGAGTTACGCAGTGTGTGAAAATTAAATCCATCCTAAAACGTCGTTCATGTACAGATTTCTCCCATTTCTTGGCGTCTACCTTTATAATAGAATTAATAAATTATTAGAATTTATGCATATAATCTTTATGAGGCAAAGAAATGTTTAACCCACTGGTTAAACTCCCTGTCATATGATGAAACGGAACATCTATTAATGGTTACTTACTAATATACTTGCTAATATAGTTATATAATATTCTAAATAATATATAGTATAGATATTTATTTAAGAATCACTTAACGCAATAAATTACATAAGACGTGTATATTTTAAGTAAATATGATAAAAGCTATTATAAAAATAAATTTACTTCACTTCACCGACACACCCTCTCTCAAACACACACTCACAGTTTCATTTTACACAAAACACACACAACATGTATTGTATCATGATTGTACCTTATTCCCCTATTCTATTAATAATGTAATCATTTTAAACATAGCTTTTATCATAAATCGTGAATATGTCGGTTAATTCCGGTGGTTGGAGGCGCTGTCTGCTGAAATACAGGCCACAAGCTTAGTTCAGCAGCGGACGCTAATTTATAAACACTTTGTTTTTCTGTAACATATATTTAAACAGAACTATTGTAATATAAGAGTGCAAAATCATGTTTTAAGAATAAATAAATATAATATATTAAAAAATATATTATGTATTAAAAATGGTACATGCTTTGATTGAATAAATATATTATATTTACAAAAAATTTACTTTACGTGCCTCCCGTACAAAACGCCAATTTCATATGTAATTGATTACAATAAGGGAGCTACGGGAGCTATGAGTGCTGGGATAGGACGAGAAGGTGCGGCGGCCGGACGCTTGCTCCAGGCGTTAGCTGGAGTCGGCCAAAACTATTTCTAGACTCAACTAAATTAGATGATAAATTCGTCACAGAATTTTAAGATTCTAAATGATACATCAAACATAAAGTTTAAAACCAAGTGTACAGTCTGTACCTTAATTAGTGGAACTACCTTCATTAACAGAATTTTCATTACTGTATCGGCTTAACTTTTTAATAACTTAACATAGATTTTAATAATTAATGATTTGGGTTCTTAAAATGACAAAAATAAATGTTTGTAGGGTTTTTATGGCATCCAGAACAAACTATTAACAGTAACTACATTATTGTTTTATCTTATATTCATTAATATAAGATAAAACAATAATGTCAGGGTAAAATATATATGTCAAAATTTAATTATTACTATCGATACAAATGTCAGAACAGAACATAGTCAAATCAATGAAATAAATTAAAAAAGACAGTATTTAATTAATGAAAGTGCCTGGCTGACAGCCAGTCGCATGAATACCTACTAATGTCTGTAACAAGGGAGAATCCCGTCTGTTCACCAACGCATCCAGGATGGTGTTAGAGGTGCCACGCACCCGACGCAACAACGAGGCACTGCGCTTACGGATGATTGCATAAAAACAATCTATCTGCGCCTTACGTGCACATGGCCGACGCACTACAAAATCGTGGCATAAAATATAAAATAATAAAAATAAACCTATAAAAAAAAAACATAAAAATGAGGGATCCGCTCCTTAAATCCGTTAATCGATCACAAATAAAGAAAGAAAGTTTATTTAACATGCCAATAAAATATACAAATAGACAAATAAATACATTTCGAACTCAAACAAAACACATATCAAACTTACTTAGTTGATTGAAAAAATTAAGCAAAAACTATATTTTTATACAAAATAAGATTGCCGTGCGAAATTGGCAGCCGCCTCAGCATAACGTAACAGTGAGACTACGACGCGCATTTTGCGGCTGAGCCCCCACCCTTCTACGAAGTGACAGGGAGGTAACAGCGTTATCATGAATAATAAACAAAGGGCCGAGTGGCGAAATGGGTTACTACCAACTGGGCCACCCCGCCTGCCCTGCCTCATACGCCGGAGGTAACAGCTACAGTCCTGGTCGGGGCTTTGATATGTTTGAACTCAAATAAATGAATAAACATACGTAATAGAATAAACATACATAATATTTATATTTATATATGTATGCGTATACACTGTTCCCCCCAGTTCACTGTGTATCATCTCCACTTAATTTGGGACCATTTGGTGTTTTTGTATGGTACTCATTATTATTTTTATAAGGTTTAGTGTCTCTTATCATGAAAAACTTCCACTAAAAGCTGCGGTGCCACAATATGAAGTGAAAAATCTGCATTGGATAGCTTCGGATAGCTCTATTCGTGTTGTGATGACAACCAGTTAAGTATTCTGCAAGGTAGTCGGGTTTATTTATCACATTTTTTATTTTATTCAGATAGGTAGTTACAGATAACGAACGCCAACGATTTGCCTGCGTCTGTTTTTCCAGACAAATATAACTCTGGAGCTTTCAGGTGTAGAGTGAATCGTTACCTCTTGGACAGGCGTGTATGATCCTCGTCTTCATCGTCACTTTCCATCAGGTGAGATGGAAGACAAACGCCTGCTAATTATTAATAAAAAAAAAAACATATCAGATCAAAAACAATTTTAGGTAACTTACATATTATAATATTACAAATCCTATTACATCTATACGCAGCTTACTAGAGAAACTTTACGTGTCAGTTGTTATTAGTTAACTACAAACAATAATTTAAGATGACAAAAAAAATTAAGAGTTACAAAAGTTTTTTTTTAGGTTTACAATCAAGCTAACATTACAAATGGTACAATTACACTATAATTCCGGCGGTATTGATGTTCTGAGCGCAGATAACTGTTACCATCAAATGGATCGCGTACACATTCTCGCTCCGATCGCCGCCCAGTACGGACGTGCAAGACCCCGTTCTCCGTCGTTTGGTCCCTTCCCGATATTCCGTGGCGCTCAGTCTACTGACGTCACAGTTTAGCGTGTTGGTTCCGTGCTACGGTTTTCAAGGTTTTTCTACTCCCTCTGAGTGCTATCGAAGTGCGATTTTTCTTTGCGACTAAGCCCCTTAGTCTTCAAAGTGCTGTGCTAAGTTGTGTTGTGCTTGTGCTGAGTGCAGTGTTGTTCCCAGCGTAAGTAGTCTGGTTTCAGTACAAAGGATACTTAACGGTGTCAACGAATTTGTACTGAACCAGTCCTTTTATTTTAATTTTAATTTTATTTCTCTTCTCTATTTTATTTATTTTCTCCTATTTTCATATTTATTTCTATCATATCTGTGTGTTTTCATGTGTATTTGTCCTTTCTGTCGGTAAAGGTTGACCCTAACGCGGTCAACTCTTTACCTGCGTACCCTTTTTTAGGCTTGTAGGTAGCGGTGACTACGAATTTGTACTGAACTAGTCCTAATATTTTTATTTTGTTTCTCTTCTACATGTTATTTATTTTCTCCAATTCTCATATTTATTTTATCATATCTGTGTGTTTCGTGTCTATTTGTCCTTTCTGTTGGTAAAGGTTGACCCTAACGCGGTCAACTCTTTACCTGCGCACCCTTTTTAGGTTTCTAGGTAGCGGCCTTCGGCGTACTACGGTTAGTTCTAAGTTATTCTCCCCAGCCCCCCTACCGCGGGTAGGGAGGTTTAGGTGCTAGGTTTGCTAGGGAACCTAGGCATTTTTATATATCATATATCGTAGGACCAAACCCTCCAATGGACCTTGTTAACATCCTTAGGTCGTTCGCCCAGGCGCTCGCTGCGTCCGGCGTAAGCATACCCGCTGACGTACTAACGCAGGCCTTACAGGCATCTATCGCATCCCCGGCCCCTCAGGCCTCAACCCCGGCCCCTCAGGCCTCCAACGTCGAGACCCCTCAGGTCTACAGCTCTTCCTCGTCTCCCGCCTCGTCCGAGATGGACTGCGATTCGGTCGCATCCTCTCACGCGTCGCGTCGCAAGCGTACCGCTCCCGGGAGCGACTCCGAACCCGCGTCTGATACGTCGTCAGATGCCGTCACCTTAACCGGCTCTCCTGAGCCCGCGTTTCAACTTGTCGCCAAGCGCTCCAAGAAGCGCTCGAAGAAAGCTTCGGTATCATCAATACCCGAGCCCTCCCCGGTGTCTTCAACACCAGCCCCCGCGCCGTTAAACTCGCTCGAAGTAACCGCGTCTCCGTCGGTCCCATCGAAGCCAGCGACGCGCTGCGCTCCCGTCCCGCCAAAGCCTCTGCTCCCGCCGCCCGTCTTCCTGCGTGAAAAAGCGTGCTGGACCGCGGTTTCTAACTTGTGCAAAGAGCACAAAATTAATTACTTAAAAGCCGCCAACGCTGGCGAATCAATCAAAATTCAGGTAGCGACCGTCGACGACTTCCGGTCTTTCACTAGGCTTCTGTCGATCAATCAAATCGCGTATCACACCTACGCCCTCCCGGAGGAGCGTAAGATCCGCGCAGTACTACGGGGCGTCCCGTTTGAACTCAGTAATGAAGACATTCTCGAGGACCTTAAGTCCCAGGGCTTCCTGGCTGTAGCAGTGCACAAGATGCACTCCAACCGCGGTAGGCGCTTTCCCTTAGCTTTAGTAATCCTGTCCCACTCACTCACAGTAACACTCCCAACTCGAAGGAGATTTTCAGAGAGGATCGCACAATTTGCGGACTCTCGAACATCTCCGTCGAGCGTCCCAACCCCCGTGGTCACCCTGGGCAGTGCCACCGCTGCCAGCTCTATGGCCACGCAGCGGCTAACTGCTCAGCTCCCCCCAGGTGCGTCAAGTGCCTGGATCCACACATAACGAAGGAGTGCACTCGCACTCCCGAATCCACTTCCCCCCCTGCCTGTGTGCTTTGCGGCCAGTCCGGCCACACAGCTAACTACAGGGGTTGCCCGCGCGCTCCGCGCTCCACCACCAAGAGGGTCGCGCCTAAACCGGCGCCGCCGCTCACTCCCGCTAACTTCCCGCCGCTGCGCAACCGGGGTCCCCCGGAAGCAAAGCCCGTTCAGACGATGCCTATTCAGGCTCTGTCTTGGAGGCAGCGCCCGGCCGTCCCACCTGCACCTTCCCTACCTATCCCAGCTCCCGTAGCTTCCGTAGGGCCGCGTCCCACTCCGTCATCTGCACCTCAGTCGTCGTTGGCTGAGGACATGAAGACCGTGTTCAACGTCATCCAAAACGTAGACATTAACGAAATTTTCCATACTCGCACGCAAACTGCGAGCCGCCCGCTCTCCTCAAGAGCGTTTATTCGCGCTAGCCGAGCATCACTCGCTTCTAAGTTCATTATAAATTTTTATTTTTTTTGTATAAAGTCGTAAATAAGTAAATTATAATGTCTAGACCCGCGAATCTCGCGTCCAGTCGTATTAAACCCAAGGGCTTATCCCTAATATCTTTTAACGCTCGTAGCCTTAGCACCAACCTTCCCGAGATTAAGCTGTTCCTTCCGAACAAAGAACCTGACTTATTCCTTCTCCAGGAGACATGGCTTACTCCAAACCGCTCCAGGGGATACGCTATTCCTAAGTACGCGTTTACTCGCAACGATAGGCCCAACGCCGACGGTTTCGGCGGCACCGCTATATATTGAATGAATGAATGAATGAATAATTTATTGACATAAACACAAAACAAAAAAATAGAAATTTACAAAATAGATTTACAAAGAAGAGATATTATATACAAGTAATAGTTACAAATTTTCCATTTTTCTGCCGTGCCCGTCGAAAGGCTCCGGCTCAGCATAGTGTTGCAATAAAATTGCAACGCTGGTATTCTGCCGGCGACCCAAACAGAGACGCACGGAATCAGCGACTAGCACAGCGTCAGTTTATCGCAGCCGAGTTAATATTTTTCAAGATAAATAAGGTAGTGCTTGTATGTTAGTACTTAAACGTAATGGAAAATAATAAATAAATAATTAATTATTATATTGAGGACAATATAAATGAATAAATAGGTATCGTTAATTAGATTTTAGAAGTAGGCCATTGAATAAGTAAAATTATAGAAATTGGAAAGATAATTCGTCATTGTTGTACCCTCTGTTTATCCAAAAGGTATTTTTTCAGTTTTGTTTTAAATTCCGTCTTGTTCTTGATTTGACGGATGGGCGGAGGGATATTGTTCCAGCATTTTGTGGAGTTATATCTAAAACTTCCACGAAATGCAGCAGTATGATGTTCGGGAATTGCGAGGGGGTTTGTGCAGGATCTGACAGCATTGCGATTTCCGGTAGAACGCCAGGATAGCCTATGATATAAGTAGGAAGGGGCCTGTTTCCATACTATGTCAAAGAGAAGGCATGCAGTCATATATTTCTGACGTTCCTTCATACGTAGAATGTTATGGTGGTTCAGGTAATGATGGAATACGAAAACAATAACGGGCACATGCATTCTGGATACGCTAAATAAGCCTATGAGATCTTTCCAGGATGCAGGGACCATATACAGGGATGCAGTAATTCAGTTTTGACAACACGAGACCGTCGCAGAGCTTTACTCGTAAGTCTATAGAAATATAATCCCGCATCGCGTAGAGAATCTTCAGTCGATAGAAACATGTCCGAATACATTCCAAAACATATTTTTCAAAGTGAAGCAACTCATCGAACACAATGCCCAGATTCCGTGCCTCAGACACTCTGGATACTTCGGTTCCCAAAAGTTCCACTTTGAGATTAATATCACCCATGGTTTTAAGTTTATTCTTTGAGCCGAGAACAATGTATTTCGTTTTGGACGGATTTAACGTTAATGAGTTATCAGCAGACCATGCAGCAATTCTATCAAGGTCATCATTTAGCTCTGCGATGGAGGAGAACACTGTTTTTATATTTGCATGAGTGTAGATCTGTAGATCATCAGCATATAGGTGGTATTTACAGCTTAGATTATGTTCAGTAAGGTCGGCAGTGTACATTATAAATAAGAGAGGTCCTAGGATCGAACCCTGTGGTACTCCACGACATACAGGGCTTAACTTGGATTCTGATCGCTTTCCATAAGGGTTGATTGTCACGACCTTTTGTAATCTTCCACTTAAGTAGCTATTAAACCAATCAACTGATGCGTGGTTAAATCCGTAAAAGGTTAACTTTGAAATAAGTAGACCAATATCAATGGAATCAAACGCCCGGGAATAGTCAAGCAAAGACATGATTGTCACATTACCAGAGTCTTGGGCAGAGAGCACACAATCCACTACATCGAGAAGCGCGGTAGCAGTGCTGCGTCCCCGCCTGAAACCAGATTGAAGTTCTGGCAATAATTTGTTCAATTCGCAATATTTAATAATATGAAGAAATACGATTCTTTCGAGAACTTTAGACAAGAAACAAAGTATGCTAATCGGACGAATATCTTTCAAAGTTGAAGGAGAACTATTTTTAGGAATGGGACGTACCAAAGCGGTTTTCCATTGATAAGGAAAGATGGCTGTTTCAAGCGATTTATTTATTATGGCTGTTATGACTTCAAGAGTTTGCGGCAAAGTCATTAAGATCATGTCATGGGTGATTTTGTCTGATCCTTCAGCATTTGATTTTATAGATAGGATTGCACGGCCCACTTGCATGCAGTTGACTGGTTCAAATTTAAAATAACAGTTTCCTTTGCGATGGTGCTCAAAATAGGTGAGTTGAGAGATCTTAACGGGTGAACTGCGCGGTAGTTTTAAGAAATGTGCGTTAATTAAGTTCGGATCATTAAGATGCGACGGTAGCTCGTAAGTTTTGTGTTTTGTGTTGGGTATGACAGATTCTTTAAGATGTTTCCATAATGATTTTGGTTTGTGCAAGTTCTTATTTATGTGTGTATTAAAATAGGCTTTTTTTTTCAGCATGCAAAGAAGCTTTCGCCAAACTTTTAAGTGTTTTATAATTGGTCTTGTCACTTTCCAACTTTGACCTTCTGTATTTAGAGTAGGCTTTATCACGAAGATGCATGATATAGCGAACGTTGCTGGTAAGCCAAGGTTTGTATTGATCACGAACAATGGCTGACCGCAGCGGTGCATGGCCATCCATAAGATTAAGAATAATTTTGTTAAATTCTAGGACCATTGCGTCAACATTATTCAGTTCAGTAATAAAATTAAAATTGATTGACTTGAGTTCACTGTCAAACTCTTGCCTGTTGATACTTTTGAGTGGTCTGTACGTAACGTATCTGGGAAGCGGTTTCTCTTTCTTTAATTTTAGATTAACGGAGACAAAGGCGTGTTTGCCTAGTTCGGGAGTGTGGTGTGAGTCAACATCAGTTACGGGGGCATTTGTGGCTATAATATCGATTAGGGTTTGGCTGTGTGAAGTGAAATGCGTAGGGTCTTTAATGTGATTCAGCAGGTTAAAGCAGTGTAAGAACTGTTCAAGGTGCAGGTACTTTCCATCATTACCAGTCAAGCAATCAATATTAAAGTCACCGAGGAGTATTACATATTTATAATCAGAAAAGGAAGTAATTGACTCAGTCAGAGTATCAAAGAATATATCGACACTAAGCCAGGGTGGTCTATAGGCTGTACCGATCAATAAGGTAGTAGAGTTCACGGTTAGGGATACCCACATTTGCTCGACTATCTGGGAGCCTGGATGCGCGAGGGTGCGCGCCCTGACGCCCCGCTTGACGTAGAAGCCGACACCACCGCCGCGCGTGCGCCGCCCGGGCGGACGGGGGACGTGGCGCAGGCGGTAGCCGGGCACGGTTGGGGCGCGGCCCTCCTCTCCTTCCCGCAGCCAGGTTTCGTTTATGTCGGAGCTGGCCCGTGCGACCGCAACCATGAACTCATCATGTCCCGTACCTAGAGAACCCGCATTAAAAAGGCTAATTTTCAGGTTTCTATTTTTAACCATTTATTAACGTTGTGAATATGTAATATATAATTAAGTAACAAATTAAGCCCCTGAATTCAATAATAATACTTAATAAATAAATTTTAATGACGAAAGATTTTATGATAAATGTAATAATAATAATATGATACATAATACTATTAAGGTGTGTAACTACCAGCAAACTATATCCAAGCACTGTTTGAATCGCCGGCATTTTATTTAATGAATCTAAGAAGCATACTATCATATTTTCTAGATTCACCAAAAGTAACTCGCCTACAAACATCATAATATTAACACTCAAAAAATAATTATTTAAGTGGTTTGTAGCTGCACTACAGCATTTAGCACAGATAAATAATAAGTTTAAGTAAATTAAAATGTGTATGAACAAAGAGACGTACAAAAAATTATAAAAATTAAAGTAGGTTTGATTCAGTTGAGCACCTAACAGGCTACCACAGTAAATTGATACAAAGCATAGTACTAAGATAGAACAAATTTTAAATATACCTATTTGAACAAAAGTACTAAGCAAATTACTTTGTGTTACTATTAATACTATGACTACCAAAAACACGGTCAATATCGTGAGTGTTACGTAAAACATGAACCTGAGAGTTTTTTGTCTGCCGGGCATAAATTCTTCCTTCCCGGCTCCAAACAAACTTCCAGTGTAAGGTGCGGCCAAGGTCACGAGCTCGGCCGAATATCATCCGATTCGTTTTAGTTAGTCGCTCGTTCACGTAGAATGGCCGGGGTGCGTGGTGCGGGAGTCCTAGCTCGGCGGTGGATGCATTGCGGCGCACGCGCGCCTGCTTGAGTAGTTCGCTGCGGACGTCCTGACGCATCAGACGTACAGCGATGAGACGAGGCCGCGCAGAGTTGGAATCGCCTGGCGTGTTTTGTGAGTTAGAAGTGGAAACGGTACGGAACTGTCTTGCTCCAACGCGCTCTGCACTTACGATGTCGGTGTCTTCCAATTTCATGCCAAACTTGTTCGCGATGGCCTTAACTAGGTGTAATAGCGATTCTCCTTGTGTTTCCGGGATGCCACTTATTTCGATATCATTGCAAAGCTGAGCTTGTTCACTTTCATTTATATTCGATTGCATGCGAGTAAGTGTATTTTTGAGGTCAGTGGTGCAGCTGGCCTCACTTTGTAAAAGGGAGACTTCACTTTTTAATTTAGTGTTTTCGGTTTGTAATAAAGTAACCTGGCTCTGAAGAACACTTAAATGCTTTTTGAAATCATTCATTTGCGCGCGAGTTTCGTTACTCTATCGACGTGTGGCTTGAAAGAAAGCGTCTGATCTAAGGTGACGCCTAAGTATTTAATACTGCGCTTCCAGGGGATGGGAATACCTAACATTCGAATATGGGGATCGTTGCGGCGATTACGACGTTTGTGGTCGAATTGAATGGCAGAACTCTTTTCTGGGTTGACATCGATACGCCATTTTTGAAACCAAACACCGAGGGCGTTTACGGCCTTTTGGAGTCTGGTGATGTTATACGGGATCGATTGACCTTTAGTGTAGAGGGCGGTATCATCTGCAAAGAGGGCGAGTTCGACGCCTTTCCGCGGGATGGGGATGTCGTTAGTGTACACGGTGTACAGCAGAGGGGCGAGGACTGAGCCTTGCGGGACTCCAGCCTTTATGAGACGAGGCGCGGAGAGCGTGCCTTCATGTTTGAATCGAAACGTACGGTCTTTAAGAAACGACGCGATTAATTTGACTAGGCGAACCGGTAGTCCTATTTTATAGAGTTTAAAAACGAGACCGCTGTGCCAGACTTTATCGAAAGCCTTGGCTACGTCAAAGAGAACCGCGATTGTTTTTTTACGACGCGGATAGAATCCTTCGAGTATGTACTCGACGATTCGATGGACTTGCTGAGGGCAGGAGTGCTTAGCGCGAAAGCCGAACTGGTGGGGAATAATGAGAGGGTCGCCATCCGTTGGAAACAGATGGTTCCGCATTCGAGAGAGTATGACTATTTCGAGAAGTTTAGACATTGCCTTGAGGAGGCTGATGGGTCTGTGATTAGCCGGGACGTTCAGAGGTTTACCCGGCTTGGGAATGCCTATGACTGTCGCTTCTTTCCAGGCTTTTGGAAAGTAGCTATGGTCGAAGCAGGCATTGAAGATGATAGCTAACAAGGTAAGCACCTGCTGTGGCAGGTGCTTAAATGCGTGGTTGGAAATTCCATCCGCACCCGGAGCCTTTTTGGACTTTTGCTTTCTAATGAGAAGCAAGATTTCATCATTAGAGACTGTGACGGGGTCGTCGGTGATAGGGAGAGATTCTCTGCGGAGAACTTCGTCCTCCACCGCCTGGATGTGGGAGGGATCCACGGTTTGCGTGCTGGGCGAACATTGTGCCGCTATGCTGTCGGCGAAGCATTCGGCTTTCTCTTCGACTTCGAAGGCAATGGTGCCGTCGGGACGAGTGAGAGGAGGAACGTGAGAGGCGGTGTCTATGCGTAAGGCTCGGGCCATTCGATAATACGCTTGGTGGGACGGGGAGATATTCTCCATGAGATCGTTAAACTGAGTGTCACGGAGTTCCGCGAGGCGAGACCTAACTTTACGTTGAAGCTGATTCGCAGCTGTTCTATATGCGGGCGTGGGATATTTCTTGGCTCTCCGGAGAGCCGCGTTCTTAGCTTTAATGAGATTGCTAACGGCTAAGGGAAGCGCGGGTTTGCCTTGCTTAGCAATAATTACGTTGTCGCTGATGGCTGAGTTGATAGCATCAGTGAGAGTATCGACTACTGAATCTATTTTAATCGGGCTATCTAATTGGTCGGGCGAAATCGCGAGCGGAGAGTTCGGTGCCTCTAAGGCTAAAACTAACGTATTTTTAAAGCCTTTCCAGTTGGTAAAGGTCTTAGGAGATGTGACGTTATCGTTAGGCGCACCTAGCACGAGGGAGACGGGGCGATGGTCGGAGCCTAGGTCATCGAGCGGTTCGATGGACCTGAGATCAAGATTGATTCGCTTGATAATTGCAAAGTCGAGGATGTCAGGAGAATAGGTCGGGTTGTTGGGATAGTGAGTGGGAGTGATGGGGGATATGACGTCTAAGTCAAGGGAGTTAGTGATGTCGAGGAGAGCGATACCGCTGGTGTTGGTCGATAGGCACGTCCAGTCAGTATGTTTGGAGTTAAAGTCTCCGAACATAATGACTGAATGGCCGAGGGCGAGAATGGCCTCAAAGTCGCTGCGGATTGGTCTGGAGCCACACGGTATGTAGACTGAAGCTATGATGATGGTCGGATGACCAGTCATAGCCAATCTACACACAGTGGCCTCCATGTTGAGGAGAGGAAGGGTAGGGAGAGGACAGCAATGGAAGCCTCTTTTGTAATAGGAGAGTGACGTACGTGATCCGTGACGTGCGCAGCGTCTCTAAGTTGCTCCGTTGTTTAAAAATAGTTAACCGTGTAAAAAGTGCTAAATAATTTATTAAATCGCAAGGAACATTGTTGTGGTTACAAATTAGTACGTAATCATCGTAAAAAAGTTCTAAAATAATCACTTAAACCTTTAAAAAAACACTTCATATATCTAACAGCTGTGGCAGTTACAAAGTACCGTTAGTCGCGAGCCATTGATAGCAAATTGGTTCTCGATTTTCTTAATTTCCGTGTTGTGTATGTGTATTGATTAAGTTGGACTAACCTGTAATAATGAACTGCAGAGCTTGCTTGAACAAAGTCAGTGGCACTGAAGCCCTCGTGTAAAAATCCTTACCATTACAAATGCATCAGTATGTCGAAAACTTACTTCACAAGCAAGTCAGTTGAGTTAAAGGGGACATGGAAATGTCCTTCTTGCGAAAATGTGACCTCCCGCAGTCGCCGCAAGGATGATGATACTTCCATACGCAGGGCGCCTCCTGCACGGGACATGAACATGTCCTGCGATGAAGCTCCTAACGTGTCCCCGACGGCCCAAACAAATTCAAATTCTTCAGACATGGTATCCCTCGAACGATTCGCATACCTTCTGGATAGCAAGCTTGATACGCATATGGCAAGCAGGTTTGAAAGTTTTAGAAAAACGATAAAAGATGATCTTGATAGCAGTTTCAGTGCACTAAAGCAAGAACTCACCGACACCGCGCGAGTTTCGTTACTCTATCGACGTGTGGCTTGAAAGAAAGCGTCTGATCTAAGGTGACGCGAATTTAGTGTAACGGCGTCAGACTTAGAGTTTGTTGAGAGGAAATTGTTTTGTACTTTACAAATAAAATATTTTAGTAATGATTTGAATTGTCTGAAACTTAAAAATAATTATTCACCCGCTTTTATAAAACTAAGACCCTTTTTTGGATAACGGAGTAATTTGCGTAGGAGGACGTTTGTAGAACTCAGATCTAGAATATAATCATAGACACCCTGTTGTATTGCCACGTCAAGATCACGTTATTGAGTTGCTTGTAGATTACTATAGCAAGGAGTAACTGCAACGTTATTGGATTTTGTCCGCAAGACGCATAGTAAGACAACGCGTTCATAAGTGCAACGTTTGCTTTAGACGGAAACCTAATCCATCGTTTCGTCGGGTGGTGAAGGCATTCATACATACTGGTTGTGATTACGCAGGTCCAATATCTTATACACCGATTAGGCGCCGTGGTGCTAAGATCTCAAACCTTATCTTTGTGTAACTACTCGCGCAGTGCACATCGTGAGTGCTACCGATCTCAGCACGGTGAGCTTCTTGGGTGCACTAATGCGATTTCTGTCTCGTAGAGGTCCGGTAAAGATTATGTTTACGGACAACGGTGCGAATTTGTTGCAGCCAGTTCATACCTAAAGGATTTATACAAGTTCCTTAATTCTGAGTATCGCCCGTGTTTTCAGGAAGAGTTGTTAGGCAGCCGTATCGAGTGGAAGTTTATTCCACCGGCTTCTCCGCATTTTGGAGGATGTTGGGAGAGCATGGTGAAGATTATAAAAAACCATTTGTTTAAGGTTAATGGACAACAGCTTTTATCTTATGAAAAACCTATAACCATCCTCTCGCAGATAGAGTGCCTTCTTAACTCTAGGCCGCTCACAGTTTTGAGTTCAGATCCTGCTGAACCTACCGCGTTGAATCCAAGTCATTTCTTGCATACCGCGCATTTGTTTTCTTTTCCCGCGGCTGAAATGGAGTCTGGTAGTCTACCTCAGCGATATAGGCTATTGGATATGTTAGTCCAGTCGTCCTGGAAGCGACGGAGGCTTGAATATTTGCACGCGCTTCAAACCAGTGAGAAGTGGAACACGCCCGCTGTCCCTGTAGTTCTGGGCACGGTTGTTTTGATAATTGTAGATTCCGCACCACCTCTCGCTTGGCCGCTTGGAGTTGTAGAGCAGCTCCATCCTTCCAAGGATGGTACTGTTCGCGTCGTCAAGGTACGCACTGCGAAGGGTACTTTTTTGCATCCGGTAGTACGGTTATGTCCGTTGCCGAACCAATAGGTTAACTACATATTAGCATTTGTAATTTAGTTAGTTAGTTTAATGGTTTGAAAGTTAGAATATGATATTCCGCGTTTATTAGATGCCCATGTGTCTAGTGTTTAGCATTAGGTTTAGATTATGTATTTCTAGACATAACCGCGATGTTTGTGTTTAGATTACCGCTTCGCTAATTAGGTAAATAGAAATTTGTTTGTTTAATAGCAACCCATTAAGGCCGGGGGAAATGTTAGCGCCCTCTATTAGCTCTATTAGTAAACTTCGCAATTTCAAGTTAGCTAGTCGATTGGGATCGCTTTTCTTTCGTCCACGATACTTGGGTTGTCGCCATCTACTAGAGAAATCGATCTTCAGTGCGTCCATGCGTCTTGCGTTTCAAGGACGTGCGAATTGATTGATCCGCGCGTACTCCGAGTTACTTCATTGTGTTTCGTAAATTAGACTGTTGTATTATCTGTAGTATACTGTAGTAACTGTAGAATGTAGTATATATCATTGACTGTTTGTGAATAAACTCTTTAAGCTTTAAGCTTTAAGAATAGTGGATCCGCATGTGTCAGAAGAAAGCAAGGAGCGCAGGAACTTCTGCCCATATTTGAGAGCGCCGGTAGCTGTACATACTTAAGGAATGTGGCATAATTCATTAGCATCCCATTCGAAGTTTAAATTATCGTTACCATCTTCACAATACAGTCCACTTACAAAAGTGCATCTCAAGAATATCGTTGTTAATACTTAGGAATGCAATTTGTATCTAATTCTGTTTATTCTAGATATTACGCAAGTTTGTTGTTTTTTTGTTAATAAGTAAGTATATAAATTGTAAGAATAACTTAGGGAGCGTCATCATCTTATAGACCAAGCTCCTTAAATAAAGAAAAAAAAACTTACAAATTTTTTTACCACACATAACACAGTGACGAAAATTATTTACGTCCTACAATCAATCAGAAAAATTGTTGATTGAATGTAGTGTTGCTACTTTATAATATTTACTGAAGTAGAGACAAATAGATTTAAATTCAGAAATCGTCGCTTAGCAAGGGAATTACTGAGTGCATTTTGTCTAATAGAATTTTACATCCATTTGTTTAAAAAGTTTCTTTTACGGCATTCATATAGACAAGAATTATATATTATCGTATGTTAACAAAGAAAATAATCCAAAAAGTGAATAAATATTATTAATACCAACATATTGTGCCGTAAGATCTATCAAAATGGCTTTGATCTAACAGCGCAACATAACGGCATTTTTATTCCTGTTGTTGATAAGATCGCGTACTAAAAGTTATATTTGGGTTCAAACGGTAGCCAAAAAAATAATACGTGATAAGATCGTCACCGTTTTTCACAACCTTAATTTATTTCTCTCAGCTAAAACTCGATCAAATTAGTTGAAATAATTGTTTGGCAAGTTGAACTGATCGTTTATTCTATGCTTTAATGCATCGGTTATCATCTATTCCTCTTATAACAAAATCTATACCTTATATTAGAATTGTGTACAGTCAAATAGGGTAACTTTGAAAATTTTTTACAGTATTTGAGATAGTGATTTATATTTATTACACCTTTATTTTATAATTGGGCAATGTCCTTTTGAACTGGTCTATTTTTATAACATGCTGAATTTACGAAAAAACGATAGAATTACCCATAATTTTCTCCAAAAGTCAAATTAAAAGTTACCATGAGCTTTGGGTAACTTTGAATACATATTTTTAGGATATTACAAACTTTAATATTGGAATATTTTAAGGTTTGGCTATAATAAAATGATGTCTGTTTATTAAGGAAAACCTAATCTATGAAAATGATATCTACAATGATGTATAAACGTGATAGATCGGTTTGTCTTGCGTAAATCATTGTAGATCAATTTGGTGGAAAAATATCGTTATGAAAACTAAGCAACATTATGCACGTATTTAAACTTACGCAACGAATATAACGTTTATGATAAGGGTAACTTTGAACCATTCAATATTATCCAAATAGCTTCAATTTTAAACGTACTCAAACCTTTATTAGTTTCACACAATATATATCATCAAAAACGGATAATGATTTCACAATGATACAATTTTAATATAAACTAAATTTTACAGAAATACGATTATATGCGATTTAATCACGATTTCAAGCACTAAACACACCAACAACAAATTCACTACGGAAAGGCAGGTATTTTACAAAATTATGACATCGAGAGTTTGTTTTTTTTCTTCCATATGCTACTTAACATTTTGGTGATTCGTTTTACGCAGTCCCGATATAGAAACATCAAAACGTTTCCATGTAAAAAAATTTTATAAGTCTTTTTTACAACTTTGTTCAAAGTTACCCCTCAATTCAAAGTTACTCAACAAATACGTAATCGAAAATATTTTATTCCTATGAACCGATTTTTTTACAACTCATTCGAAGACACCTCAACCCTAAACAGCAACTGTCAAATTGCACTTCTTAAATTAATCTTACTGTAACAGGGCACGGGTGGCGGCCGTTTTTAGAGTTCTGGAGAACCGCGTCTGCAAGAGCCATGCTTTATATAACGTCAACAAGAACAAGCCATTATCAATGTTGACATATAAATATTTGAATATAATTTCAAAAAAGTCTATACACTAAGAATGCACCTAGGAAAAAAGATTCATATTCTTTTATTTTTGTACCAGATTAAAGAAATCTGAAGTAAACGACACCGGCACTAGTCCACCAAACGCTCAGAAGTAACTTTTTTTGAGTAAAATTTTGCTTGTGGCAGGCTTTGGCTGGTTCGCCAGGGTTCAACCATTGCGTTGAGCGTTTCCGATTGTCGTACAGTATCCACTTTCAACGTATTTACTTTTTACATAATACAACATGAAATCAACAAACAAACACGCAAGACACACTGCAGTATTGGCTGTCAATATTCGTTACATGGCATTACGTAATTTGCGACTTCACCGTTGCTGGAAACTTCTACAAATATAGAGCAGTTGGTTTTTTAAACTCCTGAAACGTTTACATTATTTGGCGTAGTATTTTTATTACAAATCACATAAACTGGATTACGAATTGGCTTATTCCTAAAATGCCTTGGATCGACTAGCTCAGGAAGAAGACAATCGTAATAGAATTTTAGTAAATTCATTTCCATTACGTCAGCCCAAAACTTGTCATCTTTTGTTATAATTTCTGTTTTTTATTTTATTGTCACCATACCATATCCCTAACAAACAAAGAATTTTTGTTCAGATATGTAATTGCCCCTGACTTTGGAAAAACCAGTCGGATCTTTGGTTTATAACTACTTCAACATTTATTTTTTATTTTTTATAAAAGTCTTATCTTTTTGATTGCCTCATCAATACCCATTTTAAAAGGCGCTATGGGGCATTTGATTTCTGTAAGCATCTCACTTGTGACACCATCAGGCGAAGCACCTAAAAACGGATATTTTTCATCGATAAATAATCCGCAACTAGCCATTTTAATATTATGTAGTGAAGATAGTTGCTCAATACAATTTTTTCGAATTTTTTACCGTGGCATATAGAATAGACGTGATCAATGCTGGGTTTATATAGCAAATTTTTAACAATATTCTTGCATGAATTGGTTTGCTTTCTTATGATAATTGTGCCAAAATTCGAGGCTGTTAACATATTCCGTCGAAGCTCCAACCAATCTCCTGATTCACTTTGTCATGTAGGTCGCTTTTCAATGTCTTCTTCAGTTTTTATCAAGATTTAGCTTTTTTGAAAGTATCTTTGTTTAAATAGGGTTTATCTACTACTTCTTCATAATCCAAATTCAGCTTTCTTGGTACCAAGATACGATTTCTTTTTCTTATTCCCTGTTTGGTCTTTAGACTCTTAATGTTTTTTGATCTTTTGTGCTTTTTGATGGACTTTTTGGGGCTGTTTCCATACATATTTCGATGAACAGTCGATAACAAATTGCCGGTATTGAATGAAATCATAGCCGCCGAGCATCTTGCTTATTATGAACGTCTTTGAGAATAATTTATTATTTTTCCACCCACAAGCTTTGCTGTAACACCATGAAGTCTTTCGACAAAGTTGCTGTCAACATCTTCAATGAGACTGTGAACCTTATCTGCTAATTGAGCGAAGAGTGTTTTTATTTTTTGCCAAATTAAACTGCCAAAAAATGGGTTAGGGGCATCAGATCCCATATATTTGCATAATTTCCGATTACAATGTTCATGAAGATTAAAAGCCTGTAAAATAGATCCATTAATATCTTTATATAAACCGTCTTCATCTCTCGTTTCACTATGAAGTGATATATTATCGCAAATATATAAATATAAATATATTACTTGATCTTATCGTATCTTTGCCTGTGTGAGGTTTTTTTCTATCTGCTGCAGTGTAAAGTGTATCGGAAGAAAGTTGTTGCAACTCATTACAGTGATTCCTTTATAAGTGATTGCGACGGTAAATTTTTGCGAGCGTTATGCTAGAATATGGAGATTTCAGATTCCTTATTGGTTGTGGTTTATCATTCCAAAATCTTGTAGCATGGTAACAAAAACTGCCTGTGAAAGCCGTTGAACGGTATTGCTGTGTCCTTAGTGGGGGATGTCGTGATCTCAGATTATTATTATATTTGCAAGGCTTTTAAAATTGACTATGTCGAATAATAAAGAAGTAAGGTGAAATTTTCTGCGATATTCCATATTCGAAATTGCCACATTGTTTTTAAAATGGAGTAATATGACTCCTTGGAGGTACATTAAAACAGAACCTACAACAGGCGTTCTGTACACGTTGAATTAGACGAATAGTTTTATATAAAAGTCTAGGACCATAAACAAGGTCCGCATAATTAAGTCGAGACACTACGAGCGATTCACAAATCAAAAAACCTTTCGGATAATAAATGTCTTATTTTATGTATCACTTTTAATCTGTAAAAGCAAATAAGACCTCACCAGGCTTTCGACGTGATTTTCGAAGCGCAACTGATTATCGAAAAGAACTCCTAGATTTTTTGACTCATCAACACGACAGATACTTTGTCCCTTAATGCTGACTACAGGGTTTTGAATACTTATTTTGTTAATCTGTGATTTTTAACCTAGGATGAGAACTTGGATATACCCGGATTTAAAACTAGGGAGTTTCTAACCAACCACTCTGCTTTTCTATCTAGATCGGTGTGTAGTTTTGCGATAACACTGCTTGTGACATTTTATCGGATACTTCAGAGATGTACAGTTGAACATCGTTGGCATAGAGATGGTAGTTGCAATTTCTAATCTCGTTACAAAGATCTGCACTGTATAAAATGAATATTATCCCAAGAATAGAGCCCTGAGGAACACCACGGTTTACAGGCTTCGGATTAGAAATCAAGAAAGTGCCATCAGATCTTCGAAGCTTCACCAATTGGCAACGCCCGGAGAGGTACTAGGGTGGATTGAAAAGTTGCGGCCTAATATAGATAGCGTTGTCATATTATTGTAAAACTATCTTCATATGAAACCTAGATATTTTGTCAGTCTCTGTGCAATTTTTCTCTGAGATACATGCGTAATTATTTATTTTATTCAACATTACGTGAGAGTAAGTTTTATTAATTTTTAAAATTGATAGTTTTGAGCACCGTGCCGTGATCAAATACCTCCGTAAGAAACACTTAACTTCAAAGCAGATTCATGAAGATATGGTTGATACTTTAGGAACATTTGCTCCGTCGTATACAATGATAATAAAGGGGACAGCTGAATTTAAACGTGGACGAGAGAGCATCAAAGATGACCCCCGCTCTGGACGGCCTTCTACAGCTACGACTTCGGAAAATATCGAAAATATATGTAATCTCTCCATGGGAGACAGAAGATTGAAGGTATCTGGGATAGCTGAAGCTCTAGGGATTTCATATGAACGTACACAAAACATGATCGTTAACGAATTAGGGTTCCACAAGGTGTCTGCGAAATGGGTTCCACGGCTCCTTTCAGTTAACCATACGAATCATACGATCCATACAAATTTTTGTTACTATGGGTACATCACTATACTCCTGAATCCAAACAACAATCCAAATAATGAAAGAGACCCGGATCTCCGACCCCCAAGAAAGCCAAGGTGTGTTTTTTAGTAAACAAGGTAACGGCATCGGTTTTCTGGGATTCTAAGGGTGTCATCTTGGTTGATTACTTAGAAAGAGGTCAAACTATAAATTCTGCATACTACTGCACACTATTATGTCGTTTACTCGAAGAAATAAAGTCTTAAAGACCAGGATTGTTGACCAAGAAAGTTTTGTTTCATCAGGACAAAGCTCGTGTTCACACATCTGCAGAATCGATGGCTCAAATAATGAATTGTGGTTTCGAATTGCACCTTCTCACTTCCACCTATTTCCAAACTAAAAAAACACTTAGGTGGAATGAAATTTTCTACCAATGAGGAGGTCAAAGTAGCCTAGGTGCCTTTTTGAATTTCTGACGAGACCTTCTATTTAAATGGGATCAAGGCTTTGGAGGGCCGCTGGACTAAGTGCTGTGACCTAGGAGGAGAGTATGTAGAAAAATAAATATAAAAATTGCATTATTCCTGTGTTTTCTTATTTTGGCTGCAAACTTTTCAATCCACCCTCGTAATTAGCAAACCATCGTACCGCAAGAGGATCCAAACCATGGGAATACAATTTCGTGCGTAATAAAGAAATGTCAATAGTTTTTGAAACATACAATATTTTAATACAGTTATATAAATTAATATAAATAATATAACAAATCAATAAGGTTTCCACCAATAACTAACTCAATTAAGATAGTTACAGCAATACAAATTTTGAAAGTTAAATCATTATTAATACTTAAAAATATACATTACATTGTAACAATTAAATCAAAATAAACAAAAATGTAAGGATAAAGATTATTGGATAATGAGCTCCTCCCTAATTTTCAATTTTTGATTGTTGGATTGAATTTTGATTGTTGACATCACAATTGTTTTTGCAATGCGAACACCTAAATGAAAGATGCTTAACAATCCGTGTTAAGACCGTACCACGTCCTACATCTTGTTCCGCAAGAATGCTGTCAGTCACATCTGGTAACGCGGTGACTGTGGCCTTTACGAAATCGTGACTGGAGCGAGGGCAAGATGTTATTTTGCTCTATATATGCAAAAATTTTAAAATAAACAGCCTTTTCTAACACTTTAGAGAAAAAAAGAAGTATACTGATGGGCCGGAATCTCTCAATTCCATAGGGTGAGTAGTTTTAGGTATAGGACTAACCAAAGCCTCCTTCCATATATGCGGGACGACGCCAGTCAGCGAAGATTGATTTATTAATAATGTTAACATTGACCATAGCTCTACTGACATTGTCATTGCCCATGAGGTTAGACTTTATAGACATAATTAGTTTCAGTACATACAGATAGCTGCATCATTCAACCGGCTTAAAGGCGAAAGATTTATTAACATTAATATTCAAAAATTTATTGACATCCGATAAAGATGCCGAAGAATCGCATGTAGGTATATTAAAAAAGTAATCATTTATCTTGTTAGCATCATTAAAGCACTCAGGGAGACAATCACTTTTACTCGGATCTTTTAATATTTTGTTTTTAAGTGTTTTCCAAAAGGTAGAACTGTTATTTATATTTGAATTAATAAAAAAATCAAAGTAAGCTCGCTTCTCATTATAAATACTGCTTTTTACCAACTTTTTCAAATCTTTGTAATAGTTATTATTGTCTGCGGTTTTTACTGCGCGCGCTTTATTACGCATCTTCATCATCAATGTCTGTGCGACCGTAGTCTGTGTGACCAGTCTTTGTGACAGAGTTATATCTGGTTGAAAGAGATATAAACATTTGAAATAGTTGTATGATGTTGAATGGCATTTAACTTGAAAATATTTTCATCAGTCTGTGTGACATAAATAAGTAAACAGTTACCTAAATTCAACTATTTTCATCTATGGTACTGAGCGTTTCTATAACATAGTAATGTTGTATGCCCGTGTTTAATTTTTCAAAAACCACCAGCTCTGATATTGCTGACGTTTCTGTATTTGAAGAAGTTTCCAGCAACGGTGAAGTCGCAAATTATGTAATGCCATTTAACGAATATTGACAGCTAATACTGCAGTGTGTCTTGCGTGTTTGTTTGTTGATTTCATGTTGTATTGTGTAAAAAGTAAATACGTTGAAAGTGGATACTGTACGACAATCGGAAACGCTCATCGCAATGGTTGAACCCTGGCGAACCAGCCAAATCAGGCAGGATTTGGCTGGTTCGGCAAGCGAAAATTTACTCAAAAAATGTTACTTGTGAGCGTTTGGTGGACTAGTGCCAGTGTTGTTTACTACAGCTTTCTTAAATCTGCTCCAACATATTACCATTTTTTTCGAAATTTGGATAACTTTTTGCAAGGGAAAAAATTCAACTCCGTTTAATAGTTTTAAGCAGAACACCAAAATCTTACTTTTCAATTCATTGGTACGTAGCCATCTCGAATGCGCATGTGTTGCATGGAATCACCACATTAAGTGCGACTATATTTATTCAGGAATAGTTTTAAGAGTCCCTCACAAATACCCCAGATTTAAAATGAATAACCTTTTTTATACCCCGCCATGTAAACGAATCTAGGTCTGCAATCTCCAAGCCATCGTTTATTTATCGAACTTAATTCCATGAATAGTTAAATTAACTTGGATTTGTTTCATGACACCCTACATAGCTGTAAGAAAAAAGTTTTGTCATCTATAAAAGAGAAATCGTGAAGAAAATGTTTACAGCCTCGGTTTGCGTGCGGATTCGTTCGCACGTCGATCGCAGACGCATTTTCCGCTCTCTAGTCCCCGCACTAGTTGAGCACCCCAAATTTCACGGGTCGTTTTCACGACTCAGGTTTTCGTACCGTATCTCCTGAATTTCATAGAACCGACGAATCTTCGTTCGCCGCCTGCAGCCCAACGTCGCCGACCTGCGTCGCCGTCGCCGCTCCGGCAAGCTCTGCGTTCCAGGACTTCGAGTTTTCGTGTTCGAGTAAGTTATCCTTGTCGTCCCCAACCGCCCTACTGCGTGTAGGGTGGTTTTAGGAAGTTAGTCTTCGTTGGTAGGCTCATAGTACGAGACCTCATCTGCGTCCGGACCCGTTCGGACGTGTTTGACGGTCGCTCCCGGCTGCCGAGTCACGATTGTTGTCTCACGACTTCTCTCGTAACAATACTCAAACGCCACTCTCAGATCCGTTCTGCGTCCGGCCCCGCTCGGACGTGTTCGCGATCGCCCAGCCGTTGAGTCACGATTGTCGTCTCACGACGTCAACTCGTAGCAACACTCATACGCTGTAAGCCTCTGTAGGGCTTACTCTGCGGTCGGTTTCGATCGGTTGCAAGTAAGTCGGTCTCTTGCACAGCAACAACAGAGCTGAGCTGCCGCGGTCGATTAAATTCGATAGTGGTTCGCGAAGCTCGGGCTGTTTTTCTGGCTGCGTACCTGACGCTTGGCGCTTGCTACGTAGTCAGAGACTCGCTCTGCGGCCGGCCCCTGGCCGGTCGTAACGTAGTCGATCCCGCACTCCGTGCACCCCTCGAAGTAAAAACCTCACTTCGGTGAGTGCAGCAACAACAGGGTTGAGCTTACCGCGGTCGATTAAATTCGATAGTGGTTTGCAAGACTCGGGCTGTCTTTCTGGCTGCGTACTCGACGCTTGGCGCCTGTACGTAGTCAGAGACTCGCTCTGCGGCCGGCTCCGGCCGGTCGTAACGTAGTCAATCCCGCACTTTTAGTGCAACCCAACTCCGTCAGGTCTACGGCCGGTTTTTGTTGTCAATTTATTGACGACACACTCCGTAGTAGACTCGCGTTTGATCAGGTGGATACTTAACGGTGACAACTAAGCCTGATAGCGTTGCCCCGGTGCGCTTCCAAGGCCCTTCAGGCCAAGGAGAAACCGGCAGACCCGATCCCATTGCACTTGGGCCTTTCCCAGGGTGACGGTACAGTGCTGTCCGAGCTAGGGGCACCACCTCGCGTCGTCCCCAGCCCCCCTACCGCGGGTAGGGAGGTTTAGGTGCTAGGTTTGCTAGGGAACCTAGGCATTCTTATATATTTATATATTATATATCGTAGGACCAAGCCCTCCCAATGGACCAGCAAAGCTTGGTAAACTTTGCTAGGTCGTTCGCCCAGGCGCTCGTTGCGTCCGGCGCCAGCATATCGAATGACGTACTAACGCAGGCCTTACAGGCAACTATCGCGTCCCCGGCCCCTCAGGCCTCAACCCCGGCCCCTCAGGCCTCCAACGTCGAGACCCCTCAGGTCTTAAGCTCTCCCGCGTCTCCCGCCTCGTCCGAGATGGACTGCGAATCGGTCGCATCCTCTCACGCGTCGCGTCGTAAGCGTACCGCTCCCGGGAGCGACTCCGAACCCGCGTCTGATACGTCGTCAGATGCCGTCACCTTAACCGGCTCTCCTGAGCCCGCGTTTCAACTCGTCGCCAAGCGCTCCAAGAAGCGCTCTAAGAAAGCTTCGGTATCTTCAATACCCGAGCCCTCCCCGGTGTCTTCAACACCAGCCCCCGCACCGTTAAAATCGCTCGTAGTAACCGCGTCTCCGTCGGTCACATCGAAGCCAGCGACGCGCTGCGCTCCCGTCCCGCCGAAGCCTCAGCTCCCTCCGCCCGTATTCCTGCGTGAAAAAGCGCGCTGGACCGCGGTTTCCAACTTGTGCAAAGTGCACAAAATTAATTACTTAAAAGCCGCCAACGCTGGCGATACAATCAAAATCCAATTAGCGACCGTCGTCGACTTCCGCGCGTTTACCAGGTTACTCGGATTAAACCAAATCGCGTATCACACCTACGCCCTCCCGGAGGAGCGTAAGATCCGCGCAGTACTACGGGGCGTCCCGTTCGAACTCAGCAACGATGACATTCTCGATGACCTTAAGTCTCAGGGTTTCCCGGTCACAGCAGTGCACAAGATGCACTCCAACCGCGGTAGGCGTTTTCCGTTAGCGCTAGTAATCCTGTCCAATACTCCCGACTCGAAGGAGATTTTCAAAGAGGCTCGCACAATCTGCGGACTCTCGAACATCTCCGTCGAGCGTCCCAACCCCCGCGGTCACCCTGGGCAGTGCCACCGCTGCCAGCTATATGGCCACGCAGTGGCTAACTGTTCAGCTCCCCCCAGGTGCGTAAAGTGCCTGGATCCTCACTTCACCAAGGAGTGCACTCGCACTCCCGAATCCACTTCCCCCCCTGCCTGTGTGCTGTGCGGCCAGTCCGGCCACACAGCAAACTACAGGGGTTGCCCGCGCGCTCCGCGCTCCACCACCAAGAGGGTCGCGCCTAAACCGGCGCCGCCACTCACTCCTGCCAACTTCCCGCCGCTGCGCAACCGGGGTCCCCCGGAAGCAAAGCCCGTTCAGCCGACGCCTACTCCGGCTCTGTCTTGGAGGCAGCGTCCGGCCGTCCCACCTGCACCTTCCCGACCCATCCCAGCTCCCGTAGCTCCCGTAGGGCCGCGTCCCGCGTTGTCATCTTCCCCTCAGTCGTCGTTGGCTGAGGACATGAAGACCGTGTTCGACGTCATCCAAAACGTCGACATTAACGAAATCTCCGTACTCGCACGCAAACTGCGAGCCGCCCGCTCTCCTCAAGAGCGTTTATTCGCGTTAGCCGAGCATCACTCGCTCCTAAGTTCGTTGTAAATTCTTTTATTTTTGTAAATTTTAAATAAATAAATTTTAATGTCTAGACCCGCGAATCTCGCGTCCAGTCGTATTAAACCTAAGGGCTTATCCCTAGTATCTTTTAACGCTCGTAGCCTTAGCTCTAACCTTCCCGAGATTAAACTGTTCCTTCAGAACAACGACCCAGATCTTTTTCTTCTCCAGGAGACATGGCTCACTCCTAATCGCTCCAGGGGATTCGCGATTCCTAAATACGCGTTTACACGTAACGATAGGCCTAACTGCGACGGTTTCGGCGGCACTGCTATCTACTACAAAAGAGGATTCCATTGCTGTCCTCTCCCTACCCCTCCTGTCCTTAACATGGAAGCCACCGTGTGTAGATTGGCTATGACTGGTCATCCGACCATCATCATAGCCTCAGTCTACATACCTTGTGGCACCAAACCTATCCGCAGCGACTTTGAGACCATTCTCGCCCTCGGCCGTTCAGTCATTATGTTCGGAGACTTTAACTCCAAACATACTGACTGGACGTGCCTATCAACCAACCAAAGCGGTATAGCTCTCCTCGACATCACCAACTTACTCGACTTAGACGTCGTCTCCCCTATCACTCCCACTCACTATCCCGACAACCCGAACCACTCTCCTGACATCCTCGACTTTGCAATCGTCAAGCATATCAACCTCGACCTCAGGTCTATCGAACCGCTCGATGACCTAGGTTCCGACCACCGCCCCGTTTCCCTCGTGCTAGGACCGCCTAACGTTAACGTCACTTCTCCTAAGACCTTTACCGACTGGAAAGGTTTTAAAAATACGATAGTTTCTACCTTAGAGGCCCCAAACTCTCCGCTCGCGATCTCGCCCGATCAATTAGATAGCCCGGATAAAATAGACTCGTTAGTAAATTCTCTCACTGATGCTATCAACTCAGCCATCAGTGTAAACGAAAAGGTTGCTAAGAAAGGCAAACCCACGCTTCCCTTAGCCATTAGCAATCTTAT
This sequence comes from Marasmarcha lunaedactyla, assembly GCA_923062675.1. Classification (NCBI taxonomy): domain Eukaryota; kingdom Metazoa; phylum Arthropoda; class Insecta; order Lepidoptera; family Pterophoridae; genus Marasmarcha; species Marasmarcha lunaedactyla. The sequence continues at coordinate 17,782,031 of OV281352.1, read as the reverse complement.
TAAAGCTAAGAACGCGGCTCTCCGGAGAGCCAAGAAATATCCCACGCCCGCCTATAGAACAGCTGCGAATCAGCTACAACGCAAAGTTAGATCTCGCCTCGCGGAACTCCGAGACGCCCAGATGAACGATCTCATGGCGAATATCTCCCCGTCCCACCAAGCGTATTATCGAATGGCCCGAGCCCTACGCGTAGACGCCGCCTCTCACGTCCCTCCTCTCACTCGTCCCGATGGCTCTATCGCCTTCGAAGACGAAGAGAAAGCCGAATGCTTCGCTGACAGCGTTGCGTCTCAATGCTCGCCCAGCACGCAACCCGCGAATCCCAATCACATCAAAGCGGTGGAGGCCGAAGTCCTCCGTAGAAACTCTCTCCCCATCACCGCCGACCCCGTCACAGTCTCTAATGATGAAATCTCGCTTCACATCAAAAGTCAAAGGCTCCTGGTGCGGATGGTATTTCCAACCACGCACTTAAGCACCTGCCTCAACAGGTGCTTACCTTGTTAGCTATCATTTTCAATGCCTGCTTCGACCTTAGCTACTTTCCAAAAGCTTGGAAAGAAGCGACAGTCATAGGCATACCCAAGCCGGGTAAACCTCTTAATGTCCCGGCTAATCACAGACCCATCAGCCTCCTCAAGGCAATGTCTAAACTTCTCGAGAGAGTCATACTCTCTCGAATGCGGAACCATCTGCTTGCAACGGACGGCGATCCTCTCATAATTCCCCACCAGTTCGGCTTTCGCGCTAAGCACTCCTGCCCTCAGCAAGTCCATCGAATCGTCGAGTACATACTCGACGGCTTCTATCCGAAACGAAAGAAAACGATCGCAGTTTTCTTTGACGTAGCCAAGGCTTTCGACAAAGTCTGGCACAGCGGTCTCGTTTATAAACTCTATAAAATAGGCTTACCGGCTCGCCTAGTTAGGATAATCGCGTCGTTTCTCAAAGACCGCACGTTTCGTTTCAAACATGAAGGCACGCTCTCCGCGCCTCGTCCCATAAAGGCTGGAGTCCCTCAAGGCTCAGTCCTCGCCCCTCTTTTGTATACCGTATACACTAACGACATTCCCATCCCAGCTAAAGTCGTCGAACTCGCTCTCTTTGCCGACGACACTGCCCTTTACACAAAAGGCCGCAGAGCCTCGGGTCTCGTCACCAGACTTCAAAAGGCTATTAACACCCTCGGTGCTTGGTTTAAAAAATGGCGTATCGATGTGAACCCAGAGAAGAGCTCTGCGGTTTACTTCGACTACAGACGCAGTCGTATCCCCAACAATCTCCAATTGAGAATGCAAGGCACTCCCATCCCCTGGAAGCGCAGTACTAAATATTTAGGCGTCATATTAGACCAGACGCTTTCATTCAATCCTCACGTCGATAGAGTAACGAAACTCGCACGTTTTTACCTAGGCCGGCTTTACAGTATGTTAGGTAGAAAAAGTAAAATGTCCTTCAGAAACAAACGTACGCTTTATAAGGTCTGCGTTAGACCAGTCATGTCATATGCTTCGCCAGTCTTTGCTCACGCCAAACCCTCCGTCCTGCACAAACTGCAGGTAGTTCAAAACCTCTTCTGCCGCAGGGCCACAAACGCACCTTGGTACGTGCGCAACGCGGACCTGCACAGAGATCTTGAACTGCCTACAGTACAACAGTATCTAAAAACACTCTCAGAATCGTTCTTCAAACGCGCCGAATCCCATCCCAATCCTCTTGTTCGAAAATCAGTCTCATATACTGCTCCTGTCCTAGATTCGGCATACAAAATCGCTAGACCGAGAAACGCGCACACAAGCGAACGTTCGAAGATAACCGTAGATCTCGAGGCCCTTCAGGCCGCAAATTCTAATTCTAACGTAAATTCGAATTAATGCAAATTTAATTTTCAATTTTTAATGTTTTCATTACTTACTTTTCATTTTTAATGTTTTTATTTTTTTATTTTACTTTTAAATTTTGAGCACCTTCAGTGCTATGTAAATCCCAGCGGGTGACCCCTTAAGGGCCCCGCTAGCGCGGCCTCTTTCTCCAATTGGCCGTCGCTCCGATGAAGGCTGAGTGGCAAAAATGCACGAGCCGACAGGGGGTTTTTAGTGGGTATGGTTCTGGTAGGCGTCGGGACGAGTCCCACATAACTTTGGAATCGCGCCAGAGTATGCGTCTGAGCATTTTTATCCTCCTGCCCTTCCCGCGGAGGGGAACAAAAAAAAAAAAAGCTCATAGTATATATATTCATATATTGTCGTCCCTCCCCAACCCCTCCGCAATGGCTTCCCAAAGCTATGACGAGATTAGGACCAAGTTAATAAATAGTGTCTATGCTCAAGGCATGAACATGAACAGTGAAATGGTTCGTAACCTAGACACCTTCATCCCTCATATCATGGCATTGATTCCCGAGATGGTCCCTCAGGCCACCTCCGTCCCTCAGGCCACTCAGACCACTCTGGTCTTATGCCCTCCCGCGTCCCCTTCCTCCAGTGACATGGAGTGCGAAGTAAACGCCCCTCCGCGCCGCAAGCTCGCACCCGCGACCGAGTCATCCTCGGACGTCACCCCAACTGGTCCTGAGCCTCCCCCTATCACGCTTATTAAGAAGCGCTCTAAGAAGCGCTCGAAACAAGCCCCGGCGCCCTCGACGCCCGTCCCGGTGTGTCCAACACTCCCTGCGGCGTCTTCAACGCCAGCTGCCCCGGTGTCTTCAACACCCGCTCCGGCCCCAACTTCTTTCAAGGCCAAGGTCCCACCACCCGTTTTCCTTCGGGAAAAGGGTAAATGGACTGAGGTTTCGACATTGTGCAATGAGCACAAGATCCATTACACCCGAACGGCCAACTCGGGTGAATCTTTTAAAATCATAGTCTCGTCGATAGACGACTTTCGTGCTTTAACAAAGCTCCTCCGATAAGCAATATGCTTATCACACTTATGCTCTGTCAGAAGAGCGTAAGATCAGAGCGGTACTCATTCTGCAGTCCTAAGGCTTCCCGGCATTCGCAGTGCATAAAATGCACAGCAAGTACGGAAGGCGTCACCCTCTCGCTTTGGTGGTTCTCGCCAACGTCCCCAAGTCCAGGACGATCTTCAAAGAGGTCAGCATCATATGTAGCCTCTCTGGCATCTCAATCGAGATGCCTCATCGCCGTGGTCTTCCCGGCCAGTGCCACTGGTGCCAGTTGTACGGGCATGCGGCGGCCAACTGCGCCGCTCTGCCCAGGTGCGTAAAGTGCCTGGTGCCTCACTTCACTAAGGAGTGCAATCGCACTCCTGAAACTCCCTCTCCTCCCGATTGCGTGCTTTGTGGCCAGTCCGGCCACACCGCAAATTACAGGGGCTGCCCTCGTGCACCCCGTTGTATGCGTTCTAATTCTAAGAGGGCGGCACCCAAACAGGCCCCGCCCCTTTCCCAGGAAAACTTTCCGCCGCTGCGTAGCCGGATTCCTCCGGCTGCAAAGTCTACTCAGCCCAAGCCTGCTCCAGAGAATTGGAGGCAGCGCCCCGCTGCACTAGCAAATCCCATCCCAGCTCCTCGCCCGTACAAATCCACTCCTCAACCCTCCATAGCGGACGATATGTGTATCATCTGCGACGCTATGAAAAATATCGATGTTAGTGAAATCGCAGTCTTAGCCCGTAAAATTAGGGCTTCACGTTCTCCGACAGAGCGACTTCTCGCTCTGGCGGAGCATAGTACCCTTATCAATTCATTATAGGTTCATTTAAATGAATTGATCCCTAAATCAAGCTTCGGCCGACCCCTGCGCAGCCCCGGCTTCACCGGAGGCTGCCCAGAACGGCCTTGGTGGCCCTCATGTCCCTTTGAGCACCTTAAGTGCAACTTTCACTACAGGTGGAAGACCCGCTAGCGGGTCTCCGCCAGCGCGCCCACTTCCCAACGGGTGTCGCTTCCGATGAAGGCTAAAGGTAAAATTTTACTACAGCCAAAGAGGTGGTTTTTAGTGGGTAGGTGCCATTCTGGTGAGTCCCATATAACCCCCCGCAGAAGACGGTATTTTTCTGCGGGCGGTATGCATGACGCATCTTCCTCCTCCCTCCCGTGAGGGTGTTGCTTTGGCGGCATAAAAAAAAAAAAGATAATGTTTAATAGGTATATTATTCTATTTTCACTAAGCAGTGAATAAGATAATGTTTGTAGTGTTAGTATTGTTGCTAAAAATTTATTGTATTAGATTTAAATAGTATTATGGCAAAGATTTGTATACACCGTTATAGTTGTGCATATTAGAAATAATGTAAATTTATACTTTGAAACTATTGTATAACTGTAAATATGTATGGTGTTACTTTTTTAAATAAATAAGCTCCGATGGGCAGTCCAAAGTGCCTTCAAAGATTTTGTTGATTCCTGTCCGAATGGTTTTTTTTAGTAAAGGGATCAATAAACTACCTATGAGATTGCAAAAGTGCTTAAATAGCAATGGTACATACTTTGATTAAATAAATATATTATATTTTTAAAAAATTGACTTTATGTTTCTCCCTTACAAAACGATATAAAAATGAAAATTGACAAATAATTGTGAGGACTATAAATAAAATATTTTAATGTAAATATGTAACGGTTTATGTTATAATGTAAGTTATTTCATGTTGATTTGTTTGTAAAATTAAATGTATATTATTGCATTTAAAAACAGTGTGTTAGAATTATTAAATTTCTGCTAGCAGAAGGCAATGTTATAAATCTCATCCTATTATAAACAGAGAAAAGATTCATTACAAAACAAGTCCGACTATAAAATATATTCTAAACCTAAATATACATTAGTATAAAATAGTATTAGTATAATATATCGACAAAAGAAAAACAAAAAGTTGTAAGGGCATCTCTGAGACGTCTCTGTTCTATCGCGCGGTTGAGGGACGCAAAAGTTCTATTTTAGATCATTTGTTTACCGATGCGTCGCCTTAAACAAACAAAAGGCTTCATTTGAATTTGACGAGGATAATAATTTATGAAAAGTGCCTAAAGTGTATCTATTCATTGATATTTTTGGAAACAAAGATGCCCTGGCAGTCTGATATCGGGCACACTCCGCCAACAAGTGCTGGACATCTTCTTGTGTGGCGTTCCACACAATTAGGTGAATTATTTTTTCCCATAAGATATCCGAAACCGTTAAGCGGCAAGTGTGCAGAGCTGTGAGCTAAAATTAGAAATTTTCTGTTTCATTTAGTTACACCTAAATGTCATCTTGCGACATTTAGGGATATACAACTATTGCGGCAGAAACCTAGCAACTTCAGTCTCTAGCTGCGACTCGCGCGCATCGCTTGTGTTACGTATCGTTTAGAACAAAAGGAACCTTATTACTTTATGTCGGAAGACATAGATCAAGTTGACGGAGATGAAGAGATAAGGCGATACAATATTTTATCGGAGAAAATAAACACCACATCGTTAGATATGGAGTTTGATGAAATAACTAGACATGATGATTGTATTAATAACTTGAATATGACATAAAAAAGAGGAGTAGGGAAGTAGACCAGGAGGAAGAGTGGATGCCGGTAGGAAGGAACGGGAAAAGAATAGCAATGAGATCTTCACCATTGAACCGTTCGCAATTGGAAAACCCAAACAAAATAGAAATTTGTATTACAAGCAAGGAGCCCTTACCTAAACAATTTGAATTAGCGAAGATTTTCAAGACGGCAGAAATAAGAAACATTCTGAAAGTCAGATCCATTTAAAATCTTAGTTCAATTAAGTGATGAAATTAGCGCGGAAAAGTTATTAAGTGCCAAGTTTGTGCAAGAGAAAGAGTGGAGGTGCCAAAAAACATATGAAGTTAGTTATCATTTGGGAAAATAACTGATGTAGATTTAAGACTTTCAGTTAGAGAAATTTTAGAAAATTTAGAAAGCGAGATAGAAATTTTGGAAGTAAAACATCTTAAGGTTAAAAAGAGAGATGGGACTGGCTGGAAAGAAAGTGAAACTGCTCGTCTATGCTTTAAGGGTTCGTCGTTGCCCCCTTTTTTGTATATCGAAGGGATGAGGGTTATGCCCTTTGTATTCCCTGTAACACAGTGCTCAAAATGCTGGCGTTATGGTCATGTTCGTAAAAATTGCCCATGCAGAAACGACATCTGTCCAAAATGTGGAGATAAACACGCGACACTAATACCTGCAAATGTGTGAATTGTTCTGGAAAACATATGGCGTTATAGAAAGGGTGTCCGGTATATCTGAAAGAAAAAGAAATTAGAAGACTTATGTCAGAGTATTTGTACTACATACTGAGTCTGAGTACTGCTTGCTGAGTCTGCATCTGTACATACCAAAGGGCATTAACTCTCTACGTTCCTCCTTCTCCAGACGGTAGAAATGTACCTACAAGAACCTTTCAATATATACCTCTCGCATAATTCTCTAGAGTTTCCACCTATTTTACGCCGGTCACAAACATCTAAATCAATAAATAAGATAATAAATCCCGAAGACAGTCTTCCTGTCAGCTCACATTCAATAAAAAACATACTATGGGGAAAAAAGAAAAAGCTTAGTAGAAATGAAAATATAGAACAAAATAATTATTCAACATCATCAGGTTTTTGAGTAACTTATAGGCATTTTGTTCGTCAATGTTTGTTCGGGTCCTAAATTTGCCTTTAAACCACTGCATACTTTTCCCATTGTCATGAGTAGATGTAACTTCACTGAGAGAAGATGTGAATATTTGCCATGACTTAGATTTAGCATCATGTATAAGTCGTTGCGCCGTAGCTACTTTTTTGTTAATATCTATAATTGTATGGGCGTAGGATTTTTCCGTAAATAAGTTAGAGCTAAACGACGTTCTGCAACGGCTTTTTATAGGTTCGAATTCCAAAAGGGTTTTGGTTTCATTTACTGAGGGGGTTTCTACAAATTTTTATGAAAGGAATGAATTAATCAGCGGCTGCGTTAACTTTAGAAATAAATGAATTATACAATAGCTGTGGATCATTAGAGAGTGAAAAATCTGTAAATACTTGTTCAAGTTGTCTTTTATATCCTAGCCAGTCTGCTTTTTTGTAGTTTCTCCTATGAATACTATACAATCTTCAACGCGCGGTAAATAAAATCTAAACTTCGCAGCAACTTACTCCACAATGAGCAGCGGTTGGCTAGCGCAAGTATTACACTTTCTTTTTCGTTCACGGTTGTTCAGGATGGGCGAGAACCTTGCGTTCTGGGACATCCAAGGGAATGGACTCTATATCCTTAAGCGGCAACTTCGTGGGATTAAACGCGGCCGACGCACTTCAAAGCGGCCCAAGGAGGTCCATGATACCACAGTGGGTGCGAAGCTAACTTAGCCGAAGTCAAGCCTCGAGACAGACAGTCAGCGGGATTGTCTGCACCAGAGACGTGAAAAAGTTTATCGCGATTATATTATCGGTCAGCTTAACTACGCGATTAGCTACAAATGTTTGCCAGCGGTGTGGAGAGCTTTTAATCCAGTACAAAACGACCTTAGAATCCGTAAAAGAATAAACCTTTAAACCGGAAACGCGGGGAGAATAGGTATTTTTGACAGTGCAGAGAAGCTGTGCCAACAGGACTGCAGCGCACAGTTCCAATCGTTCGATGGACAAAGGTTTCATGGGTGCAACCTTGAACTTCGCGCACACCAAGCGCCATTGTTGCCGCTGCCAGTCGATATATGCAGGTACACTACACCACCATACGCATGCTCGCTGGCGTTCGAGAAACCGAGCAGAGTGACGTCACTATTAACACTTACACCTGAATGTCGCAGAATTCTAAGTTCATTAAGAGATGGCAATTCAGAACAAAATTGATGCCATTGTCGCATGACATGAAGGGGTGGTTCGTCATACCAATCGAGCTTCAGCTGCCATAGTCGTTTTATTAACAGCTTAGCGTATAAGATCGTAGGAGCTACGAATCCCATTAAATCCCAAAGGCGGGCTACAGTAGACAAAATAGAACGCTCTGTGCACTTTTCTATCGGAGAAGATACTTTAAAGCAAAAATTGTCACTGTTTGTAGACCAATGCAAACCTAAAACGAGCTATTGCTTTCTAATACCAAAAACTAATACCAATGGTATTTGTTTATTATCGTAATTAATTTTCTATTCCGGATGAATACAACTCATAAACGGAAAATTCAATGGAATGAGATACAGTCAGTCAAAAATAAAATGCTTTAAAATGTGATTTATTTTATAAGGTAGTGTTTATTTAATCAGAATCAGTCTTATTAAACAAATTTAAATGTGTAAGGAAAACAGAGTTATGTTATTGCATACTAAGTATATAGGATACCTAAAAATGAAGCTTTTTCAACAAATTACAAATATTATTATTTAGGCAACAATTGAAGAATATCACAAACGATCAACGAAAAATATCAAATATCAAAACTATTATAAAATATCAGACAGTCAGCTTTTCGTATTCACAAGCATCAACTTTTTAACTAATTAAAAATGATTGAATTTTTGGCATAACAATCATAACTGTTAACTTGAGTCTTAACTATTATAAATATATCAGAAAAATATATATGTACCTATTCTTTTACTTTCTAAAATTGTCTGATTTTTGGTAACTTACATAATTAAAAATTTTTTGAAAACTAAACCAATTATTAATTTTTCCAGGGAGTAACCAACGGTAATATTTTAGTCAACCAGTTGGTCAGTTATGGCCGGTTTACACGGGTTAAGTAGTTAAGTCAGTAACTAAATTTTAAGTTAAAAATTACGTGTAAACAGTTAGACAAGTGACAAGTGGTAACTTAAAATTTTGTACGCAAGTGATTAAGTGGATTAGGATTCATTCTATTTTACGTATAAGTAGGTGGGCGGGGCTTCTCACTTAACACGTTTCGACGTGATTTTTTAGTTAAGTGCATAAGTTGACCAAGTGGGTGGCAGCCAGAGCAGGTATTTATGCCGCATTTGCTCTTTTTTTTTCAATTTCGGAGTAGAGTTTAATTTCAACTTTGGAAGAATATTTAAGGGTGTTACCACACCAATCGATTGATGGCAGAATATAACAGTCAACGTCACAGTAGGCGTGATGGCCTATAATTGTCTGACGCCACCCCTGAGTTGGTAAGTCTGCCACCCCGCAGTAGGCGTGTTGGCGTACAATTGTCTGACACCACACTCTCACACAAACACATACACACACACACGCTCACAATCGTGCGTGGGGGTTGTTAATGTATACCTAATATTTAAAAAGGTCTTTACCTATGAAATTGCCGTTTTTCACGAAATAAATGAAGCGTCATTTTTTTATATATTTTTTATTTCTATTAATCAAAATAATCACCCATGCAATCAATGCATCTTTGCCAACGCATTGGTAGCTTATTCATGCCTTTCTTGAAGAAATCAGCTGGACGGGAGGCAACAAATTCTTCAAAGGCATTTTGTACTGCCTCTCGGGTATTGAATTTTTTCCCGCCAAGAAGTTATCCAAATTCTGGAAAAAGTAGAAGTCTGTAGGCGCAAGGTCTGGTGAGTACGGCGGATGACGGAGAACTTCCAACCCCAACTCTTGTAGCTTGGAGACCGTCTGCTGTGCAGTATGAGGTCGCGCGTTGTCGTGCAGGAGCAGTGGAGCCGAACGATTGACCAAAGCTGGTTGGAGACGTGCGAGCTTCTCCATCATTGTGTTCAGTTCTTCACAGTACACATCTGCAGTAATGCTTGTCCCGTTTGGCAAGAAGCTGTGATGAATTACACCCGCGTTAGACCACCAAACAGTGACCATCACTTTTCTAGGGGTAAGTTTTCGTTTAGGGCATTGTTTGGGTGCTGAACCAGGGTCCAACCAACTTGCTGAGCGCTTACGATTGTCAAACAGGATCCATTTCTCGTCACAAGTAACAATGCGGTTCAGAATTCCTTCATTTCTATGCCTGCTGAGCAGTGCAAGGCACGTCTCCACGCGTACTTCGCGCTGGCGGTCATTGAGTTCGTGGGGTACCCATTTGTCAAGCTTTTTTACCTTGCCAATTTGACGCAAATGGACCAATATTGTTTTGATGCTAACGTCGAAAGCTGCTGCTAATTCAGCCGTGGATGGAGTTTTATCAGCTTCCACAATTGCCTTTAATTCGTCATTGTCGACCAAAGTTTTCGGACGACCACGGGGTTCATTTTTCAGTTCAAAATTTCCAGAACGGAAGCGGGTAAACCAATAACGGGTGGTGCGTTCGTTTGCAGTGTTCGCTCCGTAAACGTCGTTGATGTTGCGTGCCGCTTCTGCCGCTTTGCTGCCACGACGGTACTCATACTCCATAATTACTCGAATTTTTAACTTATCCATGATGACGAAAAATGTTCGAATGCGTTGAAAACAAAACACTAACTATTAAACAAATGACGATATCAGAAAAAGAATTCCATGTTTGTCAAATAAAATTAATTTGAAATTAAAATTATCAGTCAAAAAAAAAAATATTTTCATTTGAAATGGCCAGTACGGAAAAACGGCAGTTTCATAGGTAAACACCTATTATTAATGAGAATGAAGTGAAATTGTTAAGATTTAGGATTGCGTTACGATCATAATACTAAAAAGCAAATTGAACTGTTTCTGTGACTGTACCAAAAGTTATGTTTTGGTATTCGTTGGGAATAGATTAAGTATTTAGTAAGATTCGTAATAGAAAATTAATTACAATAATAAACAAATACCATTGGTATTAGTTTTTGGTATTAGATAGGAATAGCTCTTCAGATGAGCGAGCTTTGCTAAAACAACCAAGTCTACAACGGCTCTAAAATAAATCATGAATTGAAACTAAGTTGAAAAGTTTCAATGCGAAACGTTAATTACATTCGTAATGTTCCCTCAAATTCAAAAGGAAAACTTTCGAAGTGGTTTCCAGTTTACCAATCGAAACTTCCGTTCCGTTTTTCCAATTAGTATTCAGGATTTCTTATCAGTGTCTACGTTGTCAGGCGGCTGATAAACGTTATTACTATGGAAATGATATTAAGTCATCAATCAGGGGCTGGTTTTTTTGCTTATTATTGAGGGTTGGTAAATTTAAGTCAACTTCAGTTGGCAAGAGTAAGCGGACTTCAGTCAGTCGATGCGCGACCGCCGGTGAGGCCGCACGCGTGTTCTCACCGCGCTCGCTCGCTCTACGTCCACACAAACCAGGCCGAGACCTGCCCTGACCCCCCCGTTTTCTATATAGCGATACCCCCCGGGGTACCGTCAATACAACCCAGGGACCATTGTACAGTGGACATGAGTGTTCCATTATACAATTTCGTACCGAGAAATCGTGAAAAGTGCTCGTTTTTCGTGTAGTGTGTAACAGTGTTTGTTTGCGAATTTTCGCTGTTTAGTACTTTCAGCGGCAACCCGACACACGCAAAGGTAAATTACTTCAAGCAAATTTTTAATTATTTAATTATTATATTTTTTATAGAATATCTAATAAATATGCAAATAAATGGCTAATGCACAATTATATGATAGTAGAGGTCATGTGATAAAGTCAATAATACGAGATTTAAGTAAAAGCGTCTTATTCACTTGATAAATGTATGAGTAAACAATGTGTATATCTTAAATGTGTAAAAACTTCACGAGTTTCGTTTATGTCACTAGTTAGATAATATTCTTATCAAGGTTACTCAATTGAGTCGTCTCATAAATCACTATAATTTATTTAGACTTCATTCAATATTCTTAAGATGCAAGAACAGATAACCGAATCTAGGGTTACACTTTTCTGAATAATAAATCATTTCGGGCGCGCGTTGTTTTGGTAAAGTTACCTCAACAGTAGCAAAAATCTCTTTGGTTGTCAACAGGTGGTTATGGACTGAATTTTAGGCCATTCCTCGCTAGCAGATTCGCAACGGTCGACTGTTTAAAGTCTAGGCTCGTCGGGGCCTTAAATGAAGGTAGAATCGGCCTTTTTCATTACGCACCTATTACCTTCATTACTTTCTTATATATCTTTAATTACTGTATTGAATTTCTTAAGAGCAACAACATAAAAATTCTGATTAAAGGATTTGCGGTATTTTATTGAGAAAAATACATTGTCTCTTTGAAATTGACAGAGTCAGAATAAAAATCAAATGAAAGAGGCCCAATTCATGTATAAAATACGTCTCTCGATATATTTCTATAAAATTTAAAAAAAAATATAATAATACTCCAAATCCACTGTTTAGTTTTTTTCTTAAATTATATTAACCATTTGACTTTATTTCTAATTAAAACGTACTCGTTTCAGAAGAAAAGTTAAAATTGTTACCAAACCTAACATATCAAAATATTATAGAGGTATTTTAATTGAAATCTATGTTTGTATGTATATCCTTTTAGCTAGTTTTAGTTTAGCGTTCTTTAAAAACCCGTCCATCTTTCTCATAGATCCAGTAGAACAGATAAACTTGTTTTCATCGTCCTTCTGAAACCTTGTAAAATGAGGGATGTGTCGACACAACGCTATAATGATACTTGGGAAGTCATTGTTTAAACGATGGCTAAATTTTATGTGAAACTTTATCTACCAGAACTTTTTACATCATACCTGGAGTATATTATATTTGAATTTCTCTTACGTTGAAATGTTGAAGAGATTATTCTAATTTCTTAATTAAATTACTTAGATGTAATCTTGACTCCTAAGATGTAAGATATTCTATCAGGCTATATTAAGATTTCTTATAAATGAGAAAGAAGTGATGTATCTTGGTTCTAGTTGGCATTGGGATAAATGTAATTACAAGTCAAATTAACGCGCTTTGCTTTGAAATTGAACTACGCCTACTTTTAATGGTTAATCAACTCGACATACGGAACTTTAGTAAATACTCGTCACATATTAGTTATTAACAGTTTAACTTGAATTATGTTTGTCTGCGTAATTGGATATTTTATTTGAATTAGTGTTATTGGCAATTAATGCCTGCTTGCTGTTGGCGTAGTTACAATGTATGGGGCGCTGCACACGGACTCGTACATTCTGCTCGGTAGTTGAGTAGCAAGTACCTCTTTCAGGCTTTATACAGGTCTGCTTATTAGGCTCATCATGCCAAAACCCGAGCGGCATTTTTCCTGAACGTGTAGGCAGTGCCTATAATGTTGCAATATTGGAAAACGGCTGAAAACTGTTTAAACTTACCCGTAGAACATATATCTTTTATTTAATATTATTTTTAATAGCAACTTTACAAACTCTATTTAATTTACTTGCAATGCAATGAAAAAAAAAACATATTCACGTGAAATTTTATGAAATAACATAATACCTTATTACTTTTTATATTGCTTCAGTAAAACGCAAAATCTCAGAAGGATGTATAAAAACGAGCATCCGTGCATGTTGTAAATAATACTTGACTGTATATGGAGGATTATGCTGGATTTACACGAAAAAAAATAGACGCTTCTTTTGAATTTTAGCAGTGTAACTCACAACAATTTTATATATAGAGCCTGACAGTAAACAAAACATTCCTGCAACGAGTTATCCAACAAGGTACGATGTATCTAGTTACTTTAGCGGAACTAAAATTAAGATATATTGATTTGAACTAAAAAAGTTGAATAAGCACCTACATAAAGATATTTAAATTTGACGTATCACTTTGAATATCTATATTCTAATAAATCTATACTATTATTATATATGAGGTCACTTTATATTTCTTAACAATTTTTTTGTATAATAAGTTAACTTTATTTTCTCGGCACAAATCAAATTTTCGCCGCACTTTTTAGTTATTTAATAAATATATAACTATTTAATATTAAAACAAATATTTTATTTTTGTTGAATTAACGAATATTCCCTTTTTCTTATATTTTACATACATATTGTACTTAAATTCTTCATTTACAATGAAATTTAGGAAATTATTATAAATTTAATGAATTTACGGGATTCTTACCACGATCTTACCATGATTTTCGATCATGGTGCTTGCAACAGCATCGAAATATTGGACGAGTGAAATAAAAATCGAAAATCGTGGTAAGATTCCCGTAAATTCATTAAATTATAGTGAAAATAACCGCGATAGTTTAAAACAGTAATTATTATAAATAAGCGTAATACTAAAACGACACGGCAAGAAAGGACTGTACTCAGATGCCCGTGTAAGGTTTAACAAGTTAAATGGGTGTTAAGTCAAGACTTGCATTCGCAATGGATGTATGTCTTGACGTGAATTGAAACATGATTATCCTAAAGCCGAATTCACATTACGAATTCACGAATTCACATTAGCGGCATAAAAATGTTGTCGCAAAATTAATCTCATCAAAAATTTTTCGGGCAAATATCAGGTTTTATGATGCATACATTTTATGGCACTGACATAGCTTCGTCCCATGTAAATTTTTGGTAGAACTACACTACAAATAAAGAAATATAATTATAACCAAAGTATTTACAAGTACTGCAACAAGTTTCATGAAATTTATTTCATCGTGCTATTTTTGAATGTAAATTCGAGTTTATTTTAGGTAAGTTTTTGCCCACAGTTTTCCTAGACAACACTACTCTTTTCATAGATAAAGTATACCGTATCGTGGTTGTCAGTCATTCCAATATTTTGTGACACGATAAGTACAGTAGAGTTCATTAGTCAGTTTTAACCTCATCGCATCTAGATATAAATAGACGAAGAAACTGTTTTCTATCATTGAAATATATAAAATAGGTCGTGCTTCAATTTAACGGTTAATAAAGGTTTTTGGGTAAAGCATTTTCAGGGCCCTTTCTTTCCCTATCTCTAAATTAAGTTTGTTAAAATAAGTAATTAAAGTACCTACCTGTTTCCTTTACTTATAGGTCGATATGATATTAAAATTAAACGTTATCATGAATCTAAACTATCTTTCGAAAACTGAGTGGTCACTCATGTGTCAAACAATTTATTCTCACTTATTTTTATAAATCGACCAAAACCTTAAGCAGGTGCCCAGTTGTCACTTGCCTCAAATTCCTTCAACCGTGCTAATCACGCTGTCATGACGACAGCATTTTGACGTACGTGACGTCGACTTTTGCCTCCGTAACCAGGAAGTTATAGTTACGGAGTGACGTGCGCTTGGAGGAGTAACAATAATCATTCTTTTGTTAACTCGTGACTTGATATAACAATAGGTTTAAGATGTGTTCTAGAATTATGCTTTATGGTTTTTGTTATAGCTATGAATTGTAGTGTCAATATGTGATTATTGTATAATCTTATCAAAAAGTTTGTGTTGGAATCCCAAAAACATGAAATAATTGTGATACCAAAGCATTATCTCAAATAACAGTCAAATATTTGAAAAATAATAATTTTTGTTCGTTTGGGTAATTTATTACACTATAGCGCTTTATTTATTGTGGTAAAACGATATATAACTTATATGAAACTTGGACTTGGAAATAAAAATTGTAGGACCCTTGTAATTAAGAAGATAAATAGAAATACGTAAACAAATACAATTAATATTTTAACAATACTTGGTTAATTAATGCTAATCATAAATTAAAATAAAATATTAATCTTATACTAATCGAGTAGATATTTTTAATTACATCTGGTTTTTTATTCTTCAATCCGCATATGACGTCTGCTAACGATTATACCAACATCCGATAAAAGCTAATTAAGCACTGCGCTAACACGATAATCTTCAAAATTGTAATTAAACTTTTATTCTACCACTAAGGTGCTAAGAATATTTCTAACTAGTACGTTTAAACTGTTCCCGCAATACTTCACGTTAAGTCCTTTCACTTACAACTTTTATAATAAGTACAAAATAATGCGTAATGCAAAAATATCGGTGTCCAACATTTTGAAAGTGGATTAAAGGAAATGAACGGTTCATTTCTGGTTGTAGACGCCGTGATAATTAATCATTTTAAATTGGGTTATCAATCTTATAAATGAATTTGAAGTGGGGTCTGAAATAATAGGATCAAGGAAATATAAGAAATGTTTAAGAATTTTCTGTTATAGTAAACACATCTAAAAATTCATGATCATACTTTATAGAATTGAATAATATACTATTTGATAACTGTAGGTTTTTGTTATAAATCATCGAAGCACAGCATACATAGATATGGAGCTAAAACTTTCCAGCTTACATGGTGATGGCGCCATTTTTCTTTATCCAGAAAGTTCCATTATTAGTAAAATCTGGTTTTGCCAGTTTTGCAACCAAGGAAAGGACAGGCCACTGACAGTCTACGGATAGAAGCTCGTGGTGTGAAGGATGATATCGCTGCCTTTGGTACTTATCTGAAGTGTCGGGGTTGTTCCGTGTGGGTAGAAAGGTTTCTATGAAGATTGCATGTGTTAATTGGTTCACGAGGCATTGAGGGAAACATCTTGATCAAAAATGATTTACTTTTATTAACCTTTTTAGAACCACATATAGGTACATAAGTTTTTCCATTCCTTAAGTTAATAATTATAAAAGCAACTTGTTGTATTAGGCCTTTAAATTATTATTGTTTTTTTTTAAATAATCCTCATTTTAATAAAAAATACTACACATAATGACACATTATTTCAAGAAGGTGCCAATGCCACCTAATACCTTTTAATTTTGTTTTATTTTATTTATTTAGGAATACAAAGAGCATTATATAAATACAAAGAAAAATATTACAAATAGGTAGTTCACAAGCCAATTAAGTTTTCTCTGTTAGTTACAATAAACATTGGATAGATTAAACAGAAGTTAAGTTACATTTTAAAGTTATAATTTAAGTTACAGTTTAAAGCTATAATAAGTTATGTAGAAGTTAATATAAAGTTTTAAAGCTATTTTTATTTAAGCTGCTTGATGGTAGATATTTGAATGAATGTAAAATTGTGATGTTTGAGATTAAATATATCTAAGGTTTGATTATTCTGGTTAAAAAATTACAGGCTCTAACACTAAAGCTATTTTACTGTAAAAAAGTCTTACAGGCTGGAAGAGCAAAAGTAGATCTCAAATTTACTGGATTATGAGTCCGTATATAATTACCTAAGTCTCATGAAACTCGCAGTTATTGAAAGCAAGACCACACCTACGCTCGACCATTAACACTGAACTGGTTTTCTTTCCACCAACAAAGGCCGCTCTCATCGCGTTCACCTATAACGGCCAGAAGGAGCTAGTCTCATTCACACGCAGCCCGAGAGCCAAATATAGAACATCTGCTCTTGATTCCAAAAATATTTGTATGCAAGTAACATTTCGATCTCAGTACATCATAACAAACAAGAACGCGAAATATGAAGGTTTGAAAGTAAAATCGGGTTTACAGAGCACATTTTGGTTAAAAACTTATGGCGGTTCCTTCTCTGATTTTTTACATTTCTATTTGCCACACACACATACATAAATACCAACACATAAATGTCTTATAAATTATATTCGTTTGATGATGTTCATTTTGTAATTTATACTTCGCATTTTTTAGTTTTGTAGCTATATCTATTAATTGTATGGATCAGCCTAAACTATTTATTATGATAAATCTTTATGATGCTGTTTTGGCCTAGTTGGACACCTAAGAATATTTTTTGACTGGAATAATAGGGCTTAACGCGTTTCATCAGTTGATTTATTTGAATAAACAATTAATTTATAATCAGTTAAGGTTCTCAAAAAACCAAGCTTTGCTGCGTTGACTGGCTCTGAGTCGCAACGGTTGAAAATCCGGCTGCAACGTTAAAAAAACAATGAGGACAATGCGTGATCTGGACAAGTATACATTCGCACGATCTGATCTATCAGGAGATGATTGTGCCTGAATTGTTTTTCAAAGATTATATTCAATATGAGGCTACCAAAATACTTAATACGATATGTCAAATGAAACCAATACAACAGTGTTATGGCAGTTATACATCAAATTTTCCTGTAATCAAGACATAAATTAACGGCAGGTTAACTACGTAGCCATTAACCTGTGAGATTTCGAAAACGATCGTTTAATTAATGGGGCTATAGTATATTATAGTTTCTAGATTAAAAGCCTTTAGTAGCATGCCAACTATACGGTTGTGATGAAGATTTTTGAGAATGAAAAATTTGCAAGAACTATTAATTTTGATACATTAAAGGTACGTATGAGATTTCTATTTAATTTAAGAATCAAAGTTAACGAAGCTTGCTGACAAAAGGGACGAGACCGACTTCCCTAACGTGGGAGCAATATCATTTTTATTTTTCTCGAAAAGGTGTTCCAAATCAGTGATGTAATTAAAACTCCTATTATAACCTCTAAGTACATTAAGTCTCGGCTGGATGCTCTATATCAACCAGGTGAAGTTCAAAAAGTATAGGTAAATATAATATGATTGGTGAAGA
Organism: Marasmarcha lunaedactyla; assembly: GCA_923062675.1. Taxonomy (NCBI): domain Eukaryota; kingdom Metazoa; phylum Arthropoda; class Insecta; order Lepidoptera; family Pterophoridae; genus Marasmarcha; species Marasmarcha lunaedactyla. Next base: position 17,763,686 of record OV281352.1, on the reverse strand, counting down.
AACTCGTAGGGCTAACTTATCCTCTACAGCGTTTGTCCAACCAATCCAACCAGGATGATAAAGAGGTGAGTCTGTCAGACTTTAGTACACGTTACTGTGCAAAATGATATTCAGGCGTTTAATTCCATCTATTGTTAATTTTCTTTCTTTGTTTTACTAACCAAAAATTTACCTTACCTCAGTACAACTTCAATAAACCAGTTTATCACATTCTGAACGTGCACCTAAATGATAATCTTAATTTCAGCAGAGGAGTTACATGACACCAAACAGATTTTTATAGCCCAGTGAGTTCCATACGTCATGTTTGCTCTTCGAATTGACACCGAATTAGCCGAGCAACGAGGCGAGTTCATGCGCGATAGTGTACTACTGCTGGTGATAATGTGTGCCGTGATTTGGGTTTTAAAATTAATTATGGCGTGTTGATGTTTAGAGGCTTGCCTTTGTAACTAGATATAAGGTTTATTGGAGATCGGAGGAGACTGTCAGTTGTAATATTGTATTGATCATTGCATGGATACCGAAATTAGGTGGCTGTGGCTGGTGTCTGATAGTCGCACTGATTATTAAAGTGGTCATCCGTTGTACATATTATTATAACACATTAATGATTTGAAAGAGAGCTATTGATATTTAATCGTAAGCGTAAGCTGCATTTATCCGCGATTTTTGACAAAAAAACCTCTAGATTTCCCATCAGAATTTCAGACTAAAAATACTTTCGTTTATTTTTCAGGCCTCAGTTGGCCTGTGTAGGTTCTTCCCACCCTGGATTCAGAACCCAACTCATATCTCAAGGAGTCTAGTGGTGTCATACCCGTCACACATCTCTAAAGCGTCAAATAATTTTAGTCACTCATAAATAAAATGTACAAAAGTTGGTGTCTTAATTCTAATGCTGGCGGCCTCCAAATATATGCATAAGAATTTGCGTGCCAAATTAAAAGGTAAACCTTATGTCATGAATTTTTTTGTGGTAAAACAAAGAATATACCTCTAAGTCTTTAGCTTGACTTAATAACTTGAAAACTGCTTTATTCAAATAAAAGGATCTATTATTTCAACGGGCATACCACCGTTATCTTACAATAAAATCAATCACGAGTATGCGCCACAAAGAATTGTGTATATGTCTCTATGGTTGAATTACTGTACACTGTCAAGAATCCTTTCAAAACCTAAAATGTTTCATATGATTTAAATATTTGAAATATTTCACATTGATCTGTTTGCAAATTATTATTTAAGTATCTCATTAATAGCAAATGTCAGAAAAACGTTTCACTTGCAGTCTTCTTGCCGATAAACGTCGTAGTAGGGATTCTTACCAAGATTTTGATTTTTTCAAAGGCTGAGTCTCCTTGGTCACGGCGCTTGCAACGGCGTCGAAAATAAAAATCGAAGTCGTGGTTAGAGTCCCGTTAGCTCCTTAAATAATAGTTTGAATAACCGCGATAGTCTAGCGTCGTACACGTCGTAACGTACGTCTTGGTTGGTTCTTTTGTGCTTTGTCACTTTCTTGCAACTACTGACTTTTAATTGTCACACTGAGCCAAAATAGGGGAATAACCTTAAACCGCGTTTAATTGTATAGACTTACCAACCTACCAAGCTATGTGTGGAATGCCATTCCCCAAGGAACCCGGGTGTTTTCTTGAAATTTAGTGGCATTTTTATAATTTACAAGATTTGGTGTTTATACTTCTATCGAAATAAGTAAGCATATGCATAAAACGGCAACATTTAAACGCTACCAGTGACTTTGTCAGTTTACAGATAAGTTGGTTGGTCTATAATTTGGTAACACATCTTGTTTCGAATGAGATGATTTTCTAACAATTTATTTTTTGCTTTTCACCAGTATTATTCTGGGGTCTAGCCAAGTTGCAATCTACAATCGCTAACACTATAGAAAGCTATACTATACGGACTCCGTATAGTTTACGAGCGTATTACGGAGCATCACGTGATACAACGATAGTACGTGATACGTTCCATACAGTTTCAGCGTTTTCTATAAAGTTAGCGATCATAGATTGCAACTTGACTACCTGTTGTAGTTATGTCGATTTATCAGTGTTATTTTTTAATTAAGGGTATTTTCAAAAAGATTTTTGTACCATCATCGTTCTTTGGGGGTAGTTTTATAAACATTGTATGTTTGCACCGAAGCCCGTGTAAGGCGTTAATGTAGCTAAGCGTAATTTTTGATTTACTTTTTAATACATTTATATATCTATTGCTTTAAATTCATTAAGATATGCAGTTAACACCTCGCCTTTAGTACACGTAGCGCTTTCGAGATCTATCCCAGCTTCGGTGGACGAGCAGCCTTATTGACAATTCCTTTATTCATTGCAAAATTCCCTGAAATAACTCTCGTACATTCAGTATGTTCCTCTACCTACGTTATCTAAATGCTCTGTATGGTCCACATCTATTATCGTATTTAAATACGATGATTTTTTAAGAAATTTTAATTAAGGTTCAAACCATATTAGTGAAGAAATTTTGTTACTGTACTTTTCCTTTCATAAATTAAGGTGATGTAACCGTCCGAAGACAGCCACATAAATTTATGTATACGAATAATGCCGTAGAATTGGATACATGACAATTTTTTTTTAATTTCATATTTAAATAGTTTATCAACAGTAAATAAATATTGCAAAAGTAACAGTATGTTTACAATCAATAGTTTTCTAGATACAGCGATGTGTTCGAGGAGCCGCTGCGAGTCGCCGAAAAACGCTCCATACAAAACGGTACTGAGCTGTGACGTCACGACTTGTGAATCATACTAAAATTGTATGGGCGTTTGGATAAAATATATAATAGCTACGTAGATAATGCGTTTACATGCATACTGTCATAGAAAAAATTGTTATATTTAATGTCAGTAAGCTAATGATATTTAAAAATTTAACATATACTATAATAAGTTTTTGCTTCTTTTTTTAAGTTTTCAAATCTATATAATTTCGATATTAAATTCAAAACTATAATTTTCATAACTAGTATTTTATAAATAAATTATAAAAACTTGCATTTTTAAATTGTGTCATCTACCCAATTGTAGCTGTGATCGAGTTATTGAAATCGACTGTTAACGCATTAATCAATCATAATATTTTCATTCTTCGCTGCTAAACAATAGTTATGACCGTGTAGGTTTACATATTTTTGTGTTACTGCGTTCTGCCTGTGAGTATGTAGAGCGGCCATTGTAATAGGCTATTTGACAATACAAAAAGTAATGAAATATTTTTTCCCATCCGCATAGAATACTTTTAAAGCAATTCACATTATTAGACTCAAACTATTATTAAAATTGTGTCTAAAAAACACCAAAATAAACTATTTTTGAGTTAGAACATCTAGAAATTAAGTTTTAAATTACGTCACAGGCAACAATACAAATTACGTTTCTATCAATGTAGGCCGAGTTTTGATGCCACCACGTGACGTCCACGTGACAAGCCAGTCTCGACGCCATATTGCCGGAGCAAGCGTTTTGACATCTTAAACAATCAGTGTACTTTGTAATGAGCTTTTTTGAATGAGATACTTAAAATAAATAAAACTCAACACTATTTCTAGGGTCCATATACACCACAAAGTAATATAAGATGGTACCGGAAAACAAGTCAAAAGGCCTATCATTGGTTAATTTATATTTGAGTCTAAGGTTTGGTAACTAACGAAACAGTTTTATAAAAGTATATATCGTGTATACAGCAGTATTTCAAAACTCGGTTAGGTGCTCAAGGGTGCAATGAAACATCAAGCCGTCAAATGTGAAAATACCGTAGCCAATGAATAACTTAAATGTATATACAAACAGCAACTACAGTCTAGTACATACTATAAAGTACACTTACTGTTGTTTTAATAACGGTGTACTAAAATATTCTGATCCTTATAACGCAAAAGTCGTAACCAGACCAAAATACTACAACCAAACTACGTAGATACATTCGCCCGAAAATGTTTCAGAAAACTTGCTTTGTAAACAAAATGTCTGTATAGTTGAGTCTATAACTGTCAGAAAATTATTACAAGGGAAAATCGACCTTGTTGTTTTATGAGGTGCAAATGAACTTCGCCCGTAGGGGATGATCACATTTTTGGCCAACTGTACGGGTAAATCGAAAACAAATAATGCCGGAAAACATTCTATTTCTGAGTTGTATGTATTACTAATGACGCAGGATCGACTGACCGGGATTTGTAAACAATCTGGCGGGCCAGTGGCTACTAATAATGTGATTATTATAACTGAACCTTAATTTGTAACGAAGATACGTTAAAATTATTAAAAAATTATTGTTGTGGTAAAAATCAATCATAATGCACGGTTCTGGATCAACTCAGAGTTATGCAGATATAGTTTTGGTCCAACAGCCATGTAAATAAATGTATACAATGCATATCTGTCATGAAGAATTTATAGAAAGTAGTAGAGTTGATCATTCCCGGTAATATAACAAAATTAAAGTATTATAAAATGTGTTGAAAATTAAATGCTGCTCAGAAATCAGAAATATTCAAATAGATTTCCCAAATTGCTAATTCTTACAAAATAAAAAATGTATTCTTCAAAATTACTTTACATACCCAATTAAGGCTACACACTCGTATACCGTCTTTTCTCCTTTATGCCTGGAATCCTTATGTAGAGTAGAGTTTAAAAAGATTTGTTTATATTAACTGACTGGCATATAAAGTGCTGAAATCCGCCTTTAATTAAATAATCTACAAAACGAATAATTAAAAAGTCCACTTATGGCTCAAATAATATTTAAATTCTCTAAATATGGTTAACTTAACGCAATAATTAGCTACGAAACACCCTTGTGACAGATTTCTTTCAGTTGCAGGTATACCTTTCTGCATATTTTTTTTATTCGTATACAAATAAATTGGCAAGTTAAATTTCGAAAATAGAGAATGATAGTAAGTCTTGTTTAACTCTGTAATCTGTCAAACTTTGATAACCACATCATGGATATACATGAATTAAAAAGTCGGCCCCAAAGAAAATTGTTTTGAAATCTTTCATGAAATTGGCTCACATTACACAATAAGGGTTAAGTAAATCTTATTCATTGTTGTCAAATTGCATTTAATACAATGTACATTAAACAGACAAGTTTCTATTGAAAAATAATTATAACTGTATTTCTTAATCTTTAAGATAGCACCATCTTAAACTATAATGTGCAGTGGCCAAAAAGCTTGTTGAACTCGATAAGACCGCAATTCAGATCGCTGGGTGAGAATCCATCCATTCATAATCCCAGTTTTAGGGTTACGTAATAAACTATGGACCTTTATATTTCAGCGTTATCTTCATTCAACGCGGCTCAATACTATACTCTCTAAACCACCCATATCATTCCATAAAAACCTTTAAATTTTGTACAAAAGTCTCAAAAACAGTACGTATAACTCCAACTGGTCCTAACACACGTTACCAAATTACGAGTGTAAAAATATGATTCCACCTGGTTTAGTAGCAGGGAGAAGGCACATTAGGCCCGACTAATACTCGCAGATAAGCGGCTCATCACTTTCCGTTATCACTTGATAAGGCGGATGAGTGGACATGCGTATTAGGTGTGGTTACAGTGACAGCGAGTCGGCTTAAGACTAGCGTGCATCAAATAAGTGGTGGCCTCACGTTATGGAACTTGACTGAAATAAGTACAACTACAAAATATTAGGTCTTTACCTATGAAATTGCCGTTTTTCACGAAATAAATGAAGCGTAATTTTTTATATATTTTTTATTTCTATTAATCAAAATAATCACCCATGCAATCAATGCATCTTTGCCAACGCATTGGTAGCTTATTGATTCCTTTCTTGAAGAAATCAGCTGGACGGGAGGCAACAAATTCTTCAAAGGCATTTTGTACTGCCTCTCGGGTATTGAATTTTTTTCCCGCCAAGAAGTTATCTAAATTCTGGAAAAAGTAGAAGTATGTAGGCGCAAGGTCTGGTGAGTACGGCGGATGACGGAGAACTTCCAACCCCAACTCTTGTAGCTTGGAGACCGTCTGCTGTGCAGTATGAGGTCGCGCGTTGTCGTGCAGGAGCAGTGGAGCCGAACGATTGACCAAAGCTGGTTGGAGACGTGCGAGCTTCTCCATTATTGTGTTCAGTTCTTCACAGTACACATCTGCAGTAATGCTTGTCCCGTTTGGCAAGAAGCTGTGATGAATTACACCCGCGTTAGACCACCAAACAGTGACCATCACTTTTCTATGGGTAAGTTTTCGTTTAGGGCATTGTTTGGGTGCTGAACCAGGGTCCAACCAACTTGCTGAGCGCTTACGGTTGTCAAACAGGATCCATTTCTCGTCGCAAGTAACAATGCGGTTCAGAATTCCTTCATTTGTATGCCTGCTGAGCAGTGCAAGGCACGTCTCCACGCGTACTTCGCGCTGGCGGTCATTGAGTTCGTGGGGTACCCATTTGTCAAGCTTTTTTACCTTGCTAATTTGACGCAAATGGACCAATATTGTTTTGATGCTAACGTCGAAAGCTGCTGCTAATTCAGCCGTGGATTGAGTTTCATCAGCTTCCACAATTGCCTTTAATTCGTCATTGTCGACCAAAGTTTTCGGACGACCACGGGGTTCATTTTTCAGGTCAAAATTTCCAGAACGGAAGCGGGTAAACCAATAACGGGTGGTGCGTTCGTTTGTAGTGTTCGCTCCGTAAACGTCGTTGATGTTGCGTGCCGCTTGTGCCACTTTGCTGCCACGACGGTACTCATACTCCATAATTACTCAAATTTTTAACTTATCCATGATGACGAAAAATGTTCGAATGCGTTGAAAACAAAACACTAACTATTAAACAAATGACGATTTTAGAAAAAGAATTCCATGTTTGTTAAATAAAATTAATATGAAATTAGAATTATCAGTCAAAAAAAAAATATTTTCATTTGAAATGGCCAGTACGGCAAAACGGCAGTTTCATAGGTAAAGACCTATTATTTAGATTTTGTAGTGTTCTGGACAAACGTCTAACGTGTTTAAAACAAAATGTGTATTTAAAAAGGATTGGAAATAAAACTTCCAAGCTTATTTAGTTATTATGAATGAATACAAAGAATCATTTCTTATTTGCATTAACAAATATTTCGTACCAAAAACAAACACAGAGTCGGTCATAATACAGTCACTTACAAGTCGACCATTACGAACATAAAAATTACAATAAACATTACCAACTCATATGATATCACTCAGCTACATTACAACTATTTACAAAATTATACATTTATGAATATTACAAACACATAAGCCATAAAAATAGCCAATAAAAAATTACCTTTTTTTTCTCAACATTGACAATTACTTGTTCTTATTGACGTCAAATAAAACTTGGTTCTACCACCAGTTCGAAAAAACCTTCGTGAAGAAGAACTGGCAAGATACTTCACGGGTATATTTTTTTCAAAATAAATTTACAGAGTCTCTTTATGTCTATACAAAATTATTCTTATCTGCATCTGTTAGCTCGGCAAGTCTGCCTCCCCCCAAGTATCCAAACGACGAACACCCTCAAACGGCACCCGTTCACGAGTTAACGCGGGATCCAGCCATCGCTCTCCTCAACCATATTAGAGGGAAGTGAGCGACCCGTCACCCGACGCTATCATAAGAAGACGTACTTTAGTGACAATGACGCTTTAGATATTCATCGGAACGAAGAACTCAACGAACATACAGACACACTACACATGTTTTGTTACAAATACTAGTACAATCCTGTTAATGAGGGGATTATACCCAAGGGCTTTTATCATCCGAATAATCGGATAGTTTATAATGTGCTTTTGCACACAACTTCTGCTTTATAGTTTCTTTGAATTTGTCACTAGGAAGACCTTGGATATCCTCAGGAACCTTATTATAAAAGCGTATACATTGACCCATGAATGAGTTAGTTTACTTTATGAAGCCTACTATTACGAGCTGCCAGCATATTTCTTCCACTTGTGTTAACATTGTGCAGATCTTTTTTTCTTTTGAAGAAGGTTATGTTCTTTTTTACATACATTACATTTTCTAAAATATATTGTGAATGGAAAGTAAGAATATTTATTTTCTTAAATTTACTTCTAAGTGACACCATTGGACCCTGCTGATAGATTGCGCGAACAGCCCTTTTCTGCAGAATAAATATAGTATCGATGTCGGCAGCACTCCTCCACAACAGAATACCATACGTCATGAGGCTGTGGAAGTAACCAAAATAGACTAATCGAGCAGTTGTCTTTGTTGTCAAGTTGCCTTATCAATGATCGCTACAACTGTGCCCACACCTCATACCGGAGTTATCTCGGGTTACTCGAACGAATCTTAAAATAGGTGACATGTGACGTCATCACACAGTGAAGTGACGTCGCGGCACTGATGCATGTTGGTTAACCTGCTGAGCAAGTAGCTGGTAAAGAATTAGGCGTAATTTAATTCTGCTGCATATAATATCAATATCTGCGTTTATATAAAAAAGTTATATAAACGGTGTTTAGGGGCACATACGGCCCAGTTTTATTTACCGAATCACGAAAGCTGTTTTGTTTATATAATTTTTCTTTTCGTGCCTAGGTATAAGCTAATCAATCTTTAATCCGTCAAAAAGAGTAAAACCAAGATTCCCTATTGCGAGATATAAGTTTCCAGATCCAGTTTTTTATAGATAAGTAAATATTTATCTGAAACTATGAAAAATACAGTACAGTATATTAAAAAATAGTAAAAGTATAAAATATAGTAGCGAAACAGTAGCTATAACAGATTTACGTACGGTCTTCTACGCATCATTAGTCGGTATAGTAAAAAAAAGTAACAAAATAAATATATATTTCTCAGCTACTCTATCACATTTAAGCTTATTGACCTGAATACTTTAGCTGACCGTTCCCGAACGCAGCTTGTTACTGACAACAAAGTACTAATAGGTACTCTACGAACCTGAAATATTTTAAATTCAATTATGTACCAGTTCAACGCCTTTTTGATCTTCTGTTTTGCATTACAATGCCAACTTTTTTATCGTAGCCCTTTTTCTCGCGGCTTTACTGGAGTTCTATGAAGTAATGTAGTATGTTTATGAATTAGATAAAACATCTGTCATAGATAATGTATTATTTAAACCTTGGAGGTACTGAACTTTATAGAAATCGGACCAGCTGGTTTCCAAATCCGAATTCCAAGAATTCGAAATTTCAGCCAAAAAATAAATGTTTGTAGTAATAAAACACATTGTTGAAAATATACTATTGTATAGCCTCACTGTTTGACATATTTTATATTTATTATAATGATACATACACCGCTAATTTAATAAAGTTAAATATGTTTGTAGGTTAATTGCTAATCATTCAATTTCAATCAGGCACAAATTTGTAATATTATTTATATAAAATTGCCAATGTACACAAAATGTAAATCAAATTTTGACGTTCTTGAAATAGAAGGTTCAACTCGAAGTGCTTGATAAGATTATTTGTTTCTTAACAACCAAACTTTTAGGATAAACATATATTTAGACACTTCGATGTTGTCTTTAACTTGACTTTTAAGTTGGTCACTGGCCGCCGAAACAATCAGCAACAAACAATACACATTTAAATATACCTAATTAATTATATTGAATTTAATTGAAACTTGATATAATAAGAACACAGACGCAAATGACTGATTTGAAAAAACTGAATGATTTACACGCTTATCAAATCAAATCATTTTGATTTCAGACCATGTCCATATGATACAAGATGTTATTACCTATGTTCGTACAATATTACATTACATTAAGTCAATTTTATGAGAGAATTATGGAAAGGATTAATCAAATAGTTATATTACATTGAATGAAAACATTATGAGTAAAAATTAATTTGATCATTGGAATTATTCAGATTCAGTTATAATTATATATATATTGACTGCATGACTAATGATTGCGTGGGGGAAGATATGCGTGCACCTGCATCCAACATGCGAGCATTGGAGAGTCCCAGCGTTGACACAGCGCGCTCAGGATGCGGTTGGGGCTGTCGCGAGCACGCAGCAGTAGCGAAGCACAGCGCTTCCTCATGATGGAGACAAACCCGGCTGTTTGTGCCGCAGCGAACATGCCGGAGGCACTGCAATGGCGCGGCAGCCCCATCAGCACCCTGAACGCGTTGTACTGAACACGAAGGCCGCTAAATGCCCTCTGCGTGTACGTGGTCCACAGGCTGCACGCGTAGAAGGATTGGCAGAAGGCTTTAAAAAGCGTAACCTTAACTTGCAAAGTACAGCATGCAAACCTGCGAGCCAGCATATTACATCGGACAGCCAATGACCTTCGCTCCCTATCAATATCTAAGTCGTCAGAGAGATTGTCTGTCACCCAGTGACCCAAGTATTTAAACTTCGTTACTCTATTTAATGGAGTCCCAGCGAGCGAAACCGTAGGGACCTCCGAGTAAAGCTTAGAGCCTATCTTAAACACCATCATCTTACTTTTTTTTAGATTATATTTGAGTCCGTGGGAAGCGGCATAGTTCTCACAAATGATAACCAGCTTCCTCAAAGCCGCAATAGATGGACTCATAAGCACCATGTCGTCAGCGTAGCTAATGTTATTAATGCAAATTCTAACAACATGACATCCAACATTTGTACTGTTCAGCCCATCAATAAGGCCATTCATGTAGAGATTGAAGAGCTTGGGTGAGGTCAACCCCCCCTGCGTCACCCCGCACTCCAAACCATACTCCTCTGACAGAGCACCGCCCCATCTTACACGGTTATTTTGGTGGTTGTACCAATACTGTAGTAGCGTCGTTATTTCACATGGCAAAGTTGTCTCTATACGTAACTTATTCCATAGAATATCATAAGATACTGAGTCAAAAGCCCTGGACAGATCTAGGTAACATGCATATATAGGTGTCTTCCTTGTCGTATAGTAATGTACAGTATGCTTGAGCGACAAAATAGCACTCTTGGTTGAAAGTCCCGGCCTAAAACCAAATTGCGCGTCATTTAAACTAATATGCTTATTCTCACTCCGTAGATCCTAGACCGAGAAAACTGAATTTTTTAAATAATTTTTTAAAACCTAAATACAGTTCGAACACGCATTTATTTCGTTGAACCAATAGGTATCTCGTGGATAGACGTGTAACACCTTCGTCTTCATCGTCACTTTCCATCAGGTGAGATAGAAGACAAACGTCTAATCCTTTTTCAATAAAAAAAGAACCAAGTAATCTATCTAACATTGCCGAATATTATAATAAACAAGAAAAGTTCCTTGGTCTGTTTGCTCACTGTAGTTGATAAAATCTAAACCTATGTAAACTCCATTTTGTTCAGTACGCGGAAGTTCTGCTTTATAAATACAATACGTTATTGTATTGACAGATGTTTTGACGGAGATAAAGAATCACCTGGATTAAAATTGTGTACATTAAAGGGAGTTATTAGTCATTACACACCTGTGCTTTAAAAGAAATGTAGTCTTTCTATTGCCAACATGACGAAGTTCCATGTATAATTTTTAAACATTTTTGATGTCTATTAAAAGCAAAAATAGACAAAACGATACGCTAATCGATATTTAAAGGCATTCAAATTCTGAGACTGAGAAATTCAAATTCTTAAATTGTATACTTTGTTTCTGTATCAAAATCGAAACATGAATATTTTTAATACTGAATACTTGTTTTGAATTTGTCTAATCATCATGGTAAAATATGCTGCTGTATGATGGTAAAATATTATGTCGATGCATATAGCTTACTGCCATACAACAAGCATACAGCATACGCAGAATTACCCTTTCTTGAGTATATTTTTACGGCACTAAGGACGTATGAGAAGATCTTCCCCGCGGTACGCCCTGGATTAATTGGCCTCGCTCGGTAACGTTAGTCTAGGCTGGCTAATGGTGTCACCTCAATGGCTTTCTCAAGACATCAGAATACAAACAACAAAGGCTCTTTTCAGAGCTAAATCTAGCTTCTGCCAGATCACTCTACAGACTGTTTTTAGATTCACAAACCAGCACTGACTTTCATGAACTTCGAAATATTTAAACCGACTTCGCTTTTCAGTTTGCTGGCTGCTATCAGAATATGATCAGATATAGATAGATAGATCCATCAAAAGTTCAGTGTGACTGCGGTACAGACTGCCGCTCACCTGCTCTAATGCCCTGTGTGTTGAACTATCTGCACGCAAGCCGATCCAAAGGTCGCCTCGGCCAAGAGCACACTACTGGTACTGACAGTAGCACACTACTAGCAAAGTTGGAAGCAAGAAAGCCATCGATAACAAAGAAGAAGAAGGAGGTACATTTAGATGGATAGGTCTAGGATCTACGAAGTGACAAAACTGAATTTGTTTATTATTTTTTAAACGCAGGTGAACCTGGAAAAAGGAGGTATATTTCAAAACCAACCTTTTAGAAGGGGTAAGCCGTAAAGTTTTATGTTTCGCGAAAGATTCAGTCTAATCATTTATAAAATCAAGAATGTTATAGTATCCAAATCATTGTGCTTGTATTTACAAGCACAATGATTTATCCAACTGAAATTTTGTGTGGCAGCCGGCATCTTGTCAAATAAACCGTTTGCTCGTCACTTTGGTGTGCGTGTACAATTAGTATATTTTACACACACAACTCTGTGCGTGACAAAAATATACTTGCTCTATATACAAGCTTAACGCAGACATAGAGCCGCGCGTACAAATAACTTGAATCATCTATACACATGGCAGAAACATTTGGTGTGCGTGGTTTGTACATCATTATTCTAAACTATCAATTAAAAACATTGAATCATTTCAAAAAATTGATCGTGATCACGTCAAGCGCTCCTGTTTTGTGTTAGTCATAGCCAATAACTTGCATATTCTACATAAAGCAAATAAATGAAACAACCTAACAAGTATTGCATGGCGTAAAATAAAGATAGGGTTCCGTTGAAAATTAGAACATTGATCGAATTTGTTGGGACCATTTTTAATGGCCCGAAAATCTTGGTTCATCACGCTGATGTGTATTGCAGTGCCAGGAATGATAACTGTAACGAATGAGGTAGGGACTTGGACAAATTAAGATAAAAATAATTACTGGATAAAACATTGCTTATGTAGCTGCTAAGTAATATCGACCGTCACCGTTTACTGTTGAAAACGTTATTTGGTAAGCACCTTATAAATAAGGTGTATTAATAATCCTTATACTTCTATAATTTTATTGAATCATCAGTAAAATATTGTTATCGGAGTTATTTTTTATACAAATATTAATATTTAACTTTACAAAACTTTCCAGCAGAATCCCTGTGTGCGTGGCGCTACCGTGACCCAATCTACCGACTTGGCTGCGCGCCAAGCCAAACTTCTTAACCTTTCTGTTTAGTTGTTTTTATAAATAAATATATGAACGAGCACTATGCGAGTACAAACTTTCATCACGAACGTTTACATTGTAAATTTTATTTTTTTACTGAGAGCAAATATGAGATTAATGGTTTATTTTGAGTACTTGGAAAATAATATATACATGTAAGCAACGTCAAGTTCCTTCGGAGTTAAAGCGGAGCGAGCACAAGTTTTGCTTTGTTTGCCATTTAGACACCCTACTACACTTGTATATGAAAGAGCGAGGGTGCTCAGTGTGAGAAAATTGTTCATATACCAGTGTATTAGGCGATTTCATAGAAGTGCAGCGAACGGGCAGCTTGAAGAGCAAAAATCTGTAAGAAGGATAAAAGCAGACAAATACCTAGTCCCCAGAATCTACAGTGCATTTAACAGAAGACAATTTTACTACCTAGCTCCATCTCTATGAAACGAGTTCAATAAGATATGTATGACTAAAAAATATAGCAATCAACAAATAAAAATTAAAATAATCGATTGGCTACAGAGCTACGATTATGAAGCCACTGAAAACCTATTCCACAACATTTAACCTTGATAATTAACCTTGTTATTATGATTATAATCTATCTTTATTTTGAAATAACCACTACTGTGAGTATAAACATTTACACACACACACAAACACACACATATACACACACGCGAACACAAATACACACATACACAAATATACACACACACACACACACACACACGAGGCGCACTATTGTGACATATTAGTTAAATAAAAGTAAAGAGCACCATCATAGATAGATATATGTTTTTACTTTACATTTCTTTTTTTGTTATTAATATTAATATTTAAATTAAATTAAATTTAGTAAAGTAGTATTGTACCTACTCAACATATAATTTATCACCACAGGAAGGAACTGGCTTCTGTACCACGGACTAATCCTATTTCAGAAGTCAGGGTTTCAACTAATGTAATGTAATGTTGAATGTATAAATAAATAATTTTCATTTCATTTCATTTCATTTCACATTTAAATATAACTCCTTCTTCTTCTTTGTTATCGATGGCTTTCTTGCCTCCAATTTTGCCAGTAGTGTGCTCTTGGCCGAGGCGACCTTTGGATCGGCTTCCGTGCAGATAGTTCGACACACAGGGCTTTAGCGCAGGTGAGCGGCAGTCTGTACCGCAGTCACACTGAACTTTTGATGGATCTATCATATTCTGATAGCAGCAGCAAACTAAAGAGCAAAATATTTCTAAGTTCACGACAGTCAGTGCTGGTTTGTGAATCTAAAACCAGTCTGTAGAGTGATCTGGCAGAAGCTAGATTTGGCTCTGAAAAGAGCCTTTGTTTTTTGTATTCTGAGGTCTTGAGAAAACCATTGCGGTGACACCATTAGCCAGCTCTACGTTACCGAGTGAGGCCAATTAATCCAGGGCGTACCGCGGGGAAGATCTTCTCATTATGTCCTTAGTGCCGTAAAAATGTACTCAGGAACAGGTGATACTGCAAATGTTGTATGCGTGTTGTATGGCAGTAAGTTATATATATAGACGTAATATTTTACCTAGCATCTTGCATTAGACAAATTCAAAACAAGTATTAAGTATTAAAAATGTTCATGTTTCGATTTTGATACAGAAACAAAGTATGCAATCTAAGAATTTAAATTTCTCAGTTTGTCTTTAAATTCTGATTAGATGTTTACTTTTGTCTAGTTTTGTTCTAAATAGACATTAAACATGTTTAAAAATTATGGAATTCAATGTCGTCATGTTGGCATCATGATGAGGTAATGTTAATAGAAAGTCTACATTTATTTTAAATCAAATACTCTTAGCACAGGTATGTAATGACTAATAACATTAAGTACACAATTTTACTCCAAGTGATGCTTTATCTCCGTCAAAACATCTGCCAATACAATGACGTATTGTATTTATAAAGTAGAACTTTCGTGTACTGGGCAAAATGCAGTGTACATAGTTTTAGATTTTATCAACTACAAGTATGCAAACAGACCAAGGAACTTTTCTTGTTCATTATAGTAGTCTATTTATTTATTTATTTAGGAAGATTTACACATATAAATATCACTAAATAGCTATATAAATATCAATTTTTCCAATTACAAAACTTCACCTATAAATGAACAATATAATTACAATTGAGGACAGATAGACTTCTTAATATGCAAAATTCAGTTGACTCAGGTACTAAATGAAGAACACAGAAGAAATAAACACAATTAACAGAAGAACTTATCAGATATTTCTTTTTTAACTAATGCTGCGTCTGGAATCTTAGATTTCTTGGATCAACGTAACAAATGTGTGTTCGAACAGTATTTAGGTTTTGACTTTATTTATTCGACGTAAACACTTTTTACAGGCTCATTTCAAATTCATTTTGTATTAAAGCTGACCTTCTACGTACCGCTGTTGTTTGTGTAAGTTGAGGTTTACACGGACACGTCTTTGAACGCTCGTATCTTTTAAAGTATTGAAGTGAGGGCTATATATATAAAAAAATGAATTAAAATTCTTTTTTTTAACATTTTGTTCAAATTAACCCCATTAGTTACAAGAAGTTCCAGGCCTGTAGCTGCTGCACTTTTGGAGAGCGTCCGCGTGGCCAACTTCCGATCTTTATACTCGTATCTATGGTAGTAAGGCTTCTTCAATTATTTGGTTTTCATACCTAGATTTCATTAAATTCGTCTTGATTTTTGTGAATTTTTTTTCTGGTACCAATATCTTGCGGAGCAATCGACGCGTAGACACTAGAATATATTATTTGAGTACTGTATTGTCATATCCTTGTATTACATTATTTCAAATATTTTCAACACACTTTCATGAATTTTCGGGATGTGCCTTGGACATTTTGATCCAGTTCCAAGTTATTTCACTAAATAAAGATCGTTTTGAAACATATTTTCTGTCTGTTTTGAACACCCATTAAAATTGAATCTGCGAAGCAATTTACATTCTTTTAAAATTAAGTGGTAATTTACTGAATTGACAGATTATGAATTGAATGGTACTTTGTAAAAATTTCAAACCTTTTCCTTTTTTTTTTATTAAAAAACTCATAACTTAATATTACTTTTAAACGATTTTATTATAATTACTTGTTTTATTTCCATGAAAGTGTTCGATTGTAAATGCCTGGATGAGTATGAAAAACTCTTATTAACTAACTGAACAAGTCTTATTAACCCAAAACGACTTTTTTAGCTAAGTAAAAACAACACAAAAATAGTACAGACAATTCCTATATACGTTTTGTAAAATATGCTGAAACATTTTTGTTTATTTTTAACACGCCATTATGAGACACGAGTAGATAAACAGAACAGAGACAAAGCTCCACAGTCTCGGTTTGCGTGCGGATTCGTTCGCACGACGATCGCAGACGCTTTTCCGCTCTCTAGTCTAGCACTAGTTGAGCACCCCAAATTTCACGGGTCGTTTTCACAACTCAGGTTTTCGTACCGTATCTTCCTAAATTTATAGAACCGTCGTTTTCACGACGAATCTTCGTTCGTCGCCTGCAGCCCGACGTCGCCGACCTGCGTCGCCGTCGCCGCTCCGGCAAGCTCTGCGTTCCAGGACTTCGAGTTCGTGTTCGAGTAAGTTATCCGCGTCGTCCTTAATCCCCCTACCACCTGTAGGTTTAAGGAAGTTAGTCATCGTTGGTAGGTTCATAGAATACATATTTATATATTGTTGTTCCTTCCCAACCCCTCCGCAATGGCTTCCTTAAGCTCTATGGAAATTAGGTCAAAGTTAATAGATAGTATCTATGCTCAAGGCATGCACATGAACGGTGGAATGGTTCGTAACTTAGACACCTTTATCCCTCATATCATGGCATTGATTCCCACACTGGCCCCTCAGGCCACTGCAGTTCCCCAGACCGCTCTGGTCTTAGGCCCCCCCACGTCCCCTTCCTCCAGTGACATGGAGTGCGAAGCAGACGTCCCTTCGCGCCGCAAGCGCGCACACCCGCGACCGATTCTTCCTCGGACACCACCCCAACTGGCTCTGAGCCTTCCAATTTCACCCTTGTTAAAAAGCGCCCTAAGAAGCGTTCGAAACAAGCCCCGGCGTCCTCAACGCCTGTCCCGGTGTCTACAACACCCTCCGCAGCGTCTCCAAAGCCAGCTGCCCCGGTGCCTTCAACACCCGCTCCGGCCCCAACTTCTATCAAGACTAAGGTCCCACCACCCGTTTTCCTTCGGCAAAAGGGTAAATGGACTGAGGTTTCGACATAGTGCAAAAAGCACAAGATCCATTACACCCGAGCGACCGACTCGGGTAAATCCATTAAAATTACAGTCTCGTCGTTAGACGATTTCCGAGCTTTGACAAAGCTACTCGCCGATAAGCAATATGCTTATCACACTTATGCTCTCCCAGAAAGCGTAAGTTCAGTGCGGTACTCAGGGGAGTCCCGTTCGAATTATCGAACGAGGCTATCCTGGAGGACCTGCAGTCCCAAGGCTTCCCGGCACTCGCGGTGTGCATAAAATGCACAGCAGGTACGGGAAGCGTCACCCTCTCGCCTTTTTTTTTTTTTTTTTGTTCCCCTCCGCGGGAAGGGCAGGAGGATAAAAATGCCCTGACGCATACTCTGGCGCGATTCCAAAGTTATGTGGGACTCGTCCCGACGCCTACCAGGACCATACCCACTAAAAACCCCCTGTCGGCTCGTGCATTTTTGCCACTCAGCCTTCATCTGAGCGACGGCCAATTGGAGAAAGAGGCCGCGCTAGCGGGGCCCAGAAGGGGTCACCCGCTGGGATTACATAGCACTGAAGGTGCTCAAAGCACTGAAGGTTAATACATAGCACTGAAGGTGCTCAAAATGAAAATCAATAATTAAAACAAAAATTAAAAAAAATTGCAAAATAAAATTGAGTTAATTCGCATTTACGTTAGAATTAGGATTTACGTTAGAATTAGAATTTACGTTAGAATTAGAATTTGCGGCCAGAAGGGCCTCGAGATCGCGTGACAGTCTGGTGGATGAGTACGCTTGCGCATTTCTAGGCCTAGCGACTTTGAACTTCGAGTCTAACACAGGAGCAGCATATGAGACCGAATCACGAACTAGAGGATTGGGATGGGTTTCGGAGCGTTTGAAAAACGCTTCAGAGAGTGTTTTGAGATGTTGTTGCACTGTAGGCAGTTCAAGATCTCTATGCAAGTCCGCATTACGCACGTACCACGGTGCGCCTGTGGCCCGGCGGCAAAAGAGGTTTTGAACTACCTGCAGTTTGTGCAGGAGGGAGGGTTTGGCGTGGGCAAAGATTGGCGAGGCATACGTCATGACGGGTCTAACGCAGACCTTGTAAAGTGTACGTTTGTTTCTGAAGGACATTTTACTTTTTCTACCTAACATGCTATTTAGGCGGACTAAATAGTGACGAGCGAGTTTCGAAACTCTTTCGACGTGTGGCTTGAAAGAAAGCGTCGGATCTAATGTGACGCCTAAGTATTTAGTACTGCGCTTCCAGGGGATGGGAATGCCTAACATTCGAACGTGGGGATCGCCATCGGGACGACGGCGTTTGTGGTCGAAGCGCATCGCAGAACTCTTTTCAGGGTTCACATCGATGCGCCATTCTTGAAACCATGCACCAAGGGCGTTTACGGCCCTTTGGAGTCTGGTTACAAGGTGCCGAACACTGTGGCCCCTGGTATAGAGTGCGGTGTCGTCAGCAAAGAGGGCGAGTTCGACGCCTTTCGGCGGGATGGGAATGTCGTTGGTGTACACGGTGTACAGCAGAGGGGCGAGGACTGAGCCTTGAGGGACTCCAGCCTTTATGGGACGAGGTGCAGAAAGCGTGCCTTCGTGTTTAAATCGAAACGTACGGTCTTTGAGAAACGACGCTATTAACCTGACTAGGCGATCCGGTAAGCCTATCTTGTAGAGTTTATAAACGAGACCGCTGTGCCAGACTTTATCGAAAGCCTTGGCTACGTCAAAGAAAACCGCGACTGTTTTATAACGACGCGGATAGAAACCGTCAAGTATATACTCGACGATTCGGTGGACTTGCTGAGGGCAGGAGTGTTTAGCGCGAAAGCCGAACTGATGGGGAATAATGAGAGGATCGCAATCCGTTGGAAACAGATGGTTCCGCATTCGAGAGAGTATGACTCTCTCGAGAAGTTTAGACATTGCCTTGAGGAGGCTGATGGGTCTGTGATTAGCCGGGACGTTCAGAGGTTTGCCCGGCTTGGGAATGCCTATGACTGTCGCTTCTTTCCAAGCTTTTGGAAAGTAGCTATGGTCGAAGCAGGCATTGAAGATGATAGCTAACAAGGTAAGCATCTGTTGAGGTAGGTGCTTAAGTGCGTGGTTGGAAATTCCATCCGCACCCGGAGCCTTTTCGGACTTTTGATTTCTAATGAGAAGCAAGATTTCGTCATTAGACACTGTGACAGGGTCGGCGGTGATGGGGAGAGAGTCTCTGCGAAGGACTTCGTCCTCCACCGCCTGGATGTGTGAGGGATAAGCAGGTTGCGTGCTGGGCGAGCATTGTGCGGCAATGCTGTCGGCGAAGCATTCGGCTTTCTCTTCGACTTCGAAGGCAGTAGTGCCATCGGGACGAGTGAGAGGAGGAACGTGAGAGACGGTGTCTATGCGTAAGGCTCGGGCCATGCTATAGTACGCTTGGTGGGACGGAGAGATATTCGCCATGAGATCGTTCATCTGAGCGTCTCGGAGTTCCGCGAGGCAAGACCTAACTTTACGTTGAAGCTGATTCGCAGCTGTTCTATAGGCGGGCGTGGGATATTTCTTGGCTCTCCGGAGAGCCGCGTTTTTTGCGTTAATAAGATTGCTAACGGCTAAGGGAAGCGTGGGTTTGCCTTGCTTAGCAACCTTTTCGTTGTCACTGATGGCTGAGTTGATAGCATCAGTGAGAGAATTTACTAATGAATCGATTTTAACCGGGCTATCTAATTGTTCGGGAGAGATCGCGAGTGGAGAGTTCGGAGCCTCTAAGGCTGAAACTAACGTATTTTTAAAACCTTTCCAGTTGGTAAAGGTCTTAGGAGATGAGGCGTTATCGTTCGGCGGTCTTAGCACAAGGGAAACGGGGCGATGGTCGGAGCCTAGGTCATCGAGCGGTTCGATAGACCTTAGATCAAGATTGATTCGCTTGATAATTGCAAAGTCGAGGATGTCAGGAGAGTAGGACGGGTTGTTGGGATAGTGAGTGGGAGTGATGGGGGATATGACGTCTAGGTCAAGGGAGTTAGTGATGTCGAGGAGAGCGATACCGCTGGTGTTCGTCGATAGGCACGTCCAGTCAGTATGTTTGGAGTTAAAGTCTCCGAACATAATGACTGAATGGCCGAGGGCGAGAATGGCCTCAAAGTCGCTGCGGATTGGTCTGGTACCACTAGGTATGTAGATTGAAGCTATGATGATGGTCGGATGACCAGTCATAGCCAATCTACACACAGTGGCTTCCATGTTGAGGAGAGGAGGAGTAGGGAGAGGACAGCAGTGGAAGCCTCTTTTGAAATATATAGCGGTGCCGCCGAAACCGTCGGAGTTGGGCCTATCGTTACGAATAAACGCGTATTTAGGTATAGCGAATCCCCTGGAGCGGTTTGGAGTAAGCCATGTCTCCTGGAGAAGGAATAAGTCAGGTTCTTTGTTCTGAAGGAACAGTTTAATCTCGGGAAGGTTGGTGTTAAGGCTACGAGCGTTAAAAGATACTAGGGATAAGCCCTTGGGTTTAATACGACTGGACGCGGGATTCGCGGGTCTAGACATTATAATTTATTATTTACGAATTTATAAAAGAATTTACAACGAACTTAGGAGCGAGTGATGCTCGGCTAAAGCAAATAAACGCTCTTGAGGAGAGCGGGCGGCTCGCAGTTTGCGTGCGAGCACGGAAATTTCGTTAATATCGACGTTTTGAATAACGTCGATATTAACGTTGTCCTCAGCCAACGACGACTGAGGTGCGGATGACGGAGAAGGACGCGGCCCTACGGAAGCTACAGGAGCTGGGATGGGTCGGGAAGGTGCAGGCGGAACGGCCGGACGCTGCCTCCAAGACAGAGCCGGAGTAGGCGTCGGCTGAACGGGCTTTGCTTCCGGGGGACCCCGGTTGCGCAGCGGCGGGAAGTTGGCAGGAGTGAGCGGCGGCGCCGGTTTAGGCGCGACCCTCTTGGTGGTGGAGCGCGGAGCGCGCGGGCAACCCCTGTAGTTAGCTGTGTGGCCGGACTGGCCGCACAGCACACAGGCAGGGGGGGAAGTGGATTCGGGAGTGCGAGTGCACTCCTTAGTGAAGTGAGGATCCAGGCACTTTACGCACCTGGGGGGAGCTGAACAGTTAGCCGCTGCGTGGCCATAGAGCTGGCAGCGGTGGCACTGCCCAGGGTGACCACGGGGGTTGGGACGCTCGACGGAGATATTTGAGAGTCCGCAAATTGTGCGAGCCTCTCTAAAGATCTCCCTCGAGTTGGGAGTATTCGACAGGATTACTAACGCTAAGGGAAAACGCCTACCGCGGTTGGAGTGCATCTTGTGCACTGCTGTGACCGGGAAACCCTGAGACTTAAGGTCATCGAGAATGTCTTCGTTACTGAGTTCGAACGGGGCGCCCCGTAGTACAGCGCGGATCTTACGCTCCTCCGGGAGGGCGTAGGTGTGATACGCGATATGATTTAATGATAGTAGCCTGGTAAACGCGCGGAAGTCGTCGACGGTCGCTACTTGGATTTTGATTGTATCGCCAGCGTTGGCGGCTTTTAAGTAATTAATTTTGTGCTCTTTGCACAAGTTTGAGACCGCGGTCCAGCGCGCTTTTTCACGCAGGAATACGGGCGGAGGGAGCTGAGGCTTCGGCGGGACGGGAGCGCAGCGCGTCGCTGGCTTCGATGTGACCGACGGAGACGCGGTTACTACGAGCGATTTTAACGGCGCGGGGGCTGGTGTTGAAGACACCGGGGAGGGCTCGGGTATTGAAGATACCGAAGCTTTCTTCGAGCGCTTTTTGGAGCGCTTGGCGACAAGTTGGAACGCGGGCTCAGGAGAGCCGGTTAAGGTGACGGCATCTGACGAAGTATCAGACGCGGGTTCGGAGTCACTCCCGGGAGCGGTACGCTTACGACGCGACGCGTGAGAGGATGCGACCGATTCGCAGTCCATCTCGGACGAGGCGGGAGACGCGGGAGAGCTGTAGACCTGAGGGGTCTGGACGTCGGAGGCCTGAGGGGCCGGGATTGAGGCCTGAGGGGCCGGGGTTGGGGCCTGAGGGGCCGGGGACGCGATAGTAGCCTGTAAGGCCTGCGTTAGTACGTCATCTGGGATGGGGCAACCGGACGCCGCGAGCGCCTGGGCGAATGACCTAAGAACGTTTACAAGGTCCATTGGAGGGCTTGAATATGTAATATATAAATATATAATGTATGCCTAGGTCCCCTAGCAAACCTAGCACCTAATTAAATAACAAATGCCTAGAGTTCCTAAATAAAAACCTAGCAACCCTAGCGGCAAACTTCCCTATCAGCGGTAGGGGGGCTGGGGAGAATAACTTAAAAACTAACCGTAGTACGCCGAAGGCCGCTACCTAGAAACCTAAAAAAGGGTACGCAGGTAAAGAGTTGACCGCGTTAGGGTCAACCTTTACCGACAGAAAGAACAAGACACACGAAAACACACAAATATGATAAAAATAAATATGAAAATAGGAGAAAAATAAATAAAATAGAGAAGAGAAATAAATAAAAATAAAAAGGACTGGTTCAGTACAAATTCGTTGTCACCGTTAAGTATCCTTTGCACTGAAACCAGACTACTTACGCTGGGCACAACACTGCACTCAGCACAAGCACAACACAACTTAGCACAGCACTTTGAAGACTAAGGGGCTTAGTCGCAAAGAAAAATACGCACTTCGATAGCACTCAGAGGGAGTAGAAAGAACCTTGAAAACCGTAGCACGGAACCAACTCGCTAAACTGTGACGTCAGTAGACTGAGCGCCACGGAATATTGGGAAGGGACCAAACAACGGAGAACGGGGTCTTGCACGTCCGCACTGGGCGGCGGTCGGAGCGAGAATCCACCCTCTCGCCTTGGTGGTTCTTACCAATATACCCAAGTCCAGGGAGATCTTCAAAGAGGTCAGCAACAAATGCGGCCTTTCTGGGATCTCGATCGAGGCGCCTCATCGCCGCGGTCGTCTCGCACCCCACCGGTGTCAGTTGTACGGGCATGCGGCGGCCAACTGCGCCGCCCCGCCCAGGTGCGTAAAGTGCCTGGCCCTCACTTCACTAAGGAGTGCAATCGCACTCCTGAAACTCCCTCTCCTCCCGATTGCGTGCTTTGTGGCCAGTCCGGCCACACCGCAAATTACAGGGGCTGCCCTCGTGCACCCCGTTGTATGCGTCCCAAGAAGGCCCGTCCCGGCTAAGAAGGCGGCACCCAAACAGGCCCCGCCCCTTCCTCAGGAAAACTTTCCGCCGCTGCGTAGCCGGGTTCCTCCGGCTGCAAAGCCTTCTCAGCCCAAGCCTGCTCCAGAGAACTGGAGGCAGCGCCTCGCTGCAATAGCAAATCCCATCCCGGCTCCTCGCCCATACAAATCCACTCCTCAACCCTCCGTTACAGACGATATGCGTGTCGTCTGCGATGTTATCAAAGATTTTGATGTTAGGGAAATTGCAGTCTTAGCCCGTCAACTTAGGGCTTCACGTTCTCCGACAGAGCGATTGCTAGCTCTGGCGGAGCATAGTTCCCTTCTCAATTCATTATAGGTTCATTTAAATGAATTGATCCCTTAGTCAAGCTTCGGCCGACCTCTGCGCAGCCCCGGCTTCACCGGAGGCTGCCCAGAACGGCCACCAACTCATGTCCCTTTGAGCACCTTCAGTGCAACTTTCACATCCGCTAGCGGGTCTCCGCCAGCGCGCCCACTGTCGGCACAAGGCTAACGGTAAAATTTTACCACAGCCAAAGAGGTGGTTTTTAGTGGGTAGGTGCCATTCTGGTGAGTCCCACATAACCCCCGCAGAGGACGGTATTTTCCTGCGGCGGTATGCATGAGGCAAAGTCCACCTCCCTCCGGTGAGGGTGTTGCTTCAGCGGCAAAAAAAAAAAGAAAGCTCCATACAACCGCACGAATCGGTTGCACTACTACCAGCACGCGGGGCATACACATGCCCACTGGCCGCTTGTCACGTAAGCGGCGAGACACGTCAAAAGACATTGTCAAAAGGCACAGCCAGTTGGTCAGTCAGGGTCATTGCGACGCATGTTGTTTGTTTTGTTAGTTGCAAGTTTGATTATTTTAAGTTAAAAACGTAGTATTTTTTATTAATAATGGTTGTTTATTGTACTGTGTGTATGAATAATTCTAGAAAAAATATAATTGAATTTCTCGAGCCAAAGTTTCGCGAATATTTCGATCTTGAAATAAATATTGTCTATATTGGCAATAAAATACTTAAGCGTATTAAAGATTGTAAATTTGATATGCCATGTGAGTGTTTCCCGTTAGATTACCTGAAGAAACGATATGTTAAATTCAGAATTTACCACAGCATCAAAAGAAACAATAAATTATTAAAAAACAAAAACTATGAAAGAAAATTATTAGAGAAAGTAATAATTTGCAAAGTATTCTATCATACTGAATAATGAAACTATTTAACAAATGTTTTGTTTAATTTGTCTTATTATGATAAGTTCACAAACTTTAATTTGTTAATTAAATGACAGCAGGATGTTTTAAGCATGTAGTTATTGTAGTGTTTACATCATGTCAAGAATTCAAAAAGTTGCTAAAAAGCTTAAAGTCGCAGCCACAGGTACACTGACGCGCATCTCATGATAAGCCTGAGCAAAAGTTGTGCATCAAGTTCTTCAGACTTTTGTAAAAACAGGTTGTAAATTAAAACTTAGCAGAACTCAGACCTGGAGAAGCCTGCTTCTAGAGCTTGGAATAAACTTTTTTATGAAGCATGTTACTTTTTCTTTTTCTTTTTATTCTTTTGTTTTTATTTGCAAACCAAAGACACGTAAACAATTTTAATTAAAACATGTTCAAAGACACACACCATATTTCCAGAAAATTAACAAACTTGTGCTATCGTGACCACATTTATTTAAAATTGTAACATCCGCAAGTTTTCCGAAAAGTAGTTTTAATAGAAAGTAAAATATAGGAAACATAGAGAGAGTCAGAAATAAAAAAAATAGAATATGCAAAGAACTATAAGATACCTGTCTCAACCAAGATTTGAACCTCTGGCTAAAATAAAGAGTCGTGTACGACCCTCAAAACAATGAGTTTTATCACTTTTTATCAATTTTCTGTGTTAGCCTTAATAATTCCACTGCTAAGCCAAGCCTAAGGGTTTTCAACAATCATGCTTACTTAAGGTACAGGCCTTCAAAATAATTTCATAGGTATGTGGAAACCCTCGCTATAATTTCCTTCAACCTTAGGATAGCTGGCTTAATGCACAGAGATTCTAAAAACTTGTAGCTACAGTTGGTGGTCACCCGAAACCGTCAGATCGGAACTCCAGCGTCGTATCCACTTCATGGTATTGGGCAATTTCATACCATATATGACTATATTTACGTAAGTATACTGGTTTATTCAAAATTTTAATTATTTGAATTTCATTCCAAAGGATGTTTTCGTAAAAATACTGTTACTTTTAAACAGAATACTTACTTTTATCTCAATATAATGTATCTACACACACACACATATATATATATATACATATATGTATATATATATACATAATTTACCAACAATATATTTCGATAATCCATTACCAACTTTAAACATTCAAAACTACACTTGAATGTTCGGCGCTACAAGGTAGCAAGAAGAGACAAAGGGCACATGTTAACTAGAATTCGGTTTCTCAAACGTGCCTTGGTTATTAAATAACGTTACTTTACGAATATTTAATCGATTCACTATTCAACAGTGATCGCTAAACGATTTCGGGAACTCTCGAGGTTGACCGAAATTTTATAATTTTAATCTTTGTTTGAAAACTATTTGCAATAAGTATGGATGTAAATTATGCAACAATATAAATGAAGTTTATTAATGATTTTTATTTTACGTGTTACAAATAAATAACTATTAATTGCAAACTTTCTGGTGACTTATTCTTTAGGCTGGATTCTATTCCAGTATTAAAGTTCTATAAATACATTCGATTGGCTTAATGGTAATTAGTTTTTCCCCGAAATATTTATCTTTTAAAGCTCTGTCAACAATATCTTTGCAAGCTTATCTTTATTAACATCATAAATGAGAAATGATGTGCTTTTTTTGTTTCGCTTTTACGGCTTAACTTCATATACGCTTAAACGTTGATTCGGCTACAGAAAAAAAATATAATATCGCTAGATATACGTAAGCCGTACTACTGACAGCCGAGTAGCGTAGTGGTCAGTAGCCCTGTCTCATACGCCGGAGGTCCCAGATTCGTGTCCTGGCCGGGGCATTCATTTGTGTGATGAACATAGATGTTTGTTCTCGGGTCATGGTTGTTGATATTTATATATGTATGTTTATTCTGGGTTCCTCCCAGTTCGCTGTATTGTTATGTAGCTGTAGTTTTATGGATGACCATCCATAACACAAGCTCTGCTTACTTTGGGGCCATACAGTTGGTGTGTTTTTCTGGGGATTATTATTATTATTTTAATTTGATATACTTACCCAAACAATGTTGCATTCACACAAAAATGGCTATACTAAAGAATTTTTAAACTCAGATTTACGTATTTTAAAAGAGATGAAATACAATCGTTGCCAATCACAAGTAATACAATAATTGTGTATGTCAAGCTAAAGTGATGGTTAAACGTTATGCAGATTTCTGCCACACACAAATCCGCACATATTTCATGGAGCGCCGAAAACAAATAACACGCTCAATTAATAGTTGGTGTCAAAGTAAACTGAAACATGTTTTTTGTGGAACAGAACTGACATTTGAATACCGTGAAATATTAGGTTCGTCATCTGTTTCACCGAAGTTGTAGCGACGAGATAATATAAATTGTAGCGTTCATATTATCTACGACGTATGAACGAAATATTTTTCAATAGTGGGAGCTAGCAATCGGCTTCCTACTTATTGAAATAGTAGAAGCAATTAAGAAACTAACTCATTTGAATGGCTGTCATTGTCCCTACTCCTATTATTGAAACTTAAATAAACATTTTGGTAAGAATTGTTAAACTTTAATTAATTTAATTGAATGAAAAATATTTATTTTTATTTATTTATTTCACAGGTTATGTACCTACACACAGTAGTTAAAGAAAGTTAAACACAATGATTTAAAGTAAGCACAAAGGGTACAGCTTATTCCTATAGAAATTTCTTACAGCAGACCTATGAGTGAAGAGTTTAATGCAAATGCAATAATAGTGTGTTCTCTTAGGGTATAATTAATTTACTGAGTAACATAAATATTATTAAAAATATAAATAAACCAACAAAAGTATTAAATATATCCATTTATAAACATTCATAATTCTATACATATATCCTATAATAAATATACATAAAAATATACCTACATAAACAATTAAAAAAACGTACTTTTAACGTTGAAAAAATTAAGAATCGATAAAAACAGGAGCTAACGACATTCATCTCTGTAAAGAAGAGAAGTGTTCTCGAACACTCTTTTTAAAGACAGATTGATTTAGACTCTCGTTTGACATAAGGGACTCAATTCCACAATCTGACAGCATGGACAGAAAAGAAGTAGGAAAAGAAATCTGTTTTATGGGCTGGCATTTGCAGAAAAGTAAGCTTATGTGCTTTGCATAGCATAAACGGAGAATGCGCAAAAGAAAATCTTTCACGCAAATAAGGAGGGGCAGATGGATTATGGATTAAGGAGACAAAGGATTTTGTTGTTTCTGCGGCAGCGAATCGAAAGCCAACGGAGTCGCTTTCGATAGCTAGACACATGATCGTACTTTTTAAGTGCAAACACGTAGCGTATGCAAATATTTTGCAAGCGTTCAAGTTCATTGAGAAGCTCCTCTGTGGCATCCAAATAGCAACCATCGGCATAATCCAGTATAGGCTGAACCAAGAGGTGCATAAGGGAAATCTTGGCCTGGAGGGGCAGGAAGCTCTGGAGAGCTTTTTACGAGTGGAAGGTGAAATGGACTTTCCGACTGATTTCACTGACATTCGCGTTCCATGACAAGTTAGAGTCCAAAATGACACCCAAGTTCGTAGATTATCAGTGAAGGCAATCGGAATATTGTTCATTGTGATAGGGGGTAGAAGGGAGAAGTCAATGCCACCATGCTGTAAATAATTGTTTTCATAGATTTATTTTTTTGTATGATCGTTACTTACTTGAGTAGAGTGAACCGAATTTCATAAATATCATTAAGAAGCAGAATGTTTATCATGTTTTTGAAAGTTGGTAGGTACATCATACCTAAACATTATTCATTAAATAAATTGCCATGGTAATTAAGACGAAGTATGTTAAAGGTGCTCTAAGTATTAAAATCATAAAATGAGTAAAGTTTTAAAAATTATGGTTGAAATATTAGGAGCTTCACAAAATTACTACGTTAAAAACGAATCAAATTCATTCTTATAAAATCATAATTAACTTAGGCCCAAGCAAATAACTATTAGGCATGTTGACTAAGCATTTGACCGTGTTTTATAATGGCGGGTGTGGAGTGTTCCACAATCAAATTATATTCTATTTACTCATGGGACATGATGTCCTCACTGTTTTCAGGTCAGTAGGCTCTGACGTACTGGACGCGAAGCTTTACTATTTAGGGATAGTCGGGACTGGTAGGAAGATAGAAAAGTTTGAGTTTATCTAATTGCTGCGCCGCCGGAGAGCGCCTGTTCGAGAATTTTACTACGAGTTTTAAAATTAAAACCTGTTATCAAGGTTTATAAAACGTGTATTAATTTTTTTTAGAGTATTGCGGTTATTTAAACTATTAGTTAAGGAATTTACGGGATCCTTAGCACAACTTTGATTTTTAATATTGGGTTTCCGATATTTCGGCACTGTTGCAAGTGCCATTTTTTTCATAATGGACGTTTATTTATGGGCCTTTTAAATTTCACCGGATCACGGAAACTCAATATTAAAAATCAGAATCGTGGCAAGAATCGCATAATTTCCTTTAATAACAAATATATTAAAGTTGATTGGTAGAAAGATAAACATATAAAAAGATTTAGCAGATGTTTTAGTAGGTAAAGTAACATGGAGCCGACTTCGATTTACAATGTTTTATGCAAGTAGAATAAAACATTTCTTCGACTTTATAAAATTTGGGATTAATAATAAAATCAGCAATATTGATTCATTTAGGCTTTCGGCTAAGAATAAGATTTTCAGTTTTAATAAAAAATTCTTTCAGTCAAGCCCATCACAATATTTCTGTTACTGAAATATTTTATATGACTTTATGCACGGTGAGAGGGTGAGTGATATTTTTTTTTGTGTACGATAAAGGCACTCAATTTTTTTATGCAGCCCGTGGTTGACTTTGCATAAGATAAGAGCCTTACAACTACCTTAAATAGAGTTTCGGAAACATTTTAAAAGCAGAACTAATCATTATGTATTAAATACGGCCCATTGACATTAATTTAATGAGTATAAAATAATAATAATTAAATGAGTACAAAATTTAAAAAAAGTCTTTGATTTCTGTATCTGACCTAAGATTTAAACAAATAAAACTCGTGCGTGAATGTTAGTAGTTTTATTTCTAATGTATCTTTTCAGATATACTACGGTGATACAAAAGTAATGATAATCGGATATTTGTAGAGCGCAAAAAATATTAAAAAAACTTTTTTTGCTTCCATATATCCACTATATGAGCATGAAAAATCATATATATATAGGCAACCATTACCCGGAGGTACATCACCGTGTACACCAACGACATTCCCATCCCGCCGAAAGGCGTCGAACTCGCCCTCTTTGCTGACGACACCGCACTCTATACCAGGGGCCACAGTGTTCGACACCTTGTAACCAGACTCCAAAGGGCCGTAAACGCCCTTGGTGCATGGTTTCAAGAATGGCGCATCGATGTGAACCCTGAAAAGAGTTCTGCGATGCGCTTCGACCACAAACGCCGTCGTCCCGATGGCGATCCCCACGTTCGAATGTTAGGCATTCCCATCCCCTGGAAGCGCAGTACTAAATACTTAGGCGTCACATTAGATCCGACGCTTTCTTTCAAGCCACACGTCGAAAGAGTTTCGAAACTCGCTCGTCACTATTTAGTCCGCCTAAATAGCATGTTAGGTAGAAAAAGTAAAATGTCCTTCAGAAACAAACGTACACTTTACAAGGTCTGCGTTAGACCCGTCATGACGTATGCCTCGCCAATCTTTGCCCACGCCAAACCCTCCCTCCTGCACAAACTGCAGGTAAACTGCAGGTAGTTCAAAACCTCTTTTGCCGCCGGGCCACAAACGCACCGTGGTACGTGCGTAACGCGGACTTGCATAGAGATCTTGAACTGCCTACAGTACAACAATATCTCAAAACACTCTCTGAAGCGTTCTTCAAACGCTCCGAAACCCATCCCAATCCTCTAGTTCGTGATTCTGTCTCATATACTACTCCTGTGTTAGACTCGAAGTTCAAAGTCGCTAGGCCTAGAAATGCGCAAACGTACTCATCCACCAGACTGTCACGCGATCTCGAGGCCCTTCTGGCCGCAAATTCTAATTCTAACGTAAATTCTAATTCTAACGTAAATCCTAATTCTAACGTAAATGCGAGTTAATTCAATTTTATTTTGCAATTTTTTAATTTTTGTTTTAATTTTTGATTTCATTTTGAGCACCTTCAGTGCTACGTATTCACCTTCAGTGCTTTGAGCACCTTCAGTGCTATGTAATCCCAGCGGGTGACCCCTTCTGGGCCCCGCTAGCGCGGCCTCTTTCTCCAATTGGCCGTCGCTCAGATGAAGGCTGAGTGGCAAAAATGCACGAGCCGACAGGGGGTTTTTAGTGGGTATGGTCCTGGTAGGCGTCGGGACGAGTCCCACATAACTTTGGAATCGCGCCAGAGTATGCGTCAGGGCATTTTTATCCTCCTGCCCTTCCCGCGGAGGGGAACAAAAAAAAAAAAAAAACGGAGGTACATATTTGAATACCAACAGTAGGAGAGAAAACATCAAAATGGAGAAAAACGAAATCAAAGCTGTCATCAAGTACCTCTGTTAGAAAAAAATTTCTACCAAAGACAGACACAGCGACTTAGTAGAAACAGTTCCGCAGTTGCTTGCTGCGCACAGGAGTTTAAGCTGGGTAGAACATCGCGTTAGGTGCCGAGAATGATAATCGATGAGCGAAAGAAAAAAACTAATCGACATTTCGAGGGTGAATCTCGAAAAGTTCCAAACGGATAAGAACTTTTTTGTCTCGTTTCGTGACCATAGACGAGAAATTATTATGGTGGAATACTTGGAAAAGGGAGCCACTGTTACGGGCTCTTACTACGCAGACCAAATAAGAAGATTGTGGGAGGCCACAAGGAAAAGAGAAGAGGCAAACTGCGAGCTGGAGTGTTGTTTCACCAAGACAACGCATCGGCTCACAAAGCCGCCGTCGCGATGGCTGCCATTCAAGAAACGGGATTCGAATTGCTCGAACACCCACCCTCTTCGCCAGACTTGGCTCCCAGTGACTTTCACCTCTTTCCTCGGCTCAAAGAACACCTCCGAGGCAAAAAATTTGACGGCGATAACGAGGTGATGACTGTTGTAGAGGCGCTTTTGGAGGGTCAAGGAAAATATGTTTTCAAAGGGAATTATGGGCTCAGAAAAAAGATGGACTAAAAATATTGACTTGCTAGGAGACTATGTAGAGAATTAACCTTTTTAAAACTAATACACTCTTATTTCAATTTACTATAATTTGGTTCGATATCATGGCACATTTTAAAAAAAAAAAAAAGGATATGCATGGGACCAATAATATGTGTATATTTTATATTTTATTTTTACATTTTACTTTTTTTTATATTTTACATTTTATATTTTATTTGTCTTAATCATGTATGGAAAAAAAATTTATTTACCAAATACACATATTTATAAAGATTTAATTGTACAATATCTCAAGCCAGGGAAACCTGCATTGCGGTCTTTATGTCAAGGTTATTTTGTGAAATACTAATTTTATAAATTTTGTGGATAGACTAGGATTTCCGAATCATTGTCAACTTTTATGTCGAAGCCATACAATGATGAGTTTAAGTTGTACATGCTTTGATTAAAGAAAAATTGTGGGTGGTAGGCGGCGTTCTTACATTACGTTACTTAAAATGGGCTCTGGTACTACCACAGAATTTACCCATATATATTCAATTATATTGCTCCTTGACATAAAAGAGATAGAAAGATACAATATTTCGTTTCTCGTCCATATAATATCGTTTGAATTCGAGTCGGGTCGTACATTGTCGGATGGGTTCGCGTTTTGGCTTAAGCCTTTGACAAGTAAAATCAGGCGACCGGGAAAGATTTTTAGATTTATCTGCCTATTTCACTTTAATCAAAGTGTATAAGTGATTTTTTAAAGTTCTGTTTTATAAGTTCATAGCTTTTGTAAATTTTCGTATATGATTGTTTTTTCTCTTATCGTTTATGTATTATGTTTTGTAATGATTGTTTTAGAGGGCTCGTATATTGGTCAATAAACAAGGTCTATAAACCAGCCCAGTGTGTTTCCCTTCACAAGCTTTTCGTTGTACACTATGAGTTTGGCAATGCAGACTAAGCAAGACAATGATGGTGCAGTATTCCTAAGTTCACGTCTTTTAAATTAATATTGTTAAACAGTGATGTCGGTGCAAAATAACTCACATTAGACTGCTAATCTGTAAGGAGAAGGGCGGCAGTGTGCCACAAAATCAAATCGGGTCATAGTTATTTATATTTACATATGTATGTTTATTCTGGTTTTCCCCAGCCCTGGACTCCCCCTGGGTTCACTGTATGGCCATCCATAACACAAACAACCTTTGCTTACCTTTAGACCAAACAGTTGGTGTGTTTGTCTGGGGATTTATTTATTTATTATTATTTACACTTTACGAGATAAAATCAAGATACAGCCAAGGCCGAGGTACGGACCTTAAATATCAACATGGCTGTATTACTTGTTAGGTTCGATCGAAAATTGTTTTCTTTGTTGCCATCAGTTACCACTTATTTGACCTGACAATTGTGATAGCTTTCATGAAAAATGGACCGAAGTTTACTTACTTGAATATTTGAATTTGTTTCAGATATTTTTAAATAAACTTATTTTGGTTGAAATATCTTATTTCCGTTTAATGAAAAAAAATTATAGCATTGATTAAGTACAAAAAGGAAGTTTTCTTTAATTAACTGTAAGTAATTTAAAGACAGGCAGTTAACTCGAGCAAAGTAATATTTCTGGTAAGTAATAAGTTCTTATTTATTTGTGTCCATCCACCTCTAAATATTAAAAGATAATAAGAAGAATATTTAAAAATGGAAATAAGGACAACACAGAAAAAAATACTACGCAATTGTTATTCACGTAGGATAAGATGGCCGACAGAATAATCTGAATGGCAATGGATCGGTGTCTGCCATCCTTACGGTCAAAAGGTTCACTTAACATAAGTATACCCTTTTTATTTTAATTAATAGTGTTCTCTATCTTTTATTTTCATAATCACTCGGTTTGGCTGAAATTTTCTATGCATTTCATAAAAACTTATACTAATATGCACGTCACGCTTATTGATTTAACGGACTGGCACATTTCTGAACACCCTTAAAAAAATCGGTACCAAAACCACAAATTTGAAACAGCATTCCTCTCCTTTAACCACGCAAAATACGCAGCACATTATGAGGAAACTACGAGTTATGAAAAACTCATATTTAATATTTATCAATATATATACATATTACTAAAAACGCTGTCTGCAACAGAAAAACGCTGTCTACAACAGAAAAACGCTGTCTACAACAGAAAAACGCTGTCTACAACAGAAAAACGCTGTCTACAACAGAAAAACGCTGGGGCAACGGTTTTTAAAACGGTTTTTAATTTTGTATACGTCGCAGGGAGAATTTTGGCTTAGACATTTAACTTAACAGCTAGAAGTTAGGTTGAACGTTCTATGCTTTATATATTAACTTCAATTTCCACAAAGGCGCTTCGCCGGGTGCTACTGCACCACGCTCGCTTTGCTTGGCTGGCGCAAATCGCAGCCTACCGTCTGGTTCGTAAGAATGTTATAATTACTTAATAATTACATATTCAACGTGACAGCTTGTTGTTTAGTTAAACGAATAATTCAAGCATCTGCCTGCGACATGTGTAGGTTTTTGCCTCTACATATATTAATTTATATTACTTTTTTGAACATCTGTAAAATAATAATAATAATAAATATTTATATGAATAATACTTAGATCAAAGTTTAGAAAATGAACATTGCTTTCGATTGATGTCACTCGAGATTTTTTATATCCTAAAACTTTCAAACACGAAATTACTAATATTAACTAGTTACTCTAAAAAATTCAATTTTCCTACTGTAGTATGTAATATGCAAGTTTGTATGTTGGTTACTCAGTCACGGAAATGCGGCCGATAGTATTAGCACGAAATTCGTAATACGATAGAATTTGACCTGGAATAACATATAGGCTAACTTTTATCCCGAAATTTGCATAACCCTAGAAATATTCGAGGATATGCGAGCGAACCCGCAGGCTAAACCTAGAGCTTTCATAGAATAAATCAAAATACATATTTTGAATAATTAAGATTTTTTACATGAGCTTGAAACTGATAGTATGTAAACTCAATACTAAAAGGTATCTAAACTTTACTGTAATATGTCGTTTGTTAGGTAGTTTATAAAAATGGGTACCTAATACGAAATTTTTATTTTTTTTAAAGTTACAATTAGGTATATCAAAAAATGTGATTAAATCCGCAAAACTATTTCTAGATTTGACTTTTGTATAATATTTTTTTTTTGTAATAGCTCGCAGGTAATAAGCTTATTGTAACGAAAATACGTAATATAATTTGACTAACAGTCATGTATATGACATCATAATAGTAACATCATTTTCTTTCTTTTTGGTAAAACTATCATGTCAATTTTGTCAAAAAATATCTGTCAACATCAAGAATCCATAGAAAATTGTACAGTTGTTCACTTGCAATGCGATTTTGCAAAGATACCGTGACGTCACCATGCGAATTTTTGTTTAATGATGTAAAATTAAGTAACAGAAATCATAAATATTCAAATCGTTTTTTCCGAAATACCTTAAAAAATAAAAATATATATATCTCAAAGTTATTTTCATACTGAATTGTTTTAAACGAATTATTTTGTGATGTTGACAACAAACATTACAATAATATTAAAATAGTAACAGTGAAAGGTCGAGTTGACAGCAATCTTATAAACATGCTTTCATTGTTGCTTGCGATTTTTATCGCTCATGCTAATATTACAACACGGTACAATACGGGTGCGACGGAGAGATCAAATCACATTACTGATACGCTTACAGACTCTTATAGTAAATGAGTTTATGTGAAAATAGTACATATGCATTGAATCAATACATGACCAAGAGCTTTGTTAAGGATTTGCGCACAAAGTTCTAAGGAGACCAAAAGTTTAGCAATACCATTCTAGCAAGAAAGCTTAAGCATACGAAATCATTAAAAAAACCCAATCTCTAACATCAGTTTGCGCGGACCTGTATTAAAAATTTAAGTTAACTGGAGTTAAAGTGTCTCTGTCAGTCCAATAGAAACTGACAGTGACAGTACACATTGAACTGCTATTGAACCAGCTAGCTCCGAGTTAAATTGTTAACTCTATCATATTTTTTTGGACACGTATCTAGAAAGCAATGTTTTAATTTTATTAATACTTTTACTATATTAGTACTTGAAATTGGCAGAAATAGTTATTGTATTGTAACAACAGCTGATTGCCATAAACCACAAATAATAATAATAATTGTTAACTCATGTCCTCGCAATTCGACCCAACTGTAGTTAAATAACTGCTCTATGCAGAATGCTGAGCTTCGGTAATGCAGTGGTTAAGACATATAAAGATCCCGAGTAAGATCACGGAGACTGCCAAATACTTTAATGTATATTTTACAACTTATGTGCGAAAAACATTATGTAACTTCTGCCAACTCACAGTAGGCAAGTGACTATAAATTACTTGAAAGCGAATCGGGTTGCATCGAAAAAAGAGATTTTATAAGGTGCCCTCTTTTCTCTTTTCTTTATTCCATGGTTTTGGATGATGACCACACCCTGTCACGAACGTTTGTAAGTCAATATTTACCTACTTTTATTGTAAACGCTTTTGTTTTATACTTTTGTACAAATGTTTATACTAATATCATGTTCATCGCTAAAGGTTTTTTATAAAATAATTATTGTATTTTTAAAGGAAATTGATACGGAATCATAGAACCGTATTTGGATGCGCTTTGTATAACAAACATAAAGAAGGTGTTTATATCGTGTTTTACAGTGACATTGCACCTTTCAAAACATACTTTTTAAATATGATGATAACCAGGACACCTTAAATGTCATAAAAAGACAAAATCTATAATATGATCTAGTTTTTCCTGGAAAGCTTTACCATTTCACTTTTGAGAACGTGTTCCTCAAAAAATTTGAGACAATCTACACATACCAGTACATCAACAAACCATACAACACTGTATACCACCCTTACTTATCCAGCTCCATGACATGCATTATTAAAGATATACTTTTAATTGTGTGTATTTCAAACAATACACAATAGACTTTCTAAAGGTACTGTCACGGGCTTTATAATTTGACAAAGAAAAGGCTTCAGAACTTTAAGGGTTCAGAACTCGGCCACTTCCGCATTGAGAAATGAATAAGATATGATGTCCTTTACCGATAAAAGTATGCGTGTGGTAAGTTCTATGTAATTTTGCACGGTTTAATTTTAGAATATATTTAACTATGTAGTTTTCTTAAAAAACAAACTCAAACTTATTTATTCAACAAAATACAACAATTGAAAACACTTCGACTGAGTAATGATTAAACTTATCTTAGCTAAATGGTTCAAATAAAAAGGTACTTTGTTTTTAATCACTTTTGTCATATTTTGACAAGTTGGTATCACATAGTATACTCTATGTAATCCAGAATACTCTATGTAAGTAGTACAAAACAGAGTCGCTTTTTATTTGACCGTTACGCTGAAATAAGTCTTAGATGTGTCCAAGTACGCTTTATAGATTTTAACCTTAGAAACAAACATTCAAACTGACGGCCGAGTGGCATAGTGGGTAGTACCAGCCTCATGGTTGTTTATATTTATATATGTATGTTTACTCTCCCCCCAGTTCTCGGTATGGTCATCCATATCACAAGCTCTGCTTACTTTGGGACTTATTTACTGAATGTTAACCACAAAATAGTCACCAAACCATAAAAGTCATAAAAATACAGACAAAACCGGCTGAACCTTAAATAAAGTAATTGTTTACTAATAAACTACTTCTGGAGGAAATGGCTTTCTATTTTCTTTTATCAGTCGATAGAAGTAAAAAATAAACCTGTTTTTTTCTTTAAAGTATAAGCATTTAATACTATAAACCTTGGCGCTATACCTAATTGTTCAACTGTTTTTTTTACACCATTATTGATTGGTTTATCATTAATCATTGACACAGATGATTGGCTAACAAAAAAAACCTCTAACTTTGTTATCACAATAATCGCACATTATATCAAGTTAAGCTTATAACCTTTTTGAGTAACTTATACAAAATAATTCAAAAAAAATAATAAATGTAAAATAGAATGCGATATGTTGAGCTTCAACGCCTATTTTCAATAAAAATCATAGTTTTGTGTAGGAACTATATCCAACTGGAACGCTGCGCGTTGGCGTTTATCTTTTTGCCCCGATATGCCGACAACATACTTTTTAAACTGAAACTTTTGTGATGTCAAATTATCTTTCCACATGTCTGTCAGATTAGTTTTATCCTGTGTTTTTATATTTTTAACTTGTCATCCACAATACAAGCGTAATTTTTAAAAGGTGCACGCGGCTCTATGTGTGCATGGAGTTGACATAGACGCATGTCTTGAAAGCAATGTTTTAATTTTATTAATACTTTTATTATATGCTCAACGTTTGTCGTTTGTGAATTTGGCTCTGTGACTCTATCAGCGTTTTACCCCCACTGTCCTGTCTACAATGTATTTTTACTGACGTGAATATTTAAGGTTCATTGTCCTCTAAAGACGACATTGCACGATTTTCTGATAGTGCAGATAGTGCGCTATCTGAATGCAGTGTTCTACCAGCCCTCTCATTGCATACTCGAAATTGGCAGAAATATTTATTGTGTAGTAACAACAGCTGATTGTCGTAAACACAAAATAATAATAATAATTTTTGAAAATTATTTATAATTAATAAGTTAAAAAGGACTTAATATAAAAGGGAATTTATAAATGTACATGCACAACATTTTATTCACTTTTAATGGATATTCTTCCTTACCATTCTACAAACTGTAATTTACGATGCTTGCTGATGTTTAGCTGTAAAATCGAACCCTGACCCGTAGTATGGACTCTTGGAATTAGTTGTGTATAGTCCCGGAGGAACTATACCCAACTAAAGAAATAAGATCAGCTGATAGTTGGTGAAAAAATGAAAGTAGGTAGGAAAAATAAAAATAGTATGCAAAAAAATAAAAACTCATACTTTACAATTTACTCGTAAGGACATTGACCGGTACCTTTTGCAAAATTTCTTCAAAAAGTAATAGAATTATAGAACAGGAATTATGAATTGTTAAAATTTGAATATAAATGGGGACATTTTATAATAAATAATAATTGCTTAGAAGCTTACACAATGAGTCTTCTTGAGAATCTTAATATTCCAACAAGACTGCCGGTCAGCAAAGCCAAAAATGTGAAAAAAGACGTTCGGGAAAAATATTACCCGGCCATAGCAGTTCGGGTTTTGGCGAGATGCGCCGAATGATCGACCTGCACATATCCCGAATGGCCAACCCGAACGCCGAATATGCTTAGTAATTGCTTCGGACCAGCCTTGTCATTCAACAAAACAAAAACTGGCGGCCCGAATGTGCTGGCCTGAATATGTGGGTATTCATTTAAGTAAAGTAACAAGGAACATAACTTATCAGCAAAACACGAACCACAATCAGCGAACTGAACTCCAAATTAA
Source organism: Marasmarcha lunaedactyla (assembly GCA_923062675.1). Taxonomy (NCBI): domain Eukaryota; kingdom Metazoa; phylum Arthropoda; class Insecta; order Lepidoptera; family Pterophoridae; genus Marasmarcha; species Marasmarcha lunaedactyla. Next base: position 17,723,903 of record OV281352.1, on the reverse strand, counting down.
CTATAAAATTAACTCGGCAAAACCAATTGCAGATTGACTCGGAACTGGCCTTTATAAAGCATCCCATGTACTCTAAATTGAACCTTATACAACGATAATAAAATTGGTTTGAAGTAAATAAGACGGGGCTGAACGTGTAGGTAGGACGTTATACTGTAGTCAACGGCAAGGCATCCCATACAGACATCGGACTAACGAATGCTCCAAGCAACAATGGAGGTTCGCTCGATAGAACCTTCTATACAGCACACCGAACGAACAAGAAACGGAAATAATTCTGATTGATCAAGCGTAATATAATTCTGATTGATCAAGCGTAATATAATTCTGAACACAATCAAGTACGCTTCTTCTTTGTAATAGGGGATATTGAAATCATAGAAATGATGATATTAAACATGTTTCTGTTAGATTGCTAGAAAATAAGAGCTGTTTCAAATTTATTTTGAAAAAATGATACCCGTGAAGTTTCTTGCAGTTCTTCTTCACGAAGGTAGAGTTGTGCTTTATATAACTTCAACAAGAACAAGTTATTGTCACAGTTGAAAAATGAATATTTATAATAACAAATCCCCAATCACACCAACTGTATGGCCCCAAAGTAAGCAGAGCTTGGGTTATGGATGACCATGCAGCGAACTGGAGGGGATCCTAGAATAAACATACATTTAGATATAAATATCAACAAACCATGACCCGAGAACAAACATTTATGCTCATCACACCCCCATGTTTATCAATGCCCCGGCCAGGACTCGAACCTGGGACCTCCAGTGTATGAGGCAGGGCTACTAATCACTACGCTACTCGGTCGTCAAATATTTGATTGTAACAAAACATTTTTTATTATGATTTATTAAATATTTTAAGAACTGTTGTGTTTTAGGCAAAATTTGAATCTGTATCGTTTGCTTACCAAGCTGCTGAAAACCAATGCTTCCTTGGTTGTGAGACCATCCGGACAACTTCATTTTTAAGGAATATGAACATTAAACAATGTAAATGTCTTTAAAAATTTCTTTGCATAGCGAATCCAAACTATAATTCACTTTGGTATTCCAATAGGTAAACTTTAACAGCAAAGAAAACTTAACCATAACAAAATTGACAACGTCAATCGTTGAATACGCCATGGGGAGGGCTGAAGGACATTAATCATGGTTTAATGTTTTGTAACCCAAGGATAAGTTTTCATGAGGTCACAACCTCTTGACGAAAATTACAGGTTCTGAGTAGGACTGACATTTGTGTCATTAACAACGATGTATTGATTTTTGTTTAATTTACGATACATCTATTTATTTACAAACAAGAATAAATAATAAATCCCCAAACAACAAACACCAACTGTATGGCCTCAAAGCTAGCAGAGCTTGTGTTATGGATGACCATACAGCGTTTATAAATATAAACAACCATGGCCCGAGAACAAACATCTATGTTCATCACACAAATGAATGCCCCGGCCAGGACTAGAACCTGGGACCTCCGGCGTATGAGGCAGGGTTACTAACCAAAACGCCACTCGGTCTTCAAATTAACAATGGGTTTTTGCTTTTTTTAAAGTACGTATTTGGTGTCCAACAACTCCCTCTTCTCTTCGTAAATATGAAGAATTGAGTTCTTTTGAAAATTCTTCAAGTTATTTTAATTTATTAAATATCTTTCCCAAACGTTCACAACGAAGAATAACTAAAAATAAAAGGCTGGTGGTAGCATTACCACGCTTTCATTATAGTGTCACTTCAATTGATTACTTCGAATAGGCTTATTTACATAATTGTATTATTGTTGTTTCCTATCTTTATGTCGTTCCAGTAATTTCCTTAAACAGTTTTTTATAAATTTTCTTATTATTGAATACTTTTCAAAGAGAATTCGGCCATTCACTAGAGCTTTGTTTCAAAAAAGGTACGCGTACTAACCATCATGAAAACTAGAAACACAATCAGTGTCAGAAAAACGTCCACACTAAAAGAGCCTAAATGAGTATATGGGATAGGATCCCTATCAATTTATCAGCATTCGGTCATTGCGACAGCAACATGTCAAAAATACAAAAAAATACGCGTCTAGATCTTTTAAAAAAAGGATTGTCGTATTGCCGGAAATAATATATATACAATATAAATGTAATTATTACAAAATACCTATGATTTACTCAAGAATAAGTCGAGACTCGTTCGTTTCATTCGTGGCGCTGCCTTCATTTCTTTTTGCCATAGGAGTTCTTTACTTCCGATTTTGTCAACTGAATCGAGAAATTGGTGGTACTTTTCATTTACGCGGGGTGTGATTACATAACTCACTTTACAAAACTGCTCAAATTCAAATTCAAATTCAAATATTTATTTCTCAACATTGACAATTACTTGTTCTCACGCGTCACCATGCTGTCAGGTAGTCTTTACGGAGTAATATACTAAGTCTATCGTCTAGTATTTATTTGTAATCGAAGATATAAACCCAATTTTTATTGAAATGCGAGTGCGAGAGATTGCAAGAAAGTTATTCACTAGCTATTCACTAGAATGTTAACATGTCTGTTAATAAATGAAACATAAATAATATATACCTATAACAAAAAGTAGCTCTTAATATTTGTAGTCATCCAAGCAGAAATCATACTATCTAACTTATCGAAAAGTTAATAAAAACTTTTCAAGTAACTTAAATTACTTTTCAAGTAATTTTTATGAAATGGAAGAAAAGATTCAAATAGAGTTTATTTCCAAGTGAACACTTCACTCATTAACCAGGAGAATTCAAAGACTGGAAAATATTAACAAAGCTTTTCCAATTATTTACTTCTATATTAAATAACTTTGTCCGAAAACTTCACTGGAATTTCTAATATTTTCTTGGGTTGATTACCTTTAAACAAAAACAAGAAACTTTGTAACAATAATAATTATAAAATCGGCCTGCGGCTGAGCTCTTAAATATTGTTTTATTTCTGTTGGAATTCTAAAATAAATTCTTTTCACTAGAGTCATTAGCTCGTTATATTTATTGTTGGCGTAAGTTGTAGCATAATTTATTTATTAGATACTAGATATTACATACCAGGTACTTCGTTTCTGCAAATTTTGTGTCTTTAAGTTGTCAGTAAGTTACTTATTTCTATATTTAAATAGTTGAGTTCATTTCAAGCCCTCAATAAGCTTTTGATTTCAGTACTTTACGCAAAAAATGACTATACCTTAATTTTTATAACATTTTATAATAATTACTAAAATGAAAGTCAGAACCAAATTAGTATATAAATATATAAAAGACATAAAAGCATATCAAGGAATATGTAACTGTGTGCATCTTTACCGATACAGACAAGGTTCTCGAACCATAGGTTAATCATTATGCAAAAAGAAATACTTGAGGTAATCTTTATGATTTAAAAGAGATGACATAGATATTCAGTTGAATAAATTACTTTAAAAAATGTCGAAATCATAACATATTAAATAATATCACTAAAATATATTTATGTCAGCTGTATAGTCAGTATTTTATTTTTGTGCTTTTTATTTGCTTGGGTTTATGTGCGAAATTATTTTCTTTGATCGGCAACCCTCAATAAAAAAATAACATTCGCTCTGTTTTTGTGCAACAAGGGAATGCAGCCTGCTTACTAATGAGATAGCAAACTGACACAATATATATAATCAATTAGTAGTTAATTGTCTATTTTTCCTATTTTTCCTTATTAAATGAAGTAATAAATATTTTTAGATTTAAGAATTTGTGGTGCAATTGATTATAGTTATAAGTTTACTCTAATGATTTACTCTAATAACACAAAAAATAAAAAAAACTAATTAGTATTTAGCTCAAGTGATTATCAAATATGGTATTAACCTTATTGATTGTTATAATAAAAATAATTATAACTGTTTATTTTACTGAAACATAAGTGGCCGACGAAAAAAAAACGTTGGGGTAAATGAGTTCTTGAGTGGAGACCGCGTCTCGGCAAACGTAGTGTAGGACGTCCTCAGACACGGTGGAGTGATGATTTGCGCGGGATGGCTGGCAGGAGCTGGATGCGAGTAGCCGAGGATAGACCTCGAAGGCGTGCAATTGGGGAGGCCTATGTCCAGCAGTAGACGAATGTGGGCTGATGATGATGATGAAGTGGCCGACGTCACGAACATTTTGAACTCAACCCTTTAGACGATTTATGTTGAAGAAGTCATAAGGACACTTAGCCTGTGCTTATTATCCCCGCACCACTCAAAAGTCTGACTTCTTACAATGCTACTAATGGCCACATTTGTATGTATTTATAAAATAAACACAAAATAGCATGATATCATTACGCACTAAATTTGAATAAAAGCCTTTAAACTTAAATTCTAGAAAACACGCTAGAATTGACAGACCCCAACTTTACCATCTTTACGACAATCGAAAGCCTTGCTCTGTGCCTACTACACACCCATAGAAAAGAATTGAATTTGTAGTTTAGCCATCGTACTTATTCCCTCATTTAACTGCCTAATTTACGGAATATTTTCATAAATTCTATGTTTAAAATGGTCTGTTTCGAAATATTCTTAGCAGCTACTGACACTTTTATAACCCATAACAGCCAATACTGTTACTGTTAGTCGTAAGGCGAAGTTTTACATCGGTGTTATTAAAAATACGACTTATTTATGCGACATTATTTATGCGACTTTATACGAGTAAATTGACGTAAAAGAAATGGATCATCCAGCGAGTATATGAAAAAAATAATAAAACCGAAAATCGAACACAGTTTTATATCTTTATCTGAAATACAATTTCTCTCAAGTAGTTTAAATATGTTTATGACCGTTGAATCACATTAATTTACAAGACTCCTAACAGACATAAATTTTAATTGCAATTGTAGGAACTTGTAGGAACAGAAAAACAATCCAACTAAAAACTGAGGCGAACAGAACATCAATTTAGCTTCAAAATATATTCACAAAACTACTTTTACATTATGTGATCTTTAGATTACACTATTTAGTCCATACATACGAGTAAGATGATTCCATTATTTTATTTCTCTTCCGCAAAGAAGACACGAAACCAGACTTTCCTACAACATTTTTTTATAAGTATACCACGTCAAACAGCACTTTCATACTCTTCACTCACAAACAAAGACTGTCTGACAAAAATCTGTTCTTTCATTGACGTCAATCCTACTCTACTTTCTCCGACAATTTATATTATACTTTATCCCAATGACTGAAAGTCCATGTTGTACCGGTAGATATGTTTTGCACTTGTTGCGTGGAATACAGTGACTAAACTGATACGAGTTTTCAGAAAGTTACTGTTTTGTGGTTTCCTGTGAATTCATGCGATTTGCTGGTCGAAGTTTTTAAAATTATGAAAAAGCCGAGTTTATTGTGATGTGGGAAACCAAAATTGCATGCTAGGTATCACAAAATTGCAGTTTGCAAATCTAATAGACATTTTAAATTGGTAATGTTAAATTAAACTATTAGAGACTAAAACAATTATTCGGAATGAAAGCATGAATCTTAAAACGTGTAGTTAAATATTGAACAATCATATTTTATTTTAAAGCAGTCATAGGAAAACGAATTTAAATAAAAGGATTTGAGCTAGTAGATTTATGAGCCATTAAAATATATTGTTATTGTAATGTATGCAATTTGAAATTCGGAAAAAAGTTTTGTATTCATATTTTTTGTATAAAAACCTTGAAATAAATTTAGCAAACTGGCATCCATTCTTCTCAGCTTTCGAAGTGTGAATTTTTCAATTTATACCTGCTTGTTGGCACATACGTCAGATATCTTTATCTTTCGAGATATTTCATTCTTTTTCACAAATCTATCATTGCAATAAACATATCACAATAATTCAACAACAACTATTCTGGCATTGAATAACAAAATCTGTAATCGCATAAGCGTATCTAATGTGCTTTAATGTGAATGATGAGATCTGACACTTTACACAAATTAATGTGAAATGTCCATTAATCAAACTGAGCGGCTCTGGCACTGCACTAAAAAGTTCATATTATTTAAAGGTGTTTGCCATTTCAAAATTCTGTTAGATGTTGCAATAATTATATTCAAAACAAATAAAGAAACACAGACATGGTTTGTATCCACTCTAAAATATAAGTATTCCACCATCTGTGGCCAGGCTATTTTCGAGCCAAAATAATAATTTAGCTAACATATTTACAAGTACCCACATTTTAGTGTAGCCTCTGGCAAGGTGGGATTCAAATTAAAATGATACGAACTGTGTTCCCAAACGTAATGGGTTTCACGGAGAATGCCCAGAGGGTGAGACTGCAAAGGATTTTAGGTTTCAAGGGTATGAAGAAAAAACATGCTAGATATGTTTATTTTCTTTGGCGATGTTGGTTATAGTTGTCGAATAAAGGTGTTAGTTTACGTGATTTGAAAGTTAAAGGGGTGATGTAGTAAATTTTTGGAGTTTCGTAATACATATCGTATACCTTGTACCCCAAGGATTTTATAAAAGAGTGCTGAGCGGTTATTTTTCCGCCGGCGTTTGTTCCTCTCAGTCTACCCATGATACCTTTGAAGACGGACAAAAAAGACTTTCACTAAGTTTAAATTTTTTTTTTACCTATGATGAAATAAAGAATTTTGATTTTTTTATAATAATCGTTTAGTAGATAGCTAAGTATTTTAAAACAAACATGAATCAATAAAGGAAAATGACTAAAGGAAAATCACCTGGCCACGACGGCCTCAGCGTCAAGCACCTGCAGCACGCTGGTAAGCACATAGGTAGTGTACTTGCTATGTTATTTATATTTTGTATTTGACATTGTTACCTACCACAGGCTATGATGAGAACAGTTGTAGTGCCTATTGTTAAGAATTGGACTGGGGATTGCTCAAAATTAAATAACTACCGCCTAATAACACTCGCAACGGTATGTGCAAAAATATTAGATGGACTGCTTGAACGGAAAATTTCCATGTTCACACATCAGCTGAGTGATTCCCAGTTAGGTTTCCGGGCTGGTCTGTCAACCGAAAATATTATTTACACCTTAAAGCAAACAGTCCTACCTATTATACAGACCGAAAGACGCCAATAAATGCAGCATACCTTGATCTAGCTAAGGCGTTTGATAGAGTTCAGTATACCATACTTTTTATGAACCTTACCTCTCTTGGATTACCCAATGAGCTCATAAATGTACTCAGGTATTGGTTTAATAATCAAACCAATTGGGTTAGATGGGGAGACGCTGCATCTGTTGAATATCGGCTTGACTGTGGTGTAAGACAAGGAGGCTTAACATGACCTTTCTTATTCAACTTATATGATGATCAGCTGAACGTTGAACTCAGCAATACTATGGTCGGCTGCTCAATTGATGGAAAAATAATAAATTACATAAGTTACGCCGATGACATGGTGTTGCTGAGCCCGTCGATCCACGCTTTGAGAAAGTTCTTGAAGGTATGTGAGAATTATGCTGACAGGCATCGACTTATGTATAATGTCAAAAAGTGTGAGCTTATGGTGTTTATCGTGGGTAAAAAGTAACCCAGTAACATTCCTGGGCACACACTCAATAGCAATGAATTAAAGCGGACCTTTAAATGTAAATATTTTGGGCACGTTATTAATTCCAACTTAACAGATGAAAATGACATCGAAAGAGCACGTAGAGCCTCTAGCTGTACGTACCAATATGATGTTGGTTGTTGTTAAATTATGTATTTATGTATGTAATTATTATTGTTATTATGTATGTTACGTATGTTAAATTAACTTTATTTAGAGCCTTTTGTCAATCTTTAAACACGTGCAGCCTTTGACTTAGTTATAAAAAGAAAGATTACTCAGCTCCACGAGTAACTCCAAACATACTGACTAACTCCAAATATACTGACTTAACTCCAAACATACTGACTGGACGTGCCTATCGACCAACCCCGGCGGTATCGCTCTCCTTGACATCGCTGAGCAACTCGACTTAGACGTCATTTCTCCCGTCACTCCCACTCACTATCCCGACAACCCGAACAAGTCTGAATATAGGACCGCCTAACGATAACGTTACGTCTCCTAAGACCTTTACCAATTGGAAAGGCTTTAAAGATACCTTAGTTTCAGCCCTAGAGGCCCCGAACTCTCAGCTCGCGATCTCGCCCGACTAATTAGATAGCCCGGATAAAATAGACTCGTTCGTCAATTCCCTCACTGAAGCTATGAACTCGGCCATCAGTGATAACAAAAAGATTGCTAAGCAAGGCAAACCCACGCTTCCCTTAGCCGTTAGCAATCTTATTAAAGCTAAGAACGCGGCCAAGCTCTATCCCACGCCCGCCTATAGATTAGCTGCGAATCAGCTACAACATAAAGTTAGGTCTTGCCTCACGGAATTCCCAGACGTTCAGATGAACGATCTCATGGAGAATATCTCCCCGTCCCACCCAGGCGTACTATAGTATGGCGCGAGCCTTACGCGTAGACGCCGCCTCTCACGTTCCTCCTCTCACTCGTCCCGACAGCACTACCGCCTTCAAAGACGAAGAGAAAGCCGAATGCTTCAGCATTGCCTCACATGCTCGCCCAGCACTCAACCCGCGGATCCCTCTCACATCCCGCCGAAAAGCGTCGAACTCGCCCTCTTTGCCGACGACACCGCCCTTTACACCAACGGTCACAGTGTCCCGCAGCTCGTCACCAGACTCCAAAAGGCCGTAAACGCCCTCGGTGTATGGTTTCAAAAATGACGCATCGATTTCGCATCGATGTGAATCTAGGCAAGAGTTCTGCGATTCGCTTCGACCCCAAACGCCGTCGTCCCGCTGACGACCCCCACGTTCGAATGTTAGGCATTCCCATCCCCTGGAAGTGCAGTACTAAATACTTAGGCGTCACCTTAGACCTGACGTTTTCTTTTACGCCACAGATCGATACAGTATCGAAACTCGCCCATCTTTACTTAGGCCACCTATACAGTACCGCCTATACCTCTGGAAGCGCAGTACTAAATACATAGGCGTCACCTTAGACCTGACGTTTTCTTTCAAGTCACACATCGATAGAGTATCAAAACTCGCCCGTCTTTACTTAGGCCGCCTATACAGTACCGCCTATATATACGATAACAGTATGTTAGGAAGAAAAAGTACAATGTCCTTTAGAAACAAACGTACGCTCTTTAAGACCTGCGTCAGACCCGTCATGACATATGCCTCGCCAATCTTTGCCCACGCCAAACCCTCCGTCCTGCACAAACTGCAGGTAGTTCAAAATATCTTCTGCCGCAGGGCCACAAACGCACCCTGGTACGTGCGTAACGCGGACCTGCACAGAGATATTGAACTACCTAAAGTGCAACAACACCTCAAAACACTCTCGGAAGCGTTCTTCAAACGCTCCAAAACCCACCCCAATCCTCTAGTTCAAGATTTAGTCTCGTATACTACCCCTGTCAAAGATTCGAAGTTCAAAGTCGCTAGACCGAGAAACGTGCACACGAACGTAGCCACGCAACTAGCACTAAATCTCGAAGCCCTTCAAGCCGCAACTTCTAATTCTAATCTAAATTCGAATTAATTCAATTTTTAGTTTTCATTTTGAGCACCTTCAGTGCTATGAATTCACCTTCAGTACTTTGAGCACCGTCAGTGCTGTGTAATTCGAGTCCCAGATACCTAGATCGCGCGCGACAGGTTTGCGTAAGAGCACTTTTTAAATCCTCCTGCCCTAACGGGGAACAAAAAAAAAACCTCTACGGGTGCAATATAACAACGGTTTTAGAATACTGTTAGGGCTGCCACGGTTCTGCAGCGCGTCAGGCATGTACGCGGACACACGAGTAGACCATTTCTTTTTTTTTTTTTTTTGCTGCCGAGGCACCCTCGCGGGAGGGAGGTGGAAGATGCGTCATGCATACCGCCCGCAGGTAAATTCCTCTGCGGGGGGTTATGTGGGACTCACCAGAATGGCACCTACCAACTAAAAACCACCTGTTGGCTGTAGTTATTACCGTTAGCCTTCATCGGAAGCGACACCCGTCGGGAAGTTGGGCGCGCTGGCGGAGACCCGCTAGCGGGTTTTCCGCCTGTAGTGAAAGTTGCACTGAAGGTGCTCAAAGGGACATGAGTTGGTGGCCGTTCTGGGCAGCCTCCGGTGAAGCCGGGGCTGGGCAGAGGTCGGCCGAAGCATGATTTAGGGATCAATTCATTTAAATGAACCTATAATGAATTGAAAAGGGAACTATGCTCCGCCAGAGCTAGCAAACGCTCTGTCGGAGTACGTGAAGCCCTAAGTTTACGGGCTAAGACTGCGATTTCACTAACATCGACATTTTTCATAGCGTCGCAGACGATACGCATATCGTCTGCTACGAAGGATTGAGGAGTGGGTTTGTATGGGCGAGGAGCCGGGATGGGATTCAATGCGGGGCGCTGCCTCCAGTTTTCTGGGGCAGGCCTGGACTGTGTAGGCTTTGCAGCCGGAGGAACCCGGCTACGCAGCGGCGGAAAGTTTTCTTGAGAAAGGCGCTACGCCTGTTTGGGTGCCGCCCTCTTGGAATTGGAGCGCATACAACGGGGTGCACGAGGGCAGCCCCTGTAATTTGCGGTGTGGCCGGACTGGCCACAAAGCACGCAATCGGGAGGAGAGGGAGTTTCAGGAGTGCGATTGCACTCCTTAGTGAAATGAGGGACCAGGCACTTGACGCACCTGGGCGGTGCGCGGCAGTTGGCCGCCGCGTGCCCGTACAACTGGCACCGATGGCACTGGCCGGGATGACCGCGGCGATGAGGCGCCTCGATCGAGATCCCAGAGAGGCCGCATATAGAGCTAACCCCTTTCAGGATCTCCCTGGACTTGGGGACGTTGGCGAGAACCACCAAAGCGAGAGGGTGTTGCCTCCCGTACTTGCTGTGCATTTTATGCACCGCGAGTGCCGGGAAGCCTTGGGACTGCAGATCCACCAGGATAGCCTCGTTCGATAATTCGAACGGGACTCCCCTGAGTACCGCTCTGATCTTACGCTCTTCTGACAGAGTATAAGTGTGATAAGCATATTGCTTATCGGTGAGAAGCTTAGTCAAAGCTCGGAAATCGTCTATCGACGAGACAGTGATTTTAATAGATTCACCCGAGTTTACCGCTCGGGTGTAATGGATCTTGTGCTCATTGCACAATGTCGAGACCTCAGTCCATTTACCCTTTTCCCGAAGGAAAACGGGTGGTGGGACCTTGGCCTTGACAGAAGTTGGGGCCGGAGCGGGTGTTGAAGACACCGGGGCAGCTGGCGTTGAAGATGCCGCAGGGGGTGTAGGGACGGGCGTCGAGGGCGCCGGGTCTTGTTTCGAGCGCTTCTTAGAGCTCTTCTTAACAAGGGTGAAAGAGGGAGGCTCATCAGGGCCAGTTAAGGTGGCGTCCGAGGATGACTCGGTCGCGGGTGCGCACGAGCGCACCTCGCTTGCGGCGCGGAGGGGCGTCTACTTCGCACTCCATGTCACTGGAGGAAGGGGACGCGGGAGGGCCTAAGACCTGAGGGGTCTGGGGAACTGGGGTGGCCTGAGGGGCCATTGTGGACATTAACGTCATGAGATGAGGGATAAGAGAATCTAAGAAACGGTACTTATCAGCATTTAAAGACATGCCTTCAGTACTTTCGAGTAACTTTTTCCTAAACTCGTTAAAGCTTAGGGAAGCCATTGCGGAGGGGTTGGGGAGGGACAACAATATATAAATATATATACTATGAACCTATCAACGATGACTAACTTCCTAAAAACCGCCCTACACGCAGTAGGGCGGTTGAGGACGACGCGGATAACTTACTCGAACACGAAGACTCGAGGCACCTGGAACGACGAATTCCCGTCGACGAAGCTCACGTTCCACGAAGTACGGTTAACAAACCCACTGTCCGCCGTGAAAACGGCGTTAGAAACTTATTAGATGTACGGTTAAAACCCACTTTCCGCCGTGAAAACGGCGTTAGAAACTTATTACGGTATACAGCTATGAAATTATTTATGACGGCAACAACCAGTGAAATTTGGGTGCTCGATTAGCGCGGGGGCTAAGGGAGCGGGAAGGCGTCTGCGATCGACGTGCGGTCGAGAACGCACGCAGACCGAGACACCATTTCTTTACGATTACAAGGAAAATAGTCGCTCACTGATGCGCCGGACCTGCTCTAGCAGTATTCTACTTGTATTAAAGGTAAAGGTAGATAGCTCTACATTAAAACATTGGAATAGTTGCCACGTACAATGTAATGTAAAATAAAATAAAATAAATTGTAACTAACTCTTTATATGGATCAAGTGTCCGAAATAAATTATTATTATCATTAATTACTTACAACTTAATACCCAATAACACTGTGTGCGACGATAGAAAATGCCGTAACTCAAATGTATAACACAATAAGTTTCTGTCTTCAGATATATAGGTTGACGCTTTCACCGTTCGAAAAGGAGCAAATTCAGATATTTATTTCCGTACATTGACAATTACTTGTTCTTATTGACGTCAAATAAAGCATGACTCTACCATTCGGAACAGTTCAGAAAAATCTTCGTGTAGAAGAACTAGCAAGAAACTTCACCGGTATAATTTATGTCTATAAAATTGTTGTCTGTTAGCTCGGCAAGTCACCCTCCCCCTATCTATTCAAACAACGAACACCCTCAACCGGCACAGTTAACGCGGGATCCAGCCATCGTCCTCCTCAATCATATGTGTTAGACTAGTAGGCACATGAGTCAGACTACTTAACTTTTCCAAAGACACCATATAGCGAGAACAATCGACAAAGAAGACTCTCTGCACTGTTTTTGTTTTTCATTGGGCAGTTAAAATTACCCGTTATTATTGTTTGGTTATGGATAGGCACTAGATCTTCCAGAAGCGTCTAAAAAATTACAATATAATTGAGCGTTGACAATGGGTTGTAAACTGCACCTAGCATTGATTTGACATTACTAAGTGCCAAAAGTTACCAAAAGCAAAAGTTCTGCATCTTCAGTGTTGCCAGATCAATGTGGTAATTCACTTAGCACTTTGTAAGGAATGTGAGATCGCAGACAAATTGCAACCCCACCTCCATTTTATGTTCAACAATCATTTCAAACCAACGTAAATCCTGGTAAGATAAAGAGAGGAGATCATGTAAATCGCAAGGTATGTATCTCCTTATTGTCGCAGGAAGCTGACATCAATATAGTATACTTGTGCTCTTATGTAAACAACTTTTAAATTGTTTTAAGAAGCCCAAGAACTTGGAATCTGCTAGACGGACTCATAGAAATGTATATTTATTAAAATAAATTTATTTTACAATAATAAAGGAAAACAAAGATAAGGGGTGAAACTCTTTATAATTAAATGTTTAGGTTTTTAAATAAATTTTTTAAACGATTCACTTGCTAATAGGTTAAATCCACATTGTTAAGGCACACGTACAAAGAATTACCTCGAACATGGGTTAAAATATTGCTGTGTGTCTCTCAGTCCAATGAGAATTGACAGTGATGGAAGTATTATTTAAAGTAACTAACCGGCTAATCCTGGGTATTGCTGTAACTCCGGCCGCGCAAATGGGTCTTTATCGGCGCAAAAAAGGACTGTTAAAATACTTGTCACTACTAGAAAAGGTAGTTTCTAAGACACAGCACAAATTACTAAGTGGTCCAGAAGTTACACAAAAGAGGTAGTCGGTACCGCTCAGCAATCCCTAATCTGTATGTGATCTGATACGACGATACCGAACAACGTGTCGAAATTAACATAAATCGTCGCATTCTGAAATGGTTACGTTTAAAACACGATGAGAACAATTTGTTTGCTTGTGAGCTCGTCAAAACGGAACTCGTTTAGTATTTTGAGTAGCAGACCTAAATAATAGCCGACACAAATAAAGACAGTATGATCCTAAAGATTATTTAAAACTCCACTACTTTACTGACCTTTTTCTCTGCAACCACATTGATGCTTTCTCTCACAGTCTAGACATTGTTTAAATGTTTCTATTTTGGAAAGTTTACGATTTATAAATCATCTGGTTGTGGGTTCGAGGTGCCAATGGCCTCTCAATGACCATTGGCCTGGAGGCACAATGGTTACTGGCTGTAGTTAGCTCGCTTGTCAAGATTTTTATGTTGTTTAGTCTGCAGTTAAACAACACAAAAGCCTTGATTCAATTCTTCGGAAATAAGATGTTCTTTTTTAGCAACAGTACTGGTAAAAGAATTATTAATTCCGCAACAGAAAAGCGATAATACATAATTAAAAAGAGTTATGATAGTCAACAACGTGTATTATTTATGAATTTACTATAATTTATAAAAAAAACTAACGGAAATTCCATGAGATTTACATAGGGACTTAAGATCTCGCGATCTTAGATACACAAGGCCCTAAATTTCTCCTCGATTCCCAGTATTTTATCAAATTCAGAAAATACACTTTTTTTATTCCTTTTTAAATTGAATTACAGTTTTTTGTAGCTGCTTTCGCATTAAGGTCCGTTTGTATGACAAACCATACGCCACCACTTCGTAACATGTGTTTTGTGAATAAACCAAATCTGAATCAGAGCCAAATGCAGCCACGCAGCTTCGGCCGTAAACTTCCACACGTCAGCAAATTTCGCAGAACACGTAGTTTACTCTGTGTTCAACGATTATTGCTACTAAACAATCAGGTTGTAAAATATTGTGTTTTGCGTGAACATAGCAGCAGTTTATTTCAGTATTTCATGAAGAAAAATATTTCTATTAGTCTGATCACAGTAACAATTTTAGATTAGCTGACTCCGAGTTTAACCTTACTAAGCAAAGAAAAGTAAGCTATACGGACTACAACTAAGTATGAAACCAATAATAAACAACATTCACAGGAAACATATTTTTAATTTTCAGGTACGTACTTGTGCATCAGTTCGTTGTTGTGTGTATTATTTATAACTATTTTATGAAAAAATTCAATTTCTTTGCGTCAGGAGCAATATTTTCCGACAAAATCTTATATGCTATTTGTGTCGTGCGTTAACTGATTTCCACAAGGTACCGCACAAAAAAATTTATTACCTTTTGAATTTTGTAACTTTTTGTGACTATTAAACTGATCGAAAATTTTCGTAAAACAACTGATAAAAATATAATTCTGTTACAAGAGGCTGTATTTTGGACAGGTTTCACACGTTACAGACCGACCAACACATATGTGAACTGACAAACGTCGATAGCATAGTTTAAAAGTTGCCACAATTTATGTGTTGGTTTCTAGTTTCTTTTTTTGGTAAACTTTTAAAGAACAAAGCGCGTACATTAGAAAAATGGCAAGAAAATTTCAATATGACAGCCGAATTTCAAAATGAATGCCTTTTCACAGACATGACAGCTCGGTGGCTCTTTAACCTATTCTTTTACATTTCAATTTCTGGCTTTTGATCTTTAACGGAGATAGCGTTTCATTTCTGAGATTGAATACATATACTGTGTGTGAACTTAATTTATTGTAGATATAGTACATGGATTATAATAAAATCGTGGAAACACAATAAGAAGTACATTTTATTTATTACATAGTATAACATATAGTATAGATTTTATTTTATTTCTCACAATGCAATGACATACTATTTTTGTGATTTTTAGATAATACTTTGATATTGTAAGTCAGTTCTAATGATACATTATAATAATATTTGAAGAAGAAATGACTGCACTGCAATTTGTTTATTTGGGTACTATCTTACCCATATCATCCCAAGGTATCAAAAAAAAATTATATAGTACTTTTTTCACTAGTATATATTATTAACCTTGTAAAAGTAACAAAAATATTTTTTTCACGTTTTTCAAAACTACATATCCTGAAATTCAGGACCGCACCTTAAATGTGGCGCTGGGAGAATATGTAGTAGTAAATAACAAACAGAGTTTATAAAATACAGCTCATTTTATTACTAAATATAGTCTCGAAAGTGACAAATGCGCAAATATTGGAGAATTATCAAACAAAGTAAAATATTTATGAGTAAATTATTCAGTTGTATTAGAAATTTGAAGAAGAATGTTGGATATCTGTTAATAAATAAATGTTGATGCAAACGAAAGCCCCATTTACTGCATTCGAATTTTGTATTTTTATGACATTAGCAGCATCAAATTTGAGTTGCTTTTTTAATAATATATTGTCTTTTTTCATCCATTCAAATCGAATCAGGCAGTTTCTTTTTGTAGGCATTGGTAACTTGGATTCACTCTGTTTTGAAAGAGAGGAAGACGCTTTACCATACGTCAGATAAAATTCAACTATATACCAGATAAAAAACAAATAGACGTGAACGACTTTAGGTTGTCCTGCAGGTAAAAGTCTATATAATTGAAATGCTTTATAAGCACACCCAGTTATAGGCAACATTACGAGCTACCAATACTATCTTTTATTCTACATATTCAGTAATGGTCTCACCAACGCAGGAATTTCTTCAAAACGATAACAACTCATGCTTGATGCTGCTGCTGGACGAAGGGTACTCTGGTGCCAGTATCTGTAGCACGAAGGACTATTGTAGCCTGACAAAAGTAAAATACCCATAAAATTCATCACTTCAGCAGTTATTTCGAAAATGACTTGCCCTTTAGTTTCATGCATTATTGTCTGTACAAGAGCTGAACTATTTCAATCTAACGGGTTATCTTTATCCAATACAAAATTTGATGGGATATATTTTTATCTCGGTTTTCTGCTGGTCGCTTTCTTAGAATACGGTTTAGAAGAAGATGTTGATGGTTGGTTCTCCTCTAGAGAACTGTTATCTTAATTCATGCACGGCAACCCATCAACGGTTCCCAGGTACCCTTGTGTCGTTGGCAATCGGCATCGCACTTAAATTTCAGACAAAATTTGTCGACGAGTGACACAGTCTCGGTTTGTGTGCGGATTCGTTCCTACGTCGATCGCAGACGCTTTTCCGCTCTCTAGTCCCGCACTAGTTGAGCACCCCAAATTTCACGTGTCGTTTTCACGACTCAGGTTTTCGTACCGTCTCTTCCTAAGTTTCATAGGACCGTCGTTTTCACGACGCATCTTCGACACCGTCGCCTGCAGCCCGTCGTTGCTGAACTGCGTCGCCATCGCCGCTCCGGCAAGCTCTGCGTTCCAGGACTTCGAGTGTTCGAGTTCGAGTAAGTTATCCGCGTCGTCCCCAACCCCCCTACCGCGTGTAGGAAGGTTTTAGGAAGTTCGTCTTTAGAAGTTTAGAAGTTCGGTTTTAGAAGTCTTCGTTGGTAGGTTCTAAGTATATTTATTTATATATCATTGTCCCTTCTCAACCCCTCCACAATGGCCTCCCGGCCTCCAGGGTTAATTGTAGACGAGCAGTCCTCATTGCACCTTATAAATTTCTTTGAGTCCATCATGACGAAAGAGACTCTGGTTCCCAAGAACGTCCTAGATATTCTTGTCCCCATGGCTAAGTCTTTCTGTAAACCTGAATCTCAGGCCCCTCAAGCCTCCCAAGCTCCCCAGGCCCCTCTGGTCCTAGGCCCTCCCGCGTCCCCCACCTCCAGTGACATGGAGTGTAAAATGAACGTCCCTCCGCGCCGCAAGCGCGCACCCGCGACCGAGTACTCCTCAGACGCCACCCCAACTGGTTCTGAGCCTCCCTCTTTCACCCTTTTTAAGAAGCGCTCTAAGAAGCGCTCGAAACAAGCCCCGGCGTCCTCAACGCCCGCCCCGGTATCTTCTACACCCTCCGCGGTGCCTACAACACCCATCCCGGCCCCATTGATGTCACTCACTGTGACCTCACCCCCTACCGTGGCTTCAGTCAAGTCTAAGGTCCCACCACCCGTATTCCTCCGGGAAAAGGGCAAATGGTCCGAGGTCTCGACTTTGTGCAAAGAGCACAAGATCCTCTACACCCAAGCGACCAACTCGGTTGAATCTATTAGAATCACTGTCTCGTCGTTAGACGATTTCCGAGCTTTGACTAAGCTCCTCACCGGTAAGCAATATGCTTACCACGCTTATGCTCTCCCAGCAGAGCGTAAGTTCAGAGCGGTACTCAGGGGAGTCCCGTTCGAATTATCGACCGAGGCTATCCTAGAGGATCTGCAGTCCCAAGGCTTCCCGGCACTTGCGGTGCATAAAATGCCGGGTTCCTCCGGCTGCAAAGCCTACTCAGCCCAAGCCTGCTCCAGAGAACTGGAGGCAGCGCCCCGCTGCACACCCGAATCCCATCCCGGCTCCTCGCCCATTCAATACCACTCCCCTACCCTCCGTAGCAGACGATACTCGTATACAGCCAAAGAGGTGGTTTTTAGTGGGTAGGTACCATTCTGGTGAGTCCCACATAACCCCCTCAGAGGACGATATTTTCCTGCGGCGGTATGCCTGAAGCATCTTCCACCTCCCTCCCGTGAGGGTGTTGCTTCGGCGGCTAAAAAAAAATAAAAATTGGACGAGCAAGATTACTTATTTCTGCAGAATCCTCATCGCCACTGTCCTCGTCAGTCAAGTCCAGTTTCTGGTAGTGCGATGAACATATCTGCAGATATTATAAGACAGTCTTCTTTAGGGCCAATATGATTTCGTGAACATTCAATATAAAACAAAAAAGAAATGGCTTTTTGCGAAAAACTAAATCTGAATGTAGTAAAAGACTACAAATTCATGGTGACTGCTGTTCGCAGTGCACCTCAAATGCGGCGTCAAACAAAATACACAGTATTGATGATAAAAATGTAAAATATCCAAATTTTCAAAACAAACATAAATGATAAGGGATGATAACTACAAAATAACAACAACAACAATTAAATTTCACAAAATAAGACATTAATTTTATTACTTACCTTTTTCTGGAACTCATAATCGTCAAACTTATCCTTTTCATACTAATTTAAACAAAATAACAGATGCGCGTTTGAAACTTCGACGAGTCATAGAAGTCATTTGAAGATACATCTAATTAACGTTTGTTTTATTCGATTAACCAATCATATTCAAATAGGGGGTACTTGTAGAAAAAACTGACTGCACCTTAAATGGGGCGCTGGGTTGATATGGGTTTACAATTTTTAAGCATCTTCAAACATTGATATCATTTAAAAAAGTTTATTTCCAATTACAAAAAGGTAACTTAACTCTCGTTGATCCTGGTTAACCAGGAAAGAACACATCGGTCTCACAAACCGGTACCTGTGTCACCTTAAGGAAGAGCTACGGTTCTATTTATCTACTGAAATTTTTAAACGATTGGTGAGTGAAACTCGTGACTCGACTGGAACTTATTTGGCGCTAAGTTTCTCGTTAACGATCCATCGCGGCAATTCTGCGAGCCTTTTGGCCAATTTGCAAATAGTTATTTATGCGTTGTATTGTATCTTTAACTGGTTTTCTTTTTTTATTGTTAAGTTGTAAATATCATGGTTTGTAAATGAACAATATATTTTTACATTATTTATTCCTTTATATTTTCTTCATAGGATATCTTTGATATTTTATTCGTAATGAAATTGTTATTAAGCAATAATAATTATTTATTTATTTACATTTATCCTTATTTGTATATCCTGTAAAACATATTATATCCAATAAAAGGTACCTTATATTATGTGCTCGTCCACCAATATTTAAGTTGTAGGTGAACCCTAAAAACCCTAAAAGTAGTAGTTTCTGTGCTACGGTCCACATATTAATTCGGACTGCCACACCTTGGCAAATGTTACCCTGGCGCTTAGTAAACCCACATAATGCGCAGTTAATGGCGGACCTGTCAAATAAATTCGGATAAAGGCTCAATTCAACCAATGAGGTGTTAACTAATGAAGAAAACTCCTGAATGTCTATAATAATATTTTATTCATTTTCTTTGTTCATATCTAAATAATAACATCAGCAACTTTCTCATACTCCACTTTATCAATTGTTTTGATCACAGTATCTACCTATTATCATGATATAAAAATATAGGGGATAAAATAGAGAGGAAGAGTAGGGTTGGTAGGAGGAAGATGTCATGGCTAAGAAACATCAGAGAATGGACCAGTATCAAAACCGTGGAACAACTTTTTACACTAGCCAGGGACAGAGACAGGTTCAGAAGCTTGACTGATAACCTTAAATAATGGCGAGGCACTTAAAGAAGAAGAAGTATCTACCTATCACAGGACAGGAGACTGTATTTTTTATTTACGGAGACCATATCAATACATTTTTTGCTTTGAATGACTTTTGCATTAATTTATTTTCCGTCAAGTTTTCTTAATTTTATAAATATAATCTAAACCCGTTTAGCCAGTTTACGGAACGTACAATTTATAATATAAAATTAGTATTGTTTCTTTTTTGCTTTTCGCGAGTTGTCTGTTACTCTAAAAGGCGGAGCGCGAAGACACCCCTCAACTAATATTTCTAAGGCGGGACGGTATGGATGCGTGCTACTCGGCAACAGGTATATTGTGTCGTTAAGAACTTCGTATATAGATGTATTACGGTGGCCTTATGTTATTGCACTTAGATATCTCGATGTGGCATAAATTCTTAGATTCCTTGTAATTTTATTATTCTTTTGTGTTCGCAAGCTGAGCGAACGAGAGAGCGTGGTGCGGAGGCACCCTACGAAGGGCCATCTTGAAAACTTAAGAATGTAGGTACATAAAGTATTTTACGTTCAACCTAACGGATAGATGTTTAGATGAATGTCTGATCCAAAAACCAACATAAAAAAAGCAATTAGGATTATCTAAGATGGTTTCGTTATAAGCCTACATCTTCCGTAAAAATAAACTCTTTTCTAACATAAACATAATAATATTTATGTATATATATATCTATACAGTAGTACAGTATAGTATTAACACACATGGAGTAATTTGGAATAATGTGATCAAAAATATCTACATATATCGTTTGAAAATAAATGAAATTAAATTAAATATTGCCTATTTTTTATTTTGATTTTTGATTTTTATGAACTGTACCAAAACAGTTTTCACCTTTTACGAGCAGTTTGATTTAAGAGAAACGTTATTGAGGTGACAGATCTATTTCTGTACCACTTTAATTCAGTGTGTCTAGTCATTGGCGTAGGTGGATATAGACAAACAAAAATAGCTGGTTCGTCGAGAATCGTATCCACAATTATGTATATTCTAATAAAAATGAACTACATTCAGTTTTTGTTCATTTCTTCTTCTAAAGAGGCAGGTGATGATAGCATAACAATACAGGAGTAGGTAAAGTGGTAATACTTAATTTGTAATGTACGAATAATATCCATCTAGGAAAGTTTACACATTTTTTCTTTGCTTGTTCATTGTTTCATAAACTATTTATACCAAAATAATATTTTAATCAAATAAAGCATTTTTACATTACAAGAAGTCAATCATGTTTTTATATTGAAATTCAGAAAATGATCCTAACAAATAACTATGCAATTTTCTTCGCCGTCCACATGTTAATAGTTGCCTTGTAACTTGAAACTCATTCGCCTACTAAATAATACTAATACGTTATAACAGAATAATTAAACATAATATTATAACAAATACCCAGACAAACACACCCAATGTAAGCAGAGCATGTGTTATGGATGACAATACAGCGAACTGACGGCCAGGACTTGAACCTGGAACCTCGCGCTAATGATGCACAGTACTACCATTGACGCTACTCGGCTGTCATAAAATATTATTTGATGATCAAGAATTGGACATCACCCCTTTTTCACCTCTAACAACTATAGTCAATAACGACGTTTGAGACATCTCAAAATGCTTAAAATAGGTACCTACCCATACATAAGCGTATACTAATAAGTGGACCATAATATCTTCGTAAGTTATGTCTGTGCGAACGATATTTTACGTTGGCTGACGTTTTTACTATTGGTTTTGGGTTATAAATTCTTGGTCGTAGCTATTTCGGATTCGTTTGTGTTAGTTAAGTTCTCAGAAAATGTTCTGAAAATACTAGGCGTATCTGCATTGAATATTCTATTCATTTTAGTTAAAGTTAAAGTGATTTTTAAGTTATTTAAAGAAATGTGCTTCTATTGTCTCTAGCTGTATGCGCAGAGAATTATTTAAACGTTTAAAATATTTTATAAAAACTGGTTGGTTTAAAAAAAATGGTTCTATGATTGAAAGGAAATTCAAACCGATAGTCGTCATTATTCCAATAAACTACGATAAAGTACTTCACTGTAACATGTCTTAATAGATGACTTATCAGAATCAATTACAAAAGAAAATACTCACTAAACATCAAATGAAACCCACAGAAAACGTTTACTTTTGTTCAAGGTAGGTTGCACACAAAACACATTTACCCCGTCATGTCAACAATGTACCACACTTTTCTGTGTATATCAAAAAAGAAATAACCGCTTCAATATAGCCGCATTATGTTCCCTGAGACTATCAATTTCATAGTTTGATGCATTTATCGGGAATCCAATTTGGCCCCGTCGAAGTAAACCTGGAGTTGCGATAGCCTGTAAAATGTACTGCACTCGCCCGTGATACTCAATTGTACATGTACACTAGGCGGAGATTCAGGCTAGGGTGGCGGGGCGAGCATCGCTTGAGCGTTTTTCGGTGTTTTGTCGGCATCCTTCGTACTAGAGGAAGACACTGTACATGGGATTCTAATGCCTACACCAACGCCGCCGACCGTACATAAGAGATGTGTTCGCTGTAAGATTATGTCCAAGTTGTGAGACCAAGCGATGTAGGTAGGTAAACGCTCATCAAGGCTATGACTTCTAAGAAATCCTATAAATGTTTTTGCGAAGTGAAATTGTTATGCGGAAATGAAAAATGGTTTTTGTATGAATCTAAATATGTATAAATAAATAAATTGTCTGTGCATAAGGAAGTAGTGTCTGAATTATTTGCCGTATATTAAACAAAAGAGATGAATTTGATCTAAAGATTATCATTAGATTTTTTATTGAAAATAAAAATCTTCGAAGGCCACGAGATGTTACTTAGGAAATGCTTGGAATAAATACTAAAGGCATGTCTGTATGAGGATTTATTATTTATTATTATCTTAACGAAATTTCGTGGTTCTATACAACCTTATGTTTTCTCTATATATTTTTTATTCCCTCAATTTATTGACTTAGGGCACAACCTACATGCTCAACTGGCTTGTTACGGTTGTCTCCAACTTTTGCATTGGAATTATTGTTCCATAAGTTGGTTACGTCTCGAGAATTACTGGGGCCCGCGGTCTCTAGATCAATTCTATTATAAGTAATTATATCTTCTTGTAAGTTGAAAACAAGTTTACTGTGCATTGGTTAGGCTCAATTTCGTTTAGTTGCAAGTTTTGCGACGACGGCAATAAGATGTATTGTGGGATGCTCAATGCAATTCCAGGAACACCCTGCAGTCAAAAATTTTGTTTTTCAACTAATTTATATTCATCATAATCGTCTGTAATAAAAGCAAAGGCCTTATTACATAAAAGGCTCAACAGTTAACTCTATACTGCAAAGTTCAAACTTGACAAACTATGAATCAGAAATAAATAAACGTTATTTCCAATAAATAAATCATCTTTCCAGGTAAAAACTGGATAAATATACTGAATGAAAAAACAAAGACCATAAGCAATATTATAAGCCGTGTGTGAAAAGCTCTTACCTTCCAAATCAGCGAAAAAAATGGAATCTCTCGATATTGGCGGAAATAGGATGGGGGAGAGAAGAATCGTGCAAATTACGCGGGATGACTCGCTCTGAACGTTGTAACAGCATAAATTCATGTTACAAATTAAAATAACTAAAATTGCAGATCGAATAGTAAGTAAATGGTATTCGAATAATTCGATAGGCACAGTAAAATGCTCATTGAAATCTAGACCTAAGGTTTACAGTACTGTGAGGATGATGAAAAAATCCCAATTTAATACGGATTCACTTGTAAATAACTAAATAAAATGTATGGAGTCCCATTGCTATTTATGATTTAGTTACCTCTAAGTAGTAAGAAGATCATTTAAATAACTTTAATACAGACAACTCAGTCGATACTACTATTTCATGAAAGTTTTCCAAGTGTGGGTGTGTTTTGAAATATTATATCAGTTATTTTTCCGTCGCGTTAAAAGTTAATTTTGTTTTTTTAAATCCCAAGTCACGTCGACGTATTAATTCACGAATTTAATTAAATAAAAGTACATTTTGCATGAAAATAGTGTAAATGAAAACGCACCTGCGAGTGAGCGTAATAAATTAATGGTAAAATAAACATTCGTATTTGGATACAAAAAGTGTTTTATTCGAAAATTGGGGAAAGCTGAACAGTGGAAACAAATGAAAGTTAATGGCTTTTGAGTTTAATGCTGCTAAATTGTCAATACAGCTTTACAGAAACATTAAATACAGGAATTGTAAATTCAGCAGTAACATACATGTGTCCTCAAAAGCTGTGCAAGGAAACTTTACAGTATGCTAAGAAAAGTCCATAAAGAGAAAAACTTTATTTTTCTAGCCTCACTTAGCACTTCTCTAATGGAAAAAGGCCTTAGCAGAGCGAATTTTTGTACATGTGTACAAATTTACCTCAAAGGACGGCGTGCTAAGGATGCTTGTAACAAGCCGTGTACAACTTGGCAAACATATAAGCCAAAGAGATTGTAACGCATCATCGACCGATGTAAATCTCTGGATACCGCCATAAACTGCAAATATGAATTACCCTTTTCTTCTTTATAAATTCCCTTAAATCACTGTGACACGATTTTGTACGAATGTGTGCGATTTCGAATATTAAAATTATAATAGAAAAGATGGCGCGTCTTAAGTAGTCGGTAGATATTTCTATTAGTAGATACTGCGGCTAGAACATAATAATTATTGAATACAATCATTTATAGAACATGTTTGGGGTGAAAGTATGTGTAAAATAATTGTCTTTTGATTGCCAGCTGCGAAAGCGTAGCCAAAAAAAAATACAATATTTATTGGATTTTCGTCACGTTCCGGACCGCAATTTATTTTGTTTATACGTGCTGTACCAATTTACTTTTTTAAATTAACTTTTAAAGAAAGGCCCTTCATTGGTCGAGAATGTAAATACCATACCATTTACTCTTTCTTCCCTCTACTCTAAATCAACGCGGAAAGGAGTTATTACTCGTAGTAGGTATCCCATTAACGCCTCTAAAATGTCTAACAAAAAGTTTCTTTTTAATCTACAAATACCCATATTGGTAATATTTGTCAGCTTGGGAAAAACTTAAGGATAGTTGTCAAGATATACTTCGATTAAATGGGATCTACATTTATATCTATTATACAATTTATCGCACAACCTTCACTTGTGCAAATAGCCCTTTAATAGGCAAATTCCTCCATTAATTCAATCACAAGTGGAGAAATTTAGCGTCTGATTCTAAATTTGATTAAATTTTCAACTTTATAATCTACTTAGAGCTCATCAATCCTTTTGGAGGAGCTTGGAGTTTGGATTGCCACGTTTAAGGGACTATCATTCTGCTTTCCTAGAAAGTACGCTCGATGTTTTTTTTAAATTCTAATTTTCTTTGATGAGCAGAAATGTGACCAAATTTACCGACATGCAATGAGTATATGAGTTTAAACCACCGACTGAGATATTAAGTTCTTGTCAAAATAAAATTGATAGTTTACGTACATCCACAGAATGGGCTCTGATATTATGTTTTTTCATAAAGTGCCGGAATAATGCCAGAAAATGTTGTGGTGGATTAGACTGAATATTTCACATGTTTATTTTAAATTATTGTAAAATCTAATGCGATGATTCTTACTTACTTGAGCTAGATGCTGAAGCTAAAGTAGTTATTACATACGGTTCAAGCGCTCACGCAGACGTAGAAACTATTTTGTGTCCAGTTGCTTTTACTTGGAAAAAGTGTTCTGTCAAGGTTACTGGAAACTTTAAGTTGTCAGTTTAAGACACAAGCAACATTTGCTTCAAAGTGGTACTGCACAAACTACGGAATTTTGTGGTGATCGATGTCGGCTACAGGCAACCGGTGACTATATTCGGTTGGCAACACTGTACTCAGCAACCACGGTTCCCATGATGGTGTACTGTGGTGGAAACAAAAAGTGTCCAGGTTTGCGCAGCGCCTAACAAAAAAGCTGTAAAAAAGTGTCATTTAATACTTTGGTAATTTGCTGAGATAAATTAATACAACCATTCATGCCCGAATTAAATAATAACAATGATGGTGACATTATCTAAAACAATTGACGTAAAGTGAGACAGTCGTCTCGGTCAAATAGTAGGGAGGATTACATTAGAAATGTAATGTAAAATTCGCTTTGTTCCTAAAAATTACAAGAATCAATACTTTTCAAAAACTCCATAAATCCTAAGATTTTTATTAATGCAAGTAATTTACGGAAAATTTCTTCTGAGTAAATAAAAAAATTAACTAACTTATTTATTAATTTTATACAAAAATTTTATGTAAGTACTTCAAACTACTGTGAAACAAAGCAACATTGAGGTCCAGTTCGGGTTCGCAAAAGTAATAATTTTGAAAGCATACTTTGTAAAGCTTTACAAAAGGCTTTTGTCGTAACTTCGGTGAAGCAATTTTTCTGCTTTTAGTAGGAATTATTACTTTTGTCAGTGCAATCTCGTATTGATGGACTTTAACTGGATGCAGTCGTGTGTTGGATTTCAGAATAAAAATTGATAGGGACAGTGTCGTTAGAAGCAAAATGGAAATACTGCCAGTTCTTCTCAAAAATTTTCTCTAGTAAAAAAAAAAAATAAAAAAAAAAAAATAAAAACGGAATGACACTTACCTCAGGTGGGATCCATGCATGTCGCTCTCACCAGCTATGAATATAGTAAAAAAAAACCCAACAGTAAGAGCGTTCCTTATATTCAAGTACTTATATAAAGATTCGTACTTTTGTTAAAGATAATAATAATACTTCTCTTATTTATTTAGGTCTTTATTTTACTAATATTATTAATTAAATACGAAAGACACAATTGTTTATTTATGACTAATAAAAGTTACTAAATGTCTTGTTCCACATTAACAAATATTTTATATCAGAAACACAGAGGTACAAGAAACTTTACCACACAATATTAAATTGTAAGTCCCTTTAACAACTCCTTATCACCGACGACAAGTCAAACACACTTCTCCAACTTCTCTGTACTTAAATACCGGGATTTGATTGAAATATTGTATAGCCTGACAAGTCAAACTTCATTAATTCCCGGTAAAGTACCGGTAAGCCGGGATTTAAAACCGGTATTGGTTAAATGACGCTACGGCTAATTTATGATGATTTATTCATCGCATCGACTGCTTTTGATTTATTGTAATGGATTATATTAAGGCTGGGTTTAACATATCAAGCGTAATGTAAAAAAGTTACTGTTTGTTTTCTCGCCTTATGTTAATGTCGTGAATGTTAAAAAAAATATTTACTTAATTAAAACTATTTATTATACTATTAATATACTTTAATATGTATCTATCGTCCTCCATCACGAAGTGCTTGTGAAAGTTTCATAATATCACTAGAAGAATATCTTAAAGCACCTTATTTAAACAGAAACGTTATTATAACTGGTGGCATTAATATTAATATACTCGAAGGAAGTCAAGATAAATACTCTGACTTGTACCTGGATATGTTAGCATCACGTAGATTCCTGCCGGGCCAAAGATTGATACAAGGATAAAAAGTTATTTAGACTACATTTTAACAAACTTAGAGAAAAACTCTTCCTATTCTGCATCGATATTTGTTCTCGACACTACAATCACTGATCATAAAATGACTATGATCAATTTGTTTAACGCGGAGAAAATAAAATATTCAGCACATAAGTATAAAACAACCACAAACTACGACAAAGCCTTAGAAACACTAAATAACAGATTAGATCCTCTTTTGCTATCAATTAAAGACCCAATAGGTTGACTAGTCAGCTTATTAATCTAATAACAGATTCAATACATGAAAACACAAAAAAGCTCGTTATTCCATGTAGCAAAAGAACTATTAAACCATGGATCACACCAGGTGTTTTAAAATGCATAAAGAATAGAAATAACCTCAAAAAAAATAACGATTAGATGAGAACAAAGTTATTTTAAAAATTACTTATCGGCGGTACCGCAATTATTGTAATCAACTAATTAAAAACTTAAAACGTCAATATGAAAGGCAGTTGCTAGATAACTCTAAACCCAATAACAAGTCACTTTGGGATTCTATAAAAACCATTACTAATTCGAAAAACCGAAAAATAATCTAATATGGATCTCTTACACATAAAACCAACTCTCACCCAGTCAGCAGATTACATAAATAATTATTTTAAAAATGTTGGTTTGTCTTTAGCAAATAATATACGTATCGATAATCAATCGGTAGAAGAATATTTCAGAGAACTTCCCTCTCAGCAAAACTCCATAGGAATCATAGAACCTGATGCTTCAGAAATAAAAAACACTATTAATAGCCTAAAATCAGAATCAGCCCCCGGTTACGATAATATAACAACAAAGTTTATAAAAATGGCTCAATCATCTATCTCACCAATAATCACAAAAATATGTATCCTATCATTTCAACAAGGAATTTTTCCCCAAGATCTTAAACTTTCAATCATACATCCTGTGCATAAGGGTGGGAACAGTGACGACATCAATAACTATTGACCGATTTCTGTGTTAACAGTAATTTCAAAGATATTAGAGAAAACTATAAATCGTCGCCTTATAAAATATCTAAATGCATATAGCTTGTTTTCAAAATCCCAGTACGGCTTTCGAGAAGGAATAAGTAGATAGACAGAAGATGCTGTCTAGGATTTAACTTACAACATACCACAGCTTATCGACAGTAGGAAAAACCTTTATGCATATTTTTGGACCTAAAAAAAGCATTTGACACTGTCTCTGTTCCCATACTCATACACAAGCTTAAAAAAATAGGAATACGTGGTATGTTTTTAAAACTAATTACTGATGACCTCTTGAATCGAAATCGACGTGTAAAACTTTGTGATGTGTACAGTTCCGACGTTTCTTCGTCAAGTTACGGCCTCCCGCAAGGAAGTGTACTTGGCCCCACGGTCTTTCTGATTTATATAAATGATCTGACAAACTTGAAATTACCAAAGGGCCAAGTATTTTTTTATGCAGATGACACTGCACTATTAATCCATGGCTACAGCTGGAGGGCTGTTTTCAAAGATGCGGAAGTCGGGTTCAATACTGTATTGAAATGGCTAAAAATTTACTCTCTGTCCCTTAACCTAACAAAAACCAAATTTATGACATTTTCTATTCGCAATTCAACACAACCACCTCCAAATATTTCAATGAAAGCCCATTCCTGTGACCTATCTTAGTCTGCAGATTGCACTTGCACAAAACTTGAAAAAATAAATCAAATAAAATATCTTGGCGTTATTATTGATAAGAAACTTTCATGGTATCCACAGTTAGAGTTAGTCACAACGAGAGCTAGAAAAATGATTTGGATATTCCAACAATTACGTCATGTTTGTGACAAATATCTTGTAAATAGTCTTACTTTATTGTATTATTATCTGGGGTGGAACCTTCAAATCTAAATTTATAAGCATCGAACGTGCACAAAGAAAATTACTAAAAATAATACTATTTAAAAATGCATTTTTCAGTACAACTCAAATATACAAAGACACAGATCTTTTGATTGTAAGACAGCTTTACATCCTCCAGTATATTCTAAAAATACATAAACAAAAACACATTGATATAAAAATGTTGAAAATGCGTAATCAATTTTCTGTTATCGCAATTAAAAGAGTAAATACGGAATTTGCAGCGAAACAATACTATTCAAAATCGGCTAGACTATACAATTGCGTTAATAGAAAGCTTAAAATTTATACAATGAACATAAAAAACTGTGAAATTACTGTAACTCAATGGTTGAAAACGTTAAACTACCAACAAACAGAAAACTTGTTAAAGATTGTCAAATAAAAACTTTGATCGTAATTTATATATTATGGTACCAAAATAATTATCAATATAATGTAATAATTTATTACAGAAAAAAAAATAGTAATAATAATAAAGTAAAAATAATAATAAACAGAAACTCGCTATCAGCTCATGACTTCCATATAAACTTTGTATAATTAATCATTCTTTGGCCAGTTATGCTACAGATTGTCAACTACCTACATTGTGCGAAAAAATAAAGTAGTTCTATAGTTTGCTATTTTTGGCTATTCTTGCTGTTTTTTGTTTTGTTTTTAATGAATTGTAAACTACCGTACATTTCTAAAAAAATATAAAAATGTATCTCTTTAGTTTTAAGATCTTACGTGTGTTTATGTAATGTACTTTAATTAAGGTAAATTGTAACAATTAACCAAAACGAAGAGAGTTCGCCCCTAATACAGGTCTGCGTACTTAACAGGGGCATTCTGCATTAATGTTAAATGCTTTTACCTAATAAAGAAATATTTTGAATTTGAATTTAAAACAATATTTTTCTAGCGAAGTCGATTTCTAATTAAAATATAAACATAGCCTACAGATGCCATTATTATACCATAAGTTGTTCTTATAATTAATGAGAGGTGTATATTAGGCTTATACACTTCATATTTGCATATTTTATTATATGCTTATAATAAAATATGCGTAGTGTATAATAAAATATAGTGATAAGAATTAGGTCAGGAAAAAGTAATATAATAAGTCAAAATCTAAATTTTACTTGGAAAACTATGTTTAACCTTTCTTTGTTCAATAAATATTTTATCTTAAATATCCTTTTTTTTGTTTGACTTTACCCATGAACATAACCCAACCCCAATACCCAAAACACAAAACTTAATTTACTTTTAATTTGAATACCAATATGTTAATTTAAACGATATTTTAATAAATATTCCTTTTCAAAAATTTCGTGAACTATTATTATTTTCTTCATACCGAGAGAATTCTTTGATATATTTCGCACCGTATAAAAGCCTTTCCACAACTTTACGACATGCTTCAGTCTCGGTCTGCGTGCGTTCTCGAGCGCACGTCGATCGCAGACGCCTTCCCGCTCTTTTAGCCCCCACGCTAATTGAGCACCCAAATTTCACTGGTTGTTGTCGTAATATATAATTTCATAGTTGTATACCGTATTAAGTTTCTAACGCCGTTTTCACGGCGGACAGTGGCTCGTTAACCGTACTTCTAATAAGTTTCTAACGCCGTTTTCACGGCGGATAGAGGGTTGTTAACCGTACTTCGTGGAACGTGAGCTTCGTCGACGGGGATTCGTCGTTCCAGGACTTCAAGTGCCGTGTTCGAGTAAGTTATCCGCGTCGTTCTCAACCGCCCTACTGCGTGTAGGGTGGTTTTAGGAAGTTAGTCATCGTTGTTAGGTTCATATATTGTCCCTCCCCAACCCCTCCGCAATGGCTTCCCTAAGCTTTGACGAGTTAAGGAAGAAGTTACTTGAAAGTACTGAAGGCATGTCTATAAATGCTGATAAGTACCGTTTCTTAGATTCTCTTATCCCTCATCTCATGACGTTAATGTCCACAATGGCCCCTCAGGCCACCCCAGTTCCCCAGACCCCTCAGGTCTTAGGCCCTCCCGCGTCCCCTTCCTCCAGTGACATGGAGTGCGAAGTAGACGCCCCTCCGCGACGCAAGCGCGCACCCGCGACCGAGTCATCCTCGGACGCCACCCCAACTGGCCCTGAGTCTCCCTCTTTTACGCTTGTTAAGAAGCGCTCTAAGAAGCGGTCGAAACAAGACCCGGCGCCCTCGACGCCCGTCCCCACACCCCCTGCGGCGTCTTCAACGCCAGCTGCCCCGGTGTCTTCAACACCTGCTCCGGCCCCAACTTCTGTCAAGGCCAAGGTCCCACCACCCGTTTTCCTTCGGAAAAAGGGTAAATGGACTGAGGTTTCGACATTGTGCAATGAGCACAAGATTCATTACACCCGAGCGGCCAACTCGGGCGAATCTATTAAAATCTTAGTCTCGTCGATAGACGACTTCCGTGCTTTAACAAAGCTCCTCACCGATAAGCAATATGCTTATCATACTTATGCTCTGTCAGAAGAGCGTAAGATCAGAGCGGTACTCAGGGGAGTCCCGTTCGAATTATCGAACGAGGCTATCCTAGAGGATCTGCAGTCCCAAGGCTTCCTGGCACTCGCGGTGCATAAAATGCACAGCAAGTACGGGAGGCAACACCCTCTCGCTTTGGTGGTTCTCGCCAACGTCCCCAAGTCCAGGGAGATCCTCAAAGGGGTTAGCACTATATGCGGCCTCTCTGGGATCTCGATCGAGGCGCCTCATCGCCGCGGTCATCCCGGCCAGTGCCATCGGTGCCAGTTGTACGGGCACGCGGCGGCTAACTGCCGCGCACCGCCCAGGTGCGTCAAGTGCCTGGTCCCTCATTTCACTAAGGAGTGCAATCGCACTCCTGAAACTCCCTCTCCTCCCAATTGCGTGCTTTGTGGCCAGTCCGGCCACACCGCAAATTACAGGGGCTGCCCTCGTGCACCCCGTTGTATGCGCTCCAATTCCAAGAGGGCGGCACCCAAACAGGCTCCGCGCCTTTCTCAAGAAAACTTTCCGCCGCTGCGTAGCCGGGTTCCTCCGGCTGCTAAGCCTACACAGTCCAGGCCTGCCCCAGAAAACTGGAGGCAGCGCCCCGCATTGAATCCCATCCCGGCCCCTCGCCCATACAAACCCACTCCTCAATCCTCCGTAGCAGACGATATGCGTATCGTCTGCGACGCTATAAAAAATGTCGATGTTAGTGAAATCGCAGTCTTAGCCCGTAAACTTAGGGCTTCACGTACTCCGACAGAGCGTTTGCTAGCCCTGGCGGAGCATAGTTCCCTTCTCAATTCATTATAGGTTCATTTAAATGAATTGATCCCTAAATCATGCTTCGGCCGACCTCTGCCCAGCCCCGGCTTCACCGGAGGCTGCCCAGAACGGCCACCAACTCATGTCCCTTTGAGCACCTTCAGTGCAACTTTCACTACAGGCGGAAGACCCGCTAGCGGGTCTCCGCCAGCGCGCCCAACTTCCCGACGGGTGTCGCTTCCGATGAAGGCTAACGGTAATAACTACAGCCAACAGGTGGTTTTTAGTGGGTAGGTGCCATTCTGGTGAGTCCCACATAACCCCCCCGCAGAGGAATTTACCTGCGGGCGGGTATGCATGACGCATCTTCCACCTCCCTCCCGCGAGGGTGCCTCGGCAGCAAAAAAAAAAAATTACGACATGCTTCAGAATCGGTTTGCGTGCGGACTTGTTCGCACGTCGATCGCTGTCGCCTTTCCCGCCTTTTTAGCCCCCGCGCTAACTTGGCTCCAAACACAATTTGTTATCGTATCATTTTCATAAACGCCGTTTCACGGCGATTGGCGTTTCGTTAACCGTACTTTGAAGTCAACGAACGAGAGCTACGTTGACGGGCTTCAACGTTCCAGGTGCTGCGAGTGTGTAAGTTCGTCGAGCTCAAGACTTCGTGAACTGGTGGATACGCGTAACGGTGCCAACGAACCAGTTGAGCGTTGCCCCAGTGCGCTTTATTGGCCCTTCAGGCTGTAAGAAACCGGAAGTCCCGATCCCAGTGCACTGGGCCTTACCCAGGGTGACGGAACCAGTGCTGTCCGAATAAGGGGCACCGCTTCGGCCGTCCCTATCCCCCCTACCGCCGGTAAGGAGGCTTAGTTAGGTGTTGACTGTTAGGTCGTTCCGCCCTTTGTACATTTCTTTTTTTGTGCAATATAGTTAAAATAAATATTTACAATATTAATTATAATTGTTAGCTCCCCTTCCTTCCCCTCGCTTCAGCAATGGCCGAGCAACCTCGGAACCTCGGTGGAACGTCGCTCCAAGAGGAGCAACAAAGCCCCGGTGTCACCGACACCCGCCTCCAGGCCAGTGTCTCCGACACCAACCGACCACCCGGCGTCACAATCGGCCGTCCCCTCCCTAATGTCACTGAAAGTGACACCTCCCGCCGGCCTAACCGCCACCACCACCAAGCCAGCCTCGCGCTGCTCCCCGGTCCTCGCGAAAGCGAAGACCCCTCCCCCCGTGTTCCTACGGGAAAAGGCAAACTGGCCTCAAGTCACCCGTCTTTGCGTTGAGCAAAAAATTTATTACTTACAGGCCTCAAACATGTCCGAGGCCGTTAAAAACATACAGTCCCCACAATTGAGGATTTTAGAGCGCTGACGCGCCTCCTCACACTCAGGCATTTCGCCTATCATACTTACGCTCTCCCTGAAGAGCGATAGATCAAAACTGTCTTACGGGGAGTTCCGTTCGAGTTTTCGAACGAGATTATCCTCGAAGACGTCAAATCTCAAGGATTTTCCACCGAGGCTGTGCACAAGTTGCACAGCAAAAACGGCCGCTGTTTCCTCTCGGCCTTGGTCATTCTGATCAACTCGCCAAAGTCACGAGAGTTCTTCCGTGAGGCCCGCACTATCTGCGGCCTCTCCGGAATTTCTGTTGAGATGCCACATCGCCGTGGCTACCCCGGGCAGTGCCACCGCTGCCAACTTTACGGGCATGCGGCGGCCAACTGTTCCGCGAGCCCCAGGTGCGTTAAGTGCCTGGAGCCGCACATCACGAAGGAGTGCAGTTGCACTCCCGAGTGGACCTCTCCATCCGCTTGTTGGCTGTGTGGCCAGTCCGGTCATGCAGCAAACTACAGGGGCTGCCCCCGCGCACCCCAAACCATTCGACACACTGCTAAGAGGGCGGCACCCAAACAGGTCCCGCCCCTTACGCACATTAACTTCCCGCCGCTGCGATACCGGGTTCCCTAGTAGTAGCTTAACCCGCCCAGGCCACGCCAACTTCAGCACTCGCATGGAGACAGCGTCCGGCTGCACCCACCCGCCCTGCTCCAGCAGCAGGCCCACAAACCTTGAATGGCTGAGGATCTCAAATTAATATTCGACACCATCCAAGGTGTCGATATGTCTCAAGTAGCGCAGTGCGCGTGCAAAATACGCGCGGCCCGCGATTCCAGGGAACGACTTATGGTACTGCTCGAGTACCAGTCCCTCATTTACTCATTATATGTACATCTATAATGAGTTCTCCACTTAGCACCACGACTGGTCGCACCAAACCCAGAGGTTTATCCCTGATCTCCTTTAGCACCCAAGGACTAACCAACCCACTTCTGGAGCTCAAACTGTTCATCAAGAACATAGAGCCTGAGTTAATCCTTGTTCAAGAGAAATTTTTAAAACCCCCACACACCAGGGGTCTCTCTATTCCTTAATATTCTCATGTGCGTGATGACTCGACCAACGAGGTGCCACTGCCATATACTACAAGAGGAGTATTCACTGTTCACCGATTCCCACGCCTCCACTCTCCAACATGGAGGCCACTGTGTGTAGGCTGGCTATGACAGGTCATATGAACATAATCATAGCCTCGGTCTATATACCTAGTGGAACTCCGCCCTTTAGTAGTGACTTCAAGGCCTTACTCGAACTGGGGCAATCCATCATTATGTTTGGTGATTTTGATTGCAAACATACTGACTGGACGTGTTTGTCGACCAACACCAGCGGTCGTCAACTGCTAAACATCACGAAGTCACTCGATCTTGACGTAATTTCTCCCGTCACACCCACTAATTACCCGGATAACCCGCTTCATTTCCCTGATATCCTTGACTTTGCCATAGTCAAGGGTATTAAACTCGATCTAAGGACCATACAGCCTATAGATGACTTAGGCTCAGACTACCCCCGGTGTCTCTAATACTAGGACCCCAAAACGACCCACCTGCTCCGAAAACCTATACCAACTGGTTTCAAAGGTTTCAAGCACACCCTGTCTTCGGCCTTGGAAGCCCCAGAATGCCCCCTCGCGATTTCATCCGACTATCTCGATAGCACGGATAAAATCGACTCGATTGTCGATTCGCTCACTGCCGCCATTAACTCGGCCATCAGTGAGAATGAAAAGGTTGCTAAGCATGGCAAGCCCAAGCTTTCCTTGGACATTAGCAACCTAATCAAAGCTAAAAACGCCGCTCTCCGCAGAGCCAGGCGTTACCCCACACCCGCCTACAGGCTAGCCGCTAACCGGCTACAAGGTAAGGTCAAATCCACCATCGCGGAATACAGAGACGTTCAAAAGGACGATCTTATGATTAATATCTCCCCGTCCCACACGGCATACTACAGGATGGCGAAAGCCCTCCGACTAGACGCCCGAACCTATACCCCTCCGTTGTCTCGTCCCGATCGCACTACGAGGACGACGAAAAAGCTGAATGCTTCGCCTACAGCATTGTTTCACAATGCTCCCCGAGTACCCAACCCACAGACCCTACGCACATCCAGGCGGTGGAAGACGAAGTCCTTCGCAAAGACTCCCGTCCAGCCACCGCTGACCCCATTACAGTGTCCAACGATGAGATTCTTTTCCTCATCACAAGACAGAAATCCAAGAAGGCCCCGGGTGCGGATGGCATTTCCAACCACGCACTTAAGCAGCTGCCTAGGCAGGTGCTTATTACCTTGCTTGCATTCATCTTCAATGCTTGCCTTTTGCCTTGCCTAAGCTATTTTCGAAAAGCATGGAAAGAAGCTACAGTCGCAGGCATTCCCAAGCTGGGTAAACCTTTGAGTATCCCGGCTAATCACAGACCCTTTCAGCCTCCTCAAGGCATTAAGCAAACTTCTCGAGAGAGTCATACTCGCTCGAATGAAGGACCACCTGTTCCCAGCGGACGGTGACCCCCTCATTATCCCCCACCAATTCGGCTTTCGAGCCAAGCACTCATGTCCTCAGCAAGTCAACCGAATCGTCGAGTACATACTCAACGGCTTCTACCCTAGACGACTTAAAACAGTCGCGGTTTTCTTTGACGTAGCCAAGGCTTCCGACAAAGTCTGGCACGCGGGCCTCATTTACAAGCTGACTAGTCAAACTAGTCGCCTCCTATCTCAAAGATCGCACCTTTCGTTTTAGACACGAAGGTACGCTCTACACCCCCCGCCCCCTCAAGGCACCCCCTCAATAGAGGGGCGAGTACCGAGCCCTAAGGGGGCATCCCTCAGGTCCCTCTATTATATACTACCTACACCAACGACATACCTATTCTGTCTAAAGGTGCTCAACTCTCCCTCCTTGTCAACGATACTGCCCTATACGTCAATGGCGTGCACGTCGACACCCTCATCACCAAACTCCAGAAGGCCATAAATGACCTCAGAGCCTGGTTTAAAAAATGGCGTATCGATGTTAATCCAGAGAAAAGCTCTGCGATGCGCTTCGAACATAAACGCCGTCGCCCCTGCGACCCCATATTCGAATGCTAGGTACGCCCATCCCGTAGGCACCAACCACCAAGTACCTAGGCATTACGCTCGATCGTACGCTTTCATTCCGACCTCACATACTCAGAGTTACCAAACTCGCCCGCCTGTACATGGCCCGCCTAAACAGTTAGGCAGGCACAGGAAAATGTCTCTCAGGAACAAGCGAACGCTTTTTAAGGTTTGCGTGAGCCGCCGCGTGAGCGTATGCCGCCCCAATCTCTGCACATGCCAAACCCTCCTATTTGTATGACCTGCCGGTAGTCCAGAATCTCTTCTGCCGCCGGGCCACGGATGCTCCGTGGTACGTGCGGAACGCAGACCTGCACAGGGATCTCGACTTACCTACAATACAACAACACATTAGGACGCTCTCCACCGCTTATTTCAAGCGATCCGAAGAGCATCCTATCCCCCTCATACGCGAGTCAGTAGCTTATACTGCTCCGTCCATGCCGTCGAGGTACAAAGTCCGTAGACCGAGAAATGCACTCTCGGATCCCCCCGATCAGCTTTCGGTTAATCTGAACCAGCTTAAGGCTGCCCAGGCCGACTAATCATCATCCAAACGGTCACTTGCACCTTATGTGATTATTGTTCTCAGCGGATGACCATCTAGCGGGTCCCCGCTTGCGCACCCACCTCCCTACCCGGGTGTCGCTCCGATGAAGGCTGTACATTCCCATGCTACAGCCGTCAAGGTGGTTTTTAGTGGGTAGGTGCCACTTTGGTGAGTCCCACATCACCGTCGCGGAAGTCGGCGGTGGTATGCATGACGCATCTTCCACCTCCTTCCCTTGAGGGTGTTGCTTAGGCGGCTTAAAAAAAAATTATGACACGGCTGAATATTTACGATTCAACCTGTCATATTTGTCGTACGATTGTCGTGTTAGGCTTATTATGGTCTACTTGGAGGTAAGCTGTTGGTTTTATTGAGTTTAAAAAAATTGTAAGTTAATGTTTGATATTTGAATTTGGGGCTTGATTTACTGAACTAATAGACATTCGACGACCGAGTGCAGTAGTAGGTAGTAACCCTGCCTCCTACGCCAGAGGTTCCAAGTTCGAGCCCAGG
Source organism: Marasmarcha lunaedactyla (assembly GCA_923062675.1). Lineage (NCBI taxonomy): Eukaryota > Metazoa > Arthropoda > Insecta > Lepidoptera > Pterophoridae > Marasmarcha > Marasmarcha lunaedactyla. Next base: position 17,685,447 of record OV281352.1, on the reverse strand, counting down.
TCGGACGCAGGTGGCAATCATTTGTGTGATGAACACAGATGTTTGTTCTCAGATCATAGTTATTTATGTTTCTATATGTATGTTTATTTGTAGGGTTCCCCCCAGTTCGCTGTATGGTAATTTATGACACAAGCTCTGCTTACTTTGGGGCCATACGGTTAGTGGGTTTTTCTGAGGATTTTATTTATTTTTCACGGTCGGTGGCATTTCCAACTGAGTCGCCTAGTCAGTTCAAAGATTTGTAAACTATGCAATGCTCATTATATACTCACATCTAAAAACTTTCAAATACAAAGAACTGAAATTTTGATTGTTTAAAGAATTTCAATACACTATTTTTTACAATATGGCATAGAACATTTTGAAGAGGAATTTCAATTAAATTTAATAAAGCAGAGCCGTTTGTTCTATTTCTTGTAAAGTGAACATACAGACACGATTATCGCACCAATAAATGTCAATGGCATCGATGTCAGAGATGTTGCTGAATTAAACAGCGGGTTTTAGGTTGGACATTTTCTATATTAACTAGTATAAACATTGAATGTTCAACAGTGAGGGAAAATTCTTCTTTCACTTCGAGCTTCAGAAAAGCATTGTTCACCTCTACTTCTTGAAACAGAAAAAAAATATTGGTGCATATTCGTAAAACGGGAGGTGAAAGCTCAATGGACCTCATGTGGAATGTTGAAGAATAATACTAATAAAGTTTCTGATAAATGTACATCACTTTAGAATGAACTTTCTTACTGAGTATTAATAGAAATTCAATGACCAACATAAAACCATGGCAAAAGACGTCTTTCAGCTGAGTATCTCAGAAAAAAAATTGTTGTTTTATTTCTATACACCAATCATCATGGCAGCCTTCATAGTCCCACTGCAGAGCAGCCCCACCTACTAAGCGGTGGTTCCAGGCAATTTATAGTCCACAACGTGGCTAATTTATTGTCGAAAGACTTTTTTGTTAAATCTTATTTCTTGACGGTCCTTAATATATCCAAAACACGGAGGTCAGTATCAACTGTGGGTGGTTGTAATAGCTGTAAGGTTGAGTCAGTAACTGTCAGAATATTATAACAAAGGAAAATCAACCTTGTTGTTCTATGCAGTGCAAATGAACTTCACCTCTACGGTGACAGGCCAAATTTTTGGCCGACTGTACATAGCGCTAAGTGGACAAAAGGTCTAATTACCTTGTTGACAAATATACAAAAGTATGGCGCCAAAGTAAAAGAATCAGGGTACTAGAAACTCATAAATATACTTACTACGAGGAATTTTTCTCAATCTTTTGAAATTAACTAAAGAAATTACTAGAGAAAAGGCTGTATGGAGTAGTTCTTTGTCTTTCTTATATGATCAACGGTAACTAAAAAAAGGATCATCTATTATTGTGCCACCTATCGTTTAATTTATTGAATTTTTTTATCGATCTGTCTGAAAATCCCTTATTGAAAACATGAATGCCTCATACATAAAGAAACGTCATTCCGTGTTTTCCGCCAAACCTACTACGGTAACGTAGAACATCACTTTAAAATCAAAGGTTATGTCACTGAACCTTTAAAACTCCGGGCATGCAGAACAAATACAGAATCTTAATCTGGTTAGATAACTGACGCCTTTAATACTCGTCCAGGTATTAATTTTCCGACCGAATTATTTATTCATAAGTGAATCGCACCGCGCTCAGTGTTCACACAATGTGAGCCACTCCGCTCGTTTACACACAACGGTGTAACTATTATGGTCGTACAAACATATTAATAATCTGTGCTGTGATATGACACTTAATTGTTTGGATGAGGTTACTATTACCAGAAACTCAAAATAATTAAGATTTTGGGTTTTTGCTTAAGTGGGTGAATTAGACATTAAGTTTAAACTTAGTAGGTGCGCTTCGTGTTTCAGTTATAGGATTTCAAAAGTAACTCGATAAGCGAAAATAGTTTTTGTTGTTTTCACATATAACATAAAATAAAATAATTTTAGCTGTTTCCAAGCAAATAAAACAAATGTATCAAACGTTCATTAAATCGTACACAAACGTAATGGCAACCTTTGTTGTGGTGACACTGGCAAAGCCAGCAAAGGCCAAATTTATGCATAAAATGTATAAATTTTGATATGCATATATTTTAAAAACTGAATAAGATTGTATAGGGACAAAAATTCTAAATTTAAAACTTGGCTAGACAGTTCGCTTACGGCACAAAAACTATATGGTTGACAAATTAAAACTTAAGAAGTCGCAATGAGTTGAGCTCAAATTGAGCTCAAAACAAACTTGAATAATGTGTAATGTAAAAATAAAAATGTATAATTATAATTACGATACTAAATACATTGAATACATTATTACAATATGTACATTCACATCGAAAACTACAGAACTTCACAAATAACCAAAAACTCTCTTAATTTCAGATAAAAAGGAAACTGCAGTGCCATGCCAAAAAAAGTGCCAAAGTGTAGTGCCAAAGTGCCAATGTGAGAAAAATGGGCTGTACTCCCAGCATGCTCCTGGACAAGCGTCGACGGCGGGACAGCGCAGGGTCACAGGAGGCTGCGCTGGCAAAACTTGCTCCCGCGCCGCTCGTCCAGAACAAGGCGGTGCAGGCTGCGCGGGCGCCGCGAGCGTCCTTCGAGTCCGACGGCTTCAGCATACAGCTGTCCAGTAAGAAGGACAGCTATGTGTCCCAAATGGGGAACAACTTTGCGACCCAGCTGCATATAAAGAGGATTTCAGGTGGGTTCGCTATTTTTGGTTTAAGAAAGGGTAAATTATTAACGTGATAAAGTTGGGCGTGTTCTACTAACGTAATTATCAATAAATGTCTGTAATTATCAAAAGAAATTACTGAAATTTGAATGCTAATAAAATATTTATGATCTAGCTACCGCACGCTCACTATCACGAAAATAACTAATACATGATTACATATAACTTTTTTTTTTAAATCCACAAATTGTAAAATAACCCGACGTTTTTGCGATTGAATAAAAAAATATCCCATACTGAAAGATCATTATGGGATAAGTAATAACAATATTTATGCAGCAATTTTCTTTTGAACTCAACAATACAATAGTTAAAAAATTTCTGTTCAAACTATCATAAAAAGAAAATAAAAATGGTTGATTGTTTCAAAAAATTACGTTTAATTATTCTTAATTATAAAATTAATCACAAATTAGTACTCTTATACGTAAGTTTCTTACATTGTTTTACAAATATTTCAAGTTTTATAATTGTATTGCCATTTAGAGTTAAGGAAATTACACAACCAAAGCACTTGTTTCCAGGGGTTCCCAAACTAACCTTATGGTGCCTGTATCGCTGTAAACCAGTAGTTTTTCTTCAGTATTAAATTATTATAACATCTATGTATATCGAGATCAAGATTATGACAATACTAATCCTAAATAAAAAATAATATCTTTCATCATAATTCAGTAAGGGGCACAACGAAAATGTATCTTAGCTGTATTGCAAAGATCCATTATATAAATTTTATTCCTGTTCGCGGGTCGGTGCGTAAAGTAACTCGCGAAGTCTAATTCAAATTTCTATTGATTGTAAGGTAAGATATAGGCCAAGGTGAATACAGGTCAGGAACCTCGAGATTCAACCAAGAAACAGACCGTGAACAGGATCAAAGTGACACGAAATGTGTAATTTCATGTAAAGGCCTACATTTATGCCACATTTACAGTGTCTCTTTATGTCTATACAAAATTGTTCTTATCTGCATCTGTTAGCTCGGCAAGTCTCCCCTCCCCCAAGTATCCAAACCACGAACTTTCTCAGATGGTACTCGTGAACACGAGTTAACGTGGGATCCAGCCATCGCCCACCTCAACCATATTAGAGGGAAGTGAGCGACCCGTCACCCGACGCTACCATAAGAAGACGTACTTTAGTGACAATGACGCTTTAGATATTCATCGGGACGAAGAACTCATCGAACATGCAGACACATTACACATGTTTTATAACGAATACAAGTTAAAAACCTATTAATGAGGGGATTATACCTAAGGGTTTTTATCGTCCAAACAATCGGATAGTTTATAATAAGCGCACACAACTTTTTTTCCACGCAACACGCTTTTTACGTTCCCGCAGATTTACAAGAAGTCCAGTCAAAATAGACAATTCAGTTTGCGTAAAGCTGAAACCAGAATTTTGGAACATTATTACAAATAAAATACTAAAAGTACCCATTGGTACAACTTTCATTATTAGCGTAGTAGTAGTATGACGGCCAAGTAGCGTGGTAGCCCTGTCTCATACGCCGGAGGTCCCAGGTTCTAGTCCCACCGGGGCATTCATTTGTGTGATGCACACACATGTTTGTTCTCGGGTCTTGGTTATATATGTATATACGTATGTTTATTCTGGGATATTTAAATAAAAATTTATTTAGGTGCCTCGTGTTGAGAGGTATGGGAATCACCCATAAATGTAAGTTATACGATTTTTCATAGTGTTCGAGTTACTTTACGAGCTTTCATAAAAATAATAATAATAATAATAATAATAATAATTTATTTGTAACCAAACAATTTACAAAATACAGTACATAGTTTAAGGCTTATGACAATTTAAACTTAAATCTAAAGGTTACATATAGAGGTCACAATGAGAGAATACCCCTGACTCCGAAACTACTGTAGGTGTGCTATCAGAGCCAGTGATTCCTAATGAAAGGCAACTGAAAAAATTTATTGGGAGTTGTGTCACAGACCAGAATTCAAAAGCTACAAATAAACTGATACAAAAGTAGAAAAAATCAATTTAAAAATAAACATAAAACATTTTTGTAAATATGAGGAGGAGTGTGTGAAAGGGTGTGGGTGTGTGTGTGTGAGTGAGGAGTGTATTTGTTGGATGACAAGTGTATGAGTGTATTTTTTGAGTTATTTTGTGAGTATATAATTTAGTGAAATTTGTTAAAGGACCTAAATAAGAATATTTTCGGTTTCTTCATAATCTAAGTTTAAGAGGTAGTTAGTCAATTTTTTCTTAATTTCAAAAATATTTAATGCATAAATTGAGGTGCTTTTATGAATATTATTATATATTTTTGAGGATAGGATGTCAAAATGGTTAGCGGCAGCAGAAGTTCTGTGACTATTTATGTGACAGACTTTTACTCTCGAACGTTTAGTCAAGAGACAAGGCTCAAGTGGCAAATCTCTGTGCTTTCTGACAATGGATCTGAGAATAAATAATTGACGCACAGTTAATACTTGACACTCATTATATAAGGATGAAGTAGAGTAGAGAATGGGTTTGAACGTCATGACCTTGAGTATTGCACGTTGTGCTCTTTCCAATTCCAGCATAATGACTTTACCAGCGCCACCCCATACGGGGATGCAATAAGAAATGATTGACTGAGACAGTGCCAGGTAAACATTCTTAACCGTTCTGTAATCTGCAATGTGTCTTAGGATTTTAAAAACGTAGATTAGTTTTCGAGTTCGTGTTTTTAGGGATTTAATGTGCAGGTGCCACTTTAGGTTAGAATCCATAATAATGCCAAGATATTTGACACTGCTTACAAAACTAACAGAGATACAGTCACAGGCACTAGAGACAGAATTACATGTGTGAATTGTCAAGTTATGGTCATCAAATGGGGGAGCACTTGTTAAAGTTAAAAAGAAAGGTATAATCTGAGTTTTTTTACAATTTAAAGTCAAAAAATTTTTTGAAAGCCATTCGCCGACACATTCAACGGCCTTGGTAGCGGACTCTTTAGCACAATCCCAATCTTCTCCGTGCACAATTAGCGCAGTGTCATCTGCATAAGCGAAGGTTTCGCAGTTCGGAATGAGAAGTTTACATAAATCATTTATGTACACAAGGAAAAGCGTGGGGCCCAAAATACTTCCCTGCGGAACGCCAAAATCAATTGGTTCAACGTCACTAATATATGAGTCAATTTTCACCCTCTGCATACGATCTTGGAGATAGCTCCTGAAAATATTCAAAGAGTGGCCACGAACCCCATACAATTCCAGCTTATTAATCAGTATTGGATTCGAAACCGTGTCAAAGGCCCTGTAGAGATCAAGAAAAATGCCAAAACATTTTTGTTTACTGTCCAGTTTGGAAACTATGAAACTAGTAAGTTTGGCGACTGCATCTTCTGTGGAAAGTTTTGAGCGAAAGCCGAATTGATTGCTGGCAATCAAGTTGTATTTTTCCAAGAAACTAGTGAGTGCACTGTTCAAGATTCTCTCCAAGACCTTCGACAGTACAGGCAGAACAGAGATTGGTCTGTAATTTGTGAGCTCAGATTTATTCCCTTCCTTAAAAATGGGATGGACCAGACCCGTTTTAAGTGCTTTTGGGAATACACCAGATGAAATTGAAAGGTTGCAAATATGCGTAATTGGGTGCACGAGAGCATCTTTGGAGGCTTTGATAATGGATGGGGAGATATTATCCCAACCAGATGCACAATCAGATCGTAGACTTATTATAATGCGTTCAACTTCATCTGGTTCCACTTCCATCAAGACCAATGAATTGGAAAGGGAGTTTGTAGGAGGTCCTGCAATAGTCTTAGGCGGTACAATTTTATCTGCTAATTCCTTTCCTATGTTAGCAAAGAATTTATTTACCACGTTAATAGATTTATGCGTATCCGTATCCAATTTGAGTAGGTCCTTAGGGGGTACCTTACTTAAGTTAGAATTCGTTGCTTCTTGAATAACATTCCATAAAGTTTTAGAATTTTTAGCATTTGTAAGTTTAGTTTTATAATAATCACGCTTTAGTTTACGTACTAGACAATTAACAAAATTACGATACCTTTTATATGATATAGCAAGAATTTCATTATCAGGGGAATTTCTAACTTTACTATGTAGTTTGTCCCTGTTACGCAGGGATATAATAAACATAATAAATTAGTACTTCATAGGCTATTAATACGCTCTAGCCGCGAGAATGGGCAAACTTAAAATTGAATAAACCATCAAATTATATTAGATTTTAACTTTTCTAGAGTTACTTTTGGTTAGTTAACGAATTTATCAATCTTACAAATGAAAAAAAAAGGAATTTCTTTTATTCAAATTTTCCACCTCGCTGTCTTTGATGGCTGATTTCAGCGATTAATAGCCTCTGAGGTACTACTTTATTATTATTGTTATAAAAGCTTAGAGTCTAACGCATTCTCTGAAGCTACTTAGAAACGAAGAAAGTACCAGTTTAGATTGTAAATTTTATGTAGAAAATTTAAATAATAACTCACTTAACATAAATTCTGTAATTTAGGTATTTTTTTAGAAACTTTCATTAAAGCCTCATAACTGTTTATTGTATGCATAAACACACAGTTCATAGAGATTTAGTAGCATAAATAGAAATCAGAAGAAACCTTCAACTTTTTTTTAGAAATTGTTGAAACTGATTCGATCGCAATTTTGCGAAAATTCATAAAAAAATCGTAACTCGAAAAGTATGAAAGATCGTATTACATACATAGTGGTGATTCAGATAACTCTCAACACGAGGCACCTAAAAAAGGCTTATAAAACAAATAAATAAAATAAACCTCTAAACAAGTAAAATGTCTTTTAGAAACAAACGTACACACATCAAAAAACGTTTGAGATCACTTTGAAAATACTAAATCTTTTTTGTTACAGTAAAATAAAACGTTTTTTCTTTTTCTTCTAAGATTCTTCATTTAAAAACAAATCTTTTAATAACAAAAGATTTTAAAATATCAATGGTTTTTCTGTATTAAAAGAGATTAAATCCTTGTTTACGCTCATCCAGAAATCTGACCAACTTGACTCAAGCGTTTTTTCTGACTTTACGATTAAGGAGTTCATTCAAAAAGATGCCGAGGGGATTATCAGAAGTTTTACGAGCAAGAATTGGGGGAATTCGAAGATTTGGGGGAAGAAAGACATTCTGGGAACTGTTAACCTCTGCCCCCCCCCAGTTCGCTGCATGGTCATCCATAACACAAGCTCTGTTTACTTTGGGGCCATACAGTTGGTGTGTTTATCTGGGGATTTATTTATTATTTACACTAAAAAAGATCGAATGTCAAAATTATCATTGTTTACAAGTTTTCCGATAAACTTTTAAGTTTTATAGTAGAAATATGTTGACAAAGTTATAGCGCATAAAATTGTATACAAGAAATAATCTGAACTTCTTTACCTTGAAACCGCTTTTTCTGATTTAACGTGATTCTACTTTCAAATACAAATTTAGACTGTACTTAACCGAAAATCTTAAGCAGCTGATTGGCCTGTCATGTTTACCGTACGCAGCTCCAATTTCGAAGGATTCTAGCTGGATCCAGGTCAGTAATCTCGTGTTGTTTGTAATTCATTAACAAGCTCGTAATGACAAAGTACGCTGGAGTAACGCCAATATCCAAAAGCTGGGGTTTTCGGGGCGTACTTCGTTATAAAATCATAATATAAGTTAGTTTAAGACGAGAAGTTTTATTTTTTATGTTTTTATTTTTCTACTTATCGTATTTCTCGTAATCGTTAAGGGAACAAACAAAAACAAAAGCGGACTAGAAAATATGAATTCGTTCTTGCTTGACTTGCAGAGACAGCCAGCACGTTATTCCAGGTAACCAAGCGAAACTCCGTAAACAAAGAATACGTTTTTATATCGCTGTCGAATATTGTTACCAAATAATTAGTATGCGAAAGAATTTTATTTAGGATATTTATTCGACGCGTAGAACGCAGATAAAAGTGTATCTTAATTCTTATAAAAATATTAACTATTAATTCGTTCACGAACACTCACTTCGAACTTACCATATTTCTCGTAATAAAAACAAACAAACGAAAAGAAACGAATACCTTCAAATCGCAAAGAAAGCAAACACTCTTATAAATCAAGCAAAAGACCGTAAGGAAAAGAATGAAAAGAAACCAAAATCAATATTTGAAAAAAAAACCAAGAAAACGAATCTCGACGTTGTAAAACTCCAGGATCAAACTTTTTCATTCCAACTACATTACTCAATTAGGATTCTGATACTGAAATGAATAGATTTTAAAGAATAGAAAATCAAAATTTATTCACAGAATGACTATGAAATAAAGCATAATTGAATAATAATAGGATTAGAATAATGATGTTTGAACAATAGATAATTAAATATAAAAAATATAAATGTAAGCATAATTAATTCCAAAGTTCCCTTTGAAGGTTCCATTGATCCTGCAATAACTCCCGATACCGTTAAAATTATGGGGTGAAAATCTATCCATAAGCCAAATAGCATTCAAATCTGTTCAGCCATTTTCACGTGATTGAGTATCAAACTTTCAAATTTGTAATCATAGTAGGATATGATAAAATAAAAATACTTTTGTTAATCAGTTAGTGGGACTGAGCACCTCTTCCTCACAGATATTGTACTAGGTTGCTGCAGGCTCAGTTTCACATTGGAATCCCCTGCAGTATTGTCGCCCCTTAGTATGCGGAGTGCCTACAAGAGACAGAACAACGCGCAAGCGATTCTCGCCTTAGCCTGGACCAGAGCCGCGTTTTTAAAATTTTCTAAATATTAATCATAACCAAATAATAAATTATATTTCTAAACATTAAATATTTTGTTGTTTAGAATTGTCTACTTAATGCTGTCCGTTAATTTAGATTTGGCACACCTTCAATAGCACTTTTAAAGCGAGCATAGGAGACACGCCAGGACTGACAAAATCTAGTATTTGAAGAAAAAGTGGAATTCCCTTTTTCTCCGCATGGTTGGTCATCCAATTCAATCACGTTCACACGTCTTTATTTATTTTTACATATTAGGAAGACCATCGATTTCATAGCTTACAATAAACGTATGTAAAATAACAATGTGAAAATCATTAAAAAGTCTCCACTTATCTCGTCTCGACTGCTTTCATCTTACCGCAGGGATATCAGCCTCCAATCCAACTTAGGGGTAGTGTTGGGCAATTTATAGCCCACCACGCTCGCCTACTGCGGGTTGGCAGTGTTTATTCTGCATTTCCGATGACTTTCAAAATCTTGTCTAAGGTATGTGCATTTCCTCGAGATGTTTTCCTACATCGTCAGAGTAGTTTTTTTTTATGTACTTAAGCCCTTAAAACTCATTGGTACGTTTGGCTGTCATCGGTGATCGAACTCGGGACCTTTAGATGGAGAAGACCAGCGTCTTAACCACTGAGCCACGAATTCTCTTTTATCTCGACCTTTTTATTTATTTGTTACCAAACAAATGGAATACTTTGTAAATTTCAGGTGTCTACTTTGTTGTACGGATAACTTATAAATTACAAATAAAAACATTGAATCAAAATTGTAATAGGGTTAATTATCGAAAAGTTCTATTGACTTATTTTAGTTCTGATAAGTCTGTAAGCAACATTTTCATCTCAACATTTGTAAGCCAAATTAAATACTAAATTTTAATAACCAAACCATACAAATAATTTGGTAAAGTAGTAGCAAACAGCTGACAAAATTAATGATAACATATTCCAAACGACGTAAACGTATCAAGAAAGAATTTCAGCACATTATAAAGGATTTAGTTAAACGGCAGCGTCACAAATTCCTGTTTGTTTATGCGTAGGAAAAATAAGAAAAACCATTGAATTGAAAAATGTCTCTTTCGCCACCCACTGGATTCTGATGACGGCACATCATTAAGGGAGATGAGTGGCACAATCTAAATTTGTCTCATAAATGGGTAGAAGCGCCGGCAGGAATAAACGTTACCGTGAGTTGTTTGTCATTTACTCTTGTTTACATAATTATTATGTTTCGGCGTAGTATTATTCATATATTTGGTTATTTTAACAAATAAATGTATAGTGAAGTGTGGATATTTTGTATGATGGAAAAACATAGCTCAAATTTTTTACTACATATTTAACAGGTATTCATATACGACATGTATTGGTGTTTGTTGAAGAATAGTGAGTGACAAAAAATAGAATTCACACTAATTTGTTTCCAGAATCAGTACAAATATTCTTGGATAAAGATAGGATGCTATTAACATAAGGATAATTATGGTAAAAAGAAAAAGAAAAATTAAAATATGTTTTATTCCTACTCCGAGTTATTAAGCTCAACTGCCTGAAAATATATACATCTATAAGGTCTTTACCTATGAAATTGCCGTTTTTCACGAAATAAATGAAGCGTAATTTTTTTATATATTTTTAATTTCTATTAATCAAAATAATCACCCATGCAATCAATGCATCTTTGCCAACGCATTGGTAGCTTATTGATGCCTTTCTTGAAGGAATCAGCTGGACGGGAGGCAACAAATTCTTCAAAGGCATTTTGTACTGCCTCTCGGGTATTGAATTTTTTTCCCGCCAAGAAGTTATCCAAATTCTGGAAAAAGTAGAAGTCTGTAGGCGCAAAGTCTGGTGAGTACGGCGGATGACGGAGAACTTCCAACCCCAACTCTTGTAGCTTGGAGACCGTCTGCTGTGCAGTATGAGGTCGCGCGTTGTCGTGCAGGAGCAGTGGAGCCGAACGATTGACCAAAGCTGGTTGGAGACGTACGAGCTTCTCCATCATTGTGTTCAGTTCTTCACAGTACACATCTGCAGTAATGCTTGTCCCGTTTGGAAAGAAGCTGTGATGAATTACACCCGCGTTAGACCACCAAACAGTGACCATCACTTTTCTAGCGGTAAGTTTTCGTTTAGGGCATTGTTTGGGTGCTGAACCAGGGTCCAACCAACTTTCTGAGCGCTTACGATTGTCAAACAGGATCCATTTCTCGTCACAAGTAACAATGCGCTTCAGAATTCCTTCATTTGTATGCCTGCTGAGCAGTGCAAGGCACGTCTCCACGCGTACTTCGCGCTGGCGGTCATTGAGTTCGTGGGGTACCCATTTGTCAAGCTTTTTTACCTTGCCAATTTGACGCAAATGGACCAATATTGTTTTGATGCTAACGTCAAAAGCTGCTGCTAATTCAGCCGTGGATTGAGTTTCATCAGCTTCCACAATTGCCTTTAATTCGTCATTGTCGACCAAAGTTTTCGGACGACCACGGGGTTCATTTTTCAGGTCAAAATTTCCAGAACGGAAGCGGGTAAACCAATAACGGGTGGTGCGTTCATTTGTAGTGTTCGCTCCGTAAACGTCGTTGATGTTGCGTGCCGCTTGTGCCGCTTTGCTGTCACGACGGTACTCATACTCCATAATTATTCGAATTTGTAACTTATCCATGATGACGAAAAATGTTCGAATGCGTTGAAAACAAAACACTAACTATTAAACAAATGACGATTTTAGAAAAAGAATTCCATGTTTATCAAATAAAATTTATTTTAAATTAGAATTATCAGTCAAAAAAAAAATTTTCATTTGAAATGGCCAGTACGGCAAAACGGCAGTTTCATAGGTAAAGACCTATTATTTCTATTAAAGTACAGAACGGTCAGCTCACGGCCGGCAACTGGTTTCAACTATTTGTCTTGCGCTGTCAACCTCAGTTGGTGTTATAATACGCACTCGGAGCGATTGACATTCATTGACGTTAAATATTTCACTTCACTATACTATTTCCATTTCTTTATTTTTTTGATTACAGCTCCTATGAGAACTTGTGCGAGCGTTTTTTTACATTATATATGCATTATTTTATAAAAATATGACGTTTACACACATACTAGGTTATATAATACCAGAGTCGGATAAACGTAACACGATAACAAACCGGATATTTTTTTACAAAATGTAAGAAACTAAACTTCTGTCGGACTTTTGTACAAATTTATTAACTAATATTATATTTCATTACAAGATGTTACACGTATTAATTCTTGATTGATAATGCCAACTTCTTTAAAATTTTCGAAGCTGTTGTAAAATAAGTAGGTATAGGTAGGTACTCGACAAAGAAACGAAATAATTATAACGACAGTTAATCTTTATTTATTTATTTTAATCAAAATCTGATGAATCGTCACTCTCACTCGATGAGCTCTCCCCAACATTTATTATAAGTTCCTGTACTTGTATATTATCGAGTGCCACATGAATTTCCCAATCCGACGCTATAATGTTTTGGGTTATTCTCACAATTTTTTCCCAGTTTTCGGCAGTTACTTCCGCACATGCATTTTTTAACAAATCTAATATCTTGTTTGCCGTAAAAGGGGGATGGGTATTGTTTCGAGCGGCGTGTCCTTTGATTTGTGCCCGTATTAGTTCTATAGCATAGTACTGGCAATGATACGGCGGAAGTCGAAGAACCCACTATAAAATATTCACTAATTGTACTTTTAATAAAGTATTATCCACATTTTCGCCATGACGTTGGAGCCAGTCAATTATCTCTTGTTTTTTATTGGCCTGCGTGGGCATTTTATCAATTTGTCTGCAGTGATTTGTTGCGTTGTCCATAATAATTATAGACGGTTCTTCCAGAGATTGCACCATTTCTTAAAACATCCTTCGTAAATTCTTTGTTTGTGGATTTTCTTGGATTTAAAGGCCAGTAAAGCATTTGACACGAATCCTTTCGTAGACCTTGTATGGCATAAGATAAGGCGTTCACCTTTTCCCATTGGCACTGAACTAGTGGAAGAGGCGGTGTCGTCAGTCCAGTTCTTAGATACTGTGTGGTTTGCATTTAACCAAGTTTCGTCAGTGAAAATAACATTTGACCAATCTTATATCTTTTTGGCTTCGCTCAAAAATTCGCAGCGAGCCATAGCAACGTCGTGACGCTCCATCAATATTTTACGTTTGTCCGATTTTTTATAAGAAAATCCAATTTCTTTAAAAACTAAGCTTAAGCTTCGGCGTCATTACTTATTATACAATTGATATCATTACTTATTTGATCACAACACTACATTATATCAAATTAGAACTGTCATCGAGAAAAAAGAAATTGAAATAGTATAGATAAAAATGTATTTAAGTTTAAGAGCGATTCCCTTAATGCGTTTGGAACTTAAATGATTAATATAAATTCATCAATATTATTATTTTATATAATTCTCTTAGTGCAGTACTCATGCATACCTTACGAAAAGTAACTCTGCTTTACTGCAGAAATTCTAAAGAATTTCAGTAAAATGCTGTACGACAATTCATTTCTTAATTGCAGAGTAGTAGAAAAAGGTAATACAACCAAAAAATAAACTAAATAATGATAAAATTTAAAAAAATTAATTAAAGCTCTCACGTGAAAAGCAGTAAGCAAAAGGAGTAACAAAAACTTCGACGGCATTATTGCGTGGAATTCAACGAAGTAAACGAGGAGGGGCCAGGTATCACTTTAAATGTAATAATTGGATCTTTGCGACGGTGGTCCCTTAATTATTACAATAAATCATTGTAAAATTTAATTTGTTATAAAATGGGTTGCATTTTCACTGACTTTATCAATTCGTATAACTTGTTGAATTAATTATAGTTATGATATTCAAATAATATTCTTAATGATTATTTAAAACAAGGTACAAAATAATATTTTTTAATATTCGAATAATGGCTTGACTGTGATAAATTGGGTTATGGATTATTTGATTCTATGAAAATATGGAACTTTGGAATACTGCACTACGGAATAATCAGCATTGAACAGATTTCGAAGAGATTTTCAGTATTTTTTTAAGTTACATTATTAGTAACCTTATTTAGATGGCCTTGTGGTTTTGATGGTATGGACAATAGAAGTCAACCCGAAAAAAAGTGCAGCAGTGACTTCTCTCTCACAACTTAGTCTAGGACAACCTCTAGGAAACCCTCAAAAAGATTAGGTCAGATCACTCTGTATGATACTCTGATCCCATGGGCTAAAAAAGTCAAATATTTCGAAGTGACTTTAGATAATGGACTCACATTCGCAGCTCACATAAAACGCGTCCGGAAACGAGCCGCCTTCGTCATGAGTAGGCTGCACTCTCTAATTTGCAAGAAGAGTTAAATGTCGCTTGGAAACCAGCTTACACTTTTCAAAACTTGCATCCACCCCATCATGACTTATGCCAGTGTGGCTCTCGCTCATGCCAGCAAGTCGAACCTCAATCACTTGCAGGTTATTCAAAATATGTTCTTAGGCAAATACCTCTTTATGTGGTTATGTGGGACTCGCTCCGAGCCTACCAGATTTCTACCCACTAAAAACCCCCCTGAATGACTCGAGCAATTATTTGCCTCACAGCCTTTATCTGAAGCGACGGCCAATTGGAGAGAAAGGCCCTGCTAGCCCAGAAGAGGACAACCGCTTGGTTTTACAAAGCACTGAAGGTGGTCAAAGCACTGAAGGTGCTCAAAATTGCAAAGTCAAGTTAAATTAAATTACATTAATAGAAGTTAAGTTAAATCGAATTTACGTTAGAATTAGAAGTAGCGGACAGAAGGGATTCGAGATCTGATGACAGTCTGGTGGAAGAGTACGTTTGCGTATTCCTAGACCTAGCGACTTTGAACTTCAAATCTCGAGAACAGGGGTAATATACGAGGCTGAAACTGAACTAAGGGATTGGGGTGGGTTTCAGAGCGTGTAAAGAACGCTTTCGATAGCGTTTTGAGGTGCTGTTGCATTGAAGGTAATGCAAGATCTCTGTGCAGGTCCACGTTACGCACGTACCATAGTGCGTTTGTGGCCCTGCGGCAGAAGAGATTTTGAACCACCTGCAGTTTGTGCAGGAGGGAGGGTTTGGCGTGGGCCAAGATTGGCGAGGCATATGTCATGACGGGTCTAACGCAGACCTTATTAAGTGTATGTTTGTTTCTAAAAGACATTTTACTTTTCCTATCTAATATACTGTTTAGGCGGCCTAAGTAAAGACGGGCAAGTTTCAATACTCCATCGACGTGTGGCTTGAAAGAAAGCGTCGGATCTAAGGTGACGCCTAAGTATTTAGTACTGCTCTTCCAGGGGATGGGAATCGCCAGCGGGACGACGGCGTTTAGCGTCGAAGCGAATCGCAGAACTCTTTTCAGGGGTCACATCGATGCGCCATTTTTGAAACCATACACCGAGGGCGGTTACGGCCTTTTGGAGTCTGGTTACAAGGTGTGGGACACTGTGACCTTTGGTGTGTCGGTGTCGTCGGCAAAGAGGGCGAGTTCGACGCCTTTCGGCGGGATGGGAATGTCGTTGTTGTACACGGTGTACAACAGAGGGGCGAGGGCTGAGCCTTGAGGGAATCCAGCCTTTATTGGACGAGGCGCGGAAAGCAAGCCTATTGAATATTTAAATCGAAACGCGAAAGAAACTTTGAGAAACGACGCCAATATCCCGACTAGGCGATCCGGTAAGCCTATTTTGTAGAGTTTATAAACGAGACCGCTGTGCCAGACTTTATCGAAAGCCTTGGCTACGTCGAAGAAGACTGCGACCGCTTTATGACGTCACGGATAGAAGCCGTCGAGTATGTACTCGACTATACGGTGTACTTGCTGAGGGCAAGAGTGCTTAGCGCGAAAGCCGAACTGATGGGGAATGATGAGAAGATCGCCAACCGTTAGAAACAGCTGGTTCCTCATTCGAGAGAGTATGACTCGTTCGAGAAGTTTAGCCAAGGACTTGAGGAGGCTGATAGGTCTGTGGTTAGCCGGGATATTCAGAGGTTTACCCGGCTTGGGAATGCCGATGACTGTCGCTTCTTTCCAAGCTTTTGGAAAGTAGCTATGGTCGAAGCAAGCATTGAAGATGATAGCTAACAAGGTAAGCACCTGTTGCGGCATATGCTTAAGTGCATGGTTGGAGACTTCATCCGCACCTGGAGCCTTTTTGGATTTTTGACGGTTTGGAGTGAGCCACGTCTCTTGAAGAAGCAATAAGTCTGGCTTGTCGTCGTTGTTCTGAAGGAACAGTTTGAGCTCAGGAAGGTTATTACTAAGGCTACGAACGTTAAAAGAAACTAGCGATAAGCCCTTGGGTTTGATACGACAGGACGCGGGATTTGCGGGTCTAGACATTATATTTACTTATTTAACGAATTTATACGAAAAATAGAACTTATTAAGAACTAAGTAGCGAGTGATGCTCGGTTAACGCAAATAGACGCTCTTGAGGAGAGCGGGCGGCTCGGAAATTGCTTGCGAGTTCGGAGATTTCCTGAATGTCGACGATTTGAATGATGTTTAACACGATCTTCATGTCCTCAGCCAACGACAACCGAGGTAAAGATGACGGAGCGGGACGCGGGCCTACTAGAGCTACGGGAGCTGGGATAGGATGGGAAGGTGCAGGTGGAGCGGCCGGACACTGTCTCCAGGACAGAGCTGGAGTAAGCGTCGGCTGTACGGGCTTTGCTTCCAGGGGACCCCAGTTGCGCAGCGGTGGGAAGTTGGCAGGAGTGAGCGGCGGCGCCGGTTTAGGCGCGGCCCTCTTAGCGGAGGAGCGCGGAGCACGCGGACAACCCCTGTAGTTTGCTGTGCGGCCAGTCCGGCCACAGTCCGGCCACACATGCAGGGGGGGAAGTGGAGTCGGGAGTGCGAGTGCACTCCTTCGTAATGTGGGGATCTAGGCACTTTACGCACCTGGGAGAGGCAGAGCAAATTGCCGCTGCGTGGCCGTAAAGCTGGCAACGGTGGCATTGCCAGGGTGCCCACGACGGTTAGGACGCTCGACGAAATGTTTCAGAGTCCGCAGATTGTGCGAGCCACTCTGAAAATCTCCCTCGAGTTGAGAGTATTGGTTAGAATTACTAATGCTGATGGAAAACGTTTGCCGCGGTTGGACTGCATCTTGTGCACTGCTTCAGCCGGGAAGCCCTGGGACTTAAGGTCCTCTAGAATGTCGTCGTTACTGAGTTCGAACGGGATGCCCCGTAATACCGCGCGGACTTTGCGCTCCTCCGGGAGGACGTAAGTACGATACGCGATTTGTTTGATCGATATAAGCCTAGTAAAAGACCGGAAGTCGTCGATGGTCGCGACCTGAATTTACTTAATTTTAATAAAATTAATTACTGAAAAGCCGCCAAGGCTTTAAGTAATTAATTTTGTGCTTTTTGCACAAGTTAGAAACCGTTGTCCAGCGCTTTTTCGCGGAGGAAGACGGGCGGAGGGTGCTGAGGCTTCGGTGGTACGAGAGCGCAGTGCGTCGCTGGCTTCGACGGGACCGATGGAGAAGCGGTCACTTCAAGTGACATTAACGGAGCGGGGGCGGGTGTTGAAGACACCGGGGTGGGTTCAGGTGTTGAGGACACCGCGGCTTTCTTGGAACGCTTCCTAGAACGTTTAGAGACCAGTTGAAAAGGAGGCTCAGGAGAGCCGGTTAACGTAAGGGCGCCCGACGACGGTTCGGACGCGGAATCGGAGTCGCTCCCGGGAGCGGTACGCTTACGCCGCGACGCGTGAGAGGACGTGTCGGATACACAGTCCATTTCCGTTGGGACGGGGAACGCGGGTTAGCTGAAGACCTGAGGGGTCTGGGTGTTGGAGGCCTGAGGGGGCGGGGGTCGGGCCACTGGGGCGGGGGTTGGGCCACTGGGGCCGGTAATGCGATAGTTGATTGTGAGGCCTGCGTTAGGACCTCATCGGGGATGGCAGGGACACCGAAGGCGCTGGTGAGCGCTTCGGCGTTCGACCTAGCAAAGTTTACCAAGCTTTGCTGGTCCATGGGAGGCCTTGGGAGTGCATTATAAAATATATAAATATATAATAATACACTAGGCATTATTATATATTTATATACCCTAACAAACCTAGCACCTAAACCTCCCCACCCGCGGTAGGAGGGCTGGGGACGACGCGAAGTGGCGTCCCTAATACGGACTAGCACTGTACCGTCACCCTGGGAAATTCCCAAGTGCAATGGGATCGGATCTGCCGGTTTCTCCTTAACCTGAAGGGCCTTGGAAGCGCACTGGGGCAACGCTAGCAGGCTTCGTTGGCACCGTTATACGTATCCACTTGCTCAACACGGGGATCTAGAATGGATTGTGTTGCCAAAATAAATTGACAACAAAAACCACGCTAGCCCGGACGGCTTCGCAACGTGAACCGCGCGAAGGTCGAAGCTCGAAGAACGGCTTGCCGTGAAAATGGCGTTCTGTGAAATACGCACGCCGTGAAAACAGCGGGTTAGTGACATTTAGGAAGAAAGGTGAGACCAACGTCGTGAAAACAACCAGAGAAATTTGTGCTCAATTAACGCGGGGGCTAAGGGCGCGGAGGTAGTCAGCGGTCGAAGTGAGAACGGGTCTGCACGCAAACCGAAACTGGTGACTTGGTTCAATAAGTCCCGAGTTGAAGTACTAAAACGTATTCTCCTTCAAATGCGATAACGTAATAATAATAATGATTTATTGCCAAAGCAAAATATGTACCTACGCAAAATAAATCTTATTTATACTGTAGGTTTAATTTTTTCAAAAATAAATGTAACTAAGGTATCACTTGTATCTAAACTCTATATGAATGAATGAATGAATATACGTTTATTTGCACATACAAACATTTACAATAAAACCAATATATACAAAACACACACAAAGTAAAGACACAAGTATTAATTACAGAAACATAAAATAACAACAAAAAAAAGCAGAAATAGAATAAGTTTAACAAAAATGCTGACATGGTATATGTGCAAAATGGCCATAGCTCAACGGTTATCATTTGCCCATTTGAGCAAATCGTTGATTTTCCGCCATTCGGGCCCACGGTGAGTGCAAACTGGCTATAGTATATTTAAGATAAAGAAATACATAATAAATATTAACTCAAATATAATATATATCAATAAGTAAACTACATAAGCAAAAAAAAGAGATAAAAAGCGTAGTCGTCGCTAATTGTTCAGATGGTAGTAATAGCAAATAAGAACCAAGCAATGGAATAAAATATAAATCAATTATGTTAAAACTAAACTAAAAATTATTATTATCATAAAATGTCCAAAATTAATATACGTATGTATATATATTTATATATACATATTTACATATATACATATACCATTTAATATATATACACACATATAAGTATATATATAGTTATAATCAAAAACCATTATTATGTCACCAAAGAATCCATAAACCCCGAAACAAGGCCAGACATGCTGGGTAGATAATATTAAATAAGTTTTTGCAACTCCAGAAGGTGCAGCTTCAAGTGTTTTTTAAATTTAATTAGATGATAATAGCCGCACTGGAGGAGGTATATTGTTCCAGCATTTCGTTGCCTGATATCGGAAGCTACCATTAAAAGCAACGGTTTTATGTTTTTGGTTTTCTAACGGCAACCGTGCATTCCTTATAAAATTTGTCCCTCGTGATGTTAGGAATCTCAGCTTGTCATACAAATATTCAGGCTTTTTGGAGTGTACTACGTCAAACATAAGACAAGCGAGATGCAGAAGCCTGCGAGATGATATGTTCAATGTGGACGCCCTGTTCAAGTGAGGGGTGATATGGCTACGTGGCGGAACATCATAACAAAATCTACAACATGCGTTTTGCACCCGCTGAATCATCGGTTTGTGAACAGACAAAAGGCGACTTCCGTAGACGAGGTCACCATAATTCAGCCTTGAAAGGACGAGAGATCTATATATCTTAGATACAAGTCCTTCCCGTGTAACTTTTTGAATTTCTACATGAGCGATACTTATATGGTATCGCTCATGTTTTGAATTTGCGTATAAATATCACTTTATCAATAATGTTTTTAAATATTATCGATAAAGCAATACAATATCTCCAACGCTTTTCAAACTTTTCTATGTATATAACGATCAACGTTTGGCTTTAAAATTAAGCCTCCTAATTTGAGTAATATTTCTTGTCCTGGAGCATTCTTTTTTCGAACGGTAGCCAGTAACACTTTTTTTTTAAAGCAATATTCGCTATTTATATTTTTTCCCCTGTTAAGAGTAGGCTATACGCAACTAAAAATAAAGGGGTCATTACCTTACAGGCAGATTTAGATAAATAGGTGTTTAACTTTTGTTTATGTTCGAAATTGTTGGTATTGACTTAATCTGCAACTTTCCGTACAGTTCCGTACCAGTTCCGTTCAGTACAGTACCAAAAAAATCGGCAAAAATTTTTTTGTCAATTAGAAAAATAACGAAAACTTTAACTTTCGCAGAGCTTGTTTTAATATTTTTATTACCAAGAACGATCAATTCGGTAAGGACGAATTTCAAGATGTCATATTTTTCGGTAATAAAGTTTTACGGTAAGTGTCGGAAATTACCGAGAGTTTGGTAGAAGTTTACTTGATGCGGTAATTAAAGAAGTGCATGTGTAGAGGCTGTTATAGTTAACATTCAGGGTTTTTGGAACTTTTATTACTTTTAAGTAATTGTGATTGTAGAGTGGTTTACTGTTCCTGTCATTTTTTGAATTTAAATGCTGTGAGTGTCAAAAAGGATGCTATCGTTATAGCTGTAAAGAAGTACTTGTAAAGAAAATTGGATGATAAGTTACTTTAAGTCTAAAACGGGTATCCTTTGTGTGGGAACTAAGTTTAACTCGTGTGAGCATATTTTTCTTCAAGAAACAAAAATGCTTTTATTTCAATTAAAACTTATTATAGTAAATTTATATTTATCAAACCGTGCGTTTCGGTGGTTTGAGAACTCGATACTTTTTTTGCGACCTCGTCTACAAATGGGAGTCTGGGCTTTGGTTGCAGGCCCTTCCAACTTCAAATGTGGCTTTTGAAAACCATAGTTTTGGGATTGTCTATAGCTTGCGCATCGGTGTAAAATTGCGCACTCAGCACCGCTGCCACTGTGGCGTGATGGCTAATGAGCTTAGTCGCCGTAAATAGTGGCAGCTTCTCCCACCGTGGCTTTTTAAACGACTTCATCTGTCGGGTCCTTTCTACCTCAAACTCTCCTTCGGCGTTCGAAACGTTGGCGAGTCTGTTGAGTGACGATGCCAAGAGGCCTGATGATATGAATCTAGTATAGATGGTTCAAATCATTGGTGTGCGTGGCTCTATGTGCGCGTGTACTTGTTAATATGCAACTTAACTTTGTGTGGCAGCCGTTGATGTGCGTGTGCAATCAGTAAACTTTTGAAACGCATAAAGGGATGCTGTTTAATAGGTCTTTACCTATGAAACTGCCGTTTTGCCGTACTGGCCATTTCAAATGAAAATATTTTTTTTTGACTGATAATTCTAATTTCATATTAATTTTATTTGACAAACATGGAATTCTTTTTCTAAAATCGTCATTTGTTTAATAGTTAGTGTTTTGTTTTCAACACATTCGAACATTTTTCGTCATCATGGATAAGTTAAAAATTCGAGTAATTATGGAGTATGAGTACCGTCGTGGCAGCAAAGCGGCACAAGCGGCACGCAACATCAACGACGTTTACGGAGCGAACACTACAAACGAACGCACCACCCGTTATTGGTTTACCCGCTTCCTTTCTGGAAATTTTGACCTGAAAAATGAACCCCGTGGTCGTCCGGCTGAATTAGCAGCAGCTTTCGACGTTAGCATCAAAACAATATTGGTCCATTTGCGTCAAATTGGCAAGATAAAAAAGCTTGACAAATGGGTACCC
This sequence comes from Marasmarcha lunaedactyla, assembly GCA_923062675.1. Lineage (NCBI taxonomy): Eukaryota > Metazoa > Arthropoda > Insecta > Lepidoptera > Pterophoridae > Marasmarcha > Marasmarcha lunaedactyla. Next base: position 17,662,929 of record OV281352.1, on the reverse strand, counting down.
CAAATTCAAATTCAAATATTTATTTCTCAACGTTGACAATTACTTGTTCTTATTGACGTCAAATAAAACATGATTCTACCACCAGTTCGAAAAAAAACCTTCGTGAAGAAGAACTTCACGGCAAGAAACTTCACGGGTATATTTTTTTTTTTCAAAATAAATTTACAGAGTCTCTTTATATCTATACAAAATTATTCTTTTCTGCATCTGTTAGCTCGGCAAGTCTCCCTCCCCCCAAGTATCCAAACGACGAACACCCTCAAACGGCACCCGTTCACGAGTTAACGCGGGATCCAGCCATCGCCCTCCTCAACCATATTAGAGGGAAGTGAGCGACCCGTCACCCGACGCTACCATAAGAAGACGTACTTTAGTGACAATGACGCTTTAGATATTCATCGGGACGAAGAACTCATCGCACAAACAGACACATTACACATGCTTTGTTACAAATACTAGTACAATCCTGTTAATGAGGGGATTATACCCAAGGGCTTTTATCATCCAAATAATCGGATAGTTTATAATATGCTCTAGCACACAACTTCTCCTTTATAGTTTCTTTGAATTTGTCAGTAGGAAGACATTGGATATCCTCAGGAACCTTATTATGAAAGCGTATACATTGACCCATGAATGAGTTAGTGACTTTATGAAGCCTGCTATTATGAGCTGCCAGCATATTTCTTCCTCTTGTGTTAACATTGTGCAGATCTTTTTTTCTTTTGAACAAGGTTATGTTCTTTTTAACATACATTAAATTTTCTAAAATATATTGTGAATGGAAGGTAAGAATATTTATTTCCTTAAATTTACTTCTAAGTGACACCCTTGGACTGAGCTGATAGATTGCGCGAACAGCCCTTTTCTGCAGAATAAATATAGCATCGATGTCGGCAGCACTCCCCCACAGCAGAATACCATATGTCATGAGGCTGTGGAAGTAACCAAAATAGACTAATCGAGCAGTTGTTTCATTTGAAATTTGTCTAATTTTTTTAACAGCATATGCGGCAGAGCCAAGCCTTTTCGCTAAACCATCAACATGCGGTCCCCACTGCAGTTTGGCGTCAAAGGTTATGCCCAGAAATACAGTTGAGTTTACAGGAGTCAGTTCCTGGCTCTTAACTACAATGTTTGTGTTTACCTGTTTGACATTTGGCAATGTAAATTTAACACATTTCGTTTTTTTTTCATTGAGGAGCAAATTATTAGCTGAGAACCACTGCTCTGTGTTGGAGATGCATTTGTTCACCGCTCGATAGTCAATTTCTTGTCTTTTGATTTTAAACAAGAAGGAAGTATCGTCAGCAAACAATATGACCTCGCATTGATTCTTAACGACCGATGGCAGATCATTAATATAAACTAAAAATAGGAAAGAACCAAGAACTGAGCCCTGGGGCACACCCATTGTCACTGCCGATCCTGATGATTTTTCTCCATTTATTGCAACTCAATGACCGCCAGCGCGAAGTACGCGTGGAGACGTGCCTTGCACTGCTCAGCAGGCATACAAATGAAGGAATTCTGAACCGCATTGTTACTTGTGACGAGAAATGGATCCTGTTTGACAATCGTAAGCGCTCAGCAAGTTGGTTGGACCCTGGTTCAGCACCCAAACAATGCCCTAAACGAAAACTTACCCCTAGAAAAGTGATGGTCACTGTTTGGTGGTCTAACGCGGGTGTAATTCATCACAGCTTCTTGCCAAACGGGACAAGCATTACTGCAGATGTGTACTGTGAAGTACTGAACACAATGATGGAGAAGCTCGCACGTCTCCAACCAGCTTTGGTCAATCGTTCGGCTCCACTGCTCCTGCACGACAACGCGCGACCTCATACTGCACAGCAGACGGTCTCCAAGCTACAAGAGTTGGGGTTGGAAGTTCTCCGTCATCCGCCGTACTCACCAGACCTTGCGCCTACAGACTTCTACTTTTCCCAGAATTTGGATAACTTCTTGGCGGGAAAAAAATTCAATACCCGAGAGGCAGTACAAAATGCCTTTGAAGAATTTGTTGCCTCCCGTCCAGCTGATTTCTTCAAGAAAGGCATCAATAAGCTACCAATGCGTTGGCAAAGATGCATTGATTGCATGGGTGATTATTTTGATTAATAGAAATAAAAAATATATAAAAAAATTACGCTTCATTTATTTCGTGAAAAACGGCAATTTCATAGGTAAAGACCCAATATATACAATCTTAACGCATACATAAGAAATTTACGCAGAAATAATTCATCTCTCTACAAAAAATAAAAAATATAAACCTCAAAATAACTTTACATACCGAATAGCTATACTCTTACTTAGACATTTTTTACTTAGACAAATAAACGTTGTGTATAGTTTATAAGATAAAAGAGCAAATATTCAGTAGGTAACATACTTTGACACATACCTAACAGACGAACGGAACTCCCTAACTCAATATCCTGCACACGTAATTTGTAGAGCTTAGAAAAAGTAAAATTGGCAAATCTGACGATATTGCTGACGGTATATCTTCAAATTGAAACGTCTCTTCCGTCTCCAAGATAAATGCCCCGAGGGACTCTTCCTGACAAAAGGTAAAAATAAGTCTGATTACTCCATAGAGAGCACACAAAGTTCTAGGAATGTTGGTAGGGTGTAAGGGACATGGACTTGTAGTTCTTTTAATTAAAAACTTAATAAATTATTACCGTTTTTCTTTTATAACATCTATTATTTATATTATGAATATTGTTTCATTAAATTAACTTTTCAAATACTGTTAAATAAACAGAAAATGTGTCGCAAGCCATTAAATTTGCTAATTTTGAATGGAATACTTGATATTCACTGTGTAAAAATCAATAAAATGCCGTTCTCATGCTATTATCTACGGCAATGATATTAGGAACCGCTATTGCTTAATAAATTATTCAGGCGCGATCATATAATCTTCAAAATGTTCCATGTGGAGTGATTTGTCCATGCGAAAATTACGTGTAAATCTCCTAAATGAACGAAATACTTAAAATCTACTACACAGAAAATCGTATAAAGTCTAATAAAAAATAGAAGTATTTGTTCGTGTTGTATGCCATAGTTAAATAATTGCTTTGTAAAAAACAAAAGGGTAAAGCTAACACCGCTTTCATACAGGCCATTCAAATCACTTGAACAGGAATGAAATTGAAAGAGGATTCTTTTTATAATCGTAAATAAGGGTGTTTCTTCGTAAATCACGCGGATATCTTTATTTAGAGAAACTCATTATATTGTATTTTCTGGAGTAATAATGGTTATGTCACGTTAACTCTGGCAGCTTTCTACGCTTAGCCTGGATAATGAAGTTGTTAAATAAAATATTTACTTTGATTTAATAATAATAATAATAATAATTTATTTGTAACCAAACAATTTACAAAATACAGTACATAGTTTAAGGCTTATGACAATTTAGACTTAAACCTAAAGGTTACATATAGAGGTCACAATGAGAGAATACCCCTGACTCCGAAACTACTGTAGGTGTGCTATCAGAGCCAGTGATTCCTAATGAAAGGCAACTGAAAAAATGTATTGGTAGTTGTGTCACAGACCAGAATTTAAAAGCTACAAATAAACTGATACAAAAGTAGAAGAAATCAATTTAAAAATAAACATAAAACATTTTTGTAAATATGAGGAGGAGTGTGTGAAAGGGTGTGGCTGTGTGTGAGTGAGTGAGGAGTGTATTTTTTGAGTTATTTTATGAGTATATAATTTAGTGAAATTTGTTAAAGGACCTAAATAAGAATATTTTCGGTTTTTTCATAATCTAAGTTTAAGAGGTAGTTTCGGTAATTTCGAATTGTGCCCACTACAAATAAACAAGCAAATATTTAAACATTAATACAAATTAGAAATTTACAAATATATTCTCTCTATGACAACAGTACAGCTGCACAATTCTGTAATTTGCATATTTATATTATGTTATTATAAATTTGCATAGATATTTAGATGTTTTAAGACAAAATTTTAAACGTTACCTAGGTATCTGGGTACGAGGGCTGCAAACATGCTTCTGCTATAAAATGAAATGAAAAACGCTAAATGAAAGTAAGTTTTTTAAAGTAAATATGTATGTTTTGCAAGAGCTTTTTGTATATCTACAAGCGAATAAACTAGCACTTTACGCTATACGTTTTACCCCGCTTTCAATTTCATAAACCTAAACAATTAACCACAAACAGTATATTAGTCTTATTTAACCAAAATAACTTTAATTCAACAGCTCTTCGTCTACTCTTCGTCTTTTTTGATTAAATGTGAGTCGTATTTTCTAATACATAAGGTGGATTTTAGGCGCAGGTGAAGTTATTTGGGGATTGATAAGAAGGTACCTACCATACCGTCGGTGACGCACGTACGTCAGAACGGGCATGGTGAGCCCCTGTAGTAAATTACAAGTCGTAACTTCTGCTGAGATAAGTGATAATATTCTCTTTATGTGGTCTTTTTTATTATAAATATCAATATATTTTTGTGGCTGGATGCTTTGATTGTACAGCGGATGAGTGTGTGGTAAGCGCTCGTAGACTTTTTGAAATAAAGAGCGCGTCTGAATAAGTACACTACTGTCTTATTTTACAAGTTTATGCTTAACTTAGAATTTCGTATGCACGAACCTTGACTCAGGAGTTGCCTATTTTTGGAGCCAATCCTTATAAGTCCTTAGTAGCCTAATCAAACTCCGTAGAAGAGAAGAGGTTCCAAATCACTTGTAAGATTTATCCTAAACAGTGCAAAACATAAACACATCAAGTTGTGTTAAACAGAACATGTCTCTCCGTACTCGCCGATCCAATTGTGCGTTTTTCGAATCTTCAATGCCCATCAGTGATATGTAGCAGATTGATTATGAAACATATCTCTATAAATAGGTCAATCTATAAACAAGGTATTTTTATTTATAGTCGACTTACTTCTATAGACAATACAGTTCTTGAATTATAACTGATTTCTTAAAGGTAACTCTATTTATAAATGCGATGAAGTAAATGATGCAACAGTATTCAGGTTTATCTACTGAAAACACTTATTTTTAATTATTATACCTAAAACCTTTTTTTTATTAGATACGTTTAATTGTTTTTTAATTTAACCCTTTGATACCTCTCTGCACAAATCCTTACCGTCTTCCAATATGCTTCACCACACATTTGAATTTAAAATCCCACATTTGAATTCAGGGCTACCTTTTATATTGAAAAACAATGAATCAGAAAAGCTTTGTTTCCCCGGGGAGGTAGGGGTTAAAGGGGTAGCATGACAACATGGAGTACAATTTACTCTCAATGTCGACAGAAAAGTTCCAGCTGAATTAACGACCTTACATTATTTTTCGGTTAATTGATTTTGACGTGCTGGGATTTCAAGAGTTAACAGTCTGATAACCCTAGTCCAATCTTTTTTCCTGAAAACGGAAAGTTTTGGCGAGTTCGTGTTGGTTTTCATTTGGTGATGATATAAAAACAAGTAGCACATATTTTAACTGTATTTGGTAGGGCTAGGGGTCTACAGTCATTTGTTAGTTTACATGGCAAGTTTTAGGATTGTTTTCGATGTGCTCTTTCCGAAATTCACCTTTGCCACCAGCTTTGCCGCTTGCACTGCTGTTTTGGTGCCAAAAAGCAGGTTTTTTTCAATATATCCTTTCTGACTCATTTACTAATTTTACAATAAAAATATCTAAGACAAAAAGAATCTAAAAGGAGTTGCAGTAAAAACTTTTTGGGTCTCGATGGGTCTTTGTAGTTAGATAAGAACCTAGTGTAATATTATAACTTGAAGTTCAATAAACTATTACCAAAAAGTCCTCTTTAAGCGTAATTGATTTAAAATAATCTAAACATCTAGTAATACCGTAGCGAAGCCGCGTCTGAAAGTTAAATGCTTTTTGGAAATGTTTGGTGAATTTAGTAAACCTTATAGATACCACAATGCCAATTCTTGAAATTCTTGTCCATTCGATTAATGACTGCAGTAGGACATGGTAAACTTATAAATACACAATAGGTACATCTTATAATTAGTTTTATTCAACAGGCATCGAAATAAAATGAATATGATTCCGTTCAATAACCTAATATTCAAATCTATTGTTTATTGTATGACCGCAGAAATAATTAATAGATACATACATCAAAACATATTTTTTTCCTGTTGTTTTTCTAAAAATAATAAGTGTTTACAATACCAGAACCTGCGCAAAAGTTCGTACAATATATTTTGAACTATGTGATGTTTCGTTAAACTTGTCCAAATATGGCGAAGTTTCGATTTGATGCGATAAATTGAGTTATTTAACAAGTTTACACCAAAGTTTGGACGAAGTTAGCTGTGTCATTTAGTAGTCCGTTCCCGAGGGGGTCGCGGAGGATATTTGTTGCACGTTATTAAGTCAAAGCAAAATCATTTGATCTGTGATTACCGTTAGAAATACTTTAATATCATAAATTATTTGATACAATTAAGAAATTAACGGACTTGTATGCAGACACAAAATATGATACCCGTGAAGTTTCTTGTCAGTTCTTCTTCACGAAGTTTTTTCCGGAATGGTGGTACAGTGGTAGAGTCATGCTTCATTTAACGTCAATAAACAAGTAATGTCAATGTTGAGAAATAAATATTTGTTAATTTTATGAATTTTTGATGAATACGTTGAACACGTTACGCTAACCAACCTCAACTACGCGGCTACCTTTCATCTGTTCCCTGTCATAGCCTCATTTACTTCATAGACTTATTTACTAAATAAATAAAAGCAAAAAAAAAAAAAAAAAAATATAATTTATTGTTCTCCTATATTATGAAAAAATATAGGAGCGTTCAGTGTTCTTACTTGTTGGCTTGTCTCAAAGTTAAAAAAACAATGACATGGGTCTACAAATTCAGTAAGAAGAGAAATCTAGCAATCTCATTCCCACTCACTTTCTTTCATAGGAAGTCCAGTCACGCGCTCAGAGTTCCGGAAGGTTGATCGATTCTATTTTATTGCAAAGATTCCCGCGCTTCCATCTAACTCAAATTTTACATCGCTCGTTTCATTGGATGGAGTTACTTGCTTCAACGAATCTAATTGAAACAGAATTTTCAATTGGTTATATGTTCAAGCTTTTCGTGAAGGTAAATAGTTTTTTTTTAATTTGGACTTTCTCGGTGATTTAGACCGCCAAATGGCGTAGTGGGTAATGGCCTAGTACCCTGTTATACCCCGCAGGTCCGAGGTTCGAGTCCTGGTCGGGGAAATCTTTTGTGCGATGAACCTAGACGTTTCTGATCTAGTCTTGGTTGTTGTCTTGGTCTTGGTTGTCATCCTGAACACAAGTTCTGCTTACTTTGGGGCCATTCAATTGGTGTGTTTGTCTGTGGATTATTGTTAGTATTAGCCATTAATTTAACATATAGTTTCTTTGCAAAAGTTGCATAGAATTATGATCTGACCAGTAGGACCAGCGGACATCAAAAAAGGCCACTGAGGATATTCTCATAGTTTATGTTATTATTAGGCAGGTGTATCTTTTTGAGGTATCATGACGAATAATGAAAATAAATTTGAACCAACGCCGTAATTATTAGGTTAGTTAATAAAAACGTCGGGTCTTCAGTGTAAAATTCGCGCTCGCACGCCCTGTTATCGCTCCGTCTGGTCTCAGTTAGTTTATTTGATACAACATTATGTAATAATAATAATTTTGTTTTTGTATTCATATCGCGAACACAAATAGTTAGAACAAGTCTCGATTACTTGCAATTGTGCTTATCAGTCGTTCCCGCGCTTGCTAGCGTCACGCAACGCGGTGAAAAAATACGGTTTTATAATGTTGCATTAAAAACAGTTATTTTTAGTAATGTTCAATGTGATCTTTCGTTCTGATATTTATTTTGAAGTAGCGTTTATAATATGAGGTAGGGCCAGTGTTCAAGAAAGAAATATCGATGATTTGGAAACGTGATAAATGTAGAGATATAAAAAACTCTTTTGACATAAATTTGTATCATACCTTTTACTGTAATTTAAATATTGTTACAATAGTTCTCGTAATAAAAACGAATAATCAATTAATACCGTAGTTTTGCATACTTTTACTACGTTTGGCAGCGCATGCGTGCCGCGAAATGTTAAAGCTAGTGTTTTGTTTGCGCCTGTCAAACGAGATAACCAGTTACAAAATTAGGACATAGTAAATGACGTCAAATATTATTCGCTGCCGGCCCAGTCAAACTGAATTACAATTGATGACGGATTGACTGATAATATACATATCCGCTTATATTAGATTAATGTTGCATTATTATCTTAATGCGCGCCATCGAATATGGATCATCCGATTGGAAAATGAATCGGCATCAGTCAATTACGGGCGCACGTCAGAGGTCGTTTAGTTCCTGACGTGGGATGCCCGCGCTACACTCCGCCCGGCGACTTACTCGCGTTTCAAACGCGTTCCTCTGTTCCAAATTAAATTTAAAAGCAAATCATTTTAATATCATCGATAACGTCATCTCGACTGGATACAGCACTATTACTTATTTTGTTATGTGTCGAGGATTGAATTTTAAAGAAGTTTGATGTGCGTTTTGAAGTGATTTCGTGATAATGTTTTAGTAATTGAAACAGTGATAAAATTGAAAAATAATGTTTTGAATGTTGACGTGATTTTTCATGTGACGATGTGACAAGTTTTTAATATAATTAATGTGTAGTGTTTGAAATTAGTGAATGTTCGTGATGGAGTCGGAGCAGGATCTGGCAAGTGAGTGATGAATATGTATTTATCAAATAGTTGGTTATGTAGATTTGAAGTTTGTTGGCAGGCGTTTAACTGAATTTATTGTTTAATCGCTGAGCTGATGACACAAGTATGGTCTGGCTTAATGGCTGTCGGTTGTCTCATTAATGCCCACAAGGTACGCCGGAGAAATTGAATATCACGTTGTTCTGAGACACACGGAGGTCACGTATCTACTAGGTATTTCCCGTATAATTTGTTATTGTTCAAAGTGCCATTTAATACCAGAGGATATTTTTTAATAATTATTTCAAATTATTTAAATATAGAAAAAGTAAGCAAGTATTTACATAAAATGTTTAGTTAATCTTACTATAATGATACGTACAAACAAACTACTTACGATGTACTGAGTCTATCGCAATCAACGCTCAGCTTATATCTAACTTTTGCTTTCGTTTTTACAACAAAAAAAAAACAATCGAATCAAAACTATACAAAATATTATGTATTATAAATGTATTTGTACATATAAATGTTTTCAATAAACATATATTTAATATAACCAAAGTATGACCAAAATTCGACCAATAGCATTGCTTCATTTATTTTTGTTTTTTTAATTAGGAAAATGCAGTCATCCAAGTTTGCAAGGCGTCTTAGTGGATTCTTTCCTAGGCGAGCTACCTCACAGAGCTACTACTTCAGAAGATAAATGTACTTAGGAGTACACACTCGTATTATTATCGTGTGTAGCTAACTATGTTTAACTACCTATATTGATTATACACAAATAAAAAAATATAAGTTATCGGACCAAAAATCGATAAAACTATTTACTTACTGATAACACCGGTTTACTATCTACATGTGTGTGAGCAAAATTCGATTCCGCTACTGTGGTACGTCATTGATAATGTTAATTTTTGACCGAGTTTTGCCGGACAACGCGCTTTATTGCTTCCCGTCGTAAAATACGTTGCAATCGATATTAGACATTAAAATATGTGCTTTCCTGTTTTTTTATTAATATAAGATTGACGTTTCGTGAGCTTGAAAGTGGTAATTTTTTTAATATCTGCATCGAACAGATATCGCTTTTAGATTTCTTCACATAAAACTTAACACTTGCCGCAAATAGGAGGAGTTTTATAATCTGCATGACTGTCTGTAACGTAATATCGTCCATACACTAAGGACCGATATTGATGTGGTGTTTCTATGTATGGTTTTATTAAAAACCCATGTTTGATAAAAAACGACGTATAGTGGATTCATTTTTTTTCTGTTGGTTATGGGCTGTTATTTTTCATTTACAAATCTTTTGTATATCCATTTAAGCCAGTTGATCAACTTTTATATAACTAATTAATAACCTAAAAATAACATTTATTTGTACTGTTGGAACTTTTCCTTCTTTGATAAAGCTCTAGAACGTTTTCGTCTCAATTCACAAATCTATTTTTGACAAGAAAATTATCTTGAATCAAAAATTTAATATTTAAAATGTAATATAAATTGAAATAAAAATAATCCCATCAAAAGAATTTTGATTATTTAATAAACTAGTAAAGCCAAGGGTAATATCACATTTTTTCTTTGAAATATTACTTACAAAAGGGTCTAAAACATCTTAATAGGAAAGGAAAACATAATTCTTTGAGGCAAATAGAATTATGAGGATAATATCACGCTATGTTGACATCGGCGTGGTACTGCCCACCTTGAACGTCGAATCCGTTTAGAGAGAACGAACAGTATTGAAGGCTTTGCAGATTATAGAATTAGCTGTTTTAAATCACAGTTTGTCTACAAGATTTCAAGGAATTATTTATGAGGAATTACCTGTTTTTAGAATGCTTGCTTAATAATAAGCCATTCACATAACAAAAAACATGGCTCTCCATTTTGTGAAACCAGTTGATTTTGCATTCGTTTTGTTATTTGTAATTTTCAATTCTTTAGTGCCAAAATGGAGGTACATGTCAATACGACTTTGGGCAAAGAAACAACACATTTTTAAACTTAAACAATCATCGCATTCAAGTAGGTAGAAGTAGGTAGTAAGGTAGAAATAGAAATCATGCGTACGCTTATAGTGGGTGGGACCTTGCGACAAAATACGGAGGTACTTTTCTAGTTCGCAGATTCAAGTTGGTTGCATGTAACGAAACTTATGATTTATGCCTGTCAGTGTTGAAAACAGGTTATAGTTTGTTTTAATATATAAGCAAATGAAAAAGAAATCTTATTACAACACAATATTGTTTTCATATAATTGGTACTTACTCTTAAATCATAAATTTCTCCTACACCATTTAGAAATATACTGCTGGGAGTAAATATATTCATACAGGTAAAAATTACCTATTTACCATTCAAAGCTAGTGAGGGGTCACTGGTTACACCATCTTGGCAATAATCCAAGGCTGTTATATCAATTTAAAGTAATCAATGCTTTGAATTCCAATTTCTTGCAATAGCTCTTAATTTTAAATATCTAATAAGTACGCAGCTAAATTATTAGATAGTTTCCTGTGCATAAGTTTAAAATAAATGCAAAATTAAGTTTATTTGTTTGTTACTAAAAAAAGGAAAAAATACTAATCCGGAAAGACAGACGAGCGCAGTCGCAGGAAAACGGTAGTAAGCTGTATTAGTGTTAAATACGAACATCAAAATTTGTTGTGTATGTGTACTCTGACAGCCAACGGTACGACCAGCTTATCTTTTCAATATAGGATGGCGCTGCGTTCTATGCGTTAAGAAAGTTTTACATTTAGTAGTTGAACAAATGCTTTAGTTCCAGTTTCTGCTACTGAATAGATCAGTTAGTGACTCTGCGCCTAGTGTTTGATTTTACTGACAAATAAAATGAATTAAGTAAAATTATCAACAACTAATTTATTTTCTAGGCATAACTGCTGATCTTAATTACTAAGGTCTTTTAAAGGTTGCCTTTCAAAGGACTGGGTTTTCCAGAAATCATAAAATTGATCTTCGGCGAATTAAGCAATTATGGTAGCGTCAAGTGAAGGGTCGCTCAGTTCCCTCTAATATGGTTGAGGAGGGCGATGGCGCGTTAACTCGTGAACTTGTGCCGTTTGAAGGTGTTCATTGTTTGGAACGTTTGTACAAAAATGTATTACAACCACACTAAGAGACGTTAAATGGTAACTGAATGCGCTCGATTGAGTACAGATAAAGTAGGAATTCGCTGAGCAAAATCTATGCTTAGCAGCGCCTTAAGTAAAGATTCTAATGATCGTTGTTTGGGGCGGGAGACTTGCCGAGCTGACAGATGCAGATAAGAAGAATTTGTATAGACATAAAGAGACATTGTAAATTTATTTTGAAAAAAAATATACCCGTGAAGTTTCTTGCCAGTTCTTCTTCACGAAGGTTTTTCCGAATTACATAAAATTCATAAATAGTATTTAAGGGCATTTAATTTATTTTTAAACACTGGAATCGCACGCCGGATCTTAAGTATTTTATTTACCTAATATTTCAATTTAGTGCTTTAAAAAAGTTGCACTTTTAGCAATTTAGTCGTCAAAGCTTAAATTGTAATAAAAATTCTTTATTCACACGGGAAGTTATCACATTTTAGATGTTATATAAAAATACTTGCGCTAGCTAATAGTAGCTAGCTAATAATAGCTAGTGTGAAGTACAATTCTGTTTTTGTATTAATAAAATATATAACATCTGCCAATATTAACAAACATGGTATATTAAACCCTATTTAACTAGCTGAAATGCCATTAATACTCAGTAATTGCAACGGTAGGTATTATTAAAATTCAAATTGTCATATCATAATGTTCTTTATCATATTTTATTATACATATGCATAATATGAAAGCATACACCAATGTCAAAAAGTAAAATAGTATTTATCGCAGTAGTAATAAAGTTCTATATACAAATGTCAAAATGTAATAATGCATCTGAATTTCAATTATTAAAACTCATTACACAATGTCAATTTATAAATAAGTTTGAGGTCTTACGACAAATAGTTAAAAATGTATCAACGTCAAACTGTATTATACACATATACATGTCAATAGAAAAAAAAGAAAGATGTCAATTACAATAAAATTGTTCAAAGTCAATGGTAAACAAGTTTAAATAAAATTGGAGAGGTGACAAGATTATGAGAAACTCATTAACGTGATAAAGTTGTTTGTCGAGGAAGCCATTGTGTTCGTCGTTTTTTTAAATAAATGAATAGAGATGTCAAGGTTTTTAGGTTATTTGGTAATTTGTTATAAACCTGTATGGGCTTAGGCCATGATATAAGAATTTTTACTCTTCAGGTTAGGAATCGTATTTTGGCATCATCAAAATTTTTCCACGTTCCTAGTGGTAAGTATTAAACTTAAAATGTTTTTCAACAGACTTGGATACGGTTTCACAAACATGCATGATTAAACTAGCTAAAGTGAAAAAATGAAATTGTCCGTTATTGGTTTACAGCTTTTATTCGGCCATGCTTCGCAGGTGGCACGCACACAGTTTCAAGTCGACTAAATTTCTCCAAAGTAAAAGTCCATAAGTTGACAATGAGGACTCATAACCAAAATAAGCAGTAAAAGCAGCTTTTTGAGTGAATCACGATTATGAAATCGTATAATTTTTGTTTAAACTTCTTTAATTTTGAAATTGTTCTGTTTTAACCGGCTAACAAACCTTGGGCTATTTTGATGTCGTCTTTTAAGTTTATACTGTTGCCTTTGATAAGAAGTTTTATGTCATCTGCAAATTACATTGTGTCGTACTCGTATTTGATTGCATGATAATTGATGTTTTTAAAAAAAATAAATGCCCTAGAATAATACCTTGAGGCACACAAATTCTTAAATTTGATCTATGCATCGTATGTTTATTGTATTTTCTTGCTATTTTTAAGTATAATATACGTTAAAGTACCTTGAACATAATATGCGTCGAACCTTGTCATCCTCAGTTTTAAATACCTCGGCCGCTTAGTGGTAAGGTCAATAGTTTGGTAATCCAGGGTACGACCGCAAAAATCGCGATTTGGACCAGCACTTTCACCATTTTTTCAAAACTCACGAAACAATCGGTTTTTGCGGTCCCGAAACCACCGTGGTTGGCAGGCGATGATCGCAAGCGTTCTTTGATTTCGCATGCAGGAAACAACCAACAAGCGGGCAGTTTTTCGTATTATATATAAAATATCTTAAATTTTTTACATACATTTCTGCATTTTCCAAAAACCTTGCCGATATTTCTCAGCCGTGACGTTTCAATCCATGAATCACAATATGTTTCCAAAACGTAAAATATACGAATAGCTAACTTACGTTTAACTGTGGAAACGGTCTGACTTGTTTCGAGCCCGCATGGAGGTTTTCTTCAGGGGTTGAGTGCAGTAGCCGTCAGAGAGTAATAGTATATTTTATAATAATTGTAAATGTCTCACAAATCATTCATAGAATAAGGTTATAAAATGCTTAAATAAAAAAAGGAAAGATATTATTAAAGTATATACTTTGGTATATACTATACTATATGTAAGTATATTAATAATACCTTTCTGTAAGTGGTGGTGTAGACATAATAACGGGCGGTCATATTATGGCCATTTATATTTAGAAGAAACGGAACACATGCCGAAAATTTAATACGTAAATCTTAACAAGATTTATAAAATAAAAACCCGTAAAACAAAACGTGATTACTTACGTACTAAATAAAACACAAGCTTAAAACTGCGATTAAGATGCGAGTAAGATTCTCTAAGTTGAAATGAAATCTTTGTCTGATTTCTGAAGCCAACATATACAAAGTTTGAGGAGCACAGCCTTGAATAAGCTATTAAAATGTAAAAGCATTGTCAGTAGATACTTATAGATAAGTAGCTGGAAAGTTTCCTCTGATCGGACCTTTTGAAGCGATATTTTACTAAGGGATCTCATAAACTTATACTAAGTTTAGCACTTACAGGTCTTATGACTTTGAAGCATCAAGTCTGAACACTTTTATCGCTCACTGATATAAATATATTAATAAAAGGCCCTGATATGCTAATAAATAGTACAATTACAGATGTTTAGTGAAAAGTTTATTTTCTTTTACGTATGGTTTGTAAAAAAAGGAAAATGTTTGTTATTTATTTTACAATATTATAATTATTTGCAAAGTATTTTGCTTCCAATTTATATGCAAAGTTCTAAGTTTTCTCATGCATGTGAGTACCGGTTTACAAAGTTAAAACGATTTGATTTTATTGTATGTAAAAATAAATATAATATGACAGCAAAATATATTGCAAATTGCATAGCGCTCATGGATTTTAAAAAGTTTCATGAGTTTTTGGTTTTTGCAGTTTTAATTACGAAATAGTAAAATAATTTTATGTTTCTACCTTCAGAGAAGGACATTCTTTAACATATTTAACTGTTACGCACTTAATAAAACTATATAATGTTGTAATTATTACTTTTAAAGTTTAAATCACGTTTTCTGGGTAGTTCATTTGCTATCAAATAAAAAACAGCTTATTTTCAATAGAAACCACGTATTGGCATCAACGAATTAAAAAAAACTACTAACAGGAACGAACCTGTACCTGTCAGAGAGTTTAACTGATTTTCTTACTACAGAAATGGCTAAGAATACTCTCAGCAGCAAACAGAATAAAGCATCATCAAGATCGGTCCAGTTAAAAGGAAAATTCGATGCCACCGAGGTACGCAGATAACTTATAACATAACAAAGGGGGGGGGGGAGACGTTTAACACCATACACTAGCATTACAAGCCAAAGCCAAAGCGATAAAATTTAATCTTAATAATAAAAATGGACAAAATCAAAGAATACAGTTGTATAATTATATATGAGATATATTATAATTATTATAATTATATTCAGTGCTGTAGTAGAGATATAATTTTTTATACATTACTCATTTAAGTATGTATTTGTTAATGGTTTTTTTTCCTAATGATTATGGTTTTAAACGCGACCTGATGTAACAAAGTCATGTCTGAGGTTATTTGTGAAAAGTGTTGTTGGAATGTATTTATTAAAAGACACTGGAATAAGACAACATCCACACTAAAATACCAACAAATTTACACAGATTTTTTTATTGCAGATTATGTTTTTGTCCTTTTGTTCTTTCAATTATTTCAATAAAATCAAATCTCTAGTGTCAGGGCCCATAGAGTTGTAATAAGCAAGCAATTTTTTTTGTTTTAGTTTTTAGGTAAATCTAAGGTATTTTTTTTTACAATTCCGCGATACAGGTTTAACCTGTGGATTCACAAACACGGACTTAACCTTAGTTGCAGTTTTTATATTTTTAGATGATATTTTCAGCCTCGAATTGAGCACTTCTCTCGTGGGTGTTGAGGAACCAAACGTCAACTCGATTTTCCTTACGACGTACCTTGTAGTTCCCTTAACGCTTGTCAAATTATTGTCGGCAAAATTTATTAACAGAGCGTGTTGGCTGGTAAACATTAGATTTTTTCATGTATGTTGGCTATACTTTTGTATCCAGCCAAACTGATCGTTTATTAGACATATGTATATACCTGACCTTAGACATAACTAACATAACATAAAGTGCAGCCAACCTTAAAAATGATGTCACTATATCACTGAACCTCACTGTAGGAAACCTTGAGTAATCGCCTAAGAGTACGGGTTTTAGAGTTTTTTCAATACTGCAGAATAGTATAATTTAATAAATCGTTATTGGTAAATAATAGATAACTTGTAAAAAAAAATACTGAAATGATTTCTCATTGAAATACCATACTCACAATGAGAGCACTAACAGCTGCACTCAGAACACGTCGCCCTTACTGTATTACAAGTATGCGCAAACGCAGCATAAGCCACGAAACTCGATACATATGGAAATATCAGCGTTCTACTAAGCCAACTGAGGGCCTCTGTTTAGTCTTTTATTTATTACTGATGATAATAAAGCAAATACTGTGTGTGCTATTCTGAGTGATGCGATGGAAAATTTTGGTATAGAGTCTAATATATTCTAATATAGTTTGTGGGACACGTAGGTTTATTATTTATTAAGGACTTTTACTTTTTAGGAAGTTAGGATTAATTTAATTTCACATCACACATATAATTTCTGATTCATTCATTCAACTATACATTACGTTAGCGCATACAAATTATTGTATTATGAGCGCCAATCAGCCCTGACCTACATTAATGCTTATTTATAAATTAAGTTGATTTTTAAAACCAAAAAAAAAAGCTTTAGAAACTGTAACTAGTTGCAAAACACGATACAATTCATACATGAATCAAAAAACAAATAAGTCAGTACCATTCAACAATAATAACTAGTAATCTTAGTGTCATCAAATTCTCAAAATAAAATAACCTTTCGTGCAAAACTGCATTTACAAGTTTTCGTGTGTCGCACGCTTGCATAATAGGCCCCCAGGTGAATGAGCACCGACGAGGAGGCTATTATCACTTTATTTACGTCAGATCGCATGCTGATAACGCTCATGCGCCAAGGAGAATTCCTCTGATTTTCAGTTTTTGTGCCGTTCAGAGACAATCGCGTGTTTTTTTAGTGCGTTCTTGAGAAATGAGGCCGTGATCTCGGTTCTGAGTTGCCATGTACCGGCCCAGGCAGGTGTGGACACGTAAGTTTTTTTTAAATTATTTTAGAAGTTATTAATTGATCGTCAAATTTCTGTGTGTTCATCCTGTCACTTTGGGTTTTATTTTTAATTTTAGCGACTATTTATACAAATGTAAGTAGGCAGTGGTGTTAATTGAATGTCTTGATAAAATTACTAGATTTCCGATATTGTTATCAAGCAAGTGTGATCAAATATCTGATCAAAAGATCTTACGCTTAGTATATTTCAAATGTTGAACTTTAAAAAGTGTCTTTGTAGCTCTGTACGTTTCGTAGGTTATTTCATGCTAGTTTTACGACGCAATTGAACTCTTAATAGAGTTGTTTTCTTTTCCTATTGTTTGTTATATACAAGTCTATAACTTACCTAAGGTGTTCCTTGAAATAAATAACAGAAATTTGAAGGTAATTTTTATAAGTAATATGAATAAGTAACTGTACATTGTTTTAGTGAGCACTTGTGTAAGAAAACTAGAAATTATACCTTAACATAAATAGCCTTGAAAATGAATAAAGCAAGTCAAGATTCCGAAATAATTTTTTTTTAATTTTCGTGATATAGACCTTGATAATTGTCTACATAGCTTATTTTAGACAATATTTTTAATTTATTATATGTATTTTTAACCGACATTAAAAAAGTAAAATTTACTTACATGCTTGTTCGGGGTTTTTGTTTTTAGGACGATTTCGATGATTACTTTTGCATTGAATTTAGTTCTCCCCCATAAGATTTCATGGGTGCTGAATCCTGGACTTCGGAGTTATATCTTGGTATTCCATAATAGGTACTAGAAAGTGTTTGGTAATTAAAGTTTTGTTCATTTTTTATTCCTTAACAAGATAGATACCTAACTTTGGTCAAGGCTGTCCTGAAGTAGATTTGGACGCGAAATCGAAATATTTTTATTTTATTTATTTGTTTACATTGAAAACACCTAATGAATGCCAAGTGTACGTGAACAACTTAGAACTTCGACTTTTAAAGGGTATTATAGGTAGACTGAGAGGAAAAGTTTCAAAGTATGAAAAGTAATATCCTTCCGCTGTGTTGAATTGGTTTAGTCTTTCGGAGAAGCACAATACGATCTCAAATTCTAATTCAAGCATCCAGTCAGGCTCTACATGTCACTAATGGTCAAATATAATTATTCAAATAAAAATAAAATCAACCAGCCGTTGTATTCTATCTTTGTTAAGAGCTCGTCTCGGGCGGTACTACATTTCTTCCTATTTTGATCACCATAATAATAAGGCTCGCGTGATTGTGTTCCGATGACAGGGAAGTAACAGCCACTGCTATAACTGGAACAATGGCAACTCCAACTGAAGCCAACTAAGCCCGGCGACGCATCATTAGTCGATATAATAATCACAATTACTATTTATGATACCTACGCTACATGATGTCCATGGTCGCGGATGCTACTTGCCATCAGGTGAGTCGTTGGCTACGAAATCAGTAAAACAAAATATCTTTTTCATTTCTGGTTTTTCTTCTACCCATAATTAGTTCCCTAAAATTATAAAATTAACAAACATTGCATGCAAGAGGGAGTGTTTACTATACATGAACTCGGCAGACCCTCAGATTCACACCCGAATCCCCTGCAGTGCCGTCACCCCTTAGTATGCGGAGTGCCCGTGATTCTTGCCTTTAGCCTCCGCCTCTCGATAGTCCATGCACCAAATATTTCTTTAGAGGTTCAAACTTTACTTGCATTTACTGGAGTCATCCTATAGGTGCGGTACATCCAGGGCACTGTATGTTACCCAATAACACCTAGAGTATTAAATAGTTTTGAAGTTTAGTACATTCATTTCATTTTCACATTTACCTTATGATATGCCGAATGTTCAATTAGAATCTTAGTAACATGCTCGCATATGTACAATGTGTTAAACGTACGAGTGTCGTGGAACATTGGCCGAGGCGGTGGCTTTGGGATCAGATGTCTAGGATTTAATCCGTTGACCATGAAGATACTAATATCTTTCATACATTTACCTGACTGATAAAAATTGAAGGTTAAGATGAGATCTCATTCATTGTTCTGAAACCCATATTAACACTCAAACAATCATACTTTACGTACATGTTTTGGAGGAATAAAACGAAAAAAAGGTTATTTTCAAACTCAGCAATAATATGAATTAGGCTCAGCAGTGTACTTCTCTCTCTTAACCTGCTCTAGGACAACCTCTAGGAAACCCTCTAAAAGATAAGGTCAGATCACCCTGTTTGGTACTCCGATCCCATGGGCTAGAAAAGTCAAATATTTAGGAGTCACTTTAGATAGTGGATTAACATTCACGGATCACATGAAACGCGTCCGGGACCGAACCGCATTCGTCATGGGTAGGCTGCACCCTCTAATTTGCAAGAAGAGTAAAATGTCGCTTAGAAATAAGCTTAAACTTTACAAAACTTGCATCCGCCCTATCATGACATATGCCAGTGTGGCTTTCGCTCACGCCAGCAAGTCGAACCTCAATCACTTGCAGGTTATTCAAAATAGGTTCTTACGCAAATGCGTCGGGGCCTATGTCCGCAACTTAGATCTGCACAAGGATCTCGAGCTGCCCACCATTGCCGCGTTCATGAAGTTGGCGTCTAGACGCTACTTTTATAATGCTCCCCGCCATCCCAACCAGCTGGTCAATAAGTCATCTGAATACACAGCCAACCCGGACGCGGCAGTTCGTTATAGGCGTCCGCGTAACGTCTTAATAGATCCCGACGATGATATTACAACAAGGAACGCCGGTGTTCCAGTTAGAAATAGGGCAACACGGCATTCGAATCGCCTAACCCACCGGTGGGCCAGGCTAACGCGTTGTACGCATTCCTACTGAGTTTCTTGCTGGTTCTTTGGTAGTAGATGATCCTTCCGAACCAGCAGTAGTTTCAATATACGACGTCCTAAGCCGAGGTCCGTACCCTCTCGGGTGCCCTTAGGCATATCGTATGTAGAAGAAGTTTAAGTTTCAGCTAAGCGCCGTTAGCGCTAAGCTACAAAGTCAGGTGAAATTTAAAAGGCCCATAGGGCCATAAATTAACTGTCCAATAAAAAAAAAAGAATTAAGCTATATGTATATAGCCTAGTAACTATATAGAAAGAATAATCGATATTCGTTTTTCAAATATTTTTGTTCAAATAATATCTTGAATCAGTTACTAAAGAGTCGCGGTTATCTCTAAAACAACGATTGATTCATTGCCAAGTAACTATAATAGTAAGAAATATGAATAAAAATTATTAGTAATCGTGATATGTTCGCATAATGTTTGTCGACTTCAAAGATACAAGTATCTTAGTGAAGAATTTTATCTTATTTCATACCGTTAACTAAATTACGTTTAGTTCTCTGCACGAGTATTTATAATACCTATAAAAAACATACATAATGATTTATTTACTACATCCTCATAACAGTTGGCTTCATAAAGTCACTAACTCAGTCATGGGTCAATGTACATGTTTTTTAATAAAGTTTCTGAGGATATCCGAGGTCTTCCTACTGAAAAATATATTTATTTAGGTAACAGATTTATTTAGCTTTAGTATTTAAGAATTAGGCCTTCAATGAGGACCATAAAATACTTTACAACCAATTTTGTAATCTAAGTCAAATTTCATGCAAATTAAATTGATGTTTAAATATAAATAAAACTTCACTTTAGCATATTTAACAAAGTTTTTATGCTAAAATATCTTACAAATATACCTGACTTGTAAATGGTTCGTAAGAATCCGAAGTTAATTAGGACCTATGTAGTCAACGTAATGTAAACATAGAAAACGTCGATATAAATTCTACTTTAACATGCAATTAGTTTGGTTTAAGTTAGAAAATCGCTTAAAATTCCGTGCTAACGCGCAGCGCCTTTGAACTAAGTAAGGATATATTGAGACTGATTTTGTTACACACATAGGTATTATACATGTGTACATTATACTCGTATATGTGTACAATAAGCTTTCTCACAACCTTGTACGTTAGCCATTGATGAAAAATGGAATTTTTATAAATGTGTAAATAGTTGATATACCTACTAATTGTTGTAGTTTCTTTTTTTTTTGTTTTCTTTTTTCATTTTTCTCAAAATGAAAAGTAAATAATTAAAAACATTAAAATTGAAAAATAAAATTGAATTAATTCGGATTTACGTTAGAATTAGAATTTACGTTAGAATTAGAATTTGCGGCCTGAAGGGCTTCGAGATCTAAAGTTAATTGCGTGGGTTCGCCAGTGTGCGCATTTCTCGGTCTAGCGACTTTGAATTTCGAATCTAAGACAGGAGCAGTATATGAGACTGAATCTCGAACAAGATGATTGGGATGGGTTTCGGCGCGTTTGAAGAACGATTCTAAAAGATGTGTTTTGAGGTGCTGTTGCACTGTAGGTAGTTCAAGATCTCTATGCAGGTCCGCGTTACGCACGTACCAATGTGCGTTTGTGGCCCTGCATCAGTGAGAGTGTTGACTAATGAATCTATTTTATCCGGGCTATCTAATTGGTCGGGCGAAATCGCGAGCGGAGAGTTCGGGGCCTCTAAGGCTGAAACTAACGTATTTTTAAAACCTTTCCAGTTGGTAAAGGTCTTAGGAGATGTGACGTTATCGTTAGGCGCACCTAGCATGAGGGAGACGGGGCGGTGGTCAGAGCCTAGGTCATCGAGCGGTTCGATAGACCTGAGATCGAGGTTGATTTGCTTGACAAATATTTTTCTAACCAATTATTCTAACCAATAAGTATGAAATTTCTCAAAAAGAAATTAAGGAACACACTGTAGCTATGGACAATTTGATTGAACTGTCTAAATATAATCATGACCGCTTTGAGTCCCTTACCAATTATTATGAAAGTAATTCAAATAATACTACATCAGATTGCCCTCTGCCAATATCCAGTCAACCTGAGGAGCCATATGTCACTAAGCATGTAGTATCAAACTCAGGTAGTAGCTTAGATAAGAAGTCAAATAAAAGTGAATTAAATATAATTATGTATAGCGATGAACTTGGTAAGAACATGGGATTGCAACTTACTCGGTGTGTTGGGGGGCCAATAACTAATTATTGTTACCCCGGTGCTTCATATTATGACAAAGTTGATAAAATTACATCCCGTACATTTAACCCTAATACAATATTGATTATATTAGTAGGCAGATGTAAGCAACTAAGTAGGAAAACAATGACAGCATGTTTTGCTAGATTGAATTGCAGGCAGAATATTAGTAAAATTATTTTGTTTGCATTTCCATTTACCCAGAGCCCCTCAGAAAATAATATGAAGCATCGACTAAATATAGATGTACAAAATATGACATGTCGTCATAGTGAAAAATTTCAGTTTATTGATTTAAATACATTTATTAACAAGCCATATATGACCAATGATAGGTACAATTTGTACAATGATGACCTACGACATATAGCATACTCGCTATCATATATTTTATTCATAACAGTCAATTCGTTGACTACAACCGCTGCTTCTATTGAGCAGTCACTTTATACTTTTGACCCGTTGGAATGTAATATTCCAAAACATAGTATTAGAAATAATTTAAACATAAGTTAGTGACAATAGATAATACATCTAGCACCAGTATTCTAAGTAGTAATTTAAGCAATAAAAATGTAAAAAATAATTTTCTGAACATAGTCCATCAAAATATGCAGGGCATTGATGGTAAGGAATCACAGATCGAACTATTCATAAACTGTGAAAATATTCATATACTATGTATCACAGAGCACTGGCTCACACAGTGTCAAATTATGTCTTCTTATAAGAATCATGTAATTGCTAGTTCATTCAACAGAGAACAAACAACTTGCGGCGGCTCAGTGATCATCACTCATAAGAGTCTAACATTCAAAGAACGCACTGATATTGTAAGTCTGTCTGTTGAGCGATCAGTTGAAATAGCCTGTATTGAGATAGGGAATATTGTTATAATAAGTGTATACAGACCCCCATCCTCACCATTTGAAGTATTTGAGAGCACTATGGATGAGGTATTACATAGAGTAAATAACAAAAACAAAGAAATAATTATTTGTGGCGATTTTAATATTGATTTATTAGTAGAGACATCACTAAGTAAACGATTCTTGAATCTTTTTAATTGTTACAACCTAAAAAATCTCTTCTTAGAGCCTACGCGAATCACAGTGACCTCAGCCACATGTCTTGATAACATTTTTACAAATTTAATGCCATGTACAAAGTCAGTAATTAATGAACTACAATCAGATCATAGTGGGCAGTTGGCCACTTTTGATATTGGGCTAAAAAAGACTTTAAAAAGAGAAATTACCTTTATACCCATGAATGAGAGACGGCTTGAAACATTTAGGAAAAATGTATTTGAAAAAACATTTAAATTAGATTACTGTGCAGATCCTATTACTCAATATAACTCTATTCATAATATAATTAGAAATGAATATGACTCTGTTTTAAAAAAAAAGAAAATATGTATAAATAATAATTTATTTAGGTTTAGTTACTGGGCAACAGTGGGAATATGCAGAAGTAGAAATAGATTATATGAATTGTACAGTGAAAGAACTTATAATCATAATAAGACATTTTATGAATATGTTAAAAAGTATTCAAAATTATTTAAACGAGTTTGCAGTGTAGCTAAATCTAATTACATTAATAATAAAATTAAATTTAGTACTAACATTTCAAAAACTGCATGGAATATAATTAATCAGGAAACTGGGAAAGCAAAAGAACCACACACCAAATATAATTTAAAAATTAATGATAAAGTGTTGTCAACTAACAAAGAAGTTGCTGAAGCATTTGAAAATTTTGTTACTGCCATCCCTGTGTCAACTACTTCGAGTATTAATTCATGTTCCACTCTTGCACAGTCACTGCTAACGGAAAATGTAAATTCATGCAATATTGATTTTATTTTTAAACATGTTACTGTTCCACAAGTTTTAAATGCATTTAAAAGCATTAAAGTAAAAAATACTGCCGATTTAGATGGGATTTCTGTTAAAATTATTGAATCTGTCATTGATGGTATAGCCCCGTACTTAGCCAGTATATTTAATGACTGTGTTGATAATGGTGTTTTTCCTGATTTAATGAAATTGAGTAAGGTCATTACAATATTCAAAGCAGGTAGTATGTCTGACCCTAATAATTTTAGACCTATATCTATACTACCAACGCTCAGTAAGATTTTTGAAAAATTAATTTTAAATCAATTACTTTCTCATTTTTACGGTAATAGTTTAATGAATTTTAAGCAGTTTGGTTTCACGCGGGGTCGCTCAACAACCGATGCCGGTGTTGAGCTCATAAAACACGTATTCAGCGCCTGGGAGGAGTCGTGTGATGCTATTGGTGTCTTTTGTGACTTGTCCAAGGCGTTCGACTGTGTGGATCATACTACTCTACTCATGAAAGTGCACCATTACGGCATTAAAAACCGAGCGCTTGCCTTGATTAAATCATATATTTCTAATAGAAAACAGAAAGTTGCAATAAATGGAGAAAAATCATCAGGATCGGCAGTGACAATGGGTGTGCCCCAGGGCTCAGTTCTTGGTTCTTTCCTATTTTTAGTTTATATTAATGATCTGCCATCGGTCGTTAAGAATCAATGCGAGGTCATATTGTTTGCTGACGATACTTCCTTCTTGTTTAAAATCAAAAGACAAGAAATTGACTATCGAGCGGTGAACAAATGCATCTCCAACACAGAGCAGTGGTTCTCAGCTAATAATTTGCTCCTCAATGAAAAAAAAACGAAATGTGTTAAATTTACATTGCCAAATGTCAAACAGGTAAACACAAACATTGTAGTTAAAAGCCAGGAACTGACTCCTGTAAACTCAACTGTATTTCTGGGCATAGCCTTAGACGCCAAAATCCAGTGGGGACCGCATGTTGATGGTTTAGCGAAAAGGCTTGGCTCTGCCGCATAAAAAAATTATGTTAAAAATAATGCTGTTAAAAAAATTAGACAAATTTCAAATGAAACAACTGCTCGATTAGTCTATTTTGGTTACTTCCACAGCCTCATGACATATGGTATTCTGCTGTGGGGGAGTGCTGCCGACATCGATGCTATATTTATTCTGCAGAAAAGGGCTGTTCGCGCAATCTATCAGCTCGGTCCAAGGGTGTCACTAAGAAGTAAATTTAAGGAAATAAATATTCTTACCTTCCATTCACAATATATTTTAGAAAATTTAATGTATGTTAAAAAGAACATAACCTTGTTCAAAAGAAAAAAAAGATCTGCACAATGTTAACACAAGAGGAAGAAATATGCTGGCAGTTCATAATAGCAGGCTTCATAAAGTCACTAACTCATTCATGGGTCAATGTATACGCTTTTATAATAAGGTTCCTGAGGATATACAAGGTCTTCCTATTGACAAATCCAAAGAAACTATAAAGGAGAAGTTGTGTGCTAGAGCATATTATAAACTATCCGATTATTTGGATGATAAAAGCCCTTGGGTATAATCCCCTCATTAACAGGATTGTACTAGTATTTGTAACAAAGCATGTGTAATGTGTCTGTTTGTGCGATGAGTTCTTCGTCCCGATGAATATCTAAAGCGTCATTGTCACTAAAGTACGTCTTCTTATGGTAGCGCCGGGTGACGGGTCGCTCACTTCCCTCTAATATGGTTGAGGAGGGCGATGGCTGGATCCCGCGTTAACTCGTGAACGGGTGCCGTTTGAGGGTGTTCGTCGTTTGGATACTTGGGGGGAGGGAGACTTGCCGAGCTAACAGATGCAGAAAAGAATAATTTTGTATAGACATAAAGAGACTCTGTAAATTTATTTTGAAAAAAAAAAAATACCCGTGAAGTTTCTTGCCAGTTCTTCTTCACGAAGGTTTTTTTTCGAACTATCGTTGCGAGTAAACGCGTACTTAGGAATAGCGAATCCCCTGGATTGGTTTGGAGTAAGCCATGTCTCCTGGAGAAGCAATAAGTCTGGCTCTTTGTTCTGAAGGAACAGTTTGAGCTCAGGAATGTTGGTGCTAAGGCTACGAGCGTTAAAAGATACTAGGGATAAGCCCTTGGGTTTAATACGACCGGACGCGGGATTTACGGGTCTAGACATTATATTTGCTTATTTACGAATTTATACAAAAAATAAAATTTATAACGAACTTAGAAGCGAGTGATGCTCGCAAATAAACGCTCTTGAGGAGAGCGGGCGGCTTGCAGTTTGCGGAGTAAGGAAATTTCCTTAATGTTGACGTTTTGGATGACGTCAAACACGGTTTTCATGTCCTCAGCCAACGACGACTGAGGTGAAGATGACGGAGCGGGCCGCGGGCCTACGGGAGCTACGGGAGCTGGGATAGGACGGGAAGGTGCAGGTGGAGCGGCTGGACGCTGCCTCCAGGACAGAGCCGGAGTAGGCGTCGGCTGAACGGGCTTTGCTTCCGGGGGACCCCGGTTGCGCAGCGGTGGGAAGTTGGCAGGAGTGAGCGGCGGCGCCGGTTTTGGCGCGGCCCTCTTAGCGGTGGAGCGCGGAGCGCGCGGACAGCCCCTGTAGTTAGCTGTGTGGCCGGACTGGCCGCGTAGCACACAGGCAGGGGGGGAAGTGGATTTGGGAGTGCGAGTGCAATCCTTAGTGATGTGGGGAACCAAGCACTTAACGCACCTGGGGGGAGCTGAGCAGTTAGCCGCTGCGTGGCCATAGAGCTGGCAGCGGTGACACTGCCCAGGATGACCGCGGGGGTTGGGACGCTCGACGGAGATATTCGAGAGTCCGCAAATTGTGCGATCTCTCTCTGAAGATCTCCTTCGAGTTGGGAGTATTAGATAGGATAACTAATGCTAAAGGAAAACGCCTACCGCGGTTGGAGTGCATCTTGTGCATTGCTTCGGCCGGGAAATCCTGGGACTTAAGGTCCTCGAGGATTTCATCGTTCGCGAGCTCGAACGGGACGCCCCGTAGTACTGCGCGGATCTTACGCACCTCCGGGAGGGTGTAGGTGTGATATGCGATTTGTTTTAGTGAAAGTAACCTAGTGAACGCTCGAAAGTCGTCGATGGTCGCGACCTGTATTTTAATTGAATCGCCTGCGTTGGTTGCTTTGAGATAGTTAATTTTTTGCTCTTTGCAAAGATTAGATACAGCGGTCCATCGCGCTTTTTCGCGGAGAAAGACGGGTGGAGGGAGCTGAGGCTTCGGCGGGACGGGAGCGCAGCGCGTCGCTGGCTTCGATGGGACCGACGGAGACGCAGTTACTTCGAGTGATTTTAATGGCGCGGGGGCGGATGTTGAAGACACCGGAGAGGGCTCGGGTATTGAGGATACCGAGGCTTTCCTCGAGCGCTTCTTGGAGCGTTTGGCGACTAGCTGAAACGCGGGCTCAGGAGAGCCGGTTAAGGTGACGGCATCTGACGACGTATCAGACGCGGGTTCGGAGTCGCTCCTGGGAGCGGTACGCTTGCGACGCGACGCGTGATAGGATGTGACCGATTCACAGTCCATCTCGGACGGGACGGGAGACGCGGGAGAGCTGTAGACCTGAGGGGTCTGGACGTTGGAGGCCTGAGGGGCCGGGGTTGAGGCCTGAGGGGCCGGGGACGCGATAGTTGCCTGTAAGGCCTGCGTTAATACGTCATCTGAGATGGGGACGCCGGACGCAACGAGCGCCTGGGCGAACGACCTAGCAAAGTTTACCAGGCTTTGCTGGTCAATTGGAGGGCTTGAAACTACAATATATAATACATAAATATATAATAATGCCTAGGTTCCCTAGCAAACCTAGCACCTCAACCTTCCTACCCGCAGTAAGGGGGCTGGGGACGACGCGAAGTGGTGCCCTTAATTCGGACAGCACTGTACCGTCACCCTGGGAAAGGCCCAAGTGCAATGGGATCGGGTCAGCTGGTTTCTCCTTGGCCTGAAGGGCCTTGGAAGCGCACTGGGGCAACGCTATCAGGCTTAGTTGTCACCGTTAAGTATCCACCTGATCAAACGCGAGTCTACTACGGAGTGTGTTGCCAATAAATTGACAACAAAAACCGGCCGTAGACCTGACGAGCTAGGTTGCACTAAAAGTGCGGGATTGACTACGTTACGACCGGCCGGAGCCGGCCGCAGAGCGAGACTCTAACTAACGTAACAAGCGCCCAGCGTCAAGTACGTAGCCAGAAAAACAGCCCGAACCTTGCGAACTACTATCGAATTTAATCGACCGTAGTAAGCTCAGCTCTGTTGTTGCTGTGAGACCAACTTAGTTGCAGCCGATCGAAACCGGCCGCAGCGTAAGTCCTACAGAGACTTATCTAAAGTCGTCGAGGACGAAGCGAGATTTGTACGAATCTTAGCGTATGAGTATTGCTGCGAGTTGTCGTCGTGAGACGACAATCGTAACTCAACAGCTGGTGCGATCGCGAACACGTCTGAGCGGGGCCGGACGCAGAACGGATCTGAGAGTGGCGTTTGAGTATTGATACGAGAGAAGTCGTGAGACAACAATCGTGACTCGGCAGCCGGGAGCGACCGTCAACACGTCCGAACGGGTCCGGACGCAGATCAGGTCTGTGTAGTTTCTTAAAAACGAAGGTTTTTTATTCAGCGATAATTAGAATAGCTTCAATAGTTTCATTATCAAAATATGAATATCTTTCGAATTTTATTTTTTTATTGTTTACCTGACTGTTCGAAAAGTGAAGGTTAAGATGAGATCTCATTCATTGTGCTGAAACCCATATTTACAGTCACACAATCATACTGTATACATACAATACGTACATGTTTTGGAGGAATAAAACGAAAGACAAGTTATTTTCAATAGAACTCAGCAATAATATGAATTAGGCTATATGTATATAGCCTAGTAACAATATATATATATATATATATATATAGCCTAGTATTCTATATACAATTATAATCGATATTCATTTTTCATCATTTTATTAGCTATATCTCATAACGCACACAACGAAAGTGTATTGTTTCTTTAAAACTTTTTGTGTTCGTAAAATCAAGTAACCTCTAGCGCATGTAAACAAAGTCAAATAGAATTCCCTTCGAGTTCAGAGAATACCTACAAAAGAAGCATCCAATATGAAAATTAATTTAAACATACAAAAAAGGCCCTCGGGGTATGATACTTTTTATTAAATAAAAAATAACGATCAAACTTCTCAAGTAATCATAATAAGGCTTTTATATTTTTTCTGGAACTTTTTTAAGCAGTAATGTTAGCATAGTAGAGATTTTTATAAGAGCTGACTTAGATAATTCTCAACATCCTATATCTATCTTAGATGAAACTTACACAGCATCAGGTTAAAAGGAGTTACATATTTTATTTACATAAATTAAAAAGACTAACTTTTAGTACCATACCATCGTAAAATACACAAGACATCGCATATTCCCTTTATGCAAAATAAAGATGAAGTACAAAAATCCGTATTTAACAAGTCTACGAGAACGATATATTCCCCCGAGCTAGAACGACGGTTGGTAGGATATGTTTGGACAATTATTAAAAATTCAATCATGATGGGTTCAAAATTAAATATATAAAATTGTATTTGACAGATAAAAACCAGATTTTTTTCAAGCATTAATTCCGATTGATATTCTCGCTCGTAGACATCGACTTAGCGAATGTAATAATAATAATAATAAATCCCCAGTCAAACACACCAACTGTAAGGCCCCAAAGTAATCAAGGCTTGTTTCATGAATGACCATACAGCAAACTGGGGGGGAACCCAGAATAAACAAACATATATAAATATTAACCATAACCCGAGAGCAAACTTCTTCAAATGAGTTCATCACACAAATGAATGCCCCGGCCAGGACTCGAGCCTGGGACCTCCGGCGTTTGAGGCATGGCTACTAAGCACTCAAACTACTCTATCGTAGATTGATTTTATGTATCTACCAATAGCTACTTGATGGTCTTATACTTGTATCAAAAATTCGTGAGAAAATGTTTTTTCCACTTACTTATAAACTATAATATGTAGAGTACCTATGACTTTTTACAACATGTTGTCAATTTGCCTCAAAAATATGCTGAAATACATGAAATACATACAGTGTTTTGTGTTTACCGTACAACATGTGATCGATATTTGAATTTCCTTATTTGTATTGTGATGATATCAAAGTTTGTCAATTTACTAGACAAATAAATGTTATGTCTAAGGTGCACAAATAAAAGTCGGAATATCTTATGGTCATTGAGAATTTCATAGTATCGAGTTTGAATTTTCAATTTTTTCAATACTAATTGTGGTTTAATGAATGCGGATTTTGTAGTCGTATATAATTAATGATATTTCTACACTGACTACCCGGATCTCATCACGTTTTACTATATTTTTACATTTTACTCGAAGTTTCGGTACCTTTCTACGTACCGTGGTCACGAGTAAAATGGATCTTGAAAACTAAAGGAAATAATAAGTAGATTTTTAGTAACGCCAGGGATGCGAGTAGGTACAACCTACATGATCTGTCTTAATATTCTTTTATTACTGCAACGCTAGCCGAGTGTAGCATTAAAAAAAATCTAGACTTTAAGTTACACTCGCCCTGGGTTTATTTTAGACCCCAAATCCTTCTGCGATCTATTCTGATATTGCGATCACAATAGCAATGTTATTGCGCAGTAATTTAAAAATATCAAACCGAAGGCACTTAACATTTTTATGCGCAGTTGGGTATTTGACAACATTTGAAAATACAAACTAATCATTTATTTAGAAAACATGAGTTATTTCGACCCAAAAATGTTTTGAAATATAAAGTTTCGAATTAAATATCGTAATTATATAGATTAGTAAAATTAAAGATGAAAAAAAAAAACTTAGTATTAAATACGTATTTATTTTTAAATATTATTGGCTTACTGACATTAAATGAAACAATTTTTATTATGTAAGTATGTAAACGCATTATCTACGAAGCCATTATACATATGTATATTTTATCCAAACGCCCATACAATTTTTAGTATGATTGACACGCTGTGACGTCACATCTCGGTATCGTTTCGTATGAAACGTATTTCGGCAACTCGCAGCAGCTCCCCAAACCTATCACTATATCTAGAAAACTATTGATTGTAAACCCACTGTTATTTTTGCAATATTTATTTACTGTTGATAAACTGTTTAAATATGTTATTAAGTTTTTTTGGCAAATACCCATTATACTGAGTCTGAATCTTCATACGTAGTACGGTCAATCGAGACATTCGAACGTACATTTATTTACAACAATCCGAAAATCAGTAAAATCGTTCAATATAAAATTATTAATAAATTTCCCCTGTATGGAATTTTTTTTATTCAAGGTCAAAGATAAAAATAATGAGTTTTTCGCGATTTTTAGCAAAATGTATTTTTTTCGACTTATTTTCCTACGAGCCACCCTTTCCGAGATGTAACGATTCAAAAAGTTGTAAAAGTTATAACCGTCATTGCTAACAATACAATTGAATATCACTTTCATCTTTGAAAACACGCTTCATTAATTTTTTGTGGATGACTTTTTGGGAAAATTGTTCACTTTTGGGAAACACATATGTCAAATCAATTACAACGCCTTAAAATATAGATATAGCATTTAATTACCGGTTACCAAGATAAATAAATAAATAAACTCTGTATACGTTTTTTCAGCCACTAGAACAGCCACATTAATGGTTACGTCATTGTTGAGATGTCACTTTACTGGAACAAAATAAAATAATGAATATGTTTCTGCCTATGACGTAGGCTTGTGTCGCGCGCTTGACTTTGAATTGACTTATATTTATGCGGAGTGCCATGCTAGGCACAGTTATTTGACTACCCATCACATGTATTATTTCAAGATATTTCAATAACAACAACATCTCTTTTTTTTTAATTATAAATTGGCAGGCGTTTGTCTGCCATCTCACGTGCTGGAAGGTGATGATGAAGGATGGTACACTCCTGCCAAGAGGTACCTGTTCACTCTACGCTTGAAAGCTGCAGGGTAATATTTATCTGAAAATACAAACGAAGGTAGATTCGCTTCACTTTTTGGCGACATGACTCAAAAATAAATAATTTGTTGCAAGATGCTTTTAACGTCAGACATATTTACGTATCATACTAAGTCCGATAAAATTAATAAAAAAACCTGTGTGTACGTATATAGACGGTTTCTTTGTCTGTGTGTGTAGATGATTATTTATAGAATTGTATTTCGTTCACATTACACATTGTAGTCATTTTATTTATCTTAATTCTTAATATGGACACAGATATTGGCTAGCCAGCTCGTTAGAGTGACGTGACTCAAATATTAAAAGAGCATTTTGTAAATAAATCAATGTTTTCTAATTAAAGACTATTAAATTATAACTGGTAGAGTCATGTTTTATTTGACATCAATAAGAACAAGTAATTGTCAATGTTGAGAAATTAATATTTCATTTCATTTCAACTAGTTTTTGTAACACAAAAGCGAACGTCTGAAGTTTGTTTTTCATAAACTCTTGTTCGACTTGATAGAGAAAGTATTAGATTAAGATAAAAAGGAACCAAAACGAATTTTGCATATTACAACTATTGATCCAATTACATTGTTGGAAACTTTAATTTAGACGTTATACTTTTCGTATGATAGTTAATATTTCCTTAAGTTTCCATTCTTAGTTGTTAACACTTTACACTTTTATTACATTTCAAATTGGACAGCCCTTTACAATACAATAAAATAATAATACACTGTCTTTATATCGACTTTGAAAGACATGCAAGCGAACCTAAGAATCGGGAAATTATTCTTTAGATTTTTAAAACCATTTTATAAAAATTATAAGTATCTTGTGTAATCGTTACTGCTTTTAAGGATTGTACAAGTCAACCGTTC
The DNA here is from genome assembly GCA_923062675.1 of Marasmarcha lunaedactyla. Classification (NCBI taxonomy): domain Eukaryota; kingdom Metazoa; phylum Arthropoda; class Insecta; order Lepidoptera; family Pterophoridae; genus Marasmarcha; species Marasmarcha lunaedactyla. Next base: position 17,629,605 of record OV281352.1, on the reverse strand, counting down.
GGTCGCAGATACCAGTTTTTTTATCAAATAACCAAAAGCAGTCAAAATTAACTGCAGTTGAAGCAATTTTCGTGGCAGTTAACTTAAATTAGCCTTATTAATTTATCGAGTCATCTGTGCTAAATTGTACTCACCAAAATAATTTAGCTTGTCATACATAATTGATATTTTTATTGCTTTGCAATTTAATTTGCATAAATAATGAATTTGTATTTAATAATTTACTTGTGTGGAACAAGTGATCACAATGTGTCATTATGTTATTAAGATGATACATTACATTTATTTAAATGTTGACGGTATTAAATAGGTTTTTTTTTATTTTTATAACTGACACAAGGTATCTTTTTCCGGTATTAAATAATTTTAGAGTACTTATTTATTTTTTTGATTTCCTGATAATTTATTACAAAAAAAAACAATTGATTATTGTAATACCCACTCGCTATTCGTGTTCGCGTATTCGTCTTATTCGCGCAAATACGACGATGTGAGGTAGTCCTTTGATATATTATTTGTCGAACAAGTAAGTAAAGTAACACGTATCCACCCGATACGCTTATTTCAAATATGCCGAATATGGTTGTTAAACCTCACATCGCTCGCTCAAAATTGTGCGATGCACGACAGCGTCGGTAAAGTTGATTTTTTTTTCAGTTGGCGTCAAAACTGAATGTTTAAAATACCTTAAGATGTGATTTTTGGAATCTTATCAAATGCATCTGGCATCTGAATCATGATTTACATAATAACCGAAGCAAAGTTACTCGTAATAGAGAATTTAAAAATGTGGTGTAATAGGCAGGAGCGGTAAAAGAGCTAATAAATACGTCCATCTATGCGTTCAAGACTAGCAAAAATATTCATGAATGTTCGTCCTACGTGTGGTCGGTGCGTTTGTGTTATTTGGACTGCAACACGAACATAAGCAAACACAGGCGAAAAACAAAAAGCGGTCTCCGAATAGCGATGTGAAGTAGTAACATAATAAAAAGCATGGTAACCGTCATTGTCATTAATCAATTATAGTTTTGACGTTGACAAACTGTTTTATGAAGTGTTTTATAAGAAGTTATATATAAAATCTATACAAACAAGTGAAAAAACTTGTTTGTGTAGATTTTATATTTAATGTCTTTGGACTGGATTCTATAATTAAGTACTTGCTTACCCTGGACCGCCGGCGTTCCTTAATGTAATAGCATCGTCAGGACCTATTAAGACAATACGAGGACGCTTGTAATGAACCTCCGCATCTGGGTTGGCTGTTTGGTCAGCTGACTTACGCATCTACTTAAGAACCTATATATAAGAAAAGGTGCCATGATCGGGCTTTCTAAGCGTTGCAAAAACCTTTATAAGGGTTTCTAATCGATGTTCTATTCTACTTGCAGATTAGAGGGCGCAGCCTACCCTTGACGAAAGCGGCTCGGTCCCAGATACGTTTTATTGCATACTGCGAATGTGAGTCCACTATCCAAAGTGACTCCTAAATATTTGACTTTTTAAGCCTAGGGGATCGTAGTCCCAGAGTGATCTGACCTAATCTTTTGGAATATTTCCTGAAGGTTTCCCTTGAACTGGTGGAGAGAGAGAAGCACACTGCTGCACTTTTCTCTGCGTTGACTCCTTTTCCTCATTTCCTAAACCAATCACCTAATGCGTTGGCTGCAAATTGAAGCATTTCAGTTATTATTCCTATCAGATGGTAGCTTGTAGATAAAAAACCGGTTTCCCGGGTTTCCATATACCTACGACGATTGTTTTCTTCCACCGGTTTGTTAGTAAGTTATTATTGAATATCACTGGGAGAGCTTTCAGATTCTTGTTCGGTATTTTGCCCGGACCTGGGGCTTTTAGCAGTTTTAGGTTTTTTTTATTTTTGTTTGTATCTCTTCCACCAAACAATTGAAGGGTGTTAGTCGGTGGGTTGACGCATTTAGTTTCGACTGTGCTTTTCAAATTTTCTATCTGAAGGGGTTATTATTTCCTGTACTCGGTGCACATTGTTGGGCTAAGCTATTCGGCTTTTTCGGAGTCATCGAAGGCGGGAGTCATGGGCGGGGGCCTAAGGAGCGGAGGCATGGATGCCGTGGTAGAGTCCATCTTGAGAGACTTCACCAAGCTACAGTAAGCCAGGTGCGAAGGTAAAATATCTTCAAAAAGCGCATCCAAGTTGTTAGACCGCAGTTTGAAGACCGCCTTAGACAAAAACATCGTAGTCGAGGCTTAGGTGTTTATGTCTCTCTCAAACTCAATGTTAAGTTATTACCTTGCTCCAAACTGAGTGATAACAGTGGATAGGTTATTTCATTTTATTACAGCTAAGTTCAACTATTCATAATTTCAAAATAATTTCAAAAATTTCAAAATTTATTGATTACACAAAAAGCATGATAATGAGGTTGTTTTAATTGAAAATCGATAAAATTGAAAAATAATGGTTTACCCCAAAATTAGGTTTTTGTTATGGTTTATTTGAAAGTGGTAAAACTCATGCAAATGATTTAGCCTCATACTTGTAAGCAATACTTCAAGGTTTCCGTCATTTAAATATAACGCAGCTATTTGGCTGCCATGTGGAGAGGGTTAGGTTTCTACCCCACATATGATTTATTTTAATTGATAAAAATGAGTGTACTACTAGCCTCTTAAATATATACAGTCGTAGCCCAAACACATTGTATAATGGAAATACGACATAACTTTTAAAGAGAAAAATCTGTGTTACCCTCTGAGCCGTATTAAAGCTTGTAAAAATACTAAAAATTACAATTATATACGTCAAATCATTTATCGGCCGTCTTCATCAGGCGTTCTGACGCATTAATCACACGTCAGCTAAATACTCTAAAGGCAGATTTTTCAACCGTCAGATAACTTTTATCTGGGGAGTAACTTTGACACCTGACAAGATTTTCCATAGAAATTTCGAAAAGTCGAGTTCTCAAAATTTATTCTACCGATAAAAGTTATCTGAGCATTAAAAAATCAGCTCTTAATCCACGTAATTGACTTTACATATAATTATTTTTTCTTTCTTAAAGTTTCTGTTTTATGAAGAAAGAAATCGTACGTTGCAAATCAAAATTACAGAGAATTTAAGCTAATAAATGCAAATGACTGCAAATAGAGGCCCAATTAAATTTAATTAACATACTTAAGAGATCAGTTATTTTTCATATGCCATTTTTGTAAGTTCTCATTTAAATTTTTTATTAAATTTAACTTAAAATTAAATTTCGAAAATTATTGTGTTCTTTTTTTAACAACTTTGAACGATTTTCCGTTTTATTCGTTAGGAATGAAAATGGGTTTCAGACATATGAGCATAGGAACCGTGTATTTTTTTAAATTAATCAATTAGTTTATTTTGATGATAACATCATTGAACTAGTAATAATTCCACTTTATTTATTATCAGCCATAGGTACAGTCTACGGCAAACGAATTTTCATGACGTTTATGTGACGTAAACGATAAAATTATTGATAAAACATCTGTTGCATAGTAACATAAACATTTAAACTTTTCAAATTGTAAATGATTGTGGCTTTTAGTCTATTAGACTGACCATTTATTTATGAAACTGTACGAAAAATTCACACCGTGATAGGATTTACTTATTTTAACCAAAGAAATATCAATAGCATGTGATTTTATTCTGTTATGTTTATAGATAAAGATAAAATACAAACAGTACTGTATAAATCGTATAAATATCGTAGTTACACTCTGTTCATAGGAACACCATTAATTTTACATATTTAAGGTTGGCTTAAAGTTGGAAACTAGTACAATTCATTCAAAAAATAACTTGAAGCTTTGATTTTATTACTTTAGAAAAAGCCCAACATACGTATTCAGAAACAAGTAATTACTCAGACAAGCTATCATTATACAAGTCAAGCATTGTCTGAGAATTCTAACTTTGACAGTTCTCAAATACGTGTGTAAAAATATAAAAACGTCAATATAGTTTATAGGGTGACCATCGGCTAGATGGAGCGACGACCTGATCAAAGTGGCGGGTAAAAAGTTGCTCACAAAAACGTTTGACTACCAGAAATGGAGAGATTCGTAACAGACCCACACTCAGCATTAGGGTGTAAAGGGTTGAAAAAGAGCGAGAGAGAAAAGTACCTAGTGAGTAAATTGTAAACAGTATTACCAAACACGACCCTATAAAACTAAATATTTATCGAACTTAGCCGTAATAGGTCTATATTACGGAGGTCTATTGTAGAGAAGTTTCAATGTTTGCTTTACGACCCCAGCTTCTGATTACCGAGAAAACGGATTTATAAATATCTTCAGATATATGTGAGTTAAAATTTCAAGGACGACATGGCAACTGTTATTGTTTAATTGTATTGTTATTTATTGAACATCGATTATTGATGCGTTGCCGATCGTCGGCGTAAGTTGGAATGGCCTTTGTTCCAGTAATGACACTGGCGGTTCCTTCCCTTTATCTGAAACAAAACCTGGTTATTATGGTTTTCAAAATAATAAGGACTGTTAGTACCATTCCAAACGAGATCTGAACATATAAACTCTACCTTCACTACAATTTTTTTTTTACAAAGATTTTTCTTATATGGTGTCTATATTTAAAATTTTTTTTCGAACCCAAAATAGATTTTGTTTCTGACACAAATAAAATTACAAATATTCACAATTCTAGAATTTTTATAAGATAAAAATATGCTACAAATAAAAAGAACCACGTTTACTTTTAACTCTTAGAAAAGTTTTAAACCGCTCTTTATTTTTGGTATAATTCGGTTATGTAAAGCAATTTCAAGGTAGGTATATTTTTATTGTGAATGAATGAGGTATTTGAGAAAACTATTTGAATGTTTCTCATTTCCATACAATATTAAGTTTTATTTTTGTAAATCGCATCGCAAAGTTATTATATTTCCTGGAATGAACGACTATAACGTTTATTTTAATTCTTGATGACAAATATTTATTGCGAAATTGACATGACCGTTTATACAAAGGGAAGTTAGAAAATTGTGCTACATGATGACGTCACATGGAGGTTAAATGTGAGTTAAATTATTTTACGCAATCACGTTAAAATATGTTTAAGTCACATTTTTCTGCCAACTGTTTTTTACAAACGAAATATGTTATAACAGGTGATATCTCAAAATGGTTTTCGGACTAGAATCTGAATTTTTTTTTCACCCATGAAACTTTCATTAATCGATAGTTCACATCCATTCAAGCATGAAATCTTGACTGACAAGATCTCGTAAAGCGTCACGTTTTCGATAATTTTGCTAGCGACACAGTTCTATTATATTTTTTTGTCTGTATAGATTAGTTCCTTAACAAAATTATAATTTTTTAATGTCTATATTGAAGTGACTATCGGTTTATGCAGGTCATGCGTGGTGGCCGCTCTTTAAAAAAGCATCTAATTAGCGGACGCACCTGGGCCATAAGTTTCAAACCCTTTTTTTGAAGTACTTAAGTAAATAAATAAATGTTATGGCAATGGTTTTTTAAATTCTCTTACAATTCCTACTTTAATACCAAAATTATATAGAATTTACGCACGAATTCGTGTAGCACTCCACTATAAGGAATGTTAGCACCTATGGCCCACCTAACTGCTATGAACTGTTTCCTTCACATTTCACGAATGCCTCGACTGCTTAGCTTGGACAACCTTATACAATTTGCTCATTAGCTTGATACCTCGCCATCGGAGTTTAAACCTTATATTTTTGGATGTAGAACCATTATTAAATGTCTCGGTAACAACAAATTAAGGTTTACTAGAGATTTAATAAGCTGATATGAAGCTGTAAGTTGTAATGTAACTCGTTTTGGACTAAAGTTAAATAAACTTGTATGGTTTGTGGTGATATTAAACTTCTTGTATAATTTAATTTAATGAGGATTTATTAGTATTAGTGTGTCCTTGACTTACTCTGCAGGTTCAAATCTATGAATCGATGTTGAGTTATTACATAAATTAATTAACTAGTCAATAACTTTCGGTCTTTCCCATTTTTAGTACTAATTTTGATTTGTATTACGGTTTTGAAGAAAATATGGATAGAAATATACGCAGAAATATAGGATCAAACTGTTTACCCATCTGCTTACCTCAAGTGTTTTTTAGTTAGTAAAACTGGATGGATCGCCTAAAAATATATTCATAAAATAGTCAAAAGAATGATACACATTTTTTAATTTCACTCATTTTTGTTTAACTTTAATGTCATATTTTAATTATTCGTTTTTGTTAGATTTCGATATTGTGTTTGGATTCGGTAATGTTTCTGTGTATTATCTGTCTTGTTATATAATATTTTTAACATAAAAAAGAAAATTAATATATTCTCACACCGACTGGATATGTTCTGTTTTTTTTTATTGAAAAAGATTAAACGTTTGTCTTCTATCGTACCTGATGGAAAGTGACGATGAAGACGAAGGTGTTACACGTCTATCCACGAGATACCTATTCACTCGACGCTTGAAATAACTAGGACTATAGTTTTCTGAAAAAACAGATGCAGGCAGTTTATTCCACACCTTGGCGACCCGCACCAAAAAGGAAATATCGAAGCGTTTGGTTCGACTTCTTGGTATGTCCACTATAAAGGGATGGAAGGCCTGTCTGCGTCTAGTAGTCCGATGTAAGAAAGGTGTGGGTTCGACCTGATCAAAAAGAGCACTCGCGCACTCTCCAAAATGTAATCTGTAGAAGACTGCTAGCCTGGCAACTTTCCGACGATGGACTTTGCAGTTTCTTGGTGGTGAGGTCTAAGTTGTTTGTAATTTTTCGGGCTCTTCGGTCAACTGCGTCCATCGCTTCAAGTTGATACTTTGCAGAACTATTCCAAAGGTGGCTACAGTACTCCATACAAGATTTAACTTGAGCTGTGTACAAATTAAGTAGCTGTTCAGGGCTGAAGTACCGCCCGACCTTCAAGATGATTCCCAACTTCTTTGAAGAAGTTTGAGCCATGGACACAATTTGATGCCCGAAGTTCAGTTGGGACGATATAGTTACGCCAGAAGCCCTAGGTGGTCGGTTAAGGGTACAGAAACATTTTGGAAAGTGGGCGTTAGGTAAAAACTGCTTTTTTGGCCGAGAATAAACACGCCTGTGTTTTTGACGGGTTAAATTTGACCAAGTTGGACTCACCCCAATCGGACACTTTCTTTAAGGCCAAATCCACCTGCTCAATCATGGACTCTCTCAAAGCACGGATTTCTTGTAGACTCGCTCGCGCAATGGACTGTCATCAGCGTAACAATAATGCCTGGGGTTAGCAGATCATTAATATGCAGCAAGAATAACGTTGCAGAAAGAACAGATCCCTGAGGTACCCCGGCATTAATTGCCATTAGGTCAGAAGAGCAGCCGTCTAAGACTACTCGAATCGACCGTTTCCTCAGAAAATCAGATATCCAGTCGCAGAGCCCATTACGTATTCAGTATGCTCGAAGCTTACTCAAGAGACCATCATGCCAGACCCTATCAAAAGCCTTGGAAATGTCTAAGGATACAGCATTGCTTCACCGTGACCCTCCAAGGCTTCGTTCCATAAGTGAGTGGCATACTCAGAAGATCTCCAGTCGAGCATCCACTGCGAAAACCATCAGCGTCATACCAGGCTTTATACGCTTCTTGCTTAAGCTTTTCATCTGTGACGCAAGCAGCATTAAACCATGGGCGACCTTTGGTTTCAAGGGATAGGTCAGCGTTAGGGATGAAATACTCCATTGCTTGGCCCATCACACTTGATACAGCATCAGCTCAGCACGATGGATCGGTTGATGTAAAACAAGTCTGCCGCCAAGGGTAAGACGCGAAAAAATGCCGCATCTCATCTCAATCTGCTGATTTGTATCGCCATACTCTCGCCTAGCGTCTTTTGGGCGGGTGTCAGGCGGCGAGTACTGCGACACAGATTTCACCACGCAGTGGTCGGATGTCCCTAAAGGTACAGTTACGGACACCGAGCACCTGTCAGGATCAGTTGTCAGCAGAAGGTCTAAGCAATATGCAGTGTGGCCAACAACGTCGGGGTTGCGCGTGGGCTCGTGCACAAGCTGTGAGAGGCCTTGAGTCACGGAAAACTTAAAAGCCTCTCTTCCAGCGTGGTCAGTGTCCTAATACGGGTATAGCCATTGCCCGTGATGAGCGTTAAAATCCCCCAGCAACACCAACTGCGCTTAGGGAAAACGTTGCCGAACCTTATCTGCTGCATCGCTGAGATACTCCATGAGCCTCGTTGTCTGCCGATCTCCGCTATGTGACCGGTATATACTGGCGTAGACCAATTGGTCAAGGCCGGTATCAATGTGAACCCACATGACGGAAAAATAACGGGGACGCTGACAACAGATCTCGTCACTGGCATACATGCACACCCCGGCTTTCGGGCAGAAATTTGACTCCAGGATGTACCCTGGGTAACAAAGGTATGCCGAGTCTGACGGATTACAGATCTGCGTCTCCGTTAGGAAGAATAGGTGAGGCCTCTCTGTCTCAAGGTGGTGGTGGACATCGTTGAGATTTGAGTGCATTCCTCTGATGTTGCAGAAGTGCACTTTAAGAGAGAGTAAGTGCAACCGCTGTAAAACCTTACTCTTCTTTTGACTACTTTTCATATTGTGTGAGTGAATAGGGAGGAGGACAGAAGTTGAGTGAAGCGCTGCAAATGGAACCAAGCAACTCGCAATAAACAACGCACCGATGGGGAACTCGCTTGGAGACTGCAGGGACGCCCGAACCCCCTCGGGGATTGTCATCGGGTCCTCTCTAACTAGTCACCAGCTGGCACGAAAGAGCCTCCCGGGCGGGGCACTTTTTAAGATGAAAGAGATGGCAAACTTTTTCTTCAAAGGACTTATTTAAAAAAAATACGAATTACAAAGAGTACAATGCGCCAATAAAAGCTTTCCTCCGTTTAAGATTCAATTATTTACTTGACCGAGGATTGATTTTCCCGCCACTTTCTCACTAGGGCTTTAAGAGCAAAGCGCTGTTTGTGGTCGAACTAATTACAGCGGTTTATTACCTATCTGCTGTTAACTAATTCAACTTATTAAATGGACGGAAAAGCTTGCTTGAAATTTCGTTAATGTATTTTAAAAATTTACTAAAAATTACGTGCTGATAAAACTAATTATTAGTACTACAATCTGTACAACTAAAGATATGTGGTACCAAAATAAGTATAATTTGTCTGTCCTCACCAGGAATCGAACCCGGAAACTCCGGCGTAAGAGGCAGGGCTACGCTACAAGGCCTCCGAAACTATGGTTAGTGTCTTTCATATTAATCCTACGTAATAAACCCGACTTCATCACACTCCTTAATATAGCAACAGTTTATGTTTCAACAATATACTGTCCAAGTTATTACATGGCATCAGAGGCGCTGCACGGTTTTTCTGACGTAACTTCTAATCCCAAGGAAATTTCGAGATTAAATATAGCGTTACTTATAATCTACCTACATATTTTTTTTTACTTTTGGATAATGGACCTCATGCTAAACGAAACTAGATTTCACTTAGAAATTGGATCCATAGTTCAGAGCTTATCGATTACGTAAAGGCAAACATCTAAATCTTTCATCTTTATAATCATAGTACTAACATTTTAGTAGCTAAGCGTTTCTGTGCTTCGCCGTTCACGCTAAGCTATCGGTCTCGGTTGCCGTCGATAAGATTACAGTCGTGAGCTACATCAGAGGCCTGTGGGGTTTCCAGAGGCGGCTTGATCAACTCTGACACTAGGGGTTGCCACACCCTCATATGATAAGTATCAGCAGTACCTGTATGCCTACCTACCTAATAATAGTGCAGATATACCTACTGCGGTCAAATCCCCATGGCGCTAAAAATAATTCAAAAATAGCTGGCGTAAAATATGGTATAAGATAATCGAAAATTCATAAATTACAAAGTATAAAAAGTCATTAATAATTCCTGGTTTAAATAAACTAACGATAGTGTGATAGTATTGGTATGTAAATAATTGAATTGTCTTATCTTTATGCTCCTTTCTTCTTCCGATTCTCCCTCCTAGGTGCCTTTTGTCAGTTTTCTTCGAGGCGCCAAAATGTAAGGTCCTTACATTACTTCAATAAAACAAGCACATTACTCGCCGACTTGTTTACTGTGATAAATTTAATTCGTATAAATACCGAATAACATTAACATTAACATTCGATATAAAAATACTAAGATGAACTTAAAAATTGGTATGTGTGAAAATATTGTAAAGACCGTAGTAATTTTCTATTACAATGAATTATTGATTTGCAAGGACAAAATATATTTACTTTTTAAGTCAGAAGGGTAGTGATAGTAAATAAAGGTGTCACCTTTGTTTATTTGTAAGAAATTAAAAGTTTTAGAAGTATGACATAGCCGATCTTCCAGGACAGCGAATGGAGAAGGAAAACAGTTTTAAGTTGATTACTTAAAACAAGGCCAAAACACAGCTCTGCTTGCCTACTTAATAGAAGCTGCAGAACATTTATCAACGAGGGGACAGTCAAATGTCGCCTATAAGGCTCAAATTGCATCGTTATCACGTGGTGGGTGATCAGTGATCTAATTCCAACCTAACATGTTTCACATTTCTAATGATATGGTAATGTACAGTCTTCAACGCTAGAGGGCTGCCACTTAATCAATCAGTGCCATACCATCGCATTTTGTCATTGGTTTGCATTATCTAGTGCTTGTTCAATTTACAAAGTTAGTGTTTCTATAAGTTATGCTCAAATCACGACTTCGTACTTGCTTGTATCAACACGTTCCAATTAAACTTTTTTTTAAATTAGTTTTAATTTTAAAATTACCGTACGCATCTACGCCATACGTATTAACACTATTTTACCTCGAAAATTTATTCCCATTTATATGAAAAAACAGAACGATAATTCAAGCAAATTAAAAAACACCTACACACCTGTCCACGTGTCCTGATAGCTCTATCGACTATTTAAACAAGAGCCAATTAAACGACTCAATTCAATAACTGTCTTAAAGTAATTAGTAACCAAAGGGACAACGTCAAAAAGCTGTATAGTTTTACAACCTCTGCCTTCATTAGCATTCGTGACGTCACGGCCTTATTGATGACGTCACTAAAAAGGGTAATAAACCTTTTATGTGAGGGCGACTTACTTTTTCAAGTTTTATGACTGGTAATGAAAACGTACTGGCGGTTCGAATGCTCTGTCAGTGAGTTATGTAAGTTTACAGCAAATTGGTGAATCTGGGTCGAACGGATAGTTGTGATTTATTGAAAATTTTAATGTTGAACTACAGATTGATTGTGTATGTTTAGGTAATAACAGACAAAAGATTTTCCGTCCCCTCATAGTTAAAAGTTTTTAACCAAGATGTAACTGTTTTTTTACACTGTCTTGTAAGAATTGGTAAATTGACAACTTCTGGTAAATTCTTGTATAAGAAATTACCAAGGAACCGACTTTAGACCCATATCATTGCTCAGCCATGTGAACAAGTGTTTTCCGAGGAGCATCTTCAATCGTCTCGCACACAGGCTTAACGACTTCCATCCTCCCGGATAAGCCGGATTTCGAAATGGCTTTAGCACCATAGACCACAAACATATGCTGCGGCAGGTTGTACAGAAGACCGAGGATTATAACCAGCCGTTATGCATGGGGCTCGTGGGCTATGATAAAGCCTTTTATTCGCTCGAGAACTGCGCTGTAGTTCAGCCTCTAGCTCTACATCGAAGCACTGAAGAGTTTGTACGAAAACGCCACTACGTCAGTCCGTCTCCAGGATCAGAGTTCGAAGCCTCCATAGAGCGTCTTAACGAGTACGTCTGTGACGGTTGTCTATTTCGACCTCTTTTTGTCAGTAAATTTTATTTTTTTGTTGTTCCCGACGTAATTTTAAACTAGGAATTACGTAGTGTCGGAGAACGGCAATGTTTTGATTTGACAAGTGAGTCACAAAAAATTATCCATCAAAGCAACTTGAATCTATTTATTTATTATTTTCCGAGTTTATTATTCCAAATTACATAGTTAAGATATTTTATTATCGATAATCAAAGTTCTTTTTAAGAAACCTATATTTATTTTTTACGTTCACGAGTGTGCGTAGCCAAAATTGTTGGTAAGGATTCTCATTCATTAAAATTTATTTTATTGTTATTTTTTCTTTTCAGATCAAATTTAATTGTATTAATATTTCTGTTCTATTTTGTGTGACTATTTTTTTATTTCAATTTTGTTTATATTTTTCTGTTTGTATTTACAGGCATTTTTGTATATTTTTAATTTTACCGAAAAAATAAACACAGAAGAGAATTTTGTGTTTTATTGAAACTACGCTACATACTGGCGCCCGAATATTCAAACGTAGTTTATGGAGAAGAGAGGAGAAATTGCAACAGAAGGAACAAAAGGAACAGAAGAATTGCAACATTAAAAATAATTTTTTTATAATTATTATTGAGGTCAGGCATAAAACTTTATTTGTTACCATTTTCAATCATTAACATTCACTATAATATATTTATATATGTATCTACTATAATATATCTACTATAATATATCAAAATACTGCTAAATTATTCAGACATTTAAGTTTCTTTAGTTTCTTTCGTTATAATATCCTTGAAGAAATTTTCTGAAGACACAACATTCTATAACCCAGTAATTTCACTATTTAAATAACATTTTCTATTCATTTTCATCACTTGAAAATACGTATATTTTTAAGGCTCTATTCTGCATAACGACTATTAACAAATTTGTTTCACTTTAACATTTTTTTTTGATTTTGCAATGAATTTTTCACAATTAAATAAACCTGAAATAATTTATGAATTAAAAATCAGAAATATAAATTTTTCTTCGACGCAATCTGTAGACGAACTACGATCATTATTATTAAATATTAATGTAGATTCTGAAACAGAAATTTTACAAAATAGCCATGAAGAATTTTCAGAAGATATTAATACCATTAAAAAAAATTTAAAACTTGTTGAAGCTTGTATAAACTCTTATCCTATTAGGAAACAAAAAATTTCACCTTATTTAACTCATATAAGAACAAGATTAGGCCTCATTGACATTACATCAGATTTATCTTCAGAGCAGCTAGATTTAATAAATTCATGTTGGAATGATTTAACTCAATTAGACTCACGTTTTAAAAATTTGGAAAAATCACCAACACATTCCACATATCATTCCGCAGAATCTATACAAAATATTAATCTACAACCCCTTTCTTTTTTCGAAGCATTAACTGATAAGGTCAGTAAAATTACAGAAAATCGAACTAACAATGATTTAAAAAGATTTATTTATAAAGGTGAAGGTTGTCCAAAGGATTTTATTCAAAAACTTGAAGAATTTTCACAAATAAAAAATATTTCTGAAAAATCTTTATTCTCACATATTTATGATATTTTATCTGGATCTGCTCTTGATTGGTTTAGAGCTAGAAAGTCGACTATTAATGACTGGTCATCTTTCCGATCGGCATTGTTGAATGATTTTGCAATTACCGATTACGATTATAAACTAAAAAAAGTAATCGATGCTCGTAAACAAAAACATAATGAGAGAATTATCATCTACTTTGCTACAATGGAATCTTTTTTTTCAAAGCTCTTGGAACCAATGTCCGAAAAAGAAAAAATTAATACTCTTGTTAGAAATCTTAAACCTGAATTTACATTACGTCTTTCACCTACTGATTTACATACTGTAAATTCCCTCTTGGAATCATGCAAATTTACAGAAAGCATTCTCCAAGTTTCTAATAATACATCTTACTACTCTTCATCATCACCACCAGATCATTATCATTCTTTTCCTATTCCTTCTACATCAAATTCTAATAACAAATCGTATAATAATACTCTACTTTCACATAATCAACCATATATTCCTGAATTTCCTTTTAAAGCTTGTACATATAATTCCATAGCAGCTGTAGCTAATCCATTACCTAATACTGTAGCTGCAATTAATAAAAATCAGAATTTTTATAAATTCACTTGCCCACGTTGTAGATCTAATACACATTTATTAAAAGACTGTACTAACACTAATATAGTGTGTTTTCGTTGTGGAAAAAAAGACTTTATTACTAGTAAATGTCCTAATTGTAATAAGTCGATTTCAAAAAACTAAATTACGAGGAGTGCATAAACAAAAATAATGGTATTAAATCATCAAATTTTGACAAAAAAGATTGGGATACATGGTTAAAAACTTTAACAATTTTTTTTAAATCTTATAACACTTGTGCTCTCCTCTTTAATAAAACATCAGATTTTGAACGTCCTTATTTACATATAAAAGTAAACGATTTAATTTTAAATGGTCTTTTAGATAGTGGTAGTGCTATCACTATATTGGGTAATAATTCTCATAAAATTTTATCACAACATGGTCTTTTTATGCAAAAAAGCTGTTTAATAAAAGGTAATGTTGCAAACGGACAAACTATTTCTTCTATCGGCATTATTACTCTTCCTACTTTTTATAACAATAAATTTGCGTTAATTACAGCTCATGTGATCCCAGAAATCACTGAATCACTCATTTTGGGTATTGATTTTTGGAAAACTTTTAATCTTGCTCCGGATATTCTTAGTAATATCACATTACAACCTTCAAATTTAAACTCATCTTTTCTCATTAATACAGATTCTAACTTTCATTTACATGAATACCATTCTTTAACAGACACACAAAAAATTATTGCAGATGCAATTATGGAAAAGTTTAGGTTGATTTCAACTGAATGTAAACCTTTAGGTCGTACTCATTTAGTCGAACATTTCATCGACACTGGAGACCATCCACCTATTCGTCAACGCTGTTACAGACTTTCTCCTGAGAAACAAAAAGCTCTTTGTAAAGAAGTTGATGATATGTTACAATTAGATGTCATTGAACCCAGTGACAGCCCATGGCTGAACCCAATTATTATTACACCTAAAAAAGATGGTACTTGGCGATTTTGTATTGATAGTCGTAAATTAAACGATATCACAAAAAAAGATGCTTACAAACTTCCTTTCATTTCTGATATATTAGATAACCTTAAAGATGCTAAATTTATATCATCTATTGACATTGCTAAAGCGTTTTGGAATATTCCCTTAAAAAAAGAGGATAAACTCAAAACTGCATTCCATGTTCCAGGCCGAGGAATGTTTCAATTTAAAGTTATGCCATTTGGTTTAACTAATGCACCTGCTACTCAACAAAGATTCATTGAAAATCTACTAAATGATCTTACAAATGATAATAATGTTTTCTATTTTATCGACGATATAGTCTGTATTTCTCAAACCTTTGAACAACATGTCGATATACTTACTAAAATTCTTAAAAAACTTTCAGATGCCAATCTCACAGTCAATTTTCCAAAATGTTCATTTTTCCGGAAAGAATTAAAGTACTTAGGCTATGTAGTTAATGAAAATGGTTTAAAAACGGATCCTAAAAAAGTTCAAGCTATTCTTGATATACAAACTCCAAAATCTGTTAAGGAGGTCAAACGTTTTTTGGGTACTGCCAGCTGGTACAGACGTTTTGTACCTAATTTAAGCACTCTTGCAGCACCGTTAACTAAATTAACTTCTACAAGCAAAAAATCACCTCCATTTAAGTGGTCTGATGAAGCTGAAATTGCTTTCAAGGCTATTAAGCAAGCTTTAATTAGTACACCAGTTCTGGCATGTCCAGATTTCTCTAAACCATTTGCTGTTCATTGTGATGCCTCTTCCTACGGCATTGGCGCAATGTTAACTCAGGAAGTCGATAATATTGATAAACCTATTGCTTATATGAGTAAATCACTTACAGGCGCTCAAAAGAATTATTCAGTCACTGAACGTGAACTTTTAAGTGTTATTACGGCACTAGAACATTGGCGTTGTTATTTAGATAATGGATTACAATTTACAATTTATACTGATCACGCAGCCCTTCAATGGTTTATGCATTTAAATAATCCTACTGGCAGATTAGCTCGATGGAGTATTCGTTTATCTATGTTTAATTTCGTAATTAAACACAAAAAAGGCTCAGATCATGTCGTACCAGATACTTTATCACGTATAAAACCAATTGATTTAATTAATTTTTCTACTTCTCAAACTAAAGACACTTGATATTTAGCAATTTATAATAAATGTTTATCATTTCCTTCTAGTACTCCGGATTACATGATTCATAATAATAAATTGTTTAGATTTTGTAGATCTAACACATTATTTAACTCTGAATTTAATTGGAAACAAGTAATACCATTAGAATTTAGGGAATCTGTTATTACACAAAATCATTCTACTCCCCAAACGGCACATTTTGGTATTTTTAAAACATACCATAGAATTAAAAATCTCTATTTTTGGCCTGGCATGTATAAAGACGTAGCCATGTTTATTGCTAAGTGCGAGACTTGTTTAGCTACCAAGCACCAAAATCAAAACTTAATTGGTTTAATGGGCAAACCCAAACATTGTTCACGCCCTTTCCAATGTTTATCCATAGATTTGATAGGTCCACTTCCTACTTCACGTAAGCAGAATAGATTTCTATTTGTAGTTACTTGTTGTTTTTCCAAATATTGTTTGTTATTTCCAATAAAACATGCAACCGCTTCTATTATTCGCCATATATTGGACAATTTAGTTTTTATGGTTTATGGAGTTCCAGAAACTATTATATTAGATAATGGTCCTCAAATGATAAGTACAGAATTATCTGAATTATTTAAATTTTACAACATACCAAAAATACATTACACCCCACGTTACTGTCCACAGGTTAACACCGTTGAGCGTTACAATAAAACTATTGTAACGGCGATT
Source organism: Marasmarcha lunaedactyla (assembly GCA_923062675.1). Lineage (NCBI taxonomy): Eukaryota > Metazoa > Arthropoda > Insecta > Lepidoptera > Pterophoridae > Marasmarcha > Marasmarcha lunaedactyla. The sequence continues at coordinate 17,612,721 of OV281352.1, read as the reverse complement.
GCAGCTTTTATAGATAAAGATCACAGAACTTGGGATACCTATATAAACAAAATACAGTTTGCTATTAATACTGCGGTTAATGAAACCACAAAATTCACTCCATCATTTTTAGTATTTGGTAGAGAAGCTGTTACATGTGGATCTATCTACAAAAATAAAGATTCCAGAGATGAACTAATTTTCAGTCCTAGGGATGTATATGCTGAAAACATAGGACAATTAATACCTATCTTTTCCGAAGTACAGAAACGGTTATTTAATGCACATCAATATAATGCAACTTATTATAACAAACATCATCAGAATTTAGAATTTAATAACGGTGATATTGTTTGGAGGCGAAACCATGTAATAAGTTCCTCTAAAAAACATTTTTGTGCTAAGTTTGCACCCAAATTTATTAAATGTAAAGTTTCAAATAAAGTTTCACCATTAATTTACGATTTAGTGGATATGAATAATAACCCATTAGGTCGTTGGCATATCAGAGACATTAAACCTCTACCGCGTTTAACTTCTTCTTTGAGTGACTAGATTGGTTGTTACCAATTACTTTATATGAATTCATATATAATTATTGCTCATTATCTCACGGCGAGCATAAGCCGATTCTTTTTGTCTTATTTTTTTTCTCTATGCACCTCATTATCGTTTGGCTATACCATTAACATTGACGTTGGTCAAAACTTATAATTAATTATCATCATCGTAGTATTAGGTTAACTTTTTGTGTAATTTATTTAATATTTGCAATTCTAATTTTTTCTTCTCAATTTTTTTTTTTTTTTCAAGCGGTTTGCAACTTGTAAAATTAAGCCTTCTGCACGAGCGTTTATTAAGGTAACTCGTTAAACTAAACCATACCTATGTGTATTATTTATACACTTGAATCACTTTCCTGTGAGAATTATTTTCATATGTTTATTACATAAATATTTTAATTACTTCACAAAAGACCCTTGGATTTTATTTAAAAGTCAATGTTTCACGACTGGCTATGATTTTCTTTTCTTTCCCGGCATATTTATTTCAGTCTTTAACTGAAACTTGTTTATAGTAATCACCGTGCGGGAGTTAGCGACACGTTAAAGAAGCCATAAGCTATTAATATTTTCAGCGGATGGCAACTATTAAAGCCTTTTGCCGTTGCGTTCAACTCTATTGAGTTGACTTATTTAGGATACGATTCCTCATAAGCAACTCTAACTGCATGACGTTTTATTTCCAGTAGTTGGAATAAGACTAGTATGATAGAGAATGTATGTTGTAATTATAATGTACGTTGATGGAGTTGAACGATGTATATTAACATTGTATATTCCAGGAACATGTTAAAAATTCTATCATTCATGAACCATGTAATTTAAGATAATTATTTAGGATTTTTTTTTTTTTCTCTCTCTCGTCTGTTTTGTTTTATTTTTCTATTAAATAACTTGTTGATAAGCATTATATCAGTATTATTTTTTTTTTTTTTTTCATATATACAGGATGTTTTTTCAGAAAAATTCTTCTATAGGATGTTAATATTAATTTTCATTTTGCTTTTAATTATTATTTTTTTTTTTGATTGTTCTTTCATTTAGCAGATTAAATATTAAAATTCGATATGTATATGCGGTTTATTTTGATTTGGTTTGAATTTGAAATTTTACTAAAAAAAATCTTTCAGATTTCTCAAGCTTTTTCGTCTTCCCAAATTGCTTCAAGTGGATTAAATCCGTTTCCACAATAGCCTTCAATTCTTCATTATCAACTTTGGTCTACGGCGACGGAGCTTGTTCTGCAAGTCGAAATTTCCAGAACGAAAACGTTGGAACCAAAAACGCACTGTGTTTTCTTTTGCGACACCGCCACCATACATCGCATTAATACTTCAAGCCGTTTTTGCAGCACGGTGGAACTCGTACTCGTAAATAACGCGATATTTCAATTTTTCCATTTTGTAAACTAAGTGACGCAAAGAAAAAACCAAAAGAGGGAAAAAAATGTTTTCGGTTTTCGAAACACAAATGCGTTAGTAAATAGCTGTATAAAGAAATTGGAATTCTTAACCAAAGAGGAGATAAAACAGATCAAAGAGGCCTGTACGACAAAACGCCAATTTCATATTTCAGGACCTAATTTAAATTTTTTTTTTTAATATTATTATTTAAAAAAGCTAATTTTATCTATCTGAGTTATATTAGAAATCTTTTTATGTGGAAGTATTATTTTTCTCTAGTGTGTTTGGCCCACTTCCTCTATTACTTTGTATAAATTAAAACCTAGTTGTAAGTTTTCCTAAAAGTTGTAAATGAATTAGCACTATTTGGCCCAAAACGTTACAGTTATGTGAATATAATCCTATGATTTTAAAATTTGAGAGATATAAATTGATGACGACACCAATGACGACCGATTGGTGTAGTGGTAAGTAGCCTCACACGCCGAAGGTCCCAGGTTCGAGTCCTGGCCGGGGCATTCATTTGTGTGATGAACACAGATGTTTGTTCTCGGGTCATGGTTTTTTGTATTTATATATGAATGTTTATTCTGGGTTCCCCACCCAGTTCGCTGAATGGTCATCCATAACACAAGCTCTGCTTACTTTGGGGCCATACAGTTGGTGTGTTTGTCAGGGGATTTATTATTTATTATTACAAAACTACGTGGCATCTTGGTTATCTCCATATAATAACTATTATAGGTTGAGTTTATAGAATTCATTTCTTTGTTAAAAATAATGATAAACTAAAAATTTTAATTATAAAAATGCTTTTTATATGTTACTAGCTCTGTTAATAATAAGGTTATAATAACAACCAAAACAACACCAAAATCAAAAAAATATAATTATTTTGATTTAAAAAATTGTTTTGATATTGAGATTTTAACTCTTCATGTTATCTTTCGCCAATTCAATTGTGGTATTTTTAACTAACCTAACTTAGTGGCTTAGGATAAATTAATCGAATGATTCCACTCTGCTGTTTCACTGAATAAATCAACAGATGACATTGATCTTCAAATATTTTACACTGAACTGTTTAGCGATAAGTTTTATCTCGGTAATAGAATGGCACTTTGTTAAAACTTAAGTAAAGGTTAAAGGTTAAAGGGTCAGCTATCTGCTTGGCTTTCTGTACATAAAAACTTGCATATATTTAAATGTGAAAGTAGGTATCAATTCCAATAAAAAAAAAATATTTTTTTGATATTTTCCGCTTATTTATCAAGTGGTTTCCCATCCACGTTGAATAAAGTATTAAATATACATGACAATCTCTTGACTCTCGGGCATCATAAATCTTGTTTCCGTCGCTTGATTTAGCATGTCGTAATCCGAATACGAATAAACTTTACCGGTCTTGCTCGCTCACCTCGTCATTGCTATATTTTGTCTCTTTCTCAGAATCATCAATGTAAAGTTACAATCATATTATTTAGCATGAGTGAGTACCAGATACATTGGGTGTGTAAGTACCAGTATGTCATGTAAGAACGTCACGAATTTTCTGCTATTCTAATTCAATCAAAGCGTTCACCTGTTTGAATTATCTTTACACGATCAAACATTTTTCTAGGTATATAACCAATTAAAATCATATACACAATCAGAAAAAAGCTATTCCCTCTTACATAACCAGTACTAATGAGTAGAGTTCAGTGCACTAACGACTTTGGAATGATTAATTACGCGCACCTGGCCGCAAACGACTATTCAACCTGCCCATATACAGTCTGCTTATAGGCCACCTCCATGAAAAACAATAACTATACTGTCAATCTGAGTTCTAGATTACAACTGTTAAATTGTCGACTATATATATAGTTACTAATTGGCTCTGTAGAGCGAAATTGATGTAGAGGATAAACCATAATGAGTTATATTTAACCATTAGCATTATTAGTTAGTGGGTTTTGCCTTTGATCTTATAATTGTAATAAAGTATATACATAAAAACGATCATAATTTTAAAGTAGGTACCGTTGTGAATTGCAATATCTTACAGAATAGACCGGGCTCTCAGTGGAGTTCCGTTTGCAAAAATTGCGGACCGCATTCTGACTTCTGATATATATTGTATAGATCCCAGACATCCAATTAACAGATGTTGCCAACCAGTTTTGTGGTCCCCCTCCCCCTCCCCCCTCCCAAGTATTATTAGTAAATTACAATAGATTTTTGGTTTTAATTATACAATTTAATTAGAAAATTAGTACTTTTGGGGGCCTATATGTATCATAAATAAAATACAAGCCAGTACAGCAATAGAAAACTTTTATTTTGATGAATGATTATGAAAATTATTAAAAAAAAATATTACACATGCAAAAACAGTCTGATTTTGTTACAAGTTTTTGCAATTATTGTTTACACATTTACACAAGGATATACATTTCAGTGCTGCTTTTTTGCAAGTACACGACATTGTGCGACAATTAGATTGACATTTACACGGTTTTATTAGAGAGTCAGGTAGAGACTTTTTCGTCATTTGCTTTGGGTAAAAGTTTCCTTCGCGTAGCTCGTAACCAAATTGAAGTAGATCAATGTGCTCAAATATGGGTTCAGAAGAGCATTTCCACAGATAAACTTGAGCTGATGCTCTTAAACAGTGTAAATGCAATGCATCAGAGGTACATATTATTCTTGTTAAATTTAAGGCAAAGCCTATGTTTTGGCACATCAATTTATGTCGAAGATCATCTGCTGTTGTTTGTTGTTTAGAAAGTAGGTAAGTGCAAACTTTTTCGAGATCTTTAAATTGCTGACTAGTCAAAGGCCCATTACCCAACGCAGGAAGTGCATCCTGAACAAAGTCCAGTTTCGCAGCATTCAACATTTGTTTTTTTGTACCTATACGACTTGTGGTGTCGCAGCCAGTTAAACAGTGCAACCCAGGTAAAATTTTACATATATTTTCGCCAAGAGTTTGTGCAACTAAATGGCAACCAAGAAAACGGTTTTTCTTTCGTGATCCTTCAAACCACAAACCTCGGCAACCTATGTTTTCAAGTTTATGCCAAAAATAAAGGCCTAACACAAAGATATCTGTGTCAGGGCATATTAACAATTTTTGCTGGGTATTTTCAGGGTTTCTCAGAGATCTGCGGACTTCAGTACTAGGTTCTTCAGTACTGCAATGAGCACTTTGTTCTTCCTTGTACAATGCTAATTCTCGACGCCGCACTTTTTCTTCACTAATGTAGCTTGCCATGCAGTTTCTATGCCAGGAAAAGGATTGAACACCACTGCATTCTGGATCGTACAGTTTATTGAATTTAACACTTACTTCGTCTTTACGTCGTCCTGCTGCCCGACTTATAGTGAGAAATGACTCTGGCTTTGGATTAATCACTAACTGTTCTGGCGAATCACAAAACAAACAAACGAGTTCTAAAGGTCTTTTTCTTTTTAAGTTCACGACTTCGAGTGACATTTTTTTACAGAAAAACTCGTAAATTTACACTGAAGATGATTTTAACAACATAAACAAACGAAAACAACATTAATACACTGTGTTTGGCCGCGAATGACGTAGTTTTGACGAGCTGGCAACGTCGCAAGCGCGCGTAGTAAGACTAAGGGCCCGGGGGGGGGGGGCTGAGTGACAAAGGACCGTGGCTTTTTAACAAGTCGAGGGTCCCAGGTACACAAATCACAAAACATTTCGCGGTCCGCAATTTTTGCAAACGAACATCTCATTGGAGCCTGTACTAGAAGTAGATTTATCTCAGTTTAAATATAAATAAACATTGAGATAAAAGATTAAAAAATTGATACGTTTGAGCTAATCTTTTTTTTAAATATGTTTTAAAACATTCAAAATGTTTTAAAGCATAAAAATAACTTGTTATTTTCAAGATAATTAATACAATTTTTGGCTTTAAAAACAAGCATATTTACAAATTAACAATAGGACAATGAAAAACAAGGAAAGATTACTTAAAAAAGTTACTTAAGTACATAAGGTAAAGTGGGCTTTCGACTTTCAGAATTACCGCCATGGATCTCTATGGATGAACGAAGTGCATAATAATGTTCTGATACTGTTACATATATTTTTAATTCACAAATAATAAAATAAAATACCTTAAATGGGCCCAAATTAGGCCCTCCGTTTGATTTTTAGTTGTCAAAACAACAAACAACCCAGGCTGAAAGTTTCGTATAACCTCGACTCAAAGGTTTCAAATAAGGCCCTAAATTACTCTTAACTTTTTTAGTATTAGGCATGCTCAACAATAATAAGTACATAAAGATTTAATTTCTGTAAGCACTGTTGTTGTATGGCAGATTAATTATTTTCACAAGTTGGAGCAGTGGGCCTAATGTACTATCGGGAAATTGGTGCAGGTTCAGATTCGCATTCAAATACCCTGTATTGTTGTAGTCCCCTAGCATGCGGGACGATTCTACCAATAGATATTTACATTTTATGTATAATCGGAGCGCTAAGGGCGAGAATCGCTAGCGTGATGTACGGGGCGACAACACTGCAGGGGATCTTAGATCGGGTGCGAATGTAAGCCTCCACCGAATATCCCGAGAGTACCTAACTTCTTGTGGCAGTTACCAATGACGAATCCAAAATACTAATTTCAATAAGCACTTCTATTACACACCTGTAGCTAATAAATAAAGTTTTTCGTGTGGCAAAATAAATAAACGAGGGGTTCACAGGTTCTGTTATTACTCCTACATGATGACATTCAAAGCTAATATGAAGAAAATGTTTAAAAATAACTTTATGAGGGCGTACTTCGTAAAATATTTCCTTTCCTTTGATATTTTGCGCATGACAACATGAAAGTTCTTCAAATCGGATAAAACTCAATTTTCACGGAAGATTTTCTAACCATGCTATATTTACGAAAATTCTGAGCTTTTAGCTACTAAGCTTCTTCAACTTGGATTACCTACTTGAAACTCAGAAAATGAATTTCGGATGACTAGACTGCTTTTTTGTCCTTGATCCATTTTGGATAAAGATGGAGATGATTAAAAAATTGTGTGTGTTTTTAGTGACATATGTCTAAGTATATAGGGGGTTTAGTATCAAACTAGCTCATTAGATTTCAGAGAACAATAACAAATTAGGTGCTGATGACGTGTAGTCATCAAGGTTTACTGATTACAGATTTACGTAATGCCGACGTAGATTGCCCATCAGTTGACATAATAATGTTGATGATGGTGCAAAACTACTGCCTTATATTTTTTCTTAAATGTCCTCGTTATAATTTCAACTATTTCACAATTATATAGGTTAAATAATTTATTTCCTGCATAACCTGTTTGATTTGTTGGTTTGGAACGCTGTGGCTTTGTGAATATTTAGCAGTTTTTAAAGCATTTATGAAGCATTTATATTAGTAGATAGATAGGTTTATCATGAAATAATCACAAGCTAAATAATTTGTGTGTGTTATTTCACTCCGCTCAATCCATAATATAGTGTCATTGACGAAGTTCGCGCCAAACTACTTCAAACTTCTTTACATCGTAGTGTGCGACAACAGGAAAAAAAGTAGTGGGGCGCGGCTTCGTGGATGACTCTTACTGTACTCGTGTACATATTTTAAATTTATATTTTCCAGACGTTTCATTCTCGCTCCGATCGCCACCCGGTACGGACGTTCCAAGACCACTCCGATTGATCGGTCCCTTCCCGTTATTCAGTGGCGCTCAGTTTACTGACGTCATAGTATAGCGTGTTAGTTCCGTGATACGGTTTTTCTGGGTTTTCTTACTCCCTCCGAGCGCTATCGAAGTGATTTTTTCTTTGCGACTAAGTCTCTTAGTCTTCAAAATGCTGAGTGCTGTGTGTGCCAGCGTAAAGTATTCTGATTCTAGTACAAAGGATACCTAACGGGGACAAACGAATTTGTACTGATCCAGTCCTTTTTTATTTTATATATTATTCCTGACTACTATTTCATTTGTTTACTCTTCTATTTTCATATTTATCTTTATCATATTTGTGTCTTTCCGTGTACATTTGCCCTTTTTGTCGGTAAAGGTTGACCCTAACGCGGTCAACTCTTCACCTGTGTACCCTTTTTAGAATTCCAGGCGAATTACGGTTAGTTTTAAGTTATTTTCCCCAGCCCCCCTACCGCTGGTAGGGAGGTTAGCCGCTAGGGTTCGCTAGGTTATTAGGAATTCTCGGCATCCTTTATATATTTATATGTTCTTATAATTAGTCCCAACCCCTCCCATATGGATTCGCAGAGTTTACTAAACTTTGCGAAGGCCTTCGCCCAGGCACTCGCCACGTCGGGTGTCCCCATCAAAGATGAGGTCATAACGCAGGCCTTCATTACTTTTAATGCTTCTCCGGCCCCTCAGGCCACTAAAACCCAGACCCTTCAGGTCTACAGCTCTCCCGCGTCTTCCGTGCCAACCGAGATGGACTGCGTATCGGACACATCCTCTCGCACTCGGAATCCACGTGTGATGCGTCATCGGACGCCGCCACCTTAACTGGCTCTCCTGAGGCCACGTTCACCCTAGTTTCAAAACACTCCAAGAAGCGTTCAAAGCATTTTGCGGTGTCTTCAACACCCGAACCCACCCCGGTGTCTTCTACACCCGCCCCAGCGCCATTAATATTACTGAAAGTGACTGCGACCCCGTCGGTTCCGTCGAAGCCAGCAACGCACTGTGCTCCCGTCCCGGCTAAGGTTTAACTCCCTCCTCCCATCTTCCTTCGTGAAGCAGTGCACAAGATGCACTCTAACCGCGGTAGACGTTTTCCTCTCGCCCTCGTCATCCTATCCAACACTCCCAACTCGAGGGAGATCTTCAGAGAGGCTCGCACTATCTGCGGACTTTCTAATATCTCCGTCGAGTTGGGCATTTCGCATGTGGGCCAGTCCGGCCACACAGTAAACTACAGGGGTTGTCCGCGCTCCGTTGCTAAGAAGGCCGCGTGCAAACCAGCGCCGCTGCTCACTCCCGCCAACCTTCCCGCCGCTGCACAACCGGCTCCCCGGAAGCAAAGCCCGTGCAGCCGACGCCGACTCCGGCTCTCTCCTGAAGACAGCGTCCGGCCGCTCCACCTTCCCGTCCTATCCCAGCTCCTGTAGCTCCCATAGGCCCGCGTCCCGCTTCGTCGTCTTCACCTCAGTCGTCGTTATTCAAAACGTCGACATTAGGGAAATCTCCGTACTCGCATGCAAACTGCGAGCCGCGCGCTCTCCTCAAGAGCGTCTATTCGCGTTAGCCGAGCATCACTTGCTACTTAGTTCCTTGTAAATTATATTTAGTGTAAATTCTTTAAATAGTAAATGTAATGTCTAGACCTGCAAATCCCGAGTCCGGCCATATCAAACCCAAGGGCTTATCCCTAGTTTCATTTAACGTTCGTAGCCTTAATACTAATCTTCCTGAACGAGCCAGACCTACTGCTTCTCCAAGAGACGTGGCTCACTCCAAACCGCTCTAGGGGATTCGCTATTCCCAAATACGCGTTCACCCGTAACGATAGGCCCAACTCCGACGGTTTCGGCGGCACTGCTATTTAGTACAAAAGAGTTTTCCATTGCTCTCCTCTCCCTACCCCTCCTCCCCTCAACATGGAAGCCACTGTGTGTAGATTGGCTATGTCTGGTCCTCCGACCGCCATCATAGCTTCAATCTACATACCTAGTGACACCAGACCTATCCGCAGCGACTTTGAGGCCATTCTCGCCCTCGGCCATTCAGTCATTATGTTGGAGATTTTAACTCCAAACATACTAACTGCTAGTGCCTCTCGACCAACCCCAGCGGTATCGCACTCCTTAATATCACTACTGACTCGACTAAGACGTCGTCTCTCCCATCATTCTTACTCACTATTCCGACAACCTGAACCACTCTCCTGACATCCTCGATTTTGCGAATGTCAAGCGAATCAACCTCGATCTTAGGTTTATCGAACCACTCGATGACCAAGGCTCCGATCACCTTTACCAACTGGAAAGGCTTTAAAAATACGTTAATTTCAGCCTTAGAGGCCCCGAACTCTCCACTCACGATCTCGCCCGAGATAGCTCTTAGATAGCACGGATAAAATAGACTCGTTAGTCAATTCCCTCATTGATGCTATCAACTCAACCATCAGTGATAAATAAAAAGGTTGCGAAGCAAGGCAAACCCACGCATCCCTTAACCGTTAGAAATCTTAATAAAGCTAAGAACGCGGCTCTCCGGAGAGCCAAGTTCCATCCCACACCCGCCTTAGCTGCGAATCAGCTACAACGTAAAGTTAGGTCTTGCTTCACGGAACTCCGAGACACTCAGATGAACGATCTCATGGAGAATATCTCCCCGTCCCACCAAGCGTATTATAGTATGGCCCGAGCCTTACGCGTAGACGCCGCCTCTCACGTTCCTCCTCTCACTCGTCCCGATGGCACTACTGCCTTCGAAGTCGAAGAGAAAGCTGAATGCTTCGCTGACAGCATTACCGCACAATGCTCACCCAGCACGCAACCTGCTGATCCCTCACACATCCAGGTGGTGGAGGACGAAATCCTCCGTAGGGACTCTCTTCCCATCACCGCAGACCCCGTCACAGTCTCTAATGATGAAATCTCACTTCTCATTACAAGTCAAAAGTCCAAAAAGGCTCCGGGTGTGGATGGAATTTCCAACCACGCACTTAAGCACCTGCCTCAACAGATGCTTACCTTGTTAGCTATCATTTTCAATGCCTGCTTCGACCATAGCTACTTTTCAAAAGCTTGGAAATAAGCGACAGTTTTTGTTGTTTCCAACGGATGGCGATCCGAATTTTCTCCGAATTCTCCACGTTCGAATTTTAGGTATTCCCATCCCCTGGAAGCGCAGTACCAAATACTTAGGCGTCACCTTAGACCGCTTTCTTTTCAAGCCACGCGTCGATAGAGTAACGAAACTCGCCCGTTTTTACTTAGGCCGCCTCCATAGTATTTTAGGTAAGAAAAGTAAAATGACCTTCAGAAACAAACGTACGCTTTGCGTTAGACCCGTCATGACATATGCCTCGCCAATCTTTGCCCACGCCAAACCCTCCGTCCTGCACAAACTGCAGTAGTTCAAAATCTCTTCTGCCGCAGGGCCACAAACGCACCTTGGTACGTGCGTAACGCGGACCTGCACAGAGATCTTGAACTATCTACAGTGCAACAGCACCTCAAAACATTCTCGGAAGCGTTCTGCAAACGCTCCGAAACCCACCCCAATCCTCTAGTTCGAGATTTAGTCTCGTATACTACCCCTGTCATAGATTCGAAGTTCAAAGTCGCTAGACCGAGAAACGCGCACACGAACGTAACTATGCAACTAACACTAGATTTCGAGGCCCTTCAGGCCACAACTTCTAATTCTAATTGAAATTCGAATTAATTAAATTCTTTTCATTTTTAGCACCTTCAGTGCTACCAGCGGGTGACCCCTTCTGGGCCTCGCTGACGTGGCTTCTTTCTCCAATTGGTCGTCGCTCAGATGACGGTTGTGAGGCAAAAAATTGCACGAGTCATTCAGGTGGTTTTTTTGTGGGTAGGGCTTTGGTAGGCTCGGAGCGAGTCCCACATAACCTCGATCGCGCGCGCGGGGTATGCGTCAGAGCGTTTTTTATCCTCCTGCCTGCTCCGTAGAGGGGATCAAAAAAAAACTGACGTTTCACAAATTTTCTAACAGCTTATATCGCAGGTGTCATATATGAACGAATAAATAAAACGGCATCTTCGGTGCCAAATGCGATGATATTGTTGGGGTATTTCTTAAACATTCAATACATTTGACCAAGGCGAAAATATAAACCACAGTTTCTGAAACTTCTGAATATATTCCAAATTTTTTTTGAAAAGAAGCGAGCCTTGAAGTATACTTTTTGTCTAACAAAATCGAAGAAATCTTATCAAAAAGCTAATCATTGGCTTTCTATAGTTATATGGTTCCAACAAACAAACTCGGCGTGACAATTTTATATATTTCTTTATTACCATTCAGATCTAAATTCGTTGGTTTCTGTTGTTTAATGGTTATAATCATTTTTTTACAATGAGTGAATACCGCAACACGTATACCTCACATAGTCACCATGCGCTTCAATGAGTTGCTTTTTAATAATCAATAGTATTATGGAATGTTAAATTATATCATAGAGGCACTAAAAATATGTTGAATTTATTTTAGATCAGTACAATTATTTTTTTCTGAGTTTTGTTTTTTAAATAGTTCGATATGAAAAGCAAGATACACTTATTTACATATGAAACTTTGTATCTTGTATTTCTTTCAGTTAAAATTACATTTGACAATTTCTTATAATTATAATGGTTGTTTTTATTAGGCATCTTAAACGCGTGTGAATGCCCCGAACTATTTATTGAGCATTTTAAGTCTCATACTGTACTCGTAATGTATACTAATTCAAAAGTTAGTTGATATTTTAGTGTAAGAGCCCTTTCTGTGGTAATAAAGTACTTCATATTCGCCAATCGCTCATTTCTCTCTAACATGGTTGAGGAGGGCGATAGCTGAATCCCGTGTTAACCTCGTGAACAGTGCCGTTTGAGGGTGGAGGGAGATACTTGGGGGGAGCGAGGCTTGCCGAGCTAACAGATGCAGATAAGAATAATTTTGTATCGACTTAAATAGTCATTGTAAATGTATTTTTAAAAATATACCTTTAAAGTTTCTTTCCAGCTCGGGAAGAATGCCGAAGATTTTCCGAACTGGTGGTAGAGTCATGCTTTATTTAACGTCAGTAAGAACAAATAATAGTCAGTATTGAGGAATAAATATTTGAGTTTGAATCGAGTCTAGATCAAAATCAATCCACAGGTAACCACTCTACTCGATACTATCTCGTTTCTCGTTCCGTCAGTCAAAACAATAGGTGAGTAATCGAAACCGGTCTGACATATGATCCGAACGTATCAAGTCATGATATTCATATATTATGTTCGATCTGGACCCAGTGGTCATATTGTCGATATGTCGCGACACTCGCGACGCGACCTTGCTCGCCATCGCGTTTGTTATACATTTGTATATAGTAATATATTCAGCTTTCTCTCGATTTATAACGTTGATGCATTGGGAAAGAGTTTAATGTTGTATGTGTGGTGCAACTTAAGTTTTTAGTCTGTGACTTAGTGATAGTTTTCCTACCTTATATTAAAAGACTGTATTTTTCCTATATCTAAGTAATCTGATTAAAGGTAAATTAATCTAATAAGACAAGTTCTTACGCTGACAGTCAGTTGTGTGGTAAACTCACTCAGATGTCTATTTAAGGATGAATTATGTTAGTTTCTATACTGTTCTTAATAAAACTTTGTCTTGATTTAATGTATTACCAGTATTTATTTGAATTTGCGACGAATCTGCCCTTCTCTTTAGGCAATCCAGTAAAATAATATCTAAATAATAAATGTTCCACTGCAGACATGAATATATAGAGATAGGTACTGTAAATATTGTTTAATTAGTAAGTAATATTTAAAGTAGGAGAAACCCTGTTATTTAATAATAATACATTAAGACTATCTACAAAAAAAATACTCCAGTAGCCATACAGCTAGTCAATAAACCATCGATCGTTTTAAGTCTACACCAGTAGAAAATTTTATTCCCAGTATCATTGCCAACTGTTTCAAAGTAAATGAGCTTGTCGTGAAAATATCTCCGTGAACAGAAGTTAACCCAGATAAAACAAATTGTATTTTTTTTTCAGACAAACACACCAACTGTATGGCTCCAAAGTAAAAAAAAACTTGTGTTACGGATGACCATAGAGTTAACTAGTGGGGAACCCAGAATAAACATACATATATAAATATAAATAACCATGACACGAGATCAAATATGGACCATCACACAAAAAATGCCCCGAGCTGGACTGGATCATGGGTCTTCTGGCATATGAGGCAGGGCTACACAATATATGAGCCCAATATAAATGGCTGTTGCTATCATAATTGTACCTAGGACTCCTAACATTTACGCCAAAAGGCCACCAAATACGTCTGTAGGCACTAAGGAAACCAAAAACGTATTGTTGTACTTCCTTTAAAACATAAATATATGCCTTTCATATTTTTAAAGATGATTCGCTTGGTATTTTTGCAGTCAACTGCAATTCCCATTAAAATAAATTAAATCATTCATCAAAACGACGTTATATTGATAACTAATTAAATTTTATATACCATTGGAAACGTATACGAGTATAATTAATGTCGGTCCGAAAGGTTTGTATTAAGCACAGTATAAGTAACCGAGTTTGTTCATTTTTGAAAGTCTTTTAAAACCAGTTCTGGTTTCTAACTAATTAAAAATACCTATTTCAGTCGAGCTTGTATCGTCCACTTGGTTATATAAGAATTTACATTAAATGGTTAATTTATTTCTACCATCATAACTACATTCGAAACCATGTAGACTGAAAGTAATTTTTTTAATTAGAAACAGGAAGGTAAAGAATTTTAAGCGGTTTGCTAAACGGTTCACACGCGATAATTTTGCCTATATAAAGAAGCAACTAATTGATTCGATGTCTTTACTCCATTTTAGTGCATTGTAAAAAGAGTTTGATTTTGTTAAGAACTGACGGCATACCTAGTTGTTTGGGATCTTTCAGACGCTAGACGCCTTGCCTTATACATATAGGAACAAAATTGGAACTTAATAAGGGGCTGTGACATGACACCAGCACGTTCAATTATCTGTCTTGTGTTGGTTTCTCTAATATCATAGTCAAATTGTGTATTTTGTATTACATAAGCTGGCTTTTTTTCCTCTCGCTCTCCCTGTAATATCTTTTAAAATCCGAAGTATTCCATCGTTGAAGATTCATCAAACGTTTGTAAACCAATATGGAAATTGAATATTTTGATTTAAGTTTGATTTATAAAATAATTTACGTAACACAAAGAATTTTATTATTAAGTCTATAAGAGTGGAGACAATATCGAACGTCCGAAATATGGAACTATTGTTTGTTGAAAATTAATGAAGGAATGAATATAGGAAAGTATACCATTATATTTATAATTGCAAATGATTTTAAAAATGATTTTAAAACACGAGTCAGTAATAAAATTATCTATGTTCCAGAAACTTTGAAATTTTCTCAAAATTATATTGAGTTTTATACTGTCATTTAACACAATTAATCTAAACAATCTCTTCTCAACTTTAACGAAATAAACTCCCGAACCATACCAACTCTTTATATCGAAACCAATGAAAGCCAATAACCATTATTTTAACGCGAAACCCCGAAACTCCATCTGACAAATAGGCGCGCCACATATTCTCGACTGTCAGTCAGTGCGGTTGACAGTTCGAATGCACGGCTCGCCACTGACGACAGCTGATGATTAATGGCCGACTGGGTTAGGCGCTAGCTCGGATTTCTGAAGTCGGGTACTGGTTAGAGTGAAGAGAGGATAGCTTGCAAATGGATTTTTATTTGTGAAATACCATTTAATTAGGAAACAATTAATGCTTGGTAGATCACTCAGCCTGTAACAGTTTGTGGTTCAGATATAATACCTGTGTTTTCATTACGTCTACAATAATTTATATTTAGTCTCAGGAAAATCAACAACTTAAAAATACAGATAATAACAATAACAATAGATAGTATTATATGATTACAGTAAGATTAATAAAAAAGGTTGTATATTATTTCTATCGCATAGTTTTGTTTGAAAAATAATTATCGCTAAGTTTCTTGCCAGTATGGTTATCGTAGGGGAAGAAGAGTTTGTGTTTTAAAACGTCGATACAATATTTATTAAGGTAACATCTTATCTTTTTATTTTTATTTTCGCCCTAACCCATACCATATTCCCTTTTACAGAACAAAAATACAAATAAAGTGTGTAAGAGAGTATGTTTACCGACCGTAAAATATATAGATTACATTTCATGAACTACGCTGGAATGATGTACCTTACGTCATTTACTATAACCAACAATCATTTCATTGCAACCCGCTTTTCTCTACCTCGGATGATAGTATAACGGATGGAATCACGCTACAATTTTGGGTAAATTTAGCTAGGTGTTCAGTTTCCAATGTCCACATACGTCACTTTTCCTAGCCTAGTATTAGTTGAGTAAATTTTGTTCATATGTACATACAGTTTCTATGTCATTTTAATTTTATATAAAACTCTATTAAATAAATAAATATCTATTATAGTAATCTAAGTCTGAATTTCCGCGTATTATCAATTCAACTAAAATGTTATTGCTGCTACTCTAATAAAACATTTCTAAGGTTAATTAACAAATGGATAAATCGAGAAAATTCCTTAGACGCTTTCATCTTCTATCAATGTAAAGTCTTACAAAATTTAATTAAACCCGTAATTTCAGTTCGGCACGTCCACAATTCCTTTAAGATCGCAATTTTTATAATATCAAAGTTTGGTTACTTTACTCTCTCGAATAATGATCCTCATCAGGTTTTACCGCTGCATCTAATTGACAGCGCACTTAACTTTGCTCAGCTGACAGAGCAATTAGCCAGCGAGTTCTTCAAAGCTTGCTTCAAAGTTTCTATGTCCATTTGTCGTTAAGAATAGAGTCAGAATAATTTTTCTTCACATTTTTGTGAGTGTACGTAAAAAAGCTTTTACATGTTAATGAACATATCCATATTCAAATACTTAGTTATTCAGAATGTTACGCTTGTGTCACGTACTGGATAATGTCTATAAAATGATGAAAGTGCGAATAAAATTTACTTATTCATGTATACAATATGTTCAATTTTGAAAACTCACGAAAGTTGTTTTCCATATTTTATTACCCATTTATTTTGGCGAATAAGTCAGGTTTATGTCATATTTAAGATAATAAAGTCAACATAAGTTACGGTTATCGCTTGCTGCGATCAAACATAATCGAGTCTACTCAGGCATAGTGTGTGTCTCCCTTCCATTTGCTAATGGTATATTCGTCCTACATTCACTTCGGCATCACCCCCCTTCTGGCCTGTCTCACTTGACGACCATTACCTAACCGAACGTCGGTGTGCTCAGCGAACTCCTTGCTGTCCTTCAAAACTCATTTTAATTCCTATTGCAACAGTACAAGGTTGAGTTTCTCTCGTCGTGCGCGTAAAAAGTATTTGTTTCATCTAGCGTACTGGCTGTTTACACCCGTCAGTCTTCGATCGCTCGTTTAATTAATTCGATATTTGAACTCCGTGAGTGCTGTCAATTCTTAAGCTTGTCATGTCGACATTTTAATTTTGAAATTGACTCATTTCAATAATTGCAATGTGTGTTGTTTACATTTAGAATAAATAGTTGCCGTGACAAAAATGATATGTTGAAGTGAATAAAAGTGAATTACGAAAAGAACAGTGTGATGAGTGTGTTGTGGCATATGATGTAGATCAACAATGTTGGCCGAAGAGGAGGGCAGTATTGAATTAGTTCAAAAATGGTTACAACAAAGACGTGGTAGTGACGATGTGGATTTTGATACTAACAGTATAGGTAATAGAAACATTTATGCTACAATTTGTTGAATGTATTTGTGCAATTATGAAACTTTGGTTCTATTTACAAGCGAGACCTGAAGAAACATTTTACGAAAATACTTGTTTATTTTTACAGCTCGACGACGTTTAAACTATAATGTATGTTGAAACTTTTTATTTCTGACTTAAAATACTTTAGTGGAGGATGGATTTAAAGTTTTACGAACAAGATAAAAGTGAGGATACGCTAAGAAAATGTTTGAATTCGGATAATGGTGCCGGTACTGTTCCATGTATTATATGTAGTTAGTAGTACCTACTATTCTGTGGTTTTATTTAAGGGTATTAATTTTCTTTTAAATAACCACAATCAAAAAGTTTTTAAGATTTCTTCGGCAATCAAAACCGTAACCAACTTATTACGTATACACATATTGTATTAAGAAAAGAGATTTATTCCATTTATATTTATCACCCCATTTGTTTTGGTAATAATGCAAGCTCTAAAAGTAGATTTTGGAGGTACATACTTATAAAAATGAAAGTTTGTTTTAGAGTTAGTATAATGTATAATGATTAAATTTAGTTATTCTACTTATAATCTGTAAGAACGAAATCGCGAAATTAATCAAATCAATTTTAAAAAAAAACATCACATTAAAAAATCAAATCATAAATAACCTGGCGTATCGATTAAAATCTGTTATAAGAAATAAGAATTTTTGAAACTTGATGAAAGGAATTTATTCCTTTTATCTTGCAAAAACTCATAGCGCTGATAGAGAGTAAATTAGCTAATATAAAGTAAGGCCAACAAGACGAAATAAAGAATGTTAACAATCTTTAAGGGGTTCAAACATTATGAACCTTATGAACAGGTTGATAACTTCTGTAGTGCCAGCCTTCCTGTACTGCGAATCACGCAGCGACAACCATCGTCAACCAATTATTGACAACATTATTGCGTACGAGAGATAAGAACAGATGTAATAGCCGCTTGCTATCGCAATATAACTCAGTTCCGTCAGTTTGTTTACGTATTTTATCTCGTCTCGTTAGCCATACTTTAGTTATAATTATGATTGCTGGAGACAATGAACATACTTAAAACACTACGCATATTCATTCAATTTATGCGTCATTTCAAACAATCATAAAGTTGATATATTTGAATTCTGAATAAAATGGTCCGAACTGTAACTTCGGTAAATGCGTCACAAAATATTAATGCTTTCCTTCTATAGAATGGCATTATAACATTTGCAAGTTATAACATTTCTCGAATCCACATTTTCTCAGTTCCTGTTATAAATTTAATAAAAATAGTTTTTGTCATTTATCTAATAATATTGTGAGAAAGGTTACTCATAGAAACATAGAGGTTATTTCGTATCCAATTCTCAAATACAATTATGTAAACAGTTTCTATTGTGCAGTGGCAGCTGATTAAGTTTAATACTTTGGTCACGAGTTCTGTGCACGACGAATTCCTGCCAATATTATACGGTTAGGTTAGGCAAGGTATTGACACCTACATGGTTTTCTTACAAATATTTATCAAAAAAAAAGACTGATACTTAAACACGATTGCTCCATAGTAAGATACTTATGTGTAACCATAATTTCTTTAATAAAATGACATCAAAATATGTGTATCTTAACTTGTTTACATATTTATTGAGTTATATTAAATGCAGGACTTGCAACATATTACTGAACAAAACCATTAGTTTAATTATATTAAAACAACAAATTGAAACTTTTGATTTGAACTTTAAATTTTTTGATTTCCTGCGTTTTATTAGTAGTCTTTAATCACATGAGGTTGGTGGACACGGAGAAACTCGACGCGATTTCTAAAAACCCGATTATAGTCACGTGTGATGAGACTTTAAATACGTTTTAAATATTTAATCACATGTGAATTTGGTTGTGATTAGATAACCAAAATGTGGTTCGATTGCAAGCTTCAGATTTATCCAAACTGGTTAAGGCAATAAATTCCCGTGGGCGAAGACATTATAAGGTACATATTGTACAGCTTTTATTCGTTATTTGAATTTGTAGTCCTTAATTGAATTCACATCGTAGAAGTAAAGATACTGATACTTTCAACCAAAATTTGTCATTTAATAGTAATATATTAGTAGCAGTGTCAGTATTCTATCCGTATATCTAAGTTAATATGAAATTGCTCCTTAATAGCTAAAACACAATCCCAAAATACGCCCCAAACTATAATTAAACACATTAATTTAATTATTTTATTTTCATTTAATTAAATTAATTTTTAATTAGAATAAATTCTTGAAAGGCCAAATTAATAAGACTAGTAAACATCTTTCGTACTTATTAAATTTTATTTATTTTGTAAACCTTCATATAGTACAACAGTATTTACAGTTCACAAAAATCAAGAACTTTCGTTATATGATGTGTATAACTTGATTCGGCAAGTGAATGTTGCCTTCCTTGTCAACAGGCAGCTCCAGCGGCTCGCCCGGCGCGCGCGCAGGCCGCCGCTCCTCGCTGGCTCTGACTCCTGAGGACGAACCCCTGGCAGAAATCGCCGTAAGTTATAATCTGTACAATTTCAAGAGATACTTACCAACTATTACTTATATTGGTAGATACTTACATTAACTATATAACTTTCATTTTTCCTTTCTCTTATTTTGTTTTATCTATACAATTTCAAGAGATATTCAAGTAGCTGATGTAGGCTGATGCAGAATGCACCTTTTAAAGTTAGAATATCGAAACCACTCAACCTGATTAACTTTGGGCTAAGCAACCATCCGACGATACATTTGATGAAGTGACCACATCCGATAATGTGTACAGTTTCCGGTATTTAGGGGTATTCTTACATTATTCTAACATTCGAAAAAAAAGTGTTTTATCGATGAAAACCTTTTTGAATTACCTTTTTCTACCATTGCATTACCCCCAAACGAGAAGTTTAATATTATTTGGAAATTTTTGGAGTCGTGTGAAAAATGTGCGAAACATTTAGTGAAATAAAAAACAAACACTAGATATACACTTAATGTAATTTTTAGTAAATAAAGTCTTGAACAGGCTTAATTATTGTTTAAAAATTCTCAAGACTGTTAGGAACTTCGTCATTTATATTTTCTCTCTAAACAATATAAATCAATATGTTTTTTAAAGTTGGAATTTAAGAAATTTTAATGGATTTAAAATACGATGTTAAACAACAAGTAATAAAGACAGCAAGACCGAAATTATGAATCGCAATTAGCTAATGATCATATTTAAAATTGCATACCCTGTAAATCTACTACATGGACACACTACGAACAGGAAATAATTAAGTGGTAATCTCTCTATAATAAATTATAGACTTGGTAAACCTTATAAAAGTTTGCTTTATTTTTATCGGACACATTTTGCAATCCAAGTATTTCAATATCAAACTATACAAGTACCAATAAAGACAGACTATTAGATATTTGTCCAGAAAAGTACGTTTAATGTACAAGTACATGATTACATAAAATGTCTACAACTTCGTAAGCAAGTCGATCAAAATAAAATGTATACGATTTAATTAGAATTTTATCAATAAATCACGACAGGGCTTATATTGATAACCGTTATCACACGTGTTGTAGTACATCATTAGTGGTCTTATCCTTTTAGTTGCACTCTAGTCGCCGGCCCGGCGTGATCCTTACTGTTCATATTAGACTTTTAAAGTAAAACTAAACATTATAAATACTTTGCTTTAACGATGTGACGCGAAAATCGTAACTAGATGATGAGAAACATGATCAAGAAATTTTGTGAAAGTGTTGTGCTTGATAACGAAAATTACTGCTAAACTGTTTGCGAAATAAAAATCAAACTCGTAATTAGTGAAGTCAATTTCATAAATTATCATTCTTATCTTATGGTTGTACACTTTTTGGACGCGTTTTTTATACTAGCCTCATTATAGTAGAAATAAAAAGTAAAAAATAAGTGATTAAAACAGATTTAGAATTACACAAACAAACTAATTATCCGGTGTTAATCATATCAGTTGATGCCAAACAGTAGTCGAGATTTGCTGAAATGAATATTATCGTCTTTAGATATTTGTGATAGCAGGTAGTAGAGAACTACAGCAATTGTTTATTAGCTATGTCTAGTAAGTCGGATCGCAAGGAAAATACTAGCAACAAAGATGAACATGCTAAGAAGGAAACTAAAGGATGTTGGGCGAAGTTCAAAAGCTTTTTTGAAGATAGAGGATTTGATCTCGACTATGAATATGCTGATACGACGTCTATAAATGTGCTAGATCCTCAAAGTGTTGAAGGTTATCGGCGGATAACAGAGAAGATATCTGTGGGTGGAAAAGACAGGGAGTCTATCAAAATAGACGGGGAGTTGTCAGGAGTGATCAACTTTTACGAGCAGTTTGCGAGTCTGGACGACGCGAAGACCGTAGAGGCCACCTGGAAGCGATCCACGGTACGTCATCGGGTGTCGATGCGGCCGAGTATATTTTTGACCAACATTGCTGAAGAGGGCTCTGATATTATGGAGGCTGATGAGGAGGTAGGTTCTTGTAGATGGGAATGAGACGATCTCAGAAGTTTATAGACATCGAATGCTTAATTTAATCCTGAGCGGAAATGTAAAAAAATCAAATACACATGTCTAAATAACAGGTAATGTAAATTTGTTTAACATATATGGTAAAAAAATAAGGGGCGCTACTGCCCGGCGGCAAAATGGATTATATATACATGAACGTTTGGCAAAAATGCCACCTGGTTTATGTCGTTCGGGTGTAGGCTAGACTATATTTGGCACGAGTGGCCTTCCTGATCGGCATAAGCAGAATATGCGTGATAACAGCTGAGTTAACCCACACATTTACAAAATTATGAATAAATTAAATCACTTGAAATTTAAATAATTTTTATAATTTTCCAACGTTCAAATTTTGACAGTTTTTACTAAGCAAATTGACACTTTGGACGTCCGGGGGGGTTATGTGGGACTCACCAGAATGGCACCTACCCACTAAAAACCACCTGTTGGCTGTAGTAAGCGTATACTATTAGCCTTCATCGGAAGCGACACCCGTCGGGAAGTTGGGCGCGCTGGCGGAGACCCGCTAGCGGGTCTTCCGCCTGTAGTGAAAGTTGCACTGAAGGTGCTCAAAGGGACATGAGTTGGTGGCCGTTCTGGGCAGCCTCCGGTGAAGCCGGGGCTGGGCAGAGGTCGGCCGAAGCATGATTTAGGGATCAATTCATTTAAATGAACCTATAATGAATTGAGAAGGGAACTATGTTCCGCCAGAGCAAGCAAACGCTCTGTCGGAGTACGTGAAGCCCTAAGTTTACGGGCTAAGACTGCAATCTCCCTAACATCGACACTTTTGATAGCGTCGCAGACGATACGCATATCGTCTGCTACGGAGGGATGAGGAGTGATATTGGATGGGCGAGGAGCCAGGATGGGATTCGCTAGTGCAGCGGGTCGGTGCCTCCAGTTCTCTGGAGCAGGCTTGGGCTGGGTAGGCTTTGCAGCCGGAGGAACCCGGCTACGCAGCGGCGGAAAGTTTTCCTGAGAAAGGGGCGGGGCCTGTTTGGGTGCCGCCCTCTTAGAATTTGTACGCATACAACGGGGTGCACGGGGGCAGCCCCTGTAGTTTGCGGTGTGGCCGGACTGGCCACAAAGCACGCAATCGGGAGGAGAGGTAGTTTCAGGGGTGCGATTGCACTCCTTTGTGTAATGAGGGACCAGGCACTTGACGCACCTGGGCGGAGCGGCGCAGTTGGCCGCCGCGTGCCCGTACAACTGGCACCGGTGGCACTGGCCGGGATGACCGCGGCGATGAGGCGCCTCGACCGAGATCCCAGAGAGGCCGCAAATTGTGCTAACCCCTTTGAGAATCTCCCTAGACTTGGGGACGTTGGTGAGAATCACCAAGGCGAGAGGGTGTTGCCTCCCGTACTTGCTGTGCATTTTATGCACCGCAAGTGCCGGGAAGCCTTGGGACTGCAGGTCTTCCAGGATAGCCTCGTTCGATAATTCGAACGGGACTCCCCTGAGTACCGCTCTGAACTTACGCTCTTCTGACAGAGCATAAGTGTGATAAGCATATTGCTTATCAGTGAGAAGCTTTATCAAAGCACGGAAATCGTCTATCGACGAGACGGTGATTTTAATAGATTCACCCGAGTTGGTCGCTCGGGTGTAGTGGATTTTGTGCTCTTTGCACAAAGACGAGACCTCGGACCATTTACCCTTTTCCCGAAGGAACACGGGTGGTGGGACCTTGGCCTTGACAGAAGGGGCCGGGGCGGGTGTTGTATGCACCGGGGTAGCTGGCGTTGAAGTCGCCGCGGTGGGTGTTGAAGACACCGGGACGGGCGTTGAGGACGCCGGGGCTTGTTTTGAGCGCTTCTTAGAGCGCTTCTTAACTAGGGTGAAGGAGGGTGGCTCAGGGCCAGAAGGGGTGGCGTCCGAGGATGACTCGGTCGCGGGTGCGCGCTTGCGGCGCGGAGGGGCGTCCATTTCACACTCCATATCACTGGAGGTGGGGGACGCGGGAGGGCCTAGGACCAGAGGGGTCTGAGGGACTTGAGCGGCCTGAGGGGCCTGAGTTAATGGAATGATTTGAGGGAAAATAGCAAAGAGTGTTTGCATTAGTATGTTTGGGTCAGAGATGGGTTTTAAAAAGGCAAGGCCTTCAGAAATTTTATTTACAAGGTCTTGAAGCTCCGGGCTCCTTTCGGAGGGCAAAGCCATTGCGGAGGGGTTGGGGAGGGACAACAATATATAAATATATATACTATGAACCTAACAACGATGACTAACTTCCTAAAACCACCCTACACGCAGTAGGGCGGTTGGAAACGACGCGGATAACTTACTCGAACACGAAGACTCGAAGTTCTGGAACGCAGATCTTGCCGGAGCGGCAACGGCGACGCAGTCGGCGACGTCGGGCAGCAGGCGGAACGAAGATTAGTCGTGAAAACGACTTTTCTATGAAATTTAGGAAATACGGTACGAAGCCTGGGTCGTGAAAACGACCCCTGAAATTTGGGGTGCTCAACTAGTGCGGGGACTAGAGAGCGGAAAAAGCGTCTGCGATCCACGTGCGAACGAATCCGCACGCAAACCGAGACTGTCGGATGATATTCGTACCATCTTTGCATTTTTATTGCTTTTGAAATCGGACTCGAAGTTCATTTGTTTGTAATTCAATGTTCAGAATCTATTTTGTTAAATACGCATTTGAATTATAAACCAAAAATTTATTTGCTACGACGTATCAAGCCAATCGCTAATCACATACGTCAGCTATCAATTTACAATTTTATCATTAAATCACTCCACATATATTACTTGAGAGTGATAAGTAAGATTAAATAATGATTCCTTCCTGCATTAGCTACAACAACACATGATGTTTCATTTGGACTACATTCATATCATAAAGAAACTATAATATTTTTAAATGAGGGTTAGAAATACTTGGGAATAATACGTCGGCGGAAATAGCTTTTCGTATTTTGTATATAATATGTTATAACTTTATCTCTTTGGTTATATATTATACAAGGTGGCCAGAAAAGTGACGTCCAAAAATTTTTTTAGGTGCCTCGTGTTCAGATGTATCTGAATCACCCGTATGTAATCACCGAGCCTGTTTATTTTATGCATAAACACACAGTTCATAGAGATTTAATAGCAAAAATAGAAATCTGAAGAAACCTTCTACTTCTTATTTAGAAATTTTTAAAACCGATTCGATCGCAATTTTGCAAAAATGCATAAAACCTACCTCTACCTACCATATACCATAACTACCATAAACGTACCTCGAAAACTATGAATAATCGTATAACTGAGGGGTGATTCAGATACCTCTCAACACGAGGTACCTAAAAAAAATTTTTTAACGTCACTTTTCCGGCCACCCTGGATGTCTTATTTGATATCTTGTTTGTTTTAAGTTGGTATTGATATTATTAAAAAGGTTACATTAAAAATAATTAGCCATTGATTGATGATAAACATCTAGTCTATTAAACAATTAGTAGTCTAGTCTAGTATTCTAGCTTAACTTTACGAAAATAGAAGTTTGGAAAAGATCTTCCTAGCGATTTAAATACTAGCTGAAGTATAATGTATGATTGGGTACCGTAGTTTTAGTTCTAGCTTTTACTCTCGTGTTACCAATTTCATGTCGTTTAAGGTTCTCAATAGAATAATATCAATTCAACAGCTCGAGTTGGAGTTAAAGTTCAAACTCCGTTACCAGTGATGCAAGGTTGGCAACATTATTCCATGCTGTTCCTTTCCTTTTAACTACTATAAAATAAAATTTGTTTATTGCACACTATAACCATAGATGTGAGTAGGATCTTAAGGGACTATGTTAATATGACTATTATTTTCAACAAATATCATTACATCATGTCAACATTAAATATTATGTCATTTAAATAAAGTCATATCTTGATTAGGTATGTCATTAAATTAAAATATTGTCTGTCCGTAAGTAATGTCCGATTTTAATTAGAATTTGTTATTCAATAATAAAAATAGTCGATAATATATAATTAAAATAAAATATACTATAAAAACAAAAATTAAGAGTGCAATACATAAAAATCAATTCAAATATTTGTAACATGTAAGAGCGTCAAGTGATGTGAAATTGAGCAGTTATTGTCTAAAGAATATTGTTGTAATTAACCTGCAAGCAAAGCGACGAGGCAAGGCCGCGCCGCACCGCGTGTGAAACCTGTTGTCCCTTAAATATCAGGATATCGTCCTGATCCAAGAAAAATTATTTTATCATTTCAAACTTTGTATTTGAATTTCAAACAAATACAAACATTCTATTTTAATTTGAAAACAAATACAAACTTTAAATTTTAATTTCTAAACAATAATAAAATTGATGGCATCATACACGAATCTTATTTTGTTAACAAAATAAACAATGGGTATTTATTAATTGTTAATATTGGCTGCATAATACATACAGTACAGTTTTTTTTTCAATCATACCTTAATTTTTTAGTCTTTTAATCCAATTCTAGTTAGCCTGTTCTGCAAACAAATTTTATTTTCTTAAAAGGTTATCTTAATAACTAAAGTCTTAGTGTTTACGGAAACGGGCCCTTAACACGCTTTGCGTGTTATGTTTCTTCTAATAAATTGCTTATAACAGGGTATCTTATATGTTCTGAGGATTTTCTTACACTTATTAACATTGTCAACATGCTCTCTGAACAAAATATATTTCTAAGATAATTACGTATGACGTTATATTGTTTTTGATCGTGATTTAGGTTTAGGTGAAATCACCCATTTCCCAGGAGCCAAATGCTGTATGTTTTGCTCCAGACCACACATCTTTGCATATACTAAATTGCTTCCAGTTTCAAATCTTTTTAGTATTTCTTTTAGAACACAGATGTTTTTTCTCGGGTCATGGTTGGTGATATTTATATATGTACGTTTATTCTGGGTTCACTGTTTGGTCCATAACACAGCTCTGCTTACTTTGGGACCATACAGTTAGTGTGTTTGTCTGGGAATTTATTAATTTTTTTTTGTTTGGTATGGAGGTAAGTACCCTTGCCTTCCATGCCAGAGGTCCCAGGTTCGAATCCTGCTAGGGGCAGATATTGTATGATATAAAAAATATCTATTTGTGTTTATATATTTCTTAAGTTTATTTATCCGTTATCTAGTATCCAATAACACAAGTTCTTAATGATACTTAATTTGGGCTAGATAATGTGGTGTGATAGAAATATTATTATTATTATTATATTATTATATACACTACATGTAAATGATAAATTAATTATCGTAGTAACATGAGATGCATAGGTAGATATGTCATTCGCCGCTTTGTAGCAACGTTTAGTTTATTGATTTTTCTTATTTAGAACAAATTATTTTAAATTTGATATCCCGAGTTAAAAAGAGTTGTGTTATGTTTTAAGTTTAACATGTGTAACATAGTGTGACTGTTAAATTCAATGCTGATAACTAACTGTTCACCGAGTTTCAGCTTGACGATTAATTTTGATAATTAAGAGTAACAGAGACAGAATACTATCTGTGAAACCTACTCAGATTAGCTCACTGAGCGGAAGTACAGATGGTTCAAGTTATTTGTGCACGTGGCCGTATGTTAAATAAATAAATAAAATATAATTGACCCCCAGACAAACCCAGTAACTGTCCAAAGTAAGCACAGTTTATGTAATTGATGACCATACAGCGAACTGGGGGAAGCAAGAACATACATACATAAATATCAACAACCATGAACCGAAATGAGTGTGCTCATCACACAAATAAATGCCTCGACCGGGACTCGAGCCTGGGACCTCCGGCGTATGAGATAGGACTATTACCACTGTCGTCACTGTATGCGTTAAGCTTATACGTATTATAGGGTTGTGCAGTCAAAGAGCTGGTCGCACAAATGAGTTGAACCGTCTGTACTAGAGTCGTTTCCTAAACACACACCTGAGATGAAAACAAATCTATCAACCAAAAAAAATAAATGTATAGGTAGTTATTCAAAATTTTCTATGCTTTTCGAGTCGGTTAATTTTGATTAGCTCCAAATAGTTTAGCGGATGGGACATACGATCTTGATTATATTTCACATCCTTACAAATCCACTGATTTCTAGCCCTTAACCAGTTGGAAAAACGCTGTTCACAAGCTGGTATAAACATTTGTGCGGTTTCTAGGCTTTAATAAAATTAACTTACGTGGAATCTAAAGAAAAATGGAGTTGAATTAAAGTGTAGAGGGGATTGGGTCTTAACCCACATGTGGTATTTTTTTAATCGATAAATATAACTGAACTACTAACCCACAAAGTATATACAGTCATTTCCCGGTCACATTGTTTATTTAAACTTTCATACATTTATAATTTCCTTAAAATTTCGCGATTTTATTAAATAAAACAATTTTTTGCCGAACCGAATTTGGCAGTCGAACAAATGGAACGATGATATATTGGTATACACTGTTTCAATTTCAACCGGTGTAGCGTTCCCAACGATATATTGATATTTCCCCTGGGCACCGCTCGACCTACGCTTTTTCCATGAATATTACCAATAAACAAGCATTTTCTTGTAATACGTTGACAGAGACTGTGCTTCTCAAATATTTGATCCTAAGGGCCGCTACACACTTTCTCTGTCCGGCCGTGATTGTCTAACAAAGCGACCTCTCAAAATAAATTTTAAGTCCAATTCAGCACCATACCAAGATAATTTGAACGTTACTTCCTACTCTTGAAAACTAAATGTATCAACATTTTATTGAAATTGGGATTACGTAGTTTCCGATCGCGTCCTTGCGAGTGAGGTTGGTTTCGATTCGACGATTAATAAACAATGCACACTCAATATTACCACAATTCACAGCTTCCAAAACAAACTCAAGAGTAGCGTCTTTGGATTAGCCGATGTCAATTTTAATCTCATTTAGTTCCACAAAATAGCAATAAGTTATTGAAGCAATTGGCACTAGAATCACATACAGTAGAACGAAGTATCAAAATTGGGTTACCGATCCATCAGAATTGTTTTCAAAAGTAGGCTTGGTGACCAAAGCTACTTCTACATATACTATATTTGATTCGTTTACTGACGATTAGCTAGTCCATTTGGGCTAATATTGTGGGCTGACAAAACCCGACAGGAATATGCCGGGCGGCTTTTTTTACCAAATACAAGATTACATATATTCGATTTACCACCTGGCTGTACAGATTAATGCCTTCTGAGGGGTGCCACAAGTGACAATATATTATTATTTATCATATATTTTCCCTTTTTTATTAAAGGATAGTGCAGGATACTTCCTGTTTTGTTACTTTGAGAAACTCAAAACAGAAACTATTCGTTACAAATCTTGCTCTGCGGGTGTTTGGCATTTTGCCAAATCCTTTTCATATTTTTTTTTTCGGTATATTATTTATTCATAAAAAGAAGCTCACAGCCGCGTGAGCAAAAATATTAAATATTATACAACAAAAAAACAATAATAAGCTTTCACCAGTGGTCACAATTACTTTACATAAAATTATGTTTTACTGTTTTCATAGCAAGCAAGCGAAAACGCAATCCACCTGAGTTTATAAATCGAACATGTTTTACTTCTTGATATTGTTATTGGGATTACAATATTGCATTATCGATTAACCACGCGCTGCCGACCGCGGACTTCCAGGTCGAGCCAGCTTTGTTCCTGGAATATCGCTGCCGGTTCCTTCCCTTTGACTGGGCCACAACCGCGTAAATGTGATTATTGTGGCGGACAAAGTAAGAACTGTATTACCGCCCCAAAGGAGGTCTTAACGTTTCAAACACAGTTGAAATGAAATGAAATATTTATTTCTCAACATTGACAATTACTTGTTCTTATTGACGTCAAATAAAACATGATTCTACCACCAATTCGAAAAAACCTTCGTGAAGAAAAACTGGCAAGAAACTTCACGGATATATTTTTTTCAAAATAAATTTACAGAGTCTATTTTATGTCTATACAAAATTATTCTTTTCTGCATCTGTTAGCTCGGCAAGTCTCCCTCACCCCAAGTATCCAAACGACGAACACCCTCAAACGGCAGTTAAGAATATATAAATTTACGTTTGGATGAGTCCATCTTCGTAAGAAAAAAACTATTTGATATCCCTTATTATACAAGGTGCAAATAAATAAAAGTATATATTTATTTAATAAATAATTTTTAGGTAAAACTAATATGAAAACGTATGTATTAGCTTTTCTTTAAAATAAACT
Source organism: Marasmarcha lunaedactyla (assembly GCA_923062675.1). Taxonomy (NCBI): domain Eukaryota; kingdom Metazoa; phylum Arthropoda; class Insecta; order Lepidoptera; family Pterophoridae; genus Marasmarcha; species Marasmarcha lunaedactyla. Next base: position 17,582,419 of record OV281352.1, on the reverse strand, counting down.
AAACATAAAGCAAGACCCATACCATCCCAGCTTTACGCACTTCAGCACCTGCAAACCTTCACATCAACCCTATTGTGCACACGGCAAAGCTACGACGCGACGGGAAGCACAATCCTCGATAGCAAATGTCCACCGTGCGTCATGGACAATGCCAACATACAATAATGCCAGCCATGTGTTGCTCAGTGGACACTATTGAATTATACACTATGGAAATTCGTGAAAATGGCACCTTTTAAAGGTTTAGCTTCCAAACATTTGAATACAAATAGTTTTGTTTGATTTTTCGTTTATTTAATATCATTTAAATGCACTGAAAATTGAAAGAACTGTGATTTGTTTGTGTACTTGTTCTTCATTGTTTACAATAACAGTTAAAGAAATATTGGCAATCTTAAAAATGCGGTCTTATCATAGGGAAGCTTTTTTTTTCAAACAACTAAAACGTATCGAAGCTTGTGACACACTTCACCAGTCGATAATGTCAATATGGCATAACATTTAACAATTCAGACTAATTAAATTAATTTTTGTATGTGTTTTTATGGCTTTATAATGATTGTGATTATTATGCGTTGCCGACCGTAGGCCTTAGTAGGAATTGCCAGTGTTCCAGCGATTGCACCGGGTGTCCCTTCCCTTTGACCGGAACACAGCTACGTAAACGTGATTATTGTGAGGAACAAAATAGGGAGGACTGTAGTACCGCCCTGGTGGAGTTCTTAACACAAGCAAACTCTACTGCCACTAAACTAATATTACCTTACCACTTCTAGAACAAAAGCTCCATAACAATTTCACTACACAAACCTATTTCTAAAAATATTGTTGACAAACTAAATTGACAAATAGCTCAATCACTTTTTTGTACACGCGGTTTAAACATCGAGGTTTTAGGAATATCATAATAAATCTTGGAATTGAGCTTTAAAATGAAGGTTGCTTCATCGCAAGTCGCATGTTTTTGAAATTTCACAAGTGCGATAGGTGAAATATTCAAATTTGAAGGTTGAGTGCTGCTTTAGGCTAGTTTAGTGCCAAACTTGCTATAATTCAGGCACACTGGTTCGGGCTGGTGTATTCGGTTCGGTAGTATCTGTTGATCGACAAAGCCGCCCCGAAACAATTTCCACTAACCCATCGGGTAGCCTATTAGAGCTATTATAGGTCGACTCGGTAAAACCCGAATGGCATAAGCCGGGCAATATTCTTCCGAACCTTCATGATATATAAGATTTTGCAACCCGGCAATCCCGATTAATGCTAGCGCCCCTTACGCTTGTGGCTGGCTCAATGTTACCGCATTTAATTTTCTCTGTGTAAATGTTTGGAGCTAGTCGTAAAAGGTTTGATTGGAATAAACTGGTATTTAAATACTAAATTTCTTAATTAGGCTAAAAATCGATTAAGTGTGTTGAGGTAATTGAGTATCGGCAAACAACTTGTGTAATGAGATTTTTCTAGAAGCTAGCAAATGAATTGATCTTTTTTTGTTTTCAATTCAAGCAAATCCTACGGGTATGCTTCCAATTTATATGAGTCACTCTTTTTTTATTTTTATTTTGACTGTATGGTCGGTGTGTCTGGGAAAGTTGCTCAGACTCGTGCTCTGATCCCAAGTGCCCGTCCGAACGGTAAAAGAGTATTTAACGGAATTTCTTTTTTCTAACGCTGTTTTAAAAACTTTGCTAATTTATATTATACCTATAGCTGCCTGAATACAACTAATACTCAATTTTTAAAAATTTTCCCTTAGTCACATTAACTTGTTTCATATGTTTTGTGAGCACACCGGTATATAATTAAAAAATAATAAAGCTATCCTTAGTCCTATTTTTAAAAGAATTCACTGACGTTAAGAACTTTTTAATTATATAAATTTAAAAATGTGCACATAAAAATATAAACAAAAATATTCATCTCAACTATTTTAAAACAGCTTATGTATATAAAGCAATAAAAGTCTAAATGGACAGGTTTAATTGACGCGGATGGAGATTTACGCAACGTCACATGAATCTCGGTAGCGCATCCTAGGGATGAAAACTCCGAAACTTCGGACGAAACTAATCTATTTTTTTAAACCTAGTTAACAAGCGTTATACAAAATTCACTCAGTCGGACCGAGTCAAAGAAATTAAGCTCGTGTATGCAAAGCAAACGTTATAGATACAGCACAACAATAAAGACCAGATTAAATAAAACATTTATCATACACATATTAATTAAGAAGCATCTATTTTTCTTACATCAGTGTTTGTTCAGATAGAATCATGAACTTGTGAATGATTTGTGCTAAATGACATAAAATATCCGAATCTTTAACTAAAAAATCGCAAAATCCCGAAATTTGTGGACAAACATCGCTCGAATTGCGCGATGTTTCGCAGTCCGGAGTTAGGGCCCGGCCAACACGCGATCTGAATCTCAATGCCTTGATAAACATAACCCGTGATTTATTATTTTTTTGTTGCAATGTTTGGGATACATGGATGCGATTATAAGTCACAAAATTATGGGTTTGAAACTGTCGAGAAACTGATTTCGCAGTATCAAATACATATGTATAATAGAAATGTTAATTAGCATTTATGTAGCAATCTACGATAAAATGCCACGAATCATTGTAATCTTTTTAATTATTTTTTATAAAGTTTAATATACATACAAAATTCAATAACATTTTTATATTGTACAGAATTCTAAATTCTCCTACTCGTCATCTTACCGTAAGGTAAAAGGTTTTGGTGTGAGTATAATTGAAATGGGTTATTAGTTCCTATGTGCCACATATCAAGCTTTTCATGAACAACAGTCGTATTTAATACGTCCACAAATCACAAATGTTATACGTGACTTCGATTTATTGTGGAATTGAAATTTATTTGTTGACATATAACGCGGCTTTGGTGTAACAAGCGGCCATGTGCTAGCGCCATAAAAATAAAACTCGGCTAAAACGATGTTGAACAATAAATTAGTGTAAACGAAGATTTACGTGATAAACGTGCCATTACGTGCTAATAAAAATTTAGACATCAGCTTGGTACTAATCTGTTCTACATTACAGTTGGTAATTTAAATTAATAAATGTATTTTATGCGTAAAACATAAGAAATGTAATAGTTTATAGCTGAAAAATCTGGTTTACTCTTTGGTTTGTTACTATCACTTATTTATGTATAAATTTGTAATCAACCTCCTGTCATGTGACTTGTTATTCTATCACACATAATAAACGACGAATGACAACTTTCAAAAATACACACAGTGGACTGGAATTTTGCAGCATATATTCTATAAATATTTTTAACGCTTTAAAAGATATACCAGTATATTAAGAAACTATTAGCAGTTTTTAGTTACAATAAAAAACCGTTTAGGGTCATGATAAATTTAGTTTAATTTTACCTTAGACCTAGATAGCCTTTTTACTTCAAATAATACTTACTTAATAATACTTATAGTATTAGTAAAAAAATTCTTTGCAATTTTAATATTTTATTACCTTAAAAACCATGAGCACATGAAGTAAAATAAGAATATTTCTTATTTTACAATTAATTAAGTATTATCATTTATGCCAACGGTCACTAATTCTGTGATTTATAATTTGCTTCTTTTACCAGTTTTTTTAATAATATGTTTTTGTGGAAATTTTGTTTTTTAAATTGTTAAACAAACGTTAAGTAATAGTTAAGTTTAAGAAATAATGGTGTTATTACAAATTTATCTCGAAAAAGTGTTCTCGAATTTTGAAATAGCGTATGGTGGAGATTTGGCAGTAAAATCGGGGCTGCTGTTATGATTCAATTCAGAGAATGTGCATATTTACAACTTAAACACTAAATACCTTATGATATTGTTAAGAACTGGCACTTTAAATTATTCATGCATTAATCTTTGCATCAATAATACGTTTTGCGGAAAGTAGGTTATTGTTTCTTATAAAGTGCTACTTAAGTATATTAATTATCCTTAAGTGAGGCACTTATAGTATACGCTTGCAGATTAAGATACATACACAGTATGATGTACGTTACAAACTCCTAGGCTCACCTCTGTTCACCAAAAAATGAATAACTTATTCAACGGTTTTTTTCTGCGGACAATAATATTAATTTTAACACTAAAGTAAGTAAGAACTTAATCTGAACTTGCCTCCTTCGACAATCCACTGTAAATTTGTTCTTTCGTTACCACTTAAACAAGGCCACTTTTAGCTATCTGATTTTAAAAATATTTTACTTCTACAATATTCAGTCTTAACTGCACCCTAATTAAAATTGTTTCGCTTGCGTGGTAAGCCGCAAAACTACCATAACTGCTACCAGTTTTACGTCACAAGAAATGAAATGAGGCACAAAATCATTATAATTATTGTTACACACCCGCTTTGTAAGTAAACACTACCAGTAGACGAAAAACTGAAGAATTTATAAAACACTTGCGTTTTACGTCAGCATCAAAGCTCTTTACCCTAAATTAATAGTTATAAATAAGGGTTATTTGGTGTGAATTTTGTATTACTTTTTGTTTTTCATGTTGGTCTCTAGCGTAAATAATTGGTGGAAGAAAAACCATGTGAAACGTATGCCATTTGTTTTTTAGAATGTTTGATAGAAACATAACCGAATAAACATTTTAGGATTCACTTCGTGTTACGAATGTTATGTATTAAGGAATTAACGTTATTTTCGATTTAAAAATGGAATAAAAGTTATAGAGAGGTTATGTATTTATTAATATGCGTGATTCTAAAAGTCATTAAAATATGTTAATATTTATTGCTTTAGATAAAATTGATGTAATTTTTGTCTGATAAATTAGAAAGTTTGAAATCGGATAAATCTTTAAGATTTTGTAGATAACATGACTTTGTGTCAACAAAAGGATAAATATACTGATAAAATTTGAGACATAATGAGAAAACTTTGGACAACAATGAATGTTAATAGATCGACACGTATAACTTTATTAGGTTTGAGTTTGTATTCTATTTACGTAAGTCAAAAGTTAAAACATTTAAATGTTTGTTTAGCGCAGTAAGCACAAACATTAAATGTACTTTACTTCACCGTTGTTTGGCTTAAGTAAATCTCTTAAAAACATAATACAGTACGTGATGTTACGCTCGTGATTTGTATTTTGATTTCATTTATGTTCTTATCTTAAAATAGAATTAAGTATAATTGCTTGAGGTTTATCAAGTAACGACTCAAACTTTTTATTACAGTAAAGGGGTAAGTTTTATATTGTTGTTACTGTCAATGTAAAAACAGGGTATCCAATATAGCCTTATAAAAAACCTCACTTTTTTGGAACCACACGGTTTTGGAGTTATTGACCCTTTTCAGAAAGAATATAGGCAAACGTGGTATCCATTAAAGAGGGACATGTAGAATGTTGACTTTTTTATATTTTGTGCTTAATACTTGGCTACATATTTTCTACATATGTATCATTTTCTACAACTATTATGAGTAAAGAAATATCAATATTTCATTTCCCGTGAAATACTGATAACAAAACGCAGTAACTGATTTGCAGTAACCAAACGCAACAGGCAGTACTGTTAGTGCTGACTGTAGCTTAAAACAAACAATGTAATGGCAGATCGAGCTGATTGATTGAAAATTAAATTAAATTTTGCGTTTTATGGCAATTAGCTGTAGTTACTACACAATTACTATTTCTGCCAATTTCAAGTATTAATATAATAAAAGTAGTTTTAACATAATTAAAACATTGAAAGATAACCGAAAACCGTACATCATTGATTGAACATTGTGTTATCATTCAACATTCACATTGAAGTGACATTTGACAATTATTATTGTTCGCTCGAAAAGTAGTAACGGAGCTGTCAGCATCAAAAAGTTTTAACCATAGACATAATTCCTAGCTTTTTTGTATGAAGACTACCTGCTATGATTCTACTCTTTGTTATTACATAAGAAAAACAAAAGCAATTCGTGACGTGACAATGACATTCGCTGACTGCGAGTGGGTGAGGTTAGGTATGTCAATCAAAAATGACAATCGACGTTCCTTACGTTTTGTTATCCTCCATTTTTGCGTTTAGTAATCTCTTTATCCCTTGCTCCATACTAACTTCAAACACATATATCTTTTTACTGAAAAGTTGTAGAAATGTGATATATTTAATATTTTTTTAATTATTCATGACAAATAAATTGATATTACTTTCATGATCCTACACTTCGTCCTTAGTGCATAAAAGACGATACCAGCGATACATAGATGTTTGCCATTGTTCTTTGTATGTGCTTTTCTACTACACTCGGCGTCACAAAAATCGCACCTTTCGAAAAAGCAACTTTAAAATACTTTTACTCAAACTTTGTCCATAGTAAGGGTATGATTGTAGGATATCATTGGAAAGGTTCTTTAATTGCCTATTAGAAATTACAAACATGTGTATATGTTTTAAAGCTTTTAATAAAAAAATCTTAAAAAGGATAAAAGTTACAAAAACTAAATATAAAAAAACATAAAAAATCTCAAATCAGTCCTTAAAATCTAGTGTTTCCTCCCCTTGCTTTGATGACAGCTTCCATCCGATCCTTCATGGACCTCGCGAGGGTCACCACTCTCTCTTGAGGTATGTTCTCCCATTCTTCCATCACGGCATCCTGAAGTTCTTGGAGAGTGGTGGGAGCAGGATCACGTGCTCGTACGTGTCTCTTTACATCGTCCCAGAGATGCTCGATCGGGTTTAGGTCTGGGCTTCGTGCTGGCCACTGCATAACAGGAATCTCAACCTCTTCCAAGTAGTCCCGCACAGAAAACGCAGTGTGGCAACGGGCGTTATCGTGCATTAACATGAAACCATCGCCAACAAAACCGGCATACGGGACCACATGGTCTTGTAAGATTTCTGTTATGTACTCTCGGGGTTCGGTACCCGGGATGGACCTAATCTAACCTAGGGAGGTCTTCCTAACTAATAGGAAAGAATTACATATAGAACTTAATCTACTTTTATTTAAAATGAATCTATTTTAAAATAACATACAAGAATAATTATTAGACTATTTTGGGGACGAAGCCCGCAATAGAATTCCCTAAGGAATCCTGTCAAGGAATCCCATCAAGGGATGCCATGGAACAATCCTCCATATTATATATATTTTACATTTCACAAATAAAATAAAATATTGACAGACTTATAAGTTGCCAGTCATAAATGTCGGCAAGTTTGTTTGTGCAATAACCTCTTTTAATAAATACGGCACAAGCAAACGTTGCAATCGCCCCTCTTGTTTAATTTATTTAATCAGTGAAGCTGATTAAATAAATTCCTATATACATTTCATTCTTAAATAACGACCCTACTTAAATCAAGACCATATACATTAATCGGGATTACTCTCAGATGAGCCCCCTACCGATAGGAATATATATACTTGATCATGTTTAAATAACAACATCTTATTACACCAAAAATGATCTTATAGTATTTATTCTCCATCAATAGAGCCTTAGCCACAAAACCTGATGAAAATCAGCCAAGATCCCGGCTGGTTAATTTATATCTAAATAAAACAGTGTAATTTATTTTAATTTCTCACATAATTCATGAATATAATCAACAACCCCATATTAATTATTTACGTTACCCAATCATATGCAAATTCAAATAACCAATATTTATTATTAAATTAATCAACAATTGTTAAAATAACCCATTGAATACAATCAAATTATAATTATAATTAATTGATAAGTAATAAATATATTAATATCCCAATAAAAGTAAATTTAATTAATCCCATTTATATTAAAATTAATACTAAATTAATCAAATTATATTATCAAACATTATCATTCAGTTGGCAAAACAAACACGTTTGACATGAACTGTCATATTAACTTTAAACTTTTCTGAATGATTAAAAGTTTATTTGAAAGTTTGTAACTTTCGAAAATTTAAACATTACCTACCTAAATATTAAGATTTTACCTGCCTAACTATTACCGGACAAATCTTCCTATGAAAAGATCATAAAATCGGATCCAAAGTATTTTACTTAACCCAGAATGATACCTATAAATTAAAAATTAATATTTCACAACGCAATGCAGAGAACTTTTTCAAAATGCACCGAAATACACCTGACAAAATTCTATACCAATCACGTTCAAAAAAATCATTACCTATTCCATCACAACCCTTTTATTATTTAACTCACTGAGGATCCTATTCTACATCCGCGTGCTGACCCACAGACATCAATATCACAATATTATATATACTCGTAAACTTTGGCCGCATAGCTAAATCGGCTATCACCTTCTCTCTTATGGAGATTATTAGGTGTGGCTCAAATTAAACGTGCACATTATCTATAGTGTTATTTTAGTCTTTGAAAATTGACTTCTTTAGAGCATTGGCACCACACGTATATTTATGATTCGTAAATAAAATGTAACGCGGTAAATACGTGCCGCGTGTACCTGCCGCCCCTTAGAGGTTTCTCTTCGGGTATCTAAAATTAATTTATTAAATCATTAAATAAAATACCCTCTTATCTCAATATATAATATATAAAAACCGTTTCCTTAATTTCTTTTATCTGCATCGTCCATCCATTGCATCTCCTTTTTGGTGATGCTGTTTGGATCGGCTTTGCAGGATATATCATCTCGGAGCATTGCGTTGTGAAGTGTACATAGAATTTGAGAAAAAACAATATTAGTTTCTTATATTATTCTAAAACCCCAACGAAATTCTAACCGTTGCATATCTACAAATGAACGATATATATATACTTGTACACCTAAATGTGTATTTTTACTCTATTAATTCTAAGAATAAAGAAATTATAATATTATTATAATATTTCAAGACATAAATGTATATACAAAAACTTTGTTTTATATATATATAAATATAGACATAGTTTTATCATTAGTTTTACTTTATCGAACATTATATGGTTTCAATCTATTCACATGCACAATCAATTCTTGGTTATTTTGTATTTTTTTTACAAGATAATTTTCACATCCTATATATCGCAACACTCGAAATAAACCTTCATATGGTCGACCAAGTTTTCGACTTCCACCCGATATTCTTTCTGGACAATGTAACGAAACCAATTGTCCTACACGATTTAAATCCAAATGGTAATACGTTAAACTCGTATAATCCAGACGGTGTGATGATTGCTGTTTCGTGTCTATCCTTCTCCGCTATCGATAATTACCAATAGGCACAGTTTAAATTCAAATCAGCGCAGAATTTCACCACATTCAGCTGCACTATCATACCTTCGATGATAAGCAAATGATAGAAATCTTTAATTACCTTCTTATAACATTGTCTTGATCAATCGGCATCAACAATATCTCAAGCTGTCCCACTGACGCCGGTTGAATTTTGGGAAATTCCTTCCTCGCCCGTTGGATGAATCACCTTGATCCTGTGTTCTCCTTAGATTATATGGAGATCGATTGTTTAAGAATTTTCCTCTCGCGTTATACTCAGTGGGTAATATAGCTGAAATAAAATACACAACACAGCACTACACTTTACCCGGCGCCTCCACCATCTCGGGGTTCGGTACCCGGGATGGACCTAATCTAACCTAGGGAGGTCTTCCTAACTAATAGGAAAGAAACACATATAGAACTTAATCCACTTTTATTTAAAATGAATCTATTTTAAAATAACATACAAGAATAATTATAAGACTATTTTTTTTTTTTATTTATTTATTTTTTTTTTTATTTATTTGTCAAGAAAACCAACAGCGATACAATGTATTAATTACACAAAATGTAACATCTATAAGGATGGCTAATAACAGGTTTTCCTTTATAACTAAGTATTAAACAAAATTGTTGACTTATCAAATCACAACACTTTAAACATATTATGAAGGTAGTAACTTTTTATTTTAACTGCTTATTATTATTATTATTTTGTTTTATTTTTATTACTAGTATTTTTTTTTTAGTATTAGTGAAATATTTCGTACAGAAAATAAATATATTACTAGTATAAAGCTACGATATATGATCAACAGCGATAGTGTATCTGTTCACAAACTCATTCACAAAGAGTTCAAAAAGACATTCAAGTTTTCAGCATTCCTTCTTTTCTTTCTTTCTTTTATTCATTTCTGAAGTATTCAAGTTGCTCACTTTATACATTAATTAAACATTTAGCTCCTTCACTGCTTCTATAACACATTTTTTGAAACTAGACTTAGAATTCACAAAAGTATCAATAGAGTGAAATAACTTATTATAAGTTGCCATAATGCGAGAGATGACCTCATTTTTAGCGTAATTGGTGTAGTGTTTAGGAATATAAAATAGTGACGTGTGACGAGTGCGAGTTGTAGGTGCTCGAAAGCATATCTGTGAAACAAGATCTGGGGAGTCTACCACGCTGTTAACTATATCATACAACAGGCACATATCCAGGACTGTGCGCCTTTGTTCCAAAGTGAGTAGGCGGTATTCGGAGCAATCATCATCATATGATCCACGCGTTTTGCCACTACGAAAATTCAAATGTTTGACAAAAATTTTCTGAATTCGGTCCAAACGGTTTATGTAGGTTTTGTATGAAGGTGACCAAATTGGAACAGCGTACTCCAAAATACTCCTGACGTAAGCAAAATACACCGACTTAATAGCAGTCAAATCCGCGAACGGCTTGCAAGCACGAATGACAAAGCCAAGACTTTGGAAAGCTTTATTAACAACCACATCGATATGATCAGCAAGTAACATCCTACTATCGAAATAAACACCTAAGTCTTTAATAAGTTTAGTTCTCTTTATGGGTTCATTGTTGAGTTCATAGTTATAAGTGATTGGCTTTGATTTTCGAGAGAAGTTAATTATTTCACATTTGTGTATGTTAAGTTTGATGTTATTTACATTGTAGTAGTTTTGTAACCTAACCAAATCTTCTTGTATAGAAATACAGTCTTGTATATCATTGACATTTGCAAAAATCTTGGTGTCGTCCGCATACATCAGAAAATTTGCATGTTTAAAACAAGTGCCAATATCGTATAGGTACACATTATAGAAAAGAGGACCCAAGTGCGATCCCTGGGGCACCCCAGATGGAATAGCAATAAAATTCGAACGGTACCTACCCAGCACAACGGCCTGAGAACGATTCGTGAGATAGGATTGCACCCAGCGGAGCAGGTCGCCATGGATACCGAGGTTATTTAATTTTCTTAAAAAGATTACATGGTCTACGCGGTCAAAAGCTTTTTCAATATCCGTATATACTGCATCTACTTGGCCCCCACGATCCATTTTTGTTAGGACGTAATTCGTAAACGAACTTAGGTTAGTAGTAGTCGAGCGCTTTTTCATAAAGCCGTGTTGGTTACAAGGAATTCCTCTAGATACCTGCGAGTAAATTTCAGTGTACACAATTAGTTCTAATAATTTCCCAAGGTTATTCAGAATAGAAATACCCCTATAATTCTCTATTAAAGCTTTTGAGCCCTTTTTATGAATGGGTATAATTAGCGCCGACTTCCATCTAGCAGGAAACACGCCCTCACGCAAAGAGCGGTTAAAAATAATGGTGATGGGAACCAAGAGCACGTTGGCGCATGTAGACCAGAAAACTGGAGGAATTCCATCACTACCCGCCCCTTTATTAGTGTCAAGTTGCTTCAACAGGCTTTTTACTTTGTCTGTTGTGGTTTGTATAGAGGACAAACCCTCAGAATTCACTCCACCATTACCATTTGTTACTTGCGTTAAATCAGGACCAGAGGTTACAAAAACATTTTTAAAAAAAGAATTAAATGCATTGCAGATGTCTTTACCCTCCATGTATTTGGTGCCGCCTAAACACAAGGTTTTTGGGTAGCTGGATCCACCTCGCATTGCCTTTATAAATGTCCAAAATTGTTTTGGTTGGGTTTTCACATTACTCTCACATTTAGCTGTAAATTTGCTGTGGCACTGTTTTTGCACTCGACGTTCTCTAGCCCGCAACAAAGAAAATTCATCATAATCTAGTCGGTTACCGTATTTCTTCCAACGAGAATGAGCTTTCGCTTTTTCTTTTATAATATTAATGAGTGCTGGAGAATACCATTTAGGATATGTCCGTTTTCCGCAAGTTTTAAGTAAGGGGACAAAGTCTTCGATGCAATGCTCTATAAGACAGTAAAATATGTCTACGGCCTCGTCCACTGTACCAGCATTCAATAGCGTACTCCAGTCCTGATCCTTTAGGGATTCAACAATTTTTTCATAGTCAGCCCTCTTAAAGTTGCGTTTTGGTAACGCTGATTCAGCCATGGGCCGCAATGACAGATCTAGTATCTCTATATTAAAAGCAGGGTGCGCGCGGTCTTCTTTAAGCAAAGGAAGTCGACTACGAGTAATCGACAATGGCAAATTTGAGAAAGACAGATCTAATGTATTACCGGCGAAATTTTGTAGACAATTATATTGTTTAAACCCCAACATACCAAGATCTTCGATCAATTCTGTGGCAGCGCTATACACGTCTGCTGGACCACCCCTAGTAAATACGGACCCTTTAGAGCCCCACGAGATGCATGGTAGGTTAAAGTCACCTAGTAGTAGATAATTGTCATTCGGATTAATTTCAATAAAATCTCCAGTTGATAATGTAATTTCTTTAAGCATATTCGGTATTTTCCGTGGATCGGGTGGTACATATACAGAACTAATCTGCAAATCGGTGGCAGAACCGCACGCGCGTGCTGGTATCGTGACCCATAAGAAATCAACGCCTGTGAGCAGCGTCAAGTCTCGCCGTACTGCTCCCAGTTCCCGCTTCACCAAAATAGCCACCCCACCTCCAGTCCTTTTTTACATTTCACTAAGTCTCGGTCGGCACGAAAAACATCATACCTAGCATCGCAAATCTCGGCATCGAATATTCCGGTACACAGCCATGTTTCCGTCATAACGATTAAGTCGTAATCACCACACAATATACTGTGCCTTAGTTCCGAACATTTAGTGCGAAGCCCACGAACGTTTTGGTAATAAATATTTAAAGTATTATTAGACATGATTAATTGTAAGAGTTCCTAAAAGTTCCTGAACCATTAGTATTACTTTAAAAATAAGCTTTGTATGCATATTTAATATACATAATACAAAGTGGCAACGCGTTTTAATAATGTAACTTATTTGCGATAAATCGATTATAAAGATAGATTTTGGAGGGTACTTTAAAAATATTATGTCTAAAAATATGTTGAGCCGACAATAGCAGTGAAGAATAAATTGTAATTTTTGAGGGTACCTTGAAAATATGACACACAAAAATGTGTTGAACCGGCAACAAATTGGCCTATTCAACTCCTGTTGAATAGTGTTAACGCTAAATGTATGTGCATTCATCTCGGTGTATGCAGAAAATGTTGTGTAACAATGGGTATGGTGCTGTACGTGAATAAGTAATATATTAGACGTTAAGTTTATACATCGATGGGAATTAATAATATAAATACTCTTAAAATTATTTTTTATACATGGAGTAAAAATAAATTTTTTTATTGAACATGTATATAGTTGTTCAAAAATGTACAGATCCAAGTAAATTAAATAGTTTGACGATAATTTGGTATGTAAAATATAGAAAAAAATGTATGAGTAAATTGTTTTTATGTTTAAATAGTTAGTAATAGACGGTTCTATATAAAAATATAAATTAGTAAAAAATATCGAAAGAAAAAAAATCAAGATGCAACAAGGAAAAACAAGGTACATCACTAGCACTATCAAGCAACTCTTCAATATGTAATTGTGGCAAGTAAAAAATCGCACATATCTTATTCGTGTAGTTAATTTCGGTATGCAAGTGTGAACCGTAACGGGTCTTGTCATAGAGTAAGCATAAGCAGTGGAAACAGATACAACAATAAAATGCACCAAAGTAAACACAATAAATTTAGGGATTACTTCCACAATTTTATCAAGTACGAATGAAATATGAATGTGCCAGGAGATTAAAAAACCTGAATGTAAATTAGATATACCTATGAAATTTTTGAAAGGTCCGTTTCGTCCGTGATTTGAATGAAAGGTGAAGTTTCGTTTTTTCTTATAAATATGCGTCCGTATTTTGTCCACACAAATTGAAAATTTTTTTGCTTTCCAATTTCCTTGCATTTTTTAAGCAAGTGCTTGTTAAATGTCGTTAGATGTTCATTGATGAATAGTCGTTGACCGTTTCCTGGTACGCCGACATCCTTGGTGGTGAGACGGTTTTTCCTCCTTCCAGGGGGAAGCGCCTTCCGTTCTTGCTGTGCATCTTGTGCACAGCCTCGGCGGGAAAGCCTTGTGAATTTAGGTCCTCGAGTATGACCTCGTTAGAGAATTCAAAGGGTACTCCTCTGAGTATCGCTTTGATCTTACGCTCGTTAGGGAGAGCGTAAGTGTGATAGGCGTGTTTATTATTGGCAAGGAGTCTTGTCAAGTTTTTGAAATCCTCGGCAGTGGGAACAGTGATTTTAACCGAGTCGGTTAGATTCGTGGCTTTAGTGTAGTTTATTTTATTGTCTGAACACAAACCTGAGACTATTGGCCATTTAGCCTTTTCCCGTAGGAACATGGGGGGAGGGGTCTTCGCTTTCGCGAGGACGGGTGTGCAGCGCGAAGCTGGCTTTGTGGGGGCAGCGGTGATGCTGGCGGGAAGAGTCACGTCGAGTGACATTAGGGGGACGGGCGACTGGGTCGCCGGGACGATGGTTGGTGTCGGAGACACCGGTGCTTTCTTGCTCCTTTTGGAGCGGCGTTCCACCAGCGTGAAGCTAACGGTGGGTTCAGGGGAGGTGAGAGTGTCCGCTTCGGAAGCGGACTCATCGCTGCTGCTAGATGCAGTGCGCTTGGAGGGGCGGGCGGCAGATGAGGCCGAGGTAGATGTTGCCGTCGAGGCGGCGTCCGTATTATCTACCTCCATGGAGGAGGCAGAGGAAGGGGGAGTGCTGTGAGGCAGCGTTGTTGATGAGGCCTGAAAAGCCTGGGCCTGAGGGGCCTTCGGAGCCATTGTGCTGGCGAGCTGGGGAAAGGTGACGCATAACCCATTTTTTACCTGGACATAACATTTTATACCCTTTTAAGGTAGCCCAACTAGCGCTCCTTAAGTGAGCATTTTTTCCAATATCTTATTGATTGGTCCCTGGTTAGAAATGGTAATTGATTTTTTAATGATACAGGTAATGAATGTAAAGGTATTGAAGTGCACTTTACAATGATATTTCTTTTTCACGCGTGGTATTTATGGGCCAGATTCTAGGAGCAATTTACTGAAAAAAATATAAAGGTGCGATTTTTGTGACGCCGAGTGTATTACATGCCATTTCTACTAATGTTTACGTTTTTTAACCCTGCTTTTTGTTTAAAAATCAGTGAATTTAATAGAAGTAGTTTAATAGTAGTAGTTTTTAAATAAAAAAATTTGACTTTGTGACAAAAAAAATAAGCGTACCGTGCCAATCATTTTAAAAATATGCTTTTTAATTCTATTTCCAAAATGTTATAATTGTTCATTCTTATATTCTTATTTAGTTAATCTCCATTTCTGCATTATTCATTCATTTCTAGACTCCCTATATATATTTTAGATGTTTAGTTTCAATACCAACTCACAAATGTAGACGTGTTTGGGCAGACAGAAAATTTACCTCTGATTCGCCGCAATAAGAATATTTTTTGTTGTTAGCAGTAATTTCATTGTTTATATGTGTATCGAAGCAGATGTAGAAATAATACAAAATAAGTTCTATAAACTTTAAAATAACTTCCTGAGTCCAATATTTTAAATTTTATCAATGATAATGATATATTGAAATTGAATATTTGTCAATCACTAAGTTTATAAAATAATATTAATAATTTATCTTTACTTTAACACTTAATATAATATTCACTAATAAATTGTAAACATTCTCATGATCTTACTTATCATCAATCATCATGCTTTGAACCAAAATTATTTCCCATATAGTATGTGATATTTGATAAATCGATTCTAATCGGGGACCAAATATCCGTGCTGATTTCACGTCGAGTAGTTAGCCACGAAATTAACTAGCTGTCGAATTGAGTGACTTTTCAGCCCACTGTGCAATGATTGTGAATCGTGGCCGGTGCGACTATCAATGACAATGTAGAGACTAGATTGGTGGATGTATCGCGGTTACAAACGCGGTTATCTGACATAATATGTGGTTAATGATTTTTGATTCTGTTTTACGATGTTTTTAAAGATAAATAAAATAAGGAACTAGCTAAACCCGCTTTTGGTAATGATGTAAAAAGTGCTTTATTAACATTGTTAAATTACAAAGTTGTCCTTAATTTACTTTTTTACTTGCTTAAGTATAACCTTATATTGATAAGTTATAATTATATTACTCATTATTAAATTATTTTATGTAAATTTTAAGCTATATACGTACCTAGCTTTCTTTTTTTGCACAAAAACGAGGCAAAATCTGAACTATACCAATATAGGCTATTATGATGTTACAGCATGTTTCGGTATCCATCACGCATTTCAGACAACAAAATATTAATTGATTTTACTAAAATCTTGCTCATAAATAATGGCAAAAACATGCGTTTTCTTTTGATAATTATTGCATGCGACCTTGACCAAAATGATAAACAAAATATGTAATAAGATAATACTTAAACTTATTTATATTTCTGTGAACTCTGGACCCTCTGTAAATATTTGATCTCTTTTTTTTATACATCACTTATATTATATTTACTTTGCCTCACTCCATCAGTTGTACTTCAAAACGTCATTGGAATTTCACAGTAGAACCCTTTTTTATTCGTTCAAAAGAGGGTAGCTTAGCGTTTGACCTTTTTTACGTAGATGTCTACGTAAAAAGGCTTTACTGTAATCTGCATGGTTAAAGATATAATAAAATAATGTGTTTATCTAGCGTATCAAAAGTAAAATGTGGAAATTATTGTGTACAGAATAAAAACCTCAAATACTTAATAGTACAGCATCCTCTGAAATCTTTTGCTCAAATGAAAATCTTCGGTACAATTTTTATACCATTAATAATTATATTAATCTGAAATTAAAAATTTCTTAGGTAAGGGATTCCGGGCCATTAGAAAGAATTGATTAATTCGCCATTTCGCCAAGTTGAAATGGTAAACAGAGAAGTAATTTTGAAAAATGTATCGTTTCTCAAAAAGCTTTGTTGAACAAAATTAAATAGTGGAAGATGCACGGCCTGATAAGTCTTGTACCCCGCTGCCTGGTTTAACTAAGTCGCAATCCGAATGTAACTACGCCAAAAGAAAGACGACGCTATACGACACGACACGCCTCGTCTTTTTTTAATGCAGATTACAGCGGTGCTACTTGTTACGGAAACACTCTTTTCTTTTTTGTTGCACTACCACTGCAGGGTTAAAGTGGAATAACCGATTTCTCATATCTGAAAACCCACTGAAAATATATAATGTAAAAATATCCAGCCATTTCAAAAAACATTGTCGTATATTTAGGTTTTGTTTAATTTTTTTATCCATAAGTATTTCATAGCTCTATATAGCCCTACTATACTTTTTACATTTTATTGTAGCTGTTTTTTTTTCGTATGTAATTATGTATATCGAAAAGGGTAATGTAGATGTGAATAGAGAACCTTTACACCAAATATATATGCCTAAAACAAATATATTTTTATCACCCAACCTACTTAATTCCTAACGTACACAACAGTGTATCTTTCTGTCTCGTCGCTAATTATTATTGTATATAAAGAGCAACAAAACAGAGCTCGCGGTTTTCTTAACTTGTTACTGAGATCTACAACAGTCTCATTATTATTTTAACTTGTCTCATTAAATCAAATGAAATCTTACTTCGTTTTATTAACGCATATATTGTTTAAGGAAATCTTATTCCACACTCGAGAAAAATTAAACTGTAAAAAAGCAAAATTAAGTGTATGTAGCGCTTCAGAGACTAACTTTCAAATAAGCCTTTACTTGAATTTTTTTCCTCTATTATTTTCCTACAAACACTGAGGTTTATTAAAAACCAGGCATCGTAGCTAACCTAACTAGAGGCAGTAACGTGGTTTACGCGGCGATAATTACATCACGAGCGCTTCGTTCCGGGAAGATACCGTTTCAACCGGGATATAGCCCAGATCTCGTAATACAAGTGCACTCCGAGCCTCCCTGCGCTAAGATTATTTCTCCCGGGATGGGCAGAAACACCGGACTTTATTACCGGCTACAATTGTATCACAATAAAGCTTGGAACGAGGAGTGGAAAGTTTTAGTGCCCGTCGAACCTTGCTTTGCTGTTGATTGCTAGGATTATCTGTTTTTTCGGACACCAATTTGTTTGTAACCAACAGCAAAGAACCTTTTTTATTTTGGCTTTTGTTTGCGCTCTCGGACCGTAAATGAAAATGCTTTAAGTAAATACAGCTGCTGTTTTATTTGTAAGTTTCAATTGGTAGTTCTGATTGTTTGCCGTTTGGAGTGATTTGTTTTCTTTTACTTTTTATCGGAAGTAAAACAATAGTGATAAAAGCTTTTTCAAATTTTAGTTATTAAAACATTTCACAGAATTCAAAATCAAGAAAACAGTTACCTACATTTGTATATTTAAAAAGTTGTATAGAAGTTTAAAAAATACAACTAAAATACATAAAAATATAACATAAAAATATTTAAAAAATAGTTTAATAATAAAATTTACTGCAATTTCATACATTAAAAAACCACTTACAATCAAATTTTAAATAACAATAACTTTAAGGTTGTAAAATTTCAACAACAATTTGCCATCTCTATAATTTTCTATAAAACTAACTAGAACAAGTCATTTTCGCAACATTACTACCAACCTACCTAAATATTGTAAATAAAAGTAGGTGTCTTTGATTCAGGGTGAGGTTGTAGAGGAAAATATATTACTAATAGAATATCTCTCTAATACTTAGTTTTAGATTTCATATAAATCTGATATTTCATTACTGAAGCCTTTGATATTTGATATTTGAAGATTTTGATATTTGTCTGTATAGAGGCATAAATACATTAAATTAATTTTAAGATTTCGTGTAATTATAAGCATAAGAAACATCTACTGACACAATACAAACCTTGTCTGATGTGATCTCTGTGGGAATCCATCTCCGCCCCATTGTAATACGATTAAAAATAAACATATTTCAAACAATGCGTGTGAGTTTTTGATTAAATTTCAAAACGTCAATTAGCTGTGTTCAATCAATAGTATGATTTGTTGAGTATGATGTATAAAATATATTAAGCTCTTCAACTGTTCATACTTAAACTACATGCTGTAAATTCAGTTACCATCAAATATGAGTTTAATCCAATCAATATTAGAAGACTGTTATTTATTTTATTTTATTTATTATTATGGCATACACGACAGGTTACTATCATATCTTAAACTTAATAAAAACTAGATTATTATTATTAAAACTAGATATAAACCCAAAAGCGTGTACACACAGTTATGAGGCTGATCATAAGTTAAGTCGCATAAAATTCATGATTTTTGGCCCAATCTTTGTCGCAGGTTTGACATAATATTTCGATTCCTGTTTTAACTCGCTCTCTCCATGTTAATGGTTTATGCAGTCTTTCAAGGTTTCTAACCTGACAAAAGTATTATATTATTTTGAACTTATGTGTGATAGATGCCTAAAGCTACGTATCCATAGCTGTGTGAGGAAGCTTGGCAGTGTGCTTTGACAAAAAATCCACCGACAGGATAAACTACACTCTATTTTTATTTTAGAAAAATAATAAACAATTATAAAGTGATACTATTGAATTTTACCTCGCGCACCGCCCGGCTCCGATTGCTACGCAAGTTTATCTTAACCCAAGTAGGTAGAATGTATAAGACCACGTATGACAAAGGTGTGTCTCCTTGCAGAACAGGCTGCCGCCGCCCGCGCACGTTCCCGCCACCCTGCTGTACGCGCCGCCCGAGCCGCTCGAGGTAACCACCTATTGTATTATTATTATTATTATTTCTTTTTTAGCCGCCTAAGCGGTACCCTCCGCGGGTAGGGAGGTGGAAGATGCACATGCATATCTCCGCAGGTACCGCTCTGCGGGGTGATGTGGGACTCACCAGATTGTCACCTACCCACTAAAAACCACCTTGCTGGCTGTGGCATGGGAATGCTAAGCAGCCTTCATCGGAGCGACACCCGGTTAGGGCAATAGTGTATTATTATTCATTTTGTATTTATTCTAATAAATATTATTATTATCATGTGTGTTCGCTAAGCTCTATTAATATGAAAATTTGCAATCACCTGGTACTGGTACTAAATACTGGTATGAACAGAAAGGAACATAGCTTACCAGCCATAGATGTGTTTATAAGGAATTAAATTTTTAAACAATAATAAAGATTATTCGTCACTTTCATGGTAAAGTATACCAAAAAATGTGTAGTGATTTTCATAATATTTATAAGCTACAGTTAATAACGTAGATTCTCAAGACACTCTTATATTTTGACGGATCTCTTTAGTCACTGAGTTATTTAAAAATCAAATATATTATCACCAACATGAAATTGCACTGTCCAGGTCATAAAACTTTAAAAAATAAAATTCACAATTCGTCGCAGTCGAAAGGACTTTCTTTGCTTATGTTCGTAACAAGTGTTCTTGTAACAATTTGAGCTTCCTGGTTCAATGTTATCGGTAGTTTTTTGTTTAAAGTAATGAATTGCAAAGTCTAATAATCTTCAAAAAACCGAAATTCAAACGTGAACGTCAAACATTAACGTAGTTTGCTGACAGTGATGGTTACCATTTTTATTACCATGTTCAGTTACATTTTTAAGAAATTTTTTAAAGCGTTTATTTCGAAATAAAATAACCTAAAAGTAGTCTAAAAACAGTTATCTACTTAATAAAAAACTGTATCCCAAGCTGAACACAAACAAAATTATAGGAATATATTTTGATGTATGTAATAATTTTAATGTATTCATTGGAATGATAGCAGATTATTCAAATGTTGGTTAAGCGCAAATCATCATCAAATCAAATTCTTCATTAACATCAGACCATTACGTGCAACTCAAACTTTGCATCTCACTGCCCCTCCACATTATTATTAAGAACTACATAAGATATCCATCTCTTCGTCAAGGAAAATTAAACGCATGAACTTTTTTGTGATTTATTATAATTTATTATTTACTATTTATTATAATAATATAAAACAAAATTTTAAAATATTTCTGAGAAAGGAATATCGTATCAAACTATGCAGGCTGGACCTCTTCGCGTGCCATGGTTTCCCAATTGAACATTAAGTATAGAATGTTAACTGTATCGGCCTTGAGATTGCGATCCGGGCCTATTCCATCAAACCAATTTAAGCATATGATGGGAAAAACTGATTCCCGCAATTGTTCCAGTTGTGGAGTTTTGGATGTGATTTATCATTGTTAAGTTTATAAGAATATAAATTAGATTTTAATTAGTTTTATAATTAGTGTTTAGAATTAGTTTTAAAGGAATTTTCTAAAAACCTCAAATATTTTTTATATGTACTGTTATATATGAATCGATAAAAACCAGTGGTTGGAAGCGCTGATTTTTAAAATAATCTTTGCTCAACGGCAGATGCGAAGTAAAAACAAATGGTTATACGAGGTGTCCCGAAATTCAACGATAAGCCGGTACCAGGTAGTGCATACGGCGACGACTACCCAGGGAAAAATAAGAAAAAAAATCGGGCTCTTTCATTTTTAAAGTTATAATAACTTTTTATAAAACTTTGAATTTCGATACCCTGTACAATATGTTTAGGTACTATGACTAAACTTCCAACAATAATACTGTTATTTCTTTTGTATTAGGGACCTGAATAGCATAGCTGTTAATCACAATGCCAAATTAAGCAAAATTTTCTATAGTTTTAATACAAAAATAAAATTAATTTCGTTTACTTCTGTCAATTTTAGAAAATTTAAACTTTTAACCAACTTTGATATGGCATGGTCTAAAAAAAATGTATCAACACTACATTGGCAAATTCTTCCAAAAGTTGGCGTAACTAATCGAAATTCTTAAATGGCGTAATAACATTAATGGAATAATTACGAAATATTTCTGTTTGGTCCTTATTCACAAAAAATAGGCATAATTTTTGTTTATGCTCAATGTGATTAAAGTATTTTACCATTTTAGAATCTTGATTAGTTGCGCCAACTTTTAAAAGAATTTGCCAATGTAGTGTTGATACATTTTTTTTCACCATGCCATATCAAAGTTTGTTAAAAGTTTAAATTTTCTAAAATTGACAGAAATAAACGAAATTATTTTTATTTTTGTATTAAAACTAAAAAAAATTTTTTGCTTAATTTGGCATTGTGATTAACAGCTATGCTGCTATTCAGGTCCCTAATACAAAAGAAATAACAGTATTATTGTTGGAAGTTTAGTCATAGTACCTAAACATAGTGTACAGGGTATCGAAATTCAAAATTTTTTAAAAAGTTATTTGTTAAAATGGAAGATACCGATTTTTTTTACTTATTTTTCCCTGGGTAGTCGTCGCCGTATGCACTACCTGGTGCCGGCTTATCTTTGAATTTTAGGACACCTTGTATATTTATATTTATATCATTTCATTGACGTCAATAAGAACAAGTAATTGTCAATGTTGAAAATAAATATTTCATTTCATTTCAACCCACCAGCACCAGTATTTTTTTTTTCTCTACAGACTGCTTCAACTATTTATCTTCTTTATTCTGTAAATATAAGAAAATATTATATAGGTACATTACAGACTAGTAAACAAACATAATGTGAATACTTCTCAAAGTGAACTTATGCTTTATAAATCAATGACATAACCTGATTTGATATTCTGAATAAAACACTTTCCTTGAACATTACATGTTCCTCAACGGGGCGAATCTATTCACATAATATACATTTAGTTATTTCGAGTTTGTTTGTTACATCAAATTTTAATATTTCTCTACCCTACTTACTTAAGATCCATCAAAATGTTTTTTAGGTTCCAAGCAATAAATGTTGTAAGACAAGTGAAAGATTTTTTGAGTTCTAGCAACTCAAATGTATGCCAGTTCTTATTCGACACCTATTTAATTCCGCGTTCTATTATAGTATCGTCGTTTGATTTTGTTAGAATTATTTTTTCTCAAAACTCTTCAAACAACCGTGACAAACAATATCAAGCTGTATATCAAATTGTGACAAAGCTAATAACATGGGCCATGTTACCATATAAGACGTCAAGAAACGTTAACGCCTTCACCACCTTCGCGGCGACCCCTCCGACTAATTCATGTCCGTGACAGTTTTTTGGAATAAAACCTTTTATTACGTGACAAAGTAAATGTTCGTCCTTCGTTTCGTGCGCTGGGTGAAACCGACTTGAATGTGAACTTTGACAGTGTTTGACGCGGTATTCGAATTACTAAAAATTGCGCGAACAATATTCTGAAGATCGATTTTTGTATATTCTTTTCACAGTCGGAGATCAATTTTGTCTGCTTCTAATTGCCGAAAAACTTTCAAATAAGTATTGCTTTTTAGTTTTTTCTGTGCTACCTACGATACAATTACTAAGAACATAAAGCAAATCAAAATATATTTATTTGGTTATCAAACTTAACCTCAATGCCACTTACAAACATAATTCCTTTGCTATTAAACTATCAGAGACAGTATAAAACTTGGCTGGTTCGATCAAGACTTGCCCTTAAAGGCAACCAGGACAGCTGAACTAACGTCAAGTGTGTTATTAATTTCTTGGTAGCATTGATTCTGAGGTACACTCCAATTAACATTGTAAGCAAATTCAAAATCTGTTTGCACTTCGTAGTTACAGAACTGTAATTTGCATTGTGAATAATAGTATATTGAAACGATGGATTACATTGTAGTAGTTAGAATTCAAATAATTTGATAGCTATATTGCTTTCAATATTGGCTTTTCAGTGTCAGCATTTATTTCTGCAGTATTCCAGATGTATTAGGAACGAATAATTCATTTCCTTTATTTGGCATGGAGATTTAGAGATATTGTATAAATCTGTTCATAATTGAAAATATGAGGAATACATTTGTTATATCATGTTTAGATATCTAACGCAGTAGCGTGTGTTTTGCAGACCCACTATTCAAACTGGAATAAATTTTTTTCAGGGTGTCCAAGAAGGACCCCTACATACCCTTATTTACGTCAAGTGATCTCTATTTTATATGAGTTTTCATTGGCTTGTTACGGTTGCACTTCTTAACTACTCACAGCTGGTCATTGAGTTGCATGTAAGTTGTTGCAAAATTTCCTAATAATTGTTTTCACTTAATCCATAAAAATAATGCTCCTCTCGTTACTTTTTTTTTTATTATTAATTAGCAGGCGTTTGTCTTCCATCTCACCTGATGGAAAGTGACGATGAAGACGAGGATCATACACGCCTGTCTAAGAGGTACCTATTCACTCTACACTTGAAAGCTCCAGGGTTATATTTGTCTGGAAAAACAGGCAAATCGTTCCACTCTTTGGCAACACGAACCAAAAATGAGCTATCGAACCGTTTAGTTCTTATCTATGAGCAAAGCCGCAGAGCTAGTAATGTAAATATTTAAATTCATCTACATATTTTTTCTACCCAGTTACTATGCGTGTTTCCGGAGCGTCAATCCCGCGTCTGTGCAGCGGCCATCGCAGCGGCGGAGCGCGCGGGCGGCGAGGCGCGCAGCGTGCGAGGCGCGCGCGAGGCGTTGGATGCGCTGCGCAGAGACCAGGACGCTAGGTTGCCGCATGTCGTGGTGGTCGATGCCAGGCAGCCGCAGGCACTTGATGCGCAGTTGTTGGCCAGGTGGGTGGATGATGTTATTGAAATGAGGATTTATTTAGTGCAAAAAAGTAATTGTTCCTTTAACGAAATCTCAAAACCTAGAGTTGTAATTTAGAGAATTAAAAGGATTCTTACCACGATTATAATTCTTAAATTTGAGTACCCGATATTTCGGCACTGTTGCAAGCACCATGATCTCGGAAACTTGCAAATGAAGATAGCTGGTGATGACAGTGAGAGGGAAATAAATAAATGTCGTGGTAACAATTCCGTGAAATCCTTAAATGACAATTTAAATAACCGCGATAGTCTTTAAACAATTTATACTTAAGATTGTGTCATGGCCATCCACTTATTATCGGCCTTTTCACGTAGACGCATGACGTTAACAGCAATGAGCTTTATTTTTAAAAACATGCTTTCTATGTACTTACCCTAGATACAATAAACAGATAACTAAACAAAATAGATGCTGTTTCAATCGTTTAAATAGCAACTCCACCTGTTTCAATATTGCTGCTTTACTTTAGAATATCCCTCAGGTTGAATTAATACAGCCCGGATATTCCTATAATTTGACAGTATATTCCAACGTGCCTACATGTCTCCTACCTGGAAACCTCATTGTCACAAACCAAATGCTTGCTGAGATAACTTTCTTGCTATCGGATAATCTGTTCCAGTACTAGGTGTACAGAATAGTGTAAACTGTATATCACTTGGAAATCCAGATTATTCATTTGATTGGTTAAGTTCAGAATTTAAGACGATTTAAAATTGTAGCGTGGCGTTTTGGATACTGCAACGTGCTACGATATATGTTGTATGGTAAATGTTTTTCTTAATTAATAATAAATCCCCAGACAAACACACCAACTGCATGGCCCCAAAGTAAGCAGAGCTTGTGTTATGGATGATCATACAGCGAGCTGGGGGGGGACCCAGAATAAACATACATATATAAATACAAACAACCATGACCCGAGAACAAACATCTGTGTTCATCACACAAATTAATGCCCCGGCCAGGACTCGAACCTGGGACCTTCGGCATATGAGGCAAGGCTACTTACCACTACACCACTCGGTCGTCAAAATTCTAAAGTAAGTCTAATTTTTGCCTTATTTCTATTTGATTTTGCATTTTATTTTTTATTTTTTCTGTCACGCAACCCACCTGATGTTTATTGGCACCCACACCCGTGGACATCATAAATCGGGGGTGTTTTATTTATTAATTGTAATTTGCATAGTCATAGTCATTCAACTTACTACTAGCGACTAATTATGTGTTGTCGACCGTAGGCTTCAGTTAAAATTGCCTTTGTTCCAGTTATAGCACTGGCTGTTACTTCCCTGTAACCGGAACACAACCACGTAAATTTGATTATCATGGCTTTCAAAACAGGAAGGACTGTAGTAACGCCCCAGGCAGAGTTTAACAAGGAAACTCTATTAACACTGTACATCTAAAATTCAATTGTTTTCTTTTTTGACTAAAATGCATAAGATATTTGAACCTGTTCATAATTTTATAATGAAACCGGAAGTTTGTTCCCTGTTTGTTGACATTTTTATTTAAATGTACTCCACCCCTTTGCCTAAAAATAGATTTTCCCCAGTTTTGGGTCGCCAACTGAATTAAACATGCTACAGCGAAATCAAAAATGTTCCCAGTTAGACCAGGGCTGAAGCCTTTAAAAATTTTGAATTTCCTAGAACATTTACTATGGTAATGTATATATTCTTTTACACCATCAAAAAGTAGATTTCAGCGAAAAAATGCACACTGACTTTTTGAACAAAGCTGATATTTTGACGCGAGAATTTTCGATTAAAAATAAGGGTGCTTTTTTGATATTAAGTCCAAATAAGAAACAATACATATTTCAAATCAAATAAATTACAGTATATTTGGGACATAAAAAGGTAAGTTTTCACCAAATTTAGAGGAAAAATAAATTTTTTGAAAGAGATAAAAATAAAAAACTAAAATCTTGGTTATTTGAATTTTTTACATTCATTTTGAGGTTATGTGAAAAAATTGTAAATACAAAAGTTGTAGATCTTTTACAACTTTGCCATTTAACTTTTTTTCAAAGGGCTTGTAGTTTTGCTGGAAATCGAGATAAACCATTTTTACCCTTAAATCCGCCCCCCACCCCACCCCACTTCCCGAACTCAGATCACCCGTAATTTATTTTTCCTTTCATTTTTAATATATTCTTCTCCTTTTCCAATGGGTTTCATCCTACTGTTTTTTTTTTGGTTTCAAAAATTATCGACCCTGGTTTAAGTCTGTATATTCCATCCTAAAAATATCGTACAATCTCAAATCGATCCTTTTTATTTATGCAGTCTCAATTTTGTGCCAAAATGTAAGCCTTTTTGGAGCGCTCAGTTATACAGTTTACAGTTGCCACCGCTAAGAATAGACTAACACACGGCATGCACCAAACAAATATGGTATCATATTCTTCTCATTATAATTATACTTTTTATTCACGAGTATGGTGAGTATGGAAACTTAAATGGCGCGACTTTTTGTTATGCAAAGAAACCGTTTTTCTTTGAGGAAAATGCAAATAAACCCAAGCCTGAACCTTTTTCCATTTGCAAACTTTTGTATATTAATAAGTTACCGACTTAGTTATTCCTACCTATCTTGCAAGTTTATAGTTTCTTAAACAATATAAAATGAACATGAAATAATTTTATTTAATTATTGGTTTAAATTGGAAATACTAAATGCAAGTCAGGCGAACACGGTCAACTTAAGACTTCGGCTTTTACGAGTAAAAATAGGCTGAGAGGAAACACAACCGGTGGAAAGCAACACCTCTCGGCACTCTCTTATAACAAAAAATGTATGATACATGGGATAGAAAGTATACAATTTGAATACAATATCATAAACAAAAATATGTTCAGCATTCACATTAAAGGTTAATTTAAAACAAACAAAGAATCTTATACTTGTACTTGAAACTTGTACTTATTTAGCTTTACAGGTTTATTACTCGCACAAATATCTATAGAAAATGCTGGCGATGGTATGTCACGATTGTGTAGCTCCCAGTCTCGTAGTCTAGTGAATTATACCGAGTATGTACTTATGTGCCTACATATCTTCAATAGGAATTTCCAATTACACTGCCTGGATATCGAGGCATGGAATAATTCAATCGATTTTCTGTTTTCCCATACTTTATTGACAGCTTTTCTTTGTGGCGTTTGAAGACAGTGATAAACTTCAATGTTCTATCGTTGCAATCCTCGATGACATGTAAAAAGCTAGACACATAACAGTGTCAGAAAAACGTCCTAGTCTAACGAAAATAGTGGCCAAATGAGTATTTGGGCTCTCTTTCAATATATAGCATTCGGTCACTTCGACAGTAAACAAGTCAAAAAAATTGTAAACATTACACGTTATACTCTACGAAGTGTGGAAGTTCTCTAAAAATGGATGAATACTTTTAGTAAGCAAGTAAATTCAAAATAATCATCAATTTATTAAAATACTTATGAATTATTTATTATATCTGTTATAGATAACACGTGTTTTCTTCATCTTTTCGATATAGCGAAATTTTAGTTTATAATAAAAAACATCAGGTAGACTACCAGTAATTTATGTGGATAACGTGATAGGTATATCTATGAAGTGTTTTCTGCATCTTTCCGATAAAGCGAAATTATAGTATATAATTTATATTATAAAAATCGGAAGAAATAACAAGTCGCTATCGTTTATTCTTTATTGTTAGTTTAAATTTTCGAACTTTTAGTACACTTTTAGTACTTTTGCAGCATTATTAATATTAAACTGTTAAGGTACTTGTTGGTATAAGACGTGTGCTTGTTACCACGCACGAAAAAAGAATGAAGACTTGCCGGGACCGGGGTTGATCAAGTAAAAAGACGGAGAGTTTTTTGAATAAGTCAAATGACATACTCTAAAACTGTGCGAAGTTACCTAGTACCTTAAAAGGACTACCTGTTTAATTATATACTATCTGAAGAATTATGCGATAATTGTTAATATATATAATATATAATAATTCAGTCATGACATAAAATGTGATACATAAAAATTTTTTTTGGATGGAAAGTTACTAACGCTGTAAAAAAACACTCCACAATCAACCAAGCTCTGAGGGTATACTTAAATTTAAACATTTTTTTTTTTGTTCCCCTCCGCGGGAAGGGCAGGAGGATAAAAATGCCCTGACGCATACTCTGGCGCGATTCCAAAGTTATGTGGGACTCGTCCCGACGCCTACCAGGACCATACCCACTAAAAACCCCCTGTCGGCTCGTGCATTTTTGCCACTCAGCCTTCATCTGAGCGACGGCCAATTGGAGAAAGAGGCCGCGCTAGCGGGGCCCAGAAGGGGTCACCCGCTGGGATTACATAGCACTGAAGGTGCTCAAAGCACTGAAGGTTAATACATAGCACTAAATAGTGTTAAGGCTACGAGCGTTAAAAGATACTAGGGATAAGCCCTTGGGTTTAATACGACTGGACGCGGGATTCGCGGGTCTAGACATTATAATTTATTATTTACGAATTTATAAAATATAAAAGAATTTACAACGAACTTAGGAGCGAGTGATGCTCGGCTAAAGCAAATAAACGCTCTTGAGGAGAGCGGGCGGCTCGCAGTTTGCGTGCGAGCACGGAAATTTCGTTAATATCGACGTTTTGAATAACGCCGAACACGGTCTTCATGTCCTCAGCCAACGACGACTGAGGTGCGGATGACGGAGAAGGACGCGGCCCTACGGGAGCTACGGGAGCTGGGATGGGTCGGGAAGGTGCAGGCGGAACGGCCGGACGCTGCCTCCAAGACAGAGCCGGAGTAGGCGTCGGCTGAACGGGCTTTGCTTCCGGGGGACCCCGGTTGCGCAGCGGCGGGAAGTTAGCGGGAGTGAGCGGCGGCGCCGGTTTAGGCGCGACCCTCTTGACGGTGGAGCGCGGAGCACGCGGGCAGCCCCTGTAGTTAGCTGTGTGACCAGACTGGCCGCACAGCACACAGGCAGGGGGGGAAGTGGATTCGGGAGTGCGAGTGCACTCCTTCGTAAAATGTGGATCCAGGCACTTAACGCACCTGGGGGGAGCTGAGCAGTTAGCCGCTGCGTGGCCGTAGAGCTGGCAGCGGTGGCACTGCCCAGAGTGACCGCGGGGGTTGGGACGCTCAACAGAGATATTTGAGAGTCCGCAAATTGTGCGAGCCTCTCTAAAGATCTCCCTCGAGTTGGGAGTATTCGACAAGATAACTAAAGCTAACGGAAAGCGCCTACCGCGGTTAGAGTGCATCTTGTGCACTGCTTCGGCCGGGAAACTCTGGGACTTAAGGTCCTCGAGGATTTCTTCATTCGCGAGCTCGAACGGGACGCCCCGTAGTACTGCGCGGATCTTACGCTCCTCCGGGAGGGCGTAGGTGTGGTACGCGATTTGATTTAACCCGAGCAACCTGGTAAAAGCGCGGAAGTCGTCGACGGTCGCTACTTGAATTTTGATTGTATCGCCAGCGTTGGCGGCTTTTAAGTAATTAATTTTGTGCTCTTTGCACAAGTTAGAAACCGCGGTCCAGCGCGTTTTTTCACGCAGGAAGACGGGCGGAGGGAGCTGAGGTTTCGGCGGGACGGGAGCGCAGCGCGTCGCTGGCTTCGATGGGACCGACGGAGACGCGGTCACTTCGAGTGACATGAGCGGCGCGGGGGCGGGTGTAGAAGACACCGGGGTTGGCTCGGGTGTTGAAGACACCGCGGCTTTTTTCGAACGCTTCTTGGAGCGTTTGGTAACTAATTGGAAGGCGGGCTCAGGAGAGCCGGTTAAGGTGGCGGCGACCGACGAAGCTTCGGACGCGGCGGAGTCTGAATCGCTCCCGGGAGCGGTACGCTTCCTGCGAGATGAGCGCGAGGATGAGACCGACGCGCAGTCCATATCGGATGGAACGGGAGACGCGGGAGAGCTATAGACCTGAGGGGTCTGGGTGTTGGAGGCCTGAGGGGCTGGGGTTGGGGCCTGAGGGGCCGGGGACGCGATTGATGCCTGCAAGGCCTGCGTTAGGATGTCTTTTGGGATGGAGACGCCTGCCGCAGCAAGCGCCTGGGTGAACGCGTTAATAATGATTAGCGGATTCATTAGGGAGGGTTGGGACAATAATATGTATAAATATAAGTATAATAAAAGATGCCTAGTTCCTAAAAACCTAGCAAAATCCTAGCGGCAAACCTCCCTACCAGCGGTAGGGGGGCTGGGGAGAAAAACTTAAAACTAACCGTAGTACGCCGAAGGCTACCTAGAAACCTAAAAAGGGTACGCAGGTAAAGAGTTGACCGCGATAGGGTCAACCTTTACCGACAGAAAGGACAAATACACACAAATATGATAAAAATAAATATGAAAATAGGAGAAAAATAAATAAAATAGAGAAGAGAAATAAATAAAAATAAAAAGGACTGGTTCAGTACAAATTCGTTGTCACCGTTAAGTATCCTTTGCACTGAAACCAGACTACTTACGCTGGGCACAACACTGCACTCAGCACAAGCACAACACTACTTAGCACAGCACTTTGAAGACTAAGGGGCTTAGTCGCAAAGAAAAATCGCACTTCGAAAGCACTCAGACGGAGTAGAAAAACCTTGAAAACCGTAGCACGGAACCAACACGCTAAACTGTGACGTCAGTAGACTGAGCGCCACGGAATGGCGGGAAGGGACCGATCAACGGAGAACTGGGTCTTGCACGTCCGCACCGCGTGGCGATCGGAGCGAGAATGTTCGAAAATTTAAACAACGGTAAACATTTTATTTATACTGGAAAATTTTTGAACATCCTTACTCACTTTGCATACTTTGGGGCCAAATAGTTGGTGTGTTAGTCTGGGGATTTACTTATTATTATTGTGGACAGTTTAAAGTGTCATATTTGTATAAAACTGTGTGTCTAGTTTTTATTTTGTGATCGAAGGCTGCAATAAAAAGTAACCAATATTTACTTTTGGAGTTTTCTAAAGGAACAGTGACGATGTTACCAGTGATCCTTGAGGTACAATCAGGGAAGTCGGCGGTAGCTCAGGTTAAGGGGAGAATCGGTTTTCGGGTTGTTCGGTCCTTGTCAAAATTTGTTCTAAAAGAGATAGAAGACAAACGTCTAATCCTTTTTCAATAAAAAAAAAGATACAAACGATAGCGGCGCTCAAATTAGCACAAAAATTGCTCTAAACGCTGGATATAGCCAGTCCAGCGTACTTGTGTAATAGAATTCAGTGCTTCCAACTTAATATTAGGTCTTTACCTATGAAATTGCCGTTTTTCACGAAATAAATTAAGCGAATTTTTTTTATATATTTTTTATTTCTATTAATCAAAATAATCACCTATGCAATCAATGCATCTTTGCCAACGCATTGGTAGCTTATTGATGCCTTTCTTGAAGAAATCAGCTGGACGGGAGACAACAAATTCTTCAAAGGCATTTTGTACTGCCTCTCGGGTATTGAATTTTTTTCCCGCCAAGAAGTTATCCAAATTCTGGAAAAAGTAGAAGTCTGTAGGCGCAAGGTCTGGTGAGTACGGCGGATGACGGAGAACTTCCAACCCCAACTCTTGTAGCTTGGAGACCGTCTGCTGTGCAGTATGAGGTCGCGCGTTGTCGTGCAGGAGCAGTGGAGCCGAACGATTGACCAAAGCTGGTTGAAGACGTGCGAGCTTCTCCATCATTGTGTTCAGTTCTTCACAGTACACATCTGCAGTAATGCTTGTCCCATTTGGCAAGAAGCTGTGATGAATTACATCCGCGTTAGACCATCAAACAGTGACCATCACTTTTCTAGGGGTAAGTTTTCGTTTAGGGCATTGTTTGGGTGCTGAACCAGGGTTCAACCAACTTGCTGAGCGCTTACGATTGTCAAACAGGATCCATTTCTCGTCACAAGTAAAAATGCGGTTCAGAATTCCTTCATTTGTATGCCTGCTGAGCAGTGCAAGGCACGTCTCCACGCGTACTTCGCGCTGGTGGTCATTGAGTTCGTGGGGTACCCATTTGTCAAGCTTTTTTACCTTGCCAATTTGACGCAAATGGACCAATATTGTTTTGATGCTAACGTCGAAAGCTGCTGCTAATTCAGCCGTGGATTGAGTTTCATCAGCTTCCACAATTGCCTTTAATTCGTTTTTGTCGACCAAAGTTTTCGGACGACCACGGGGTTCATTTTTCAGGTCAAAATTTCCAGAACGGAAGCGGGTAAACCAATAACGGGTGGTGCGTTCGTTTGTAGTGTTCGCTCCGTAAACGTCGTTGATGTTGCGTGCCGCTTGTGCCGCTTTGCTGCCACGACGGTACTCATACTCCATAATTACTCGAATTTTTAATTTTTCCATGATGACGAAAAATGTTCGAATGCGTCGAAAACAAAACACTAACTATTAAACAAATGACGATTTTAGAAAAAGAATTCCATGTTTGTCAAATAAAATTAATTTGAAATTAGAATTATCAGTCAAAAAAAAATTTTTTTCGTTTGAAATGGCCAGTACGGCAAAACGGCAGTTTCATAGGTAAAGACCTATTATAAACGTGAGCAGGTCTTCTATCATTAACAAGTATCTCTAGAAATATCGAACGTAATAAAAACAACTTGATCCTTCTCACTGCGCAGTAAATATTTTAATTAATGTGAGAGCTCCGAGTACAACAAGCATTATTAAAACGGTTTAAATCCGGATTTAATGAAAAGCGCTTTCCCTCAATTTAGAACGAATTAATTTAGTTGCCCAATAAATAATTAGACCACTATCATGTTTTCCATCCAAGCTAGAAATGCGATATTTTCTGCGTGGTCGGGAAATCAGTGGATATCCAGTCAGGAGTAATTTGTGGCGAGGGCGAAAGTAAATTAACCGACAGGATTTCGCGTCACTGCGTTTGTTATGTATTTTTTTGTTTTTGGCAACTGTTAAATTGTATCAGCATTTTACTGAAGAATTTTTTATTGATTGCATTCATTTTAACCCTCAATATCGTTTAGACATATTAAGGTTTATCTTATAAAATAGTAGTATAGGTATAAAGTATTTTATATTTATTCGTAAACATGTTTCATTGTAATTATCAAGATATTGTAATTAATGTTGTGTAATCAAATTTAAATACCTATTGTTCAAAATTTAGCAAACGTTACCAAATTTAATTTGTAATTACAAACCTATTGTAGTGTAAACTAAAACTAGATTTCACTACTTGACCTATTATGAAACAAATTTCAATACGTTAGTAATTTATTTTCAGAGTTATATTGAAAGACCCGGAAAATAAAACACCAGAATTAAGTATAGCCATAAAAACATTCCAGGAATGAGTCTACGAAATCTAATACTTAATACTTAACTTGAATACCTGCTGTTTGAAATTGATCAAGGGTTAGATCAAAGGTACACGTTTATATTATCCCTTTAGTGGATGAATTTTGTTTCATTACCTAAATTTTCTTTCTTAGTGCTCGTTTACATTACAAAAGTATCTCGGGTCACTCAGCGTAAGTTAACCCATGTAACTATATCTAACTAATCTTTTTTTTTTTTTTTTGCTGCCGAGGCACCCTCGCGGGAGGGAGGTGGAAGATGCGTCATGCATACCGCCCGCAGGTAAATTCTTCTGCGGGGGGTTATGTGGGACTCACCAGAATGGCACCTACCCACTAAAAACCACCTGTTGGCTGTAGTTATTACCGTTAGCCTTCATCGGAAGCGACACCCGTCGGGAAGTTGGGCGCGCTGGCGGAGACCCGCTAGCGGGTCTTCCGCCTGTAGTGAAAGTTGCACTGAAAGTGCTCAAAGGGACATGAGTTGGTGGCCGTTCTGGGCAGCCTCCGGTGAAGCCGGGGCTGGGCAGAGGTCGGCCGAAGCATGATTTAGGGATCAATTCATTTAAATGAACCTATAATGAATTGAAAAGGGAACTATGCTCCGCCAGAGCTAGCAAACGCTCTGTCGGAGTACGTGAAGCCCTAAGTTTACGGGCTAAGACTGCGATTTCACTAACATCGATATTTTTCATAGCGTCGCAGACGATAAGCATATCGTCTGCTACGGAGGATTGAGGAGTGGGTTTGTATGGGCGAGGAGCCGGGATGGGATTCGATGCGGGGCGCTGCCTCCAGTTTTCTGGGGCAGGCCTAGACTGTGTAGGCTTTGCAGCCGGAGGAACCCGGCTACGCAGCGGCGGAAAGTTTTCTTGAGAAAGGCGCGGGGCCTGTTTGGGTGCCGCCCTTTTGAAATTGGAGCGCATACAACGGGGTGCACGAGGGCAGCCCCTGTAATTTGCGGTGTGGCCGGACTGGCCACAAAGCACGCAATCGGGAGGAGAGGGAGTTTCAGGAGTGCGATTGCACTCCTTAGTGAAGTGCGGGACCAGGCACTTGACGCACCTGGGTGGTGCGCGGCAGTTGGCCGCCGCGTGCCCGTACAACTGGCACCGATGGCACTGGCCGGGATAACCGCGGCGATGAGGCGCCTCCATCGAGATCCCAGAGAGGCCGCATATAGTGCTAACCCCTTTGAGGATCTCCCTGGACTTGGGGACGTTGGCGAGAACCACCAAAGCGAGAGGGTGTTGTCTCCCGTACTTGCTGTGCATTTTATGCACCGCGAGTGCCGGGAAGCCTTGGGACTGCAGATCCTCCAGGATAGCCTCGTTCGATAATTCGAACGGGACTCCCCTGAGTACCGCTCTGATCTTACGCTCTTCTGACAGAGCATAAGTGTGATAAGCATATTGCTTATCGGTGAGGAGCTTTGTTAACCTCGTGCTGCCCAAACTGCTATATCTCTATTTCGCGTTCCTGCCCAGTGTCCTTTACAAATACAAAACATTTCAAGTGCTTACTGCCCAGACCATCTTGGTGCAATATTTTTGACATTAATTATTTAACTGAGGTTTTTTTGGGGATATATTGGAGCTATATTAAAGCCACCTGAGTATGTTTTTCGTGAATATATTTCGTTCTTTTTAAAATACATTGGGCAGAATCTTATAAATTACTTGTTTGATATTTGTACTCTTTAGGATACATTGGGCAGAAATAAGTAAAATAAAAAAGACCAGTTATATTACTAAGTATTTTAATAAATTGCTCAAAAATCACATTAATAACAAGAAAAATTCAAAACAAAACATACTTTCTCTTAAGTTTAATTATTTATCAAAAATAAAACAATAAGTTCTTGAAAAATAAACTTAAAAAACAGAAATTAACATTATTTAGATTACTTACTTAGTTTTCATAATTTGGTGTGTCATTCAAAGCATAAAATAATATTTTTTCTTTGCCTACCTAACTAAATTATTTCTTTTATCAGTCTTACCATTGCTACAACAGTCTTCCCCTCATTATATTCTTAAAAAAAAAACAAAACAAAATAAAACAGAAACAGCTCAAAAAATTAAACATGAAAATCAGAATAACAATTTCTGAATTTAGTTATACACAAGTAAATATTGCAAGTATTACACTTGAAATGTGTTTTATTGTAATGACAAAACCTGCATCTCGATTGCTTCATGTCTAAGGTAGGCATGTGTTTAGCTTCAGTTATGCGCTGTTTTTTGGATGGAAGCAATACTGTCGGTCTACCTCTTTTGCGTGAACCATTTGTATCTGGTTGGTCATTTTCATCAGAGTCTTCTTGTTCATTGTCTGGTTTTTGACGCAAATCATCCATTAAGTCCTCTCCCAATTGTAATTTAAATTCACGCAATTTTAAAATTTTTTTCGTAGGTGTTCCTTTTTTTACTTCCTCTTTCTTGTACTGTATCCAACAATTACTTACAGCCAGGTCAGTCATGTGGGAAATGAATCTTTGGGTCCACTTTTTAGTTTTATATCTGTTTGGACAGACAGCAAGTAAACGATCTGCCAAGTCGACGCCTCCCATGTTTCTATTGTACTCACGTACAACCTGTGGTCTAGGCACAGTCAAGTATCTTTTAGTTTTTTTGCACCAGCGTTGGCACGTGTCTGGGTTTTCAATGGCCTCAACAGATGACAAAAAGTGAACTGGCTTATTGTCAAACCATTTGGTGACAGATAATTTGCCATCTGGTCTTACTAAAGCTTGAGAAGAGCCCCTACCCTCTGACTTCAGAGTTTTATCACTCTTTAGCAAGTTTTGACATCCTGGTGGAATACGATTTTTCATTAAGGTTCCCGTGCATCCGATACCTCTGTTTCTTAGCTCATCTGCGAGTTTTTGGGAAGTGAAGAACCGATCAAAGTAAAGAACATGACCTGGAACTAAAGGTTCTGCTAGCTTCAGAACAGCCTTTTCAGCGAGCCCAAAATTGGTATGTTCATATTCAGAGTAAGTTGTATTACCTTGATAGATGTGCAAATCACACACAGTGCCTTCCGGGTTTGCTAACACATAAGCCTTTAGCCCCGTTGGGTTAGGTTTGCCTGGGCAATATTGCCTAATGCCACATGATCCCGTAAATGGGATAATCATCTCATCTACTGAAAGCAATTGCGTTTTATTCTGCATACGACAGCCGATCTGAATGTGATCAATTAATTGTCGCACTTTGTAAAGTTTATCTTTGGCTTTGTTATCTGCGGAAATATCATCCTCGAAGACAAACTTTAACGAGTTACGCAGAAGTTGGTATCGATTGCGAGACATGTTATCAGCTACAATAGGTATTCGCCATCTGTTATGCCAAAACATACGAAGGATAGGGTAATTTATGCTGGCTATCACCATATTCAAAGCAAAGTACATCTTTAATTCTGATAATGTTAAATGCAAGCTATTTCCTGTCAGTTTTACAGCAGTCTGATTAGTTTTCTGAACACATATTTCTAATAACTCTTCGGTAAAATACTGTTTGTACAAATCTATATTAGATAAGTTTTCCGTATCATTATGAATATATGAAGGTTCATTCATGTGAGATACAACAGGTGGATACTCAAGTTCCTGCCAATCATTTTGAGTTGATCCTGACGGAGATGGCGCATTTGATGACCTTGGTGTAATGCTGACGCCAATTCTTCTAGGCCCTCGTAAACCTCTACGTGAACAACCACGTGAATGACCACGTGAACGTCCACGTAAACGTCCACGTGGACATCTGCTTGTACCTCCTGTCGTTTCACGTCTTTCGCTGAAGTTATCCGCATCTGATTCGTTACCTGGCTCTAATTCTGAAGAACTACTTTCGCTCTCTGGTTGTTCTTGTCGCGATGGAATAAATTGCGGATCATCACAGTCCTCATCAGAAGGAATAAAGTCGCCAACGTCTGAATCTTCCAATAAATGTTCTATATCCAACTCTGTAAACGAAAAATAATGCTTAAGCAATTCTGCCCAGTGTCAAGTAAAAATCACATTAGAATATAATTATTCAGAAAGTATGATCCTGTAAGAAACCCGCTGAAATTAAATTCAAAAAGTATTAATTATAGATTAATCTGCATATTTTTACTGTTTTTCTTAAGAAATGAGTGAAGATTCTACTGAAAAAAACTGATTTTATCTTACCTCTCACTGGACGCGGTGCCATGCTGAACACGCGAGGTGTGATTGACAGTTTATTTTTTCTCTCAACCTCAAGTTTTAGCTGTCTATAGTTTGAGTATATATCAACCATAAACTCAAAAAAAAAAAAACGTCATAATAACTCGTATGATATTTAGGGGCGCGAAATTTGAATATGTCATTTTTGCTTCCCAGTGGGCAGAACCACCAACTTCGTTATGTTTTTATCTGGGCAGCAACGTATAACATTTAATGTCCTCTGAGAATAACACTGGGCAGCACGAAAGTCGTCTATCGACGAGACTAAGATTTTAATAGATTCACCCGAGTTGGCTGCTTGGGTGTAATGGATTTTGTGCTCATTGCACAATGTCGAGACCTCAGTCCATTTACCTTTTTCCCGAAGGAAAACGGGTGGTGGGACCTTGGCCTTGACAGAAGTTGGGGCCGGAGCGGGTGTTGAAGACACCGGGGCAGCTGGCGTTGCAGACGCCGCAGGGGGTGTAGGGACGGGCGTAGAGGGCGCCGGGTTTTGTTTCGAGCGCTTCTTAGAGCGCTTCTTAACAAGGGTGAAAGAGGGAGGCTCATCAGGGCCAGTTGGGGTGGCATCCGAGGATGACTCGGTCGCGGGTGCGCGCTTGCGGCGCGGAGGGGCGTCTACTTCGCACTCCATGTCACTGGAGGAAGGGGACGCGGGAGGGCCTAAGACCTGAGGGGTCTGGGGGACTGGGGTGGCCTGAGGGGCCATTGAGGGAATTAACGCCATGATATGCGGGATGAGAGAGTCCAAGAAACGATACTTATCAGCATTTATAGACATGCCTTCAGCACCGGTACTATCAAGTAACTTCCTCATAAACTCATCAGAGCTTAGAGAAGCCATTGCGGAGGGGTTGGGGAGGGACAACAATATATAAATATATATACTATGAACCTATCAACGATGACTAACTTCCTAAAAACCACCCTACACGCAGTAGGGTGGTTGAGGACGACGCGGATAACTTACTCGAACACGAAGACTCGAGGCACCTGGAACGACGAAATTCCGTCGACGAAGCTCACGTTCCACGAAGTACGGTTAACAGCCCACTGTCCGCCGTGAAAACGGCGTTAGAAACTTATTAGATGTACGGTTAAAACCCACTTTTCGCCGTGAAAACGGCGTTAGAAACTTATTAGAAGTACGGTTAACGAGCCACTGTCCGCCGTGAAAACGGCGTTAGAAACTTATTAGATGTACGGTTAACGAGCCACTGTCCGCCGTGAAAACGGCGTTAGAAACTTATTAGATGTACGGTTAACGAGCCACTGTCCGCCGTGAAAACGGCGTTAGAAACTTATTAGATGTACGGTTAACGAGCCACTGTCCTCCGGCGTTAGAAACTTAATACGGTTTTCAACTATGAAATTATATATTACGACAACAACCAGTGAAATTTGGGTGCTCAATTAGCGCGGGGGCTAAAAGAGCGGGAAGGCGTCTGCGATCGACGTGCGCTCGAGAACGCACGCAGACCGAGACTGTAACTAATCTCCGGCTAAGACAAATATATGGGTGACACCATTTACCAATGGTTAAAATGACGTCATAACTAACGCGAAACGTAACCGTTCGAATTTGACCGTTTAATGCATGCTTTCATATAATTTTTTGGTTAAGTCAACTGTCAAAGTATATAGACGTATAGATAGACTCTAACAATAATGAATAATAAAATGATGCGACACACTACTGTTGAATTGTAACGTTATTAGTTATTAGTTATATAAGGTTGTTTTTGTTAAAAGTAGTTTTGACTATAACTGTAACTGAGCCTGAGCTGCAACTCGTCCTAAGTTTGGTTGTGTGAATTGGATCTTTATATACCTTTGTGTATTATAATCTTCATTATCTACGTTATAATACCTAGAGTACTTAAATCTAATTATTGAAGAGCCAGAAACTTATCAAACAACGCGAAATAGAAAATATACACCTTCCAATTCAACAAAGTCAAAGTAATTTTTACACTAGGATAAATTCAGTTTAATATAAAGAGTGTCTAAGCAATTTCCGTTTTTATTTAGTCACTGAAAAATGTTTAAAGATAAAACCTGAATGCGCGCTTCGGAACAATACGAAAATACCGCTTGATGCGCTCAAGCGAAGAAAATGAAACTATCTTAAAATATCAAGTGCATGCTCTTCAGACTTGAAAGCATACAGACAATTTTCTGCTGCCATTTTATTCAATCTAGTAAGCTTTTCAAAATGGAGCCCAGGAGTTAGGTTTAAGCGAATATGGGAATGTATTAAAAACTGGTACTTGTTTCGTATAAATGTTTACTTTTATTGAGTTTTAGATTTAGAGTACATTTAGTCCTTAGTTCAGTATCAGTGTCACGTACTTAACGTCTTCTTACGGAGGCGTCGAGTGTGCCTCGGGCATCCCCATTCCAGACGAGGTCTTCACGCAAGCCTTATTAGCACTCAACGCGTCCCCGGCCCCTCAGGCCCCAATCCCGGCCCCTCAGGCCCCTAACGCCCAGACCCCTCAGGTCTACAGCTCACCTTAGACCAGACGCTTTCGTGCAAGCCACACGTCGATAGAGTAACGAAACTCGCCCATTTTTACTTGGGCTGCCTACATAGTATGTTAGGTAGGAAAAGTAAAATGTTCTTCAGAAACAAACGTACGCTTTATAAGACCTGCGTTAGACCCGTCATGACATAGGCCTCGCAAATCTTTGCCCACGCCAAACCCTTCGTCCTGCACAACCTGCAGGCAGTTCAAAATCTCTTCTGCCGCAGGGCCACAGACGCACCATGGTACGTGCGTAACGCGAACCTGCACAGGGATCTTGAACTACCTACAGTGCAACAGCACCTCAAAATACTCTCGGAATCGTTCTTCACACGCTCCGAAACCCACCCCAATCCTCTAGTTCGAGATTCAGTCTAGTTCGTATACTACCCCTGTCATAGATTCGAAGTGCAAAGTCGCTAGACCGAGCAACGCGCACACGAACGTAGCCACGCAACTAACACTAGATCTCGAAGTCCTTCAGGCCGCAACTTGTAATTCTAATTTAAATTCGAATTATTTTAATTTTTATTTTTCATTTTGAGCACCTTTTCATTTTGAGTCATTCTGGGATTTTTTTTGTGGGTGACTCTGGTAGGTTTGGAGCGAGAACCACATAACCTCGGCGGGGTATGCGTAAGAGCATTTTTTAGATCCTCCTGCCCTCTCCGTGGAGGGGAACAAAAAAGAAAGGGCGTTGGGTGACTGGTCGCTTCCCTCAGGCGATGGCTGGATCCCGCGTTAATCTCGCTAACGTGTGCCGTTTGAGGGTGTTCGTCATTTGGATAGTTAGGGGAAGGGACAGTTGCTGAGCTAACAGATGCAGATAGCAATAATTTTGTATAGACATAGATATTTTAAATTTATTTTAAAAAATTACACCCGTGAAGTTCTTCCGAGCTGGTGGTAGATTCATGCTTTATTTAAGTGACAACCTTGTCACAACTCACATAAAAATACTAAACAGGAAATAAAATTTCAATCTAATTGGCCGCCATAACAGACTGCAATAAAAGGCTCAAAACAAATCCCTTCATAAGGAAAAACGACAATGAAGGTTCAAGAAGATATTGTTATTTAAAAATAACAATATATATTGTTACCGGGAAAGGAAAATGTAATGCAGATAATAAGGATTATAAAGATTTATTTTCCTAGCGAGAAAATAGTCTTGTTACATTTCACAGATTCTGTCACGGTATTGTGTACAAGGTTTAAATGATAAAGAAAGTAGCAAGCTTTTTTCTTGAATTGGCCAAATTTTTCGTCAAACAAGGGGATATTGCTGATTCCGGTTGGGGTTTCCCGCTACGCTCACGTTACGCTGTGATGTAAACAAAACTGCATATTTTTCATTTTCAAAATCGAAGTAAAATAAGTAAATCGAATTGATATACTGATACAGCAAACTTATAAACTGTAACCATGAAAACGTATCCAAACTTATGGATATATATACAAATATTTATCCTTACTAGAATTCGAAATCGTAACTAGCCCGTCAGTACATCTCTAATTTAATTAGAAATGTACTATGTAACACTTTTTGTGTACAAATATTGTATACAATAAATAGTTAAGGTTTAGGTATGTGAGGATAACCTGTAGT
This sequence comes from Marasmarcha lunaedactyla, assembly GCA_923062675.1. Taxonomy (NCBI): domain Eukaryota; kingdom Metazoa; phylum Arthropoda; class Insecta; order Lepidoptera; family Pterophoridae; genus Marasmarcha; species Marasmarcha lunaedactyla. Next base: position 17,539,791 of record OV281352.1, on the reverse strand, counting down.
TACCTATTTTAAAACGAAAATATTGGTATGAAGGTGCTTTGTGTGCGAGCGCTTGTAAATATGCAACTTAATTTTCTGTTATACATGAACGTCTCGTCGCTTTGGTGTGCGTGTACAGTCACTGTATTTAAAAAAGGTTAACGCTAAAGGCTGCGCACAAAGATGAGTTGAATCATCTTGTACCAAAGGTCCATAAATTGAACTTAAAGTATAACTTAGTAAGCACATGGGTGTTATCACGACCATCAACTATCATATGTTCTGCATATTTTTCCATCAAAAAACTCAACAGTGGTTGTTTAAATTAATGCGTAACTTTTTTTTTTAAATGAAAACCTCGTTAGATGCAATTTGTCATAAAGCAATTGTATTTGTAAGTATTTAGTTCGTCGTTGTTAGGCGTTTTAGTTATGAGGTTTTCGTATTCGGTGAAGTAATAAAAATAGGTTTATCGAAGCCAGGAACAAAAATACAGACTTACTGTAATACCTGTGTGAAAACCTAAAACGTTATCACCATTAATCCGATCCGTACACAAGCCATGTGGTCTATTTTACCGTATATCTGTCTGTCTCAATGAAAGATACCTTTGTCTTTGATAACATGTAGCTATTTAAAATGTTACGTGAACGGTTTTTGAAAATGAATTTTTTGCTATCTCAAAATACATAGTGTATTTAGGCCATTAAAATTATCTTACCGCCCGTTTATAATCCTTAATTTATTAAAGAATAATGTTAATAAAGTTATTATGTGTGTACCTACTACCAAAGTTTATTAAGTTGAGTTACTAGAGATACCTTGTCGAATTTATGTCACTGCTTTTGTGGAACATTGCTGTGTAGATAATAGTGCAAAAACATTTTTGTACCTTACATCACTACGGTGCAATAAAATGAAACCTTGAAAAACTTTTAATATTTTAAACTATTTTTATGGAGTTTTGATTTTTGTTTAAATGTAAACGAAAAACATTTAAACTCTGTTTTAAAAAATTGTACCGTCAGCAGGGTGCTTAGGACGGCACAGGTACGAGCTACTAGGGTCAAACCGCCCATATTACAAGATAATTTTGAATAAAAGTTTACAAATTTTTCGTCGTGAACTATTTACACGACTAGGTTATGTGAGATATTTGTCACATAGTTTAGAATGAAATAGTATTATAATACTTTCGGTTTGTTATTCCTAGACTCAACCCTAATTTTACAAGGGTTGATTTACATTCTATTATTTAAAAAAGGTAAGTAAATTTATATTTTCACAACCGTGAAGTGAAATAAAACAATAAATTACGTTTGCCAGCGCGCTCATTTCTCTTATTTCCTTATTTTTGCTCGATGTTCCGCGCGAAGCGAAGTAACCTCGTTAAGGTGCCGGATCAAGATCGTTTCTGTGCTCTTTCTTATCAAATGAAATTCTCTTTTTTATTTAAGAAAACTTCCCTTTAGAAGAACCCGTGTCTGTCAAAGTAATATTGAGTCTTTGAAAAGTTACAAATTTACAATAATGGCTCATTTATGGAAAATTAAACATTGTTTATTTGTTTCCGGTAAAAGAGACTTTATTAAAGTTTGAGCTACTTTGTATAAACGTCCCATTAAAAAGCTTATTTCTGTGAACGTGTTGCGGAAAGATTGGACTTGGATTTGACTTGGTGGACTAGACTTGGTGCCTCATTAAATATATGTTATAGCTAATTTCACACGTGAGCTCATATCTATTGAAGCAAAAATAACGTTTATGAATGCGTACTCAAAGTTATTGTAATATTTTAGTGACCATCAAATGATGTTACAATACTTAAAAATAGCTAGCCGTTTGTTTGAATGGATTTCTAATGTAGAATAGTTACATATAATGCTAAGAATATGCGATTTGTGCGAGGCGAGCCGAGGAAAAGAGCGCCATTATGAAAATAATATCCTATAATAAAATCCATTAAAAAAATCCTTAGATGTTTTCGAGAAAAGCTCCAACTTAATAAGTATTACTTGTTTGAATTTTTGCATCAATATTTCCCAAGCAAACAAGATGTTTTTATATAATTTTCTCACAAATGTACAATGAAATATAAGTGTGTAAACAACGTGAAAGAAAAATTTCATAAATAGAATGCTCATTGGTAAAATAATAACTGTTACATTAAATATTTTTAGTTCACGAAGATCAATAAAAAGTTTTTTCGTTTTTCTTCTGTTTTTATATTTATATGTATAATACAATCTATGTAACTATACTAATTACCGACGATGTCCGTTAATATAAGCAATGTATGGTAAAACTTTATTAAGTTTATGTTACATAAGTATTTGTTGTTCTACTAAGTTGATTAAAAATTTCAAGTATACAAAAACGAAGGTATATTTAGGTAATGTGCAGACCTGAGTTGAAATAGTGCTGTTTGTCTCTGTCAGACCAATATAAAATGACTAGAATGGAGGGACCGGCAAACTTGTTAACCAAAGTCTGTACAAGTCGGCCTTAGTTAGGCACTCCATCAGTAGTGATGTGACGCGGGTTTCAACTTAACCTGGATCATTAGACATGTTTGAAATTGATTCAATTTAAAACGCAATATTGCAACGGAAACATTACTCTTATGTTCTACTTATACAGCTTCTGAATCATCCTAATTATTTTGGGCACAATTTTGTGTAAAAATATTGATCTTGTAGAGTACACCAATTAGTCGTTCTAAAAATTATGTTCCGGTGGGAATCAAATGCCTCATTAATATGAACTTTGACGAAATTCGATGAAAACACCATTTAATCAAGGAAATTCCAAACTGTTAATGGAAAGTAGCGCTCCTTGGGCTTTTGAGATATAATTAAATATAGAAGACCTGATTAAAGCTGAATATATATTACTTATACTATTTCCATTTCTTTATTTTCTCGATGACAGCTCCTGTGTAACCTTGTGCGAGCGTTTTTTTTACATTATGTGTGCATTATTTTATAAAAATATGACGTTTACACACGTACAAGGTTATATAATACCAGAGTCGGAGAAACTGATAGGGATGGAGCTATTGGTTGGAGCTAGAGAGCATTATATCAAATTAGAACTGTCATCGAGAAAATAAAGAAATGGAAATAGTATAAGTAACTTTACGTCAAATTCCACGACTAGCACTTAAATAGCAAATAGTGAATATTTATAACAGGCATTACACTTCTGAAATATTGTTACAATATGTAGCAACAATATAAACTCTCAATAATATTCAGTAAAACCGTTTTATTTAAAATCCTAAAGAAACTCTCTTTCAGTTCGTTTTCACTAGCGCCTGAAGAGCGTTCCATCACCTGAGATATCATAGAAAGTAATGTAGTTTTGTGGATTGCGTGAGCTGAGCTGTAAATATTTGAACCCTTATTCTGGCTCTGAGCTTCCGTGAATTTTAAATAAGATGTATGGTTAGGAAAGCCGCTTGAGGATTTTAGTTCACTGCATTTGAAGAAATTGCGTATTGCGCGATTGCGAACATTTTAAACTTTATAGAGTCGTAAAGAATGTAATGACCCAAGAATTTTTCATTCATAATACATACAGCAATCGTACTGACATTAATTTTTTGGTTCATATGACAATCTCAGTCAAGCACCTATAAAACACTCTTTATTTATAAGTGTTTTACCCTTATTAATTGATATCTTGTTTATATTTCATAGGTAGCTACAGCTCTATTGCCACAACACACTGTCGAATTTACACAAGATTTATTGAACAAGTCTTTTGAAAGATCACAATCGAAGCCGTACCTGACTTTATCACAGAAACGTATCTGAATTCACAATGTAGTATATTCCGAAGCAAATGGCATTCCTCACTATCTCAACACCGCAGACAGCTCGGCTTCCATTTTAATGCAACAATGCACTTTGTACACACTTCTTTAGGTAAATGCTAAACAGAGTAGAAGCCATTTTTCCAGGTGCCCCAGGTGCTTACAGGATAGTCGGTATTGTGGGGTTCTTTATTGTTTAGTATGCTATTTTATATAGTGAAATTGATAGTTTTTTTGGTATAACTTAAAGCCCGCGTATCTCCAGGGCGGGCGCGTGGGAGCTTTGGGATAATATAATACAGCTTATTTTGCCATTGGTAAAGATATTAATAATTCGATATGAAAGTTTCAGAGATTTTCGATTATGTATGTACGAGATTTTTGTTTCTATATAATGTTCTTTATAATTATACTCGCAGAATCAAGGGAGATGGGTTTGTATGGGGAAGATCGGAACTATAAGAAATTGAGATATTTATTTTAAGGAACAACCATGTCCTTTTATTTTGTGGATAAAGAAAGACTGCATTCAAGCCTACGACAACGCTTCATTAGTCGATATACTAATATAAATTCAAATTCACACATTATTTTAACACACAATACAAACAAGACAGACACATACAAATAAATAAAATAAAATATAAAACAATTGTAGTACCGTAGTGCATGTTAAATAGGACACATCTCAGCATAGTGCTACAGCCGAAGCCACACCGCTGGTTATCTAATCATAACATCTGTCAATAAATACAATACCTATTATAGATGATGTCCATGCCTACTCGCCATCGGGTGAGTCGCGTGTTCGTTCGCCGGATGTAATAAAGTAAAAGATGTTTAATGACTTGCTATTCGATCCCATTAAAGATTTAACCCTCTTGCAAAGTCAATATCGGATTATTTCGCGTAACTCTGACAAGAGTGTTATTGTAGAGAATTTCAAAATTTAGTTGAGGAATAATTGTCCAATACGTTTCACTTTGATGTAATCAGATGTATAACAAAAATGCGAAGTCGGGGTTTCTTTGTTTTAACAAGCTTACTGCTAGGATTTGCTTTAAATAGGAGGTCGCCACGAATACTTCTTTACGGTACATTTTTAAAAGGAAAATCAAATCGATCTTACACCGAATAATTTTATACACAAAATGAAATGTAAGGTTCTAACTTGATTCTAGATCACGGCGCCCGAGCGTGGCGAACTGATATCTTGATATAAGTTGATACTTTTCATTCAAGCAACCGCCTCCCCTAGGCTGTCGACCAGTCTAATTGGATGTGCACCGATTTTTTATTCTTGTTCATATATAGACTTCCCGTTGGTAAAAGAGGGTTTAGTAAAATTTGTTGAAGGATAAGTTTTTAGGATAGGTTTTTACATAAATACTCGTATTAATAATTAAACTGTTTGTATTTATCATAATAATAAACATCTTAAACGTTCCAGCTAAGCTTTATAAATCTCAAACTGTGTATTCAGTAAACTGTAGTCTGGAGTACAAACAAGTAATGCTAAAAGTTTAACCAAAAATTGCTAAATTTTTCGCTCTCTTTTAATAAATTACGCTACAACCTACGGCCATTTTAATACACAGGTCGTTGTAGATTATAATAAGCTGAAATTTGTGCTTCAGCTACATATTGTGTAAAGCGAAGCGGTCTGTGTGAGGGATATTATTCCTTACTCCAAATAAATATTGAAGATAATGAAATTCCTCAGATTCTTGACATATTTGTTTTCTTCCGACAAACGGATCGTATTCCGATATACTTACAGAATATTTTTGGTTTTGTTCATTTACTTGCTTTTCTTATACCGAGTAATATGAGAAATTTCTAAGTTACTTGTTTAGAGCGTTTTGAATTAAATAATTATATAAGTATATTTTTACATATATTATTGTATTAGTTTGTTAGCCAATACAATAATAACATATTTTATATGGCTGAGATCTGTCTCTAATGATGCAATAAATGTCAAAGTGTAGAATTTGATCTTTTAAATCTAGACAGGTAATCTCAAATAGATAGGTTCCTCTGGAATGGGCGGGCAACCTGATATGAATGACGAACACATATTTTTTTTGTTACATTCAGTTAATGGAAATTGTTCCCGACATTCTATTCGCTTGTTTAAAAAACCGTTTTTGTAATTACTGTACCTTAAGTTATATTCAATTGAAACTAATGCTAACGATTATATTCTTCAAAATGTATCCCGCAAAAATGAAATCCCGCTCCCGTTTTTGCGACTCGACAAACAATAAGATTTCTTTGAAAATAATGAAAGAATGGTTTCAAGAACTTTACTTTTCACAATAACTGAATACTTGCAGATATTTTGTCCGCTCCGCTTCAATATACAGTTACTCTCCACCTCTGCAAACCTCAATTTACTAGAACGCCGAGAACGCATTAAGTAATATAGTAATGTCGAGGTAGTATTTTCATTAAGGTCTTTAAGGTTTTACCTTAAATGTTAATAGAATATCTGAACCACGGTTTATAAAAAGAGCGGACCATCGTTTTATTTTAATGTTAAACTGTTTTTAGGATATTTGAAACAATGTGCTTTGAACTGAGAAAATAAAACTAACACACCTGAATGTTGTCAGATTCAAACACAAAAGTAAATTATAGTTTGTTGGTGAACTGGCGTTCAATGCCTTAAAAGAGGACGTCCGTTTAAGGCCCTGTGGTTGACAAAACGATACCTACGTAAAAATTTGTATTAAAAATAGCTACAAAAATATTAGATCCGTGAAACAAGAAAATTAGGAATATTTGAAACGACGATTTTTATATCTTTAATTTTTAATGAATTTTGTTTTGGAAAAATATGCTTTTTCCTTTTTTGATAATTTTACACACGAGAAAGCAATCTTCAGTAGCTTCGTAAACTTATTAAAATGTTGCGGTTTTTTAAGTTTAGGTGTTCAGAATTTTTAACAGCTTATGTTCTTTAAAATTTTACTTCGAGATTGCCAAATGTCATGAATCTTTAGATTATAAGTTATCGATGTTATATCTCTCTGTAGACAAACTTCATCTTGTTAATTTGCAAAAACCAGGGGCCAGGTATATAATATGACACTGTAATGACTGAATTAGATTATTTTGCCATTGTTCCAATGCTCATTGAAGTCTTCTTGCAAACCTCAATTTTAATAAGTTTTGTTTAATCTAAAGTAATACATAACTTACTAGTCTTTCTATACTATTTATACACGTAACTATTTATTATATATTTTAAATATCTCTTCAAACCCCACAACCCCAGCTTCGAACCAATAACAAAACTAAGGGTTTTAAAATTTGATACACGCTCTCTCAATTTGCCGAGGGTCTCGGGAGCTCTGCAAGGTTCATACACCTTGCGCCCTTAGCGGTTTATTGTAAGATTCTTATATGATTTCTGTTTTAACCGAATATAATCCGCTTTTCTTTATTTTATTTTTTTTGGTATTATGGACTGAAATATTTTAGAGAGCAGAATTTTCTTTTTTTTATCTCGTATGTACAGCAACGTAATTAACATAAATAAGGTTGTTTGATTGTTCTTATCTCAAGATGAGAGAATGAGAAAAATGTGTTCGATATAAAATATATTGGCCAATATATGATATATGTGACGGCCGAGTAGCGTAGTGATTAGTAGTCCTGGCTCATACACTGGAGGACCCAGGTTCCAATTTGTGTGATGAACACAGATGTTTGTTTTCGGGTCATGGTTGTTTGTATTTATATATGTATGTTTATTTTGGGTTCTCCCAGTTCGCTGCATGGTCATCCATGACACAAGCTCGCTTACTTTCGGGCCATACAGTTGATATGTTTGTCTAGGGATTATTATTGTTATTAAAAAAAAATTAAGGGAATTAAATATGTGCATGTTGATAGCATTTGCCGTCGCTTTCGATAAATTTTGTCGATTACCAAGTCTCTATAAACAGAGAAACAAATATCTACTAGTCTTCGTATCTACTTCGGATAAATTTTTCTAATCAAGAAAAATAAAATTGCTTAGAGTAAATATGGTCGTGTTTAGTTACTGTTAGTTATAAAGTTAATTATGTTAACGGCTCTACATGACTGCGCTGTGAGTTTTAAAATATTATAACATCTGTACACCAGTTTTAATGCTAACAAAATCTATTTTCACCTCGTTGTTTACACCTTTGCATGGTCATCCAACTCACATAATATGATAAAAGACAGACGCTCAAACCAATTTCCTGATAAACAAAAAGGATTTTATTACATCAAAGTTACACAACACATGAAAAGCGACTGGGCGTTTACTATGTAAAAATATTCAGATCTCGTGTAGCATCTTGCACCCGACGCCGGCGCCGATTATTAAACACGCCATGAATAAGCGTTGCGAAAATATTCAATACCTGCGTGCCTCAAATACAGTGAGCTGCAAAATTGTGTTCCTATCCCCAGTCTAAGTGATCTCAGTTAGGTAGCCACTTTTGCAGATTACTGCACATAAGGAAAATGCTCTTAATAACCCCTCCGAAGATGGGTTATTCTGTTATATAGGAAACAATACGTGGATTAAAAATGTATATTTTGTATTCATGAAGCTCGTCTTTATATTGGGGTTAAAAATGGTCTTGCAAAACATAAAAAGGAAACACAATTTGCCACAATTTTTACATTAATAATGAAATTAAGAAAGAAACAGGATGATGCCTGGGCATGGCGCGCAAGCAGACGGAATTTATTTTTTCGTTTAATTTTATTAGTTCTCATGTAGTGTCGTTGCGACTCAGTTGGATAAGGCGACGAGGGCCAAATTTATGAGGTCCATGCTTCAGGTGCTTGTCACTTATCCCGGTATTTTTAGTCAAATATTGTTCAAATATTGTGTATGTAAAACAAACTGATAAACGTAGAGAGTAAAAAACAAGTTATATACTTCTCTAGACCAAATCATATTCTTAAAACCTCATTTGATTATTTCTTCTCAAAATTCCTCACGGTTAAATTAAACTTATTTACTTTGTGTATTTAATTAATTTTCTTTGTTTCAGAGCCATAAGGGGGACAAAGAACACTCAACAATTAATTCTCATAGCGGTCATCAAGAAAAGGTAAGATCACAGAATACATAAAAGTACTGGTCAAATATTAATGTGACATTCATTCTCCTATAGTTTTTTTATGCTTCCGAAGAGAAATAAAATGAAAACTTTTAACGTCAAATAAATAACATATGACAACAGACTCATCTGCGAATTCCAGCTAAAAATATTATCGTAACGAACTTCGTTTTTTTACCATGTTCAAACAATGTTTGAGTGTTGTTGTGACAAATCTTAATTTATCCATATTTTAATTTTCAGAACACTCTGAAAATAACGTATTTTCAGACTCAGTGCAAATAATTTGAATTGGTTCCTCAAACATTTCCTATTAGTTATTCCTATTTCAGTAAAGTGCCTGTATTTATCTTCTGCCGTCAGATTTCAAAATAATTCTCAGACGTCAGCTTTCAAGATGATGAATTACGTGCCCTCGACTAAACTTAACCACATTCCAAAAGTGACCGAATACCTTGAGTCCCAGCATATAGTGCTTAAAATATCTAACATCTACGTGTATTTGTCCTCAAGACAGATTGTCTCATTGCATTGCCTCTGAGCATATTGCAAGGTAACCCCCAAGGCAGACGCTTAGCAAATAGGTGTTTGCTATATTTGCTCATCGCAGACGTGAAACTCGAAGACCCAAATGTGGAATCACCAGAAACTGAATCATCTTTTTTCTCAGGTTAAGTAAATTGATCTCAACATAATTACATCTCGACCCCAGCCCGACCGCGTATAAAGTTAAACATTAATCCGCTTTTTGTAACATTTGTTTAGGATACAAAGAGAAGATAAAGCGCCTACCAAACTAATTAGTTACATCATCTTTCTCATTTTTATCTAGGTTAAAGAAATATAGTGGGGCCTGTATTTCTGCTCGTTCGATGTGTTTTGTTTTTTGTGCACTACGAAAAATAATACAAATAATAATATATTTTAATAATTGTAGTACCTTCAATCATACTAAATCTAATAAATCAGCGGTTATCGCTTAAATCTCTATCCTTAAAAGGATTAATTGGAGGATGGAGCCACTACATTTATTTATTTATTTATTAGATCACCAACAAAATTACAATAAATAATGCACATTTGGACCATAGTTTTAACAAGGTGTTGCAAGTCGTAGACTCAATTATAGGTGACAACAGCATGCAATGTTATGACAACAATCAACATATTTAAGTATATAAAGAAGAAATAGTTTTTTTTTGGCAGTTAATTACATTATGTTAAAAAAAAATGAATGAATGAGACTTTCTTATTACTTATACTTATACCTACTTATACAATTCCTAGATAGATCGTACAAATATAAACAGTTACTCGTGCATTTGACAAATGACCAAGGACATAAACTGATTTATTGAGTTACAGAAAATATCAATATTAGTAATACCAGATTTAGACATTGAATTATAATAAGAAGACATTCTGTTTAGGGGAGAGAATGAGCCTGTAACGAGAAATTCGAGGCAGTTAAAAAGGAACGTTAACGTTTATCCGTGATAGTAATTGTGGACTGTCAATGAAGCCATTTATAAGTTTGTGGAGAAATACCGAGTCTAGCATGTTACGTCGGCTTTTTAGGGAGTTTTCTTTTTAAATAACTCAACCTGTCATTGTAGTGAGGTAGCTTTTTTGCTAAATTGTGGTTGTACGTTAAGTGCCACAGAAATCTTTTTTGAACACGCTCAAGCTTTTTGATATAAACGTCATAGTGTGGATTCCATACCATTTCCAATCCACTCCGCACGAGGGCGTTATATAATGTTATTTTTGTTTTAGGGTTTTTAAATTCTTTACAATTCCTTAAGAAGAATCTGAGAGTTTTAAAAGCTTGTGTGACTATATTTTCTATATGTGTATTAAAACGTAATTTAGTATCTAAGGTAACTCCCAGATCGCGAATAAATTTTAATTTTTTTAGTTTTTCATGTCCAATAGTGTATTCTCTACTAGAGGCTGTCCTGCTGCGAGCAAAATTGATAACAAAACATTTATTTGTATTTAGAGACATATTATTCTGTTCACACCATTTAACTAAGTTATTCAAATCATTTTGTTGGAGTAGATTATCGTTTGGCAAGTCAATTTGTTTAAGGATTTTGAGATCGTCAGCAAATAAATAAAATTTAGAATAATTGAAGCATTGGTAAATGTCATTGATGAAAATGTTAAAGAAGACTGGCCCGAGAATTGAACCCTGAGGAATTCCAGAAAAAGCATGAATAGGGTCCGATTTGTATCCGTTCACCAACACTATAGACTTACGATCGTTCAAATAGGATTCACACCATTTCAGCAAGTTACCAGTTATACCAATAGAAGATAATTTCTTGATTAATAATTTATGGTTGACTTTATCAAACGCTTTGCTGAAATCGGTGTAAATAACGTCAACCACTTTTCTTTGGTCGACTGCTCTTGAAAGATCTGCAATTGAAGTTGATCTTGTCTTTACAAAGCCATGCTGATGTGGTGACACCATCTGCCGAAAATGCCAAGTAATTATAGGCCGTAACAATGCCTCAAAAACTTTTGCAAATGTAGAAAGAATAGATATGGGTCTATAATTTTCAATACTACCGAAGCGACCTGTTTTGTGTAATGGTATTATTAACGAGGTTTTCCAACTTGAAGGAAATATACCTGTGCTTAGGGATTTATTGAAGATGCGCGAAAGTGGATATGCAATAACTCCAGCACATTTGATAACAAAAACTGATGGTAAACCGTCTGTACCTGCCCCTTTGCGTAAATCAAGTCTTTTTAAAGCTTTATATACCTGATCCCTAGTGAAAAAAATAGAAGCAAGATATGTATTTCCAACATTTCCGGCATAAGTGGGTAAGTCATTGGTACATTCTGGAGAATCGTTACAATACACGGATGAAAAATGAGATGCGAAGAAGATACAAATATCAGAGCCATTCGAAGCAACCCTTTCTCCAAGAGTTATTTCCGCGGGGAAAGTACTTTTGTTTTTTCGTTTACGTTTTATAAAGGACCATAAAAGTTTGGGATTACTAGTTATGGATTGTTCTAAGGAACTGATATACCTATTATATGAGACTTTCTGTAATTTTTGAACTCTACGTTTTAATAAGTCATATGCTAAGACGTCTCGTGGATTATTATTATGTTTCTTAATCTTCATTATGTATTTATATTTTTATTTAATTAATTTTATCATACCCGAAGAATACCACGGAGGAAAGTTATTGTTGGGGGGGTGGATTTGGGTATATGTTTATTTATTACTGAATGAAGTATACTATTCAGCTCATATGTCATCAAATCAACGTTTAAACTATCTGGTAATACGTCATCCCAAGATATTTTTTGTAATTCATCAATGATTTTGTCATAGTTCACTTTAAAAAAAACAATACCTGACTATGTTATTTTGAGTGAGTGTAATGGGGGTCACAGCAGATATGAAGAATTGAAGCGGTGGATGTAACTGGTCAATTAAAGACAAGGGATTCACGTCTAAATCCAAGTCATTTATGTCTATATTACTGAGTATTAAATCTAATATTTTTCCTTTATTATTTAAAATAAAATTATATTGTTTTAGTGAATTTAAGGCCATAAAATTTAATAGATCTTCCCCGAATTTACCACCATTATTACAACCTTTTAAATAGCTCGATTGTTCGCATTGGCTCCAAATAACATTACTAACATTGAAATCGCCTAGTATTATCTTTTTACCTTGGTTTCTCTCCATGGATCGGTTCGAGCTTTCAATAAAATGCTCCAATATGTGTGATTGCAAAGGTGGAGTTAAGTAAACACAACAAATGTATATTTTCTCAATCTCATTTTGAGAGTTTACTACATTTATGGAAATCCAAAGATCCTCGCACTTCGACTCTAAGTTATTCAGTCTCATAGATTTCAATTAGACAGAGACTGCAATGAGAAATCCACCACCGTCTTTATGAGAGTGGAAACAAGTGCTTTCTCGGTCTCTTATATAACGATCATCGAAGAGCTCGGAATCATAGACACTAGAGTTCAACCAAGTTTCGGTGAAAATTAAAACGTCATAATTGTTACAGACTACATTATTAAACAAATCCACGGTCTTAGTTCTTAAACCTCTTACATTTTGAAAATATATTTTAAGATTATTGAAAAGTTAACTAGTGTATCAATTTACCTACTAACCTAAAATAACCTACTCCTCTAGATAATATAACGATATGAGATTTATTTTCAATTATTATTATTGTTATTAGTTCTTTATAATGACCTCTAGTAATAATTTCATATAATTTCAAAATCATAATTGAACGTAGTTTAGCAATAAGGATCCAACCCACAAAAAAGTCAAACACGCGCTAAGGGGTTACCACATCAATCGATCGACATCGACCGGTCTCTTTTTTGACTTTTTTGTGGGTTGGATCCTTATTTCCTAAGTACGTCCAAATAAGGCTCCTTTATTTCAGTATTTCCCCTAGATTTCCGAACAGAAAACTCCTCTTAATTCATCCCATTCCTTCGTCAACAGGTGAGCAACTTAATTATAGCCAAAAAATCTTGGTACCATCCGTTGCTATAAGATGTAGCTATAGGACGTTTGCTTAGGACCGAGGGGAAAGCCGAGATTCCCCTTTGGCTGACCTATAAACAGGCGGGGAAAGTATGTGCTATGAATAAATAATAATGGCGTTGAATGCGCCTTCCAATATCTCTGTGACATGTTTGCGTTCTTGTAACAGCACGAAGATTGGAATGTAATGGTTTATTTAGAACTAGAAATATTAAAATATTCATTTTCATTGCAGTTTTACTAGTAACTTATTTAGATTTTTGATGTTAAGAAATTGAAAAAAAATAAATTGTCAAAGATTAATACAATTTGGTACTGAATTAAAAATAATATTGTTATATGTTTAATTTTTTGATATTTAAAAAATTCCAAATTTACGATATAATTATTAAATTGTAGCTAATCAAACCGTAATTAATAAAATTAAAATTGCATCAAGCTATTAAAAAATTTACGCTCCTCAATAGTCGAATTCTGTCCACACTGAATAGAATAGAATGTTTTTATTCTGTAAGGGTTATCTTAGAGTCATTTGACGATAGTATTAGATTGAATGCATAGGTAGAATGCAACATATTTCATATTATATCTGCTTAAAAAAAGTCGTTATCATAATCCAAAGCTTACAGTTTACTAACAATAGGGGCAAAAATAACAAGAATTTAAATAATTAGATTGAGACAGGCTTGACAAGTTATGAGAAAACTCCTGTCTAATTTATTTATTTTACGATGAACAAAACAGGTTATAATCTAACGATTACATAATAAATACAATTTTTCGTCGGTGTTGGACTAGATGTAACCCTTAAATAACTTAAATAACATAATATTGCTCTACTTATGCTAACATAGGAAAAAGCTTGGAAAAAATCCTGTTTTTGTAATACATTATAAAAAATACGAAACCTTGATGATGTTAGCCGATCGGAATGGAAAAGAAGTTTGATCAATTGAGTTTGCTTATCTAGTTTGGGCGTCGGACGGGACCTCGGAATCCGACTACAAATTTGGCGTTAAGGAAAATACCGAGTGCGGAAACTTTCAGCAACTTTGCACCAAGGCTGGGGTTCTAAGGAAATAAACTGATGGACCTTTAACAGTTATTTTTAAACTCGGTAAAGAATATCTATTTAAATTTATTTTAAAGTCGCAATATGCAATGTAAGTAAAGGTATTTATTTGATATTAAAGATATATCAGTTCTTGATAAAGTTATCAGAATGCTGTACTGGCATAACCAACGCCCTAATTAGTCATAATATGTTTATTATAAGATAATATCAATATTATTAGACGGCCGAGTGGCGTAGTGGGTGGTAACCCAGCCTCATACGCTGGAGGTCCCAGGTTGGTGAACACACAGAATGTGTGTTCTCGGGTCATGGTTGTTTATATGTATGTTTGACTGGGTATTTTTTTTAAATTTGTTTTCGATCTGACTCTATCATTATGTTATTCTCAATATATTCATTAGAATGTTTTAAGGAATTTATAAAAAACCTTCGTCATTTTGTATTTATAATTAATTCACTATTTTTGTACTTTGTCGCAGTCGGAACCACCTATAACTGGAAGTGCATACGCTATTTATATTAATGTCTTATTGTAATACCTTGTGAAGAGTGTCACGTATTCGCAACTAAATGACAGAGCGCTGTGATTAACATCAAAAACTTTTCACTGCTATAACAAAAAGTTTTACTAGCCATAGGAGATTCTGCTATTGAATCGTAGTCTCATTGATGTCCTTGTCAGAGAGTTCTTGTTGTCAAAGCAAGATTACCGACAATCAACTCGAGCATGTGTTTGTGACCACGAACCTGAAATACTCAGTATATTAACAAGTTCGGCTATATAGCGGCGAATAGCTTCAACTTAATACTATCTTCCTCGATACAGAAAATTTGAATGGGATATAAACTCATAAAGCCCACTAACTTCGATGCGCCGTTAACGTATTTCAGTATTCGAAGTGCGTACTGTAGCTGTGTAATTACACTTATTCAAAATTAATATTAGACGATAGAAAAATGAACCGCACTCGACCTGAAAGTAAATTATAAAGGACTGGCTCTATAATGATAGGATCTGAGCATTTTTTTATTCTGGGAAGAATTATTGGCCTGACCTAGCCTAGAATGTACGAGATTGTAATAGCTGATCGAGAAGCACCAATATGTGATACGGATTTCTAAAATAATGTATCTATGAATTCGTCACCACTGGATTTATAAAGCTGTATTTAAAGGTTTGTTTGGTATTTTTATTACTTTTCTGCAGTACATTTACATATAAAATCATGAAAAACAAAACAGTAAGGTTTCTGTAAAATGTATTTGGTATAGCTTCAACGAATTACATTGGTCGTCACCTACATAGAACCTGAGACACACAAGAAGCTTTTATTTTGTTTTGTCTTTTTAAACGATCTTATTTATTAGATTCATCGTAAGGTTTCCTTTCAAAAGTGGTTGTGTCAAGGAGTTTATTCGCGGTGAACTATCATGTAAGGCATACTCAGGCGTTTGACCACCATGCTACGAGTACAATGCTTAATTGATTACGCCCATAATACATCGCCCATAATCGATTATAAAGAAATATAAATAGTTTATTTTTAACAAAAGTGTCCATGTCAAGCTGCGGTAACTGCAAGTTTTTTTGGTATTAACAGTTTAAATATTCACTTGAAACTGTAATTGGCAGGGTTTCCACTAATCGACGGCATTAAAGCCTCGTCATCTAGCCGTCCAGAGCTTCTGCTTAATTTGGTAGACATCCAATGGCAGCTTGCTTAGTCTACCGGAGATGTCTACGTTGCCATGTCGATTTCAAGGGATTTTCTGTAATTTTCCAGTGTTTTTTATTGGATTCTAAAATATTTTTAATTTCATAACTTTTTTGATAACAAATAATGAAAATTCGATAGAGTTGGAATTATTTATAGTACTAATGAAGCAATGTTCTCAATATAGCGAAGTATTATAAATCTATGAAGATGAGTATAATGACAAATATTGAATCCAAACCCTACCAAAAACTTTTTTCAATACTTAAAACTAATATTATTAAAACCACATGTTATTATAATATCCAAACATTACCTCCATTCTCTGTATGTAATACGAGTATTTATTTAATAGCCTCCACTTAGGGATCCCTATAAGTTGGAATAATAGCCTGAACTTGGTAACAACAACTCACATCGAGAAGTTCCTCATTTCTGTGTGTGTATTCCAGGAAACCCTGAAAACTTTTACTCGGGTGGTTCCCAAACAGGGAATCTGTATTACCTAGTTAAAAAGTGCAAATTTAGTACTAAGTCATTACTTAACCGATATCGGAATAGTTACAAAATGAAATTATTTTTTTTATAAGTATGGTGTTCAAATATAATTTGAATGGTGTTATTTTGCGTCTACATTGTCGTCATTTTAACTTCCTATCAGTTGTTGTCACACACAAATGCCTACGAATATTATACGAAATATTACTATACATAATAGTAACAAACCTTTATATTGCAACCTTTAAGGGATGAAGCTTTCCGTTTATGACTCTTACATAAACTTTACTTTGGCGATATTTACTTAAAAAGGTGGCCATTTGGGGAATGGATTGTTTCACAACTTTGTTGATAACCTTTATGAAGACCAAACAAAACGATCATAGTTCGAAATAATAAGCATCTTCAAGAACTAGACGTACTACTAGACTAGTTTACGATGAAAACATGTTTGTTATGGTTGATACATAAAAGAAGAGATACATTAAATTTCTATTGTCATTGCAGAAAGCTAATCTATGAACTAGTTGAGGCGTGATAACAAGAGAATCGCTTTAGAATGTAATGATATTGAGGTAATTCATTAATTGCTTCAATTTCAATACAAATAATTTAGGTAAACTTCCCCTAACATAAATATTACCACGAAAACTAGTTAACATAAATATTATAATCCTCGTTATTCGGGACCTGTGTGGATTGCGACGGAATAATTCATACCTCGCTGACAGTTCCCCCCCACAACAATACATTTGTAAGTTTATTAATAATTGTAGCAAGTGCTAAACAAAGTTTTCATGTTATGCTCTGAAATGTCTTCGTAAAATATATATATTACCTTTTTTCCTTAATCTTTGATCCTGAAGTTTCAGTATAAGTTTTGAAATTATCTAACATACCTTTTTTATGGTAAATATATTTTGTATAATTCTGTTTAGACTCTTTTAATTCATGGTTTAGGTTACGAATTAATTTTTATTCAATTTTGAAACCAAAAATACACTTCTCAATCTTGCTCTGTGACTATTATTATTTACACAGTGTATTTAAGCATTATTATTACTATTATTAACTCTTATGAGTTAATATTATTTGTGTCACGTCTACGTTCCATTCAAAGAAGGAAGCACTAGGCTTGTATACCAATGAAAGCTTTAAGAAACTTTATTTATTTGTATTTTGTTTCGCCCACATCCATTTATCGTGTCAACTAGTATTACTCAGCAACTTATCTTTTTTTTTTCCGAAATGGACAGTTTATTTATGGCCCTAGTCTTTTAAATTTCACCGGACTTTGTGGCCTAGTGCTGAGGGCGCTTAGCCGGAACTTAAACTACTCCTACATACGATACGCCTAAAGGCACCCGAGAGGGCACGGACCTCGGCTTAGGACGTCGTATATTGAAACTACCACGGGTTTTCTTTTCTCTTATCCCCTGACATGATCAGGGATCTTTTTATCCTTTTGTAGTATTATTTTCTGTTTAGTTTCTAAAGCTGTAAACTTGTTTCTAAGCGACATTCTACTCTTCTTACAATTTGGGGGGTGCAGCCTACCCACGACGAAGGCGGCTCGGTCCCGGACTCGTCACTGGTGTTTAGTGAAAACAAAGTCGGAGAAAGTACCGAGCTTTGAGGGACACCGGCTAATACAGGGCGGGGATTAGAGAGTGCACCATCCAATCTGTAACGAAAGGTTCGACACTGTAAAAAGTCTCGTATGAAATGCAAGAGGCTGTCTGGCACGCCTAGTTCGAAGAGCTTGAATAACAAGCCGTTGTGCCAGACCTTGTCGAAGGCTTTCGCCACGTCAAAGAAAAGCGCACCCGTGCCTATCGGTTTTTGACCTACGTTCTTTTGCTCCAAGATGTGCTACGTGATGCAGTGCACTTGTTGGACGCAGGAATGATGGGACCTAAAGCAGAACTGTTCGTCAGGTAACAGGTGCTTGGAGTGGATGACCTCTTGGAGCCTGATCCTTTTGTATAATTTGCCTATCGCACTAAGCAGACTAATAGGACGGTAGCTTGAAGGTAAATTAGCCGGTTTTTCGGGTATCCTAATACCGATGACAATCGCTTCCTTCCATGTTTGCGGAAAAGCTATTGAATATAACTACTAACAGTTGTATGAGTGCGAGTGGGTGAGCTTTCAGAACCCTGTTTGGTATTTCGTCTGGACCTGGGGCTTTCCGTGGTTTTAGGTTTGTAATTGTTGTCTGTACCTCTTCCACCGTTACCAGTTTTTTTTTCGCAACTACTAGCTTCATGGACGGAAGCTAACTTTATTCTTCGCTAATTCCTCTCATTCCAGTTCTCGCTTTTTTGCTTCTCGCACTTTCATTCCTCATACTTTATCTTTCTATCATTCATCTCTTTCACACTCTTACGGGTGGGATTCCCGTCTAACGTACTCTGTATCTAACTACTTTTCAGCTTACACTAATGACAGGGTGAAGGATAACACATAAGACTCTTTATTTTAATGGAATTAATTTTGAGCATTTTGTTTACAATCTACTTGCTCTACAATTTGCTCCTTTACTTATAACATGTTTAATATATTTTGTTCTTATTTACTTTGCTGCTTAGTTTTTTATTTCTTAATTACAGTTTGTATTTTTTGTTTTACATTTCCTGTTTTCTTAAATTTTTATCTATTATTTTATGCTCGGTTTTTAAAATACATTTTATTTTTCTTTCTCTTTTCTTATTATTAACATTATTATTTTACAGTTATTTATGCTAGTTGCTACTTTACATTGTTACCTTCATTTGAAAGCTACTGTTCCACACAGTTTACATTATTAAATTTGTAGAATTTGTTTTTCTACATTTTTAATTCTTAACTCTAATTCACATTTTTTATTATAGACTATTATTTTGTTTTACACACGATTACACACTTATGGCTATTTTAATAGGTCTAATTATCCTTAATTACTATTTAGTTTTTCCTTATTATATTTACATATGTTGCCCTCAAAGTATTTTCTAAAATACTTTGTCAACATATTTTACTTATACACCTATTTTATGTTTCCTAGTTCGTTAGTATTTTTAATCTATTTAGTTTTGCCGTAACAAAACCAAGTGGTGGATGTTTGGTCGCCATATTTGCGTTCGATACGATTTGACTAGCCCAATGCACGCCAGTGTTGTATCGTTGGCTCTACCAGGTATTCCGTTTCGAGACGGTGTGTTGTGCAGCGGTGAGTTTTTTGTGCTTTGGGCTCAATCCAGAAACATGGTTACGGTTTCTCTATCTATTAAGATATCGAATGCACCCAACCAGCTTCCGTTCGTGACCCTTTTCGTGTAGGTGTTGTTGTTCGTCTGCTGTTTCATCCGCATGCGATATGTCTGTCCTATACAGTTGGAGGGGCACAGGGTTGCTGAGCGGGATAGTTCCGCGACGGCCATCTCAGCAGTAAGCCACTGATGCGCGAGCCAGTTCATCCCACCGTTGCCGTATCGGGCATATCTGGTCAAAGGCGTTGTGCATATCCTCATAGTTTTGTACCTTGGCTTTAACACAGTTAATGCACTTGGCCGATAGGCCGTCATGGTAGGACTCGCAATCTTTTTTGAGGTGCGGTTCTCCGCAGTGGCTGCAGAGGTCCTCTGTGTGTTTGCACATGCGCCTACTGTGGCCAAACTCCAGGCACCTCGTGCACTGGATCAGGGGAGATTGGTCCTCAACCCTAACCCTCTGCAGATCCACATGCAGCACTCCTCTCTCTATTGTTCTCTTCCAAATGATGGGAGAGACGCTCAGGACCACGTGATTCGTATGAGGGTTTCTCGTCTTCTTGCGGAACTTCACAATCACCCTATCTTCTTCTTTGTCAAGTCCCGCAAAGATGTTACTATTTTGGTTTCTGAGCGCCTTTATTATTTCGTCATCCGAGTGTAGAGAGAGCACGCCCCGGAGCTGTAGGAGGGGATCCTTGTTGGCAACCTCCTCACACTGTAGGTTGTCACCAACCTCTTCAAGTCTCCTCCTGACCTTTGCCCTCTCTTCGGTCGTCCTACAGCTTAAGATCACCTTCTGATCTTTGGCCTTTCTCACCCTCTCCACCCGGATCCAGCCATCCTTCGCGTTAACTGCCTCCCTCACTCCGTTCAGGACATTGTCGCTCGTATTATTATGGTCTCCTGACGAGACAACTACGGAATGCAGCGTCGTCCTTTCGAAAGCATCAGCTTTCGATCGGCCCGACACCGCATCCGCGTAACTGTCTGGTCTATCCCTGGATGTTGACTCCTTTTGTTTTTACATCAACTCCTTCAGTTGCTCCATCCTAGTGTTGTTCTCGGATAGGCATTCTTGCGTCAATTTTAATTGAGCTAGTAAATCCTCGTTTTGCGTTAAGTTTTGATTTGTTGTTACGGTCTTATGCTCTTCCCTTCTATCATGTGTCCTATTCTGCACGAGTTCTTTTGCCATTTCCTTAACAAGTGCATAGAGTCTATCGCATTCCTTTGTTATGTCCCTCTTTATTTCCGTTTTTATGTTTCTAGAAGCATTAAGTTGCTCCAGCGTCCTTTCTCTACATTCTTTGGCTTCTGACAGCCATTCTCTTATTTTCCTTTCAGGGCCAGCCTGACTCGTCTTATCTTAGTAGGGTTTTGGGACGGAGGTGTCTGCTACATCCCCTGTCATTCTAGTGGGGGCCTATAGAGCGCCATAGTAGCCGCGAAACGTCAATGAAATATAAATAAAATAAAATGTATATGATTTGTCTTAATAAATAGGGGTGTATATTGTCCCTATTTATTGTGTAAATATTTGTAAAGTGTATATAGGATTATAAAATAAATGAATAAACAATAAATAAATAATAAAAAAAATTTTCAATGTAGAGTAAGGTGTTTGTTATTTCCCGTTTCGGAGTACCCGGTATAGCCAATATATCTAACAATTAAATAAAACAATTTGAAATAATATTTCAGACAAAATTTTTATTGGGCTCTATGTAGAGCCGTGGTTTGAGTCTATCGGTAGAGCTCGATCTACCAGCAAGTTTAATCAAGACCCCAGCCTGCTACGACCTTTGGTGCCCGAGTTAGGACTGTTTTTGTCTTTTCAAAATGGCGGACCTGTGGCCGTCAAAGTCAAACTGTCAAATTTTTGATCACCAGGGGTCGCAAGTTCCGTTAATAAACCTGTCCAGTTAAGACTATCAATTTAAGAAATTTGTAAAAATAAAAATAAAATAAAAATAAAAAATAAAAGGGTGGGGGGTGGGCAGGGGGTGTGCAGGGACTCCAGGGAATATTTGGACTGAAGGTCCCGACTGAGAACAAATTTAAAATTTTTTGTCTCTATGTAGAGTTGGGGGGGGGGGGATAGTGCTCACCGAAACCAGCCCTTCGGTGAAAGTCTTATCTGAATCGGACCAGGGGTTCCGAAGTTACACCTCCTGAAAATGTCCAAAAAATATCTAAAACTATATTCGAGGTACTCTCTACAAGTGTACCCCGTACAACATTAATACTTATAACCAAAAAATATTTTGCAAATTTAGGGGTAGGGGGTTGAAACTTTGGGGGTAGGTCTGGGAGGGATATATCTATGGAGAGGGATATTTATATTGGGAGGTAAAGGAGGTGGGTTTGGGAGGGGGGGGGCCAAAAATTTGGCTATTTTTGGCCTAGGAGCAACGGTTCCCGAGATACCGGGCTAATTCCCTAAAATCCTTATCAAAACAATCTTATTTTTTACGTTTGTGGACTGTCCGTCTATTCTTGATGTTCCTGCGATAGCTCCGGTGTTTATGATAAGGATTTTAGGAAATTTACGTTGGGGGGAGAGGGATAGTGTGCGCACAAGGCGCAATGAAAATCGGAATTTTTAGAGTGGGGGTGTAACAGTTATGGTACCTGGAAGCTGAAGGGGTAGTTTTTTCAGCTTCAAGAGGTTGGTTTCGGGGTCTAATATTAAGCTAGAAGGGCGGGATTTTCGGGATCGTCTAGACGAGGTGCCAAATTTACTGGTTGTGTGACCAGATTCTGGAAAGGGGGTTTGCAACCCCAAAATTTTTCTAGTTTTTTCCAAAAACCTTCCCGGGGGTGAGTTTTGGGGGTGGGTATAGGAATATTACCCCCGAAACTGCTTCAGATCATACTGAGTCAATATTTCGTAATTTTCCCGAAATTCCCGCTCCTTCACCCCCAAATAAGGGTTACAAACTTATTTGCGAATAGCGTCCGGGGCCCTTCGCGGCTTTAAAAATTTCCAGAAAAATAACTATTAGTCCCAGGACCAAACTAATAGGTGTTGGCGGTAGCCAAAGAGTTCCCGGTTCGAATCCCGTGTCCTGTTTATCCCTACTGTGTCCCGTTGATTTTCCAGGAAAAACCAAAAATAAAGAAGGCTGACAAATTTCTGCAAAATGGTTTTATAAGGGGCAGATATGATGAAATAGGGATGTGCCGGGTATTTTTGGTCTTCCCTGGTCCCAGGCAACAAAATCCTGGAGTTTGGGGGAAATCCGGGAGAAATTTTTGGAGGGTAAGGGGGGAACTAAGATGGTAAATATGGTTCTAATTATATTATTATAAGAAAGAACGCCTTTCTGCAATCTCTGATTTCTTATCTAAATCAAACACAAATATGTACCGTGGTCGCAATATGGCGGCCAATATGGCCGACCAAAATCCAAAATCTTAATTTATTCTGTCCCCTTTTGAGTGAGACGGTCAAGTTTGGATTCATATGAAAGGGCTCGTTACTGCCGACACTTTTGTAAAAATTTTATAATTTTAAGACTAATTTTACTATTTTTTATCTATAAAAAACTAGATTTTTTAATAAAAATTTGCAATTAAAAATAGAAATAATAATTATAAAATTCTGGAAAAATTTACACTTCTTTATAAATATTGAGTTAATTTTTAAGGGGGCTAATAAGGTTCCAGGGATGCTCCTTCAACCCCTTTCAACAACCCTAAAATTTTTAAAGTCAAATATCTTAAAAACTACTCGGTAAAAAAATTTTATATTTGGGTATATTATAACTATTGACTTACTAAATAAAAATAAATTTTTTTAAATATATCTTATCGATCTACTTTTCGATCTACGATTTTTTGAAATTTAACCCAATTTTTGAAATGCTCTAACTTAAAAACTATAAAAGGTACTTAAAATACAAAAGCTGTTCCAGAATGGGGCTGGCTCGGCGCGTCGATCCAGGAGCCCAATTCTGCTAATTTCAATTATTTGTCATGCTATTGTCATTCAATTGCGACTCAACTTCGATTCTGATTAATTTGGCATTCTACTAAAACTTCAATCGGATTCCAATGGAGTTGTAATTGGATGGTAATTCAAACGTAATTTACTTTTAGAAGAATGTTTGATGGGGTTGCCTTCTAAAATCTACCAAGAGACCAATGGAGTAAACAAATTATTGTTTTATTAAAAATAAACGTTTTCTTATATTAGATGTCTCATTGACGACTTACATTGAATGTAATGAAACGCCTTATCGATAAAACATGATCTAATTGTTTAAAAAACACTTCTTTTTAAAAACATTGTATTACCTACATAATGATGTGAATGAATGCATTTCTATGACAGAATCAAAAATGAATGTACCTAAATTGCGGAATACAATACCTATTGATAACCTTCAATAATAATATTGAATTATTTTGGACCTTGCGCGTATGTGTTTATATTAATACTTGAATTTGGCAGAAATAGTTATTGAGTAGTATCAACAGCTAATTGCCATAAAACGCAAAAAAGAAGAAGAAGACAATACCTATTAACTTTATTCATTTTTCGTTCGAACATTAGTGTTTACCAACTTACGACCCTTATTGAATTTTTGGAAGGGCAGCCGGAGCTTGCACTTGGGCGCATCTCGCGCTCTAAAGAGGGTCGCAGTCTGACGAAGAGGCTTTATTTAGGCACGTTCTGAGTAGCGTATAATATGTATTTTAAAGAATCTGAAGATCATGACTCCATGCGCAGGGCAACGGATACGTTGGAGGCATTGAAGCGTGAAAGTGCGCAGGCCACGAGTGAGCACGCTCAAGCTATACATGAGGAAGCACAAGCCACAATAGGCTAGCTGCAGCCCTTGAGGTGTTTGCGGAAAGGCTGTGGCATCTTTCAATAAAATTATTTTCTTATTCAGGTATCAGGCAGAGCCAGGAAAAGAATCATAATTAATGATTCTGGCAGTGAAATGTATTTTATTAAAATAAAAGATTGAAAAAATAATATCTAATATGTTTAATTAACTATATACTTCCCCCGCAATCTGTCTATGAGAGCCCTTTGGAGCACTCTTCCTCTCTGTAGATCTGCATTTACTCTACGGTTCGCTTGTGAAACCATCAAGGCTACACTTATGCCTCTTTCAATCTGAAAAAAAAATCAACAATAATACTTTATTGTTTTAATTTATAATATAATTTCGAGTAAGATGTTAGAAGTATTGCAATACTATACAGCTCATTAACTTAAATAAGCTTATAACGTCATTTAGAACATTTTAAGCCACACTTGTCTTATACAAAGCTTTTTTAAATCTTGAAATTAAGGTCCACCCTGTTCAGACATGCCAAGCACCCTGAATATCTCTCAATAAACAAAACATAAACACCATTCCCTTCAGTGATTCCAGAATAAGGCAACCATGCATTAACTTACTTCATGCCGTCGTTGACTCTCTATGATGACTTTCTCAGGTGTGAGAGGTGTCACTGGCAATCTTTTTTTATTTGCTACATTGTGCAACACACAGCAAGCATTCACTATTTTTTCTGCAGTTATAGCATTATAGTGCAGGGCTCTGGCAGCAAGCAGATATTTACAAAATAACATTTTACTGTATTACCATGCCCATTATATTTATATTGCTTCAGTTATTTATATCTATTGATGTAACAAACCTGAAACGAGCTTTCAACACCCCAATACAGTGCTCCACAGTGTTGTGTGCAGTAATGCAGTAGATAGTAATAATGCTCCGGTGTACCTTCTGGGTATTTAACACAGGAGTCATCATTGTCATGCGCAGAGGATACACACTATCACCTTGAAACATTACAAAATTGTAAATTAATGTTCCCAAATTATGACATAATTAAGTATCACAAACTTCATAGACTTGGAAGATGTCTTTACCTTTACAGATACTAAAAATAGGATTGAGAAATTTTAAGACGCCAACTACTGAATAGTAACTATTAAATTTGAAAGTCTATATATTACCCAATAGGACGACACACTCTCCAGCATCACATTATTCTTTCATGTGATTACATACCCTGGGCTGACCCAGGGTTGCTCGCATCCACACAAAGTATATTTAACTCTGCATCACAAATCTATAAGTAATTATGAAATTAGAAACTGTTTTTCAAACTTAATGGAGTTTTAACTAATAGGTTAGATAATTTACTATCATAAAATTAAGGGAATGGTATCCCTTTCAGTTGAAGTACCTTTCCTCATGAATAACTAGCCTCAGGATGGCTACATGACTGCCATCTATGCCGCCCAACACTCCCGGAATCCCAAATTTATAGAACCTATAACATCAAGTATTAGGTACTTAAAATATTTATTTACACTTTATTAGTTCAAACTAAATTAATAAATTTAGCAGTCATGAACAACGTTTACAAATTGAATACATCATACAATATTGTAAAAAAAGTATGTATAGTTTTTACAAGGAACCTAGTGAATTTAAAACAGTATTTATTAAAACGAGTATCACTTTTATGTTACATTGTTTTAAGTATTGAAATAAGTATTGGTTTTTATAGTAAACTGATTAAAGATTAAAAACTTAGATTTTAAAAAACACAAACAAATAAATGTACTTGATTCCTCACAGAAGATATCTACTTACTTGGCCTTAACTTTATTTCTTTCTTGAATATTCATCGGCCAGACAATGTATCTATTGAAAACATCCAGTAAACGAAGAGCTAAAGGCCTCCTATTAAATATATTTAAAAACAAAATCACAATCGAAATCATCCTCGCAATATGTATTGTTGCAGAATGGTAGTCCAATAGTCAAAATACTCACTCAATTACGATTGAATCAAATGTCAAATAAGAGTAGAATACCGTTTTAGTTTACAATCGAGTTCAACTGTAACACGATTGAAGAGCAGAATAGCAAATAGTACAATTGCAGTTCAGTCGAATGAAAATGGAACTTCGATCGTTAGCAGAATGCCAAATGTGTCAAATAATCCTATTACAATCCAATTGTCATTCAATTGAGCCATTTGTAAATTAGCAGAATTGGGGCCCAGGTGGGTGGATGGTTGCTGACGTCACGGGAACTACTACCACGTGGCCACGTGGTTTTTATTTTTTTGGATTTTGCGTCGCCCGTAGGGGCGGAAAAAACCCAAAAGGGGTGTCAATTTGTAGCTCTCGTTGGGGCGCTTCCGACGACACCAAAAAACTTGGGTTCAAGCCGATAAAACGCTCAGCGTATTTTATCAAAGTTTTTTGAAGGCACTCAATAATAACTGCGAAAAAATCCACTTTTTCCGATTTTAGAATACTTTTTTGAGCCGCGAGCGAGCGTAGTGGTTACGGTACACGTGTTCTCGGGTCGGGGTGACCACGGTCCATCCCGTTACCAGTTGGAGGGTGTCAGTGGGTGGGTTGCCGCATTTAGTTTCGACTGTGCTATTCACAGCTTTCTGTACTCGGTGTACATTGTCGGGCTAAGCTATCGGCTAGGGTTTCAGCTTTTTTGGAGTCAAGCTGCGTTCTTTGCTCTCAGCAACTCCCTCACATCCTCAGGCAGGACCCAGCGTCGATCATTTGCCACCAGAACCCGCCTGGTGGACGCACTGATAGCAGTTTGAAGATGGTTGGTGAAAGCACTGATCGCAGCATTGGTCTCCTCGATAGATGAAAACGAATCGGGAATGGTGTTTAGGTCGGGACTGTCGATTGCCTTAAGGGCTTCTGTTAGTTTGACCAATCGATGTGTGACCTCGTTTGAGGAACAGGGTCAGTTGGGATACCTAGCTGCATGATTACTAGTCGGTTATCTGAAGTAAGCTGGTGGATGATTTCTACTGAGTGTACCGTTAACACTTTGGAGGATTGCTATATCGAGAATACCGGGGCGATGATTGGTGTTATAGGGATAGTGTGTCGATTCCCGAGGACCGAGCGCCTCTAACATGTGATGAAGCCGACGACCGTTTGGGTTGGTAACTACGGAATACCAACATGAATGTTTCGAGTTGAAGTCGCCAGCTAGTATTACGGAGGGATTCATATCGAGTAGCGACTGAAGGTCACTTTGAAGTATAGCTTTGTCTGGTGGTTGATAGATGGATGCTAGCGTGATTGGCCGATGGCCGCTCATCGCTATTCTACAATAGGAAACTTCGATATTGTTGAGCTGTGGGGGATCGACAGGTATACAATGCAGTGACCTTTTGTAATAGATGAGGCTATCGCCTTTATCAGCGGTAAGCCTATCGTTGCAAACAATGTTGTTGTTCGCTATTGTACAGCCCTTGTGACTAGGTTTCAAAAAGGTTTCCTGCACAAGTCAGATGTCGATTTGAAATTCTCGAACGAATTCGTGAATTTCATTGCGCTGATGTTTAAGACCATCGGCGTTGAAGTAGCCGATAGTGAGGGACTGCGGTTTTATCCTAGAGGACGCCATTTGAAAGTTTAATTTATTAAATTTCTGGACGTTGGCGATAAGTGCCTGGTGTTCGAATGCTACTAAGCACGTCACCTGAAAGTCGCCTTTTGCGGCTCGTAGTTTGCGTGCCAGAGTTTTTATTGACTCATCGCTAGATGAGTCCAAAGGCTTGGCCAGTTTTTGTCGCTTAGCGATGACGGTGAAGCCCTCGTTGGATCCGAGCCGGGCTTGGATGGGAGCCGGGATATAGCAATCCATCGACAATGTATTGCTGGTGGACGAAGCCACAGACGAGCGCGAGCTGGAGTGCTCTCGTGAGGGGTTGGTGGATACGGGCTGGCGTGCCCGTCTCTCCTTTTTAGAAGGAGGTTTGTTTGTGGGTTTGAGCCCACTTTCGAACTGTGTTCAGATGTCTGGACTCTAAGCGCGAATAATGGCCATGAGGGCCTTCGATATATCTGCTTGGTGGCCATAGGTACCGCGGCCTGAAAATAACTTAAAAACTAACCGTAGTTCGCCGAAGGCCGCTACCTAGAATCCTAATAAGGGTACGCAGGTAAAGAGTTGACCGCGTTAAGGTCAACCTTTACCGACAAAAAAGGCAAATGTACACGAAAAGACACAAATATGATACAAGATAATGAAAATAGAAGAGTAAATAAATAAAATAGTCTGGAAAAGGACTGGATCAGTACAAATTAGTTGTCACCGTTGGGTATCCTTTGTACTAAAACCAGAACACTTTACGCTGGCACACACCGCACTCAGCACAAGCACAACACAGCACTTTGAAAACTAAGAGACCTAGTCGAAAAGAAAAATAACCACTTCGAGAGCACACGGCGGGAAGGGACCGATCAATCGGAGTGGTCTTGGAACGTCCGCACCGGTCCGTGGTCGCAGCGAGAATCATCAGCAACTTATCGTAACGTCATCGTATAACTGTTTCTCAGAAATTCTACTGTCATTATTTTTTCTGGGAATGCGATAACGAATGAGGAAAATAGCGTAAAAGTAAAAAAGATAATTAACAATATGGCGTAGGTGGTAGTAGACTTGCTTTTTACACCAAGACTAGGTAACTAATCTGAATCCAGCAGATCTAGCATTAAGACATCTTTCAACAATCACGTGTCACGTGGCTCGTATTGACCAAGCCAACTAGACAACAGTCAAACGAGACGTCATGTACTATGAATACGGAAAGTTGCACTATTATTATTTAAATATTTAGTTGCACTATTTCAGTAATTGATGCCAATACTTGACTAAATTACCAATTTATTGAGTAGATTATTTTTTTGTAGCGCTTGTTTTGTTTACTAGTAAAGGATTAAAAGGGGCAGCCGCATTCCACCCTTTCGTCTATTTTGTTTGGTCGAGTAGTATATCTCTTGAACAAAAGACAAGCGATGAATTCTCTTAGCGAAGCTCCTGGGGGGTTTCTCTGGAGAGTTTAGATGTTTCCTCAAGAATTTTGAACATTTTCTATACATAGGTATATATGTATTCAAATTGTGGGTTCTCCCAGTTAGCTTCGTAACCAGTAACACAAATCTACGTAAAAACAAATCGGTATAATAGGGTATTTGACAAAATTTTATTTCATTACATATATTACATATTAAAATAGTTGAAAGAAAGAAATATGGGAGAAGTAAAAGTATGTTTCAATCAATAGTTTTTTAAATACAGCGATATGTTTGAGAAGCTGATACGAGTCGCTGAAAGCGCTCAATACAAAACGGTACTAAGTTGTGTGTATGGGCGTTTGTTCAAAATATAAAGGGTTTTTCAACAAGAACTTTGTTTTTCAATACGGTCACACCGGAACCACATGACAGTTTTGACACTTAGTTTTTGACATATCCGTAGTAGAAATTTGGGCAATTATTACAATGAATTCAATTTCACTCGAAAATCGCATTAAAATAATAAAAATGTACAATGGAAATGGTGGATCTGTAAAAGTTACATTTCGTAAAATTCGGCTTATTTTTGGTAAATATAATCGTCCTTCTGAGACCGCTATTAAGATTTTGGTGAGTAAATTGGAGTCTACCGGTTAGGTATACAATGTGCCATCACCAGTGCGTGTTCAATCGGGTCGATCAAGTGAAAACATCGAAGCTGTGAGTCACAGTGTTGAAGACACACCGATCCGAATTTATCAATTCCTCGACGTTCTCAACAATCGAGGTTATCTACAACAACCACATGGCGAATTCTGCGTAAGGATTTGGCTTTAAAGCATTACAAGCCGGCCGACCATTTACCGTCGTAGATTCACTCATCATTAAAGAACAACAAATTTTTGGTTTTTCTAAAAAAAAATTTTTTTCAGACGAAGCCCATTTTCATTTGTCTGGCTACGACAACAAGCAAAATTGCAGCGTTTGGGCTTCTGAAAATCGAATAAAGATTGTTAAGAAACCTTTATATGCTGAACGTGTCACTGTATGGTGCGCTATGTGGTCTAGAGGCGTGATTGGGCCGTTTTCTTTCGAAAACTCGGCTGGAAATGCGGTTACGGTTAATGGATTACGCTATCGAGAGAGAGAGTTGACTTAAAGTTAGCGTTAAACTCAATTTTGGCCTAATATTGATGATATGGATATCACTGTGGTTTCAACGAGATGGTGCCACAAGTCACACAGCCACAGAAACAATGAATTTATCACAAAACAAATTTCCCGATCGCGTAATTTCACGCAATTCGGCTGTTAAGGGGCCGGCTCGATCATGTGATTTAACACCGCTTGATTATTTTTTGTGGGGTTATGTTAAAGACAGAGTCAAAATACTTAAAATTAAAAAATTCATGACGTGATTAACGAAATAGACCCCCATTATGTGCCATAAAGTGATTAAAAATTTTGATGAAAGAATCGGTATCTGTAACCGTAGTCGTGGTGTACTTTGTTCTTGGTTCTTGTTGAAAAACTGGATAATAGCTTCGTAGACAATGCGTTCACTTGCATGCTGTCATAATATAAATTGTTATATCAAATGTCAGTTAGCAAATAATAATAAAAATACATATTATATAATAAGTTTTTTCCTTCTTTCCAAAGTTTTCTAATCTATGTAATGTTGTTATTATATTCAATACTTTATTTTTGAAAACATTTTTTGGGTCAAAATAACTATATATTTTCTAAATAAATCAAAAGCTCTCATTTTCAGACGTTGTCTAATACCTAATTGCTATTAGGTACCTATCAATACGAACCACCACCTATCTTTATAACATCTCATTTTTCAAAACACTTTTTATATAAAATTATTATAATTTAAAAGTAAAGGGCTACCCACTTATCGAAACTATATTCGTTGTCACTAACAAAGTACTTTAACCCACCCTTCGATTTATTGATAAAGCTACTGAATTAATGTAAATGTTACATCATGCAAACCCTCGCAAAAGCTCCTACCGTCACA
Organism: Marasmarcha lunaedactyla; assembly: GCA_923062675.1. Lineage (NCBI taxonomy): Eukaryota > Metazoa > Arthropoda > Insecta > Lepidoptera > Pterophoridae > Marasmarcha > Marasmarcha lunaedactyla. Next base: position 17,507,929 of record OV281352.1, on the reverse strand, counting down.
AAATACTCAGCAATCTTGGCTGTAAACAACAATCTATTTATAAATTCTCTTTATACTGAAGTCAAGCTAAGTTAACCCTCCGATTTCATTTAATGAATCAAAATTTCAACGTGACATTTATTTCAGGACTTGGTAATAAGGAAATCCCCTGTCCCGAATTAAGTAGGTTTTTTTTCAGTTCCCCTTAGGAAAAAAGAATAAATGGATATACAATAGTTTTCCCAAGGTACTTACAAATATGTATAGTTTGGCAATTGTTACTTTACCTACGTACAATGGGTATGATAGAAACAACTTCGTTTTGATCGCGCATAATCACGCATAAAACACAAAAATTGTGAAACCTTGGTCCTCGCTATTATTTAGTTTTATTTTTTATCCTAAGTGCAAACTAAACCTTACAGAACTATTTTCGAACGTTATTTGAAATACACGAAGGTCCACTACGAGCACAGATCTGTGCTAGCCGGTCAGTTAGTTAAAATTCGTCTCTTTCTATTTCTATTGAACTGATAGAGACGTAAAGCAATATTTAGCCTGATGCTACCTTAGTCAGGAGTGAGCCTTAATGACAATTACTTACTCATAATGCATAATATTTAATACAGTCCGACTAACTTAACTGTTTAGTAAAAGGTGGTGCTGTGTTCTACGCGTAAATGAAATTTGACATTGAGTCACGTAGCAAATGCTTTAGTTTAAGTTTTTGCTACTGAACAAATATTTTTATTTGTTGTTATTTTATTCATAGCCCACCTGATGGTAAGTGGCATCCGCACCCATGGACCAGTATAAAAGTGTAGATGTAAAGGAAAATGATATTCTGTATTTTTTTATTGGTGATTGGTATAGATAAGTTCTTATTGGTGTTTCAATTGATTTTTTTATTTCAATTATATCACTAAAGATTTTCATAAAGTTAAGTGGAATAATGTGGTAGCAATAATATATAAAACGCATCTATAGAACATAGACACTACGGATATTGAACATTACCTACAGATATAAAAAAAGCAAGTTTTTCATTGAAGCTTTCTAAAATATTTTTTTAGAAAATCAAGAAGATTAAAAGGAATAAAAGAGGAATTCAATTACTTGATTTCATTAGCTATTTGTTCACAATATTGAAAGTGCTCGTTGAAGCGAAAACAGCTTTCGTAGAGTAATACAGACGGCGGCAAATATTAGTATTTACTGCAACTTTGCACTTCGCTTGCAAGTAACTGCGTCTGTTTTATGTCTGCAAAGGGAAGTTTATTCTAGAAATAAGGAAACTAAAACCTCGTGCGTATGTTACAGGGTGTGAAAAAAGTGCGAAATGAAATCTTTCCCGTCGATGTTTTTGTAGCTTTAGCGTTATTTTTAGTTGTTTATTATATTAACTATATATTATTCGTACTGTTAATGTGATACGAGCCCCAATGCATAATTGGTTAGTCTACAAGTAAAAACTACTTTCACGTTCCGTAGAATATAAAATATGCTAAAATAAAAAGTTCAACAAGGTTAAAGTGCTATTTTTAAATTTATTTTAATATTCTTTTTTTATATCAAAACTAAATAAATTTTCTGAAAATCAGTCCTAAAAAAAGTTCGTCTTTTTACTTAGTGGTAGTAGTTTCCTTGTTTAGTTCTTGTCTGTTTACGTCACAGTCACGTTTGCGTGGTTGTGTTCCGATCTAAGGGAAGGAACAGTTAAAGCAATTACTGGAGCAACGGCCATTCCAACTAGAGCTTGTGTTCGGCAATACATACAATAGTCGATATAATAATCACGTTCAAAATTTCTGAATAAAACATGTAGGACATGGGTATGGACGCTACTTACCGACAGCTAGGTCGTGTGCTGGTTTACCGGATATGTAAATAGTGAAAAATTTGACATTTGGTTGTACCCCCTTATGTTTTCAATTTCGGCCTTGCTTCGCACCGGCATGGAAGCTTCCATTGCTAACAACTCTGCTTATTCTTGGAAATTGACTAACTCCTAAATGGACCTAAGCTTTGCCCTCAAGTCGTTTTTTGATTTTGATGGATCTTTACGAATTTTTTTTTTAATTTTTACCGAATATATCTCAGTCAATATTATCAGGGCTTTAAAACGGCTATTCAATGGCAGCAGGGATGATTTTCAAAAGAAGCCATGCTTTAGTTATCTTTGCCCTGCACCATCTTGTTGCAGGAGTCTTGATGTGTCAGTGACGGCATACAAGGCGAAGGACTCTCTGTTAAAATGTTTTGGTATTCAGTAGCGTCTACAGAGCCATGCGCGAATCGCATACCACCAACACCCCGTGCAACCCCATATAATTACAGAGGCTGGAAATTTTACTTTTCGTTTAAGACAGTCAGAATGATATGCCTCATCTTGTTCCATATGAGTTCCCTTTCTTGTTGTACAAAGATTATTTGAAAGATTCCTAGAATTAAAAATATCAGTTAATAATTAGAATCTATACAAAATAAAAAAGCTATGTATGATATACGCTCAGTCTAAAGCTGACAAGAATTTGGCGTATCTACACGAAAATAGAAATAGTTTGAAAAAAATGTTTCTGGCGATTTTAATACTAGACGAACTATTATGCATTGGGGCTCATATTCGATTTTCCTATCGTATGCCAATATTGAGAACGAAATTCAGCATTCCATTTCATTCTATTCATTTCAGAATTTCTTTTGAAACACAAAGCATAAAAAAACAAAGTGATAAAAGACTATTGGAAGTTGCACAATCACTCGACACGAACTTTTTCCTGAATAGAAAACTAAATAGAACGTGGCGTTCATAGTCCGCTTCTGGGAGATATCGATTTATTTATTAAAAATCTATACGAGTGTATACTGTATACGTCTAACAATAACAGTATGCATCGACGTTTCAAAAGAAGACTTATTTTGTAGGCTTTTCATTCGTTCGTAGTTCAATTTGGAAGTTTTAAATGTTCTCAACGTATTTATTTTTGCTATTTCATTTTCTCAGCATATTTATTTCAGTACATATTTAATGTGAAAACGTTAAAAAAATGTCTATCTATATTTGGTTTTAAACCTTCAAATAAAGCTCCAGATTCTTAAAAATTAGATTGAATAGGTCCCAGTTAGATTACCATGAATCTCAATATGAAATGCTCAATATCATCGCCACTTTCCTTAATTTATGATAAAATTACAACAACAAATTCATGCCATGCCCAAGCTTTTAACAATGTTTTCATGATAGCATGTAATTAATGGTCGAAGTGCGTTGACCTCCATAGATAAATTGCTCGATCCCAGAGGATAGTCACCCAGCAAAATAGAGAATAAAATGAAAAGGACCTCGTAAGGGGAAACGAGACAATTTAATTTACACCCCAAGATGAATTTAATTTGCTCGCCACGGCACTGCGCGCTCTAGTTAAATGGCGGTGAAGTTATTTTAAGCACACGCCGGTGGAAGATGCGGCATTGTGTCGATGCTTTGTTCGTTTGTTGCGGAAACACTTCTGTCATACAACGCAGAGGCGACAAGGACTTCACTGCCATGCTTCTGTACAATTGTCTATCTATAGAGTCGGAAAAAATTTTGCACTTACAGAGCATGCTTCTTTTAAAATTGTAGTGTGGTAGTACTGACATCACTTAAATACTTACTAAATATATATATTATTAATTGCGCATACAACACGCTTGTTTCCCTTTGTATCTCCCCAATGCAATGCAACATTTAGCCTAAGTTTTCGAAGTTAAGTGTCTATTCTAAAGATCCGAATTAATTTATGAGAAAGAGCATCAAACATCCTATTCTTTGAACCAAATGTTTGTTTTTGAATATTAGAAAGACAAGTAAGCAATATATTACCATTACAAAATAAACCATCTCACAATAACTGGAAAATTAAACACGAATCACGTATTTTTCATTTATTAAAACTCCACAACAGATTGCGTCGCTGCAATGCTTTCCTTGTACGTGAACAATATATGTATTTATTTATAGCAGCCGATTTGAATCCAAAAGCTGATAATAAATCTCCCGTAACGCCAGCGCTAATAAATAACGCAGACACATAAAATCAGTAGGTGCTCAGTTTTATGTCATTGCGTTGCGTTCGATGTAAATCAAGTGAGGTTTTTTACGACACGGCTTCATCGTGTTTTTTATAGTAGGTACCTATGTGTTTGTGTTAACAAGTTGCGTATGGCGTGATGTCCACGTGAAATGACAATCAGTGAAATGGCCCCCTTATCTGTTTCGAATATGGTAAAGAGTAAAAAGCTCTCGGTCACTGGGTTCCGTGGATGGGGGTGGATTTGTTCGGCGCGAGTGGCTCCGTTAACGAGATGCTTGTGCATTCAGTACATGCCATGCTTACTACTTGTATGGTAATGCATGCAAAGTGGAGGTCGGATTTCAACATCCATTAGATAACTGGGTTTAGTAGCTTTGCTATGTTTCCCGATATAGATTGCATTTGACGACGGGAATGGGAATGGAATGGGAGCTATGTCAATTACTCTGATTGCTATGGTGTTGGGGGTGGAGTATATCGCCCAGTTCAATACTTACAAGGGAACTTAAACAAAGATTTAGTATAAACGTTTAAGACGATCGTAAAAAAAGAGTACAAAACTTTCCAAATCTTAGCCGAAACTAACCTTTCTTTCAAATGAATAAAAATAAAGAACAACAAGCGATATTCACGCGTGTTTTACCCTCGCTAATGCGACCGCGCCTCTAAAGCCGACACATAACTAATATCAAGCCTAAGAGCCGTGCTCAAGTGTTCAATGTACCGTTTTCAGCACACCCGTGCGAAACTCCACTAAACAGTTTATGATCCGTCAAAAAGCCGAAACATGTTTTGCGTCAGGAGTTTTATGCCGTTGCCTAAGTAATAACATTTTTTGATGTCCGCCTCAGGGCTGCCAGTGTTTGTTCGGTTTATGCCCAGAGCCGTATTAAAATTTGACCGTAAAGAAAAGCGTTTGACGCGATACTAGGTCATGTGTACGCAATGACTGTTGTTTTCAGTTTGTGTTATATGACTTGATTTGAGACTGATAAGTATTTTTGAATGGACTTTTTTTAATTTGAACAAGAACTAGTTTTGGTTAGGGATTGTTTAAAATAGGAATTCAATAGACGTAATCTTTTCTATAACACTTATTACATCCTACGGTTTTATACCACCGAATATGCTACTACGATTTAGAGAGTATGTTCCGGATAGAGGGATGGCCCAAACTAGAAATTAGTATCATTTCTGTAGTTTATACAAAGCAATTGTCTCATCACTGCTATATAAAAAACATGTAAATTTAGTCTCAAAGCAAAATGGAATAGTCATAATTCAAAACAAATTTAAATTCCTAATGAACTCTTCTAAAATACTTGAAACATCCATGAAATAAAATGAAAAAGCTCGTTCATTTCTTGGAATGCAATTTTTTCATTGACATGAAATTCTGCAAAAAGGAAATAAAACATTTTCCGATTCGTCATACTTCAATCTAGCTGGAAATGGCGATTTAGTTTCGGTTTGCATTCAAATTCTATCGCTGATCTGCGGGAATTGTAAAATTTCGATTATGATTTGTATTTGGATCGCAGCGCTGCACGGTTTCCTAGGTTTCGGGAAAAACTAGATGCAGATTTTTAAAATAATAATTTGGCCTACTGTACAGTACTTATATACTATTAATCTAGTAATTCTCTAATTTTATTTATCTGACTACTTAGTAAAATAGGCTGATGTGCAATAACACAATTTTGAGTTGCAATTTTGTAACTTATGAATGTTTTAATAGTTTATGCTATCAGGAATAATAACATTAATACTAGTTGTAATAATATATTATGTTAGGTAAAATTAAATAAATTCGGTATGTGCGTTCGTTTGTTCAGAGCCCCTTTTAAGAAAAGTCCTTTTAAATCATTATAAACGCACAATTAAAGTGATGACGTTTCAAGAACTGTGGAATTCTAAAATGGTTCCACTTAAAGTTATATTATTTACATCTTCTATAACCCACCTTCGTTACAACCAAACTTAGGATGAAACAAAGTTACATAACCAAAGGTACAATTAAGCGAATGACGCGTTTGAACTAGAAGGGATTTTCCAACTTGACGTTTCACCTTGTGACGCAAGCCTGCGTCCTTTCTAATGAAACAATCCTTTTTACGGCCCTATAAAGGTTCTACTGACCCTCGAGAGTCCTCGAGACGTGCACTAAATACGTGCGAGTGTGGCCCTCAACAAGGGTCACTCACTCGACTTGTAGTCTGTATTTCTTCGTTTGTGTTCATTGGGATTATGTTATGATTTAGTTTTGGGTAATGTATGTTTTTATGTTTTTATAAAACATGAGATCTTTTTATATTAGGTCTTTACCTATAAAATTGCCGTTTTTCACGAAATAAATGAAGCGTAATTTTTTATATATTTTTTATTTCTATTAATCAAAATAATCACCCATGCAATCAATGCCAACGCATTGGTAGCTTATTGATGCCTTTCTTGAAGAAATCAGCTGGACGGGAGGCAACAAATTCTTCAAAGACATTTTGTACTGCCTCTCGGGTATTGAATTTTTTTCCCGCCAGGAAGTTATCCAAATTCTGGAAAAAGTAGAAGTCTGTAAGCGCAAGGTCTGGTGAGTATGGCGGATGACGGAGAACTTCCAACCCCAACTCTTGTAGCTTGGAGACCGTCTGCTGTGCAGTATTAGGTCGCGCGTTGTCGTGCAGGAGCAGTGGAGCCGAACGATTGACCAAAGCTGGTTGGAGACGTGCGAGCTTCTCCATCATTGTGTTCAGTTCTTCACAGTACACATCTGTAGTAATGCTTGTCCCGTTTGGCAAGAAGCTGTGATGAATTACACCCGCGTTAGACCACCAAACAGTGACCATCACTTTTCTAGGGGTAAGTTTTCGTTTAGGGCATTGTTTGGGTGCTGAACCAGGGTCCAACCAACTTGCTGAGCGCTTACGATTGTCAAACAGGATCCATTTCTCGTCACAAGTAACAATGCAGTTCAGAATTCCTTCATTTGTATGCCTGCTGAGCAGTGCAAGGCACGTCTCCACGCGTACTTCGCGCTGGCGGTCATTGAGTTCGTGGGGTACCCATTTGTCAAGCTTTTTTACCTTGCCAATTTGACGCAAATGGACCAATATTGTTTTGATGCTAACGTCGAAAGCTGCTGCTAATTCAGCCGTGGATTGAGTTTCATCAGCTTCCACAATTGCCTTTAATTCGTCATTGTCGACCAAAGTTTTCGGACGACCACGGGGTTCATTTTTCAGGTCAAAATTTCCAGAACGGAAGCGGGTAAACCAATAACGGGTGGTGCGTTCGTTTGTAGTGTTCGCTCCGTAAACGTCGTTGATGTTGCGTGCCGCTTGTGCCGCTTTGCTGCCACGACGGTACTCATACTCCATAATTACTCGAATTTTTATCTTATCTATGATGACGAATAATGTTCGAATGCGTTGAAAACAAAACACTAACTATTAAACAAATGACGATTTTAGTAAAAGAATTCCATGTTTGTCAAATAAAATAATATTTTCATTTGAAATGGCCAGTACGGCAAAACGGCAGTTTCATAGGTAAAGACCTATTATATTTAAAAATGTATATACCCAAACATGGCTTACAAACTCTGATAGAAATTTCTGCCACCAGACTTCCTGTGACTTGAGTAAGTTGTGTAGGACAAAATCCTTCTCATTTATTATTTTATTTTATTTTAATAGTAAATAGACTACAAATTGAATTGTTTCTTGCTTGGCCAAATTAGTCTGGTTACTTATAAGATAACTCAATGATTTTTCGGAGGATGTTGGATCAGTGCCCTGATTTTAGCGTCCCACTTATCTTCCTAATTGAAGGCTTGACAACATTTTACTTTTGTTGCACTGAGATAATAATATAGCTA